>OZ024699.1:13771583-15056583 GCA_964016905.1 Perithous albicinctus
AACAAGTTGCCGGTGTCAAATCGATAGAGGCCGGTGAGCCTGGGGCGCTTGTAGGCAGGGTCACCTCCTGCCTTCCACCCTCTATATATCTCACTTTTTCACCCTTTACATCCATTTCAACCCTCTCCGTTTTCCCATTCTGTCCTTAGGCTATATCCACAATGAGGGCAATTTTTTTGGCGTTTGCTGTGTTCTTAAGGATTTGAAAAGGTTACTTATCATGTCAACAGAGCTGTCATGAATTTTTAACGCGCTTACTTCTTGCTATTTGCCAACAGATATATACATTTATTTCAATGATAGTATACCTGAGAACAGTGCTAATATAAATTAAACGAAACGATAAATGAAACGTTTGAAGATTAGGAATTCTTGCTCCGTTAGGAATTTAGATTATTATTATTATTATTACTATTATTATTGAATTGAAGACCTAAAAGTGACCAATTGGATGAGAAATAAATATTCTATAAACTTAAAGATGCATTAAATTCAGAACGACAGTTTAATTTAATTAGAATTTGAGTACTTTGAGACGAGAGAAAAATCTTTTAAAAATCAATGTCATTGAAGATACCAAGAACAGTAGATCTATCCTAAAGATAGAAGTCAGTCCTTTTTGGAATGATAGTTTTGGTTAGAAATGTAGATGAACTCCATCATCAAAATCATCATTCAAAATTCTAAATGAATGTAAATGTAATCAATAAATTCACTTTTACGAACTACAACTGATAATTATTATTTGTATAATAGTAGGGTTATGCTGATCAGTGACCATTCTCAATTTTCTTGGCAAAAAAAAAAAAATGCTGAATCTTGACTAAAAGGAAAATATTTTGCATGAAACCCTATTGTTAATATTACCTCTAGGGTTATCGTTGGTTATGTTGATGACAAATATCGTATTAAGATCAAACAAGCTAATTTTTTAAATTAACGCAGCCGTGCATATACCCTTAATCCTCATTTTCTCCTCGCCCTATTCCTACTTTCCAATCTCACGGCTTTGTTACTTCCTCCTCATTCTTCTTTCCTGCGAGCTTTTCACTCTCCTTCTACCAGTCGCGCGTGTTACCGGGTCACTAGACTCAACCACGTCTGACCCAACACTGAAAGACTCTTTTTCCGTTTCTACTCATCCTACTAACCAATGACCATCGGATCGATGTTTTAGTTCTTTCTTCCTATTTTTACTCTATGGCCTACCGTATGGATCATGTATACCATCAGGATGACTATATACTTATTCTTCCTTTGAGTTTAGTCTCTGACCCAGCGACTCGTGCCACTTCAAAATAAAATCAATTTTGGTCTGACACAGTACTATCTGTTTCCACTCCGCGCTGTTATGGATTTTGAGATCTCAGCTGCGTCTATTTTGTCTTATGATCCACTTCGCCTTTATTTCGGTTGTCGTATCTCTCATTACATAAGTCTTCTCCTACGTGTGGTTGTTCCTTTCATACTAAATTCTTTCATTGGTAAGAAAATCGTATGAAAAATTCTAATCGATACACACTGTACATAACGATCTTTGGCGATGTGAATAAAATCCAAAATGCAAGAAATTCTAAGAGCCCGAATTTTGATGAATAGGAAATACAAAAATAAAATTGAAAATGAAGCTTCGTTTTTTTGAATTCTTGAAAGATTAATCGTCACCGATAAAAAAAAACGTTAGACACGCTTTATTCCCTCAAATATGTGAAGTTAATTTTGTAGTCTATTTGTACTTCGATAAATTGAAACGTCCGCGGTTCCTCCTCTTCAGTCTTCTTTTTAAACTTGACAACGACAATTCAATCACGAGATTCAATTGTCCATTTTTCCTACAATTCTTTCAACTGTTCCTAGTTTTTTCTTCTTCTTCTCACAACGCTTGCTTTTTCTACTTGAAAGCAACTCCGAAGTACTAGTCTCGTCCAAGTCCGTCACAACGGTCCTACGTTATTTCTTTAGTTTCCGCTAACGAGCTCGATCGTTCTTTCTATTCTTTTCACTGGTAACCTGGGCTGTCTCGTACCGCGGCTTTTCTCCAGTCTTTATACCAAGTCCATCCGTTTCCACTACCGGCCACTCCAGACGCTCCCGAGTCTCAGTCGTCTGTTTCGTATACGTACGTTTCCACTTCACTCTTCCACTATAGCCACGAGGACTTGGCGCAGAAGCTCTCTCTTCTACTTCAATTTTACTGAGCACCCGTCGCATGTTTCAAGACTCTTCGGATGAATAAATGAGGAATGTCGAGAAATTTAATACCGGAAATGCGCAATACTTGTTTACGGCTTCGGTATATGTACTCGATGTAATAAACTTCGTCGCAAAATCTTCAATTCATGAATTTCCAGAAAATAAATTTCAGGCTTTGAAATTTTATGGCTTTTCGAATGTTCCTCAAAAAAAAAAAGGGCGTGGTCGCTCTAACTTTCGTAAAATTTACTATCCCCTGCAATTCTGTATATTCTGATCCGAGGATTTTTTAATCAATTATTAAAACTTTCTTACGAACAGCTAATCGTATGGAAGTTTTTATACGATTTTTGTGTACCGCAAAAAAAAAAAAAAAAAAAATAAAACACGTTTATATTTTTGAAATCATTGAAACACCAACCTTAAAGACTATTTATCCTCATTCAATAACTTAATAATTTTATCGCTGTCGATAAATGACTCGTAGTTTTTCCAGCCGAAAACTATTTTCAATAAATTTCTATTAAAGTATATTGGACATCTATGTCACCCAACAGACTGTGTTACGCCGGAGCTTCAACCGCACCTCCGGCTAAAACTCTTTAATAAAATGTAATATTTCCATCGTAGAGACCGTGCCAGATTGAATTTCTGGAAAAATATTACCGTTGCTCTCGACGTGTAGACTTCGTATTTCTTAGTGCGTCTTTTTTTCGCTCTTGCCAGTTCTCCTTTCCACGCTCAAGGGTTAAAGCAGGGCCCGGGTGTGTGTACCAGAAATGTTTTGCGAAGCGGAAGACCCACCCGGTCTCTCGGTCTTTCGTGTACGCTCAACAATTCCTTTCATAATACCTGCAGAGAGATGTACATTATATTCGCTCCATAATACTAGACACAATCCAATATAACCGTAAAATTACATAAAAAGACGAAAGCTCTTCTCAGTACATTTCACGTTGTCGGAGTTTATTCAGCACTATTGAATCACGGATGTAAAGTACATTGCGTTTTTGCATATTATGATGTTATAATTTGCATAAATTTATTAAGTAACTTTATGGAATACATCAAATTTTCATAAGCACTTCTCGCGTGGATATAATAACGTAAGATTTGTGTGCTTTTTAGCTTTCATCTTGAATGATAATATAACTTTAACAGCTGTTTTCACAGGTATCAAGTCAATCTAATGTGCTCCAGATTTAAATGTCAGATCCAATATATACGCCTGTATTCTCTATGTATTTTGGCAACTCTATAGTCAACTCACTCGTTCGATACGCTCTGCTTCTACTTTGAATAACTTGATCTTTTAGGATTTTCAACGTCTAAGTCGGACGCTGTCTGTTTATATTTGCGCGAGTAGGAATATTAGCGTCTCATCTAATACGGTGTACTTCTACTTTAGATGGTTTTAGAACATTTAAATTCTTAATGCAATACTGTTTGTTTTGACTGTGGCTACTAAATATTTATTGGAAATATGTATATATAAGTATAAAAACTAAAAGCGGGTTCACTCGGTGAATTTCACAGACATCAGTCGAATTGAAGAGTAAACTTAAAGAAGGCTGCAAAATCGAACTTTGCACTTGGCCTCCTCGTCATTTATGAATTTTTACAAAACAACCTCTATGAGAAAATATTTTGATGAAAATCTAAAAAAAAAAATGCCCTGCACAATTTTTTTTATATTCTTTTACATATTTGTACTTGGAAAAAATATTAGAATTGTTACAGAAATTCTTTTAAAAAATTATTTAACTGAAGAATTAGCGTTGGAAATAAAGCAGGCAAATAAAAAAGTGTGTATTTACAGAAATTAAAAAAAAAAACTGGCGTTTACTATTTACGTGAGATACATTTTTGATAATACCCATGTTGTATCTGTACCAAATAATCAAATTTATATATCCAACTTTATCACCACCGGTTTTAACGCATTGTTGGCCGGTAGCTCAACTGTAATCGAAAATCCGATCACTCACACATTTAATCTCCAATTATATCGTCCCACTTATTTTGTTACAGATGCATTTTCGCGTTATCATCGAGGACCTCTAGCAACATACGTGTAGTGTTCGATATTGTTATTATCTGACAGACTTATAAGTAATATTGACGTGTAATAATTTCGCTGATTTGTGGCTTATGGAATAACACATTTGACGTGCATCACAGGTATAAAGACGTGAAAAAGGAGTTTCCTCAGTAATACAGTGCAATTAAAAAGATTGCAATTTCTTTCTTTTTTTTTTTTTTCTTCTTTCAATTATACCCCTAAAAGAACACTTTTTAAAAAGATGAAAATCATTTCTGTGAAGAAGCCAGTAACGAGAAGGCTCAAGGGTTCGCACTTGCGCAATAGATACATGTCTGCACGATGATTGAAGTCAACGTTAAGCATGGCCTCGTTCATCGAAGTTGAATGGCGAGGCTGGCTCGTACGTTCGTTCCGAAAGGATGAAAAGGAGAATGGAAGGGGTGTTGGTTCGATTTTTAGAGTACAGCCTCGACCACGTTACTGCGTATACCAGCAGCCAGCAGCCATGCACGAGCCACCTAATTGGAACGGCAACTCTAATTGGGCCTCGAAATACCTCGCACTCACTACCCGGGTAAAATTCATTTCCACCCTCCAGACCTCCTACCACAGCCCTCATCCACTCACACACTTGATTAATCTCACCTTTATACCAAATAATACATGCTGTTATTAGCGATGCCTAATTTTCGGAACTTGTGATATTGATATTGACACGAGCAGTTACAATTTCAGGACTATCAATATATTTTCGTAGGAAATTCATATTTTTATGATATATGTGGAATTCTTTGTCAGATGGACCACTTTTTTCGAATTATATATATATTTCTTTTTTTTAGCAAAAATCGAGACTTTTTATTTTACTCTTAATTTCATATTATCTACAGAAAATTATTTTGTAATTGAACTATTTTCAGTATATTGATATTAATAATCTGTACTTTTTGTCACTGAGACGAAGCTCCCTCTGTAAGAAAAGAAAACGAATGAAATTACGAATGACAAATATCTAAATATAGCTTCGGATGTCTGTGGCGTAAAAATTAGTGTCTAGTTAAATTTGAATTGAGCGAGGAGTTGTAAGGTCATGAGATTGGTGATAGGGCATGATATCGGCATGAAGTGTGCATTCCGAATCGCTTATCGCAATCTGTTGCCACTGGGGTGTTGCTGTCGGGTCAGAATCTAATGATGGCGACGACCACGAGAGCGTACGTACGTAACGAGCCGTTCTCACGTTATTGTGTGTCGGCTCGTTGAGTCCTTCGACTACGAGCTTCATCGCTCCGGTTCCCTGTCTGTTCTGCCACGCTATACTCGACTTATCGGCGTGGGAGACTCGGCTCCCCTAACGTTACGATTAGCCGGAAGCACAGAGGCTATAGTATTACGTACATCACTGAGAATAAAGCATGAGGAAATAGAGACGGGCAACAGTTGCAGAAAGTGCGCTATAGACCAGAGCGAAGACGGTGCAGAATTGTATGCTCTCCATGTGCATGTTTCCCTTTCACTTCCTCATAGAGCTAACTTTGTTTTTAGGAAAACATTGTCTTTTCGAGAATCTATAACAATAAAAGCCACTCGAAATACGGTGTGAAAGCGTTCAGAAAAGTGAATTAGAAAAAGATGTCCGGACAAATATTGCGTTGATATTTGTGCTGAGACTTCGAATGACGTTTATTATTTCGAGAATGAATAGAACATTCAAGTTGAAATTTAACTCTCATGTAAAACAGTAGTATTGGTAGTAAACGGTTATTATAGACCTTGTCCATTACGTAACATATTGTCGTGTCTACATATTTTTTTTTTCAGACATAATTCAAAGCTATCGAGGTCAATGGACCTCCGGCCTGTTTTTTCGCGGCAACTGTTGCGTTTACATTTTTCTTCACCTCAATAGTAGGAATATAAAAAATTCTACAAAATGGAATCTTGCAAATTGCGTGTGTCTGACTTAACTAAAAATTCAAGGAGCTTTGTCTCGAGAACGCTTTGACCGATTTCGTCTAATTTTGGCACACAAGTAGAGAGCATTTCCATTGCTATCGAATTTCGAATTTTCGGTTAGGTATTTTGGTGTTCAATTTGGTCGGAATCGTAAAAGTGGTTCGGATTGTAAAAGATTTCTATTTTATCTATTTCACTTCCGTTTCGTCCGATTTCCATACTGGTACCAGGACTTCCATCGGTTCATTTAATCAGTTCGTTCGTTCAACACACACTGGTGAACAAAACTTCCTCTATGTGGAACCCAGAATTGGTCGTCATAGATCCTCATAGAAGGGACTTTCTTTTTTTAAGTAAAATTTCCATTGATGTACATTAAAAAAATTTCGCAATCTAACAGTGCAGCAACAATGGACGATAGGCTGGACGAGCACAATTCGATACGCAGCCACTGGACAGCACACAGCCAACTGGCAGTAATCAATGGTTGTCGCATCGTTACTAGAGAGAGCAAAAGCTTCATGTCATTCTTGCGGTTAAAGGGCAAAGGTTGCGTGGCTCTAGTCTGCAGTCCTCAACGGCTTATACTCGAATAGTCGAGTGAAAGACTGAGACAAGTAGAGCTTTTGCCCGCACACGGGATATAGCTGGAATATCGAGGTTTTCATTTTCCCTCTTCAGACTCTAAAAGCTTGAAAGCTTGTCCGGAAGGAATGAGAAGAAACGAGGTCGAGCCGAAAAATCAAATAACGCTTTTATCTCAGACAGTCATCGGCGAAAAGCTCATAAGATATATATATATATGTGTGTGTCTGAGTATAAATGTAAACGGAACGAAGGATTATAAGCTTGCCGCGATCGCGCGTCTGCTCCCCGAGAGTCCGAAAAAGGAAAAATTCTGACCAATCCGGTTAAAGCGTCTTGTCACAGTCGTAAAAGAAACTACAGCGTCGTACGAACCGGGGATTAAAAGAAAATTGAACGAGTTCCAAGAGTCGGCCGTGCTAGACGAAAGGAGGGATTCAGTCTCCTTAATTTTTGCGAAAGCTTAATCGTTCTCAGTGAGCACTGGCTTTTAAGCTTTTCAGCTTACTTCAGTCAAAACTGAAAATTATAATTACAAAATAAGTAGCTTTTTTTTAAATTCACTTTGAACCGTTGGATTTTTCTTTGATTCTGAGGAATCAAAGAAAAAGGGGCTATGTTTGTATGAAAAAAATGTTGATATTTCAAAGTCGGAGTACTTAATCTCAAACAAATTTTCTTTTTAAATAAAGTTAGTAAAGTACAACTTTCCATAATGATTTTTTAATGATTTTTTCATCTTTTTCACGTTGAGAAAGTCAAAGAAAATAATGAGAAAGCCATGACCAAAATTCTGCTTTGCATTCTTAAAAAAAAAAAAAAAAAAAATGTTACGTGTCAAGAATTTGATTTTTTGCAAGCTTCCTGTCATTCGCCTCCCTTTCCACAGCCAATTCCGATCGTATACCCCAAAGTACACCATTCACTCACCACTCAATCAATTAATTGCCTCAAAGCTTTCATCCGTGAGATCCTGTTTCCTTTACGAGGGCAAATTGAAATTAATGCTTTAGACTACGTACGATCCTATGTGTATCTTTCTGTACACTTCTCTCGATGTGTTGGTTTATTTGTGTTTGCGTAACAGCTTGGCGCGTGTGGTTGAGTCTGTGTGTGTGTGTGTGTATGTGTGTGTCCTGCTTGATCTGGTTATGCCTGGCATGTCGTTCCATCGATCATTCACGTGGGCCAACTTGGGAAGCACCGCGATGTTTCAATCGAAGATAAACAAACCGCTGCGTCATTCTACGCCCTTGTATTATATCGTTTGTTCTCCCTCAGCCTATCCGCCGCCTACCCACCCCTGTCTATGCCACTATATCTGCTTTTTCACCAGCACTATCGCTCTACGTAGACCGGTATCTTGACACTCCTGTACCGGTAATTTGATCGCCACTTTCTAAAACATTATTATTCCTTAGAAACAACAGATTTTCATTCATCTTATCCAATATAATTTCAGCGTTAACTGGGGTAATTGCAACAGAGGATATTTAGTTATAGAAAACAACAATATTTTTCATTGCAGACGTTATTTTTATTTCCCAAAAAGGTTTCTCAGAATTTTTTCGGTTTTTGTTATGTGTCGTTCGATAATTTGTATTAAAAAATCGTAGATAATTAAAACTGTGTAAAAAAAATAAAATTGCGGAGCCGATAGTAAGAGTCAAGGGTTAGGCCCAGGTCGAAATCAGGTGTAAATGTCCTGTATATATAAAACATATCGGTAACGATACTAAACTATTACTTCTTTTTCAATGGACTGTTCTACGAAACGATCAGTATGATTATTAATCCTCTTATCGCTTATTCGTATAACGTAGTTCCTCGGAAAGCCGTTTATGCACGGGTAGAACGCATTTTCCTCCATTAAAGTTGGCCTCGCTGTCTCGGTGAGGCATCTGCCGCAACCAGACCGAACTTTGTTTGAAATTAATATTCGTGAGAAATTAAACTGGGCGAAATGAACGTCTAGATCAGTCTTCCGAAACTCTTGCTTTTGCCTCGTCTATTCAGAAATAATTGCTCTTACCTTTCTCCCCCCTCTCTGGCTCTATCTCGTATACCAATTAGATATAAGATAATTGCTCGAGAATTTACGACTGAAAATATTTGTTTCTCAAATTAACGTAATAATATTCTGGCAACTATATAAGTCGATGAGCTCCAATGATAATTCCTAAAGAAGAGATAAATAATACACATGAAACACACGATAAAAAAAAGTGATAATAATAATTTTTATTTTATATAACTGTATGTAAAAAAGGGAGTAGAAAGTTTTGTAGGGAAAGAGGACATATTTCGAGGTCGAGTCAAAGTCGATAAGCCTGTATCTACGACGTAAAAAAAAAAAAGAAGAAGCGAGTCGCAGCTAAAAGCTTCTCTTTTTCGGTCTTTCAATATACTGCGTAGGTGGATATATGTATGTATATATATATATATATATATATACGCGAAACCGCTGGTAAAGGTTGCATATGTGCTCTAGAACTTCAAAGCCGCCGACCTCGAAAGACATTCCATCTCAATTTCCTTTTCCACTCATATTCGGTGAAACACACACACACACACATACATTCGCTCGTACCGCATCGGTACTCTCACTCGTCCTCGTCTACACTGCATCTTTTGATCCGTCATACTAGGCATTGCCTTTTACAATTCACTAAGCGTAAAATCAATGTGAAGTTTCGATGGTGGTGCACAAGCAGTTTTTAATATTATTTATCGATTTAAAAAATTGTTTTTCCATTTATTCAGAGGATTGTTTAATAAAAAGTGAACGTGATAGTATATTGTGCAACATGGGATGAAAGTTGGCGTAAATAAGTACCTAAATTATGATTTCGATATCGTTAATAGTTTAGTCAAAACAATTTAATCAAAACGATTTTATTTTGTTGCGATTTAATAAGAAAAAAAAAAAAACGGCAATTTTGACAATTCATTTATTGTATTTACAGTACTTTGGCAAATAAATAATAATGACAGCATAAATTTATTTACACCTACTCATGTGCCAAGTACACTACAAAAATTTCAATAAAACTCATTAATTATATTCAGAAATTAGTTTGACATTTAAATCTGAACGAAAGCAAGTGGGTCATTCAATGACCCGGTATGACGCAGAGTTAATAGATATATGGTAATTTTTATCAGTTTCTTCTCTTCACGTATCTTTAATTTAATAGACAATTAGAAATTTATTATCGTTCTTTTAAATCAATTAATCAGCTATTTACACCGTAAATATTTTGATAATAAAAATTTCTCGGCATAAATTGCTTAACCAATATTATCAGAGAATTAAGTAGTGAGTGAAAGCAATAATTAAACGCAGAGGCTACACGTTGTAGTGTGGTGGCTCGCGTGCTGATCATTCGCTTAGAGCTCTTACCGTCCCGCGGCACACACAATTAAAATTCCACACAAGTTACCCGTTGGGGGCTCGCCCCCGATAACGAGACCTAAATACGTCGCGCGCACGGGGAAGCCGGACGAGGGGGGGATTAAAGCTGATTAACTTCGAAGCAGAGGGCGAGGAGAAAGAGGGAGAGAAAGCGAAGGTTGGGTGAGAGGGGTGTTATCGAGCCCGTTGCTCGATCGCCACTCTAGAATGGCTTATAAACGCCGGCCGAGTCGGAATTTCCGATAATAAACAATTAAAGGTAATTGAATGAGTTGCGGCACGACCGGGAAAATCGAAATGTGGAAAGGACTAAATAAGGGATCGAATTCCGAAAAAAAAAGTATAGCTCGTCAAACACCGCTGCCTATGATAATTATTCTACACCTTACCTGCTTAAGCATAATTTTGCCTCATTTTTGCTTCCTCATAAGGGAAGCTTTTTTTTCGCGAAATTCTTCTGCTTCGAGATATTCATGTGAAGATAGACAGAAAGGTCCATGCATTTTTTTTTTTTTTTGGATATCGTGCTCAATAGTGTTTGCACTATTTAAGTAAGCCGACAAAGTATAGAAATGTGCATATTATTGTTTTCGCATTATTTTATACCTTTGATGAAGCATCCTATATGATGAAGCCAAAATTTATCAACATACATCTCCATAAATGTGACTTTGCTAAATATCGATTTTTCACGAATAATGGAAAACTCTTTAGTCAACCTCTACGTTCTTTCAACCGGCTGCAGTTCTCAAAGGGTCCTTTTTAAAACAACGAATGCAATTCTCGTGTCAGACTAAGAATAACAAAAAATAGAGACGAAAATATAGTCACCCTAGTGGCTAGTGAGTCCTCCGTACATAATGATTTCGTAATTTCACGTACCAATACCGTACTTTCACCACAGTCAACCCCAATACCATCAAGTCGTGTAACCCAGGAGTGTACGACAAACATCAAGGCAACGTAGAAACCGGCGTGCACGGTGAAAATAAAGGGTAGAACGTAGACGTGAACGTTTGAGAAGGGTATGGAGAGTGGAGAGACCACTACAATAACGAGGTTACGACTAATTGCTAGTCGCAGTGATGGTCGATCGGGGAAGGCGAGGATCCGGGGTTCGGCGACGCAACGTCGCCGCGTACCGACGTGCGATGTGGAACACAGAATGATCGCGGCTGTATATATATATATATATATATATGTATACATGTCCATCGACCACTGAAAAGGGTCTCCTCGGTTGACCATCTCTTGTTTGTCGAGTGATTCGAGCTGTTCGATCGGGTCAATTGGTTGAGGGCGCTCAACCGATCGACGGATCGACACCCCTTGTTAATGCTAGAACTCAGCCACCGTTTCTCTCCCAACAGTACACAGCTGTTGGAAACAGTCGAATGCACTATCAACCAGTTTGTCATCGTCTCGGCGTCTCTATCAAGAGGCGAAACTTCGAATTTATGTTTGGGACTGATAAAATAAAAATGTACAAATCAACATGTCCTCGTTAATGCCAGTAGTTACAGTATTCATCTTGGTTATATTCTCATTGTTTTGTGGTGATGTACGTAACTGCAGCCCAAAATATTCGTGGAACGTCATAAATCCATTATCCAATAATAACCGTCAAAGTACCGGACTAAAACGAGTTAAGTGCTGTAAGAGAGGCTTGAGGAGTTTCGTCTTCGATCGGTATATAGTATAGGGTAAATGTACTTGTCTCCAGATGCTACCAAATCTCTTGATGACTTAAACACAATGGAACGTAATTCCATAGTATATCTTTAAAAAGTGTCGAAGCATCTTAATCTGAAAACTTCTGTTTGAAATATTTCAGAACAAGCAGAATTTTCAAAACACGATGTGGGCTTGTTTTTTTTTTGCCATTTTAGTCCTTTTGTAATCTGTGAATTAACGATTTTTTTAAGTATAGTTTTCATCGTTTCCTCAATTTTCATAAGAAACGTACCCTTTTTCACTTTCGAATACGAATGAAATGGTTTTTGTATGGCACTTTTGGGACAGCGTTAACAAATCTTATCGCACAAAAATGTACTGTAATCTTTTGACAATTTTTTCACCACATAGAAACGTACCTAGTCATCAGCTACCTCAGAGAGACGAAGATCTTCGTACAAGATTCGAGCTGACGTTTTATGAAAAATTCTCGGCACCAGGTTTTACAGAATAGATGTAAAATACAGGTATATAGAATAGCATTATCCTTGTACCTAGGTATACGTCAAAGTATAGCATACAGTGCATTGAAGAAGGTGAGTGAGGAAGGTAGGATGGGTATGGGGGACTGGAAAGACTCGATATCTTTCAGGAATAATGTCACCCCGCTACTACCTCACTGGCAACAAGGGGTGCCAGCCAACAGGACACAAAATCCTTTTCCTATGGACGAAAGAGCACTCCTTCTTCTCCTGCTTTTACTGCTGCTCGTGGTGCTATTGCGACCCCCTTTTTTCCTCGTATCCATCGATTCCCGAGGCTTTTTCCATCCCCCTTCCTTCCTTTTCATCTTATACATTTTTCTCCTCCTTTCTCTACGCCCTCGGGCTATGCACTTTTGCATCTCGACATTCGGCCCACTCGGAAATTCACAGAACGACCGGCATACCAAAAACATAGTTAGAGAAAAATAAATCAGGTAAGATTTATGGGTTCCCACAAAAAAAAAAAAGTGAAAAAAGGCCGCAAAGTAGAAATTTCCACATAGCTTCCTCATTATTTTTCACCTTGAACAAAGTCCCCTCTTTGAGAAAATATGTCGATCAATTATGGCTTTCTCATTGAGGAAACAAGAAGTGCATCCACCTCCTGAAAAGAAATTAAAACAAAACTACCTCTATAAGAAAACAGAAAAAAAAATAGAAGGTATAAAATTTAAGATCAATAAAGAGAACAAGACTCTGAAGAATTTTCATGTGATTTAGTTAACCAAGAGTTTAATCGAAGGCTTCGTTGTTGTTTTGTGTTCTAGGTACATACTTCATCCTGTACGACTTCATCGACTACTTTGAGAAGGATCAGCCCGTGTTTTTGGCCCGAGACAAATTCCTCGGTATCGTCAATAACATATTCAAGAACATGTCGGAGATTGAACGAGAAGCCATCGCCTTCCAGGTAAATCCTTCGTCTCTCCGAACAATCTGTAGTTTTAATCCTCCAAATTCGGTAAATGTCACGAAAACTTTTATCTGCTAATTTCTGTATGAGATTAAGATTAAGAACTTCTTATTAATGAATCCACCGACATGGGTAGACAGTTATTACAACTTTTCTCTTTTACATTACTCTCATCCAATATCGTTGCTCTGTATATACCTGAAACGCGGGAAACTTTTCGTTCTTTTTAATCCTACCTACATTTAGCTACATTTTAATATACTATCCAGACCGGACGCGCTACTGCTCGTCACCATTTTTCAATGGTCACTCCAGCGCTCTTTCATTAAACCTTCACAACGCGTTGATAAACTGTCAAAATTTTGTTTTGAAAGCACGAACTTTGTCCTGGATTCGGCGTTTGGCCACGATCAACCACAGCACAAATAAAACGGCTACACATGAACACTAATTGTGGCTTTTTTTTTTTTTTTGTAATCACACACACTTTTATTTCTTTATTATTCGCTTACAAATATGAAATATATGATTTCTCAAGATGGTCAATACAAGACTCATCGACATCCTGGAGACGTTCGAAACCAATAGCTACTTTCTTTGACCAATGTGTTCTTCATTTACGACCGCCGAAACTTCGCATTAGCTCGGCAGTGTTAGAACCGACCAGATTTACTGGCTCGAAATCTGTTACACGAGCTGACATGGATTTTGGTTAGAAATTTCGATTTGACGAAGTAATGCTATGAAATATATTAGACTATTGTCACGCGAAAACTGAGCGAATATAATACCTGTAGTTGGAGCAATGCACAATATAATATTCACAGTTTGGTAATCCGAGGTTTGTATTTCTTCGTCGAGGAAATCCATCTACATAAATAGATGCATGCATGCATAGATTCATGGTAGAAGGGTACACAGTGGGACAAAGTGGTAGCATACGTAACCACATACATATGTATGGATAGGGCATGTAGATAATGTATGGCGTACATGTGGGTGCTGTATAATATATTTGCGGTAGGTCGCTACATGCGTGGAGCAAGTCTGGTAGGCATCTAGATAAAGAAGTTTGAATCCGCGAGTGTGTTTATACCGTGGCCCTGTAAACTCACTGCGCATTTGGCATGGGCGAGTTTCTTCGGACGTAAATATTACAGCGTAAATGTCGAAGAGGGACGAGAGAGAGAGAGAGAGAGGGTTGCTTGCAGGGGTTTGAAGTAGCTCGGACTCCGCACGGTTACCTTCCAAATGCGTTGGAGAAGTTTTCCAACCACCGCAATACCTTACTCCTACTCTCTCGCGCTAACTCCCTTCGCTACTCGAGCTCAAAGTTCCACGGGAGAGCTACTTGTCTGCCTTGTAGGAGGTTTAACCCCTCGCTACGTATAGACTACCAATAGTAGTAAACTCGTGTTTCTGGTGTTAGAATATAGCTGTTAGTTCTTTTTCCTAATGCTCCATTATTCCAATTATACGAGAGTTCGTTTATAGTTACAGTGTTAGTGAACAACGCAGTGAGTCTTTGTTTTTTTTTTTTTTTTTTTAGACTCTTTATTAACAAAATCATGGTGCAATGATTATTCTTTTATTTGTTGGTTTTAAGTTATTTTTTCGTTTATAGGTTCAAAAGTAAAAATTCGAAAACTGTTTATAGATTTAACAGAAAATTCAAAATTATTAAATTCAACATTTTTGGCAGAAATCTGCAGCATCGAAATTGATGTATGTCAAAGCTTTTGTCCAGGTAACCAGAAATTCTTGTCTGAGTTTGATTTTTTTTTTAACCTCATAATTTTGAATCCGCTTTATCGATACTGTCCTAATGCAATACCAACTTGTCTTCAATACAGTCATTTTGTTGTAGAAAAATCGTTATCTTAAACAAAAGAAGAAATTTTCCTTTATATTTATAGAATCGAAATAAGCCGTTCCCTAAAAATATCAAATTTTCGAAGCTTTTCGACCACCAAAAATCTTCACCGTTATTATATACCAATTTGTCAAATATATTATTGTGCTAGAAACAATAAAAGATAAAAAATTGTTATCACTATACCTGCACTATAAAATTGATAAATAGAATGTATTTTTGTATTTTTCAGACCCTACGATATTTCATGTTTTACGTTGCACTTAAAAATAAATACATCGAACAGACGATTCGCATTTATGTCGTTTCACGTGAACCGCAATGAATAAAATAAAATTGTTAGAATTCTAGGGATTGGGGAATCTGCAGGGGAAACCGGATTTTATAGCTACAGCTTATGGGGGGAATGGGGGAGGGTTGGTGGGGGGGGGGGGGGGGGGGGGGGAACGATTCATCGCGATTCAAGCCACCGCTCCTTGTTGAAGCTCCATCGCGAAACGAGTTTTCGTGAAATCGCGTGAAACAGTTATAATATCGCTCTCACATCCAAAGCGCGATAACGCCTGCTGTCTGTCTCCTTTTCTGTATATACTGTGCACAATCTGCCTCTTCCGTACATACTTACGTTTGCCACGAACGAACTCTCGCGTGTAAAGCCTCCCCACACCCTCCCACACTCACCTCCTTCCCCCAACTACCGAAAGTACTCCATATAAATCATCGCGCGAGACCGCGGGCTTCTACGTTTAGAGAAAATTTATTCGAGATTCGCCGCAAGTCGAGTCTAGAAATGTTCTCTCTATTGCCTTTGAATCTACCGACGATTTGCGAGGTAAACGGTCTGCGAATATGTAAAGACCTATCGACGAATGTTTCGCTGGTTCTGTTTCGAATTTTGTGTGACTAGCGCCAGTGGAATATGTTCCTGTTAGTGGCCAGACACCGACATGTAGAATTCAATATCAGTCGCGAACTCGTAATAGAAATATCGCGATTGTATGCGATGAAAATTCAAATGGTTTGTAGAACTAAAAGTGGAAAATAAGCGTCTAAAAAAAATGAGCTTAATTTATAAAGTGAAGGTACCAGTTCTCTTGAGTCTTTAATTTTTTTTTTACACTCCAAAGGCTTCCTATTTCGAAAATAATTATTCAAATATCGTAGAAATTTTGTGTGCTTATTTGTACAAGGTTGGTCGTGAATTTTTTTACAATAAGAGCAGCGAATTTTTTTTCTCAGATAAATTAAAATGAGAAAAAGTGTGAGTATGAAATTTCACAGTTTGTGGCTAAAATTAAGCGCTGATAAAATGAATACGTATGGTGAGGCAGAATCAGTCACATTTTGTTTCCTCACAGAGGAAACTTTGTTACCGTGCAACACTTTTTGATTGGATTTTTATCCCAATCTATCATTTGGCCACAAATAGATTGTCGCGATATTGAAATACTTTTCGCCCGACATCCACGAAGCTAGTTCCTCCTGGCAAAGCTAGTTCTAATTTTGTCGGGCATAAAAAAAAATAAGGAAGCAATGTGTAAGGTTCTGATTTGCAAGCTTTTTAGAACGCAAGTGATTGACTCACAAATTACGAGCTTGACAATTATGAGCTTTTGTCAAGAGGAAAGTATATTTTTTAAAAAGTTCATAAGCTTTCTAGATATAAAACTACATTTTATCACAAGAGTAGAAAGCTTGCTAGTAATGTACAAAGCTGATGGGACCTGTTCTCGCGCCAGAGCCACATAATCGTACACGGTACGTTGTATACAATGGGAAATGTTGGTGGTCAGACCGTTGGTCGGAGAGCCATCCAGTGGTAAAAGCGTAATTAGCCCAGACCAGGCTCTAGAATTCTAGTACAAAGGAGCATATGTTCCATTTTCTCATCGTAACTCGCACACAACGTACAGACGAGAAAAGAAAAAAAAATCCAAAAGTGCTCCTTGTTTTTAAACTAACAAACTCGAAAACACATTTTTCATTGTCCTTCCACATACCGACCTTTATTTTTCACTTTTGGTACTACAACTATCCCGATGTTCTTCTCCTGTATTATTGAAGAAAAGCTACACGAGGAGATAGGCGGCATGATAAAGGGAGGTCGTAAAATTGATTTCTCGTCGAGGAAACCGAACCGGTGCTTTCGTTCTCATACGTATATGTATGGGTAGCTTCGCGCGCTGTTGAATTCGACTTATCGAGAACTTACCTTTACTCTTTGAAGACTCCAGGGATACCGGGAGGCCGGTTGAATCTTAAACTTTGCCAAAATGAAAATCCAAGTTTAATACAAAAGCGTGTAAACTTGGGCAGTAAAAAAGAACGCTCAAATTTTTAGTCAACTTGTTCATTTTGACTTTTGTTGTTTGTCACAAAAAAAAAAAAAAAACAAAAAAAACTACTACCGCGTGTTTATGACAAAAATTATTTTGTATATCAATTCCGAGGAAACTAAAATTTTTGTGAAACCTGAAAAAGTTGTGATGCCTTTTTTTCAACTTTTTTTTTTTCATCGACACATTAGTGAAAATATTAAACACCTTTAAGTCTTTACGACTGTAGTTTATCCTCAATCTTCTTAAACATTATTTAAAAATAGTATACAGCTGTTGCAATATTTTAAAACCTGTAGAAAAAAAATAAAGCATCTTTCTTTATGACCCTTATTTGCACGGAGAAAATTGTATAATGTACTAAAATAGTCATGATAGCCCTGGCTACCAATATTAATTAATGACTAATTGTTAGAGGATGCCACTATTTTTATAGGCGAATTAACTATTCTATTGCCACCGTTTAATTGCTACCACTTCGAGTATTTGTAGCTACTCATTTAATAATGTAATTATAAGTCTCATGGACCACCAATAAATAGTTCTTCATTAACAATTGCCAAAGGACCACCACAATTTCTCTGAGTGTGCGCATTCACGTTTCAACAATTTCAAAGCATCCCGTTATAATGAGCATAAACAAAGACTAATAATAATAATGGCAATACGTGCATTGACAATTTCGTCATTCCCTACAAAATACCTTTTTAATTAAAATAATTAATCTCAAACTTTCCGTCCCTGCTATGATTACCTGCAAACTACAAAGCATTCGCTTCATTCGGTATTTCGAAATATCCTCCTTTTCGCTTCTGCCCCTCCATTTACACTCCATTTTGCCCTTTTATCCTTAGCATTCTTTCGGTCGTTTGTCTTCCTGTCTTTTTCGCTGTAGCACTGAACGCTCTAAGACATAGTAGAAAGGTTCAAACAGTCTCTCGTAACGCTCAGGGATATATGTTTAATTAAAAAGGAGGGCAAAGTAGGAGCTGCTCGTTTTGTAATGGAGCTTTCTGTTTAGCTTTTGACTGGTTTTCCCTTTCCCATTGCTACATTGCCAGAGGCAAATATACCGACACAGCTTTCACCACCTGTGCTTGGAGAGCAAAGGGAAAAGCTCTCGCAGGCAGACAGAACTGTCCGTCTGTCTGTGGTGAAACAGCCACAATCACTTGGACCGAAAAAAAAAAAAAAGAAAAGCCTCGAGGTTTTATTATTTCTCGTTGTATTCCGCTCTGTCTGGACTCTAAGTGAAACAAAGGGCTTCTTTGCAACCTACGAAAAGTTGCGTCCAATTTATCTTACAATCACCAGAGCACGGAGCCCCTTTTTTTTCTCTCTCTCTCTATATTTCCGGACCCTTGGTACCTTCTCTCCGTCTTGATCTCTCGTTGCTATACTTCTGCGTCGTTCTCTTATTGCCGGATGAAAAAGTAACTGTGACAAACGTATCGAAATCACTGCCACAATGATCTCTCCTTATTTTCGTCTAGTTTCGTTGACCTTATAACCTAAAGCTGTCGAAAGAAATGAAAAATTGCACACTGGCATATTTTTTATGGTTACAGTGGACCTTTGGTACTCGGATAGAGATATATAAAAATGATGAATGGTACGAAGTTTCACTGGTTCCTGTTAATAAACCATTTATCCTTGCTGCTAACTTTTTTGACCTATATCTTTGCAAGTGTGATATTATACTCGGCGAAATCCTGGGAGTTCTAAGTGACAAAGTGGCATCTATTAATTATTATTAGATGCAGCTAGTTTTATATTTACATTCACTTTTTTTTCATTTATTATATAGTTACTGTAACTAATTAATCTGCTACTTACATTTTCCAATACCATATTATTCCCTCATTATAAAAATTAAAATATTCACATTAATCCTCGGGTCAAACGACCGCTGAGAATAAACTTCTATCCGAATAATGTTTTTCAATAAACTGTTGACAATGACGATTTTTAATTCATAATTAATAACTATGGAGACGCGTCTCTCTCTCTCTCTCTCTCTCTCTCTCTCTCTCTCTCTCTCATTCCATGTCACTTTAAATCAGCAGATACAGTCAATCACCGAGTGAACTAAGCTTCAAGATTCCGCAGAATTGAGTCATCGATTATTTATGCAAGTACTACGCAATACCCGAGCTATTGTGTCTCGACAGTTAAATAAAATTGTGAAGAAGCCAAGAACATACTCCCAAGAAAGCGTATGTACACTCGAATGTACAGCTCGTTACCAAGTTTTAATAACTTGGTTTCAATTCTCAAGGAGACGAAATACGAAGAACGAAACTCGAACTCGACAGAAGCAGAACCTGATGCAGAGCGGGGGTCGACTGACGACAATCAAAGTTCTTGGACGAGGAAGATACTGGAACACACTCGCTAACTCACTCGCTCGAATAAGTCTCGAATTTGCTTCCATCGAGTGGCTGCTCGTGCAGCTGCGCTACTTCACGCATAGAGAATTATGGAGTGGGACGATGGAATGAAAGGCGAAATACGCGGTGGCAAGAAACTCCATGAATACTTGTTCACTAATGCATCTTGTTCACGAACAAAAAACAACATGTTAACGACCGTAGACATGAAGATAGTTTGAAAGTTCGAAAGTTCTTTAAAAAAGAAATAATCGATTTTATGGAAAAATAAAAATCGAAATTTAACACAAGTTTCCATTTGATAATATGCAGGTTTAGATTGGTTCTTATCACTCTCCAGGTAAGAGGGAACGAGAAACGAAACGCCAAGTTAACGATATAATGGAAGCGGGAGAAACGCAAGTTTTACCGAGTTCTCGAGGGGGAGTACAATAGATTGGAAAGTGCAAACGACGTCTGTCTATACATGCCAGACCAATGTACTTTATCATAGAGGAGGCATTGTGAATGATAAAAGTGAGGAAGCAATGTGCAAGGTTTTATTTTGCAACCTCGCTTCGAAAACAATCCACAGCAGAATAAAAATTATTATAATAATCGAGTAAGTTATATATTTAAAAAAAAAAAAGATTAATTATAATTCGACATGAGAATAGTTTCCAAAGTTCGAAAGTTCATTAAAAAAGAAAGAAAAAAAACTATTAAATCGAGAAATGAAAATTTATCAGAAATCTCAATTTGATGAAATGTAGAGTTAAATTAGTTTTTATCACCCTATAGAAAAGTAAAAAGGAACGAGAAATGGGACGCCAAGTGAACAATGATGGAAGCGAGAGAAAAGCAAGTTTTGCCATGTTCTCGAGGGGGAGTGCGATAGATTGGAAAGTGTAAAGACGTGCCGAAAGCTCAATCGAGCTTCCCGTTTCACTCTGCTACTGAGAAGAAGTGGAGTGACGCGGGAGAGGAAGAAGGAGCGGAAACTTTGCCTGCAATCTTTTCCCGGCTAATCGAAAATTCCGGTCGAACGTGGGAATATCGGAGGGTTTGCTTCACGCCTTCACTCGATCCTTCGCTCGAGTAATAGACTCGCTATTACGTATATAAGATAGTTTCAAGTAAAATGAAATTTGAGGTAGATAGCTTCGATTCAGTAGACATAAGAGATACTCGTTTATTTTAGCTTTTACCCCATTCACTTTGTGATCATTGAACTTTCGGGATACATATTATTATTGGATAAAAGAATGTTGATGGGGATTATTAAGATTTCAATTCGCAACGGAGCAATTCCAATCTCATGAAGAATTACTATTTAAGCTTTCAGTCGGTTTTCCATGTTAAATGCTTGAGATTTGAGATTCAATGACAATTTTTAGTGACATGCAATACGATAAATTTGTTGAAAATATCGTCGACGCTGAAAATATTAAGAATATTAGTATCGAATAATTAATATTCAAAAAAGAGTTGACGGAAATTTTGAAGTTCATCTTTTCGAGTATTATTTCAGACTGTTTTTATGAATCTGTTCAAATACCCTGAAACTTTTTATGTGTATTACAAATGCACGAAAATATAAAAAATTCGCAACGTATCCACTAATTTTTTTTATTAAAAAAAAGGTTCGAAAGTCCTTTACGTAATTGTGTGGTTTCGGAAAAATCAACAAATTCATTTCATAAGGAAAAACAAAGCATTTTATGAGAATTCGTTGAAATATTTTTCTTTTTGAATTTTTTAGTTTGGTTGTTATTCACATTCGAAATTATTAACTCCAAATAGTAAAGTACGAGGTACTTTAATTTGAATCGTATCAAAGTTTTAGTTGGAAATGTATATACGTGACACATCATTAATAAACGCGTGAATAATTATAATATTTTAATTCTGGTTAGTGAAGTTCAGAAATGTTGAGAAAGTAGTTAGTATCGTTAGGTGACATCAGAGCAAAGTCACACGATATACTCACAGTCTGCGTTGCATAGATTTCACGAATAAGCGAAATTGTGCGTTCTGTATATTTCACGGAAATTCCATTTGAGTCAGTGGAATATATCTCTCCATAGAGTAATGAATTCGAGCAAATCCATATCAGTACTGAGACCACCTGTTCTCACTATTTTTTTTTATTTAATCGAAATCAAATATTGGAATGGGTACAGAAAGTAATCTCATTTTTTTGCTTCATCATAGAGGAAGCTTTGTTTTCATGAAAAAAAAAATTCGATATTTTTATGTCAGGATATTCGGAATGGTCCATAACGTCGAGAAAACTGATTCTTGCTCACTCTCCACAAACTTTCAAAAATAAAACGTTCAGTATTTCTTATATCTTTGAAATAAAAATGCATTTTCGAGTTAAAAGAATGTAATGTGTAATAAAATTCAGACCACGTTGCGGATTTTCACTAAATCTGATATAAAATGTCTGTATGTTATTACATAAATAGTTGAAGTTTTTGTCAGATGTTTGGAAGAGGTTGAAACAAAAAACACTAAAAATTGATGTAAAATCCGAAATCTTTTATCGATCGTCACCAAATTTTCTACGTAACACCGTTGAATATTATTTTTTGTTTGCAAAAAAAAAATTAGTGTTGTTTCGATGGAAGTTAAAGGAAAATGATAATTTTTCAAAAAATTCAAAAATTCAATAAAAATCGAACTTTTTTATAGATTCAGCTCAAATTTAATACCGATTATCCTCAAACATTGCTTGACTCGAAAATAATTATTAAGCTCTCGAAAGCTAAACATTTTTCGATGAATTCAAGATCGAATAAAATCTGAACAGGTGTTTCCAATTCTTTTGAAAATTATTACAGAATAATTGTGTCTGACTGTGAACAAAAATCACTCGCAGTAATTTATGTTTATTACGCTGTACTACAACATAACAAATATTACTTCAAAATTCAAGTAATTTAGTTGCTTTAGTCACGTAACGGAAAATGAAGTTTGGCTTTACGTCTTATCAGTGTTTACTGATAAGATGATGAAACCGAGAGAGAGAGTTGATGAGGCGTTCGATCAACTCAGGGATCGTGATGCTTTACGGCTCATCCAGATCTTCATCACTGTCACACTAGACGACTTCACTATCCTACGCCAAGGATTATCCTTAATTAAATTCATTAAACTCGAAGGTAACGCGAATATACGGAGGTAAGGACGAAGAAGTAGAGCGAAGGTTCTCACTATCCAGGTGACATACATGTTCTTCTCTATTATAACATACACACATATATATATATCTATAGACATATAATCAAATAAAAGTTGAATTAACTATAGTGAAAAAGTGATGAAACGAAAGTACAATATATGTATATATGTATTAAGGTATTACAGCATATACGTATTCTGTAATGTCAAGAGCACGTAGTTACAAGATATAATACAAGTGGAAGTATATGGAAGGAAAAGGGCTTATAAGATGGAAAAGGCTAAAGGATGAGGTGAGATTTCACAAGGGGGTCAGGCTGAACTAGAGAGATTTACATAAAACTATTGCGCGTGTCTCTTATTCGCAATATCCAGCTCTTCCACCCCCCCCCCCCCCCCCCCCCCCCCCCCCACAGCTATACGTTTTTTTTCCATCTTCGCTTTCCCTCCCTGCAGGATAACATACAGTAGTGGTACTATATCTGCAGCAGACATGGCCAATGGAAATAACAAAAACTCGGACGAAGCATCTCGCGTAATATCCAATCCTCCTTCCACCTCTACCTCTTTCTCTCTCATTTCCATACGAACTACGGATTTTTCATCCACTCACAAAAATCACTACGTGGCTTAAAAAAAAGGAACATTGATGTTATTACGGAGAACGCAATTAATTCGACTTTTATAAACAAATTTATTCGAGGTAAATAAAAAAAAATTACGTTTTTACCAAAGTCCATTATAATTTCACAAAATTACGAAATTTAAATATGACGTCGCTTTAATAAGCTCGGTGTTCGATACTTTTGAATCTACTTGAAAAATATGAAGGTTGAAGATTTAAAAAAAGCTTGTCAATTGAATTAATGCTGTCTTTCATTAATTTCCATAGGAACTATGGATTTTTTATCCAATCACGAAAATCAGATCTTATATTAAAAAACATGTTTATATAAAGAATTCTACCAATTCGGGTTCTGTAGTCAAATGTATTTAAGGGAAGTTTTATCGCCAGCAGGAATCACCTGAACATTTATAAAATATTCAAATTAAGATTAAATATAAATTTAATGAACTCGTTGCTTGAAGCTATTCTCTTTAAAAAAAATTGTAGCTCTCCAAACTAGTTTGTAATTTTTAAGATTTATTCCAGCTGATTTAATCCCAAATTTATAACTACCATTAATTTTTCCACCAAAAAAGAGGTCTGTCATTTTTTAATCCCGAAAATCCTATATAAATCTATATACTCTCCATATAATATCCTCGTAACCCAACCATATGAGACAATATTCTGTTTTTTTTTTTATCATGATCAGCAGCGCCGTAGAGACATTTTTTGGAATTAAATTGGAGTAGAAAAATTTTCTCTTTAAGACAAATTAAGGGAGTTCTGAAATTAAAGAGAGTACCAGGATTTTATATACAGAGATCGTTCATACACGAGTATTGAACATTCCTGTGAAATATGCATGATTTTATACTCTGCGAGATAATCGAACCCGAAACTTCGTCTAGACGAATCTTATAAATGTCATTTTTATTGCAATAGTATGATCAATAAAAAATATTTGCTAGTGCCTTTTTTTAGGTGACTCGATCATTTTAATAATAGAATTCTAAATGTAGCAAACTAACGAATAAATTGCCGTTGATATGAGTCATGAATAAATCAGTATTTTACCAATAAAAGTTTTTCGAAAGCTTGCATATTTCATGAGTTCCAACAGAGTTGAGAACTGTTGATCGAAAGGTCTGAAATATCTTATGAAATCAGTGACAGATTTATCATTGTCAGTATTATTTTTGCAATGCTCCTTTTTATCAACCCTTCTCGAAGTAATTGAATGAAAAGTGGTTTTACGTCGAAAAGGCTATTCATAGATTGTAAAATAGACGGAAATAAGCGAAGGACGCACCTAACCGCTTCAACAAAAATATCTAACGGGTTTTCGACGTTATTAATAACAGTCTATTCATGATTGACGATATCATAACGTCCCTATCATCGTGCAACGCTCTTACTCACCCTTCTAAATCTTTTACATCATGTAAGCTTTTTTTTTTATTCAACGAATACTCGTTAATTGACCCATTGAACTATTATACAAAGAATTCATTTCAATGAATACATACACTTAAATGGGCGACAGAGTTAAGTGAATTTTACAATTTTCTTGTCATCAAATAAAATTATCGGCAAAAGACAAAATAAGTTCAATTATACATCTCGGCTTCCTATTATTTATTAATAACACGATAGTTGCATTTCCAACGGTAGAAAATGAGTTAAAATAAAATCGATAACACGGTGCGCGGAATCCCTCGCGGATTACAAAGGCGTCGAGGTTGAATTATGAATACGTAAATTGTCCGACTATTCCGGGGCATTCTGTAGAGCCTGCGGCTAAATAACGAACACAACCCCACGAGGCCACACAGCACAGTAATATACTACTATAGTGTCTTCCTGAAATATAACGAGAGGCTCCCTTTTCCTCCCTTCCGCCATTCCTCTGCCTAAAGCTGGTTTACTAAAGGAAGATTATCGAATCTCGATATCGTACACCCTATATCTGTTTCTAGCTCTGTTAATTTCTCGGTGTTGGTATTTCCTTGTGTACTTTACTGTGTACGTGCCAAATCCACTCCTTGTGTGCATTGTCGGGGTGCACAAGTCAATATATACCTGACGTCCGTGTACGGTAATGATGCAACTGATTTAGTCGACATCCAGTCACATGATGTGTAATAAGTTTGTATATTTTGATAAAATTATTTAAGCAATATTAACCGTGAAGAATGAAAAAGCTTGAAAAGTAGAAGCTTGAAAATTGCTGCCTCATTCCATTAGTCTATCATCCACAGAACTTCACTCTGACGACATCGATTGATCAATTATGGCTCTTTCATACAGGAAGCTTTGTATAGAACAGGCTAAAAAAAAAAATCAATGTGTCAGGTTTCCTTTTGCAGCTTTATTTGTTGCGAGCATAATTTTTTCTGTGTGTTATTCCCTACCATTTGCAGTCATTTTTTAAAAATAAAATCACTACGCTTGCAAGTGTGTTGAAAATGATTACAATGAGAAGGATAGGAAACAATACACTAGGCAACAGGTTTCGTTTTTACAATGAGACTATGTGCAAGGTTTACTTTGCAGCCTGACATAGTATAACGATAAAAGGAAAACTAACTCTCTTCGTCTCTCAACTTTCTTCTCTAATGAAATATAACTTACAAATAGATATTTCAATCTCCTTTGAAGTGGGTGTACTTATAAATAAGAGTTCAACATTCTTTTTTTTTCACTTGACCTTTTACTTTTGTTGTTATTTTTTTGTGAAACCTCAAATACATTTAACAAACCACTTTTCTTTTACTCTTCTTTACCTCGTCCCCTCATTCCCGAATACTCGTGTAACGAATTTACCCTATTTCTGACCCTATAGCTACACGAGTGCCTTTCCCTATTTTTTCGACATCCATGAAGAAACTGCTGTTCCCACTCGTCTTGGAACCTTGATGGGAGGCCTAATTTTATTTATCACCACACATTGAAACCTGACCTCCATAAATATAAACGCAAAGCATTGGCCCTTCGGTTCTTTTCAACTTACTGCAAAGGACTTTGACGACTGGGCATCGTTTTATAGTTTCTTTTTACGGCCCTTCTACATGGTTTCCCTTCCTTTCACTCTTCGGTTCACAATTTATTCGCTACACGCTCACGGTTTGGTAAATATTTATCATGCAGTACGTTTACGATTGGTTTCGATATTATAAAAGAGCATATCTTCAAGCTATAGCTCGGTACAAGTTTTTTTTCTATACTTTATTTATTCAGCATGATTTTTTACTTCCTCGTAGAGGAAGCTTAGTTTACGTGAAAAATGTTTTCTTTTTCGAGATTTTACGGGATTTTTTTTTTCGAGATACAGTTTTAAAACTAGTACATAAATTAGTCGTTAAAAAATTGTACTTTCATTGTATGACATTTTTTTTTCTTATTTAAAAAAAAAAAAAATTGTGAATGTGTTTTTTTCTTGTCACTTCGAATTAATTCATTTTTGTTGTTGTAAATTCGACAAATTTACATACATTTTCTTATCCTTTTACTAATTTCATGAAAAATTCGTACAATACAAAAAGAAGTCATAATAGTACACGAGATTGTCACTTAGGAAAACCAGCACACCTGTATATTAAAAAAAAAAAAAAAAAAAAAACTTTTTAGTGTATATAACCTTCAATTCAACCATATTTATATATGCACTTTTTCGTTGAATCATTGAATAATAAAATATAAAAAATACTGCAGTTTGTTGGTATAGAATGGAATGTTTAACAAAGGAATAATGGGTGCAACGCGCGACGCATCGCTGCACCAGGAATTGTTGCAGCAATGCCTACCTGTACATCGTACCACGCTTGATTTCTTCTATCAACGCGATTAATTGACTGGCCAAGTTCTGACGCATGGCGCCAACCACAGCGAAATTCAGCAGACAATTTGTCCCCGACCAATGAACAAGCCACGGCCAATTGTTTTCACTTAAATAGAATGCCCATTAGTTACGGTCATATAGTTTTGCTGATTTTCAAAATTTAGGAAATTATTCGGCATAATACAACCACGCCGTTATGACGCCATAAAAATCATGCCAATTCCAGAAACATTATTAATTGCAATAGAAATATTATAATATACAGGATCTAAACAAATATTAATAATATACCAGTGGGAGCCCGCCCCATTGTATGATTCGCATGCTAACCCCCATGTCTGTAAATTTTGTAAATTTTGTAAATTTTGTAAATTTTGTAAATTTTGTAAATTTTGTAAATTTTGTAAATTTTGTAAATTTTGTAAATTTTGTAAATTTTGTAAATTTTGTAAATTTTGTAAATTTTGTAAATTTTGTAAATTTTGTAAATTTTGTAAATTTTGTAAATTTTGTAAATTTTGTAAATTTTGTAAATTTTGTAAATTTTGTAAATTTTGTAAATTTTGTAAATTTTGTAAATTTTGTAAATTTTGTAAATTTTGTAAATTTTGTAAATTTTGTAAATTTTGTAAATTTTGTAAATTTTGTAAATTTTGTAAATTTTGTAAATTTTGTAAATTTTGTAAATTTTGTAAATTTTGTAAATTTTGTAAATTTTGTAAATTTTGTAAATTTTGTAAATTTTGTAAATTTTGTAAATTTTGTAAATTTTGTAAATTTTGTAAATTTTGTAAATTTTGTAAATTTTGTAAATTGTGTAAATTTTGTAAATTTTGTAAATTTTGTAAAATTTGTAAATTTTTAAATCAGGTCCTCGTGACGCTGACCCACTTGTCCAACATGGCGTCGGCGAAATATATTTATAATATAGAGAAACTATAAAAATATTTCGTCAAAATTTACAAAAATCCGAAAGGAAAATTCACAATTATTGTTAAACGGAGGTTGGCGCACCAAGCGTGCAGGGGTCGGAGCACCCCTAGTTAATAATAAATCTACTTATCTAAGGAGTTGGAACTGGAAGAATTGTTGCAATGGGTGCTGCAGCGCTCTTTTAGAAATTTTTCAGCCTGTACTATTAATTAAAATGACGGGAAGCTGCTATTGGGTCACAAACCTTCAAAGCCCGTTGTCAAACTGTCAAAAGCTTATTTTGAAAGCACGAACATTGTTCTAGTCTCGGTGACTGATCGCAGCCAATCACAGCACGAATAAAATATGACTTCACATGAACATGGCTGATGAAGTCGGCGCCACCAACTTTTCAGAGGAGGATCAAAGTACATAAACGAAAGACGTAAAGTAACAAATCCTTGGCGTTTCTTTTTTTTATAGAAGTTTTTCTATTTTACGATTAATAGCTAGAGAACTTGTTATCAACAGAATGGAACTAAAAAGAAAAGTCTTTTTTTTTTTAATCCCGGGAAAAGAAGATTCTTTAGTGACTTTGATTTTTCATGGCGTTGCCACCGTTTTTCCTGCTCATTTTCTTCGCTATCGTTCAAACTCTAAAATGTCTATTTCTGCTAAAACCCCAATCGATCAAACAAAAATCTATTTCTGTTGAAACCTCAATCGATCAAACTGGAGGGAAGTTATGGCAACTTGACAGTTGAGAAAAAATCGAAAAAAAAAAGAAAAACAAGGGTGCAAAATAGAACCATGCACATTGCTTTTGCATCATTTTACATTTTTTTCAGAGCTACCGCTACGAGAATAAAACGGTTGAAACATAAAAAATTAAAATTGCTATAAAATCTGTACTCCTTTTTCAATTGTCACGAAATTTATATGTTTTTATCAATTTCTATTTATAGATTCAGCTCAAGTTCAATACCGATTGTCCTTTACTTGAAAAGAATTATTTAGCTCGATGCCTAAAAATTACTGGCAGCTAGAGCGCCTGCAGAAATTAAAAAAAAAAATTTTTAAGTCGAATAAAGCCTAAACAGGTATTTCAATTCTTTTGAAAATGACTATTCCATTTTCCTCGATTTTTTAGACCATTTAATATGCTAAAATCAAAATCTTGAGAAAAAAAAATTCACGAAAGCAAAGCTTCCGCTCTGGGGAAACAAAATATGGAAGTTTTCTGGTTTTCAGCGGTTCAACACGGATGAAGCATTTCATTCGTGTAACTATGCATAAAAACGTCATGCTTTTTCGTTTAGGTAAGCTGTCTGTTCTGTTAATGGAAATGGCTGTCCATTAAAGAGGTTGGAAGCGCACTACTCAAATCAGAGCTATATTTTTGTAAAGCTCTGAGCATTGCATACAGGTAGTGAAGAGTGCACTTATATTACAGTACGTGGTTATAATCCAGAGGAACATTAACTTTGATGTACTCACAAAAACGTGTGTATCCGAGAAGGTACATTTTCATTGCTTTTTTACCAAGATTTATCCGTTTTTAGGTATACATTAGTCTCTTTAATAAAAAAAAAACTTCTTTGCTATGGTTCACACAAATCACTGTACATTATGTATTCCTCACTTCTTAAAAAAAGACATGAAAATCGTCTGCTTATTGTATGTTTTATTTTTATTTATAGAAACTTATTAATATATTTCAGAAGAGAGTCCCAATCTGAACTAAGACGATATTAAATTCTCATTTAGTTTAGTAAATTTACAATTCAGATATCTGTTAGTGTTGTTCGATAAAAAATTACAGCTCGTTGTTTACCCGGAGAAAAAAAAATCATTAATAAAAAAAGATGAATACTATTAAATATATAAGTTGTCGATTTATAGAGCACCTTTAAAAAAATAAAATGAACCACGACACATAAAATTTGGAGCAAATTGTGGATTATTCTTGAATACATAAACAGAATAAAAATGTATCCCTTCCCGGAAATATGTATAATTTATATTTATGTAATAATACATGGCTATGAAGGTTTTCATAGTGCCCCTTAAAATTCTATAATAAAAAATGGACTTAAATCGATAGATCCGTAAAAACGTGTAACTAATAGAAGAGTTTAATTAGTGTCGTAAAAGACAAATCAATTTTATTGAAAGTTGTATTGTTTTTTTTTTTTTTTTTTGTAAATTCAGATATTGCATATTATGACGCGATTCGACACTTTAACATTTTTTTTTTATCAATACACCGGATGTCCGATACAAACAACGTCCGAGATATTGTGTGCCTAGTATAATTTAATGCTATATACAGAGTAAGTAGGGTCGTATATGACCTCGATCGTATCGATGGACGAACGTGGCCCACGGGCCGGACGTTCCCACGTTCGATGCCTACCAGCTGGTATGAAATATTCTTCCCTCATATCAATACTCGGGCAAGATAGAATTTCCGTTGTTATTATACTTTGAATCATCAAAAGACTGATTGGTTATCCATTTCTCTTGAAAACACACTAAAAAATGTTGTCATCGATTACACAAGATGATTTTATTCGTGTTCTTTAACATCGGACTAAAAAGAGATTGCTCTTTTCAGCAATAAGAGATAGCCAGTAAATAAGCTTTTTTTTTATTCCATCTTTGTTTTATTTTTAACGAATCTTCATAACAACGGTTACGATTTTTTTCCAGCTTTACACAAAAATGAACAAGTCTTTTTTACGGTGACGTAAAAGAAAATACGGGCAAGAGAATTTTCTTTTCTCGCGACGAGATAGTCAAAAGGGTCAGATGGAAAGAGTAATAAAAGAAAATTAGAGAGTGGTATGCTAATGAGAAGAAAGAGAAAGGTAAACAGTTGCCATTTTTTTTGTTATTGCAGTACACAGACTGGGAGCGCGCGAAGGATGGCTACATGTACCAGGAAGCTGTTGCAGACGTCGTGGGTGATTACTTCTTCATTTGTCCGTCCACGCACTTTGCCCAATTGTTTGCCGACCGAGGCATGAAGGTCTACTATTATTTCTTTACTCAGGTGAGTTCCTATGGCTAGTTATCTGATTTTGAAATTTTAAAAAATAATAATATTTAATTGATTACTTGCATTTTCGATTTATCAGCTCTAACGCATTTTTAGTTGACAGTGACGTAGTATATTAATTCTAAAAATTTCTTTGGGGACAAAAAAAAATAAGAGAATAAGAATGAAAACAAGTCGAACATTTTTGTCACTTTAACAAAGAAAAGAATCTGTGGACACTTGTGGACGAATAATTTGTGTTAAACAAACAAAAAATTGTGTCTTGTCTTTTTCCCTGCAGACTCTGTAGAAAATGTACAGAGAGCTTTCCTATATCGCTCGTCTGGTTGCAGTATAGCAATTTTAGAGTTGAAATCATAGTATTAGTGTCCAGAGTTTGAACTATCATAGTAAAGGAAAGGGTTTCTCGTGGCAGTAACTAGAATTCGCAGTGAAGCAGTAAGTATATATCCAGGGCAAGAGAAGGAAACGAGGATATAAGGAAGAAGTGAAGTGTACTACGTCAGACTGAGTTCTCCGAGTGAACGAGGTCAAGATCGAGTCGGACGTCGTCGTATCCGGTTTCTTCTCGCTTCGTTTAACATGGACATGCTATCTTCTCCAGTCTCCTCGCGATGAGCTTCTCATTTTTTTCAACTTCAAAAACTCGTCTTTCTTGTAAATTCTGTTTATACGTTATTTTTTTTTTTTTTGTTAACTCTATGACATCTTATTTTACGTCACGTTATCATTATTTTCAACTCTATCGTTCCAAGCGACCATTGTCTTTAATATTTTTATTCGAAACTAACCATCTTGAATGACTTTAAACTAGTTCTAGTTCGTTCACTATCTACAGTAAACGGTCTTTAAACTTTACGCCGTAAATGCAAATTACTTCTCCACAGTGGCTTGACATAAAACGTAAATTGGAAACCTCGAGATATTCGTCCGTCGGAACGAAAACCGTTGAGTGCTCGAGCGAGTGAAGTTGTATAGTGAAAGAGGTCACGATCCTGTCGGAAGACACCATAATTCATGTTTGGGAATCAGTTGCTTCTAAAGTTCAGTAAAAACCATTATCAAAATTCGCGGTAACATTTCAAACGGCAAATAAAAAGGAGAAATGCACAAAAATTTGTGCAACCGATATTATAATCGAAGATGACTTACCGAAACTTGCACTTTTTAGATCTAGATGTTCACGTAGGTTTTATTTGAGAATCACAATTTTTGTTTAGGTCATTTTAAAGAGAATGTACAAAAGTACATTTTTCAAATCTTTAAATTAAAAATAAATGTTTGTCCTGACTTTTATGGATAGTAAAATATATTTACTTTCTCCCATGACATCTCTCGTTTGTCAAAATGACAAATAATTTATTTACAAAAATACGGAAACGTTTGTTCATCAATAAAATGATTTTTTACGAAACGTAGAATTGGGATTCAAAGAAATACAACTTCTTGGCTTTAACGTGAAGCCAACCGTGAAATTACAAATTCACGAAGCGTCAAACTTCTAGACGATATAAATAAGTAAAAGACACGAAGGTAAATTTCTTGTGAGCCCGTTTCATTGCATTCTTTATAACCGTGGCTCATCCTCCGTCGTTGATTATCCTTTGCCAAGAGTAATCTAATTAGTTGGGAGGTTAAGGTGCGAAGCAAAAGAAAGCGTCGAGCGAAACTTCTTCATTTTCTTTTTCTTTTTTTTTTTTTTTTTTTTGTCAAGCTTTGGTGCGCTTTTTGCGCGTTCCTCGAGCCAAAGAAAATCGGTGCCAATCGAGGTACTCGTCTTTCACGAGACTCTCTCACTCAACTGGTTGCCATCTGTACGAGTAACTTCTCGCCGTTCATTTTCCTTGGTTTATTTTACCAATTTTCTTTTTGCCTCGCTCGTGTAGACGTTTTCCGACAAATCACACATACACTTGATTCGAAATTCAGGAGACATGGACTCGCTACTTTAAAATAGACACTCTTGGTTCGAGCTGCAATTTATTTAAAAATTTTAAAAATGTATGGATATTTGGATGGGTAAAATGACTAAAATGTTTCTTATGGTCATTAATGATAAAGTTTATAAAATTATTATTACTGTAAATAAGCAAAAAAAATAAAAATGTTCCGTATACAAAATGAACGTTTTTAATGATCTTTTCTGCTAAAAGGATACAAATGTAAAAAAAGTAAACACAGAATATTCACATTGAAATAATGTATGTAGATGAAAAAAAAACTAACTTGAACATGCTATGACGGATCACTGGATCTTTGCAACTAAGAAGCTTATTACCCACCCCTAATGAGAAGCGAAGAGAGCAGAAGGTATCCAGCGCAACGCCAGAAGCTACGAGGAAGATGAGTCGAGGTTTCGCGTTAACCAAAGTGGCTATACGCGACTAATGCGCAAGTTTCTCGGTCGTTTCCCGTTCTGAAAGCAAACTGTCGGGTTTCCCTTGTACAAGTGGCTCGTTACTTCATATCTAGCCCCCGGAGAAAGTAGGCGCACACGTGTACCGCGCCTATATATTACCCATTCACGTAATATATTTACTGCGCGTTTGCTGTGTGTCCTGACCTGACTACCCTTGTACTCTAAAGATATACTCAGAGGCACATTTTCTCCTTTTCAAACGACCTTCTCACGAATAAATTAAATTTAGTATTTTTCGAGATGCTCATTATTTTTTTTTTTTCTGAACTTCAATTGAATCGACAATACGTTGTGGCAATTTTTGACACGAAGCTAAAATTTCTCGCATCATGGTCGGATATCTCTATTTCCGTTTAAATTTTCTATTCCGAAAGATTTTCAATTTCCGATTAAAAAATCCGGTAACACAAATTGCAGATTAGGGCTTGAATTTCGAATTGAATTAAAAATTATGTTAGTAATATTAATTTTGGTCGACAATACTTTTAACGCGCAATTGAAATTGGTCTGTATAATTTAATTACTAAATTCGCGATGACGCTTTGATAGATACGTATAACAAGGAATTTCTTATTCATGAGAAAGTTAAAACTACTCACCGAGTTACCCGCAGCTATTCGAAATTTAAGAGTGGTTCTTTACTTTTATTTTCTACCTGAAACATAGAAAAAGTTCGTTCCCTCTCTATTTTTGTCCTTTCTTTCTTTCTTACTTTCTATTTCTCCTACCTCGTACACATAACGAGTGTTTAACGAGCCAGCATTTCGTCTCTCACAACACGGAAGTCTAACGTATACAACGTCTCACGCGCACGGCAGACTCACTTTTTTTGTTCACTCTTTTCTTTTCTCTTTCTGTCTCGAAAACTTTTCAACCAGCGTACCAGAAAAAGCTCCAAAAAAAAAAAAAGAAAAAAACACTTGGCGTTACACGATTTTCCACGTAGAAGCGACAAAAGTTCCCGTTAACTTTTCGTCTCTCGTACTTCGTGCAGGAAAAAAGAAAATTCTCCACATATTTGTCTTTCATTTTCTCCACTGAAAGAGACTGAACTTCTGTCGTTTTACTAACCCGATGCTTTCTAACTTTCATTGATTTTAAAAAAAGAAAAAAGAATAATTACCATATATAATATTTACTTTATATTAAGAATTTTTTTGGCTCTGGTCCTTTATTAATAAAATTATTGTTGTTAAGCTTCATCGTATCGACCTAATTTTTATAGATGGACTTTTTGACAAGCGTCCTCGAGGTCTGAGACATCGGTGTCGAAGATTCTGATATTACTTTATATTAATCTGAACAATCGATCCTCGAAACTAGTTAGCTTTTATGAATTCCGGTGGAGAACTTAAACAAACTATTCTCCGGAACATTATAGAACTTGGAAGAGATAAGGGCGAGTGTTTGCTGTGGGATTTCCGGTTCCTGTCTATCTTCACTAACCCTCATTAGGGGTGCGGCTCTGTGCTTCCCTCGTCCGGCTCTATAATTTACTCACTTTTTTTTTTTGGATGAAACACGAAATCACAAATGAAATAGTAAGGAAAAAAATTTCAAATTTTCTTTCCTTTAAACAAAAAAAAAAAATACTCGACACCAAATCTTAGTTTTTATCGAAAATTCATGTGATAACAAACATCAGATATTTTATTTACTGAAACTTAACGATTTCAAAAGACGTTGACGGTACATTGTTTGTTGAGCAACAAAACTTTTTGAGAATAATTCGAAGATGGTCATGAAATGATAGGATTGTAGTAAAAAATTTCAAATAGTAAATATCAAGAATACAGGATTTTTCAAACTTTTAAGTTATGACACTTTTTTTTTCAATACAAAGAAAATGTTATATATGACTGAAAAATGACTTGTCAGTCGATATTTATTTACCATTCTCTAGTATTTATTCGAAAACTGAGAACAATCGATGTGATAGAATGCAGAATAATCGTACGAGAATTTCGATGTTGGTGACATTATTTATTGTTGTAGTAACCATAAAAACATTGCAGTCGCTTAAAAAAAAATGGGTATAGCAAAGTCGACTATAAATTTTTCTGAATTTACTGCAATCGAATAAAACTTTTGATTTCATTTTGAAAATCCGAACTCTTCTACTTAATACTCATCAACATTGACCTGGTACAGTTTATTAATTACCAGTGTCCAACAAAAAATTGAGATTATTTGATCAAAGTTTAAATGAATTAGAGCTGCAATGTGAGCGAAACATGTAGAATGACATAAAATGTATCTTGATCCACCACATTTTTAGTTATACACAGCAGTATTTTTCACCTGAAACGTTGGTGACCTTTGACGATAAAACGAGACAGTGTGTGACAAGGGATGGGTACGAGTAACGCTATAGAGGTGCAAACAGTTACTGTGTCAACGTATACGATTACGTAACGAAACGTGTGTGCACAGAAGCTGTAAAAGCATAGACAGAGAGAGAGAGAGAGTGAATGAGAAAGAGCATAAAGCAGAGGGAATGCAAGTATGGAAGAGGAAGGGATATAGAGAGTAATCTCGTGGGCGGAAGTCAGTTTGGGGAAGTCGATAAGGACATGGTAGTACTGGTGGCCCTGGGCCACGCGAAACTCTCTTCAAGACATATACTTGGCATCACATTTAGTTGTATTCTTGATGCATAGATGCAAGAGGATCAGAGAAGGAGAATACGTGGAACGCAGCGAGGAATAAATATCAAAAACATTCAGAAATTCTTCTGAAAAAATCCACATGCATTCTCAAAAACACATGAATTTATATCATAGCTAAGAAAGTTAAGTTTTTTATAAATGCATTCAACTATTTTTTTGGAACTAATTTACTAATGGCATTCTAGCATTATTATTATTACTAGACATCGAACGCTCAAAAAAATCTAAAAAAAAATGAGATATTCTACATTATGTCTCAATAAATCTCTGGCAGCCTATTATGAGATGTTTGATTTTTAAAAAAAAATTCTCTGAATTAATGTGTCATTGTTAATAGTTGCCAGACAACCACGATTTTGCTGAATGAACCATTTTTTTTCATGCTATTTAGGTTCTACAATTGATACAGGTTGAAAATAAGATACCAATGATAAAATCGTAAAGTTGTCTTCGCGAAAATGAATGGGTACAAGATTAATGATTTAAAAAAGCGAAAGACAATAATCATACTTGGAAGTAAAGAATTAAAAAAAAGAGGATATGAAATATTCTTCGTAGCTTAATTGGGAATTATAAGCCACCGGAGTTTAAGAAAACAAGAGAATAATCAAGAGAACCATCGTCACCATCAGTGCTGCTAGGAGATGAAGGATCGTATCGTTGGTATGAAGAGTACTCCGAGCAAGGACTTGGGACTGCCATCTCAAGAAACCGCCCCTCACTTGCCAGTTTCGCTCCGGCTCTGATAAATTGCCTCCTCCGCTAATTACTCGACGAGGCCATCTTATACCCGCCTAGACGGTATTTCGTTTACGCGCATTTCACGTTCTAGTTAGTTGAGTGAACGATCAACATCACAGAGATCGAGGCCACAACGGTGAATTGAAAATATAAAAAGAAAAATCATAATTTATCAATTATTTTCTTCGTGTCCTTGTGGAGTTTCGATTTTAGTCTTCCGCTTTACGATCCAATGAAACACTTCATTCGTTAAATAGTTAATTCGCCGAATTTTTTTCGACGTAGCATATTCACGATATTCCAAATGGTTGCAAGTTCTGAGCGACCACAGAATTTATGACACAATTTAATGACAATTTAATGAATCTTCGATAAGAAGAGAATAAGACTTTCTCGGCCCGATATTTTCTCAACGAGAGGTTCAAATGGAAATTCTTATACGCAAACACTTTTCTTACGATAAATCGAAAATCGAAAAAGAGTACATCAATAAATTGGTCTTTAAAAAAATAGAATTATGAAAATATATCCTTTTTTCGTGCTTGTATAGTGATATTTTCGTCAGGAAACAAGGATTCATATATGAAATTGTGACGCAATTTGATTTTCATGACGTTCATGTGACTCGGAAGCCTTAATTCAGAAATCGTGTCAATCTCTTAACACATCATCTTCACTATTATTACCGGTATCGACAGGCGCACGTATCTCAATGTCGGACAGGTGCACAAATGGCATTTCATCGTCACGCAAGCATAACCAGATTCGCTACGAATCCCACAAGGAGCGTGTACATGGAGTACGTAAAAGCACCATGCCCGTAACTCGTACCTTATGTACTCGTACATTAAACTCGTACACTACGTGAATGCACAACGTATAAGCACAGCCGCAATGTCCGTGATATTATCGCGTTCGCTCACGTGTCGGAGCTTTACGATATCGCATTGCTATATCGTGTGGCCGAGCCGAGTTTCTATATCCGTAGCAACTGCGCAAAGGGTGAAACTAACGTAAGAGCAAGCACGAAGTAGTAGCGAAGGAAAAGAAATGCGAGACAAATAAGGGCAATGGGAAGTAAAAGAAGGAAGCGACTCCTGTGGGTATCTGCAAGAGTTTTCCTCCGACACTCTCAATATAAACAATTCTCTCGACGTTAGCGTGGGTGATTCGCAAACGTGCTTCACCTACACCGAAAGAAGAAGAAGAAGAAGAAGAAGAAAAAAAAACGTAGTTGAAAAACTGATAAATGGGTTCCGACAACGAGCCGGAGTAGTTGGTATGGCACCGACTACTCAGTTAGTTGAAGAACTACTCTGTTGATTAAAGGGACTACAATGTCGTTCGTAGAACATCAGTATAGTAACTGTAAGCAACTGAGATTGCAACCTCGGCTAACCGATTAGTTGGTGCAACGAATTCAGTTCAGTAAAATACTGGGTGTAAAATTAGATCGTTCAACCCGCCCCGTTTGCTTCTGCTGGGGTAGAAGTGCTGGTTGTGGTACGTGCACCCCATTTTTGGTCATACAAATTACTTTAGCACGTTTTTATCGTAGTTGCAATTGATACCTCCTTGTATTCGATCATTATTTTTTTTAAGACACCGGCACTTTGGGAATTTTTATGGTAGTGTTACCGCCAATTCGTCTTCATTAGAAAAAATACTATATGCGAAAATGTAGGGTCTTCGGCGGATTCACCAAATTCTTCACTACTTACGAAAACCGATAAGGATAACTAAATTTTATTATCACTTTAATTGAAGTTTTCAAAAAGTCAAAGACCAACAGATTATGGAAGGAAAGCATATTTTTGCCGCCGTTAATTGCTAAGAGTCTCACGGCTCTTGGTGCAAACAGAACTGCGATTGGTCGCAATGAACTGTTTCATAAAAACAACCATAAAACAAATTTCAAAGAAGCCCTACAAAAAAAAATAAATATTTTTTTTCAGATTTTTCTCGTCTCAAAATACCCAAATTCTAATCAAATGAGACTATTGGTTTGAAGTTTATGGGCAGCGCATGCTTGAACGCTTTCTGAGAAGAACGTGAAACGTTAATCAGGATGTCACATATATAACTGCCATGATTTCCGGACCATTGCAATGGTCATTATTAACCATCTTATTAATAATATTTTCGCTAGCAGCCATAATCTTATCCACAGACTGCATGAATGAAAAATGTAACCTGAAAATAGTAAATTCATTTGGACTAATAATGCGAGATGGGAAATCCTGTTCATTCATTGTTTTCTCATGATATTTGTAATACTATTTTCGCCCAGTCTCAACGTCTCTCGTTACCTATCTCCGATTGGTCGTGCTGCAATATGCCTGCAATATATATAAGAAGGAGCTACATTGCACGTGAATGACGAGACCTCCTTCGAGCGACTGAACTTTGCCATTCGTTTCGGGCAACACGACGCCCCACGCGGCCTCGTTCTTCTCAGGGTAATAATGCAGTGCTGTGAGGGTGCACTCGTCTCACTTTCTCTCTCCCTCTCTCTCTCTCTCTCTCTCTCCCTCTTTCTATCCACCCCCGTCGCTCTGTCTTCAAGAGTGTACGTCGTTCGCTGCTTCCTGGCTATGCTTTCGTTCCAGCAGTTCCAGCCCACACACCACCCCCGACTCTTTTCTGAAAGCTTTTCTTTGGGTTTAAAAATACATTACCCTTTACGCGACGTTGATAATTTATAAAACGTTGAATAATTATTTTTATCACACTCCAATTGTAGGATTCATTGGTAATTTTATTCGTGACAGTGATTACTTATGATTTTTCATTAATTTTTGAAAATTCAATAAAAGATTTCTCGGAGAAAAAGTAAAAAATAATATATTGTCCTTCGTCATCGAATAAAATTGTGTACGACATAGGCAGACATGTTAGAATATCGTAAAATAATTATAATCTATAATACGTTAACGACCTAGAATATTTGAATGTCATTTTGCGATAATACGATAAATAACGTAGTTCTATGAAAAGTGCTGTCATTTGTCTCATCTCTGGCATAGTATTGTCGCCGCAGGCACCATATCGAACGAGTACTTCAATAGTTTGACAAGTCGAGTATAGTTACATTTCATATCATAGATCAAACATAACAGTACATAAATTTCTAGGTTTAATTTTCACTGTTTGCCACAATGAAATAAATATCATCTTACATTTTAATAATTGACCCAAGTCTTAAATTTAATTGCCAGCAGTGCTATTTTTTTGTGAGAAGGGACGGTGAATTATGTTGAATTATAATCAAGGTCGGGAAACGTAATTTAATTTTTTACTTTGCCAGCAACGAAATATATTTCACTTTGACAAAACTGGTGACAGATTCTACTGTTTGTACTATATTTAAACTACATAGTAACTAATAGATTTCCAGTCGCTTATATCTTTCGAAATAGTTATTCGATCTCCGGCAAAACTCGTAACCGATATCCGTCAACGGAAGTGCAGCGCACTGCCTTCAATTCCTCTCTCTCTCTCTCTCTCCCTCCCTCTCTACCTCTCTCTCTCTCTCTCTGTCTCTCTCTCCCTCCGCATGTACGTATATAAATCCTGCGAAAACCGATTTCGCATACTGCTGGGTGCAGCGCGGCTGGTGGATTACCGTAACTAGTATATACATTGGTTTCGATAGCGTTATTTCGTGGTACGTAGCGAATTTCGGAGTGTGAGCAAACTCGAATTATCGGCTTATCGGGATGGGTTCCACCAAGTTATTGGAAGTTGTGAGGGGCTTGTTAGTGCACTGATTGTGAGTGAGCTGACCGAAAGCCTCCGAGTGACTAGTACGCAATCTCTGTAATTTTCTGCAGCTGTAACCGCGAACAACTGAGTGCTAATAAAATCACGTCTCCTTAACGAATATCAATCCTAACGTGAGAGTTTCGCGCCAAAGCTGAGATGCTAATGATGTCTGTTTTATAGACAAATGAGAGTAAATTATTATTTTCAGATAATCCGATAAACGTGTAATGAAATAATCGAATAACAAGAGTGATAAGATGAATTACTCCTTAGACGATTATGAGCAATTGAATAATTAAATCGATTGCCAATCTAATTGTAAGATGGCTGATTATTAAACTTTTACGTGCAATCGTGCAGATCGTATTATATGAATTGAAACCATACCATTGAGCATTTATAGAAACGTCAATGTGACAGGACTTTTCGTCTGACCCAACGCGCAATTGATCTACTGAAGCATTTCTCATTCGGTTCGCACCCGTCTGAGTGCCACGTGCAACACTATTGGCCAGCATCGTACCACAAACTGTATATACAAACGCCCCCGAATCTGAAGCTGACAGTAGGGTAAGGTAGGCCTTGTGATACGTACTAGTTAATCGACAGACGGACCCAATCATTCTCCAATTTATAATACATTTTCGTTTCCTCATTCGCTTCCTCATAGGTGTTAAACCACCGGAACTGTCGTAAAAATAATGTGTGTATCAAAACCTCAAGAAATGCAAGCCTGATTTGTTTATAAATCGAATTTATAAGCCGAATAACTCAGTAACCAAATAATTGAATAAATTTGTAGACGATTATTTTGATAGCTGATTTAAGAAATTGTTTTACCTTTGAATTTATATTCCATCATGCAAGTCATATTAAACCTGAATTCTCCGGAAATATCAAGGTTTCCGCATTTCTTTTTAATGTACGTAAAACGAGCTAGAGTCCTGGTGTTGAAATATTTCTGGAACGCAGAACACCTTTCTGGGTTGAGTGGCCGCGTTATATACGAGAAGCTCCGCGCTTTCCTTCCCTTCGCCGTGCTCTGCGGCACCACCTCACCGGCGAAGTATCTCCGTGACACTTTGCAGCGCGCATTTGTATTTCATAACCTTGCGCGGTGAGAGAGACGCTCGAGGACCGGACCGAGTTTTCCCTGTATTACGGTAACAACTCTGTATATATATATATATATATATATATATACACCTCGCTATACCGCGTAATACCGCAATGGCTTTGTGAATGTCTGACGACTCCCGTAAGACGGCCAAGCTTCGTTATTATCTTTTTTTTTCTTTTTTATATATGAAAGTACATAAAGTGCAGTGGCTGCGTTACCGTGTACGGGGCATCCCATGTCAAGTTCATTTAGATATTTCATTGGTTAATACACTTAGACTAGACACTAGACAGATTCGATCGGCCAAATAAAATACAAATAAACATTTTTTTTCTAGTTTTTAAGTGAATTCTTGTCGAACAAAATTGTATGAATGTCCGCAAAATATGAATAATTACGCGAGATTATACAGGGTAACAAATTTGACAGTGACACATTTTTTGATAGAAAAAAAAAGTCATGGTCCCATTTTAAAAAAACATGTCGCCGGTCGTAACTCCGCCGTTTTGAATGGTGGACCAATTTTTAATTTTTTTCTCAACGTCCCCCTTCGAACCCTAAAAGCTTCATTATACTCAATACTTGATCTGGGCAGATTTTTTTCGAGACAAATCAAATGGAAGATTAAAATGGAACACCCTGTATAGTTGAATGCGATCTCGTTACTCTACACTGACAACGATTTTAAGTGAACATTTTTAAGTTTATTCTTTTCTACAATAATTTTGTGATAAGCGGTCGAGAATGATGAAAGCAGTGTTCTTTATAAGTCGTTACGTTCAATCAACTTCTATTTGTCAAGTAGGAGTGAGAAGAATAAATAATAAATCCCAATGTTGACGTTTCGATCCTAAGTGTGGACACTCTTCAGACGTTTAATTTTCTGAACAAGAATAACACAAAAAAAAATGATTTATTCTTGTTTTGGTGCCATTTTGATGATGACTTTTTCAGCCGTTCAAAGTTATCCAGTCCCTACCTAATCTAGTATCTAAAAAATCGTATTAAAAAGCCCGTGCGTAAGAGCATAATATTTTTTTTCTTTCAATTATACGAAGAGTATTCGTTTTAAATGTATGAGAATTATGCAGAAAAAGAATACAACAATTATGTACATCTGAAATGAAGTCATAAATCCTAGAGTACTGTACATATTCTGGCGTTACGATCCGTCCGGAAAATACGCCGCGTTCGCGAATCCCTTGCTCGCGAATACATCGTATTTTTATTTATTTTTATTTTTTTTCTTTTTTTACATTACCCACATGCCCGGGATACACGTAGTTCAATACGAGTCACCGGTGGGTCAACATCGACGATTTTCTGCAAGCTCGCAGAGTTCCGAGCTCTCGGGACACGTACTGTCTTGTAGCGGTGGCGTGAAAGCGTCGTTCGTGAGAAATCGTTCGTCCATCGCGAAACTCGATTCCCATCGCGCCACCCACCGCCAACGTCATCGATATTTCTTCACAGCCTCGGTGTCCTCCTCCCCGGTGTCGTTTCTCGGCCTTCTGTAACGACTGTCGTGTAACCGCGTTGAAGCCAGGGTTCGCTTCCGTCCTCTTCGACAGTGACAAAAATGTTGGAGACAAATGTGCTGTGTACTGGGAAATAGTGGGAATTTGTCTTTCAGATAGCCACGTTTTTGTATAACTATTTTTTTTTTTTCTTTTTTTTTATTTTTGGTGAATAGAAATTCGCGAGTATGGATAAGAAAAGTATGAAAACAATTCGAGAGTGAAATGACTTTTCAAAGAGTTACATGGATATTTCTCGATATTCGAGCTTCCACATTCGATTCAGACATTCCTTTCCCGGCCCCTCGATTTCAACCCTTTACAGAAGCTTTAAAGTTATGTGAGATATTTTTGTAAATTCCAAATGTCAGATAGGAATTTATTCGCCAACGCATTATTGGAATAACATTTTTATCGTACGTTTCATTTTTTAGCAGTCCTTCTCGAGCAGATACCGTTGCTGAGTTTATATCACGCTGACACATCGTTTTTCATGTATTTCTTTTTTTTTTTTTTCTTTTAGTAATTTTATGTGTCGAGTAGTGTTGGACGAGGGGCTGCGAACTAGCCTTCACTCCCGACTGCCATTCCTCTTCCAGTCGCGGTTACGCCCACTTCTGGCCTCTTCTGTACCAGCCCCAGAGTCCCGGTATTCTGTGAAAACTCATTGCACAGATTGTAGTGAAGGCAGTTGAAATTATTGTTCGGCCAACCTTTTCTACTGGCGTTGTTCCTAAGTCACATTTTTAAATCTTTCTATACACCATTTTTTTTTATTCATTGCATTTACAAGCTTGGATTTCGTTTGTAATAACTTTCGAATTATTTGAGCTTCAAATAAATGTAAAACCAGTTCTCGTTTCAGTGTCTGTTATGGCTGAAAACGTTGTTGCTTTTCAACAACATCGCAATAATTACGTCAGATTTCATTCACTTTTTGTCTGACTGATAATTTCTTTCCATTGTCGCGATTTATAATTAATCAATTGTAACCCATCTGATTCTAATTTTGCTTTTTTACTTGACAAAATATCGTACCATCAAAATAAAAAGACGTGATGGTTAAATTATTTTTTTGGGCTGTAAAATTTTTTATGAAAATGTATAATTGTTTTTTTTTTTTTTTTAAATTTTTTTTCTGTTCGGAATAATTTGTATTCGAATTGAACAAAGTATAGAAAGGTACTGTATTAATTTATACCATATCATACGCCCAACGCAGATGTGCAATGTAATTCTCTTGTGTAAAATCATTTATCGCGCACACCCCATTAATTAATATATCCCGTCACGAACAATGTTGGAACTCACACGTAAATCATTTATTAATAAAACAGCTATTATTAATTATCATAAACCACAATGAATTACAATGGGTAGTTAAAGGCGAGATAATTCTGATACTGACTGCAGATACATGAATTCCTGTAAAAACTCACTGCCCAGTTTGCATCGGAAGTAGTACTAATCTTCTGACGAGCATTAGACATAATCTCCTTTAAAAAAAAAAAAAGTACCTGCATTCCATATTCAGTTTCTCCTGCATTAAAAATTCGCATTTCACTGTGCGTATGCAGGCTCAATTTTGGCATCTCTAATTTTTTTCCGAATTAACTTAGATGCAAATAAATTAAATCTTTGTCAATTTCTAGTAGGACGTAAGCTGTTAATACCTTCGGACATCGTCGCACTAGGTTTATGGATTTTATTGCAGAATAAACGATGTATTAATTTATTCGACATCATAATACAAATTTATACATCTAATTCAGACTTATAATTAAATTCTCTTGTGCGAAATCATTTATAACACGCAGTCCGTTTAATTAACATATTCCGTTGCTGAAATTGTTGGCTTTCGTGCGCGAGTGATTTATTAATAAAAACCCTTATTATTATAAATCACACTGGATTAGACCGAGGATTTAATGATAAACGAGAGAATTCTCTGTGGTCGTTTTATAATTCATAGTTTATAGGAAGGATCGTAAACGCCGTAGGTGCTCTTGTATTTGTGCACGTCCACTCCGTGACTGTAGTGTGTTGTGGTTACTAAGCCATTTGCCCCCCAGGAAGCCCGTGCTCGTGAAATGACGGTGCGTCTGACCTAACGCGCACTCAATCTACTGGAACATTTCTCACCTGGTTCGTACGCTCCTTGACCGCCACGCGCAAGCCTGTTGGCGAGCAACGTACCTCAAACTGCACAAACCCTTACCTACATCTGAATCTGACAGTCGACTAATTGGTATTAGCTGAGATTTCAGTGATTAATTCTCATTTACTAAGATTATCTGTTTTACGAAATTTTACACTGCAATCGTTAATCCAACGTGATTGATCAATAAAGCGGATCCGAAATAAATGTTGTTTTCATTTTTCCATTCCCGTCGCTCCAAGCTTTAGTTTTCGATTTATAGAAAGTCCTCGTGAATTTTTAGCGTTCGCTCAACTAGATTTTATATACACACGACGGTGGTGGTGGTGGGGGCGAAATATTTTTCTATAATATATGTACAGAGAGCTATGTAAGCTTTATGAAATTTTTATAAAGCTGACTTATTATATTTGAAAAAAAAAAAAGAACAAAACGTTTATTGGAGAATTTTGGTAATGTCGCTTAGTAGTAAGCCAAGAAGGATTCTCAGAGCTTCGAACAATTCCATAGGTGTGTCCTGGTCGTTCGACTATACACTGGCCTGGACCAACACATTGTAAAAAGTTCTCTCGGAATTTCAATTCCGTCGCGGCGCTAGCCAAGTTTTCATACGCCCTTTATGACTTTACTCTTCACCCCCTTCGTACCACTTTCTTTTCTCCCTCCTTTCCACTGTATTTCCCTCGCCGAAGAAAAGTATCTTATAATACGTACGCCTGGGGGCGAAACAGAATTTTCGCTACCGTGAGGTTATAACAAAGTGAAAGTAAAATTCAATCTCGCCACAATATGTCTAAAAGTGTTCGCAGTGTTGTAAAGAAAAAAAAAATATATTTATATATATATATATTTAGTCACCAATAATCATGATAAAAAATAAAATAAGTAATGAAATATTTAGCATTATAATTTATCCAGTAATCCAGATGATTTACCATGTAGATGTGATATAGTTGAAACTCGTTGTATTTTGCCTTGACACGAAAGTCTATAGGAAATTGAATTCCCGCGGCCTCGTATTGAATGGCATTTAATAGAGCACGGATGATAACGTTTCGCCTCTTGCATCAGTGTACTGTATTTAATGAACTAATGAAAGAGTGACCAGTCGGACATTTAATGACCTAGTACACTAATTCTATGCAAGAAGGATTTCAATAATCGTTTATTGAATTGATTTCGGTCAGGAAACATCAGACTCAATGCCAGATTTGTTCAAATCAATGCTTTCAGTTGTCTAGTAGAAACGCCCCGAATAGTTCAGACTCGTCGTATTTAATTATTGCCTGTGTTGAGCTCGTTGAGGCAATTGAGAATCTGATGTATTCTTCAAATACGAGGTATATTATTTTTAAATAATACATCCAAGTAGTCACTGTCATCAATAGTCAGGCCTTTATAAATACGATGTTTTTATATTTTCAGTGGTCGTATTAAAGTCAGACGTGTCGCGAAAAATCGAAAAAAACAAAAACTTTATATTTTGTATAAGAATCAATAGTCCGCATCCTTGAAGTAGTAGAATAAACCAACTGCCAGACTCATAAAAAAAAAATGCTTCATCACTCCGTCATACCGAGACCTACATAAATATAAAGAAACGATTCAGCAAAAATAATAAGCGTGCACGCGGCTTTACTTCGTGTTACTATCTTGATGTAAGAAAATCGTTTCAATTACTTTTATTTATGAAGCGTTACATCGCCATTTATTAAAAGGAATGCCCAACGTACGGAGGCCGTTTTTGTTGTCACGACACACGGACGGTTGATGAAAAAGGTTCACCAACTGGAGAAAGAATGCAATAACGTTTGCAGGGGCGGGTCTGACAACGCGTAGCTGAGGTGTGGATAAGCCGCGTCGACTCTCGCGCGATGTGAAACGGATAAGACTAGATCGTTTTTCTTTACCTGGTATAACAGTAACAGCACAGTATAACACTCTGCCACGGGTATTACGTATAGTACGACGAGTTTCAAGCACATAATTCATCTGCACGTGTACGTTTTCTTGCTTCTTGTCTGCTGCTCTTTCCGTTCCACTACATTCATTTTAAGATAAAAGGTTGTAAAAAAAAATTGTACGTATAAAAAAGAAAAAATTTGAGTTGTCTGCCCTCTAGGTTCCCATTACTTTCAAAGTAAAAAAAACCGCACTTCACTTTTCTCAGTGATTTACTATGGGACTCGGATTAACAACGAGTAGGGGAAAAAAGCTACTCAGTTTATCAACTGTTTTTTTTTTTTCGTTACAATCCCGTTAATAACAATTCAGCTGGTCAATGTATCAGTTGAATACTCCCATTGATTTTGTCGTTCAACTACTACTCATATTAATAACGGGAGAAAATATTATTTGAATTAAGCATGAGTGTCACCATTATTATTGAATGATTAAAAGTATGGATTTGAAGATTAAAGTCCATAATAAACAACATTTTTATTTTAAAACATACTATTTTCCTGATATAATTGACAATTCAAAATTTCGCTTGACGAATCTTGCTTAATTTTCAAGTTTCACAACTTCAAAAATTTTCAAAAAGGTCCTTAAGAGGTTGAAGAATTCAACAGTAGTCAAACCATTGCTATTTGTTATCGTTGGAATTTTAAAAACTGTATATTCATTTTTTTTTATTAAATCAAAAATGGTGCAAAATAAATATCTAATAAAAATCATTGGTGTTTCTTCCAGTGATAATAACAGTACGAAAAAAATATTAGAGAAATTGAAAAGGGTCAAAATTCGTCCTGTGTGAATTTACATAGAATGCCCCACATATTACATTGCCTGTTGCTCGGTTTGTCCTATTTAGTTTGAGCTCGAAGATTTTTGACGTTTTCACTTGACACATCGATATACATAACTTACAATCAACAGTGATTTGTCTCAGCCATTATCGCAATCGTGACTCGTGCATTGCGGGTGAATATGTTGAGGAAAATCGCTCCTACAGCTACTGGCTATTCACCACCCAGTCGTAAATTCAACGGCATATCTTGGCCAGCAGGCTGGTGCACACATATAGCGTTCTACTTCTGCTGCTGCAGCTCGCTGCCCTGCAGAAGCCTGACCCAGATATCCTACGCCAGTTTCACATACGTTCAGAAATTAACCAAATGACTTTGTCGAAATGGCTGTAATACCCTTTCAGTCATTGTAATTTTTATTTCTTATTACAATTCCAGTATAGATAATAGAATTGATTGGTTGATTGAATTTCTAAACGAAGATTTACCAACAATTTTTAGATCCTGAAAAAAAAAATGATCTCACTCTCCGGGATGAAAGGAAGAAAAAAATGTTGAAAGAAACAAAAATATGCCGATTGTATTTTTTAAAATGTGTTTTCGTTTCCTCTCGAAATGAAATGAAAGCGCATTTCCAATTACAAAGACAGACTCGACTGCTACTCGAAAATTACGAACAGCGAGGTTAAAAAGCGTAAAAGGAAAAACGTTTTTTGCAATCACAGCTTTTTTTTTTTATATCAATGGAACTGCTAGCACGAGAGTACTAGCTGTAATTAATAGGTCCATGAGTCGATGAGTCATCTGACTCCCTTCAAATATTCGAAACGTTCATTACCCACGGATATTTGTTAGTCGAAAAGGTTTCTACAATTACGTAACATGAATATAACAACGAGAGTTAAATATTTTCGACGAAATTCGTAGAGAATACAAAGTACTGAAAAGTTGAATTTTATTCGAATAGAAAAAAAAATATATTAATTTAAAGTATCACGAGTAAGGTGAAAGTGTTCAAAAAAATTTAGAGTCTATTGTCTGGAAAAGGTGTATTAGAGGATAAAAATGCAAAATTAAGAACTAAGCCCGTTAAGTCACTCGTAAAAATTGGATCAGAAATTCATTACTTGAATGAAATCAAGTAGCGAATTAACTGCGATTGTCAAGAGGATTTTATGGTGGAATGAAGGGGAAACAAAGGACATCGAAAGACAGAGGGTATTTCGAAGAACAGGGTATACCTTCAGCTTTCCTCAGCTGGTTGTGGGTAGGAAAAAAAGAGGAAGTAAAAATAGCATGAAAAGCGACCTGCTCTCCTTTTTTTCTCTCCTTTCCTCGAGAATGTACTTCTACGAATTTGCATGGATAAACCCAATGCGATCGAGGAGAGGAGTTCCGGTTTCATCGGAGCTACGACGACAACGACAATCCGATAATCCCCCGATGATTACTTCGCCTCCATGCGCCAACGTAATAACGTAAACCATATGGTTCCCTCTTATAAATCCTGTCATGTTTTACGGAAGAAAAACGAAAATGAAAACAGCCTCTTTTATTTATTTATTTTTTTTAATACGAAAGGATATTTTTTCCAATATATCATATTTTATTAACTGTTATAATATTAATTAATGAATATCTGCTTTCAATACAGACAACTTTAAGCAAAATTTTCGATTCGCACTCTTTTCACCAATCTAAAAAGCGCTTTATATCTCTGAGGTGAAAAGGCAGTGAAAGCTCAGATTTCTATTAAAACTTTGGAATAAAGCTTGTGAAAAATGTAGAAAAATTCGCCCCGGAGATGTAAAAAAAAAAGTTGCAAAGTTTCCTCATAATGTTTTATCTTGCACAAAGCTTACTTTATGAGGAAGTCGCAATTCAAAAATGTACTATCTTACAGAGGTAGCTTTGTAAAAATTCGACAATAATGAGGAAGCATTGAGCAAAGTTCTAATTTGCAACTTTTCTTTCTGTTACTGTATTAATTCGTAGAGATTCGTTTGGAATTTAATAAATTTTAGCCGATTTCTTCGTATGACATTTTTTTTTTTCTTTCTCGATTAAAAAGTGTTTCGTGTCTCATATCCATTTTATATTTTACTGCCAAAAATGCAGTGAAAATATTTTTTCTACACAATGTTTTTTATAACTGTTACAATGTTCGTTTATGAATTTTTTTTTTCCAACTCAAACAATCTCGGGCGAATTATTCTTATCGAAATTTTGAGTTTTTCGATTAAAAAAGTGCTTCCTATCTCTGATGTGAAATGGCAGTGAAATTATATCCAGGGGCTAAACAGTATATTTTCTTTGTAAGACGAAAAGCAGGCTTATGAATGACAGTATCTGAGGGATAGTGGAACGGGACGGGGAGTTAAAAGAAGCGGGGATGAAGGGCGTTATAACCCGAAGGGAAAACAGCGATTAATTTGCTGATAAGGAGTAAAAGCGAGACGGCCCATAGCATACCCGGCGGACACTGTCGAGGCTTTACTAGCTCGCTCATCGGGCGTTGATGAAACTAACTCGTCGAGGGATATGAGCTTGCGTTTTGTGCCCGGTTACTCGACGAAAGCTCGATATGAAATTACACCTCCTCGCAGTGTTCGTCGTCACCTTTTGTTCATCTATTTCTGTCGCGATCAATTGCAACATCTCGAAATTCTGTAAATTCCTCTATTTATTTTCAAAAATAAATAATAATTATTAATAGATGGGACAAAAATATAACTGACAAATGGAGTGAATCAAAAATAATCCTAAAACGAGAATAAACTCTTCGCTGGAATTTTATTGGATAAAAAAAAAGATAACTGCATCGCGATTATATGGAATAAAATAATAAAGCGAAAAATTAAAATCCCGCGCAGGAAGTCAGTGAGAATGGATCTACCAAATGTGTATAAATAAATGCAGTTAATACTGCGATATTTTCACACACCACAGAAGCGCGTTAACTATAAAGACTCGAAGGGTTTTTTAGTCGCATTTTGTATCTCGTGTAGTCCTCCATCTATCTCACCACCATTGCTACAGCTTTTAATTGATTCTCTCTGTTTAATTAAATTGTAATTTAAAGTAAATAATTATCCATAAATAGAATGAATTAAATAAAATAATGGTCGAAGAAAAAAAAATTGAATAACGATAATAAACCCTTCGCCGGGTCTGCGTTAATGTATATAAAAAAAGCGGGGCATCGCGAATATACGGAATAAAATGATAAAGTGAAAAATGAAAGCCACCCATATAAAGTTACAGAGAATGGGTGTACAAAGAGAATATATAGATAATACAGCGGCTATTTCCTACTCCACAGTGGCGCTAACGATAAAAACTAGAAGGGTTGTTAGTTACACCCAGCATCGTGTGCAGTTTCACGCTTGTTTTTACGCTGCGCAACCGCTTTCGCATTGTTTTATTTTCTTTTATAATTCGGGTATTTTCTGCTTTCCTCTTTTTTTTTTTTTTTTTTTTTTTTTTTCTTATCGTTGTTGGTCGTTTTCGCTCGCGAGCGTTATGCCCGCAGGGGTGGTTAGAGGCGGAGGATGTGTTTGTTGCTCTTGGCATTGTATTTCACCTCTCCAGAGCTCAGAGCTTTATAGGAGAGAGCGTTGCATGCGCACCGATGGAAACTGCAACGGGAGAAACGCAAAAATCTGCCCAAGGCGTATTCGCACCCCTTTCCACGCGTTAAGCTGCGCACTCGGAGACTCTTTATTCACCCCTTTCTCAGTCGAGCATTTAACCACCATTTCTTTTATTTTATTTTCTTTTTTTTTTCTTTTTTTTCTTCTTTTTTTCGACTTCTTTTTTTGACCCACAGTATTTTCTCCCACCCGCCTTTGCGTGTACTGCATACTAATTAAGTAATTAAGCGGTACGGTGCGAAGATATGCCGGTAGAGGGAGTGAAAAGGTAGCTGGTGATACGGAGGATGGGAGTTAACTGAACAGAACTATGAAGACCGAACAGATACGACGAAGCGACCTCGGGGCAAGCTTCGATAAAGACGATTAGAAAGTTCACCCTCGGGCTCGCATACGTTACGGTAATAATGCAGGTTCTATACTACAGCTTTCTCTGACGGCAAACTCGTTTGCCAGACCGTGGATGGATCATTCTATGTACAGTCTGTAATAACGATACCGAGTTGAATTTATGCACCTCAGGGGTCGACCGGTAGTTTCAGGTTTCATTACATTTGGATTAGAAGAAAACTATTTTTTTTTTTTTTTCCATTATTGATTTCATATACGATCAATAGATTTTTTTTTTAATTCCATCAATTGAAGTAATATACAACTACTCGAAGCTCTGCGAATGAACTTTCTTATAATCCTATCGACTAAAATTCCTCTCAATAATCCATCCCTTTGACTGCCGAATTAAGGGATTTCGAGTGAAAATTCTCATCGCTAATCCGTTGAAGGAGCCCGAGCCACGATAAAGCTTTGAAAATTTAAGTAAAGAAATAAGAAGGTAAGGGCAGCGTAGTGTCGGTTACGTCGCGGTGAGTCTCGCAAAATCCCTGTGTTCCGTCTACTCCATTTGCTTGCTTTTCCATCCTTTCCGTGCTTTCGGCCACTCCCACAGCTCTCGTAAAGATAGCGCGCGTTAAAGCTTCTACTTTGGTACAGCGAAGTTTAATGCACTCGAGAATTTTACGAGCTACCTCTTCTTCGCGGTCTTGTGGAGAGGCATTAAAAAAAAAAAATCTATGATATAATTTAACGGTTGCCAAGGGACGAATTAGAAAAATGTATAAATAACGTCTAAATATGCTTTCTGGGAAGTGAAATATAATTGAAGCTGGTGTCTTCAATAGTCTACCAAAGTATGATAAAAAAAGGGCCTTTAATTCGGAATGATTAACCCTCGAGAAAGGCTGAAAGTAAATGGAGGATCAAGTTTAGCGAGGGTCAACGAAAGAATTTTCGGGTGACCGAATGTCTTTTTCATATTTCTCTTTGCCTCCACACCTTCTTGCCCTGATGCGGAAAAATTGATGGGTCCCTGCAGACCCAGAGGTCGCAAAGTCGGTCAAAGTCGAGAACAAAAGTACTTCATCATTTTTCTAGTAACACGAGACTTGTGCAGTTGAATTTCGAGGGAATAGAGAATTTTTCTTTTCTCTCTGCTTCAGTATTGAAAAATAAAATAAAAACGTCGGTGTGAACTTGACTAAAAAAAATGTCTTGTTTATAGATCTACGAACATTCTGTCGGATTTCAGATTTTTATTATTGTTCTTTGATAAGAATGATTAAATTTAGTTATTGAGTTTATGTAAGCCGCCCATGTTGAAGACGAAAATTTGCGAAACACAGAATTTTCAGATTCTCACATCGGAGGAGCAGGTATACTCTCACAATTATTGACGATTATAGCCGGTATACGAGAGCTTGGCACATAAAAAACAAATCTGATGTCAATCAACTAGTCGAGGATTTTATGGAGCAGATAAAAAGGTACCGTAAACGGATAATGTTACGGATCCGGACTACGAGCCTCTTGGCTCGTAATCCGGATTCTCGATTACGAGAAGGCAGAAAAAGAACCGGATATCAGACGTACGGAGGCGACAGTCGAAAGGAGTACCATCTAAGAAGTAGGATACTCCGAGAAAACATGTTTTTCAAGTGAATGCAGACCTGAAAAGTCGAAAGAAATCTTTAGTAAACCATGGCACGCTGGCAGGCCACTGCGAACGAAAAGGTCGAGTCACTGATGAAATCCGGTACGTGGGTGTCAACGGAAAAGCGTCTGTTGGACACATCAACATCATGGATTCAAAGTGGGTCTACAAGGTACCAAAAGTAGAACAGGAATGGACAAATTACGAAGTATATAGTGGCTCAAGGATTTTCACAGAAATTCAGGAAAGAATATGATGAAGTTTTCGAGGTAAAACCGACTAACTTGGATAAAGAAAGAAAAGAAAGGCTTACTTATTCATCATTACGTGCAAACACAAACGGTATATCAAGGAAACATTCCGATACAACACTTCGATATGCTTAATCTTGTCGAATTAAAAGGATCACTTGAGGGAAATACATATTACGTGACAAAATAACGGAATTTATTGCCTCAATCAGCAAGAAACGCATCCCGAGTCAAGGACATTTACCTTTATCTTATCGATCGATCACTCAAGCCAACGCATTTTCATCAGTTTTTTTTCGAGGTTAATATGTTATATTGATAAAATGATAGGATTTTCAAGTCTTTTTCAGATATAATTAGATTCTGCATTTAAAAATACTTCGTTTAAGACCAATACAAGAGTATTGGTAAAAAACGAAAGTATAATATAATAAACGAGGTATAATATGTAATAGTAGTACATCAGAATAATGTAAGTATCAAAATGATCTATTATCAGCGTAAAATTACGTTCCGTAGTAATAAAAACATCGCGTAAAAAAAAAAAACCGTCGAAGCCGAGTGTTCTCCCTAGAAATCCAGGGAGGATGGAAGGAAATGTACATTTTCCTTTCTAATCGTTATCCGCGATCTGATCGTCGTTTCTCTGGGTAAAATAACTGCATGGAATTGCACGTTAAGGTCCTTTTTCTCCCCTCGAGCATCACTTTCCTTGTAAAAGAGATCGACGTGTCCGGGAGGAAAAATGCGAAGAAAAGCAACTCGCGTTTCAAGTACACGGTCGTTAAAGTCACGGAAGCGGAGGGAATATCGCAGTGCTGAGTACTAAAAAAAGCGATATTACTCGGTGGTCAGTAGTACCAGCCACGAATGGTCAGACATGGATTTACGAGCTCGGATTATCGACGAGGTTGGTCGTACCGTGTAGCACCGGAACAAATCGCTCTTGCCGAGTATCCGGACCACCTTCCTCCACGAAGTCAGAAAAAAGGAGCTCGTAGTTCAAATGATTGCATTAATGTAATAACGATCAGTTGATCGCCTTAAGATGACCGAGACATCTAAAAAAAAAACATCAGAAAATATTTTTTCGTTGATGACACTATTCGTTTAAAGAAACATGCATTTCAGATAATTATTTTCGTGAAATAGTACGAAGAAAAAAATTGTTTGACCACCTTTGGTGAAGTAGATGAGAAATTCAATCAACGTCTTGAAATCTTTTGGTTCTAACTCTATACCAAACTGCTACCTACCTGACCAAGCCTATTTGGAAAGACCTCGAGAGGAACATGCAAACTTTCATTAATGATTGGACATTAATTTTTATCAATTTTTCGGGCCACGCGAAGAACCCCGAAAATCCGGAAAAGTGATTCGAAATAAGCACTCTAGATTATGACCATTCTATCTGTCTGGCAATAACTTTAAAACCTAAAGGATTTAGCGAGTGAAGAAAAGTTTCCACGTCTATCTATAATACCATAGAGGACACTTTCATCGATCTACCTTAGTGGGGTAAAATCCCGAGCCTTGGAATACCCTCTTTACTCTCTTCTCGTCTTTCTCGCTCTCTCGCCAGGCGTGTGTCTTTACGTCCTTTCATTTTACATCCTAAAAGATCGTATACCGTCGCTGTAAGGAAAACGAAGAAAGACGGAAAATTCACTTTCCGATAAGGTACCTTGCTTCTTGGCTTCGCGGTGTAACTGCTCTGTGGCTCTGGCATGCTTTCTCCCAGAGGACACGATTCGTTCTCCTTTGCGTCAATGTTATTCTACCATGGCCTCTTATCCGATGAAAACTCGATGAAAACATTGGCCTTGTTCACTCCCCTGGCCTCCGTACTATAATCTCCCTCGCCTCTTCACCAGTCGCTCAACACCACTCTCTCTTCGTTCCTTCTGATCGGTCGTCTTATATGCTTGAGTCACCGATGTGAAAAATCCCCGAAGTTCAATAACACACAATAGGGTGACCCAGAAAAAGCTTATTATTCCTTTTTCAGGCTCTTCGTATTACAGCAATTATTGCAACCAGCGAGGCGACCACCAATTCAATTAAAAGCCGAAAAAAAAGCTGAGGCATTATTGTAACGTTCGAAATGTATGCGTGTACAGTGTATTAACAAAATACAAAATATTCAATACTGCTCGATGGTCCAACTCGCACTGCTGATTCAGAGGGATTTCGCAGACACCATGACTCGTCTACCGCAGCAATTGTCGGAAGATTCATGGCGATGCACAAACGAGTTTTGAAAGTGTTAATGAAATGAAAATAAATTGTTATCTATTGCAAATAATACTAAAAAAAAAAAAAAAGATCCTTCTAAATTGTAAGCAATTCTTGTGTATCGAAGGTGTAACGTTATACCCCAGGCCTTTGTATATTTTGTATTCACCCTTTTTCTTCACCCTCGTTTATTTTTTTTCCTCTTTTTCGTCGCTCTCCTACCACGGTACAAGGTGGCCCTGGCTAGATTCTATAGCAAGAATTTTATTTCCCGAGGATATAACTGTATATAGAAAGAGACTGGAAGAGGGACGGTTGATGCCTGCTTCCGACCAACGACGAGGAATAACGAGTATGCAAATGAGAAAGTCGTCTATCCACAAGCGGGGCGAACGTTTGAGGCAACTCCCGTCGCATGGGCCCTCCTCCTTCTATTTCACGTCTCTTCTCTCCGTCGTAGTTTTACCCGCGCTTTCGTAAATACGTAATGGCAGGAGCTGCAAACCGGAAGCTTACTTTCAACGATCCATGAAATAAAATAAGAAATCCTTAAATCCGTTTGTTTCGAATCAAGATAAAAATATCATTCTACAATTTCAAGTAGTTTTTATTTTATTTTTTCTTTTTTTAATTAACAATCCCCGAGGTTTTTGATTTTTTTTTAATTTTGAAATTTCTTTGTGCTTTCAGAGAACGAGTACGAATTTGTGGGGCAAGTGGATGGGTGTCATACACGGGGACGAAGTAGAATATGTCTTCGGGCATCCTCTCAACATGTCGTTGAAATATACGGAAAAGGAGCGCGAACTTTCCACGAGAATGATACGTGCCTACTCGAGATTTGCATTTTTGGGGTGAGTTTTGTCACGTAAAAAATCCATAAAGCATCATACAAGGATGTTTAGATTTACCCACATCTGCAATCAATTCCAATCTACACAATACTCATTGTATCGTTTATCATTATTGAGACAATAAATAATAAAACGTCATATATTTAAGCAGTGAAAAATGGATTTTTTTCCAGCGTCAATTTTGCAAAAAATGTATTTTCTTATTTTGGCAACAACTCAATTTTATTTAGGTCAAAATAAAAGTTATATTGTAGCTACTCTATTGCATTCAAAACTTTGTCGAAAAATATAATTTATTAACTTTGAATATTTCTTGTCTTTTTTCCCCTCACAATATATATAAATAGTTTAAAACAAAATAAAATTGAAATGAAAGAAAAAAAAAAAAGTAAAAAGATTCATAGAAATTACTCTCATCCCGTAACACGATAGTGTAGAAAAAAAAAAAGTGGGTGAGTTGACAGAGAGAATGCCCTAAATCGAAATCCCTCGCGTATTCTTTTCCCCCTACAAACTTTTTTGTTCTATGCATACCAGTTGCCCAGTAAATACTTCCATAGCGACTCAACCAAACACGTCTACTCATTTTTTTTTTGCAGGCCCATTCCATATTTGATATCATATAGGTTTATAGAGACAGTAGACAATATTCGATTCCAATCATCGGAATACATAGTATGCCATACAGATAGTAATGATAATACCATAGAAAATGCATAAACTCCTCGTAGAAGCCCCTAGATCGACATCCATCGGGACATATTTTTCCCAATCTCCCCAAACGCTCTCCTACCCGATGCGTAAAATAGCGGATACACCCAAGTATACAACTCTCGCAACCCCTCATTTCCCGAGCAACGATAATGTGTACCACCTGTGCATGTCCCATGGGATACAATCCCCCTCTGTATTTTTCTCTTCTTCCTTTCTTTTTTACTATTCCGAACGCCCCAAACTCGTCTCTCAACGTTTTTTTTTTTTCTCTCCTCTCTGTAATGGAAAATTCGGAGTGGGTCGATTAATAAATATTTCATGATTCTGAGGCTGTTTTTGGTTGAGCTTTTCACGTTTTGCACGAATGTTTTCGAAAAAAAATAAAAATAAAAATAAAAAATAAAAAAGAAACCACTCTTGGTTTGCCCTGTTCCATATTAGCATACTTTCCATTTTCTTGAGAGAGAGAGGAAGAGAGTGTGATGTGGGATAGGTTGTGGGATGTGCATGCTCTCGCAGGTTGTACAAGAAGTACGAAAGAAATATCGAGCCCCGTTGAATACAACGCTAGTTCGCCCTGGAACCAAATGTATTATTTATGTCATTTGTGGCCTCATTCGGATCTCCCGCGCATGTTTGACCCCCGTCTGCCGATGGATCATCCCGCGTGCTTGGGAGAATACAGCAGTCGTTGCCTATACATTCCTCGCTGTACGGGATCGAACCCCGTGCAATAACGTTTCCACAATTTAACGTGACCTCCTGACCCTGAAACGCCGAACACGTGCGTTTTTTTGCCTCCTTCAAAATATTCAACCTGTCACTCTTGGTGTTTAACATTTTTTTTTTTTTTCATTTTCTATTTATCTTTATTATTCTTAATGGGCTGATTGTCCGATGGATAGATTTCAAGATGGAGTACCAAAGACTCTAATTGTATTATTTAGCTGACGACACAAGTCGATGGTGAGCGTGGTATATTGAAGTATCTCGAGACCTTCTGGAATATGGATAGCAAGTCTGTTCGACAATCTCGGGCCGTTAATCTATGGAATGCTGGGAAAGCTTTGGGATGTAAAGTGGATATTCGGAGTAATGCATGATCTGAATTTTAATAGGATCTTTAACAGATTTAAAAGCAAGGAAAAGTAACCCTCTGTTTTACTATGGAAATCTTTTTTTACACGAGGTTCCATGTATATCAGTTGCCTTTAATATCAGATTTTTATGCAACAACATCAATAGCGTAATTTTGACTGGCGTCTTCAAAAATATCTTCAAAAATCTTGTCGATCTTTTTGGAAATCATGTGAATCAGTGCAAAGTGTTCTAAAAAATGACACGAAGATTATTCATTATTTTTTCTACTCCTGAAAGAAGTATTTTAATGAAGACGTTGCTGGAAAATTCTTTCAACTTGATGTTTGCTTGTTGTTTACTTCTTTTAACGTACGTCACATCACTTGGAAATAAGTAGACTCTACAAATAGCTTCTTGGAAGAAATCTGGATCAGATCCAGATTTCTTCGGTACTTTCTGTTGACATAGAAAGTCTTGTATAAGCTCACTTTAATAAATGTTTTCTTCTTAAGCTTACGACTTTTTCCCTTTGAAAAGACATCTCCATTTATTATATGGTCGATGACAAGATATTCCCATTGTGACTTTAATATTCTAGTCTTACCAAACTGCATTATTGTCAATAATCGTATTAATAGGAACCATGATTCGAAGTTTAGAAACACGACTGCTTAACGTTCAATAACATTCTTGAAATAATAAAACAACAGCTGCAGTATTTATGTATTTTCTATTATTATTGTGATGTCGTGAGACAGACTTATTATTTATTTGAGGGTTTAGAGTAGCCGACTCTGTTACAGAACGCGATTGTAGGACGGGAAGGACTCGGTTAACAGTTTATCAGAATTTCGGTGCAACCCTAACTAACGCAATCAGTCGAGAGGAGCTTACAAAGGTTCAATCGCGAGAAAATGATATTAGTGCGAGAGCATTTTAAGGAGGCGTCTGAAAAATTCGACGGAAGACGAACACACGTGAAACTTTGGATAGCTGAATTAATTAGGTGGGTCTGAAATAAGTAACATGTGGAAAAGAGGCTATGAAAAGTGCTATAAAAAAGAAATTTGAGAAATAGCCACGATTGGTATGCCGGAGAAGGGATTGGAATGCACTTTATGATAGCTGTAGTTTGGGAAAGTCAAGGAAACGATAAATTATTGTGCGGGCGAGCTAGCTAGTGATACAGAGAGTTTGTAAGAAAGGGAAAAATACAGAAAAGAAAGGTTACATTATCCAATGAATTCGATTATTCGAATTTCCACAATACCGCGTGGAAGCATCGAATTTTTACTAATCTGAATAACTGAGTGGCTTGGTTGGATTACGAAAAGGCAGGAGTAAACGAGAAGATGAGGAATGGAGCGAGTGGTCTGCAACAGGAATAACACGGTTGTGGGATTTACAGTGAGGCGCGTATACCGGAGAACCGTAGCAATGCAAAATCGACGACGATTATAAATTATTCGGCATAATGCGCATGCACGTTTCCCTTTTCAGCCGATCCACAGTACCACGAGGCATCCCGGACTGAAATCACCACACGAGCGCGCGACCGCGTTATCCACCTCTATCGTAACGTATGCCACGGTTAATCTTGTCGGTTTCCAGTTTCCGTTGGAACCCGTAGATGTCGCCCACGTTCACGTAAACCCGCATCAGCGCGGATTCGCTCGATGAGTCTGTGGGTGCAGAGGCTACGTTGCGGACTGAATTTGGTTAAACGATGCGTTTCCTATTAATGTCATTCCCTCAGAATAATGCATCGGCAAAGTGTAATGAGTTTAGTATCGAAACTTTGATGATTTCCGTTATAATCGATAGAGCTTTATTTTGTTCTCTTTTTCTATCGGACTTCACTTGACACTAAAATAAATAATGATACAAGAAATGTAGGGTAGACGTACCGATTGTGAATCCCCTTTATGCATTTTTCCGTGGATTTTCTTTTCCACGGATATTCTTTCCTAGATTCAAGTGGTCGTTGCAAAAATTGTATCAAATGACGTTGTTGCGAACTTTTAATTTCACAAACGTTTGGATAACAGTTTGAAGAATGAGTATACTCTCAATGTTAACAAATGCTTGAAAAGAAAAATTCGTCATTACCTTAAAGTGACTCAACGTCTTTAATTGTTTTGTTAAATTTCAGCTCCTGTATAGTCTAACATTGTGTCTAACTACCTCTGGAGAGCCTTTAGAAAATTATCGCTCGATTGCCCGTTCTGGGCATGAAAGACAAATCGAGATTTCCATGTGGACGAAACTCTCATGAGATTTGCATTCGGTTTGCGTAGCCCTATAGACCACGCGCCACAATAATGCCTCTTGCCCTTTCGTGGCTCTCGACCGTAGGTGTAAATAAGAGACCTACGCGCTGGCGGTGGGTTTGCTGGCTCTGCATCTCCATCGTGTCAGGGTGTTCAATGAGTCTGAAAAGGGTTTAGGAATGCAAGCCCAAGTCTTCAAGTAAGAGGGCCCAAGGGGACGAATCAGTTCGAATGACTTTGTTCCGTACCGATTCGTATTTGTCCACTGAATAAACTCTTCTTCTTCCGATATTCTCTCAGCCTTAGCCAGAGTATTGCTCGTTTCTCTTCTGTTTTACTATCGTTTCCCCGGCCTTATTTCTTACCTTTTCACGTCTCTTTTTTTAGCTTTTTTTTTTGTTTCTCTCGTTTGCCTTTTACCTTAAACTCGTTTCCTTTGTGCGCATCCAGTATCCTTCATTCACTTATTTCGCTTCTCACTTGTTCTTGCTTCTTTTGTCCGTGTTTCCTCTATTTTTCCTTCCATTTATTTATCTTGCTGGATCTGATGTCTGCCACGTTTTCCCGTTCCTCTCACCAACTTTACTCACGTACGTCATCCTCTTATATCGTACGACAATGGGTCCCGTGAGACTCGGAACATTATTCCAGTGGACTCGGCCACTACACTTCGACGTAATTAAAAAAGAACTGCGGGAGAAAACAGTTAAGAGTAAAGTAAAGTACACTGTATATTTGTCGTATTGTACCACGCAAATAGATGTTCCTGATGTCATGTTCACGTAGCGAAGCCTGAAAGATGACTCTATAACAGAAGATTTATAGAATTATATTCACAGAGTGCACAATGAAAAATAAACTAAATTTCTTAGATTTTTAATCGAAAACAAATGATGTCAGCAGATGTTAATAATTTATTTTTATATTGCAATAAAAATTTGTAAGTTTGCTGTTTACAACAACAACAAATATAGAGTACAAAAGAAAAATGTCGTTTCGTTTTATATCACATGTAAATATTTTTCTCTTTTTTTTATTATAAAAAATACTGTATTTTTAACATATAGACAAATTTTTTGTCACTTTAATCGTTTAATAAAAAAAAACCGGAAATGACAAAATGTCTTTTTTTCCACTCTTACTCTTTCCAGATTAAAATCTCATAGTTTGTAAGTTTTATAAATCCTCGGTACTGACGTAAATTGACCTATATTCTACGACTGGCTTATCCGATTAGAATCATTTATAAACCAGGCATTTATTTAGCTTATTAATTCGTCATCAATCAAAGTCCGTGACTACGCTTAGGTCATAACCAATTGTACAACTTTCAACGAAATAATTAATAGTCGTTAATTTTCTCACACAAAAGGTAACCTGAATTCGGGACACAGTTTCTAACCGGAAAAACCCGGTTGGAAACATAGGTACGGGGGTTTTATTTCTGAGGGTTTTCACGCATTCGTTTCGGGGCTATTTTTATTCCGGGGTATTTTTTTCGGGGCTTTTATTCGGGAGTATTTCTTCCGTATTTATTCTACCGACCATATAATAGCTAACGTCAGTGTACACAATCCTTTATGGTATCCCATATAGTAATTATACCGAATAATGGACGTTAGAAAATAAAGATCGAATGAAAAAGCCATAAAACGACAGTCGACAGCGTAATGTTGCGATGATATCAGCATTTGATAGCTCCATCGTACGGATACTTATCGTTAGTGGATTTTCCACGATAAGCTCGATGGGTATAACGGACTCGTCGAACATTATAGGGCGAAACGTTGTCTATACTTTATTACGAAGAATGAGAAAAAGGAAGACATAAAGGGTGCGAGAAGACGGAAAAGCCGGGTAATAGATAGATGTTGGCTTACAGCTCAGCTCGGTCATGAAATGACACATCGAGGACGACGAGATAAAACCGACCCCAAGAGTCCTTTATAAGGAATTTATATTTTCCCGATATCTACTCTCTTTATGGCTATTGTATACACCAGGACTTTCGATCGATCCATTTATATATCCATTTATATCCACACTTTCCACTCCTCATATTCATACATCCATTTTAGCTCGCGATAAAAAAGAAATGGTAAATTTGGGTCGTACAATTTTCTTATATTTTTCAATTTGCGTCCGTGGCTAACAGACGCCTATGTAACGTCTGTAAGACACGTTCGCTCGCGATACTTTACATTTATTTCCCGATTTGTTGAACTGACAAATCCGAACGAAGCGCCACTGTTTAACGCCAATTATCGAAATTTAATTATTCTCGTCAATCGTCCCATTTGTCCGCGTTGTTACTGGAAGCGTGCCTAATTCTATAGTGTGATGTGCAGATAGGACGACAGCGACACGAACGAAATAACGAATACGCCTGATCGAACCTTGACTGTCTCTACTAGTTGATTCTGTGGTACGTGGCTGTAGTGATTCTCGGTCCATTTGTTAATTCATTAAATATTTGCAAGCCGATGAATCGATACGATTGTAGACGCAACGATGGCAAATGTGTAATCATTTACATTTAATTTAATGAAGAATCAGTTTAATTCATTATCGGTCCTTCCTAACGTTACACAAGAGCATCGCACCGCGTGTCAATTACATTGCAATGTGCTAACCTATGTTGGGTAGCAAAAATCATATGGCAATCATGTATTTTTCTCGCACTGCAGATGTTGAAGACTATCGTCGAAACATCGATATTTATAAATAATTGCCAACACAACCACGATTACTTTGGGCGTAATATAAAATTCCCTCCATGTTAGTGGTCCATCAATTGTGAAGAAATAAAATACGACTGAGTCTCAAGTGTATACTCGGAAAATAGGGAGCTCTAGTGTATTATTGTCGACACTAATGATAACAATATTCAAAGCAGCCCATTCGTCGTGCTCAAGGCCGAGACATGGAGATATAGATTTTTATTTTTCTACCGGGAAAATGTAGTCGAAGGGGTTGGCATCCAGAAGAGCGTCGTGGAACGCTGGAAAAGTGGCCCTTATGGAAGTCCACCAACTCCTCGTTTATTCTTTACGCTCGAGGTAGTGCCTGTGGGGGCCGATAACGCCGTGCGTGAAAGCGCCGCGCGCTCTCTGTGGCCAAACCACAGAAACCAGGGACAAACCAGAGCGGAAGTAGCACCGAGCTAGGATACGTGACGAGCCGCGCTTTCGGATCGCACGTTCACCAGTCGCAGTACAAGTGTAAAACTCGCTCACACACACACACACATATACATACACACCATGTCTCCATTCTTTCTTTTTTATAAAGGGTCCCGAAATCCAGAGCGCAGTGCGAAAGACCCGTGCGACGTTTTGCCACGACTGAAAGCGTCCTCCAGAGATCTCCTTCCTTCCACTACCTCCTCGACTTTTCCCACCGTTCGAATCTCTCTCCTACTTTTGCCCCTTTCCTTTTCATCGCCTTTTCTCGACCTCACTGCTGCCACGAAGAAACTTCGTCAGTTCCGTTACCACTGGAAGCGCCATTGTCGTTGCTCGCTGGGTGGCTACGGGAACCAATTTGAAAACTCATGCCAGCTGCATTCTCCGTGATCCACTGTACACGAGCTTCTTGTCAACTTATTTCTCTACTTGGAAAACAATCTTCGGAGAACTCCTCACGGTTGACAATTGGAAATTTGATTGATAACTTCGAAACTGTTTCGCTTATCGTCGCTTCTACAAATGATCTAAGCGTTACTTTGCTTACCCGTAGACAAAGCTTTGTGATGGTAAATACATTTGATTCCTATTTTCAGTGTTCAAAATTAGATTTCATTGTTTATCGATATTCGTGTATATTTTCAATCCAAAATAACTGCAGACTGGGGCTTGTAATGGAGATCTCTTCGAAATCTTGGAAATTTCAGAATTAAGAAAAATACCACTAATAATAATTTCAAATATAATAATAATCGATCGAATAACCAAAAATTATTCGTCTGCTTCTTCGTCGTATATTATATTATTCAATCACCGGACGAACAAATAGAAATTATTCGTTTAATTAATAATGTTTTAATGTTAATTTTGACGTTGTGCATTTTTCATTCTAATCATATTGTTGATTGATACATTTTTTTTGGTACTTCGCATGAATTGGCTTCGTGAAGAATGGTAAATGATGAGGACGTAATATGCAAGATGTTTACAATCTAATACAAGGAAAAACAATAGAAAAAAAAGATTGTCGCTGCCGAATGTTTAACATTCGACACTAACATGGATTCTCAATGTCTTGATACCTCACGTGCCATCGTTCGCACCCTAGCCACTTTCTTCGGCGCCCCTCGTTCTTAATCTTCCTCTTGCTGTCTCTATACTTTCGTCCGTTCGACCTTCTGCTTCTTTCCCTCTTTGACATATGTCTGTCACGCATTTGGTGGTTAGGCAACTCCCGGTTCATCCCTTACAGTTGTTCCCTCATTTTTTCATCCTGCCCTCTTATTCCACTGGGATTCGACCAGCTATACCTGATGTCCAGAACCCACAAGATTTCGAATTCGTTGATCAGAGATCCATCGATGTGCCTATATTCTGTACGTTGATCGAGAAATCCCCGGCAGCATACGCTTAACTTGCTCCATATAGTACGTGCCAACTGGTATCCCATTCTATTTCTCGTATTTCACAGACCAAAGGGAGAACTTGGCCATCTCTCCTACAGCTCAATCTGCTTTATGTCTTTCTCATCTAACTCGTCTTCTCAGGTTCCTCGTGAGACTCTGTGAAAGTGGACTTTCCGTGAGCTCTAATTTCTGAAGTTTAAGGTTACCGAAAGTCTCTAAACATTCCTACAAGCAAGGATCTCTTTATAGTAGTCTTGAGAATTTTATTCTCTCTGAGAATTCCGGCACAGCTAGCAGTATAAGGAATTCTCGAGTTACCAGTCTAAGCTAATGAGCCAACTGTCATTAAAACTGAAATCAATCCTTGGCGGAAAAAAAATCTATAACTCACTACGCGATATGAAAAATATTTATTTCTTAAGTGTTTTATTTTGAATTGACCTTTAGGATTTTTAAAAATAATCTGTACGTATAACATATCGAACCGAGTGCACCGATGCTGCAATCACTTCAGAAAATATTTTTAGTTTACGCCTCCAGTGAATATGACAATCCGGATAAACTTTTGCTTTCAGAACTGACCAAGAAACAATTCGTTGTATGGATGCTGAATGTTGGAAAACCTATTCCCACAGAGATAAAAATGTGTAGACCACCCATGTTAGATAACAGATAATGATATCGTTTTTTTTAAATTATTTTGTTGTAGAAAACCAACGGAAGGCGATGACTGGCCACCGTATACGAGAGACGAGCCTCAGTACTACATATTCAATGCGGAAAAGCATGGTCTTGGTAGAGGACCGCGCACGACTTCCTGTGCATTCTGGAACGAGTTTCTACCACGGCTAGAAGGAATTGCCGGTACGTGCTGCATTTTTTTCCTTAATCGCTCTCAAATCCAGTAGTTTCCTTTCCATTTTATCTTTCATTCGTCTTCCTTTTTTATTCACTTTACGAATTTTAGGCGGGAGCCCATCGAAAAACAAACACGCACACGAAGAAATTCCACAAAAACCGAACTTATTTATAGATTCAGCTCAAATTCGATACCCATCATCGGTACCAAAAAAAAAAAATGTTCATCCAAACGAAGCTTCCTCCATGAGGAAGCAAAAAAGAGCGAATGCACTTTTCAATATACATTAATAGGGATTAGAGTCAAGGCAGAAGATCCAAGCGAAGGACAATTCCGAAGTTTATTGCAATAGCCGTCAGTTTCGAAAGAATACAAAAATATTTAAAAAAACGGAATCTAGTTTGTTTGGAATAATAACCTTAATATTAAAAAAATTACTCTTCCAGAATGTGTCGAGTTTCTAGACCTCACCTATGAAACATTCTTTGTCTGCACCATCATACGCGTACAGTATCCAATTTCGTCGTCGGCCGCTGTCCCACTTGAATCCACGAGATAAATAATTCAGGGATGATATAGTGGACCCTCCTTTAGTTTCCACTTTCGTCATATGCGCTGTCACCTTTCGTTCACAGATAGCGTCGAATCGATGACGGACACATCAACCCCCAGTCCACACCGCGCTCGACTTTATTATCCACTCTCATATCGGTTCTCTCATAACTAACTCCCCTCCCAGTCAGTCTTCTTTCCGACCTCTCGTGCACACACGGTTTACTTCCTATCCTGTCCTCCTAGATTCTTGATGCTTTCTGCTGACGTTGTCAACTTCCACAATTTTATACATGAGAAATTCGAAGGGACAGGTGGTTCTCACACAAATTTCAATCTTGAATTTTTATAGACGTTTGCCACACCATTGGCAGTATAAAAAAAATCGTAGAGAATTTTATATTAGACCCACCAGAATACTGGATAGTGAATGATATTGTTAGATGTTAAAATCAAATCGATCGAATACAGGATAGACTTATTTAAATACTGTATGTACTAATTTATCAGAATTAAATTTGTTAGTTATCAAATCAAACATTTATGGCGCAAGTTATGATGTTTCAATCCTTTAACATTTCTTAATTTATAGGAGAAATGTTTTTCTTTTTTTTTTTTGCATTATTCGCAGTTTATTCCGCATATTTTAAATACTTTGACATTAAAATATCGTTTTTTTATTCTATCATGAAACCTTACAAAAATTTTTGGTTCCTCGATGAGAAATTGAAAATAATTGTTTTTTATTCTTTCTATTGGACTTTTAAGTTGAAGTATTAAATTGCAATTCATAGACGGTAAAAAGTAATATTATACAAAATATTATTGAAAAAAAAAAAAAAGATTGCTTTTTTACGTAAAATGTATACTTTTATAGGCTCTTAGACTGATTGAAGTTCCGCTTTGAACTTCCGTGTGGAAGTATCAAAGCGGGAGTGTAAAGTATTCGCCGTGGTGACCCTGCCAAACTGAGCCAACAGACCTGCCACTTGGTGGAAAAAAAAAATAACGAGACCATCGTCGTCACTCACTCGGGCATTCGACACACATATACACACCCCTATACATCCATATCTCGTCCTAATTAATGCTGGGACTCGCTTTCCCCCCAGTGGCTCCGTAACGAGGTCCTCTCTCGCAGTCTATTATTATTCCTTGCTACGTCGCTATCCTATCTACGTTCTAAGCATGACACGTTTGTCGAGCATTTTCAACCTTTCAGAAATAATCAACGTACGTTAATTTAATTTCAAGTTGTAAATGACCCTGACCAAAGTGAAATAACGATGCAGCCTAATAAGTTTTATACATTTTTTTTTTTGTATATATCTTAGCAAATCGCAGCGAAGAACCTGACAAATAATACGATTCTGGAGGTTGGCGTGTAATTCCTTTTAGTTTTGGAAAAAAATTGTTCGATACTCGAAAGCAGCAGGAAAAATATACATCAATGTTTGACAAAATATAAAAAAATGAATATTCTTATTTGTCTTCTCGACAAAAAATGTACTTTTAAAATTTGTAAATTACAAAAAATGTAACTTTGCTTTTCGATGGCAACGTGCAACTGCATTCGATGTTCGTAGTATTTATAATCGCTCTGATTTGTATCTGGTGGTTGGTTCAAAATGTTACGAATATTTTTTTTTTTTTTTTTTTGTTCATTTCCGACGATGAGGAATCAATGTACAAGGATTTACTTTGGAAATTTTTACCCCGAAAATCGATTCAATTTTGATTTTTCAATATTTGCTTGTTACAGATCCATCGCCAGAAACCTGCAACAGTGTAGTGGCGTCAAGTGTCTCCGCAGGAGTGAAGGATCTTCGTGGCTCCTTAATACTTCTCGTACTTCCTGTTCTGGTCTTCACCGAAATCATCTAGGCTTGAATAAAAAGTACTGCTTAGGTGATTGTAGAGTGACCGTCGTCGACTGCCCGTTCGCACGTCTCGGCATAGCGCGCTCGTTGAACCAGCCCTGAGGTTATAAAATAACAATCCAAGGTTCAAGAAGTAGAGAAAGAAGAGCAAGAAGAATGATGGAGAGAGAAGAAGAAGAAGAAGAAGAAGAAGAAGAAGAAGAAGAAGAAGAAGAAGAAGCAACATATCGTAACAGTTAGGATGGGCCCAGACAGTTGGGAAATTGGTCGTTGAGCTTGAAATCATGGTGAAACAGAAGAGGATTGCAAATTCGTTGTTCTGACTCAAAGTGGAGTACGAGTCGAGAGTAACACGACTGAGGAAGGACCGATAATGTCCCGCAAATGATTATCTTCTGTAAAGAGATGCAAAACAAAGTATGCCAGAGTTATGCTGAAGCTGATCAACCCCTAAAGACATATTTTTGGGTATCACAGAAAAATAAAAGCAAAAAAAAATTAATAAAACTCAAATGGATATTAAACAAACAAATAAAAATGTCGAAGGAAAGCGAGACTCGGGCACGACGATAATTGACAACTTAGATGGTAGTGAGAAAGAAATTATAAAAAAAAATAAATAAATAAATAAAAATAAAAATAATACAAGTTTCCAAAAAAGCTAAACATGGTTATAACAATAAAACAGAAAATTTAAAAGAAAAATGTTTTAGGCGTTAAGCGGCACCGTGCAAGTTGTGTTATATATTCTTTACGTGATGTGTAGGATAGATATCAGAATATATCGCTGCGGGTCGAAGACGCCCCCGACAAGATATTTTTAAGGGACGCCTAAATATTATACATAAAATAAATCTAAAAAAAATTTAAAAATAAAAAAAAAATATATATATATATATATGTGACGATAATTCTTTCGGGACGTGACGCGTCGTTCCGGGAGAAATAAGAGAGTCGAAGCAGATGAAAAAAAAAAAAAAAAAGAAAAAACAAAAAACTCGTTCAAATAGTTGTCCATCTTTTTTCGTCATTGGTCAATCAGAGCGCAATTAAGATGGTTAATTACAATAATTCCCATTGTGCAGAGTATAATAACAATAATTAACGACTTGAAACACGAGTCACAAGCTTTTGTTGATTAACGGAGAAGCGAGAAAAGAAGAAGAAAAAGAAAAACGAGAATAAATTAAGTCGACGAACCGCACGAAACGCGTCCAACGTGAATCTTCCATTTGGTACATATCACCTATACATACACGATACATAATGATAACTATAGAACTAATTGATAAAAGACAGTTTAATTGGAGAAGAGAAAAAGATATATATATATATAGATAAATAAATACATATATATATATATATATACATGTAATTATACACGCGTATACATAAATTGAATAGCTGATCAGTGTACTAATTAATTACGTAATTAGGATCGGATTACGATTTCGACAAACCCTGTAATTTATTTTATTCTATAAAAACGTTCGATCAATCGGCGATTTAAAGAGAAAAAAAAGAGCAAGTGTAAGAAAAATATTGATTTTTTAAAAATTACACGAAATATGTAGAGATAGAGTTCGATAAATATTTGTTCTCGCTTGTGCAACGAAGCGAAGGTGTCGTATCGAATGCGAAAAGCTACAAATAACGAGTCAGGAGAAAAATTAAGGCTTCGTGTAGCGTTAGTGGCTTTAAAGAAGATGAAAAAAAAACTTATTGTAATTCGTTTTTATTGTTTAAATTGAAACTAGTAAGTAGCTTTTAAGCGAGACAATGGAAGAAAAGAAAAAAAGAGAAGAATATTATAAATCACCACGACTACCATACCACTACGCACGAAACACGCAATTTCCCTGAAGCACATATCATTAATCATTAATTAGTATAATTATTAGTAATCGGCCGATGCAGCACCGACGTTTTTAGTGCCTCGAGTGAGAATAAAAATTATGTGGATGAAGAGGGGAGACGTTGCGGCGTTAACTGCAGCATTGGAGAGGTGTGTTCGTTCAACGTCATGTATATCGTCACGCGTCGTTTAATTAGCACCTCAAAACTTTTTCATCCCCCCCCCCCTTGATTATCCCTAATACGAAACACGCTGAAGATTATTTTTGTATTTTTACGATCGTTCGTTACCGTTCCTCGGTCCTTTAATTCCTGCACATTTCCTTTTTGTTTAAATAATATTTTTTTTTTCCCCCCCGATCGAGGAGTGGTTTTCATCGTGGTCCAAAGAAAGAAAAAAACAAAAAAGCTTTCTCATTTTTTGTCGATGCACCCTCTCACCTGCGCGCGTACCGAAACTATCCTCAAAGGACAATCACTCGGCTATTCGCTTGTAGAATTTCAGTCGATTCGAGTGCTCGTGGCAAAAATAATATTAAAAGAAAAAAAAAAAAAAGAACAAAAAGAAAAACACATTTACAGATGTATTGAGTGATATTAAACGACATTTCTATATTTCTCTTTTTTTTATTAAAAATAAATTGCGCAAGCAACGAGCATCTCGATTCGGGGAGAAAGAGGCACGCGATCGTCATCTGAAATCCTATTTGCACCTGAACAAATGATGTAACACTACAAAAAAAAAAAAAAATAACAGGCAAGATTAATAAATACAGAAGGCAAACAAAGAGAAAATACTCAAATAGATTCCATGACAAATATTGAAAATATTTGATCGAATAGACTGTTAAATAAAAACAAAAAGCTTAATAAAAAGGTACGAATATGTTTGAAGAGGAGGATGAAGAAGGAGGGTACCAGTTGACGATCTTTCGTATTCTTATACAATTCTTAAAACCCATCGAGCTTGTGAACTTGGCACCCCGAATACAAAAAAAAAAAAAAAAAAAAAAAAAAAGCAACAACAAATACATAATAAAAATGAAAACACTTACACACTCTAAACATTTTACACACATATGACACGCACGACGTACGTGTGACATTAAAAACGAGACGACGATTGGAGAAATCTCTATATAAATTTTGTATTTTCGTGTAGTTCGATAAAGGCTGTTTAAAACGCGGCTGCGTTTAGCGATTAACGAGGAAAATCACACACAACACAAGAATAATAATATAAATGAATAAATAAAACTACGTAGAAAGAAGGCGCGCCCGAATTATCGAAGAAAAAAAGAAAAAAAAAAAAAAAAAAACGCGCTTTCGAAATTCCCATTTACCCCTCCACCCAATCCCCCCCCCCCCCCCCCCCACTTCGGCCAATCGACCAACGACTAACACGTCGAAGATTCACGCGTCCTCCAAAATTCTATCCCTCCCACTTATGAAACATCTAAAAAAAAATCGCCTGAAATTCTTTGTACAAAAAAAATGTTAACGCATTAAATTATATGTATATTATAGAAAAATAATAAAACTGTAATTAATGTTGTTATTGACAAACAAAATTCTTGGTCCGTTTAACGAAGAGAAATGTTAAGACCAACTTGGTAACTCGAAATAGAGAAATTTTAAAACTTCACAATTTTAGTGATTTCTTTAAATCACGATGGAGAATCGTGATATAGAAAAAAAATAAAATAAAATAAATAAAAGAAAGAAAGATGAGGACGCGTGGGCCGATTTATAATGGGAGTACTGCAGTGTCTAGTGTTCCTCACGACTCCTTCTGTACGAAGTCAATGTAGCTCGTAGACGTTTAACCTTTAATGTATATCGTACCGAGTCTGTATAAGATGGTGACACAAGGCAGAATCGGAGGAAAAAAAAACATGCTAATTACGAAGAGGATTAAGCTGTACATACTACGTAATAATCTATGACCTACGACTATAAAATGTACCTATACAATTATCGCATAGTGATATATGTATGGGACATTCCATGGTAAGTCGACAGGGGACCCGCTTATTTTTTTTTTTACCCTTCGAGTGTGTATAAAAAGACACTACATCAAATTTCAGATCTTTTCGAAAATTTTATTTGACGTTAATCACCAAAAATTATTTACTGAACTACAAATTTCCATAAACTACGTCGACGATTTTTTACAATTTTTACCGTACATTCTTTGTTGGAAAACGACTTTTTTGAGACTCCGAGGATGGGCGTGAAACTATAATTTGAATGTCAAATTAAGAATAAGAAAATAAAAAATTGGGATTTTCAAATCTTTTATGTTACGGCGCTTTTCAATGTAACAAAAGCTCCTATTCGATCGAAAATATCGAAGGGAACAATAATTTCAGTAACATGTGAGATTTTTTAGTAATTTATTCAGATTACGAATATTCCCAACTAAAAATTTTTAAACTTTTTCGATGCCAAAAATGACCTTTATTCGAATTTTCATTTATTTTGATAATTATGCTTTTCCCAATTTCAAGTCGTATGTAATTATTTAGATTAAAGATAAACATTCCTTTAACGTTACCAGTACTTTTACTTGGCAAGCTAAAAAAAAAAGTATAATATGTTTATTACAAACAATTAAACGTGTAAGGAGGAACAAGTAAATACATGTCTCTAGAAGAAAAAAAAAAAAACAAGCTAAAAATAACAGATATATCTAACAGAGTACTTTAAATTCGATATTTTGAAAAATTGACTAAAAAAATTGAAAAATGACTAATTTCAGTGTTTATTATTTTTATTATTTGCTCCAATCTTATTTTTACGTCCAACTCAGGAATAGTCTCAAAAATATTATTTTCAACAAAGAAGAAACGGCAAAATTTTCAACAATTCGTCGTCGTAGTTTTAGTAAAGAAAAAAAAACTTTTTCCTAATTGTGGCAAATAAATTTTCGAAAAAATTTAGAAATCTTTAAGAAGTATTTTAATACAGTATGACAACATACTGCAAGGGAAAAATCGACGATCACAACCCTTGTCGATTTGCCCAGGAATGCCCGGTATGTGTGTGGAACATATATGCATATGTTTGTAAACATGTATGTATATGTATAGTACATAAAAGTGGTATTAATACGACGATACGATTCCGGCGTGTATTCCTGTCGAGCTTGCATCCTCACGTTCTGTATTTACTATATATGCATTGCTATCATCATCCCATCATCATCATCATCATCTTCCTAATCTTCGCTACGAGCCCAGCTGCCCCTTAACCCGCCCCCCCCCCCCTGCCTTCTCCCCACCACCATTCAATTCTCGGCCACGATTATTCAATTTTGACAATTCAATGAGTCGTCGCCTACATAGCTAAACGAGTTTAATCCATACAACACAAACAAAAGTGATCCCATTAGGTTATAAAATCGTCTGTAAACAACTCAATTATATAAGAACGGAAAATTTATTTCGCCATTTTCATACTTAATATATTGGGCCGAGAGCGTATTTTAAAAATATTTCTATCGGTAAAAACGAAAAAAGCCCATACGTTTGATTATTCGTATTTCTGATAAAAAAAAAAAAATATCCCCATATCCGAACATAACAAATTGTCGAAGGATTTTTTTTTATATTCTCTATTTTTCAAAAATATAAGTCCTACAATTTTTTATATTCGGATGTGATGATTTTTTTTTTGTTTACATAATCAATACACCGGAACAAACAGTAACAACTTTTTTTTCAGTTTGAAGTCGATTGAGCTGCACTTTTGAGTAACTCCGTATCTTGATTTGAAGAATTAATCGTAACGAACATAAAGTAATGAGATTTATGAAATGTACGGTTAATTGCAAATTGAGAAAAGGAAAATTAAGATCTAAAGAGAGGAGCGTGTCATGAATAGATCTAGGTGTAAATATGACCCGTTTTTGTTTCAACCTCATTCAGGATGACCTGTAGGTCACCGGTAACAGAAAAGAAATAATATATAGAAAGAGGAACGAGAAGAGGAAAAACGCGAGGATCCGAGTCTGCGGTATCTATCGGTCATGTTTGATCGTCGCCTACATATGTGAGAGACTCGACCTATCGATTCGACGACCCGCCGGCCACGTAGAAAAAGATCATCCCTTGGATAATTTATACTATATTTTTGCGGCCAATGTGACCCGTCTGTTTGGGCCTCCTTCTTTCGTAATCTACCTGCGTCTTCTCTCGTTCCTCTATCGAGACGTCCCGTCGAACTGGAGTCGACGAATTTACCGAAAGTAGGTCGTATCCTTGCCGGTCACACAGCGGAGTCAGTACACATGCATTCGTCACATGGTAACAAAAATTAAATTAAAAAAAAAAAAACGAAAAATCAATCATTCGTGAAATATTAATTAATTATTTGTAAATCAATCGTTTATGAATAATTGCAAATTTTTAAAGTTTCAATGAATTAAAAAGATGTCGAACGATCGGGACCATACTCTTCCTAGCGTCACCCACGCCACGTACAATATACTTAGTCAATTAATAATAATATCAATTCCATGCTTGAACAATAAAAAAAAAAAACAACAAGAAATTGTCTCTTTCCCTGAGCAACTAGAGTTCAATAAAATATTCACATTTTTATTATTAAACATATTAAATGCTCGATTAAAAAAGAAGGAAAAAAAAACACCATTGAATCTCGTGGCCATAGATAAGAAATCCTTTTTAGACGATATTACCTACTCTCGACTGCTGGATCATCGAGTCTCACTAAAAAAAATGTCTCACACCACGCCGTCACCTCATTACTTTATTTATTCATTTTTTTCGTGCTCCCCATTCGTCACAACGCCACTTTCGCAAACTTCAAACGAACGACTTTTTCAACGAGATACGAGGCAACGCGTAATTAATTATTCGAGTGATCGAGAGGCGACGACAGAGGATTGACAATAATCGGATTATCGCAATTGTTTATATGTGTTTTTATTTTGTTTAATTTTACGAACGAAATATATAAATAATTTAAAAAAGAAAAAAAATGATTAGATATAAATATTGTCGGTCCTCGAGCGATATTTATAAGGCATTCAGTCAGTGAGCACACTTTGTCGTGCTGAACGGTCTCACTTGTCATCCTCGCTCCAATTGCTTTTATATATTGAATGTTCATATATATACATATATATTTGTTTTTCTTTTCATTTGTCTCTTGCTTTAAAAACCGCGAACGACGAGAGATGCGACGTATATTACGTTTAATGTTGTTAGGTTATACATAAATATTATGAATGTTAACGTTGTATGTAATTATTATACATATATATATATTATATATAATATACAGCATATATTATATATGTATTATATATATATATATATATAAAACTGGAGCTATGTAACAGAACATTAATGTAGTTAAATAAAGATAAATGAATTACACGAGAGACACCCTGCGAAAATAACTTTCCTTGCACACCACGATAAATCCTAAAAGTTCCCTCTGTCTGATCAAGCAACGAATTTTCTACTACCTCCAGGATGATACTAAGTGGATGCTCAATTGCCAAGCTCCCGAACCCAAATTGAATTACAAAAGTTCTCGGAATATTTGCATCATACCGTTTTTTTTGTTTTTTTTTTGTTTTTTTTGCTTGTCTGACCGATATGGGACTTTCTACTAAAAGTAGAGTTTTATTCTACAGATCATAATCGCTCGTGAATTATTCATTTTTTCACTTTGCATTTTCAACTTGTTCGAGGATTTTTAGAACTCGTCGCTTTTAGCTGTCTGACTAAAAGAGTCCATTTCTACTGTGAGAATACGATTTCAGTTTCGTGTACACGTAAATGGAGACTATAGACATGTTTTTACTTTTTCTTTTTTTTTATTTAATATTGTTTATTTATATTTTTGTGAAATATTCCTGGTAGTATGCGTAACTTTATTGCAGACTCCAAGAGGGATTACAGATTTTACTTCGACTATAAAAAAATTACATTTCACATTTTAAAAAATTCGCCTTGTTCAGAACGTTTTTTTTTTTCAGGAAACTTTATATCCGGTGTATTTTTTCCGTGAGAGTTTTTTTTCCGGGATTCGTCCGATCTGTCTATAGAATTTTACATTTAATGTTTGAAGCTCTTTTACTCATTATAATTACTGAGGAAATTTAATTTAAAAAATGACTCATTAAAAAAAAAGTGCACTATACAAAAAATATATTTTTCTTAAAAAGCCCATTTTATTGAAGGTTGCAATCTGTATAATACAAGTTCATAAATTGAGTCACAGAAAACATATATCACTTATGAATTTTTGTTGTGTCTTTAAAGTAGCATTTTTTATCAGGTTGAAAAATGTAATACGTCCAAACGACAATTAATAATTTAATTTTCATGTTTTTCACGTGACTCAGCAATCTGTAAATGACAGACTGTTCGCATACAACTCGTATTACATATTTCCGGTCTGATCACCCGGAATATTTGCCACTAGCCATCAAATTAATACATTCGTTCCGCTTCGGTAACCCTGAATAATGTTGTAATTCTCGATAGTCACACTTCGAAAATACGTCCGATTATTCATACATAAAAGAGAAGACTCTTGTCGTCCCAGCGTATTCGATTGTGTTCGACCTCGATGGCCTTTCGACACCTAGCAAATGTACAAGAAAGTCGACAGATGCTCAGGACAAAAATCGATGACAAATTTTGCGGGAAGCAAATTATCACTAAAATCATCGTCGATGGCCTTAAATCTTCCTGTCTCTATGATTATGATCGAGTGAGGTATATATGTGGGATAGTCGCCAATTTGCCGTGTACTTGAGGCTCGCTATGTTCACCAAGGCCACACGACGATAGCCCTAACGTTCGTACTACACTGAATAGAATGTATTTTTCTAGTACAAGCTTGTGGTGCAGTTGCGCATTATTATAATTCACTATTCCTGGTATCCACCTGCAGAAAACACGACTGATGGTACAACGTGATACGCTAATATCGGATCCATTTAGTAGAGGTGTGTCGTCGACTTAGTAAAACCATGTATTTCAATCGTCCTGGTTGTTTCTCTACCTCTACATTTGGAAAAAGATGTAAGATTTAAAAAAAAAACAGTATATTTCAACAGACTAGGGAGAAAAAAAAAGCTTTTTTTAGCGAGTGCGAGTGTAAAGTACGAGTCGAAGGCGAGTTCTACAATCATACGAGATAAAAAAAAAAAGAATTTTTTCTCTCTCGAGTGTTGAACGAAAAATTAAAAAAATAAATAAAATAAATAAAATGAATAAAATAAATAAAATAAATAAAATAAATAAAATAAATAAAATAAATAAAATAAATAAAATAAATAAAATAAATAAAATAAATAAAATAAATAAAATAAATAAAATAAATAAAATAAATAAAATAAATAAAATAAATAAAATAAATAAAATAAATAAAATAAATAAAATAAATAAAATAAATAAAATAAATAAAATAAATAAAATAAATAAAATAAATAAAATAAATAAAATAAATAAAATAAATAAAATAAATAAAATAAATAAAATAAATAAAATAAATAAAATAAATAAAATAAATAAAATAAATAAAATAAATAAAATAAATAAAATAAATAAAATAAATAAAATAAATAAAATAAATAAAATAAATAAAATAAATAAAATAAATAAAATAAATAAAATAAATAAAATAAATAAAATAAATAAAATAAATAAAATAAATAAAATAAATAAAATAAATAAAATAAATAAAATAAATAAAATAAATAAAATAAATAAAATAAATAAAATAAATAAAATAAATAAAATAAATAAAATAAATAAAATAAATAAAATAAATAAAATAAATAAAATAAATAAAATAAATAAAATAAATAAAATAAATAAAATAAATAAAATAAATAAAATAAATAAAATAAATAAAATAAATAAAATAAATAAAATAAATAAAATAAATAAAATAAATAAAATAAATAAAATAAATAAAATGTGAGATTTATGTAAGAACTATAAAAGTTTTACATAACAAGGAAATCTGTGATTTATACGAAAAGTATACGAGACATATACGTAGAATATATGTACTAGAAGGACATGTTCCGCATGTGCAACATAAATTCAGTACGTATGTACATGCATAATATACACTACATATAAAACTTTCTGGCGCTTTATATTCTACCGAATATAGCATATATGTAAGATACATTTTTATATCCTACATATTGGATGATACTCTGCAAGTATTTACCCACCTTGGGAATTGTACTGCACAAGTAATATTTACCCACCTTTTGAAAAGTTTACGGCATAAATAACGGACAAACCTGCAAAGGTCGTTTTTTTTAATTTTGTTTTGTTTCTTCTTAAAAGGAGAGCTGACAAGTTGTTGTCTGACATTAAATATATATTTATCATTCTTTGAAAATTAAAAATCCTACTTTTGAGATATTTTTATAAAACATGGAATCAACTATTACTGAAGAAGTAAAGAATCGCTTATAAAAATTCTATTGAACAAGTGGCAAGCCTGATATTAAATTCACCTCTCCCCTTAATTAACCATCTACTCTATGAGTGGAGTTTAAACATTTCTCCTTTCTTTTTAGCAAGTTATATTTATATTTCCTTACAACATATCGACCAGTCATCGTACCATTGTAACCTTATGAAAAATCGAAGAAAATTGCAAATTGACTGCAACTGACCATTGACCTATCTCTTCGTGTTATTAAATAAGTCATCCATTTTTTAAACCAATAGAGGTTGAATTGTCTCAGTTACAACAACAGTGAAAGCAGTAAAGGCGACCAGCGTGTGTTTGCTTTTTGGCCAGAACCAGGCTGATCAGTAAGGTCCAGATCTACTGCCTGCGTTTGACTATAAACTCTCGAAATCCTTCAACCTTACCTTGAACTCCACAGAGCAATTTACCAAATTCAACGTAATTCCTTGAAACTCACAGGCCTAAGAAGTCCTACTGAAGTTTGTGTACTAACTAAAAGCATGTGATTAATCATTCATAATTAATGACCGGTTAACGTAACAAATAAACATTCACAAAAAAAGTGCAAATTTAATAGGTGATTCTGTATAATTCCCATTATACAGTTTATACAAGAATTTTTTTTATCAATAAATTAATATATTCATGCCATAAATTAATTATTTGATGACACAAAGAATTGTCATTTAATTACATCCGCAGTGTATCGGAATTTTTATATTTTATCAATACTATCATTAGCTTATCATTAGCATAGTTAACTCCACTTGCATATAATTTACTAAGATTTTTAATAGTGTATGTTGTACTATAAAGTGCTATATGAAAGTGTAACAAAATACATATTTAATCAGAAGATTTCGTTAATGAAATTAATATTAAACAGACGTCCGTGCGGTCGTGTCTGAAATTTCAGAGAAATCTTTCAATTCATATACCACTTCCTGAAATTTTGTATAAATTGTCAGTAGAGGGTTGGCAAAAAAGGACCGAAATGCTAGAATACTATATAAGACTAACCATTAATTTCTCATCGACTCCTTAATATCCACTAAATTAATACTGAAAATTTATTAAGTACGTATAATTCTCTGTACACTGTTTATATTTCGAATATCAATATTACACCTTTTCACTTCTCTCTTTTCACTTCTGAATTCATAAATTTATATAAGAAGATACTTTATGACAGAATGAAAATCCATTAAAATTAAATTCGCGGTATACCAGAATTTGAATGTATTATAAATATTGTCAGTCACAAATAATTAATACTAATTTATCAAACTCCACTTGCATAATATATACAAAAGTCCTCAAACATGTATACCGGAAAGTGCTTTGTAAAAGACAGAAAATGTGGACCGCGTGGATTTTGAATAGACTTTAGTGAACATTTGTCTCGAATAGGAGAAAAATTATGACATTTTTATATACCCGCCCAACCCCGAAAATTTTTTTTTTTATCCACCTCTCATATTTCCTCGGAGAGTTATAATTTTTCGTCAAAGTAGCAGTGAATGTGTAATTCGAAGCAAGGACCTGAACGAAATTGCTAAAAATTGAAGTTGGGAGTCGTGCGCTACGTTAGGAACAATGTTCACCACCGGTAGCTCAGCAGAACGTGTACACGCGGCCGGCTGGGCGGAAGCTGGATCGATCGAACGTTATTTCCGGCATGCGCACGAAACTCTCCTCCACGCTTACCTTACACAGTCTATTTCTTCCCCCCCCTCTCCCTCTCTCTTTCTCTCCCTCTCCCTTCACTGTATAATTCTTCAGGACCAACGGCAGAAGCGAATTTAATTCATTCGTCCACTGATCTCCAAGGTGTACTCTACTCAGAAACAGAGTTGTAAAAATCCCATAACCTTCACTTCATTTATTTCATAAATAATTATATATTAATTATTTTTCTCTAATATCCGTCCACATTGGTAAAAAAATATCTAAGCATTTTATTGAAATCAAAAAACAAAATTATATGTACAACTCTATTTAAAAATACCACGTAAAAAAAAGTAATAAGGAATGAAATAAAAAGGCCGTTATTACAATTTTTCGTATTACTCAATATCATTTTTTTTTCTTTTTGAGTCATTTTCATATAAATTTGAGTGTGGAACAATTTATTTTAACTAAATGTTTGTACATTTTCTTACCAATATTGTAGGATAATTAAAAATAATATCATGTTGCTTTTGGAATAGAGTGAAATATATTTTTGTAACTTCCAGTTGCAAGACTCACGCAAAAAAAAAATATAATTCGACTCAAATAAATAAATGAAAAAAAAAAAAAAAGAAATAGTCTTCGTGCGTTGGTTACGTTGAATATTTCAAAAACTGCATGACATTGTTTTATTGCAGAAAAGTAGTGAAAAATAAATTATTTCTCTACTTTTAGTTGAGTAAATATACGAGTTATACGCTGGGCATAGAAAATTTTAATAAAAAAAGAAATGACGAGTTCTGTCGCTACCGGATGGAAGTTTTGCCAAAAAAAAAACGTAAAAAGGGTTTACTTTACGTATTTCATATATACACCGTTGGTTTTTCTTTTTCAAGGGGAAAAGCAAAGTGACAGTTAACTGTCTGCGTCAGACGAGCATGAGATGGGACGGTGAAATTGTTCTGCGGCCGAAAAAAGAGCCGCGGTCTCTGGCTCGACGACTGAAACAGAATGATGCAAAATAAATGAAGTACCTATCTTGTCTTCACTGCTGTTAAAATCCTGCATGTCGCGAGACACCCACTTCGACCTCACAAAACTATTGATCCTTTGTATATAAATATATCCTCGTTGGTGGTTTTCCGATTTTTAGACTCTTTTCAAATAATCATGATCTTACAAACAGCCAAATCTATTTTGTAATTTAGGAGAGGAGATCCACCGACTTTCTATAAAAAGGAGTGTTCCATTTTTTTTACCGAAATTTTTATTCTATTTTTAAAAAATATTGTTATAAATATTTAATTTATCTATTCAAGTATATCTATCAGATTGTTAAAATAAATATTTAAAATGAGACTATTTTTATAAAGAATAATATTTCCAAATAGCATTCAAAATTCGATGATCCTGTTTGAAATTGTTGAATGTAAAAAAAAAATTGAAAGAAATTCCTCTATGAGGAAGCAGTGAAGCGCGCTTTTTCTTAAGTATCATTATGATGACTCACAAAGAGCATTATAAGAATAAAATGTTTTTAACCGGAAAATGTGTGGTAATAATAGCAAATTACAAATTCGATTGTCAGATGAAATATTTAAATTAACGCATTTTCTTTCTTAATATGGTTTTAAAATATTCTTGTCCGTGTAATTTGCGGTATTTAAAAAGTTTTCGATGCTCTTGGCACGCTTCGGTGGATCGCTAAAGCCTTTGCGGTGTCGGGATCGACTCCTAATTCGTCGCGAGTACGCAGAGTACGTAACGTTCTACACCTCGAACAACTTTTCGAACGGGAGCTTTGCGCGAAATGTTGGAGAGGGCAACGCGATGGGAAATGGGAATGGTGGCAGGGTGCGGTGAGAACGGAAGTTCAACACTCTCGAGAAAACTTCCGACGTTTCGCCCGGCGTCAAAAGTTTATCGTTCGAATATATACTTGCAGAGAGCAAAGACTCACACGCTCCGCGATAATATCGCGTCTTATCCACGCTTGTTGCTGGCTCACCACGCGACGATCCTCCGTCTCGTCAATAACAATATGTACTGACAATATTAGTATGTTTTGCAACAAGGGCCGAAAGTTCGCGATTGCGACGAGGGCGAAGTTTGCTGCAATCCGTTGGTCGCATCTTCAATTTTGGTCGGCTATGAGCTGGATTTACGTTGGATTAATGAAAACCGACCGTATGGTGCATCATTTCCAACTTCAATCCGACTTAATTTAGGTTGGGCTGTGGTTCGTTTTATCTAGAGTGTCCCATTTTAATCTTCCAATTGATTTATCTCGAAAAATTCTGACCAGAGATCAAGTATTGAGTATAATGAAGCTTTTAGGGTTCGAAGGGAAACGTTAAAAAAAAATTAAAAATTGTTCCACCATTGAAAATGGCGGTGTTACCACAACTGACATGTTTTCATAAAATGGAACCATGACTTTTTTTCTACCAAAAAATGCTAAAATAGTCAAAAATGGTCTTCTGATCTAACAAATATGGAGTTTATAAAAAAAAAGTTCCCTGCAAAAGTTGTTAGTTTTGATATGACAAATTTTTTGTTAGAAAAAAACAGTCCTTCCATTTAAAAAAAACATGTCGGCGGTTGTAACTCTGCTTTCGACTGATTATCTAAATTATGTATCCGATTACAATTAATCTACGACAAATTTATTTCTACTTCATTCGCTGCTGTCTCTATTAATATCCATCCTTACGTCTCATTGACGTTGTTCTCCTTTCGTTCGGTAATCAATTAATCAAACGTAGTCTTCGTCACGTGCACGAATATTCGAATTATTCAAGCGAGCAAATAATCGAGGCTCCTCAATTTTTATCTTCACGATATTATGTCATCTACCTCTGTCGATAATCACGATTTTACAAGGTTATTGACTTTTTTATTTGTACAATAATTACATTATACAGGGTTCACTGCCTGCGAAAGCCTTTCTACTTTTTCCAACCCCTCGCACAGCTTCTTGACCCTCTTTCACCGCTCTGTGCTTCATCCAACGATCCATCACAACTTGTTGTTTAATTTGCGATATATTCTCGAGGGGCTAAAAGGGGCGCCACCTCTGATGGAACGCTGTGCACAAGGTGGAGCGTATCATGAGAGACTCTCGTATGCACTCGTTGCATCCTCGATGAACGCGTTAGCTCGACCACTGTCACGTGGGAAATCTTTCCACGAGGTCGTTACCCCGTCCAGTGGTTGCAGCATCTTTACAACAATATTTTCTTCATTTTTAAACATCAAAATAACATTAATAATATTTTACGAAATTTAATTTAATACTCTCTACAGCAGAGATATAATTGAAACTGCAATTAGAATACTTTAGGTACGTATCGACGAGATAATGAACTAAGAATAGAGGAGGAGGAATGCGGAATAGTGTCAGTAATAAATGTTTCAATCAATCGGAATATGCTATAGGGATTCCGTAAAAGGGATACCCACTTGGAATGAAATAGATCCCAGATCAGGTTCCAGTTTGTGAACGACGAGCAGTATTACCGTTCAGTGAGATTTGAGGGACACCCCAAGAACACTAGACTTGGAATCCAAAATAGATTCCGGATAGTCTGCGCGTTACCGGTTGAACTTTGACGCAAAATTAATGTTGGCAGCCCAATCGAATGCAATTTAGATCCGCTAGATGAGTTTTATAATTTATTTACCACTCATGTCCATACAGGTTTTTACTTCGATCCTGACGGAACCGCCTTTGACGAAGCCAAAACGCTTTACGATATACCAGAAGCGCTATTTCCAATGCCAAAGACTGGGACGGACGTTACTCGACACAGATACTTTAAATACAATTCACGATTGGCTTCTTATTCGATCGCAGATTTCATGTCATGTTACCCAAATTTGTATTAAATGATACTCGCGTTTTTGAGTTCTAAAATATTTATTAGGGTGTACCTACAGTGGTAGGTTGAGAAACTGTAGAAAAATTAGCATCAAAGAGGACAAAACGTACTTGGACACTTTTTCATCCAGTGTTTGTAAAAATTATAGTTGCCCACTTGATAAAAAATGGCTCGTGTTAAAAATGAATTCTTTTATTCTTTCTTTTCCTTTAATACGGTTCTAGATAATAAACCACATTTTATAAATGGCAATATAAGGAAAACCCATGGCGAACGCAGCGGGTTTGAGCGAAAATCATTTTGCCTTGATAACAAGTTGAGCTCGTGCGCGAAGGGGGCTGGGGAAGGGAGGGGAGGGGCGAGAGCGTTCTTTTGAAAGAACGCGCGCAAACCGCAGGCTTGATTGACTCGTTGATGGTGTGCGTGTGCCACAGCCCCGCGAATATATAAAACCATGGGAGTTCGGCGTGACCGACTATTAGTTCGGTTCGAGCAGGTTGGACACGACTCGTCGCTCCAGGTTCTTTCGACGTGGGAAAAAACAAAAATTATTTGTCAACGCTATTAAACATCAGACTGGTTATTACGTATTTCCTAAAGACTGACAATGTTTCCTGGTCCAAATTGGCCTCATCGATTTGCATCTCTTCTTTGCATCTAAATTATTATTATTTTTTTTTTTTCATTCACCAAAAAGTGATTCAATTAGCTTCAGTGCCAAATATTTTAGTTATTAAATACATGAATTAATCTGTATTAACGTAAAAAAAAAAAAACAAATATGGAGTCTCATTCAAACAAACGGAAGTGGAGCTGGATTCTCTCACTGACCATTCTACACGCCCTGTGTTTTTTCGGTGTGAGATCTACCGCCTGTTATGGAAAAACAATCCTTCGTAAGTACTACCGGATAATTGAAAAAAAAAATTAAAATTAATGTCAACTAAAAATAAAAATTGCGCTCTATTTAGATTCAGCCTAAAATTAATTCGAGTGTGAATAAATTAAAAAATAAAAAACTTGATTTGTGAATTGTGTCATCTTCGTTCTCTCGATCAAAAATAATTCCGGGCCTATAAAATAATTTCAGTCGATGATATGGATGAATCAGATTTAAGACCCTCGAGACGATGAAAAAAATGACATTTTTTTTTTTCACTTGAGTTTTCGTTTTTACTCTTTCTCAGAAGTCAGAAAAAGTAGATAGAGATTGACGACTAAGGCCCTCTGGCTCGACACAAAGTAAAACGTTCTTTCGAATCTGCTACTTCTCTTTCTTTCCCTCTTTTGCACATTTGCCGATGAATTAATTTACGATTTTCTTATCTCTCTGAGTAATCTCGTTTTTATGTGATACCCGAGGCTCATAAAAGTGTCTCGCCGTGATAGTTAGTCGGTGACTCGACAATTAGTTAGCGACTGGGCGCCTTTTTATATTACCAGTAGTATCTACAGGTAGATTTATATATATATTCGTTGACACCAGCAGGAGGAAACAAGACAGCCTGATGCTACTTTTCATCCAGCTTGTGTAACTATTGTGCCGATTACAGGAAGTCCCAGAAAGCGATCCTAAGCATCAGAGGCCGCGAACACGAAACTCGTTTTTTTTTTTTTCTACATCTTTTTATCTTCATTTTAATTTGATCGTAGTACCATCTGTTCCTCATCTCTCTCTCTCATCTTGCTACTCTTTAGCTTAACTCAGGAGACTAGCTACAATCGTCGTATGCCTTTAAGATAACGTTGCATTAATCACCGATTCATGTATACATTAATTCTTTTTTATTCACTTTTCGGTTTGATTAAGAGGATACCCCTGAGACATGTGGCTTTTTTTCCTTGTATTATTTTCATCGTGAAATAATGTTAAAGAGTCGATATTTATTTTCTTTTTTTTTTCAAGAAATAACAACGCAAATGTTATTATTTTTTAGCCACTTCTCGCACTAGTGCGATAAAGTTGTATGCGAAACTCGTGCGAGAAACTTTTTCTAAACTGTAAACTCACACTCGTCAAGAAAAAGTTTAATCGCACTCGTATCGTAATATACTATTATCGCACTAGTATCGTAATGTACTATTTTTTTTACTTCAAATTTAATAGTAAATTGAATAAATTACAATTTTTATCTACCTCGCAAATACTTATCAGCACAAAGAAAATTATTTTTTGCCTGATGAGATAAAAGATGAAATAATTTATCGTAAATCAGTCACTTAAAAATGTTAAGATATAGAATTTAAAAAATGTATCATTGTGTCGAACAATGTGAAATGATGAGCAATGAAGTTAGAAATAGCATCAGAGTGAGTGAATGCAAAGGAGGCACGTGAAAGTAGAGAGTCGCACCCTGGGGTCCCGCTGGGTACAGTATAAACCCTCGAAAATCCTCTTGACCTCGTGCACCCCCCCCTCGCCCGCGGCTAGCTTGTTCGCACACACCCTCTTTAAGCCAGCTCTCGGGTCCCACGCTTTCCGGAACAGGAAAATGGATTGCTCTACTGGAACAAAGTACCTCAAACTAATGACGCGACCCATCCCGCCTCCAGCCCTTAAACAACACACTGTCTCTTTTCATTTTCAGTAAATATGTTTTCAAATACTGGCTATACTTCGTATTCTTCATATTATACAAAAAACATAGTGAGTTTTGCCTTTCGGAACGAGATGCTACAAGATTTATTGTATTCAATTTTATGCGCTGTCTCAATTAATCAATAATTTCTTCAGCATATTTTTCTACACACAATAAAAGCAAAACAAATATTATTGTTCTTTTAGCAAAAATGTTCTGTCCACAAACATCTACAATTTCTTTTTGTTCTTTGGTTTTCGAAAAAAAAAACAATAAATATATTGTAAAAAATTGCTAAAAATATGTATTATTGTTTACAATATATTTATTGTCAAATTTCAAAAAGAAAATTGTTATTTCGTCTTTGTTTTTTTTTCAAAATTTGTTTCTTCTTCAAGTTTCAATAAATCGTGACTGAGATCTATCGAACAAGGGCGATCAGCATAAAATCATTATTTTAACCACTAGTTAACATTGCCATTAACATTTCAAATGCCAGGATTCCCACGTGACACTTCTCCTAGAGAAATAGGATAGAAATGCTAATGTCAAAGTTAATAACATTGTATTAAAACCGATGGTGTTAAATTATAACAATCATATAGATAGGTTTCATCGCCCGCTGCGCCGATAAATCATCGCTCGAGTTACAGCCGGTGTGTTTATAGGTAATACTACAAACAGTACCGCGCGGCACATGCCTCGACCACAGTGTTCGTGCTATTCATCGACTTGCCTCTTGCCATTGATAAAGCTCAAGCTCGGGCGCGTAGAACCGAATGAATGAATGAACGTAACAGCCGCTGTAGTGTTGTACGTGGTTGTACTCGAGTAGCGAGTAAAGTGAGGTCGAGCTACTAGTGGATTAGTCGGCACCTGAACACCGTATAACACACTATGCCAATAACGTTTCATAAATACTGCTGATTTTATTAGACTTGAAGCAGATAATTGTCATTTAATTTAATTAGTTTATTATTTATAATTTAATTGATAAATATATTTCTCAATAAACGTGAGTTGCATAAAAATCATTATAATAAAATTGAATTGCATCTGCACATATAAAATATGCAACTTTATGAAAAGTATCGTTTAACAAGCACAACAAAAATATTTTCATTAGAATGGTTCAAAATAACTCGATGATTTGTTCTTATAGACCTAAAATAACGAACCTGAAGTTAATTTAAGAAGAAAAAAAAGCAAGTCACTTAAGAGCTCTAAAAGTGTTGAGTTGAATTTTGGAGATTGTTTATTTAGATGAATTTTTGTTAATTCGACATATTTTTAGTTCGATCCTAAACAATATCGTAGGATGAGTCAATTTTCTTCTTTGGGCAAATGCAACAGGAAATGAGATAGGCACGGCTCTTGTCACACTTTTTGCTCTTTGCGCTGTGTTCGCTGGATCGTTATTTGTGTTGTGCAGCGGCAGACACAGAGAATCTCACGCACAAATGCCAACGCACTGTAAAACCATTGAGTTAGTCGATCATTGGCTATTATCACAACGAGGCTAATCATTTCGTGGGAAAGTGACGCTCGACTGACTCGACGAGTTAATGGAACGGCACTGATTGACTATTTGCACTCTTTTGTATATCATCGTTTGTCCGACTAAAAAAAAAATGCATTATTTTTAGGCCAATATTACGTCAGATCTTTGACATTTTACAACCGGTTTGATCACCTATAATCAAATACGTAGAACCGACGAGGCAGCAATTATGATAAAAAAAATTATTATATTTACCTTCGATCCGTGAAAATAATATTTTTATTACGTATGATTAATAATAATATACGCAATGAAAATATTAATTTAACACAAATTTAATCAAAACGATTTCAAAAGACTTTACATTTGTTTCATTTTCCAACAGCTCTGCAACTTTGGAGGAGTAAAAATTATTAAACTAAAATGCTAATATCGGGTTGCATCAAAGAAATTGCAGATAATTACCTAAACTCACATCCAGTCTAATTCGCGCTAAATAGGCAAAAAGAAAAAATCGAAAAACTTAACAATAAAAGAAAATCGAGATTCATTAAATTTGAATTGCAAATTATGTACCCCTAATTTCTCGCTTCTTTCTCCGAGCGATGGGAGAAGCCAGAGACTCGTTGCCGTACAATTCCTCTCTGATGAATGCGAGATTAAATATTGATTTACGAGTACGATCCGCTCGCGGCAGGGATTCGCCAAAGATTTTGCAACGAGTCTTCCCGCGTTCGTAGTGTGCATTATACTCCCATTAGCATATACATATATTCGCGAGCACGGGCTCTGTCTGGTGGTCGAAAAAGGTGTACAAAACGACTTCGTGGAATATAGTCCAGACCTTGGTTTACCTTTGTCCCAAGGTAAATTCGTTAATTTCGCACAGTGCCCGCAGCGTGAATAAGTCACTGGCCATACCACTGCGGTTTCCTTCACGTTTCTATCTGTTCCTCGCACGCGCGTGACACACATATTCCCTTCGACGATGACTGACGATTCGCTTCCGTACGAGGCTGCCCCTGAAACTCCCGCGACTCATTGCCGGAATAAATCTGAATTTTTTAATCGCTACAGATGACACCTGTAACATATATATTGAGGTACCATTTAAAAAAAAAAAAAAAAAAAAAAAAGACTTGAACTAAATACATAGTAGGTTAATGGGATATTAAAATTATTAGTAGAAAAGGTGTGAATTTTCACTAACCTATTTTGCCTAAGTAGTTTAATTTATTACACTGTTTAATCATTTTTAAGCGATTATTATTATTTTTGAAGACATTCATAATAATTGAATTTAAAAAATTGTTTGGTTTTTTTTTTTCCTAATCTTTAAGTGATGTAAGAACGATTATGTGGTATGCATTATAACAAAAAAAAAAAATATTTGATATGAATACACACTGAAATTACATCTCTTGATCGCGTCTTCTCGTATTTCACCAAATATTGTAAAAAATCCCGTGGAAAATTGTAGCTTCTAAAATATGTAACAACAAATTACGCCAAATCAGCTAGAAATTCTACTTGAAATAGAAAATTGTATTAAATAATGAATGGTTAAAGTTTATATGAAAAAGTACGACTATTTTTTTGTTGTAAGAGGTTTATCATAAAAAGTTACCCAAATTTTGCTCAAGAAATGAGAATTTTTTGCAAAATCTATGAGTCATAAAAATCGCACACATTTTGGTTAGATTTTTTGAAACAAAGTTAAAAAAAATCAATCGTTTTTTTTGTTAAATAAACAAATGAATTTAACTGAATTATGCTGTACAGATTTGACTTGAGCTTAATCGTTTGTAATATAATGTAAGTGTAACTGGAATAATTAAATACTTACAAAATGCGAGCCAAAATCAAAGTTTAATAATAAGTAAATGAAAACAGATAAATGAATACAGTGGACGATGTAATAAATCACGTGACTAAACGGTTCGTGGTCTTTGTCCTGTATGCTATAGGAGCTTCAGCGTGGCAATGTAACTGGTTGGGATCAGCCAAAGAGAAAGCAATGTCCCGAACTTGGCCTCCAACCGAGGATTTTAATTAATAATTAATTCGTGAATGAGAGTCGTTGGACTCGAACCCGCACGCCGCGCCGTCTGGCTCTTCCACATTGCCTCCCCCCCCCCCTCCCCCCGTCTCGCCAAACCGATAAGCATAACAGCACGGTGCAGCAAGTAGCTGCATTATCCTTCACCGAGGTTTGCACTATGCTTGACGAGCTTACCGGTTCAAGATTTTGATCCTTCGTTCAAGAAACTAAACGATAAATCAATTGTTCATCGGACAAATTTGCCTTGTATGCAAGACAAATTTGCGCACTGACGTGTATTTATGGATGAAACGAGGCTTCGTTTACTGAAATATGTCCTTCTCGTGTCATACAAAAATCACAGCCTGTATGGAATGATTGAAGATCGTTTCGACATATGAGGCTTCGTCTTTCATAATAATCTTAAGTAGAGATGGCTCTGTCAAAGGTATCAAAAAGTGAGGAAGCAATTTGCAAGGTTTTATTCTGCAGGCTTTTTTCATACCCACTTGGAATCAGTTATACAGAATGAAAAAAAAAATGTAATTAAAAAGCACAACATAATCTTTTGTATGTATATAAATTCGAAAAGTTTAATTCATCTAAATGAAGACGAAAAAAAAAATGTAGAAAAATATTTGGAGTATAAAAATAAAAGATGAAGAAATGAAATAAAGGTAATGGGGATTTAGGAAATAGCTATAAAGTAGAAACTTGCAAATTGCTTTCTCATTCTTTTGGTTTGTCGTCCACACAGCTCCGCTCCACCACAGAGGACTTCCGTTGGTCAACTATGGTTTCCTCTTGTTTAAGGAACACGACTGACTATAAAAAGAAAGAAATTTTCAAGGTTCTACTTTGCGGCTTTATTAGTTGCATCGGTAACTTTCCGAAATATAGATTCTATAACACATTATCAAATATTCTTGTAATATTCAGGTATATGTGTTGGTTTTTTGGCCACAAGTGTTGATTGTAAAATATTAACAATGTCAATATTTTATTCTCCACAATTTTGTAACATTTTGTAACAAAAAAAAAAATATGGCTTAAAAGTTCCATTGACTTTATGCGAGTTTTAATTTTCATTATTTTCTAATCAACATTTTTAAATAGTAACGAAAAAGTAACATTTACTTTTAAAGCTAAGTCACTCGGTAATACATTATTTAAAAAAAAAAGTAACGTTCCAAACTCTAAATAATGGTATTGACGAAAAACACATTGTTTGTCCAGGATCTCCCGGAGTTACCTGCCAAGAAAAACAGACTATTCTCGACGAGCATAACCGTCTACGACAAATGGTTGCACTTGGTAAAATCAATGGGCAACCCGGCGCTTCAAATATGATGGAACTGGTAAGAAAATAAAAATGTGACAACAAGAATAATAATTTTTTCTTCCTCCTCATAGGGGAAACTTTGCTTTCGTAGAAATGTCTTTTTTCGTCATTTTCATGTCAGGACACTCCAAAATTTTTCACTCCAAATGGTGCAAGCAATGTTTAAAGTGAATTTGGCACATTGTTTGGACTATTTGGAGTGAAAAATTCGATTGAAAAAGAACATTGTACCAAGCAGTGTCCAAACTTCTATTTTGCACATTATTGGTCCAAGCAATATGCAAAGTTCTACTTCGCACATTGCTTTTGGACCAGTCTTCTTCTTCGACGTTATTACTTTCTCATGTGAATTAAAAAAAAAAAACTAGAAGAATTCTGCGACCATGGTGATTGATTTTCGCACCTGTTCATGACGTACGTCAAATTTCCCGCGTCTCCGTGAAATTTGTTCGATTGGACGTATACACTACGGACACTATACGTTGATGTACGTCATAAATACATCGAGGTAGCGACGCGAATTTGTATAGCGAGGACGAAATGGGCAAGGAAAGCAATTTTGCTGTCGACTCCTGGAACTCACGGGGATTGGTGTTGGTAATCGAGTTCACTATAGCGGACCCTGGTCACTCTAGCTTCTCAATTGAGCTTCAAAGTTTGTAATGCATTGGGCCGTTGCCAGACCACACCAGGGAGATCTGAACATTAATATATATACTATATTGTCAGGACTGAGTGAATGAATAATACGTATCTTTGTTGTTGGGGCCAATACATTAATTACAATATTTTGATCACTAGTTATCAATAACGAATTTTACCCAATTGTGGACTATTCAAAAATTTCTAGTCCAATTGATATTGATTTAAATATTGTTCCACGAATTGATAATGGACTGTTCGAAATGTACTTTGTGAGAAGAACCGTTAGTAGCGATGGAGACTGATCTACAGAAGAGCCGATCGAAGGTTGAACGATGGAAAATAGAGAGCAGGATTTGAAAGGGATTTCCGGGGTATGACGTCCGGTTGAAGCTTGGAAAAACGTTAATGGATTCCCGTGTAATCCACGTTTAAACCCTGTGAAAGAGAGAAAAGCGGATCGACGGAAAGGACGTTCTGACGCGTCCCACCAATAGGACATTTTATGCTCGTCTGCTCTGGCGCTTATCCTTACTACTTGATCCTTTCAGATATGGGACGACGAGCTCGCAGCAGCTGCCCAGAGATGGGCCAGTAGCTGTGCTGAAAATCACGACAATTCGAGGAATGTCCGTAAGTTTAAAAACATCAAAATATATCTATATTTAAATAAAATTATAAAATGGTGGACACATCGAGACGAAACAGGCGCACCTTCCAAAATGGGACACAATGTGAATGTTATAATTCAGAGAAATAGAAAATATATTTTCATAAAAAATTAATAACAGTCACATTTAAATCAAGTTAAGAAAAGCGGTTTCTTTGACTATATAGAATTTCTTGAAGAATATTAGTATTAATTTTCAATCATTTTTCGTACCGTCAGTTTATTCGAGGAAGGCGATTAAGATACCAAATGTGCACTTTATTCTCGACTTTTATTCACGTCGCTCGCTTTAACACCGATAGAAACGAAACCGTCGGATTCACCATTGTTCTTTTTATCGTTGTCGTGCGCCTCGAAACCGCAATTACGTCACCGCTCGTTTGCTTTAGTCCCGGATTTTCTCCACGAACCACGACTCCTTAACCTTCCCACCCGGGCTCGGCAGCGGTTTGATCGAAGTCTTCCACTCGTCACTTTCGTCTGTTTCTCTTCCCTCTCAAACACTCATTCACTTACACAGCCCCGATTTCTGTCTTTCAGTCTCTTTCGTACTACTTGATGAACCCTCGACGAAGCACGACCTCGTTGCCCAAGTGATTCTTTGCCTAAAGCATTACTTCTTTATTGGTTCTACTCTTCTTTTTTTTTCCTACACATTACTTTCTCACCAGGAGCAAAAAAAATCTTTCGCTCCTGAGTACCTTACTTAATATTTGCAATTTTACAAGAGAACACATTTTCGTTCCTCTAAAGATTTAAAGACAAAGAGTACCACTGATGCAAAACAGCCAAAGATAAATCTTACTAAAAGAGAATAAATTTAGTAACCAACCACGACGAATGTTCTTTATAAACGAATGGATGTATAGAGCATCAAGTTTGTAATACGTAAGAGGTGATTGGTAGAGCACCGATATTGAGTTAACTACCCTAGTTCTGAATTGTCTCGGTCTGGCACTTTTAGGTAGGTTCGCGGTGGGACAGAACATGGCTCGATCGTGGACAACGAGACCCCCAGGGCCCTACGACTCTGAGCCCAATTGGCGACGAGTAATTTCCGACTGGTTCAACGAGGTACAACACTATCAAACCGGCTACAGCAGGACCACGGGCCATTACACTCAGGTACCTAATTTTGAACTCCTTTATCCTCTCTACCGTTCTTACCCGCCACCTTCGTACATCTAACTCCGAGCTAAGAGCACGAAACTCAACGAACGCGAGATGAGTATCGTTCCACCTGAGCTAACTCTTCCGTCTCGCTTCACAGATACTAACCAAAGACACCGAAAACTTTGGTCTCCGGTTGCAAATCCTACTCGAATCAAGATATCTTCAAAAAGAAAAAATGTATCCAACACTCCTTTCATCTCTTTATTTCAATCATTTTACTTCATTCAAATTTACTGCCAAATTTCCAATTCTTAAATATTGTAAATTTACGTTATTCATTTTTATCAGGAAAATATTTTCATAAAATATTCTATTTCATTTTATTTAACCTAAATTTGTGTCTATTTTGTCTTATGTTTCCCAATTTTGTTTTCATGTTCACTTTTTCTATTCAATTTTTTTCGGTTTTTTTGCATCATTTTGAATATACTGACATGAAAATCTGTAACAAAAAAAAATGTTTCATGAAAACAAAGCTTCCTCCATGAAAGAGCAACGTAGATTAATTGTAATAACGGATGTTTAAAAAAATGTTTAGCTCGTATGGGGTGATACTTATCTCCTGGGCTGTGGTTACTCGTTTTACTACAATCCTGCGAAAGGCTACACGAAGAACTACGTCTGCAACTACGGACCTAGGTAAGCTGACACTATCAGTGGAAAAGGGATTGAGTGAGGAAAGTCAAGACTTTATTTTCTCGTCTCATCTACTACCGACTGCCCACACCAGAATACTATTGAATGCTATAGTACAATCGCTCTCGATTACTGGTAATCGACCATTCGACTCTATCACGTCTCTCGTTTCTCACAGTGGAAACGTGCTCGGATATCAACCCTATCAATCCGGTCGGCCATCGTGCAACAGTTACGGCATGTCGTACTCCAATAGATATTCAGGACTCTGCTGTAAGTTTTATGAATATTTTTGTACACATCATTTTGGAATATAGAACAACATCATCAAAATTTAATTTCGAAATACCTTGATTAATTAGATTATTGATAGATATATTTCGCTTCCAATTAATTAAATACAATTTCTTGTAATCGACAACAAAAATAGAAAGGCTCTGATTTTTAGTTGCATTTAGAAATAAAACTTATCCAACAACAAGCACTGAAATTATTAAAAAAAATTTTAAACTAAAATAATCAATACTTATTCTAGGCACTCCAAACTAAACAAAAAAATTATGAACTTTGCTCTAGACAATTCGAAACAGGGGTGTCTCACTTCATGTGGAATGCCTCGTATAGCTGATGTAAGATACTTGATCCTGATGACCGTTATCGGTCAACTAACATGACCGATTTTCATCTCACGAAGATTCAACCCGGAAGGTGTGAAAAGGATTAGGACAGCACCTCGCGACTATTTATAATATTCTGTGCCTGATATGATTCGATAATTCGACCGATCTATATCGGATAATTTGAACGGAGTCATATCAGCAACCCATCGAAGATCGGTACAGAATAACTCTGGAAGATAACGCGACCCACGAAGGGACGCGAACTCGTGTTACATAACAACGCAGAGAGATACACGTGTCAAAGGGCAATATTTTATCTGTAATATTCGTATCTCTGTTTGCAGCTCAAGGCAGTTACTATCATCTGGGCGCGAGGTGCGCGTATGGCTAATTAATTACACGACTAATTGGCGCCACCAAGTCTACGGTTATTCGCAGTGCAGCAGGACTCACGGAGCTACGTCAAAGCCTTGGCGTAGACTCCCTTCGATCGAAGCTCCACCTTCAACCTCTCTTCCCTCTTCATGACTCTGCTGTGTCACATAGAAACATGACCAACAAACTGTGTCGTCCTCAAAGTTGTCGTCAAAGGAACGTGTACAGCAGCCCACAGCAGAGATCAATACTGTTGTTCATTATTTTTATTAATCGTTATCAGAGAAATTGCTTAAAAAAAATATGATTATTTTGAAAAAAATTGAGGGATACTTTGTGCTAGAAAATTTTCGAGACTTTGTGGTGTTAATGAAATAATGAATTGTAACGAATAATTGGATATTCTTATATCAAATTATCAGACGATTTGTCGTGTAGCGAGAAAAATCGTGCATTTTTTTTAAGTAACGAGGGCTATTTCATAGCAGCTCAATTCCCGTTCATTCGAAGAGTGAACAAAAAAAAAAAGACAACAGAGAAGACTATAGCGCTTGAGAATTAACTCGAGAGGGGTTGGAACAGCGTCAGGAATTAGTGGCGAGCTAAACGCTGCAATCGGGTAATCACAGCCCCGAGGCGCTTCTGGCTTCACCTTAACGCCTCGACGTTGTCAAACTCTTCGGGGGGAAAACGCTCTCGAAACTTTGCTGTGGCCCGTAGACACTACTTTTTGTTTCTTACCGCCTGGTAAATTTCAAGGCGGTACAATAATTAGACATTGTCTATTTAGCGTTGACGGATCTGTTATTTAATATCGAAATCATATCATATTTCATGGAAATATTTTTTTTCGTTGTCTAGCTACTTTGAGAATAAGTGTTGTGTACAGATTGAGTGCAGACATTTTGTTCGAAATAATTGTCAAAATTTAGAGCCTTACATTGTCTAAAGTCGAAAAATATATTTGTTTTTTTTTTTACCAGTTCAAGACTATTCAATGCATATATTTTTTTAAATACATAAGGAATCATTGCCAAAGGGTTGAACTTCAAAAATTGTCGAAATCCCATTTTAAAAGAAGTCTCCATAAATTTCAGGCAAAAAACTCGTTTTTTTTTGTATTAAAAATCATATGCAATTGATTTTATGTAACAGTGTTTTGATAACGTCAGAAAATGCACAGATCTGATAATTAAAAATTAGACATTTCTTTTCTACACATATTTTGTAAATTTACATTTTAAAAAAATGGACATCCTACAATTTTTTTTTTTTACTTTTGGTCTTTGGATTTTTAAGATTATTTATTATCAATATATTGTCGCGAATATTTAATGTCACTCTATTTTTTTTATAGATGAAAAAAAATAGGCATGCTTTTTTGGCTAGTATGAAAATTACTACATATAAAAAACTTTTATTTCTACACAACCACTGGGCAGAAATTATTTATTTTCGAGAAAATTGCATTGTATATAATGTTACGTACAGATGTAAGTAGTAAACTTCAATAAAATTCGAGCAATCTTTACAAAGGTTTGGATGATGTAAAATTTAAAAAATGTGATATTTTCTAAGAAACAAAAAATCATAGTTGTGATAGGGGAATCTAATAAATGGCACGAGTTGAAAGAGAAAAAAATTCCTCGAAAAATTTAAATGAATCATTTTTTTAAATAAACGATTTTAAATAATCTCGTAATAAATATTCTTGCCAAATTTGAAAACAATCCGACTTTAATACTTCGACAAAAATCCTACAAACTTGAAAAACGTATTTTTTCGCGCACGGATTTTTTTCCCTATGTTATTTTGTTTACGCAATGTTAATAAAATTTGGTACGTTTGTACTTAACATTACACGTCCAAAATAAATAATTTCAAACATGGATACAAAAAACCTTAAAATTGGTTAAATTAATTGCGAATGTGATTTTTTAATTTCAATCATTCTATCGACTGTATGCGACACGCATTTTTAAAAAATTGAAATTGGATGATCCTATGAATTTCTAAAGACAATGGCGAGGTAGAACTAAAGCTGAATCTGATAGTCTTCCAACAACCCTTAGCAGATTCGCCTCTTGCGACGACCCGGGCTGCAGTATGGCGGCGCTCGAGGCATCAATCAACTTAGAGCTCCATAATATAATATAGCGTTAACGCTTTCTAGTCCATTATAGCTTAGTGTCCGACTAATGCTCTACATTAGAGGGACAAAATTAAGTCTCGCGTCCTGCACATTGTTCAAACTAATTTAACAGCCACATTTTTCATTAATCCCACGCTTTTCGTTACGTAATATAAAATGTAAAATATTTTTTGTATCGAAAGAATAATTGTAAATTAATAAATAACAATTATATTATATTTTCAATAAAATTGCAGATATGTATATTTCATAAGGCAATGTGATTATTCTCCGGCGCTTTTATCGTTACTTTAGTGGAATCGAAATTCAGTAATATTTTATATTTACGCAAATATAAAATATTACCGAATTTATATTGTTATTATTTTTCCACTGCAACAGATATGTTGGCGATATTGCGTGTTAAAAGAAAAAAAAGAAAAAAAAAAAGAAACATTTTCGTTAACGAACCTGTCATGACATTTTATCCGAATGTAAACGTGTGTCGAAAATAATTGTACTTAGGAATAAAAAAATATTGGTAAAAAATATTATGTAATTAAAATCATTCCAACACACTGCCTGCGGTAGAATAGGAGAAATAATACTGCGTGACATTTATGAAATAATAAAATAATTGTTTGTTGAAAGATCAAACGTTATAAAAATAGGATAACAGCAAATAATTTAAAGATATTCAGAACATTTTCTAACTCTCAAATTTCGGCACTTTTTTTGCTCCAAAACGGCTGCTTTCGGTCGTTATTAGTTTTTTAATTATCATATTTTCAAGTCCTTTTGTTTAAATGTTCAAATTGAAATTTCACAAAACCTGAATTTTTATCAATTATTACAAACAATTTGAAACGAAAATTTTCCTAAGAATATTGCATATAATAAAAATATTTATTTCCAATCCATATTTCATGTGCATCCCCCTACTGTTGAATTTTCAAAATTAGGGAAAGTGAAGACTCTGAATATTTTATTGTATATTTGATACACTACTTATCAGTAATGATTGATTTAATCTTTTACAAATACTCTGATCAAAAGTTATATTAAAAAAAAAATTGCGCTTCGAAATAAAGACGTTGTGCAATTAAAAGCCCGGTTGCGAAATTAAGATAAAAAAAATCTAATCAACACGCATTTTTAATAAGACAAAAACAAATACGACTTTTAATCGTGTATATCAATTTGTATTAGAAATAATTGGTCATTGTGATCACGATGTATTGGCAATATAAATTTGCAATGAAAATACACGTCGTGATACATATTTTTAATGGGACATAGTGAACTCTAGTTCTTCGAAAGTCATATATAGATATCCGTCGTAAATCTTGCCGCGCTTATTAATCGGCCATTTATGAATGGGTTATAAAGATACTCGATAGTAAAGCGTGCGAAACGTCGGGCGGCAGAACCGGTGAACGCCGGGGTAAGAAATGATGGAGTTCAGTCTGGTAGTAAAAATGGAGTTATGAGAATATCGAGCCAAAAACGGCACGTATGACTAATTCATTATAATATTAAAAGCCGCCAGATGCTGCGTATATCCGACTCCCAAGATCGTATAGAATCACCTACTATCATATATGATCGGCAGTCAATCTCATCTACCGTTATATGATCAAAATTTCTAGATAAATATTTCCTCGTTTCTGCATATATTATAGTATCGCGATGAGTTCACCGCGAATTTCTCACCAAAACGTAGACATACACACACACACACACACATATACTTTATACCTCATTTAGTTACTATATCTATCGACGAATCTACGATCATACGAGGAGAGACTTTCCACGACCGTGAATTTACTATTTCTCGGTAGCATTAAATCAGAATAGTTAGAATTCGATGTGGAATTAAATGTGCGCTTGACATACTTCAGGGGCAATGAACGCTGACCAATCTGGATATCTCGTAAAAAATATCGAAAAATCATTGTAATTATAGGTAGTATGATTAAATTATTAGGCATTTTATCTCGATAATTTCAATGTTTTTTCGAATTCTTTAAATATGATTGCGATCGAACAGTATTTGTAATTGAAAATTTTAAGAATACAGAGTAAAGATAAATCTTTACTTTCATCGAAGAAAAAAGTAAAAAAAAGGTTGAAAAGTCGAACCTTGCACATTGCTTCCTCAATTTTTTGGCCTCTCACAAAGCCTCCTCTATGATAAAGTACGTGTTCAGTTTTGGCTTCCTCGTAGAGAAAGCTTTCTGGATGACGAAGCAAAAAAATTATGAAGCAAGGTTCGACGTTGCAACTGTTTAAAAAAAAAAATACGAAAATGCAAATTTCTATCAAATCTCAACTAAGCACATACATTTTCTCTAAACCATAATTTTCTCGACGTTTTAGGCCATTCTGAGTATACGAGCATAAAAATAAATAACAAAGTTTTACCATAAAAACAAAGCTTCTTCTATGAAGAAGCAAAAAAAATGAGGGATTCAAAAAATCATCATATTAAATTAAAGATTACTTAGAAGGCATTTAATATGATTCTAAAAATATTATCTTATCAATTGCAGTGCAGAGACAAAATTTCAAATTCATACAAGAAAAAAAATGTTAAAGCAAAAGATTAAAGAAAAAATAATTGTGAAATTTAGAATGATTTCTCTACTTTTCTGGTGTTGAAAACTGTCCCGGGTACAATCAGATGAAATAGCGATGGAAAAGACTATTCCAAACGACTTGAGGAAAGATCATTGACATTTTGCGAGAGCTATTGCAGAATAGCTTTATGGAATGCAAATATAACAGCAAGCGATAAGCTTTACGATCGTGGACAGAAATTGAGACTTCGAAGAGTGGTGGTGACAATTATTCGCTCGAGGCTAAGTGGAAAATGGCACTGCATCCCGAGTGACACGAGTGACGGAGATCATATCTGTTCAAGAGACGCGAACGACTGACATGTGTTCATTGGGCGATCGTCAAAATGTGCAGGGTTCACTCAGCTCAACATTTTTTTACTGTCTCTGCCTGATAGTGAGCCTGATGTTCCGATCGATTCATGTAATTGCGGATTGCGGCAACATGCGAGTTCTCGGTTCGTTCAATTGTTAATAATTAATAACTCACAGTACGAATCATAATTTAATAAACTTTAAAAGATTTTACTAAATGTGACGAATTTTTTTTTTAATGTGTCTCGATCAATGATCAATATTTTCTGATGGAAAATAAAATTATTTGTAAAAAAAACAACTGGAAACAGGTACAAAAAGTGGTAAAGAATATCGAAAAATGTACACTCTATAAAAAACGGTATTAAATTTTACACCGGAGGAATGGACGTGAATTTCCATTCAATAAATTTTTTCTAAGTCCCCATAAAGCCCCTTCCAGCACCTGATTCTTACAGTCCCCAAGATGTCCTCTTTCAGGGCTTGATTTTTCTAAGTCCCCATAAAGTCCCTTCCACCACCTGATTCTTAAAGTCCCCAAGATGTCCTCTTTCAGGGCCTAATTTTTGTAAGTCCCTGTAAGGCCCCTTCCAGCGCCTGATTTTTAGAGTCCCCAAGATGCCCTCTTTCAGGGCCTGATTTTTCTAAATCCCTGTGAGGACCTCCTTCGAGGACCTGATTTTCCAAATCCCCATAAGGCCCCTTCCAACGCCTAATTTTTAAAGGCCCCATAAGGCTCGCCATCCAGAGCCTGTTTTTTCCTTTTTCCTTCCATCTCGTTGAAAATTCCACCCTAAGATCTTGTTGAAAATAACATTGCTCATCGAATCTACAATTTTTCATCTGTTGCTTTAAATCGTTGCATTTCTTTATGCAGAGAAAGGCGGAATATCCTGTAGCGTCATAAACGACATTGTGAGTATTCACAACGAGCTACGGGAGTCCGTAGCCAAGGGCCTCGTAAAAAATCAGCCGGCTGCCTCGAACATGCGTGAATTTGTAGGTATCCACATTGGCTTCGTGAATCATCGTACCTGTTTCGATTGATAATTACATATATATACACATATACACTGCGGCGAACGTTCCAAGAATCGAAGCAAACGATTTATGGACACGTGATGCAATAATTTTCAATCTTACGAACATCCTATCGAAATTATTCGTGATTTAAACACTATAAAAACATCTCTATTTGAGAATTTGTAAAACTAAACGGATTGGCATGATATAATAGTCAATTATCAATATAGAAGTACGAAAAAAAAAAAAAATTTATTTATATCTCATAAATATTTATTAAAATAAATATCACTATTATTTTTTTCTTCTATTTATAGTAAATAAACCTTCTGCGTCTTGTAATTAACTGACCATGTCATCACTTCATTACATGTTTTTTTTTTTTTTTTTTTTTTTTTTTTTATTTTCTTTTAAATCAAGTTGCATTCCAAATTTAACGCATTTCGTTATCGAAGCAAACCAATCGAGGTCGTCAAAACTCGCAAATAATAGAACGTATAATTTGAAATGCGGTCGCGAAACCATAGTGCAAAAGCACGCACTGGGATTCAGTGGAAATGCATCGGTTTGTTTTCCCCCTCGGTATCTCGTTACATTCACGAAACGTCATAGCGGTTTGCGTTATCTCCCGTTCATTGTTGTTATTGTTGCTGTTTCACGCCCATTATAATTACTCGCGCACCTACGTTCCATTGAATTAACACAATGGCAATCGCGATTCCCTTAAATTTCCTATCAGCCACGACGACATTTATACTGCTATGCTTTTCTCGCTTTTTCTTTCCAAAGTAAATAAGTATCAAATTTACCATCAATAATTACATTTTTTTTTTCTACTTTGTATTCGCATAATTAAACATTTTTTTTTGTGGCTGGAAAGTATTGGGACGAAGAACTGGCAAAGGGAGCCCAAGATTGGGCGAATCAGTGCACCTTCGCTCATAATGAGGAGAAAAACCGCGAGGTTGGTAAGTATATTTGTTAATATTATTTTATGATATTTGTTAATAGTTAAAAAAAAAAAAAAAAAATTTCTTAGGCATTAAATGTCTATTATTCTATTATGGATATTAGTCATACAGAAAGAAAATGTCGTCCTTCCTCGAAAAAAATCATATTTATTTATTCTAGAAGGAATTTACTCTTAATATTTAAAAAATATCCAGCCAACTTGTAGAAATGTTAAGAAAAAAAAGGTGTTTTTTTTTTTTACAAAGATATGATTTTGTTTGAAGGTTCTCGTCTCCCTTAAGATGATGGGACACATAACTGTCCACAAATCTAATCAGTAATGAAAATCTGTAATCCCATTTAGCCGATTCATATTTTAGGGAAAGTGCACTTTTTTTTTACTTCATACATCTTCTCGGCTCACTCTTGAACTATAATGGAAATACTTGTTTTTAGTCCCAGATTTTGTGGAAAAAATTTCGCAATTTTAAAACTCGAATTGTTTTTGAAACTGTTCGAAATTTATTTTTACTCAAAAATTATGGAAAAAAAAACATTATTTTTTAAATTAAACCAAGTGACAAAAATCTGAAAAAAAATATTCTCTTTTTTTTTACCAAAATATAAAAAAAAAAAAAAAATTTCGTGAATTGACTTGGAATGCCCCATATACAGTTTGTATAGTTGTGTTGAGCGTGCACGGAACGAAGGCGCGACATTCGCTCATTAGTCAGACATTTAATTGCCGTCAGTCACGATTGGCCCGACGGAATCGTGATTCGACTGTAATCAAAGTGACCCTATATCGAGCTTATTCGAGTCCGCCACTCGCCATCGCATATAACGAGAATCCTCCTCAATAATTCTGCCCAGCCCTCTATCTGTCTCGAGTAGCTTTTTGATATATGATTTTATTAACACACGACAGCCCGTTTCCGAGTTGGTCAAAGTCTTGCTCTGACGAGGAGCAAACGTCGGAATTCCTCGGCGGAAAAAGAATTTCACAAGCAAATAAAAACTTGGTTCAACGAGCATAGCAATTTCGAATTTGGGCCTGTTCGCAAACACGAGGCTCCGACTATCGGTCACTACACTCAGGTGTGTACAATTCAATTTTTTGTTTGTTTTTCTTTTTTACTCTTTCTCGCCAATCTCCTCTTGTTTGTTTGTTTGTTTACTTTTGTACTTGTCCGTAACATGTGTCGCATAACGTTGCAGATCGTTTGGGCAAACACTTACCTTGTCGGCTGCGGTTATTCCAGATATCAGTCTTCCAGCAATGTCACATATCGTCTTTACGTCTGCAACTACGGACCAACGTAAGTTCTTCTGCTTATGGTTCTTTGCACTGAACTGTTATGCACTGACACATAAACACGCGCACACACATACACTCACACGAACACTTTTTTTAACCGCTTTTATCGATGTTTTGTTCGACGCTGAGTACGAGATGAAAATTTTGAAGAATTAATATTTTTCATGAAAGTTTCGTTTATGAGGAATCAGCTGTTGTAAGTGACCCACATTGCCCGCGTGCTTTTGGCATCTGGCGAAAAAAAATTCTTTGTTTAAACGGTCAATAGTATATTGATACACTACTACTATACTTTTCAAACCGATCCTACATCTGATGATAGAAGTATATTAGAAAGCACGATCGACTTTAACACCCTCTGAGCTATAATATTTTTTTACGGCCAAGCAAATGAAAACGACTTGAACTATAAAAAAAAAGATAATCAGGGCGGAAGTTTATTAACTAATTAATTATCCGGTGGCAAGTCCGTTCGATTCAACAAGAAATTCGATATTTCATCTAATAAGATTAGTTCAAAGTACTAAAAATCGAGCGAAAAAAGGTAGGACGCCGTAACGTCCATCATGGCGGAAACGGTCAAATAGAAGCATCTTTAATCGTACATCGATCAAACGAACACATGTTCGTTATACCAGAAAAAAAAACGGCCGTTGCTGTTCATTCGGAAATTTACTAAATTCACTCGACATTTTTTAACTCCCAACTGTCCTTCGGGAGCAAATACAAAGACATTGCTCAAAATAGCGAACCGACAATGAAATAACTCCCGCACAACTCCCGTCTTTTTGCCACCGGCTCGGCGGCAGTTAGGAGTTTAAAAAAATCGGTCGTTATGCGTTTCGCGGCGATCAGCTGATTTAAAAGTGATTTCTTTGTCCGTTATGTTCTCGAAAACGGTGAAAACTTACTTAACCAAATTTCGTACGTCGCTTCTGTGAGTGAAACCCAATGTTTTTTTCTATAAATTGAGGTGATAAATTGTTGATTCTCATTGACAAAGTAATTTTGCAAATAGCCTATTCGAGTATGCCGAAAAACTGCAAGATGGACGCCATTCATGCGTAGAATATATGTACGCATCAATTCACTTCATAGCGCATGTGCCAGAAATGTTTGATTTTTTAATTACGTTGAAAAGGATGAAATTTTGAAGAAATTTACAAAAATTATAAAACTCCCGACTGAAAAAGAAGCCTTAATTAATTATGTAGTTGGGTAGACAAAAAATTGTGAAATAATTAATTAACCATTCGCATTTATGGGGTTCCAATAAATAATAATAATAATAATAGTTATTATTATTATTATCATCATATAATAATTATAATAGTTATTACTACTATTATTATTATTATTATTATCATTATATAATAATAATAATAATAATAATAATAATAATAATAATAATAATAATAGTAGTAATAATGACCTTGAAATTTTCTGCATCTGCAAAAAAATGTACTTTAGCAAGGTGTAACTCCTAAACTATTAACTTGAGAAGAAAAAGTCTGGGGACTTTTCTTTTCCTTTTTCATTTATCTTTCAACGGATTTTTTTCAAAAAAATGTTTAGGTTGTTTTTCGAAAAAGTAGAGTCAATTTTTCAGTTTGACACGCGGTTACATCTTAAATATTACTTGAAAAGCAACATTTTATAAGACTTTTTTTGTTTCTTTTTCGATTACCTAACAACGAATTTTTCGAAATATTTTTTCCGAATTTTTTTTTCAGCAAGCTGTAGCGCCTAAACTATTGACTTGGAAAAAAAGTCTATATAGCAGAGATTTTTTTTCAGAATTTTCAATTGCGACTTTTTTAAATTTTACAAAACATACAAATTTTAATTACAGGGGAAACGAATGGGGGAAGGAGCCATATCAGAGGGGTGAACAAGAGTGCCCAGAGGATTTAATCGAGTCGAAAACATACCAAAACCTTTGCAGTGAGCCTCACAATTTAATTTGATTTTTCTCTTATTTTCCTTCATATCCATCAATTAAATTGTCTTACAATTTCACGCTTCGCGTGATTCCCGTCGTTAAGCCTTTCGCTCAACTGCCATTATATAACACCAGCTAATTATAGTGTTCGTGCCTCAATCTACAAAAGCTTTGCAAGAGAGTAATTATTTGATGGGCATGTGTAAAGGCTTGAAAAAATCACGAGGGAATCCCTGTGGAGATGAAGAAAATGACAACTACACGCACGTGAAGAACTATTTGGAGCACAGCGAGAAGCAGAAAGGACGTACCAACGCACGCAAGTTCCTCTCACCCAGTTCATCATCCAGTGCGGAAATGAATATATTCGAAGATTGCATTAAATCCAAGAGAAATAATTCCAAGGAAACTCGACGAGAAAATAACATTGTGTTGGAATTTTTTTTCAATTTATAATTATCACATGACGATTTAAATTTCATAACATGTGAATTTCATTTTTTAAATATATATTTGACTTCTGTAAAGGTTTTGAGAATTTTAATCGACATCACACTTTTTTTTTCGATTATAAACGATATAATAAATTATATATTCTTTGATATTATCTATTTTTATTACACTGAAATAATGCGCTTTTTATATCCATCAAACAATTATACAGAAAAGTTTCTATCGACGATAGATTAAAGCGATAGTAATTTCGAATTCAGTATAAAATATAAATACAGCAGAAAGAATACTTATCATAGGTCGGTAAGTCTATTGCTGTTTTGTTCTAAAATCGGTTAAATAGCTACCCAATAAGTGAGCAACGGTTGTAGAAAATTAATAACGGGCTAAAAAGAACGTAAATTTATTATACCAATCTCCAAAGACCTCCCGCAATAAATTTGAAAAAAAAATTTCAATCGCAAATAATTGTTTTCAAGAACAACACCTTTAAATATTGTTTATTCAGATTTTAAAATATATGCGTAGAGGCATCGGTGTTGTGTATTCACAATTATATAATCGGTTTCCTTTTTTTTCTTTTTTTTTTTTTTTTGATTTACAAGTGATTATGTATAACTATACAATTCTCGAAATAAGATTTGGTGAATTTCTATAATATCAACGTTGGAACTCAATCTGTTTCATTTTCTCATTCAAATATGATTCTCGTCTAAATGCCTTTGCATATCAAATATCACGAATTTCGCGCGATTCATTCCCCTCGTAAGAATCTGCTTTAAACGATATTTATGTATGGAGCACTTCAAGTCAAGTCGCGCAGCGTCGTCATATATTTTTAATTAATATACTGCAGGTCAAGATTTTTTCTCGCATTCGTAGTTTGACACATTCAGAACTCTACCATAAATTTCTTCACCTTAATAGAATTTTACCAGAATCGAATAAATTGAGAAGCTCGAAGTGTTTCACATCAGGCAATCAGTGCTACATTTTTTTTAATGGTTTGTGTGAAGTTTCATACGATAAATATCATTAATAAGAGAGTGATTTGTATTACAATAAGTATCTTACAATAAGTATTTCCGGAAAGGTACATCGTTGAGTTTTTAGCGGAGTAATCCGAAGTTACTTGTATGGATTTTGATGGGCAATGGTTCATTCTGTTTCTTAAAAAATGCTGTACAAATTAACCGTTGAAACATATATGATAATGTTAATCTTCTAAGAATTACAGTTCAATGTTTATTCAGTGAAAAACGCCGTCATAAACAAATAACTACAATTATTAAAGGGTTAACGTTATAAAATGTCTGGATGGTCGATACGTAAAAAATAGAATGAGCCGTGTCGCATTAAAAATTATACAAAATTACTGATTATTCTTGAAAAAAATACACAATTTCTTCTATTATGATCCACTTATCCGTAGAAACTTTGTAAAATAGATTAAAAAAAACATGTTGTGTTGATTTGACTAATGGGAATAAGCGTTCTGTCTTAATATTTAAAAACTATATGTGATAATACAAAAATTCTGAAATTGTTAAATGAATTCTCCCTTATATAAATTTAAAAATAGTACACAAGACATTAGGATAGATTTTCTAGTGAAACAATTTGATTCGGAATTGAATAACCGTAAACACAGGCTTGGAAAAAATCTGAAAAATGGCGTTTGACCTGTTTACATGAACTACGATTGACCTAACTTGAAATTTCCCATACATATGGCTCTACGTATATTTGTATATCCCTCTACAGCTACGATCACACATCCCACAGACCCTCGTCAATGACGATCCCCGTCGATCACAGATCGCAATGCTTCAATTCCCTTGTTTGGAGAATTTTTATCTTCCTTCATTGAGTAATTCTATCTCATATCAATAGCTATGAAATAATCGCTCTTTTCCTTAACGAAAACAGCTGTTTGTCTTAAATCTACATGGTTCTGATTTTTCTCCTCATTTTAGCTTTGAATTCGTAAAATAGATTTTAGCTCCTCTTAACAATTTATTTTGTGCAGTTTTGTTATTCCAATTATATACTTCGATTGTATATTCAAATATCGATGGACTAAATTGCATTAAAATTTAAACATTACAATTACATATTTCATCTGATCCACAGGTGCAAGATAAATTCGACATAACTTCCTTCGTTTTATTATTATATTAATTTACTTCTTTTAGCTACGTAGAAAATGAAACGACAGAGGTTTGAGTGTTTTTTGTTGAGCTTAGCACTCCTGCGACGACGGACATCCTTCGTTTCATAATATAATATTTAGTATTAATAATAATAAATGTAGAATTAATAATAATATATTACATATTCCAACCATATGCTCTTTTTTTATTTACACATTTAACTAGGGCTTAGGATAGCGAATCCTCGGATGGATTCGAAGCGCGACGCCAAGACTTCGTTTTTTTGTTTTTCTTTTTTTTTTTTCGTTTTTCGATAGTTATAACGTATTTACAGTTCAATAGTCCTATAATATCGTGATACAACGTTATATCAATGAAATTTTTTTTTAAATCGATGAGTTGCTGTGCGATCTACTGTTTTACGTTAATTAAAAAAAAAAGAGAGAGAGAAACAACAACGAATGAATCAGTTTTAGTGAAAGTTAAAAGGAAAATATTCGAATGCATAGTTAGATACAAGCAGTGATTTCAAAGAGAACTTACAATTTCTTTGTAAAATTTTTTTCTCGTTGTAAAAAGACCCGGAGTCGCGGCAGGGGGAGGAGAGGCACCGAAAAAGCCTTGAAGAACTTTCGTTCTTGAAAATCGTACAATTTTTTTTTTCTTTTCTTTTTTTAAGCCTCACGGAAAAACGCTAGAACGGTGAACACTTCCGTTTTGCCATTGGCCCATCGATACGTTGATTACGATTTTAGCTTTTAAAAGCCAGAGTACTTATTTCTCATATTTTATTAGCGCGTACGCGGCTCCGCCGTGATGTCGCTTCTTAAATATCTTGGAAATCGAGGGTTTAGAGCTCTCGCGAGGGGGGCCGTTGTTACTTTTGTTGTACAGCCTGGAACCTCGGCAGGCAAAGACCAAACTTGGTCTCGATACCGGCGAATATTGGCAGTGCGACCTCGTAGCCACCTATGTGATCGGGATTCTTCGAGCGCATCTCTTCGGTCATTCCCGTCGTTGGTACCTTCAACTCGGAGCCTCTTGGTCGCCTAAAAATATTTACGTCTCGATTATATTAAATTCATTTAAAAAGGTTGGACAATTTTTATACAAAATTTTTTACAACGGTAGAAAAATTCAAATGTCACTGTAGTCTCACCATAAAACTTTCTTTTTTCGCAATACGTATTAAGTTGTTATTATTATTTGATTAAGTCGAAAAACTTACGATCCTCCAAAATCGACCACAAAGAGCCTCTGTAGAATTTCGTATGTGAAGAGCGTGACACCAAACTGAGGTGACGATCTAAACACTCGAGCTGTGAAAGCAAAGAAAAACGATAATTGTTAGAAAAATTCTTTTCACTTCACTCTCCGGACATTTGCGTATGTTTTTTTCTTTTTTTTTTTTTCGTTGGCTAAATTTGGTCCCTTTGAGTCACATTTGGGGTCTTTTTTTGCGTTCAACCGTCAGAATAATTTATTAGCGTCTGGTAAATACCAGCAAATCGACACTAGTCAGTCACAGAAAAATTCTCGAAAAAGAAACCCACTCTGTTAACTGGACACAGTGCAATCTTCGTGTGTGAGTGAATCGTTAAGCGGCGAGACAGATGGTTCAATGATAAGACGCTGATGTGCTGCTGTAAGACACAAATTCTATGAATTTCTTCTCGAGACACACTGAAATTAATCGATGATCTTTTTTTGTTTGTTTAATTCATGTGATAAATGATAACAATGAACATTGCGAATAAATCATGTGAAACCATACAACTGGGGAGTAACGAGGCGCGAGCAGAGAACGAGATTTTGTTTACTTACTGACCAGTAACTCGCCGGGTCATATAGGAAGAAAGAGATGGCCGAATTGAATGCGCCAAGGTGCGTGGAATGTGAAAAAAACCCGGCGCAATCGATTGACCATATCAGAAACACATTACTAAACTTTTCTACAACTTTTTTTTTTGTCGTCTAAACGATGAAGAACTATAAGATTGTCGAAAACTTTGCTGTCCAATAATAATCATCTTCGCTAATTCGTGATTTGGAAAAGCTGGACATTTTCGGTTCACGTTTTTGTTATTTCAATTATCTCAGCAATAGAAAAATTAGACTGCATAGTTTATCGATAGTTTTGTTCGTAGAGATAAATAAAATTTTCCGATATGCATACCTGTAGCTCCTTTCCAAAACGCTCTGGCTCCTTCTTCCTTGTAAATTTTTCTAGCGCAATCGACGAGTCCGTTGTACGTGGTCTGTCCCGCTCGTGCTACGACCTGTTAAACACAAACGCAAGGAACATTGTTGGAATATCGATTTTCAAGCTGTCGATAAAATATTAATACAAACGGAAAAAGACTTCTACCTGCAACCTAGTCTTGATGACGTCTGCAGGTGTGACCAATGCCGCCGCGGGTACTCCCGCAATCGCACCGGATATCAGAAGCGAAAGGGGTGTGTTGTAGCCACCCTCGTCGGCCATTTTCGCTTTCGTATGAGCATACATCGGAAAGTATATAGCGCTGAACGGTACATCCCTCAAGAAGCAAGCTCGAGCACCCTGATACGAGAGAAACAAATTAGAAGGCTCATTTTGGATCATCCAAAATATCCACAGGATGCGGATATAATTATGTTAGCCTTTTTGCGTTCACCGCTATTATTAGCAACTTTTATACGCAAGTTTGGCACCCAACTTTAGATTGAGATATTTAAAATGAATAAAAAATTATCTGTATGACACCTCAGAATTCCATCGTCTGGAGTTAATTAATAATTAGGATGATAATGACTTGACCTATATTCTTTGTTACCTTAAAATCTACCTTTCAAAAGCTTTAACCGGTCATTAAAAAATGTAAAGTTCACCCTTAGCTTTCAAATTTGTCATTATTCGCTAAAAATGAGTACAAAAAATTAATGTATTGTATCTCTCATCAAAGCCAACAAAGAAAATAATTGATGGCTGAAACTAAGAATAAAAACTACAAGTGAAAATATTGTTTGCGATTAATTTTCCAATGAAAACGCGTAAATATCCGATATAACTTACTTTGTACAGACCAAAGAGACCCAATTCTTTGACGACTGCCCAAGCTCGGACCTTTTGACCTCCCGCTATTTCGCCAGCGACTTGCAGCCTGATTTTCACTATTTCCAATGGGTTTGTGAAAATCACTTGAGATCCGCCAGCCTAAATTTGACCAAAAAAAATTAGTTTGTTAACAATGGATAAATAATTATACTCTCACTATATTATTTAAGATTAATGGAGGTTTATATTAAATCATTTTTCTCGACTTACGCATGCACCGGAAAGAATTTCACCGGCAAGCGGAAGATTGCCATTCTTGTCCATCAATTTATCGCGAACAAAATCGTTGACGGTGAGTTTAATAGCTTTTTCGGGCGCGACGCCCATCAATTGTGGCAGTAAACCACGATACAGACCGAACACACCCTCGTGCCGTATGACCTGTCAAACACCCGATGGAAACTTCATATCATTAACGATGTAGTAATTATCGTGAGGGGAGACTTTTCGATTCCAACCTTTTTGAAACAGTCGTAGCTGTTCCGGTACATCAACTCGCCGATGAACGAACCCGTTCGCTGATTTTGCATCCGCGTTTTCACCAAATCGATCGGATAGACCGCTGTCGCTCCCACGGCTGATAAAAATAACGAGAAAAGTATGTTTGAAAAATGAAAAGTCTTTGTTTCTTCGTAACTGTATTTTGAACGTGGAAAAAAAATCCTGCAACCAAATACAACTAATTGCGGGACTTTCATGTTTTTCCCCGTTTTAAAGGGAAGAACGGAACTCCTACAATTTTTTATAATCGGACCTGGGGATTTATTTAATTCTTAAATATAATAAGATTGAGCACCTAATATTCGATTGAGTGATAAATAATATAAAGAAACGACAAACCTCCACCGATTGAGCCTAGAACAAATCGATAACTGCTCTCGAGTATTTGAACGACTACGCCACGCTCATCGGGACTCTGAAAAATTTGCATTAGCCTCCGTCATCCATAACGTTCGTCCGTCTTCTGGATTCGCAAATCAAGAAAAAGATCTTGAAATATTCTCCAGAACGCACAAATTTTGTTTTCTTTTCGTGATTTTGTTGTAAACATTTTTTAATTTTTTAATACTTACCGAAACGGCTTTGATCTCGGCGAGACGTTGCGTGATATGCTTGAAATACTGTTCGGGTGTTATCGCGACAAGATCGTTGTAAACGATCTTGCCATTTTGATGCAGAAGGTCGATCAAGTGAAATAGAATATCAACTTCCAGGGGCGTTATTTGAGACATCATTTGTGCAGAGTGCAAAAATTCCTCTATAAAATACGAAAAATTAATGTATAACCGAAAGAAAATCTTTTTATCGTTGATTATTGTTTTACGCACCTTTGGTAACTTCCTGGTACCTGTGGCCGTTAGTAGCGTTTAAATAGATACGCTTTATAAGCTCCATATTGTTAAGAAGAGAATTGAATGCCATGAAGTATGGAAAACTAACTTTTCTTGTTCCTTGCCCCGTGCTCAAGGCCTGGAAACAATTTTTTTCGTTCGACAATCAATTTCTAGCGATTGTAAATTATATGGGTTACTCTTTTAACATAAACCCTCGTGAATCTGAAGTTTGTTAGTCTAATATTGACAATTTTTTTCTTTTATTTTCAGATTTTTCATCCTAATTACTATATTTCTGTGAATAAAATAAAATACATATTTTTTTCATGTGTAAATGTGTATCTTATTTTAATTATCATGCAACTCAGGTCAATCACAGTATAAATAAACTTACGAATGACATAAAAGCGTTTAATAAGAAAAATTAAAATACTTTTCCGAAATTACGTTACGTAGTAGAATTAATTTTTGTTCACCAGAGTGTTGATTTTTTTTGGCGTATGATCCATATATAAATATGAATTATCGGGATCACTTACTCCAATCAGATTATCTTGAACACCCTTTGTGAGCAAATGACTCTTTATGCTGAGCATTATATCCCGGAAATCGTTCGCTGTGATGAAGCCCGCGCCGTCCTTGTCGAATTTCTTGAAGGCCTCAATCGCGTACTCTTCGTGAAAGTCCTGAAAATGTAAGAAAAATATTATTGTAATTGATTACAGACCAGAATTAGAAAAATCTCCCATGGCTTCAAATTTGCGTACACGTAGAAAAAAATAGTAATTTTTGAATATCCATTATAAATTTCATGCATTCTTCATCATTTCAGTTGCACCTTTTCTTTCAAATTTCGATTTGTTTAACGTACGTGCAAAAATTGACTGAATTCGGCGTAACTGATTAGTCGTTTTCTGTCTTTGCCGAAGTACAGTTTGATGAAACTGCTGTCCATGTTGAAAGGCATTTTCTGATGAAGAACAGTCTTCTTCATCACCTCAGCGAACTCGTCTGAAAAATGAATATTCAAATAACGATAACACAAAGCTGAATATAAAAAAATATATATTTTTATAAATAAATTCGTACCAAACGCAACCATTCCATTTCCATTAGTGTCAAAGAGCTGAAAGGCCGTCTTATAGAGGGCGTCCGGTACGCAGAGGAGACCCTCGAAAGCGTGAAATTCTGCAAACGAGATGAGCCTGTTGGGAAATAAATTCTGTCTTTTAATTTTCTTTTTCTTACAAAAGATAACATTAAAAACGAAGTGAATAATATGAAATTAATTGTACAAACCCATCTTTGCCGGTGTCAACGATACCAGCGAGGAGAGCAACCGAGTCAGGGTTGTAGTCGGCATCGGTGTAGAGGCCAAGGTAACTCCGCACAAAGTCAGCCGGGGTCATGAACCGTTCGCCATTCTTCTCTTGCGTCGCATACTGCAATGCCAAAAGATTTACGATCAAGTTTCTACTCGGAGCATCATTCATTAGTCACGTTTAAGTTTCATGTCGTCGAGTGTCGCGTTCATTTGATTACTTGCTGTTTCAAAATAATAATCATTTTCGCGAATAAAGTTGAAAGCGAAATTTACGTTATGTGAAATAGATAGCTAGTATTTTTTTCAAAAACCAATTTATTAATATAACTTTCTGACATTAACATTAGACAAAGTCTTGTTAGTATTCTCAGTACAGTTGATTTTTTTTTCTTGAATTTTCTCTTGTCGCTAAATACTCAAAATTCTTCATTCCAATTTCACTTGCTAAAAATGTATACGCTATACATTATTAAATTGAATTAATTATTGAATTAAACTCTGGAGCTTTCAAATCAAAGCAAATTTCCCGAGTGGACATCAATTAAGCAACATTTTATTCATTGTTCATTAATTACAAATGTTCGCAAAAATATTCTTCAAAGTATCGGGCGTACAAAGAGATAATGAAAGTTATAATCGTACGACCCGTAACGACCTCCGAGCGTGGCATTCGCTGGGAGATGTGATATTTCGTTGTTATCGTTAATGACGTAATGTGCCAATAAAATCAAGGTCTCTGGAGCATCCCTCGTCAACAGCTTTAATTATTAATCCCTGCTGAGGCTTTCGAGCAAACAAGACAATATATTCGTAACCTTTTTTTTTTTTTTCTTTTTTTTTAAAAAGAAGAATAGGCTCACCTGGTTGAAGATTTCATGAAGGCGATCGGAGTTCGCTCGCTTCAGGTATCCAGAACCCTGAAATAAAAATTAACTTTTTAAATAATGTTGCGATAACAATTTATCAATGAAACATTTGTCAGTACTATCACTTCCCAACAATTTTTATTCAATTTCTGTGCTCGAAAATTAAATAAAATTTGAGTTAATTTCTCATAACTCTTTTTATAATCGGATTAATGAAATTAATTGATTACGATCGAAATTTATCGAGCATCATTGATAATCGAGTGAATCGGTGCGCGCGTGGCGGTATTAAGAGTGCACGAGGCGTGTATAAACGAGTTCTCTAAATATAGAGCCCCTAGCAATATACTCGTGGTGTTGGGTTGTCATCTTATTCCGTAACTGTGTAACCCTGGAGTGTCGATTGACGTAACTCCCATTGTGAACCCTTCATTCATTTACGGGCGAGGTCAATTGCGAAACGAGAATAAGGAATGGATAGGGATATGGGGTAGTAATATTCTTGAGTAAAAAAATCCCATTTTGCTTCGTCGTAGAGGCAACGTTTTGGTTTTGTAAATCCAAGAAAGACATTTAGAAAAAAATGCCTGGTTATCAGACAGTAATATTTAAAACCTTCTATGGTGGAAAACGATCTACAGTGATAAAACTACGCCATAACTACAACTTTTGTAATTAAAAGATTAAATCAAATAACTATGCCCAACTCTAAGAACCTGTGAAAAACGACCCCAAACCTACCCCAAAGCATCGTGAGGTAAATATCAATTTTTTTTTTCGAGATTTTCATGTCAGTATGCTTAAAATTGTCTAAAACGTCGAGAAAATTGGTTTAGAAAAAATGTATGTATGTGTGTGACCGGCATTCAAAATTCAAACTTGCACATCTCAAGAAAGGCTTTAATGTGCTGCAGGTAAACGCCATTGCTTGTGATAATTAAAAAAAAAAATTCAAAAATATGTTCAAATTTTATTTAACTTTGCAATTTTTGAAAAATGTCTGTACGCGCTCTAGCTTCCGCAAATTTTTAGCTATAGAGCTAAATAATTTTATATACATAAAGCAGTCTTAAAGTAGGATCGGTATTGAATTTGGGGCGAATCTATAAATAGGTTCGGTTTTTATGAAATTTTGAATTTTTCGAAAAATTTACGTTTTTCTCTAACTCCCGTAAAACCTCACGAAATCAACTGATATTTTCTACAGATGAAGAATAACATGCAATGCTGCTATGTAGCAAATTCGATGATGATCGGTAAAGGGCTTCGGATTTTATAAGATTTTGAATTTTTTAAAAATTTATTTCCTCTGACTCACGTTAAATATCAACGAATCAACTTAAATTTTCTACAGACGATAAATAATACTCAGCGCTGCTGCTCACCAAATTTCGTAATGATCGATAAAGCGATTAACATTTTGCGTGATTTTGAAATTTTGAAAAAATTATCATTTTCATATAACTCAGCCGGTAAATGGCTTTTGATTTTGGAGTAATTTAAGATTTTTCATGTTTTAACAGATTACATTTTCATTTTTCACAAAGCTTCCCCTATGAGGAAGCCAAAATTAATAAATAAGCTCATAGTGATCGCTTTGTGAAAAAAAAAAAAAAACTAATGCAAAAAAATTTGCATCTTTTTGAGTATACATGAAAATAACGAAAAAAAAAATTCCTGAAAACAAAAAGCTTCCTCAAGGAAGCAAAATGGAAATTCAACTGGCTTGAAAATTTGTGCTGTATCCATAGGAAAGGTCTCGAGACTGCCGGCTCGATTGTTGAATGCCCGGGCTCGGGGAATCGACCTTGCCTGGCAGATGCTGGCCAGCAATCCGGACGGGCCACGCACGAGCAGGTATTGTAAATGACGCAAAGCTCTGACTTGTGCTCGCACCTTCTCACATAATATATTAACATCCGAGGGGAGCTAGAGGCGAACGTAGAAGAACTCAGTATCAGCGTGAACGTACTCTCCCGACGATCTTACCGTCAGCCCCGTCAGCCCACTACCTAATCACGTGGCAGTATCGTGCTTCTCTCGATAGCCCAACAACTCCTATCAACGCCACCGACTCTTGTGTTTATGCAATTTTCTACAATCTTTTTTTTTTTCATTTGGCGATTTCTCGACTTTAATCTTGAAATGAAAGAATTCATAAAATTATGTCCTTCAAACTACCTTCACTAGGAATAATCATACTATTGTAATTATCAAATTTAAAAAAATATATATATATACATTTTTTTAAAATAGTAATCTGGTGTTAAAGTGATAATAACACCATTTTTTAGTTCTGGACCTCAACATTTCAGTAGCTTTTGTATATTTGGTAAAAAACGACAATTCTCTCCCTTTTTTTTTTTTTATCTTTAATATTTCAACTCTTTTTCATTATTGTTTTGTTATCCACGTTGAGAATTTGCCGCTCGAATAGTTTCGGGTGCGGAGAGTATGCACAAGCATGAGGAAGGAAGGAGCTCGCGCTTGCAGTTCTAATGTAGGTCTAGGCTGCAGTGCCTCGACAATGCTGGCGGCGCTGGTTTGTTAGTTCTATCTACAGAGCGCTCCAAAAAATGTAATTCCTGTTATATTCTATTGAACTCATAAATTTAGAAGAAAAAAATGTAGTTTTTATTTTCAAATAATTATTTTTGTCGTTGTTAGAGTTGTAATTAATTTTGAAAATTTCTCTACGCTTGTTGGCTTGAAAATGTACTCTACAATATTGAAACTTTCTGTAGCCATTGTGTATAGTGTATTTCAGCAATTGTAGAATTACAAAATTATTAAACTTTCATTACTTTTACAGTAAATATTAATTTTCAATCGTTCTCTACTCTCTTAAAAAGTACTTTTTTGAACTCCAATACTGAGACTTCCTGTGACCATTACGTAAAGCAATTATAACATTACAAATTATTCATTTTAATTATTTTTATATCCAATATTTATTTTAAATAATCCACTACTGATAGTCTTTTTAAAAGCTCTTTTTTATATTCCAATACTGCGACTTGCTATAGTTGCAACGTGCAGTGTGCTGTTACAGATGAAATATTTAATTTTTTTATTCATTTTACTATCGGAATAAATTTTTTTAAATCCTCTTCTCTTCGAGCTTTTGAAAAGCATTATTTTCAACTCCAATACTGAGACTTCCTCTAGCCATTACGTATATAGTATATTGCAGCAATTATAGCGTTACGAATTATTCATTTTCAATTATTTTTTAACTCAATATTTATCTTTAATTATACTCTACTCTTATGACCTTTATAAAAGCACTTTTAGTACTCCAATACTGGTACTTTCTGCGTCCTCTGTGTATAGTGTATTGCAGCAATTATAGAATTAAATATTATTAATTTATTATTACTTTTACAGACAATATTAATTTTTATTTTTCCTCCATTCACGTAATCTTTTTGATAGCACATTTTTTTAACTCCATTACAGGCTTATTGCAGCCATTATGTATAGTATACTCCAGGAGTTATAGCACTAAAAATGAATTCTAATTAATTCATTTCTAATTATCTTTACAGCCGATATATTTATTTAAAATAATTCTCTTCTGATATAGCCTTTTTAAAAGCTCTTTTAATACTCCAATACTGAAATTTTCTGTGTATGTATAGTGCAGCAATTATAGAATTAAATATTATTAATTTATTATTACTTTTACAGACAATATTCATTTTTATTTATCCTCTATTCTCGTAGTCTTTTTGAAAGCACTTTTTTACCTCCATTAACGAGGCTTATTGTGGCCATTATGTATAATATACTGCAGCAGTTCTAATTTCTAATTTCTAATTATCTTTACAATCAATATTTATTTAAAATAATTCTCTTCTGATATAGCCTTTTTAAAAGCTCTTTTAATACTCCAATACTGAAACTTTCTGTGTCTACTATCTATAGTGTATTGCAGCAATTATAAAATTAAATATCATTCATTTTTAATTATTTTTACAATCAACATTAATTTTTATTTATCCTGTACTCTTGTAGCCTTTCCAAAATCCCTTTTTGTACAGCAATCCTGAGACTACCTGTATCATTTATATACAGTGTGCTGCAGTAATTATAGTACACACAGTACGTATCGCAGAACGAAGCGGTTGAGATGGCGAGCACAAAAGAGGCGCATACCTTGGTGGTAGGCATTTTTTTTTTTTTTTTTTTTGTTCTCCAGTCGTCGTGGAAGGTACAATGGAAACAAAACTAAAATGTATTCTTCCCAATTATCGTTTCCAAGAGCAAAATTCCTCCAACTGAGTTATCGCAACTTTTATCACTCGACAAAACGAAAAGTTCTCAGCGCTTCAATTTCACACGTGGTTGCAACTGTTCCTCAAAATCAAGAACTCAAAACCGGCTCAGTATTACAATCTGTTCGTATTTTTTGAATTTTAAAAAATTTCGAATCACTAGCTTTCTCTCTTGGAAGCTTGATTATTCCTATTTATCTAATTTTGATAATATAATTAATTAATTAATGATATAAACACCGACGCGTGCAGCCGCGATTCGCGGTTCCGCGCGACACGAACGCCACAACGAGACTAAATAAGATTGTTTCGCAGTGGTCGTGATGCTTGTCGACGCTCCTAGTGGCTCGTTGAGTATAGGACGATGTTCCGTAGCAAGGAGTAGGGAGAAACGCGATAAACGAGATCGTGTGATGCGAAATAGGGAGAAGGAGAGAGAAAACGGATGAGTACGAGACAGATAATACGCTGTATATATATTTATATATAGATATATACTTAAGCAAATAAGAGCAGCCTTCTCGAGTCCATCACTCTGACTAATCCCGCGACTTCCTATATGCCATCGAGAGACGCGTCTCGATACCAAAAGTATTTAAACGGAAATCAAATTGAATTAAATAAAAAAAAAAAAAAATGTTCGTACTCCAATAAATTAAATTAATTAATTATGTAAAATTGATCTATGAGACATTTTATGTACTCATTTAAAAAAAAATTAAAATGATTTTTCATTTTTTTTTTTTAATTTTCAATCGCGGAATCATTTTTTAAAATAATATTTTCGCGTTCCAATAAATTTAATTAATTAATGAAAAATGTAAAATTTATCTATCAGACATTTTTAATGTCTTCCCAAAATTCATGCTTTTAAAATACTTTTTAGGAAAAAAAAACGCATAGCAATTGTTTTGGTTTTTAAAATAAGATTTTTGAATGGTATTTTTTGCTTTTCATTCATTCTTAACTTTTTACATCTGTCAAGTGTAGAACCATTTTTCTGTAAAGAGGCCCGATGGCAAATTCTTGAGATATCATTTTCTTTTTTTTTTTTCTTTTTTATAAATGAGTCAATGTAAAAGATACACAAAATATTAGGATTTTTTAGAAAAAAAGATTTAAACAATGATGCAAACTAGAAATCTGAGATTTTAGAATACCAGCTACACATAAAATAGAAATATTTTTTCAAATCTTATTCTATCTTTAGCTGCTATTCTAGGCACATTTTCGAACCAGTTTTAAAAAATGTTCTTTGTGGACACAGAATTGACTGTACAAAATTTAAAAAAAATAGTCGACGTACTTTTCGATAGATTCAAATTTTGCGTAATTATGCTACATATTTTTTCAATTTTATTTCATTTCTAACTGTTATTCCAGTCTGCCCCTAATTTCTCAAAAATGTTGTTTTTGGACACAGAATTTACTGCAACATTTTTTTGTTTTAAATCATCGACGTATTTTTTGAGAATTTCAAATTATGGTTAATCACAAAAATACAAATTTTCGAAAAAATCTGAAAAAAATTCTAAAGGAAAAAAAAAATTTAATACGAGGGTCACCGCTCTGTCTATAAGCCTTGAAATGCCGCATATATACCACATGTAGTAATTTCAAAAGTACGCGACAAATTTAGAAAACGTGTTTTTGCATTTTATTTTTATCTTCATAAAAGCATTTTGTAAATCTCCAAAAAAAAAATGAGAATATGTTTCTCTAAAAATGTGTATAAATATTTGTAAACATTGACAACTTAAATTGAATATAATTAAAAAATCAATAATCAATTTTCTGTACACAGTGGAAAATAAAGTAAAAATATGAGATGAAAATGTACGATATATATATATATCAATCGGGTGCGTGTAATGGAAAAAAGATAAGAAATATACGTGCGATGGTGCGTGCCAAACAACAGGAACAAACGAGCGAAACGCGTCGTATATCAGAATGCCTATCAGCAGATGTCTGATGCAATAATAATGATAAGCTTATCGCACGTTCCTTCTTTATTCCATTCTCTCTCTATGGATAAACAAAGAGCTCTCGTATAACTGTCGTTATCACGAGATAGGCCACATGAGAGATTTCGCAGGGGGTCTCTCTTTTCTTTCGTTGTCGAGTGGGGTCAGTTCTTTGGGTCATATCGCTATAGCTCTCGAAGAGGAATAATAACTAATAAGCGCAACAATTTACAATCTCACTGAGGAATATTTCGTAACATTCTGTTTGCCATACCAGTTATGTTTAAAAAAAAAAAAAAAAAAAAAAAACAAGAACAACATCGACCCCCAGCGAGGCATGAACGGACGTCACGATAAAATTTTCCAAACACAGCTGATATCAGTCTTTTTTTAGTAGTCCTCCCCAATCCAATCACCCCAGCTTTTCGTGTTGCATTACGTTGAAATTTAAAGACAGCTTGAAATGAATAAAAATTATCAAATGGCGCTATTCTAATTGTTGGTAAAAAAAAATATTAATAAATTTATACTGGTTAATAAAAGTTTCATTGATTTGGATTATTTGATTGGTCAAACGATTTTAATAATTTAATAATTATAACAGCTTCAAACGAATAAAAATTACCAAATGTTGCCGGTGTAATTAATCATTAAAAAAATATTAATAATGTTATACTAGTTAATAGAAGTTTCATTGATTTGACTTATTTAATTGGTCAACCCAATTATGTAGTGTTATTAATCATAGACATTTAAAAAATCATCATGAATATTCCATTCATGAAATCCATTCAATTAAATTAATTGTAATCACCCAGACAATAAAAAAAGCTGTAAAGTAGAACCTTGCACAGCATCCACATTATTTTTCATCTTGCGCAAAGTTTATGCAGGAGTATGTCGAACAATTTTGGTCTTCTTCACAGAGAAAGCTTTGTATAAGATTAAAAATGTATATTTTTAATTAAAAAAAATTAATTAGTTTTCTTCGTGTGTTGAATATATTATGAATAAAAAAAATACGCAACTTAAAACCTTCAATGTATTTTAGGGAAATCAAGTTTTTAATTAAAAAAATAAAAATTCTTGTAAAATGTCGACTTCCACTTTTTTTTGCGAGCCAATTAATTGACTTAAAAAATAACAATTAACAGCACCGGCTAATTTTATTGACTAATTAAGTAAGGTCGATCATTAAAATTTAAATTATTCAGTATCAATTAATTTACTCAATTACTTTGTAATCCGTCAAAGAGATCACGAGAAAATTGAACAAACACACCAATATAAATATTTTCTTAACAAACGCAACAACCAATTGTCCTATTTGTTTAAAACTGTAAAATTGCATTTTTTATTTTACTGAAGTGGAATTTCCATTAGTATCATGAGAAAAACGGAGAACTTCTATTTGTGGTCAAATTTTCAATTAATATTGACCAGCTGATGAATATTCCAGATTTGCGGCTAATTATATTGACCAATTGATTGACGCGAATCAATAAAAATGTTATTATCCACTATCAAACCATTTACAATTTTCTAACAAAAAATTGTATTAATTGATTAATCAGATTGAACAATTAAATGACATATTATTGATTTTTGACTGACGTGTTATTTTTATTATGAATAAATTTCAATGACATAGATTCTCGAGACTGACCTCCTGGGCAGAAATAGTTTTGGACCGCATTTTTCCTCCAGTGTCTTTATTTATATCAAATTGTGACAATTATCGTAGTCGAAAAAAAAAAAAATCCACATCGACGAACAGTCTCACTGTCATTTCTCAATAAATTCCTTGAATCTCGTGATCTTCTCGTTTGTACATTTTGCCACTTCGAAGATCAGCATCGCCGGCCCTCTCTATTTAAGGCTCGGTCAGCTGAGCTCGTCTCAACTGCCCAGTGGAATCACGTTCGCAGATTTTATCACTATAAATCCAAAACTCGTTGCACTAAAAATATTTTCGATTAAAATTATTCGTTCAAGTTCAAATTAAATTAATTAACCAAATTATTTAAACCAGTCGTTAGATATTGAAACAAATTATATTGTTTTATTCGTTGAATTATTTATTCTTAATTAAAACGTGTACCACTCTCTGGGCTGACTAATAAAATAAAGGCAATATCAAAGAAATTGGAGAAGAGGAAAAGCTACGTCTGCCTTCGTGGACTTCCCCGGAGTGACTGCATGCTGGTGACGAGAGCTCGGAGTATCCAAACCTCACGTACAACCCGAGGTTCTCGTTGTAAAACGAAGGTCTCCGACCCGATTACAGGGAACTAAACGACACACACGAGTGGGGGAGAAGGAGATCCCTTGCGTCATACGCCAATAATATTTTTTTAGCGTAACTTGTGGAGGACACGCATTGAATAAAGTATTATATAATATCCGGAAGGAAAAAAAAAAGATCGTATATGAAATATATGTGCCAAACACTTTCATACATATATTCCATATAGTATCACAAATAAGAAAAAAGTTTACTGAAGCAACGATTTTTCTTGAAGCATAATTGTCGCATTAATATTTCCATCCAAGACTTAATAAATATTTTATTGGTGTATCGATAAAAAAATCTATCAAAGGGTTTTTTTTACACAGATTTTAATATTTAGGGTGTGTTAATTTGTTTTTTTTTATTCATTAAAAATTTTGTTGAAAACATTTTCATCTTGCTTTCTCATAATTTCCATCTTTTTCATTCATTTTTGTTTGCTGTTGATATTTTCATGTCAAGATTTGCAACAACAACAAAAATAAAGCCTGCAAATTGCTTCCTCAAGATTCTTCTATGTGGAAATAATCATTCTTTTTGGCTTCCTCATAGAGTGGAAAAAATTTGTCAAATAATGAAGAAGTAATTTGCAAGGTTTTAGTTTGCAGACTTATTGAAATACTATATATGCATACAGAAAATGTTGAAACTTTATCAAAAATATCACTTTACAAGACTAACAAAAAATATAACGTATTCATAAGTAATGTTTCTTTTTTTTTCATTTTGCTTTCTCATAAAGGAAGCTTTTTTTCCATGAAATATTTTCTGTACAGATTTTCCTGTCAAGATATGCAATGAAATCATTATTTCCTGAAGCTTCTTTTATGAGGAAATAATGACGAATTTTGGCTTGTTCATACAGGAAGTTTTGTAATACAGTGTCAAATAATGAGGAAGCAATTTACTTAATTTGCTTTACAGTCTTGTTGAAATACTATAAATATCTGTTTATAGATCTCAATCGATCTGGTTTTAAAAAAAAAGGGGCAACGTCGTCGAGATACAGCTGTTTGATTTTATAGAGAAAAAAATGAGAAAATCGAAATCTTGTAAAACTTTCCTACATCGTTGATTATCACTTCGTTCGTGTAAACAGTTTTTAGAACTGTTCTAAAAAAATTAAATTTAAAAGGTAATTTTAAAATAAATATCCTTTTATTTGATAACGATATTGTCAAGGCCAACAAAATACTGGAAATAATCAGCTTATCGTATTATTTTCAATAATCACTTTTGGAATATTCCAAAGAAGGCTAATAGCCCCAAACGAAAAGATAAATATTAATCCCAGTTGGAAATACTGATATACCTCTTATCGTTAAATAGGAATACCTCAAGCCATTCTCGACAGAGACATCGTCAGTAATTGATGCCTTCAGAAATAACAAAGTACATCATCGGCGAGTACCTCGTGTTCAAACAGCAAAGAAAAACCATTTGTTAAAATAAATTCAATGAGGCGAGAAAAATATGGATGAAAATTTGAAAAGATTTAATCATATTTGCCAATGTCAGTAACGACGATAAGGTATACATTATTTGCCAGCCTTCGGTGCACGTTTATTTGTTCATTCGTCATCATATTACGAGTGCAATGTAATCGGTAAGTTCAAATACTATATTATTCTCGTTATCGACGAGATAAAAGAATTATTCTCAAGCTTCGAGTGCTCTTTGTACTACTTCCTTACTGCGCTATCTTGTGCAAAACCTTAAATTGATCAACCCTTCAATTTTATAGTAACTCGAGATTTTTACACTGTTCAAACTCTTTTTGAGTTTCGTTCGAACTTTACTTTTTTTGGGTAAAATCGAAGTGTCAATTTTTCAAATAACAAACTTCGTTGTGTTAAATTGACAAATTTTTTGTCTGACTTGCAGATTTTTCTGTTAAATTTGAAAAGTAATATCGTGTAAATTTGGCGAATTCACAAAACGTTAAATTCATGTAGTGAGAAAAAAGAATATGTCAAATTAACAGAAGTGATTCTGTTAAATCAGAAGAAGCTCAAAAAATAGTGTAATTTAGTGTTACCGGAAAAAAAAAGATTATTAAAATAAATTGAAACTAAATATTGTGCAAAAGTAAGCCATTTATTGCGTAAAACAAATTTATACAAATTTTTACTTCGAAATTACATGAAATATTTCATAAAATATAAATACAGAAATTTGAACATAGTACTTTTTATCATTTTTCTGTAAAATTATAAACTGACATAAAAAACGTTTTCAAATTAACACAAATCTTCTGTGGCAAACAATTTTTTAAGGCATAAAAATAATCTTGCCATATCAGCACTTTACAAATAAGTAAATATTATGAGGAACATTTTGTACGATAATATTTTTTTCCAAATATCTTTTTTCACGCAAATAAATTATTTACACAATATAATCAAAACCTGTGAATAAATAACGAATAATATTTAATTAGCAATTGTAAACCAATAATATCGCAATTCTCGATGTCAAATACATTCCAATTAACATTTCCTTCAGGGCAAACAATAACACATGTTTGTTCATGGAGGATGCTTGCACAATTCTGGTGGAAATTTAATATTAGGAAGCGAGCACTCTAACATGCTATCGATATTATTATTTTATTAAGAGAAAACAAGATAAAATTATATGTCGTTCATTACATGATGAAATTATTAGATAAAATTATATGTCGTTTGTTATATATGCCTCCTCAACGTGAAAGACGAAGACAGAGACATTAAAAACGAGATAATATTCTCTGCGGGGGTCTAATGAGTCAACCAATGACGGTTCAACTTGGTGACTGGCAATGAGCTAGATAAAACCAACAGCGTCTTGTTTTATCGTTCGACGTACGTAAATTTTTTTCACATAGCTTATTACGCCAACTACTATACCTACAAACCGTATTTTTGAAAAAAAAAAAATCAATCTTTTGAAACAAATTATTCCAACGAGCAGCCGTGATGCAACATTTTATTTTATTTTTTCCGGCTGATAATTAATGCTGTAAATATATCTACGTCGAATGTGCGTCATTTGCAATAAAAAAAAAACACATCCCGCAGGAGATTTCTTGCTTCACGAAACACTGTAACGACGTAGTCAGAATTTGTGTAAACAGAAATTCTGATTATCCGATATACGAATAATTGATAAGTGATAAGATAAATCTGCTGGATTTTTGAGATCATTAGTGAGATATTAATGCCAATAATATACAGATGAATATTAGGGTGGTCCAAATTTAACTTTTATTTTTTTTTAAACCCAGCACCTCATAATTTTTTGAGGAAAAATGAAAAAAGAAAAATTTCGAAAAAAATAATAATCGACAAACTCTGAAATCCATCATGACGTCTGTGAAGTGTGATAAAAAAGAAAAAAAAAAAAAGAGGATTACGATAAAATTTCGCAACTGATGATGATACACTCGAGGCGTTACTTGTTCTACTTAGTTTCTTCCGTAGTTATTGTGGTCAAAGACTGCCAGCTCAGTATGTAGTTCTACCGTCTGACGTACATACTACTGCTGACCGATCGAGGTGAACTGCACTCGACAATCCCGACGCATTGCAGAGCCAATATTTTACACAAGGTCGTGAGTTACATCAGTCACTACGACGATATATAGCTCATCTCTATGTAAGAGTTGCGTACTGTAGCGAGACTTTATTAACGCTTTCGTTGCGATTTTAACGTAACAGGATAATCCATGCAATATGGCATTGGAGTAGTTGCTATTAGAACGCATTTTTAATGTATCCATAATATTATAAGAGTATATTAAATAACAGTGATTAAAAAAAAAAAAAAAAAAAAAAAAAGACGCGGTAGAGTTTAGACGTCAAGAATTTCAAACAACATAAAAACTATTAAGATCTCCCGATAATACGTTACATAAGAGTGTCAATAATGACTTTCGGCACATTATTACAACATCGCCAGTCACATAACTCTACCAAATTACAATTATGGCACATTTGCAGCATCTTTAATACCAGTTACAGGTTCAGCAAATTACAACTTTGTCTGACCGAACACCAGCAGCAGATGACAACTCACTGGCAACAGGCGCAAAAAAATTTCTATTATTACGGAGAGTCGTATACCGGTAGAGTTGTAATACGTTAACTCTACCGTAATACCGAGAAAAAATATCTACTGCCGGAGAGTCGTATACTGGTATCTGTAATAGGTAGCGTTGTAATAGGTAGAGTTATACTGTATTGCAACTCTACCACTTGACTCTCCGGTAGAGTTAACGTACTGCAACTCTACCAGTTGACTCTCCGGTAGAGTTACCGTACTGCAACTCTACCAGTTGACTCTCCGGTAGAGTTACCGTACTGCAACTCTACCAGCTGACTCTCCGGTAGAGTTACCGTATTGCAACTCTACTAGTTGACTCTCCGGTAGAGTTAACGTACTGCAACTCTACCAGTTGACTCTCCGGTAGAGTTAACGTATTACAACTCTACCAGTTGACTCGCCGGTAGAGTTACCGTACTGCAACTCTACCAGCTGACTCTCCGGTAGAGTTACCGTATTGCAACTCTACTAGTTGACTCTCCGGTAGAGTTACCGTACTGCAACTCTACCAGTTGACTCTCCGGTAGAGTTACCGTACTGCAACTCTACCAGTTGACTCTCCGGTAGAGTTACCGTATTGCAACTCTACCAGCTGACTCTCCGGTAGAGTTACCGTATTGCAACTCTACCAGTTGACTCTCCGGTAGAATTAACGTATTACAACTCTACCAGTTGACTCTCCGTTAGAGTTACCGTATTGCAACTCTATCAGTTGACTCTCCGGTAGAGTTACGACTCTCCGGCAATAGAAATTTTCTCGATAAACGATAAAGTTACCGTATTACAACAATCTGGCCCGGATTGATGATAACTTACCAAGTTGAGATAATTTTTAATTATGCGAAAGATTTGTAATTGTTAGGCCAACTAAAAATTGAAAGAACTGTGAAGTCGGATCGAAATTTTGACGTTAGCAACATAATACCATGATGTTCCTTATAGTGCAGCATGCCACTGTGGTAACAGATGTAATAGAGTCAACGCGTGCATCGACAATCACGTGTTATGGCGAAAGGGTGTTGCGAAATTCTTAAAGCGCGCGTGGCCACTTTGCTTCCGCTATATTGGCGCTCTCGCTTTAATTTCGGCAGCACGATATGCAGTGGCGTTTAGAGCGAAACACGCCCCGGCTATTGACTTCTTCGTGACGATGAGAGAACAATATAAGAGCGAGACCGCACGTTACCCACGAGATATTTAAATTTAGACGTGGCGCCTCTTTATTCTGTCGACTCTTCACTTGTCAGCTAATCGAGCACTAAACACACTTCCTCGTTGTTTCGATAAACGAATAGTACGTAAAAATTGCAAAATTAAGTATTATAATATATATGGGTCATTCCGTCTGGTAATTTTTTATACGACTAACATAAATCTAAAAGACACGAATTTTTCTTGTTTGCAATTTTTGAAATTATCTGCGATTTTGTTAAAACGAATTATCGAACGAAACTTTTTGAAAATTTGAAAAAATTCTGAAATACTTTTGTAGGAAAATAAAATTTTTTGATACCCAAGTCGAAGTGGGTGTGACAGTTTTATTTATATTATATATCATTTAAATTCGAGTAATGAACATATTCATTGCTTGATTTATGGTTAAAAAGAATAGGATGGTAAAATAAAGTAATAAATAATTCATTTCGCTGTCGTATATTATATATAGTTTTATATATGTATCGACAAGTTATGCCAAGTTATGAGAAAAAGTCAACAGAGAGCCACAAATCCTTCTTGCTTATTCGAAAAGTATCATTTACAATGATAGATAACGTCCTTTCTCGTGTGAAGCAGAAACAAAACGACCTATAATTACCGCATTATCGCAGACGCGTGGGTAACGCGAATCATTCGTTTATAACTGCATTTTTTTTTTTTTTTTTTTTATCATGGTCAAGGTCTTCGTCATTATACTGTGTATAATCGCACACAGGTACGTTTTATTTCCATCAGTGGCCTGCAGCCTTCGTACTACCTGTATTATTATACATTTTGCTTCCTTCTAAAGGAATCCTTTATTTTATTTATATTCAAGATTTTCAAGTGAATTCCGCTTGAGACAAAAGGATCATCCTCTTAAAATAGCGTCAGATCGCCTCTTGAAATACAAGACGAATCCACTTGAAATCGATTCTGCATCAAAAGGAACGATCCTTTTGGTTCGCCAAGAGGAGACGTCCTTTTGGTGCAAGCAAAAATATTTTTTTTTACCTCAAGCGTAATTGTACCTTGATAAATGACCACCGATTGAGTAATATTTCACAAATAAAATAATCATACTTTATTTGCCTTTTGGTTTTATACCATACGCGGAAGGAATTACGAGTGTATATTGTCAACATCATTATACTATTATTAAACATCTTTTTATTTTTAGAAATACTACGAGTATCACACTTACATTACCAGACATAACAATTCTGTTTGTCGGAACAGAAACTAAAGAGCAGAAATTTGAAAATTTATTTCACTTTATTTTCCATCTTGGAGGAAGATGAAGTTGATCTACATATTTCCACGTATAACGAGAGATAGAAATTAATTAGGAAGCAATTTCTAATGATCTACTTTACATTTTTTTTTTTACAATTTTTCAGTATTCCTTATAGAGTTGATTTGTGAAAAATGAGACACAATGTGCAACGAAATATCATTTTTAGAATGAATTGTTTTATCTTCTATAATAAAATTATTATCATTATTATTATTATTATTATTATTATTAAATTTACTGTGTAATCAATCTGCGTAAAGTTGTATAGAAATTTCTATTTTTATTACGGTCAAGGTAGTTCTAAGTCGATGTCGTAATAGCTTAACAGTTTCAGCGGTATCGATTAGCTGCATTGAAATTTCCGGGATAAGAGACAAGTCCGCATCATCCAGATATAACCGCTGTCGTGTTTCTGTCGTGCCTGCCAGCCACTGGCTCGTCAAGTAATTGGATATACTGCGAAACTTATCTACCGCTATTACTACCATTATTATACATTCGTATTTAGGAATGCAAGCAAGGAATGTAAAGATTCGAATGAGCAGCACAATGTCGGGCGGTCGACTAATTGTCGGTTCCGTACTAACATCCGTACCAGTCGCGTTTTATATTAACATTTTCGTAACCTTGAGGTCGTTCCATTGACAACGAAATCGTTGTGAAATACTTGTGCGCTTCACTGATAACATCGTGACAATAAATTAGTTTCTCCAATTTGTGTTGTAAGCACTTTATGTATGGGACATTCCGTTACATCTCGATCAAGGTCTGCCGGCGATGTTATTGGTTTGTGCTGTAATTTTTCATTCCTAGGAAGCTTTGTTTTCATGAAAAAAAAAAAAAAGGTTTTCGAGATTTTCATTTCAGGATTTTTAGAATGGTCAAAAACGTCGAGAAATGCGGTTTGGAAAAAATGTTCCTAAGACGGTTCGAAAATTCAATCGTCTCTTACTCAGTAAATGGGTGAGCGATCAGACTGAAATTTGACACGCAAGTGAAGTATTTGAATCGCTTTGACTCTTATCATTTTTAACAAAATATATGCAGGCATGTAGATTTTATAGATTTTTGAATTTAAAAAAAGGGCGTGGCCGTTCTATCTTTCATGAGACTTATTATATTTTGATAAATAATTCTTTAATGTTTTTTTTTTTTATTGAATTTGGCAGAAATTGGAAAAGCGGTTCGGATTTTATGAAGTTTTGAACTTTTCGTAATTTTTTTGAAAATTTTATAACTCGAGAACTGTTCAAGCAACTAATCCAAAATTTTGCACAAAAATTGAATAAAATGTGTCGTATTTTAACACTGAATTTGGTGAGAATCCAACAAAGAGTCCATAATCCGGAATTTTTTTTTTTTTTTTTAAACTTCTCACAGAGGCAGTTTTGTAAAAATTCGAAAATAATGAACATGTAATGTACAAAATTCTACATTGCATCCTTTTCAATTCACATTACATCACACATTTTACGAATATTTTTATGCTAAAAAATGAAATGCATTATTTAAAAATGATCTTTCTACGATTTTCAAAATTTCCTCCCGCAGTTTTGAAGTCTCTTTTCAAAAAGCGCAAAAAAAAAATTTGCTATACTTAATAAGATTTTCCCAATTTTTTTTCGATTTTAGAAAATAGCTTCAAAATTTTTCAAAACAAATTATATCTCAAAGACTTAGAGCTTAGAGAATCTAAAAAAAATAAAATTGCCATAAATTTTTCGGTGACATGTATATAAAAAAAAGTACGATTTTCAAAATTCCCTCCCGCACTTTTGAGATCTCGATCTTTTCAAAAAGTGCAAAAAAAAAATTTTCTATATTTAATAAGATTTTCCCGATGTTTTTTTTTCTCGATTTTAGAAAATAGTTGCAAAATTTTTCAAACAAATTATATCTCAAAAACTTAGAGCTTAGAGAATCTAAAAAAATATATATATAAAAATATATAAAAAAAGTACTGGCCAAATTTAAGAATTCGTTGGCAGATCTTGATCGAGATTTCACGGAATGCCCCATATATTTATACTTTTATAGTTTTGTAAGAAAAATAATTTTCCGTGAATGTTTTACAAAGAAAGCATAACTGTGCATATAGCGGCTGAAGGAATGCGGAATTCTCAAGGGACTCGAGGATTTTCAACTTGTAAAAGCCACAGCTGCTGTTATAGCGAAGAGGGCTTAGCATAGGAGTCGAGAGTTGAGTGCAAAAGCGACTATGAACGAGATCGAGAGTGAGCCAGTGAGGGTTGCGCCGGCATCGGAGTTCCGGTGACCTCGAAACCGCGCCACCTTCCACCTCCTACTTCTCTCTGACATCGTGCATACACACCCACTGTCGCTCTGCCGAGCGCTTCTCAAGCTCTCTTCCTCTGTCTCTCTCTCTCTCTGTCTCTCTCCCTCTCGCTCCCTACGTGTCTCGTCACGCGCAAGCCAACGATCGATATTTTACCCTCCGCCATTCGTTCACACTCGTAGTCGCCCTCGGGGTCGACGACGACCCACCGCCACCTAGATTATCAGCCTGCTTGAAATTTTTCCGATCATCCTGTTGCACTCGGCAATTTCCTATTTTTCCCCATTTCGATTATCAAATTTTGCCATTTCACTCAATTCCCGATTTTGCGAACAAATCGTTGCTCAATTGCTTAAGAATATTTCATACGTAACTGTTGAGTCATTTTACAACCCGAATATGCAGTTGAGAAAAAATAGTCTGTGTAAAATAAATATATAAGTGTCGTAGAGATGTTATAGAATAGTAACGCTATGCTGCGAATTCACAAATGTACCGCGGAAATTGAATTGTTCATTTTTTTAGAGAAAATTTAGTTGATAATTTGGACAAAATATTTTTTGTGATGAAAAGTATTGAATATATTATAAAACATGTGGAAACTAATAAATTTTCTTCTTTTTTTTTTGGGTCTGAATATATATTTTTATTCATCATGAATCATTGCCCTTTGCAACCTATAATAAATTATTTATCTCATTTTTTTAATATAGTTTTATGCCATCTGTGATATTCAGTAGAAAAAAAAGTATGTAAATCTATGAAAAATTGTGAACTAAAGTAACTATTAAATATTTCTGTGAATTACTGATCGAAAGACACATTTTCATTGGCTTCTATAAATATTTCTTATATTCTATTAATTTAATCATAATTTGAAACTTTTTTTTTCTCTATCGATTATTATAAATTTTGTCTGAAATAGTATTTTTATTTGTATTAAAATCATTGCATTTACTACGAAAATTGGATATACTCGAGCCTAGGTAACAATGAAAACTGCAGTACGTTGGCCTGCTGCAAAAATCATTGCACCTGGTTCATACAGAAGTAAAAACTTGCCCAGCCCGAGGCCCCGTGAAGGTTCACCGGAAACCCATAATCACGTAGGCTCGACTTTTTACGACCTTCCTACGTGGCGTTAAACTAGAATACATGTCACAATATGTTTTTTTTTTTTTTTCACCTCCATAACCAGCACATTTTTTAAGAATAACGAAAAAAATATTTCATCGGAATTTACGAGAAAAAAAAAATATATTAACTTTATTCGTGAAATAAAGTTAAACAACAAAACTTACCCACCTCTTGGCAGGTAGCACGAACGACGAGCAATTCCTTCAACATTCCCCGGAATAAAAATCACCCGGAAAACGTTCACACACGTAGTAATTTACGTTAAATTATTAGAACTTTGAAATAATTGGAACTGAAGAACTGTCGAACTTTGGAATAAATTGTTCGAAATTCTAGATTGAACAAAAAATTGGCGTCAACGTTACGATATATATATATATATGTGTGTGTTTGAGTTAAAGCACTCCCCGATTGTGTTTATTCACGAGCACTCGATCGAGTGACACGCTGCAAGAACGGAGTTTGCTTTAAAAACACCTTGCAGGACGGAAGCTGCCATACTACTGCAGTGGTATAAAACAGTAGCGCTGCATACTGCGCGTGGAGATGGGAATACCGTCGACGGGGAAATCGCATCGAGTAGCGACATCTCGACTCACTTCCGACCTCTCTGCGTCCCAGGAGGCACCCTGGCAGGTGAACGAGGAGATTCGCAACGAAGAAAAACGTCCCGCCCTCGAAATCCATCTAGTCTACAATTTATTTTCAACGTTATGTCGGTATTACACGCTAAACGAAAGCGTTTTAGTCATGTAAAAATGACATCTGACGAAATAACGTGTTGTATCAAAATATAATATCACTTTCGTGATATAACAGAGTGTGCTGAATTATTTCTGGTTCAGAAGAATCACAGGTTCGACATAAATGTGTGTAACATTTCTGTACAATTACGTAACATTTACGTATCTCTCGTCACAAAGAAAAAGGTTCTATTCCTGTTCCGTTATTGTAGGCAGTTTTTAAATACACTGAAAAGGTAATTGCTCTTCGCTGTCAGCTGGCAAGGAATATTACATGTCAACATTTTTTTAAAAATCGAATGAAGATTTGTTGCAAATGTTTTCGGGGGTCGCTGAACCTGAATTTCATCACATTGTGAAAGTTCAAAATGGCGGATACAATATGGCGAGGCAAAATTCGGAAAAATTATGGTATTTGATAAAAATGGGTACTTTATAGTTTTTTTAAGATTTCAATCTTATAAAATCCAATAAAGTGAATCAAAATAAAGTCGAAGAAAAAAAATAGAGCAAACAAAAAATATACTATATTACAAAAACAATAAAAATAGGTCAACACCCACCACGTTGCTTCGTAAATCTGGGTTATGCAGAGAGGACCAATAAAAAAAAAAGTTTGATTCTTTATGTAAGTCTGACAATTGATTGAATTTCAACAACCTCAAAAACCGTACGATAAACATTTTTATCGAATTCCAAATATTATTTTCGAATTTCGAGACGAATTTAGAAAATTCTTGTAATTGTCAAATCAGTTAAAACTCGATGAGCATAGTCTCCTGCGATGATACAAATAAACTCTCTAAACGACTTCAAACTTTCTGGGCCAATAGTTTATTTCGGCGAATAGACGTTTTATAAATCTAAACCAGATTGATCGAGTAGTTTCAAAGATCTCGAAGAGTGCACGCCAATAGGCATCTTTTTTGTAATTTATGAGAGAACCCCTAAAAATGTGTCAAAATGTTTTGGCACCAGTTGACATGAGTTGCTTCATATGTTTCACATGAAACTGCCAAAAGCTTATACCGAGAGACTGCAGACGGCAGAGTCTTGCGTAAAATTCATTTACAATGTGATAACAATTTTTTTCGATACTTTAATGTTGATTTTGTGAAATTTAACATCAGTTTTCAAATTATCTAAAATTTCTGACACCAGATACACACGAAGACATCGTTATTAGTTGTACAATTGTCGTTAAGATATATTGACGCAATGAGATTTTGTTAGATTCAAGGGACTCCCCTGTTTAATATATCCGATGTATGGGTGCGATATCGTTAGGTCTGTTCGTTTGCACGTTGCCAGAGGAGCTCCGAGTGCTCCGATTATGTTCGTTTATCCCGGAAGCACTATAGCACCATCTGTCGGATTTCAGCAGCGAATAGTAAAGTGCTTGGTACCGGCATGAACTAATGCTCAATCGAATGCAAAATGAATATTATATTAAATTTCATTTAGCATTATTTGACTACTGGTAATTAACACCTATCTACGTATGAATAATTGGGGTATCTTCGCTAAGCAGGAGCAGAAAGTGCTCGCTGCTGAAACTCGACACATCAGAGGGAGCTACAGTGCTTCCGGGATAAAACGAACACGTATCAGAGCGCGATTATAGCGTTTTGAGAGCTCCTCTGGCCCAGGCAAACGAATAAAAACCTATTTATTATTATAGAGAAATACCACTGGAAGTTCTGCACTACTTGTGTCAAAATGACGATACACAACTCTCGACAAATCAGCAACTACGACTGCGAGAGCATGCCACTTCCGGTTGGCGTAATTTTTTTCAGCGACAAAAAAGTGACTCAACAGTTTACAAAAATGATCAAAGAGGGAGCAACGCATCAAAGTCAAACGTCGTCGAGGTTCTAACCAAACCATGGCCAAACAAATCTAAACAAATCGATCGACAACTCAGTGCGAAAAGTAAACAAATACCGAATTAGTGAATCTACGACTGTACTGCGCAACAAGAAATACAATGTCTACTTTGTACGATCAAATGAAGCTCCTGTATGACCAGTGTTTGTACTCTAATGTTATCGGTCTCGTGAGTATATTGTTATTATTTATCGATGTGTACACAAACGACTGTCTACAATGGAAGTATGCAATTATCGTTATTTCGTATTGTCATTTTTTTTTTTTTTTCAGGCCAATTTAATTCTGTCGTTGAGCGATCACAATGGCGATTTATTACCAGCGCATGCTAAATTTCATGTCTACGTACACTGCGCCGACTCTTACTTTCACTTGGGAAAGTACCGAAAGGCAGAATCTCTGTACAAGAAATCACTGCAGTTTCGCAAGTGTCTGCTCAAGTCCAAGGGAGCAACAAAACCTCCCACGGAGGGTCACAAGGATCTACTCTCTGACATAGATATCAAATACCAAATTCATCTCTGTCTGGTTAAACTGAAGAACCAGCAAGAGGCTCTTCAAGTCTTACAGAGTATACCGGGAAAACAAAGAACGGCAAAGGTATAATATTGATTATAGAATGCTTAAGGAAGTTTATGTCCACAGTCATAACAGTCCTGATTTTCTAATTTGTCTTCCAGGACCCTTTCGATTGGGTCCACACTATTTTATATAATATACATAACTCTCAAAAATACTAATTTTTTTAAAATACATTTTTAATTGTCTACAATTTTTAAAACAAGATTATCGAAAGACACATTTTAAAAATGTGAATAAAATCTGAAAAACCGTTTTTTTTTTTTTCAATTCAAAGGTAAACATGGCATTAGCAAAAATATTCCAAGAGCAAGGAATGGAACGTTCGGCGATAACGACGTACAAAGAAGTGTTGCGGGAATGCCCATTAGCGCTGGAAGCTGCAGAAGGACTTTTGGCTTTAGGCGTCAAAGGTATAGAGGTAAATTCCCTCATAGTCGGCTGCACGGCCAATTTACCAAACGCCGACTGGCTCAATACGTGGATCAAAGCTCACGCCCACATACACAATCGTGAATACAATCACGCTGTCAGTACACTTAGATCGCTCGATAATGTTAATTTTCTTCGCGACAACTTTAATCTTCTCGTTACTATGGGCGAATGTTATTACTACGCTGGCGACGATAAGAATGCACTGCTCTGCTTGCGAAGAGCTAGAATAATCGACCCGGACGTTACTAAAGGGTGAGTTACTGTTTATCATCCAAATTCTAAATCTATTTTATAATACAAACAACACTTACAAACCAATTTTATTCATTTTCAAAAAATGCCAGATGTAATTTTTAGTCGATTAATGAACATTTCGAAAGAATTATATTTTTGTTCAGTCAGTAATTTTAGATCAATTTTGTAGACAAATATTTAGAACAATTATATCGTTGTCTTTTTTTTTTAATTGTAAAATAAACAAGCAAACATTTTTTTTTTATTTCTCGACAGGCTAGATCTCTATGCTGCGGTTCTCTACAAAACGCAATACACCAAAGACTTGGAGAAGTTAATACCGGTGATAACGTCAACGAGCGAATGCACAGCCGAGATATACATAGCTATGGCGTACGCGTTGTACGCCTCGCGAAAGCTCAACAGAGCAAATACGCTCACCGCACAAGCTATAAATTTGAGTCCTAACAACGTCGAAGCTATTATACTTAGGGGAAATATTTTTATCGATCAGAAGAAGTATCAGGAAGCGCTTCATCACTTTAGGCAAGCAATGCAACTGCGGCCGCATCGTTACGAGCCGCACAAGGGACTTGTCGACTGTTTCGTTGGAATGCATCGACTACGAGAAGCTCTCAATATTGCCAGTAGCGCTTGCAAGCAACTCGGTCACACGCCTAGAGTCTTATCGGTAAGTAAAGCAGCCGGAAAAGTAGATTCAACATTACATTTTTTGTGTAATTTTTACAAAATTTTATGGATCAATTGACCACAGTCAAGAGTAATTTGTGAAAGAAAATTTATGAAGAAATTTGGTTGTTGAATAAAAGCGGGCTGTATCTTTGACAGAAAAATGTCAAATGACAAATATGTAGAGGGTCAATTTTTAGAGTGTTTCCTAAAAACAAATTCAACATTAGTATTGATACAGAATTATGGATTATCCTTGTGAAAAAAAAACATAAAAAAATACCTCGTTTCACATGAACGTTCGTTAGTTAACGTTTTTGCAACTCCATGATTATTAATTTTTCTCTGTCTTGAGTACACATACTGTCGTACAAATTACTCTTCACTTCTATAATTTAATCCATAAACTTTAAAAATAAATGATGACACAAACGTAGCACTAATTCGACTAGTGTGAAACGTCCAAAGCTCCTTAAACGCTATTGAAATTTTGTACTTATATTGAAATCGTTTTAGTTATACGCTTCCGTCTTGATGAAAGATCCGGTATCGGTCGGGAAGGCGAAAAATCTATTGGAAAAAGCTCTTTCCCAAGACGAATCCTACTTACCTGCTGTATATTTCCTGGCTGAAATTTACGAACAGGAAATGAATCTCGAGGCCGCGATCGAGCTCCTCGAAAGACAAGTCGAGATACAACCCACCTGCAAATTGCATCAAATGCTTGGAGACTTGTGGGCGAGAGTGCACAACGAAGAAAAAGCTCTTGATCACTACGCCGTTGCGCTGAAGTAAGTTTAGGGTGCTTCACAACTTTTTTATAATTCAAGAAAAAAGGTCGTTAATAAAATTAACAAACACTTTCGACAAACAATGAATTCTGGCGACCAATTTCAAGGGGTGCCTAATCATTTTATGCAACTAGGAAGAATGAAAAAAAAAATACCGAAACTTGCGAAAAAAATTGTAAAAAAATTCAATTGTTTATAACAATAGTAATTTACTACTTTTCACTACTTGAAAAATAGATCATAAAAGAACGTTCCTTTAGTTTCAAAACTCTTTTTGGATTATCTCTCTACGACAGATAAAACCAGAGATATTTATTGTTTAACAAGAAATCGAGTTCATTTTCCGAAAAAATGTCATACCCTATAAATAAAAAAAAAAAAAAAATCACCCGAACGAAAAAATCCTTGTTTTTGTATATAGATAACGTAATAAAAGTTTCATACGATTAAAAAAATACGAGATCAATTCTCGGCTGATTGCAGGTGGAATAGCTCATAGGTGACGAATCTGCAACATCCATACGAAGAAATTCACTTTACGTACTTTATTTTACAGTTTGGATCCAAGCAACAGACGTGCCTTGGAAGGAATGCACAGATTGGACAGCACGGCGAGCAAATTAGATTCGACTTATTACATGACGGTCGGTGAAGAGCATGCGGACACAACGTACGACGTCGGGGACGGACTGCCGGATTCCGACAACGACGAGGCAGCTGATGAGAGTGAAACTGAGGCTGTGTGGTCCGACATGGACCTCGAGGCCAATAGTCAATAATAAAAAAAGATTGTTATGTTTTTCACGAAAAAAAAAAAATGTATCGATGAGAATACCGTCGTTAGTGCGACTTTTGCAACAGAATTTCGTACATTCTCCGACGAATCGCCGAGCCAATTGGGCAATATTGGCAAAGGCAGAAAAGTAGAGTGTTCTCGGGATAAGAAGAAAAAAAAACAACAATGAACTCTACGGCTCATACGCTCGTCTATTTAAAAGACTGACAGTTTACATTTCTTCGTTCATTTGTTATTCATTCGTTTATCGAAGTGAGAGATTAGCGGATCAGTGGCAGATATAGTTTATTACATGTTGTTGCGATCAACACGAATTATGATTTTTATGCCAGTACTACTGCGATCGAATGTGGCCGTTGTATAGAAAAACAATTATGTGGGTTATCGCCGAGATTATTGATTGATTAAAAGCCTAACGATATAAATTGTGTCTAAACTTGTATACATATTATTCTACATTAAATGATTTTACGAATGAATTGTATATTCCTGAAATGGTGATTTTGATTTGTCTTCCTTTTCCTGTGTATATTTTTATATAAAATTTGTATTCAGCTTATTAATTTATAAACGTCTATTCATCGTCTGTGACGTTTTGCGAAACATATTATCAATTATGATAATAGCTACTTATTTGCAGACAGATAATCCGATTTATGTTGAGAAGCCTCCTTAAATAGATTGTTGCAATAATTGATTTGCAAATTAGCCGCAAGTTATAACGTCGAAAGGCGCTGCTTGCAGTGGTGTTTTTTTTTTAATCAAAATGGCTGGTATTCGAGTTGTTAGGCAATTCGGTAAATAATTATTTATTACAGATTAAATACGTTATATATTTATAGAAATCATGAAAATTGTAACAAAACACCCTTAACTGTCCTGCGACTGATACATCGAGCGTAAACATGTGCTGTTTGTCCAGAATATTGTATAATCCGTTTCTAACCTTAAAATTTCTCCTCTGCCAGTTTCGTAAAAGTTTTTTTTATCCAATTTCACTTTAATTGTTACGTTAACGCGTTATTTTTTCAAATAAATTGTCAGGTTCTCGGTATATGCCATCGTTATGGAGGGCAATGTCCACTCAACAGAGAGCAGCCACAAAGTACTATATCGTCACTCCTGAGGTGAAGGACAATTGGGAAGATATACGAAATCGTGCGGCGACCCAAATGCTACTTTTGGAAATATTGCGCGGAATGGGAATAACGCTATCGTATTTCTTCAGAGAGCCAGCGACAATAAATTATCCATTTGAAAAAGGACCTCTCAGTCCAAGGTTCAGAGGGGAACATGCTCTGAGACGGTAATTACACCTATTATACGATTGTTGTTGCTCATAGTAAAAAAAAAGGGGATGCAAAAGTAAAACTTTGTACATTGCTTTCTCATTATTTTTTAATTTTTACAAAACTCTGCAAGGTAGTATGTTGATAATTTTTGACTTCCTTGCAGAGGAAGTTTTGTCAAAGATACAAAATAACAAGGAAGCAACTTGTAAGGTCCTACTTTGGAGGCTCGTTTTGTGGGATATTCCGTACGGATTCTACCTGGATCTGACCCTCGATCTCTCAGATTTCACCTACAATTTTTTTGATTATTGTCCCAACTCTAAAAAGAACTCAAATTTTTTTTTTTTTTATTTTTGTTATTTTCAAATTTGAATTAGTTACAATTTTGCAAAACAAAAATATTGTTGACCAAATTTGAAAATCTGACAAAAAATTGTTAAAAATCCTGTATCAGATATAAAATATTTTAAGCCTGGAGTCAGAGTGGGCTGACATATGTTTTTACTTTTTTTTTTTTTAGAGTTTAACTCGGAAAAAAAACAAATTTTTTTTTTTATTATGAAAAAACTTTTAAAAAGATGAAAAGACATTTAAAAAAATAAAAATTGAAAATGATTCGCTGTAAGCTGTGGCTAGCATATTTTCATATGTATCACAGGTTTTTTGACAATTTTTGCCGATTTTTTGTTTTAGTCTTTTTTTATACTAACAAAAAATCAACGTTAAATAAGAATGAACGAAAACCGTGAATTAAAGAATTTCATATTATTTTCATTAATTCTATGCCCGATATTAATTCTGGTTTCTGGTAAAAAATGTATGGTTTTGCAAAAAACAATAAGAAAATATCTGCGAAATTTCAGGGTCAATTTAAATTGTCGGAAAAAAAATGGTCGGAAAATGTGATTTTCTGACCCTTAAACCTCATACGCGGCTTTTCAAGCTTTAAACTCATAAATTTGCAGTTATCCATCAGGCGAAGAGCGATGCATAGCTTGCAAGCTTTGCGAAGCCATTTGTCCGGCTCAGGCAATAACCATCGAGGCTGAGGAGCGCTCTGACGGTTCTCGAAGAACTACGAGATACGACATCGATATGTCCAAATGCATCTACTGTGGATTCTGTCAGGAAGCTTGCCCGGTTGATGCAATCGTCGAGGTATTCTCTCGTTTTTCGTTGAATTAAAACAAATCCACGAATTTATACTCGATATAACAAAATTATATATATTTTAGGGTCCCAATTTCGAGTTTTCTACAGAGACACACGAAGAGATGCTGTACAACAAGGAGAAGCTGCTGAATAACGGCGACAAATGGGAGTCTGAAATAGCGACAAATATTCATGCAGATCATTTATACCGTTAAAATTGAAAAAAAAAATACGTCTCAGGAGATTGTTTAGTCATACGTGTGGGCAGCGTTAACTATTAATCGGGATGCTTACAGGGACGCGGCTTTAAGCCATGTCCACGGAAGAATCCTGCGAATCCTTATTTCGAGTAGAGTCGCTCTTAGCGAACGTAGGCTAAATTGTAATGCAAAACGTGAGCAGTGCGATAAACCCTCAGTGCAAGTTGTAAATAAAAAGTTAAGGTAAACCTTCTTCCTCTAATTACGTTACTTTCCCTACATATGTAAGACTTCTTTGTGCATAAATTATTATTGAGCACATGTTCGAATTTTCTGTTGTATTATTTATCGTCGGACATTTATCCCTCGGGGGTAAAAAAAGCTGCCCAAAACTTGCACCATTTTGTTTTTTTTTATCGTTGAACGATTATAATAACCAGATTTTTTTTTGAAACCACCATCGCGAACTTAGGCGTGATATGAAAACACTGTCCAGCTTATTTTGATATCATAAATAATTTGGTAATCATATTAAAAATGGAGTCAAACATTTAGTTCTTGAATAAGGAATTTGACGCAAAAGTTTTTGAAAAACCGAAAATATAGTTTTTAGGATAATCCAATTTGTTTGAGATTTAAAGATTTCGATTTATTTCAAAATTCATAATCAAACTAGGAAATTTGGGGTGCCATTGATCAATAAGTATACAAGTAATTCAATAAATTATTCAAATTTTATTATATATATATGTATTTATATATAATCAGTCATCGCATACATTACACCAGGATGTACCGACGACTTGTATCAGCAAACCACGATCATCGTCGCCTGCTCTCCATTGGTAGGTAGCGATAGTTTTATATTTTCAGCGCTCCAGTGCAGTAAAGCACCTCGGCAAACAACACTCCACACGTACGGTATAAAAAATTCTTCCGGCTGATCCTCTTCCACGTACCTGAACTTGAGTTCCGGAAATTTCTAGAAATGTTTTAAACACTTTTTTACAGACTGATATGCATATCTTTTAAAAATCATCAAAAATATTTCTCAAACTTAAACACAACTTTGACGTTCTGGAATTTAGAAATTGTTATCGCTGAAACGTGCCCAATTTTTTTGTAAAATACCTATGACTATAGAGAAGTATGCCAAATTCCACATTTTTAGAAGCACTATTAAGGCAGGGAAAAAAATAATGCAGTGAAAAAAAAAGAATGTAGAGACCGAATTTCCAGTGAAATTAAATGAGAACATTCACTGCTTTGGAGGCAGCACTTTTGGTTGCCCTGACTCCACGTTTCGCATACTTTTTTTTTTCATTTATTTGCAAATTTTTTGCGCCTTTTCCGCAGGAAATTTCGAAAACACCCTAAATAAGGATTTTAGTTGTACAGATTTTTAATAAGTTACCCTAAGACGATCCTTTGGCCATTGCGTCGAACCTTGTTGTATCGCGGCAAGTACTTGACTTACCCCAATCTGGGATTGACCGATTTGCTCTAATTTGTAAGAAAAGAAATTGATCACCTGCAAATTAAATAATTCATTCATCAAACCGTCCAATACCATATGTATAGAATACGTATATTCTATTTCAATTGAATATATACTAAACTTACGGAATATATATTCTGAATGATATCTTGAAAAGCTGAGTGTGTTCTGTACGGCTGAAACACATCTCTCTTGTACAGTAGCGTGTAAATCAAGTTCGGATTCTGCGCCAGCTGATGCGTCAGAGCACTGTTTATTATTTCAAGCACCATTCGCAAGACTTCCTCAAGAATCGTTAGGTCTTGAATCTAAAGAAATGGGAAAGCAAATGTACATTATCATCTACAAAATGATTACAATCTTTAGACGCAGCAATTACATTATATATCATATAGAAATAAATTTTACCAAGTCCGTATTGTCTGTCTCCCGGGTGACATCGACAACGGTGCCGTAAACACCGGAATTCGATTGCTCGTGTATTCTCGCTTCGAGTCTAGCATGTTTCTTCGCTAGTGTCTCAAAAAGGCTCAGCAGTCTCTGACTGACGTAGGGATGCAATGCTCTAAACTGAGCAGACATATTAGCCAGCGCCGCTAAGCAATTAGTGTGAAGATATTTGTCCTGAAATAAGGAAATTCATTTATTACTAATTACTCCATTTTATCACTCTAATTCAGTTTCTTTTAAGGGTTAATAAAGCTGCAGCTAATAAAACGAAAACCATTTGTTCCATATAATAAAGCGATAAAAGCCATTGATTCCATAACTTACTCTCATTTTAAGCATATTGTACTGTATCGTTCGTATAACTACGAGAATTAGTAGACCACCTAATGAAATTTCACTAATACATCTCTCTGTGTACCACGTAACTCCTTTTAGCATCTGAAAGCATGAAATATATCGTTCCGTATCTGACATCGTAATTTACAAAATCAAAAAACGTGATGTATACTTTTACTATGAAACTCACAATTTCGTGTACTCTTCTGTTGAACGATTCGTCTTCGCTCAGTATCAGAAGTATTATTAGTGACATGTAAATATGATGCGACGTGTTGTCCGGAGCGTGGTACAGTATTTGCAGAATCGGTGTTATCTGAAAATAATCAACTCGTCAGAATAAGAGTTTCACTAAAGCCAGCAATTATTTTTACGTAAATGCCCAAAAATCTTACCAATAATTGAATATCCGATCGTTTGATTATGTACTCTCTGACGCTTGCGTTCTGATGCAACAACATATATAACAACAGTATTACTTCGTCGGTATTCGGTATCTTACAAATGGTGTTGTACAGTTTGTCCAAGTTCAACTGGAAGGAAGTTACAGCTTTTGTCGGCGCCGTGGAATGCGCATCTATCCAAAAAGATCATTTTTATTTTACTTTCATGAGCAACATAAAAGCAATCGAGCGATTCAAACGAGACAATCAAACCTTGTATGTGTGAAAAACTAATTAACGCATCTCTGTACGGATTCTGTGATGTCGTACAGTGATTCGTTAGAACGAGTAACAGCAATAACGATTGACTGGCAAGCGGCGTTTCCGTGTCACGCTTTTCTTCCTCGTCTCTACTCCCGTGCCCGTTTATTTGCACGTTCCTTATACTATTGCCCATTCCCATTGTAATAACATTCCAGAGTCCCGCTGAAATAAATCGTTTATACAGAGACTTTAAATTTCAATTTTAATTATACGAGACTTAAGATTTCGACGTGGAACAGTCCATACGAAGGTGATACTCAAAAGTAATCGAAACAAAAAATCAGCGGGTAGGTATAAAAAAATTCGCACGACTTTTTCACTGCGCCGTTCGATTCGATACATCTATCAGAATATGGAAAAAAAAAACTCAAATATTTCGCTCCGAAAAGTTTTTACATGTCTGAACAAGATATTTATGAAAAAAAAAATCGGTGGGAAGGTATAAAAAAAAAATGTTTTTCTTACCTGCAATGCTGAATACTATACTACCACCAGCCTCTCGCGACAACAATCCAGGCGGGGCATGTTGCTGTTGAGCAAAGTTATGCAGTAAAGTGCATACGACTAACGGAGCACGAACTCTCTGTTCGTTGTGCATTACAATCCTGTATACTAAACTGTACTCCGCCGAAGACTGAGCAAACAGTTGTACCGAAAGAAGTACGAGTATACAGTTAACAGTCTCGAGATGTACGATGTACGTGTATTCGCTGTAAAGAAGAAAAAAAAACAAAATTATTAATTGCATCGAAAGACAAAAGTCACGCACGGCGTTTAAAACTTACCACAAGGGTACGTCGATGACGATATCAAAAAGTGCTGTAATTAATTGCTCTATGCGACTAATTGTACCGTTTTCGGGATTATCGTTAATCAACCCTACTTCGGTGTGTTTAACCATTTCTTCTTCTCCAACAGTCTCAAGAAGATACTTCAGTATGCATCTGACTGCGAATAGAGCATTGTAGGATTGCCATGCGGAGACGACGCTAAAAAAAAAAGTAAATTTTCGTTAACGCTATTTTTCGATTTTGAGAAATGGAATCTGCCGAAATAATTGCCGATAGCTAATCAATGACAATCAGAATTTATAAATAATAAATAAGATCGAAAAATCACCGGAGCCAAAATATCAAGTGATATTTCTATCAAGCTTTTCTTCATTGCGTTTCGCAAAAATTTTAATTGTGATTTAATATTCAACTATTCGTTTTTCTTTTTTTTTTTTCATTTTCTTAAATATTTGAAACATTAATTATTAATTATGTTGTATAGGAAAATTTTAAGATCACTATTTTTTTAAGCAAACTTTTCGCAACCAATTTTTTTTTAAGTTCCTGGTAATGAGAAGATTACAAAATTATTATTTTGTGGACATACTTTTGATCCTGGACAGTTCCTAGTAGATTACTCGTTTGCAGCAGCGTTACTTCAATGAGTGTACCAAAATTGCCTGTGCTTAGATTGTTTGTCAAGAGCTTTTGGCAAGCAGAATCTAGAGTAGAATCCAGTTCTATCTGATCATTGCGCGTTACAGGCGGTCGGATATTGTAAGAGAGAAAACTATTCCAAAATGGATCCATTTGTGGAATGCATTCCTCACTGCAGAACCGCTCCAAAAGCGCATTCTTAGAGAGGTCCTCGTATCTGCTAGGTGTCGTCCCCATGTCTTTGCCGTTATTTAATTCTGAAAAAATAAGACTGCATTGTAATGACCGCAATAGTATGTAGTCACTTTTCAACAATTGTGAACAAACTATCCGTCCAAAGTGGTTCAAAAAAATTACGGAACATGCTTTGAACATTCTAGATGACGTCCGAAAAATTTATTTATAAGAACAAAAATGGCGACACATAATAAAAAATTCATAAAAAGGTGAAAATGCTAAAAAGACACTTATTCGCTCAAAAAATCACAGTTCCGTGAATTTTCAATATTTTTACCTAAAATTTGGACAGCATACTCCTGAAATATGCTACTTTTAGGGAAAAAATAGTAGCATAGTACGAGTTCTAAAAAAGTTATTTATTCCAACATTTGAAGGTCAATTTTGGTGTATGAAAAAATGTTGAATATTTATTATATATTTACAAATTACATCTATAAACGGAAATTTTCAACGTAACTGTAATAACTAACTAATTGTTAACATTTTTTTTTATAATAGAGCAATAAAAAATATATAAAAAATTACTATACTGCGGAAAAATATTATACATGTATCTGTAAAAGGGTTTGTCCTGTAAAATAAATAAAAAAGTAAATAAATAATATAATAATAATAATAATAATAATTCTCCCCTGTACGACCACAAAGGGTTAAAAATATAGTCTGGTTAATCTAGATACCTGCAATTACAGAGTTACACACTTGGTGCTAACTACTGTATTTATCCATTGAATGCAGTAAATATCAAGCCTTGATATTTTTTCTCAAAGATCCTTAATAATGAAAATAATGTATCGTCTATTGGCACTCACATTAGCACTAAAAAGCCTCCTCAATGTATTGTGCACCTCCATAAAAAGGATTTCTTAAAACTGTCAGATGAAAACGTCAACGTTTATATATTCATGCAACTGATCACAGAGCACTTTTGTAATATTTGCCGCATCAATAACGTCGTTATAAGAGAAAAGAAAAAAAGCTTTTATAATATCCACATCAGCGTGAAAAACTACGTAAACTTAACAAAAACATTCGATTGTCAAAGAGCAGACATAACCTCTTACTCTTTATAATTGAGCTGGCTAACGAGCACAAATCCATCAAATTGATATTTACAACACTATCGAGATAAATGTAATTATCGATAAAACAATATAGTTCAGGTTAAAAAGCGTCCAACATATCCCTTGTTAATTGCCGAATAAATAGTTGTTACTCACACAGATCTAGTTTATGCCGAGTTTGCATCGCACCTAGTCTTTGGTTACACTGACAAAATGTTCCAATCACGAGCGACTTCTTCTAAGGATTCTACAGGAAATTTCATGACTATTTCCAGGATACAACGGAAATGTCCAACGAGCAGTTAGGCATTTTTTTTGTCGATGTGTCACGTCAAAGATCCAGTCACGTGGGGTATAGCTTTGTAGAAAGGATACTTTCTACAGCTTTCTAGCATGGTGTCTGAAATTTATTGGAAGATTGATCATGTAGTATATTTTTTTATTTCTCGGGATTCAGGCACTTTCGTCCTCAGTTTAATGACCTTTCACAGAGTAGTATACATGGAATGCAAAATGCAGAAAATAGTGACGATTAATTGTTTTTGCTTCTAATCTCAGAGAGGGGACCATTCAAAAAATGCAGATTGTTGAGAGTAAAAATGATATACAAACCAGAGATCTTATTCTCATCTCTTTACAAACTATGCTAATATGACTCTGAAGATTTCTGCATCTGAAAATTTTATACTTTGGCCAGCCGTAATTATGTAACCCGACGGCCAAAAAACACTTTCCATTGACAGATTCGAGAAATAATAATTTTATGGTGTTTAAATAACGAAATATATCGGGCAAAAAAATTATCTATATAAATGGAGTAACACTAAGAAAAATTATTGGTATGAAATTTGGTGAAAATCTATAGTGGTTCTGATTCTGAAAAAATTAAAATTTTTCATTAACTTTCGTTAAATTAAAATTAGTTTGAAATTAAATTTTTATAAAATAAATTTGTGATTAAAATTCTACTTTAGAAAAATTCGTTTAATTATTTTTTTAAAACAGTGATTTTGATTGCGGAAAATTTGAAATTATTTTTGGTAGTGCAGCTAATAGAATATATAAACACGTCTGCAAAGTAGCCTTGGAAATTGCTTCCTCATTAGTGTGTACCTTTGACGAAGCTTCCTCTATGAGGAAACCAACGTTAATCAACAAACTTTCTCATAGAGATGACATTGTCAAAGGTATAAAATAATAAGGAAGCAATTTGAAAGGTTCTGCCTTGCAAACTTTTAATCTTAGTAGTTGATTGACATTTCTGAACCGCAAGGACTATGTTTAAAAAAATTTAAGTCCGAAAATTCTTTGTAACTACTGTTGAAAAATCTTTAAGATTTAAGATTTAAAGATGAGATTTAAAAATCTCTTTCATATACTCCCGCGAATCCCGTAGCCCCTTTTGCAGTCACGTGATTGTCCATCACGAAATAATGAACATTCAGCAAATTTTTCTCGATCGCAAATATGCGATCGAATAAAATTTCGTAGTATTTGTTTTTTTTTTTTTAATCGACTAACATTGGACAATAAAGGTACATTAAATAAATAATCACTCACAAATGTATGTTTCAATGGATTTATTCAATTGAGAAAAATAAGCTTGAAATTTGAAAGTTATATCTGCAGAAAATTAAAATATGTCTGAAACTATTTGTCTTAAAACATGACGCACAATAATATTTCATAGACTCGGTAGATAGAATGCAATTTTTGTTTTTCGTACATAATCGTGTAGTCGTCTAAAATATAAGAATAATAAGTGCTTCTTTTTTATTTCTTTGCTCCACGGTTGAAACGTGTAATTCAAATAAAATAATATATCCCAGTAAAAAAAAAGTATTGTGGTATAATGTCGAGAATATGCTTAAAGTTCTTCATGCCATAAAACACAAAAGTTTTTTTTTGTGTCTTTTCATGAAATATATAATTTTTTTGCATCTTGTGTTTTTTTTTCGGAGGTCTTTTTCCGATATTTTTTTAATGTTAAAAAATTCTTTCGAACTTCGAGACACAACATTATCCCACATATACTACAAAAATACTAAATAACTCGATACCCCATAAACCATTTTTTTTTTTCCGTTTGATTCGTCATGAAAAAAGTTTAGTCAATAGCAACATAAAATTCAAAAATAACAGTAATAAAAGAAAGAGCGAACAATAAGATAAGTAACGATAAGTATGAAGTTGCACGTCGAAAATATGGTTTCTCTTTCGCCAGTGTCGACACAGTGTTAATTGTCCTCCGCGAGGGTGTTGATCTTCGCGTTAATAGCCATTAGTTGAGCCAGAAACGATGTGTCGCCCATTACTATCGCCAGACCGGTAAGTAGACTCTTCATATTTTCGCGGGACAGGCCGAGTTGACGAGCGCACTCGTTGATTGCTGTTAATTCCTCGTCACTTGGAACAATCTGAAAGGGTAAAATAAAACATTTTTTATTCAGAGAAATTTATTTTAGCTACTTTTATAAAGATATCTTATTCATTTTCAAACCAAAAATTTCAATTAAATTTGATGTACATTGGAATTCGTAAAACATGTATTTAAGAATAAAAATTGAAAACACACACTTTAAAAAAGGACCAATTTTCAAGTACTTTGAATTACAATTTTTTTTCTCAACGATAAAGAACATTTAAATTGTTAAAAAAGATTAATACTCTTCAAGGTGAAAAGCTGGATTTTCGTTAAAAACTATAATTACCTTCGATGAGCTGCGAAATTTATTGAAAGGCATTTTGACTCGTGTTTTTCCTTTGCTCGTTTGATAAAAAATTGTGAATGTTTGTCCACTGTTGACGTCGAGCACAACGGGAAAGTAAATGCCGGAATTAACGTGACCCTTGGTGTCCCTCGCGAGTAGACTCCTGAAGTTGTAGACAATGTTTCTTCGTTCCGTCACGTCAATGGCAGTTAGATACGGCCTTGCTATGTAAATTAGAGCGACTTGCGTGCGCTCCAAGGCACCAGGGCGATTTTCTCTTTCGTGCCACTCGACGTAATCCGTATCCTGTGCGCACAGAGAGTAGTTGTACTCTTTCTTGCAACCTGGCTCGTCCGATTGCGTGAACCATCCGGTGTGTGGATATAATTTATCGGCCATTACTGTAATAACACGGGCGACATGATAACCCGGATCTAGGAGCAACACACCGCGACGTCCGTTAATATCAATCTTGAGACACACGAGTACGTGCTCCTTCTCGCCACTGTCGGCTGCAGGTGGTCCACCGACGTAACCGGCTATGTCACCGATTGTCTGCGAATAAATAAAATTAAAGAAGTCAGTTAGTTTTCACACAAGAAAAAAATTCTGTGCAATAAGACATTTTTTCTTAAGAAGATCCTGTTGAATTAACATTTTTGGAATTTTATGCTTGAAAATTTTCCAAAGGCAGCCGAAAAATATTTTGTTCAAGATCATTAAATGTTTAAAAGCTGTTTACATTTTAAAACCTTTATTTTTACATCAAAACTTTACGATTATAGAAGAAGAAATCAACAATTAATCGTGTGATATATTCTTCACGATTTTTTTTTCGAAAAAACAAAAAGAAATAAAACTGAAAGGCAGATTTTAATCACAAATTATGAAATTACCTCTTCGCACGACACCAAATAGAGGCCATTGGAGATGCCTGGATATCTGTCGTTTAGTTTGTTCAGGCGATTCGTCAGCTCGATACCAAGACCCACGCAGGTATGATGTTCGTGGGTAATTAGCGGCTGGTATTTACGATAGAATCTCTCTACCATAGATTCGTTACTTTCCTTGTAATCCTTGTAGAACCTTTAAATTGAAAAAAAAAATATACATATATATATTAGTCGTAAGTCTTTGCGATGTGAAATTTGTTACGCGCATATTTGAAATACGTTACGAAATATTTACCTAAGGAAGTTTCCAACCGTGTCGTAACGGTGCTCGCGTAGCAAGCGCTGTGTCTCCAGCTCAACGCTGCCCGCTAGTTCTTCATACTGTTCGACCGTATCAACGATCAAGGCTGGCGATTCATAGTGAGCCCAGACCGGCAGGGGTAACGGCACACCCCTGATCCAGGGACCGCGTGCCTGCCCCTGTGGCTGGCGTATCTCTCTCGTCTCGAGTCAACTTGGCCATTCGCTGCCCCAGCGGCCGACCGTAGGCATGTATCCACTCTCATCCCTGTAGCTGCTTATTGGCTCCACAGGGCTCTCTGCGTTCTTTAAACTCTTCTCTCGCTCTGTAAATTCAAATTACAATATTCTTATATTAATCACATGTTCACAGAAAACTACGAGGTTTTTTTTCTCTCGTTAATCGAGTTTTCTCATGAATTTTCCAAATGCTTCTATATATAATTTATTATATTCTATTAATTATTTGTATGAAAACTAAAATTTAGAGCTGCTATCAGCACGTAATTGCTTATCAGTGAAACTACTTAAAGATCCTATCAGTGAAAGCATTAATTTAAAAATCACCAGACATGACAAAATGGCATAAATCACATAACATTTCGTAAATATTTCTTAAAATTCTGTGTAGCAAAAAAAAATTATCAACGATATAACGCGATAATAATAAGAAACGTGAAAAAGAAAAATGAATTGTTACCAGTTAAAAGCTGCACGAGAATTTGATTTTTTTTTTTTTTTTACTAAAAATGTAATTCACGTGAAATAGTTTCTTGTTCAGTTAAATTTACTTCAATTATATTATATCTAGAATTCTTTAACGACTGCACGTAATTATTTTTTATCACTAAAGACTCAAAAATCTTATCAGTGAAGGCATTCATTTCACGGTCGACTGACCACTAAATGTATATATCTAAATATGTAAATATATATAGCACATCAAACGAAAAAAAAAAAAAGGCGAAGTTATCGACGTCATGACGCGATAAGGGTAATAATTTTCAATGTCAGCAACGTGATATGCATTGACCAGTAGCCGTAGATAAAAAGAAAAGCCAATAAAAAAAGAGCTGCACGTTATTGATTAAAAAATATCGTGGACGAAAGAAAATTCCGACAGATGCATCGAAATTCATTCGAGGTCGGAAAATGGGTGAAAGTATTTGAGAGCGTTTCGATCGCGTACAATATGGCGCGAGTGAACGCTATGGTCAATCAATGGACGACAAAGGAAATGCCACGTGTTCACTTCCGTCCTCATTCATCATTTCACGTTTGACAAACCACCGATTTCCAAATAAGGAAGCATCCGAATAAATCACGTACGCTGATAAAAAGAGTAAATGGTCACTCGTGCCATATCTCCTCGATTATTTTTTTCTCTCAAAACATCTCTTCGTTCACTAAACACTTTTGCAAACTGCGCAACAAATCGAGCGTTATCTCTAAAACCGAAGTTCCTGATAACCGAACAATCCAAAGTCTGAATTCAATTTCAGCCTATAACCCCCAAACATTTAATGTTCTTAATAATCAATAGACAAATTTGAAGAAAATTGAATTGATCTAAAAATAACAATGTCAAGTGTCGCAACTTTCCATCAATATGTAGGTCGTCTTTGGCCTTAAGGGCTACAATCGCATTTCGACCCTTAGACATTTTTTTTTTTTTTTTTTTTTTTCGAGCTCGAAGGTCATCCAAAATTTAACCCTAAATAACGACGTTACGTTGAATAATTATAATAATATTAATAGGGGAAGGAAAGGTGAACTTACCCATACAATGAGCGCACCAAACAGATAGGAACCTTCTTCTCTCGAAAACCTTATGAAAATTCACGTGTCCGAAGTCCGAGCAGAACTAAGGCATCGGTACATGCGCAAAGGTATATATACCGTGCCTCTGACCTCTCTCCCTAGCGATACGTCACAGTCCACACTCCAATACCGTCGTCACTAGCCTTGAGGGGCAAGCTATCATTATTTACATGTGTAGGCGCATGGATCCCACCAACGGTTGTATGTGTTGGTAATGCTGCTGGAGCAGTTGGGGTTAACGTACCAATTAGTGACTATAATAAGAAAAAACTCTCTCACTCTGAACGTGCAAAATCATAGGAATAAACAAGGATGCACGAGTGTACGCATTAGTGACCTAAACTACCATTGGCTGTTGGTCGATTGGTGGGGGAAACGACCACGATGATTACTATATCTATACATAACAGTCACAGATATACATGCTGGCCACTGAAAACATGGTGAGACTTTCCCTGACAGAATTTAAAAAATTCCCTGACTATTTAGAGTAATAGTGTCAATACGAGTAAATAATATTAATGTAACTTCCAATTAATGGTTACTGAAAAAAAATGTTGCAATTTTGCTTCTTTATAGTAAAACTCTGGGGTTTTTTTTTAAATCTTAAAATAGTCCCTGACTTTTCTGAGTATTTTGTAATTTCCTGATATTTCCAGAAGTCCCAGATTTTTCCTGAAGTGGTCGATAATTGGGACGATCATATTACGCTGAATACGTATTGATTGAATGTAGAGTGCAGCTCAGCATGCTGTGGTAGCGGGAAACTGTGCTATTTCCCCACCAAACGCAGACTGTAACAGTTACATCATTTTTAGATTGTAATAAAAACATAACGATGTTCTGTAATATTGATATCACTGTGATGTTTGGTTTAAGTTACAATAATATCTAGTTAGTGATTTTACTTTTAAGCATTATGATGCTTAAAAGTAAATGTAAATTTTAGATAACATTTCTGTAACGATAAATACATAACATATGTTACGAAAACGTTATTAAAGAGTGCGACACAAAACATTTTAGTTTACAGTTTATGTTCCTTATTTATTTTATTTTTATTTATACACTCGAATGTTTCTAATACAATTTTTATTACAGGAAAATCATTTCAAACCAATAAATATTCCAAAATATTTAGGAAACAAAAACTTTCCTAATTCCGGAAATACGCACTTCTTTCTCTGAAAAATACGAAAACATGCCGGAAATCAAAGAAAATTCAGATAAAAAAAATTACAGAAACTCGCTGAAAGAGGTATATTGTATCGAATTACTATTTCTCTATGATTGTATGTATTATAAAATGATGGCAAGTCCTTTTAACCGACCAAAAGGACACCTGTGGTTCTAAAAGCCAGCATAAAGTCGATTAGGATGCATACGAAACGTTTTGGTCTATACTTTCTCAGCCAATGAGGAGGCCTGCGTCCGGAGAGATATCCAATCGCTGCACACGTTTCATTTCTACGAGCTATTCGATTGGACTTTTCGTTTTCAGTATCATGAGTCATAAAATGCTATGCTTGACCCACACACACACACACACACATTTGCCAGATGTTTCATTTCACACAAACACATGACGTATAAACTGTATGTTACTGCTGTGTGCAGTATGAACCAGCTTATCCATTATCGATAATATTGTTATTATACATAGATAATCGAACAACTGATGCCGTTATCACGTTACTGTAATTGCGTTGTGAGCTGAAGCACGTGGCTTTTCATTATATACCTATATAGGCATTAGTGTGCGCACACAGTGACGCTCAACGTAAACACGAAAATCTTCCTATTGCGACCGATGACGAAACCGTCGTGAATTCTGAAAAGCACGCGTCTTGGAAACAATCGATCGTTGCGCGGTCGTCGAAAGCTGGGAAATACAAGTGACGTACGTGACTCATTACGGACGCGAAATAACACTTCTTACTACGGGGATTGGCGGTGTCTCTGGAGATTCAACGATAAACATACTTTGTTGTCGTTCCGCCATACGCAGCTGCCCAAATACATTTTTGTATCGTCAGCATACTTGTTGGTATTCGAAACCTGACCTGGAACACACGCAGTATGTGTGTGTTTACGAAAAAGAGGTTTATTGAACTTTTTATTAAGGAAATAATAACAATGGACTCAGTTCCATTGCAGATCGAATTAATCATGCAGTCGTATTTTATTGGTTGAGACAAAGAATAGTGGGATTAAGAGTAGTCACACGATTATAGTTAATCTGCAATTATGCGTTCGGTGGAGATGCAGTGAATGAATCAAAGTTAGTCATTAAATTCAAGGAACACGTGTCATGTTTCTCGGAAATCTGTAGTAAAGATAAAATTAATTTCTCAAAGATTCCGAGTCTCCTGACTGAAAAAAAAAGTTTAATTAATAAACAAATTGGATAAACAAAAAAATGATAAAAGAATAGACAATCCTTCGGAAATTATCGGATTTTCGAGAACATTCGCAAAGAAAACCATCTCGATCAGCTGATCATTACTAAACGTACACGTAACTCCTGTGTTTTACCCGGCGGGCAGTCAGGAGAAAAAAAATAAAATAAAAGGAAACAAAGTTGAACGTTGCACATATGAGGAAAGTTATAACGATTAAAAAGGGTTTACTGCTTTACATGTATGTGAAATTTTAGCGATTGCTCTAGTCGATCTCGAGACGTGAAACGATTATATCATACATATGTCCGGACGTTTTATGTAAATATGTTTTTTGGACTCTTTTCACAATTTAAAATAAACTCACATGAAATTTTCAAAACTACCTTATTTTATTATTCTTTAAATAAAATCAAAGCTTCCGCTATTATGAAGCAATTGTTAGTTTTGCTTCCTTACAGATTAAAAAAGATTGCAAAAGTAGAGCCTTCCACATTGGTTCCTAATTTTCTTCGTCCGCCATTGACAAAGCTTCCTCGTGCGAACAACATGAGGAAGTAAAGTTCTACTTTGCAATCTATTGTTGTTGATCGTTGCAACTACTAATGATGTCGTGACTCATTGCTGACGTGAAATTAACGCGGACTGTGGTCTCTTTAGAGATTAGCGATAAACTCTTTATATTGCTCTTCCATCATATAATTGCGTCGCAAATTCATTTTTATCGTTTTCATGTGTTATTGTAAACATGAATTTGATATACAATCATTTGCAGGCATATGCTAAACAGAGGTTTATCAAGCTTGTCTGTTGAAATAATAATAATAATAATCGTCGAGTCTATCATTAATAAATACAAGCATCGCGCCAGGTTTCTCGAATGCCTATGTAGAGAATTTTTTTTTGAATGGATAGAAGGTTGTTATGAACACCGAAAAGGCGCAAACGACAAAGAAGATAATAAAATGGTGGAAAGTCCTCCTCCGAAAGTTCTGAAATAAAATGAGGGGCGAATTTATTACAACTTGTTTCTGGGGACAAAATAAGTTGGATTCATTGTATCGTATATATTTTAAGTACAAAGTCTCAAGAGTATGTTGGTGAAGTGCGAGGCTAGAGTTTGTAAAAATGGCGAACTGAAAGATTAAACTTTGATCGCGTTGACGTTCAAATGAAGAATTCGTAACTTTTTTACAGCCGATAATTAAACCAATATAGATTACGAAAATGCTTGAATTTTTTTGTTTCCTAAGGACTAAGATACTTTTACTTGAGAAATTATAGGTATATCGTGGGTAATTATATTTTTATGCTTTTTATTTTTTTTAGTACTGAAAATACGTTCCATGTCTATCAGCAATTCATTTTCATAGAATCAATACCGACGACTGAAGATTTTGTAAATTATGCAACGAAATGAAGATTTTTTGAAAGAAAGAAAAAAAAAAAGAGAAAAAATAATTCGTGGAAAAATGTATCATCTCCATAAATTTTCTTTTCCATTCATGAAACGCTGATATGACAGTAGAACTTGTATGCCGAGACATTTTTTTCCACGACCAATAGTTTTTGATACGCACTACAAAAAAATTCAACATTTTCTAAAATAATGGAGTTAAAATTCTCAAAAAAAAAAAAAAGTTTCATTTCCCAATCAGAATGTTTCAGATGTACTAAATCCCAAATTGAAGTCATAGCTTTCTTTAAAAAAAAAAAAACTCAAAAAAAGGACGTTTTTTAAGCGAACAAAAAAAGATGTATGACTTTAAAAAAAGAAAAAATATAGTCAAACCAAAATGTTTCTAAGTTGGTGCCTCAAACATATGATGAAAACTGTATTTCAGTATTTGATTATGATATGAGAGTCAGTTGGGCGAGGTCGTAAAAATTAGTCCATTGACAATGTGTTCGATCCAACCAGACTTTAATTTGTTGTGATAATTGGCGTATAATGGCCACGTTGCTTTCACGTGTCGTTGTGTGGGCGGACAGCGTTCGATATATTCGTGACGTATATTTACTACAGTTACTGCTATAGCGTTCGGGCGATAAAGGCTTGAGCAGCGTCTGATAATCAGTGGGCCAGTATTGGTGGGAATTCCCGATACCGTTTGCCACTGGGACAGGGGTGGGACGAACTTTGCAGTCGTCCTACGCAAAAAAACGTATCATTGAACTTTGCGCATACCTACCTCCGCAGCAGAGTAATTAACGAGTTCCACATTTTGTAGGGGAATAACATTTCACTTAACCTACATGTAATTATTTACTTTGATTTATACGCAGAATAATTGAAACTGTTCTAAATCATAATTGGTGGTCAATAATAATATTAAATATCTGTTATAATGATATATCGTATTAGTTATGTAATTAATTTTATTTGTCTTTGTATTGATCTGGTAATTATGATAATTATGTCATTGAGAATAAGTATTTTTAATTTTTGCAAGTGAAGAAAATCGTATTTTAAAAATCCAGAAAGATATCGACTACAGGTACTCATTGAAATATTCTCAAATGATCGCATTACTATTAAATCATTTTCTTATTATTACAGTCCAGGAAAAAAATGGATTTTTTTAATTGAAATACATCAGCGATTATCTCGACTGGATACAGCATATTTATAAAGGCATTATTGATTCTGTAAGGTGTCTTTATGAAGAAAAAACGAAAGTCAAAAGATTTCCATATGTTTAGCATTTTGCCTTTCGCTGGCGTGTTCCGAAATAAAAATCTAGTCAGTCTAGTGGAAATTATAGCGGTTGGCCTTGCCTGTACTTTTCATACCTACATCTGTCTCCGTGACCTTGTTGTGATTACGGGTGCAATGAGGAACGCGATCGAATTCTATACATCAAAATCTCTTCGGGGCCAAAAATTCTTGTTTTGTATTCGTCAATACAAATACTGTAGTAGCAGAGATGAGTAGATCTCTGGTTACCCATCTCTGGTATTACAGATCATTATCCTATGATAACTTATTTGATAACCTTCAGATTTCTGATAGCTCGTAGAAGGGAATGTAACTATGATTGGCTAATGCAATTTTTTTCATGTACAAATATGCCCGACACGACGCAGCCAATCCAAATTTTATAACCGAAAGGCTTTGAATAGCTGGACGTGACGTCAGGAAAAGATCGATTCTGATTGGCTCTTGGCTTGACAGCGACAAGTGACATATGCGATGAACAAAGACAAGAGATATTGTTATCTTTTTCTTTCATTGTCGCGCGTATGAAAACCCGGCATTATTCTCGTGAGTTTCGAATTTCCATGAGAATCGCTCTACGATCTCTTCTATTGTGCTGTGTCCTGTTTGCAAAGAGAAGAAAATCATAAAACAGTCATGGCGCTCGCTGACTTGTGCGGTGTTAACTCAATCGTGAATTTTAATTCATTTCATCACAAGAATGAGCTTCAACACGAAATCGAGGCTTATAGCCGTAATTTCTCCAACAATCTTAATTTGTCATTACAGCCAGGCTATCAAGTGAGTAAATTTTACAAATTGCTAATATCAAAAAAAAAAAAAAACATACCGGCAGACACTCGAATTTGCAAACTCACCCTCCGAATTATTAACGATCATCTAGAAGTTTTTGTGCACCTTTTTGGCACTCCTATTTCATTATAAGCATTGATGACTGCTCGAACTTGTACCAAATATATTTTTCACGAAATTCTATCAGTTATTCGTTGGTGCGAAAAACTGTCATGTTAATATATTGTTTAAATCACATGTTGCATAGCTTTTACTTGCCTGCAGCATTTTTAGCATACCAATATTATTAGCAAGCTTTAGAAATCAAGAATTTTTCTATTTTATGTATTCAACTTTATGTGTTAAATGCTTTGAAGGATTTAAGGTTATGTATGTAAATGTAGAATATCATTGTGTCAAAATGTTGACAAGTCAAACTCTCAAAAAATTTTTTGTGCGTCTGATAGGTCCTTAAAAACTATCCACGTGACACAACTTGGATATACTTTAAAGTAGTCACTCTACTGTGTGCTAGTCAAATCAGTGTTCAATTTTTGAATGAGTTTCTACAAATTTTGTTAACTCATTTGATGAGTTCGAAGAGCGATTTGTGCATCGCTGTGCTTTCTTAATAAACAAATATATCCACAGCTACACTTTGAAAAGAAAATGTACTGAAATGTCTCGCAAGATATTTTTACAATCCAGTTTTTTGTTAGAAAAACCTGTAACGTTAGTCTGATTATTACAAGCAATAGCTTATTTTGTTTATTGAAATATGCTTTATCGATTGAGCGAGTAGATTTTTTAATTGTATTAGTTGTTCAAAAGTTACAAACATATGTACGGGTAATGTTAGATTAGGATAAACAAATGGTTGTTATTTTTTTAAACAAAAGTATAATAATTTTAAATGGTAAAGGATTTAATACTATTAATTGAACTAAGGATATTAAAGTAAAATATAGGCAACAATGTGCTAAATTTAATTTAATCCTTTCACTTGATTTTGCTTCTCATAGAGAAAGCTTTTTTCATGAAAAAAGAAATTTCTCAATGCAAAAAGGGCTTGAGTATGCTTACGTTATTGTATTGTTGCACAAGCAACTATAGAAAATATAGAGGTAACTTTTTTTTTTTTTTTTTTTAATATCATTTTAAATATTATACTTCAAAATTATTTTGTCAGAATAGTAATATGAATGATCTTCACAATATGTTAATTTCAGGCTTCAGATAAACTCATAGATGACAATGGCAGGAGTATAAAATTGAAATTTGATCATGGAACAACCACTCTTGGATTCCGTTACAAAGGCGGTGTTGTGCTTGCTGTGGATTCTCGCGCAACCGGTGGCCAATTTATTGGTAGGATATATGATCTGTTACTAGTACACTTTAAATATCTATCGACGGAAATTTCAAATTACCCATGTCAGGATACTCTGCGAACATTGTTACTTTACTCAGACATGTTTCATGCTTTCAGGATCACAGTCCATGAAGAAGATAGTAGAAATCAACGATTATCTGCTGGGAACTCTTGCTGGAGGTGCTGCCGATTGCGTGTACTGGGATCGCGTTTTGGCGAAACAATGCCGTATGTACGAACTTCGAAACAGAGAACGTATCTCTGTCGCAGCGGCGAGCAAGCTCATGTCGAATATGGTCTACAATTACAAGGGAATGGGATTGTCGATGGGTAAGAAAATTAATAATTCTTAGATTTTATTATTTTATTAACTCTAGAGCAGTACATTTCCACATCCGATCAACGATACGATATTCTGGCCGAAAAAAATGTTTTTCGGGGACAGATGTGCTTATTATTAAAATTTTCATTATTTAAAGACCGCAATCGACGGTCTTTTGTAATTTAGAATATATTGTATAGAATATATAATAATTTATTCAACTTGTTTGAAGGAATGATGCTTGCTGGATGGGACAAACGTGGCCCGGGACTTTACTACGTTGACTCCGAAGGCACACGAACGCCTGGAAAAGTGTTCAGCGTTGGTTCTGGATCAGTTTTTGCCTTTGGAGTACTTGACTCCGGATATCACTGGGATCTCGCAGACGAAGAAGCTTACGATCTCGGTAGACGAGCCATCTACCATGCCACTCACAGGGATGCGTACTCGGGTGGCATAGTCAGAGGTATGAATGTTATACCATTTTTTTTTACACACCTTAATATATCTATGTCTATATCTATAACAGTAATATATCTTAATATACAGTGAAAAAAAAACTACCGATGTTTTTTACAGATTTTTTATGACATTTTTTTTAATGTAATTAGGGATTGACGAGAAAATATACATCGATTTTGTCTGAAATAAAAGTTTTGTTTGTATTGTGTTTAAAAAAAAGGAAATTTATTAAGATTACTGCAACTTTGCTTCACGATGGCGTTGCGATCTCGCAATGCGACGCAAAATACATCAATTTGACACACTAGTTTTTTTATGCTGCCCAAAAATGTTAATGATTTCGTGGACTGTTGTTTTAAATGATACAAGTGATCGAGCGTGACACACGGAAAAAACTCGTTTGTTTTTAGACCGATTTTTTTTCATAGATTGTACAAATGTAGACGTTTTGTATAATTTAAAAACGCTATTTTCGAAGAAAAATATACAACCTTAATTGAACTAAAAAATAGCCTAAAAGGTTTCTGGAGAACTATGTAAATATTTTTAAGAAAATATACATTAAATAATTTAAATTAAATTGTTACGTTTTTTTTTTGTACAGTAGTTAGTGAAGAATAAGTTAAGGTAATTTTCAGTATTTATTAGTGGATTAGATATGCAGTCTAAAAACTTGAAATAATTTTTTTTTTATTTCGAACTTTTCAACAAATTATTGTTTACGACTTTTGACGATATAAAAATGTAGGGTAGTTGGCGTGTTTTACATCTTGATCCTTTCTACTTTTGCAACTTAAAAAAAATGCTCTGACTGTCATCATGATAAATATGGTTATATTATTAAATTATTTATATTTATATTTAATAATCATTATTATAAATTTTTGGACTCAGAGAATATCGATTTTCAAAAGTTGATGTAATTGACACTAAGATGTAAAAAACGTGAAGATGATCTGCATATTTTACGCAGTAATAAATATTGAAAATTACATTCATTCGAATGGGTTTTATTTTACTGACATTTAAAAAGCACAAGTTGAATATTTCGTATTTTTCTATATCATCAAATTTTATTCAATGAAAAGTGTTTTACCTGTTAAGAATCCAATCATTGTGTTTACGAAATATTCAAAAACTTCATGTTAAAAAGCAAAAAAATTGCTTTCAGAAAAAAAACTAATCTGAGTTTTAATTTGCCAACAGTCTACCACATGAAATCAACTGGATGGATCCACATTTCCGACGAGGATTGCAAAGACCTGCACTACGCTTATGAAGAGGAAAAACGTCAAATCGCCGGAGAGTAATAAAAGTGAATCCATGGAGTATTTTGTTTATTATTATATTCTCCTTTTTAATTAAATTCCATTTACCTGAATAACGAATTATATTCTTCTTTTTTTTTTGTACATGAAAATAATCAAATTTTGTGTGCAAAATAAAAAAGTTCTGAATAAAATGTTGGAAAGCGGATATTGAAGTTTTATTATGTAAAAGGATGAAAGTGGGAGGGTATCACGAGTGGATGGTATTTTGGGCTCACTTGGCTACCTCTCATCCAGCTAATCGATAACAACTACCACCGCCTACGCTTCGGCACACGCGAATATAAAAGGTTTTAATATCTGCCGATTAAGTTCAATATTGGTCAGCGTATCACAATGTTGGAAGCGTTTATTTTTGAACAGGCACGAAGGAATTGGAAAAAAGCGGACGATAGTATCGATTAAGTGGAGAAACGTAGACTGGGTTTGAAATATCGAGAGCGATAAAGGGAAACTTAATAAAAATCTTTCTACTTTTGTTAAATGTGTCGAACTATTTGCACAATATTTAGCTTTTCAGTTAAGTTTATCTTCATTATTTATCACACACACATTCCCAATCTGAGATTTCGTTCATTTTGAATTCAAGTATTTCGCGGCAAGAGAAATTTGGTAATAAAAAAAATTAACGTCATTGCAGATACTCAGATCTTGGATTCTAAATAACAACAATCACAAAGAGTAATCCATAAAACAGGTGAAAAAAAAGTTTAACATATTTTCAGAAACCTTTTTTGTCTATTGAAATGAAAGCAGTAATTTTTACGCGTGATTTTTAAAATAATTGTGTGTTTCAAAAGTTTTTTTTATAAAACAGATGCTCAATGTTTTTATAACTAAATATGGAACCTTTTTACGAAGACATTAATATTCGCAACTTTCTAATGGAATTGCAAAAAAAAAAAAAAAATGTTGAAAAATTCTTTAGAAAACCATGTGTTGGTTAAATCAGCGAATTCGTTAATTGATCCATTAAAAAAAAATTAAGTATTCTCAAAATTCGTTGAACTACTTTTATGCCGGTTTATTGATATTTATTGTCATTATTATTATTACTATTAATATCTGCAATGACGCTGATATCGTAAAGTATCCAAAATCGTAATTTAATAAAACTTTTAGCTAGCGATAAATCCTTAATTTTTATCTCTAAAATTAGAATAGAAGATGCGCCATTCGTTGAAAATTTCAAATAACTGCATTACCTCCACAGCACAAAGTTATAAATAGGCAAATGACGTTTCGTTTTTATCGAATTTACATCTTTATTAAACAAATACAGTTGACGTCTTAATAATATTTATGTCGCTTAGGTGATTTACTATTTTATTCTAGCCTGTGCAAACTTTATATGCGTGTGTGATCTACTACATACTGTTGCATATTTATTTATTACACGATTTTGGTTTGCTTTTTTTTTCATTCATTTATTTATTCATTTTCTTTTTTTTTTTTTTTTTTATCGGAAAGGAACAAGGTAATTTGACATATGTGTGCGTCACGGACGAATAATTTTGAGTAACTCAGCGTGTCACATGATCAATTATAGAGTTCACGGGTGATATTCCATTAGCCATGTTATAGTCAAAACACATTAGCATTTATTTATATCGTTACTCATGTGGTGGTTAGTTTTTTTTTTTTTTTTTCCATCTCTTAAATTTACGATTATCAATAAGTCTTATTCGCTATGAAAACGATTCTCATTTGTGACGGAATACAATAATTTTATTTTTCATTTCTTTTTTTATCTTCCAGCTCCATCTCACAACCCGGGCCCAATTATACATATCAATAATCGTGAATAATCGTCGTTAGCACGAAATTCTAACGTCGTCCAATATCGTCAACAATCGACACTCATTGTCAGGCAGAGGATAGTAAAAGTCGCCTTCGCAATCAAAATAATTATTACAATTTGTTCTCAGTATTTTATTTTCCTTGCCCAGTACCCATTGACTTCTCACTCGAATTCATTTTTTTTCTCACATTGGTATAGATAAATTGGTCAAATTGTTAGCATATTTGTAGGCCGACATATTTCCAATATCGCGCCTACAAGTGGCTTTTCACATTCTCACCAACTCTTTAGCCAATGGGGAAAAAAAAAAAAAAAAAAAAAAAACAACAACTTAATTTTCATATACCGGAAAGCGGCTAAAGGCGTGGGTTAATCCAGTTTGATGATAAATTCATATTAACGTTAACACATGGTTATAATTTACGCTTCACAATATACTTATGATTCAAGTATAGAGATTAGTTATACAGTTGATAATTCAACCAATTTAACGTGATTTTTTTTTCTTTTTTTTTTTTTTTTTTTCGTAAGCTAGAAAAGCTCACCGATTAGATTACCCCTATCGAAGAGATTTGCTGAGATTCCCATTGCTCCCTATTCGTATCGCGACTATAGATTACGTGTAATTTTTTGTTTTTGTTTTTTTTTTTCTTTTTTTGTTGTTTAAGGATCTGCGTGAGATATCTAAGGTACGATCGCGACGTGGATGTTGGGATAGGTAATCATCTTACGTCGGCTAATCGTATTTTTATTTTTCAGCCAGTAACGAATGCGCGTAAATTGTGGGTAGGTTTTGTGGTGGGCTAAATAACGCATATGGGCATAGACATACGCGCGTATGTGGATGTACATACAGCGGGGCCCCGAAAAATATGACATTTCGATACAAATTCATATTTATATCATTCGCAAACAGCAGATATATATATATACATAGAATTGTGTATATATATGTATTAATATATATAGTATAATCTAGACGATTTTTTTTTCCCACCTTCTATAGTCTTTTTCATGATTACTTGCTTAAGTACATTTCCTTGGTGTAGACACCTATGTAGATATTTACTTTGCTGCATTGTTTTCTTTTTTTCTCTTTTTTTTTTTGTCAACGGTAATTAATTCTTTCTTTAGTTTATTCTTTTTTTTTTTTTTTTTTTTCCAGCCGGTACTTTTTCTCTCTCAATAAACTGCACGGATTACAATCATATCGGGATATCCATGAGGGACCAATTAGTAATTTGCGGACGCGGAATTTAGCTACAGGGCTCTCACTAAATACGATCATGCAATTTTACAATTTTTTCTTCTTTTTTTTTTGTTCATCTTTCTGTCCGGGTTTTACAACTCAGAGAGATTATCTAGTGCAGTAGTCGAGCTGAGAATGATACGAATAAAAAAATGTACTTGCGGGAAAATGTGTTAATGTTTCGGAGTTTTGTGACTTTACGAGATGTTGAAAAACAAATGCGTCGAATTCTTTTATTTTTTGTCGATCTCTCTTTCCACCGCGTAAAAATGTAGGAAAAAACGTTCATTGCGATGGTACGTTTCAACGTCCAAGCTACAATTACGCGAAAAGGACTTAAGCCTGATCTCGCTTATGCGATCTTGCGGTATATAAAGAATTATAGGGGCTTTAAACTGATCGTAGGGAGTGCTGAAAAAAAAAAAAAACATAACACGATGCAAAGTGCATAATACTCTGAACAAACACGATAACACTACATATTTATCTTAGTTAACTGTGTTAACGAAGGCATATCGCGAGGTTTTTTCTTTTTTCTTTTCTTTTCTTTTCTTTTCTTTTCTTTTTTTTTTGTTCTTCCAATGAATCTAAGAAATTGTGCAAATATCCTTGTTCTATCACCTTGATAAGTGCAAGCAACACTTGTCTTTTATGAATTACCGGTATTGTTCGATTCGACGAAAAAAAAATAGGGACATTTACAGCCCCTACGAACAATCGTGATTTTCTAAATAAGTTACAAAAAAAAAAAATGCTGACTCAAAAATTTTTTTTAAGTGTTGTGCAATACGTAAATAAAAAATGATTTATTTGCGCAGAATTCTTCATTTGTTACTCCGTTAAAAAATATTTTTATTTCAATGCGGCTTGTTGCGCTAAAAAATATAAAGTTCGAACACTGAAGTTTGCGCTTCTGTTTTGACTCCTCATTGAAAAAAAAAAAAAAAAAAAAAAAAAATTAGGAAAAAAATGTCTTCAAACTATAAAAAGACCGTTGTACGAATAAGTAATCTGCTGACCGCGTAATTACCGACATTCCTACAAAGTCCATAACCGAACCGAGAAGCATCACACTAGAGGATCATTGTTCGCGATACAAATATTAATTCAAATTGCACGCCTGTATGTGTGTGTGTATCTTTTTTTTTCCATAAAAATGATATGATATGCACATTGGAAAAATAAATTATCTCATATTTTCTATGAATATAGATATTCGTACACAAATCATTAGAACTAGATGTCTAACCGATCGTGGTAGTTATAAGTACATACACGTGTATATATTTCGAGCTTCTTATCCGTAAACCTTTTCACGAATCGCGCCTGTTACTTTAGTTCTACGTCAAGTAATTTTTTTCTTTTTTTCGTCGCGACGGTTGTCCGCGCTATATCTGTTAATTCTACAAAATTCAGACATATCTTTTTCTTTTTTTGTCTTCGAGCGGGACTTTTAGGACAACTTGTTTAGAACCTTCGTGCGAGTTTAAATAATATATGGCTACTGCACTCGCAGGGAATACGCAAAAGAGATGTGAGTTTTTTTTAATAAAGATGCCTTCGACAATTAAGGACAGAGATAAAAATTGGCGGAAGTTAATAAATTTGTAAAAGACGTAACAAATCAAGCGAATTAAAAGTAAAGCTGGATAATCCTCTTAATATGCTTAAACAAGCCCCATCTAATATACAAATAATTGAGGCAGTTGCACAAAAATATCGACATTACCCGTCATCGATATTAAATCGAAAGAAAAAGAAAAAAGATCTATTAAAAAAATATTACCAAATTGCAAGCAGCGCTGTAGGCCTAAAAACCGTGTACGAAAAATGCGAGTTTATGAATGTCGATTAAATAAAATTTCATCAATATATAGAAATTCTACCGTTCCCTCGAACGGTATGATATAATTAATGTTTCGATTATTGCTGGTATGGCGAGAAGAGAATCCTCGAAAATCAAAGAACCTGATCGTTAAAAATATTAATAAAACAGATTTCGCTAAGAATTATAAAATTAAAATTCAAGAAAGAATAGTTACAAGTATTTTTTGATTGCACATATTAGGAAGCGATAGTCCAATGAGCCGCGAATCAATAGTCGTTAAATAAATGCTCACAATTATGCGGGCCATAGAAAAAGCGATATGCAGGACACATGTAATAGTTTCCTTGGTTAAAGAATGTGTTAAAAAGCAGAAGCAAAATACGCATGATTCTTATTTATGATCCTTCCGGGTTCAAGTGCCTCGCAATTCTCTCATAAACCATTTTTCCCCGAAGCAGCTTTGCGCTGAGTTGTATCAAAGTGTTTTCAACAGTCTGGAAAACTTAGGTGATTCATACACGTAAGCGTTGTCACAAGGACCTCATACAATCACATCGTGTTACGATTTCATTCACGTAAATACACGAGACAATAATGTAAACAATTGTACGAGTCAATTGAAGACGAGTACGTGAGATACCGAGTAGTGCCGGATTAAATGGATATCACTGCGATCGAAATATTTAATTAAAAAAAAAAAAAAAAAAGAAAAAAATAAGAAGCTTACAAAACTCGGTAAATCGCCAATCAATAATAAATTTCGAGCAGATTTTTCTTTTTCTTGTGTACATGCGGCTGATGTACGAAGCTCCTAAAGTAAACGAGATTACGATCAAGGTGATAAAAAAATGAGGATGATTGTTTAAAAACAAAGCAAAAAGATGAAACGTGCATTGTTCTTGATATTAATCGTAGGTAGAAAAACAATACCTACAAAGTAAAAGACGCTAAGTATTTGATCGTTCGAGACAAAAATTGTCATAGAGTATAAAAAAGAAAAGAGACAAATATGAAATGCTAATCAGCATTTTAGTGTTCTTTTTTTTTTGTTACGATTTCCCTAAAAATTCGCACCGGTCGCGAATAGCTCGGTGCTTAGTAGAAATATTTATTATTTTGTCGTTTGTTCTTTCGAGTGACATTTCTTTTACGCTGACGTTTTTTTTTTTATGTTTTTCACCTGGTGCTTAAGCGGAGTACTAACGGCTAAAATTCTACTCAGTGTTAGCTGTTAGACTAAAGTTCCATCTACCAAGGACGGATACATTATGACGCTGCTACTTCCAATCCCAATTTTCATTATTTTTTTTTTCCCCCTCAAGATAAAAAAAAATGGGACGCTGGAACCTACGAAACACTAACTTTTATATTTATATATCTCTAATGGTTAAATGATTAATGACGGATATGAAATTGCCCGATTCCGACAGACCGTTCGTCCGTCGATAGCGTCGCACTCGTCAAATGCAGCGACGTTTTTTTTCTCTTTTTTTTCTTCTTTAAATATTGCAAAGCTCCATTAAAGGAAACTCATAATTTTTCGGGAGAGCTATGTGTGTATGTGTGTACAACTCACGTTCAGTACTTCTCTTAATACCAGATTAAGAAAAAAGAAAAAATAAAAAAAGAAAAAGGCATATGACGCCGCGAGAATAATTAAACATCGCGATGATCCCACTCAAGATCGTGTGGCGTGGTGTGACGTCCATGATGCCGTCCGCTTGCGGCCTCGCATTCATTCTCACAGTCCGTAGTATCAAGATCATCGTCTCTGAAGGAATCATCCTCAGAGTCCGAACTACCTGAATCATCGACGTCCTCGTCTCTCTGAGTCTGACGATGCGGATCATTTTCAGAGAGTCGATCCATCGGATTCACCGTTATTGCCAGAGCCGAATCATCCCAGGCCATTTCTGTCTCGGCAGCGAGTTCCTCGCCAGCTGTGCGCCTTTGTTTAGCAGCACCGCGCACTCTGACCGCTCCGACAACGGCCATAAGCAACAGAAAACCAATGCAAGCAGCTGCAACAATAGTAATTGCATGACTGCCACCTGCAGCGGTAATGCTTCTGCCGCCTTCTCGAAGGGCGGTTGTCGCATATTCTTCCGGCAAATCTGCGTGATGCGGTGAAAGCTGGGCGTGTCCAGGTAGTGGTTCAAGAATTTTGGCAATCGGCGGATCGTCGGACGCCCAACGGGGGCTGAGCGTAGGTTTCTCTTTTGGATGAATAACAGCGAGTGTCTGAATGTATTCATTACTAGCAAAACGTCCGCTAAGCTCGGAGCATGTTAGTTTAAATACGCGATCGAGATAGTAAGCGGGTTTGCGATTTGTGTACATTATCAGGCGAAGAAGCTGCTGATAATTGTAGGGAGTATCGGCGCCAGAGAGAACAACCCCGTCGCGATCTATGCGGGCCGTTATAGCGACAAATTGCCGTAGAGCATCGCCAGGCAAGCCAAGAGTCTCGTGATCGGGATTAAGGCTTGGATAAACACTGACGGCGCAAGCGTCGAGTCTAGCGGCGGAACCGGCGGTTACACGGGCGTCCGGAAATACACGAACGCCTAAACGAAAATCGGCATATTCGCGAGCTACGAAACCAGTGCCATTAACCGTAATACCCGGGCGAGGTGGTGGCAAGACTGTAACGTAAGATTGTACTGTGGGTACTGTGAGCGGATGGGATGAACTACCTTCGCAGATTATCGTGGTGTCGAGATGGAAGTTGCGTCTACCTGGAGTTGGAAAACGACGGCTGTTTGAATAACCGACACGACGCAGGAGAGTCTCGACGTTTGTATGATTGTCGCCGTCGATACGGACTTCAGTGAGGTCGGAATTTGTTAGGAGTTGCGTGCCTGGCTGAAGGAGTTCCATTGAGGGAACGTGAATGCCTTCTTGGCAACGACGCAGGCATGTCAGCACCTCGGGTTTTTCGTTTCGGCCTACGAGGACCGAAAGACCGGCCAGGTAACCGCGGAAGTGATGCTTTGTCTTGTTGTCCGAACCTTGCCAGCATGCTCCAACTGCCAGAGTTGTGTTTATTCCCTTGGCCGGGTGCAAAGGCCAGTCGTCGATCACCTCGGGATTCTTCTCGTCTGTGTGCCACTCCTCGCCGTCTATGTAGAGACTAACGTGGGGAAAATCAACCTGTAAGGCAAAGTGATGCCACTTGTCGTCGCACACCTGCGCAAGCTTCCAACGCCATTCTGCTGGACGGAAGATGTTAGGGTCACCCTCGGAAAAGTCACGACGGAGCAGGAGTATCAGGCGGCAGTTTCGGATGAAGAGAGCGTAATGGTGTCGGTTCATTTCTGGAAGAAAAAAAAATAGACGGTTTTTCACATCTAGTTTGATGGGTGTTGTTGATAGAACGATTTAAAAAAAAAATACAATCAATTTTCAGAATTCTGAATATTTGTGGAGGACCCTTTAAGGACCCTTAAAGTGTATCAGTTACGATTTGTTTATTTTCTAATTGTCATTATAAACAAAATTATAACGATTTTAATGGCTTTGAGTATCCTCTGAATATTTATCGTTGATCTATTTTCACCTGAATATATATATTTTTTTACTGCTAAAAGCAACAACAATTGGAATAATGAACAGAAAATGAAAACATGTATTTTTGCGACACTCTGTTCTTTCCTCATTATTTTTCATCTTAAAGAAAGCTCCACCACCTGCATGTTAATCAATTTAGGCACCCTTAATGAGGAAGCTGTGTGAAAGGAGGCAGATAATGAGAAAGCAATGTACAAAGTAGGAAGGATTGTTTAAATACCATATACACTAACGTATTTGCAAAACTTTTGTAAAGGCTTGCAAATCAAGAGTTTTATTTTAAGTTTATAGATTATACAACTTTCGACATCCATTGTCTATAAAAAACAAACGCAATAGCAGCCAAAGTTTGTTTTAACTTCATTCATGCGAAAAGTTTCAGTTTGATAGCTTGAAATTTACATGAACTAGGGTGACTTTTGACACTCATTGTCAATCGCGGATAAACTCAATACAAACCAACCGTGGTTGTTACTTCATTTATTAGAACGTTTCAGTTTGATAGCTTTAAACTTGTGTGAGCTAAAGCGTTTACATCGCTTTTAATTTTGGTCCTCAACGGTTTAAGTTGGTTTCACCACGACGACCGGATAGTAATTGCTCCAGTTGCATCCTAAATTTCAACTCGATAACATGAACCGTTCTCAAATTATACGAGTTAAACAGAAGTTAATAAATTTTCTTAAAAAATTCATATTTTTAACCACTCTGATTAAATGTAACACAAACCAACTTCGACAGTAACTACATTTATGGAGAGTTTCAGTACGGTAGATTGAAATTTACATGAGTTATAGTGTGTACGACGTTTTGCATTTTTGAAAACAATTAAGCTCTCATAAAATATTCAGGACACAACCAATTTCAATTGAATTTATCACAATGAAAAGGTAGCAGCTGCCACCACTAGCTTGCCGAATTCCAGTCCGATAGGTCAATCCGTTCTCTAGTTATAAGCGATTCATGTTTCACATATGGGGCATTCCGTGACATCTCGATCAAGGTTTGACGATGACATCTAAGAACCACTCCGTAATTTTTTATACGAAAGTACTTGTTGCAAAACAAGTGCCAACTTTTTTTTAGATTTTTTTAACACTTTTCACCTCAGAATTAATTTTTCATGTGTTTTTAATATAAAAAATATAATTTGAGACATCAAATTATATTTTCACGCTTTCAAATAATTTTTTTTTCACGGAAAAATATGCATTTTCTACGTCACGATTTCATTGTATTTACAATTTTTTAACTAGATTTTGCGAAAACCATATTTTTATTTTTAACATATTTTTATAATTTCCTTAAAACAAGGATGCACAGTGGAATTTTGCACATTGCTACCTTAATATTTTCGAATTCTTACAAAGTTTCAGACGTATCTTCGTAACAATTCAAAAATAATGAGGAAACAATGTGCAAAGTTCTATTTGCATTCCTTGGTTTCTTCATATTTAATATAAAAATGACAAAAAGATCTCAGCATTGAGACACGCTGTAGAATAAATAAATATCAGTGTGGAAATGAATTTAAAAAATAAATGACTCACTGTGATCATCAGCAGCGCATAGAATATGTTCCTTGACATGAGGATCCTGTCTGGGTCGTGGACGATGTTTAACCCACACGCCAATACTGAATTTTTGTGCTAGAGCTGGATCGAGTGTTTCGGTGGGTACAATAGCGGCTGAGTTAGTTCCATCGAATTCGAATATCTCATCGGCCTCTCTACCCTCATCACGAGATAGTGACGCGGTCCATATCGAGGTTGGTCCAGGTGTCGGCAACAGGTCGACGCTGTCGCGCGACGCACCGCAGAGTTTTCGCTGGCTGCGAACTCCGTAAGTGTCGCGATCGCAACCCTTTCCAATGTGATCGGTGGCGAGTGTCAAAGTCGTGCGAATATTTCGCAATACACAGGGAGCATCGCAGAGATCGAGTTTTGCAGCGGGAACAAGTGCCTGAGAGCCCGTACCAGCGGCGTAATCGACTCGCTCGGGAATACCTCTCCAGCCGGGCGAGCATACCCTATTAACTTTGACGGTAACCATCGCCGGTGCCGATTGTTTCATTCCGCAATCGTAGGCAACGACACTGAGGATGTAATTGTGCGAGCGCTCGTAATCGAGAGGCTCTGTATTTCGTATGGCACCCTCATTGTCAATCACGAATGGCTGATCCGCTGTTAGAATCTCGTACTTGCATACGTCACCGAATTTTGGGGTGCAATCGCGATCCGAAGCCTCGACACGTACAACTTCCTCGTACAGACGTCCCTCGTCGACTGTACTCACGTAGGCCGGCTGGAGAAATTGCGGTGCATACTCATTTACATCGACCACTGTGATATGAACTGTAGCGCTGAAAAACGAAATTTCATTTTGGGTTACGTATGCTTTTCGATACATCAATCTACTCGGAATACGCAGTAAAAGAAAAGCAACGAAAGTACGGTTTTCGTACATTCCAGAAAAAAATGTTGTCTGCAAAAATCAATAATATTTGTTAGTGATTTAACAATAGAAGTTTACAAGCTCCTGTTTTACAGACTAAAATGTAAAAGTAAAAAAATATATGTATAGATTTCTATAATTTGTCAAAAATAAAAGTTGGGCTCGGGCAGTGATACATTTTTCCTCGCATACCTTACGTGGGACAAGATTAATTTTCAAATAAACGTCAATTTGTGGAAACCGTATTTAATATTGCCGCATATTTATTTGGCTTCGAGTGAGAGCAAAAGAGTGACGAGACGGATTAATTTTTTTTTTTTCCCCGTTCACATATTTACGTCAGTGAAAATAAAAAGCAAAATTTAACTGGCTCGCGAAATTGTTGACTGATCGCACAAAACATACACATATGGATTTTGCAATAATTTAATTGAATTAATGAATTAACGAATTTCAGGGAAATGTAATTTATATAAAATTCCAATATTTATGGAGGCAGAGGTAAATATTTTATTTCGAGCCCCAAATTCTGGGTGAGCTAATTTTGAATGAAAGGTAAAATTGTTGATAAAAAGAAAATTATAAAAAAGGCTCTTTTTCAATTAATTCACTTATTTTTCGCTGTCAATTTAGTCGTTTTGTCTGTAACGCGAATTCGTATCGTACAAAAATACTGCCGATTCTATATGTTATCAGATATAAACCATATGTTTATTGTTATTTATAGTTATCGTACTCGTACAGATATAGCATATAAAAATAGCATCTACAGTATTATAATGAGAAGTCGAGTATGCTTAATATATGTACACTATCTTTGGTACTTGTACGACCGTTTTACAAATATACTTCGATCAATACAAAACACAAACATGTCTAATTGTAACTACAGTGACTTTATATTATTTATATTTTGAGCAAAACTCAACAGGTTTCTCTAATTAAAGGCTTTCATTTTACAGTACCAATGCAGTTACACGACTTCATAGATTCATTTGGTTGACCTCTCTTTGAACTCAACTATTTCGAGACCTAGCTTAAACTGACGATTAAAATACATAGACTCGCTGAATTCTAGCATTTTCAACACAGCATTTATGTGAAAAAAAAAAAACATATAAATTCGTTGAACTCTGTTACATATTACGGGAAGGCAGTCATATAAAAATCAATAACTTCCATTGAAGAATATTTCGGTTTTTTGATTGTTGATATTTTTTTGTTATGTAATATCGATCGCTAATACAATTTTTTTTTTAAATTTGTATTTCTAATTTTTTTACGAAATAGATGTTTTCAATTACTGTGAAAGTCTATGATATTTCAGCAATTTAAAAAAAAGCTATACTCTAATTTCTATACGAACGAGATAATATTCAGCGTTGTTTGAAATGTTTGAACCGCATCTCTAGAGAGGTTCAGATTTTGGAAGATTTCGATTTATTCAGTTTTTCACAAAAAACATCGAACAGCAGTGTCAAATAATGAGGAAGCAATTTGCAACTACTTTGCAGGATAAAAAAAAATAACAGCAATTATAGGCGTGAAATATTCATCAATGAATATCATTGATTTCGATCTGACCTCTCTCCTTGAGTCAGTTCCTATCCATAAGATATTCTAGAGTTTGGTCAATGCTAATAAATGTTGGAATATCTCATAGATCAATTTTGATGCAAATTTTTTAAAAGCTTTTCAACAATTTATTGTAGGTCAATTGGCTGCTCTGTAAGGTGGCCTGAGTGTTCTGGTAATGAAGGCGTTGAAAAAACATTAATTTGACAATTTTTTGAAGTCCGGACTGCAAAAAAAAAAAACATATTAAAAAAATATTGCAATTAAATAAAAAGTCAAAACTCTCGAGTGAATAAAATTCTAATTAACAAACAAATCGGATAAATAAAAAACAGTGTAATAATAAACAATCTTTGGCATATTACAATCGGGACATTTCATCGTCATGGGGTATGTGAAAATCTCTCGACTATTTGAACGAGTCTGCAAAGTAGAACCTTGCAAATTGCTTCCTCATTATTTTATATCTTTCATAAAGCTTTCTCCACGAGGAAGCCAATGTTGATCAACATGCATCTTGATAGAGGTGGCAGTGTGAAATACATAAAATGATGAGTAAGCAATTTGGGAGGTTTGACTTTGCACGCTTTTTCCGTAAAATTTAAAGATCATTTTGGTCTAAATGGATTTGGGCTTCAGACTCAAATGGTGAAAACAAAAAATCGCGACTGACGTTTATGGTTCTTTCCCAATCCATCGTGTCGGTTTAAGGCCACTTCACACCATTAAGCCTCGACTGACGTATCAAATTTCCTTACGATAATAGTAGAAACATCCGCATTCCTTTAAAACGTAGGAATATGACAAGAAAACCTGCGCGAGCTCCGATGTCCCGAAAGAAACAGGAGTCAGGCTTGGAGTAGAATGTATTATAAATTATGCAACTCTTCTGGAAAAATTATTGTCATCAGCGGTAATCGAATCCCGCGACCATCCGCTCTTCCGTGTTGTGGCTTCCACGCTAGCCACGGCTGTCCCTATGATAGATATGTAGGTTAATCCTCGAAACCTCGAGCAGTATGACAACTCGGAGCTCGTATGTGAAAGCAGGGCTAAGCCATCAGTCGTCCAGCTCGCATAGTAGGACAAACACTCGGATTTCAAAGGGTTAATGTATCAGCGACCTATCATAAGATATCTACACTTCTCTGGTTGTTAAGCGACTTTAAACGAAGGATTCACTCTGAAATACGAAAGAATATGGTCATTAAATCCTTTAAACGATATGTTAATTTTTATCTAAAAATGTGTATCTCAAGTTCAGTGAACTGAATTTCTTTTGGTGGTACTCATAAAAAGGCTCTTCCGCGAGAGGGCTAAAAATCGAATTACAAGTCTTCAATATTAAAGCACATTAATTATTAGAGTACGTTAAAATAAAAATTGCTACTTCCCAGACGGAGTTTCTTGATGAAAAGTCTGAAGTTTCACAGACATTAGATAATGTAATACCTTGTGAGTGTATTTGAAAGTTACAAAATGCTCTAACGATGAAAATATTACTTGAACTGAATGCTTTATAGGATGCACTGAACCGGGTAGAGTTTTGTTGGACTCTAAACTTTGAAAGACGCTACAAACGCGAAGGGTTACAAGAAAATTTGATTATTCTTCCCAAGCAGTGGATTCACATCTGCAAAAATGTTCATTACAACTCTCTACTTCTGAGTAGTGTATGAAATACTTACTTTTCGGATTGTACTCCAGAACACGCGACAGCGGCAATGTCAAACTTGTAGTTACGTCTTTTCTCGCAATTGAGAACTCTAAGCGCTCGAAGTTCAGCTGTTCCTTTGTCCTTAAGGATGATATCAAAGGGAGCTTCTCCATGATGTCTGTTCGCAATATGGAATGAACACACTTTAGCGCCTAAGGCACGGATTTGGGGTGTAACCTCGACGAGTGTTTCATTCTCTTTGACGAGCCCGTGATATCCACTCTCCAGGCTCTCCAAATCCAGGCGTAGAGCTGCTGAAAAAAAATATAAACAGATTCTATTAATTAACTTTTCACATCAGCCGTTTGTTACGGTGGAATCGCTTAGCCACGAAATTGCAGAATTTATGTATATGTATAGATTTTTTTTCTTTTTTATTCAGTGTTATTTTCGACGCTTCATTCCACATTTCCATGCCGTCTTTGACGGAAAATTTTGGATCGAGCAAAAGTTTTAACGAAATATTACGCAGCGACGTTACGATTTTTCAACCTATTATTCCAAAGTGCTGCAAAGTTCAAGCTTACACGTTGGCAAATTTGCACACTGGCATAACTCGTGAGCTACTCAACCGAATAATTCCAAATGTTGGTCGAGCATACAGTACTGTTCAACGAGTCTTTGATAAACATTTTATAAGAAGTGCTTCAAACATTGCGATGTTATGACGTTTATAAGATTAAAATCAAAGTCTCTTGTCACTGAGTCGAACAAATTTTTAGTTGTCAGGCTGAAACTTTGCATAAAACTTTTTCGGTGTTTCCTACATATTCAAGTGAAAATGGAGTGACATTTTGCACGTTGATAAAATAGGAACATCGAATGTTTAACACTGTCTGAAAAGTGCATACAAATGAATCAACAGTGATGAGCCTTTTCAACTCACAGAGTGTGACAATTGTATTCGTTTCGTTGAAAGAACATGTAAATCTTTCAGATTGCAAAAAAAAAAAAAAAAAAAAAAAAAAACTAAGCCAAGCACTTTATTTGCTATTTCTTTGTGATTATAATTGATTTCAGACTCATTATTTGTTCGATTAATTTCTAAAAGCTATCTCAAAATAATTTGAACTTTTACTTCCCGTTAAACAAACACAATTCCAGCTTTCGACAAGCGATTATGTTTAACGTGCAAACTAACAGACTCAGCACTTTTAATACATATATATATATCGTTCCTATAGAGAATGACCAGTCTCTGTTGAAGAATGATTCGATGTGCAATCCAGGGCACGATTAAGCGGTCAACCATGTGAATAATAGCAGCACGAAATATTGCTTAATTCGCAACCACTGGAGCCGCACATCAACCACAACTATCGGTCATACGAAAATTATATTTCAAATGAGAATTGGCTTGAAAAATGTTCTGCAATTCAGATATATATTGCCACTTTACTATTTCAGTAAAATATAAATCCTGAAAAAAAATGGATGGGCGAAAGGTCATTTTGTCTTTGGGACTACGTTGCCCAGTATTTTATTGAGAAAAACGTAACGTTCTTCGTACATAAAGGTCACGATTGCTCGATTTTGTCGTGGCGAAGATACAATTTTCCGTACTCGATAGTTCTCTGTAAATTCAATCCAAGCTCTCGTTAACACGCGACCCAAAGCTCGCGAGAATGACCAAAGGCTTGGCCTGATGAAAGGAAACGCAAATATCAAGGAGAATAAATGTTCGACACGCCAAAAGATATTGGCTCAGAAGTGCTGCAATGCGGAATACATTATCGTCTTAAAACTAATTCAAGTGTCCAATTTATCATCGGTTATATCTTTCTGATGGAAATTGGTACAAAAATGTCAATGATATTTGGATTTTGCGGCTTAATCAATTATTCATACATCTACGAGGTTGATTAAAAAAAAAAGAAAAAAAAATGGTGTGAGAATCAATAACTCGATAAATGTCACATTAAGTATGCATTTTCGATTACTATTAGAATTACTATTATTGGAAGCCATTCTGAGTGACTAAGACGTTATACAGTTGAGTGTTAATTAAGGATAGACACACTCATCAAATTAGTGCCAAATTTCTAAGAGCATTTTCAGAATTACTGATAGTGAGAATGCTCTTATCGGTTAAATTCTCAGGTCCATCTCAAGAGTGCTATTCTAGCAGCATCATTCATTCCCAATATATAATAATAGAAATAATGTATATTGTAGTAATATATTCACAGTCATGTTTTGTGAAAAAGAATCGATATATGCTAATGCCCGATGAATAGCTTTTTCATTGGGCATTATGAAAAAAATAAAGCATATATTATTCGTCGGATTGTAAAGAAAAAAAGCTTATTGCGTTTATTGAAAGCTCTGTAAATTCGCCGATGAGATTTTCTTGTTGTGTTAGTTCATTTCAATTGTTTATCCAATATTAGGCAATCAAATAGTTGTACATTTTTTGCAGCTAATATTATAAGAAATGTAGGGAGTGAATCGAAAAAGCATCTTTTAACCCTAGTCACTTGGCTTTTCAGTGGAAATTATGAAAAAAAATTAAGCATATCTTATTCGTTCGATTTTAACGAGCAAAAAATTCACCGATGAGATTTTTTGTTGTGTTAGTGCCTTTCAATTTTTAATGCGGTATTAGGCAAACATAAAATTGTACATTTCTTTTTACAGCTAATATTATAAAAAATGTAAAAAGTACATCGATAATGTGGATGATCCCAATTCTAACTTCCGTTCACAATTTCGAATAGACTCATTTCAACGTAGAACGTATTTTCACGAATCAAGAAAGCTCTCAGTTAAGATCATCTAAATAATTATACTTTTTGGAAAGTCATGTAGGATTATTTTCTCTCAAAGTATGGTATCTCATGAATATCCCAATGCAATATTAGTCTGAAATCCCTGAAAATAGGTTTTTCAACGATTTTCATGTAGCGCAGCAACAACCGATATTTACAGGGGGGGGGGGGGGGGGGGGGGAAAGGAGGGATGCGATCCATCGTTCGAGTAAACCAAGTCATGGTTTTGGTAATTGACAGTTCGGTTAATTGACGTACGAATAATCGACGTTTTGCTGCAACTGAAACTTCAACATTTTGATGATGTTGAAATTCGTGTCGTTGGAATCCAACGAAATAAAAAAATATACAATTCCCAAAAATTCACTCCCTGTTAAGGCTGCTGTAATGCAGGTGCAATATTGTTCTTAGTCGTTATGATAACTTTTTTTTATACCTTAAATTATCATTTGGATTCATCACAATTAATTTTTTCTCTTGATTACGTTGCAGTCCAACGATGCAAACTTTTGAACATGATACATTTTGTTGATTCGACAAGTAAAGGACCATTAAAGAGAGATGTTTCGTCTTTTTAGCTGTGCTTTATAAGTCTTGTTATAGAATTTTTAAAATGTCGAAAAAAGTTTCTACGCGTCAAAGCTACGCGATAAATTAGCTCTTACTGTTGTTCACAATCAGTATCACATTATCTTGTGTGAAAAAGAAATACTTGCTTTTAAGCCAGCCGACTTGACTTTGTACATATACATTGCTCGCTGGAAGGTTTATATTAATTCCTTTTTTTTTTTGTTAATCTCTAATATTTTTAAAGTCTCCTGATATTTAAAATTCTTAAAATTCAGAGGATTCTGAATTTTTTAGAACTACCTGAATGTTGTAAATTTTATAATGCTCCAAATGAAAAACTAAATATTAGGAAAAAGATGGAACAATATTGGAATTTCACACACATTATTTTGTTCGAAAAAAAAAACACTTGCTTTTATGCCAGCCGACTTGAGTCAGTATAAATTGCTCGCTGGAAGGTTTATATTAATTCCTTTTTTTTTTCATATTGAAATTCTTAAAATTCAGAGGATTCTGAATTTTTTAGAACTAAAATGTTTGGTATTGAATTTGGTGTGAATGGATCAATAAATTGTAGATTGGCTTTTTGTATTTTTCAAATTGGGCTAAAACATTCTGCACAAATCGTTGCTGAATTTCCGTGAGAATGGAAGTGTTAAAATTTTATGGAAATTCTTTTTTTTTTTTTTGTTTAAAACTGAATTGCAATGAATATCGAGACAGTTAGTGTCACAAATTCCGCTAACTTTTTGGAATTAAAAAAGGCTTGCAAAATTCGAATATTTAAATATTGTTTATTGATTCTTTTGAACCGAAGTACACAAAGTTTACTTTGTAAAGGGGGCTAAAATCATAAAGTGCGAGAGTAGCGAGCGCATTGTTGCCAGACTCCTAAACAAATGTGTAGATTACTTTCTGTTTATTCAGTTTGGCAAATTTTCGAATTTTACAAAAAAGAAATTCGTGGAATACACAAAAAGTTCGATGAGTACACCGGATTTGCTGCTTCGTAATCTGCACTCTGATTCAACACAAAAATGATTTACTGTGTGCATGACGTCACTTTTCGATATACCCTCGTGTCTCCATTACCCTGAAATTGCTCTATGCATCTCCACCCCAATACGTGAGAGGACTTTGCATGGTCTAATTATGCCGCTGATATTAGTTTTTAGTCGGGTGCGACGCCCTTGTGAGTCATAAGGCCATACGCCGGACACTTTACACCCTAGTAAGCGTGTTCAGTAACAGGTTTATGGTCGATATCGAGGCTATAACGAAATGAATGTATTTACATTGCATGACTGGTACGAAACTTTGAAGATTGCTGGCGAACAACATTTTTTTTTAGTCATTTTTGGAAGAGAAATTGTCGCAGAATTATTTTTGTAGTATTTATCGAGGGTAACATGAAAAAAAAAATAGTTCATTAGTCGATATCCCACATTCGTAAAGAAAAAAGAATTAAAATCAATTTTTCAAATAATGTAATTTTTGAAATTCTACGATTTTTTATTACACAAGATAATGTCTAATTGTCGAAGAATTATTTTTGCAGTATTTATTGAAGGCAACATGAAAAATTTTTTAAAGTAAAGAAAAAAGAATTAAAATGAATTTTTCAAATAGTTTAATTATTCAAATCCTACAATTTTTTTTTCATACAAGATAATCTCCAGATGAAGAATTTCAATTTATTAGATAACATCAAATAAGTGAAAGCAAAGAAATGAAAAATAAATAAGAAGAAAGTAAATGTGTGATGACTATATTATTTAATACAAGAAAATGAGATATATGCTGTTTCCATTTCAATAAATAGATTATGTTCTAATTACCCAACAGGGTTGAATGCATAAGAGCAACAAATGATATGGAATATGTGGAACTCCAAGTGCCATATACATATTGATACAAACAGCTGCAGGCGTCGGAGACCCATGCTGTGGAAATATGTAAATAAACGCGCTAATGGAGAGCCGAGCTTCCAAGGAAACTTTATATTCGTATACATAGATTCTGATTTTACATAGAAATTATAAATTTTTAAAATATATTTTCCATTTAGCTAGCCAGCTTTATTTTTTACAGGTGAATCACGAAGTGAAAGGCAGCTTGAAATCTGTTATTCGGTTCAGCATCCGTAGGACCTTGTCTTTAAGAGCAACGTGACAAATGACGATGTCGCCGAAAGAAGCTTTCTGGCTGCTTTGACTCATCAGCGTTGGTTACCAGAATTTCTATTGATTTTGGCAGCTGTTTGGCACGTAATAAATACTTTGAATTCACGACTTTTTGCAAATTGATGCGTATATTTGTTTCGGTTTAAAAGTGAATAAAAATTATGTAACTGTAGATCTTCGTATGTATGCCACAGAGGAAAGAAAAAAAGTGAAAACGGGGTCAAGTCATCTACAGAATGACTTGATGAATGTGTTCGAAAAAAAAAAACACACACACACAGACACTTCACCGTAGACTTATGTACGAGGCATTCTGCACAAAATGGGCCACCCCTGTTTTGAGATTCCACAGAAAAAGGTTGAATTTTTTTTTTAGAGCGGTGTAGAATGTCTAAGATATGTACAAATTTTTTTCAGATTTTTTAATCTTACATTTCACTCAAAATTAAATACCGATTTTTGATTTTAGTATTTTTTCGATTCGCTGTATATAAAAAAATGACTTTGTGATATATCTGAAAGCAGAGAATGCCCACTTCGTGTGAAATGCCTCGTATATACTCGTTTTTAAAATGAAACAGTGTCTGTGTGTGGGTTCCTATTCTGAGGATTTTTCCTCTTCTATATTTTGACAGAAATAATATAACTGATTGATATTTCTTCACTCCTTCTGAGCTATGAGGGATATTTATTTTCCAATCGAACGAGGCATGAATAGCTACGTGAATATAGTGTTGCAAGAGCAAATTCAATTTCATGTGTCGTACATATGCTCAAGCAACTCATTAACTTTGCTTTCAGTATTGACTGACCATTGTTTTCCCTGCTAAAGCAATCAGCAGCTGTGACATGACAACTTTCCCGAAAGAAAAAAAAAATAAAAGACAAAACAAAATGAAACTTATTCCCAGGGGAGTACGTCTATGAAGCATCCGCCCACGCGATACGATTCACATGCTGTGAGCTTTGTATCTCATTACAGAATAAGCTCACAGATGACACAGAGACTTTGTTACCCCATGTCTTATATCCATTAAAGAAATGTCTTTTAAACCTTATACCAAGTTGTCAAGGTCTTAGGCTCATTAAATAAAATTATATCGTCTTTAATAATGGATAGTTTTCCTGATTTTGATTAAATTGTAAACATTGTGCTTCCTCATAGAGGAAGCTTTGTATTCATGACTTTTTTTTTTTTTAGTTTTTCATGTCAGTATACTCAAAATGATCTAAGACACAAAAAAAAATAGTACAGAAAAAGTATCCGGATGTTTCTTTGATATATAATTTTTATGAAAAATGGGTTGAACCATTTTGATTATATCGAATTTTTAAGATTTTGAAAAACGTGTTGTTATCACTTGAAGAGTTTTCCAGCTATCAGGCTAAAACTTGGCATAAGACTTTATTGGAGTAATGCGACCTTTGGTATTGAATTTTAGCGAAATCATTAGTTCAAATTTTATAGAAATTCTCATTTTCGTATTTTCATTAAAAATGCTGTAACTCGAGAACCGTTGATGTAATTGATATAAAATTTTGCGTAAAACTAGAGGAAGCTTTATTTTCATGAAAACATTTTTTTCAAGATTTTCGTGTCATACTCAAAATGTTTTAAAACGTCGAGAAAATTTGTTGCAAAAGTGTTCGAATGTGTCCGATGTGATGCGACCTTTTGTATCGAATTTAAAGGGAATCGATAAAGTAGTTCGGATTTTATAGAGATCTGCTTTTTTTTTTTTTTTTTTTACAAAGCTTCCTCCGCCAGGGAGCTTTGTACAAAAAAAAAAGCTAAAATTAACCAATGTAGTACTTTCTCATAAAGGAGGATTTGCGGATGGTGGACTATAAAAAATGAGGAAGCAATGCGCAAGTTTCTACCAGGCAACCTTTTTTTTACTACATCGTGAAACATTAATTGTGCAGAGCTTAATTAATTTTTAACCCTTTGAAGCACGGCGTATCTCACGAGATACATCTCCTCGAATCCGTCCAGAAAAAAATGCATCAACCAACCGATGCATTTGAAACTTCATATTCAGGAGTATTTTGGATCACTGAATTTTCGAATCTTTAGTCAAAACCTTTTTTACATTGTTCAACTAATCAGCCGTCAACTTTTTTTTTGCAAATGAAAATGATTCATTAATTTTTATGATTATAATCGTTATTAAAAAAAAAAAAGTTAGGTTGACGGCTGATTTGTTGAACAATGTTTTATCTCATTAATTTGTTAATAACATTTTGGAATTATTATTATGCAAAATCAATCTTTTCAGCACCAAAAAAAAGCACCATGTCCAAAAAAAAAACGAGTTTCAAATACTCTTTGCACCCTTAAGCCTGAAACCTGGCAAACGTGCCTTTGGAGAAAGAAATATTTTATTTAATTTATAGACTGCAGGAAGCTTCACTCAATAATTAACCAATTCTCCCAACTTTGGCACTTCCTGATTTCCATAAAAATATGCCAAATAGGTCTCAAGAGTTATTATTGATCTACCCTCATGTTTTAATAATTCAAAAAAAGCTGAGTTAATTGATGTTAATTAGTGATGCCCCGATTGTATGCTAAAATATGATAGTCAGCAGTGGGTAGCATTGTCAATTTTTGAGATTAAATTGCAAAGAATATTTTGAGAAAAATTATTTCATAAAGTATTTCGTTGCTGTCCCGCATTCACACCATTAACTCTGCAGAGTTAATAAATATCTGCATTCCATAAGTTTTGAGAAACATGTAAAGGTTGAATTTTTCTATTTAGGTACATAACTAAGGAAAATTATTCTGCAGTTACTTTGAGATTTTATTGTACATAATTGTGTTTTTCATATATTCATGAAATTGCATCCTTGGTTCCTCTTTGATACACATGAAAAAATGTACCTTCCTGTAATTTACATAATAATTTTTCATCTTTTGTGTGACTCAATGGACTTTATTTAAAATTAAATATATATATGTACATATGAACCTTTCTGGTGGCTCTAATTTTAAATAAAGTACATTGAGTATTTATACATATATATATGCAGATATAACAATACAATAGACCCAGATTATATACATATACAGCAGTATGCACAAGGAAATCAATACAAACATTAAGTACATCGACCTTCTAATTTTTAGGATGATGTTGAAGTTTGCATCGTTGGAATGCAACAAAATCAAGAGAAAGAATTATACAAAGTATATACAATTACCATAACAACTAAGAACATGAAGAAAAATATTGCACCTGTATTCCAGCACCTTCAACAGGGGATGAGATCTTGGGGATTTTATATCTTTTGATTTTGTTGCATTCCAACGATGCAAACTTCAACATCATTTTTTAGGAGATATCATTTAAATCAGCAATCTTATGTGTGTTAAATAGCATTTAAGGACAATATTCAAATATTCAAATAAAAATGAATTCAAAATACTGATTAATTTAGATAACATACAGAAATTTTCAAGAGTGATAGAATTATATTTTGTTGTGAAAAAAGATTTATTTGTGATAATTAATCTTTAAAAAAATATACTTATTACTGTTCACTTTAAAGAATTATTCTCATTTATTCAAATCCAAATATGTTTTGAATACAAATTTATAAATGCAAGCAACACATTGATAAACATAAGCTTATATAGCTTCTTCTTCTTCTCAATTCTCCTGACTGCATGGAACTCTTCAACCCCATTATTTAACCTACATTGCAGCAATGCAACTTTCATATCTGAGTATATACTAAAGAGCACAACAATATAGGTCAACATAGTATATGTTGCTTCCTTATTCTCTAGTATGCCTTTTGTTTCTTCATTTATCTGACCTATTGAAGCACATTCAAGTAAATTATAAAATTCCCTTTTAACACAATAAATAACAAAAATATTGTTTCTATTTGCATAGTCTCCAAAAAAATTGTGTGTAATAGCAAAAATGGAATATGTTGCTATGCATGAAACATTGTTGAAAGTGCTTCAGAGTTGACTGTATAGATTCAGCTATTTAATTACTGCAATATACCAGGAATGGGCAATATTCAAATGAAGATATATTCAAAATAATTTTTAATTTAAATAACTCTAAGAAATTTCTGAATAATAAGATTATTATTATTTTTTCATAAGCAAAGAAGAATTTGGGAAAATCAATGTAAAACAATGTTTGTTAACACCCATTTTTAAGAATTATTCTCAGATATTGAATACAATTATGCTTATGCCCAGCAATTAAAAAATCAACACTACATATATAGAAGCTCACAGAACCACAGAAGTATTTTTTAAAGTTGCTATTTACTCTATATTACACCAATGCAATCGTCATGTGTGACTACTAATGAGCACAACAATATAGGTCAATATACCAGTATATATAACTGCTTATGCTACAGCCAGCCATTGGCTTCTTCTTCTATCTCACCTGAATGAACCACATTCGAGCAAATTAATGAAATTCCTTTTTAATAAGATAAACAATTTTTTTTTCATTTTGTTTCTATTACCTGTATAAAAATGCTTGTGTATAAAATAATGTAAAGTAAAAATGATTGAGTCAATAAAAAAAAAAAATGGATGAAATTATGCTATGCATGAAACATTGATGAAAGTGCTTCAGAGTTGCCTGTATTTGATTTATTGAGTAAATATGGGTACATGAGAATTACATGAAATCATTGCATTTATATTACTCTTGTTAATACATCTTAACATACCTTCTCTTATATACATTCAGTCATTTAGTTACTGCATTACACCAAGGGATGGGCATTATTCAAATGAAGATGTATTGAAAATTATTTATGACAAAAATAACTCTAAGAATTTTCTGTATAATAAGATTATTATTTTTTTCTTAAGCAAAGAAGAAGAATTTGGGAAAATTAATGTAAAGCAATCTTTATTACCACCCATTTTGAAGAATTATTCTCAAATATTGAACACAATTGTTTATTCCCAGCATCAACAAAAAAATCAACACCGCATATATATAGAAGCCCACAAGAGCCACAGAAAGTTTTTTTTTTAAGTTGCTATTTACTCTACATGACACCAATGCAATTGTCATATATCACTAATGAGCACAACAATATAGGTCAATATACAAGATGTACTAGATGTAGCTACTTATTCCATAGCCAGCCATTATTTTCTTCATCTATCTCATCTGAATGAACCACAAACAAGGAAATTATATAAAATTCCTTTTGCTTATAGATGAGAAAAAAAAAGTGTTGTTTATTTTTTCTAGATCGCATAAAAATGCTCTCGTAAATAATAACACAAAGTGAGAATGATTACGAGTCAGCGAATTTACAAAAAAAAAAAAAAAAAGACGCGTATTATCGCGTTACGTGTAACTTTGTAGAATCGTTCCAGTGTTGTCTGTACAGATAATGAATGCGCCATAATAGGTAAAGGTGTGCAATCCTGTATAAAAGGTATTTCCGATATTAACCGAAAAATTCTCGTTTTAGGGCAAAACGAAGATCTGTCCCGATGATTATATGATGGGTACGATATGATATTTAGGAAAGGATCGAGCGATTTGGAGTGATGAGGACGAAGAAGAAACGCAGGACAAAGGTGAAATGGCAGCGAGAAAAGCAAATCAAATTACCTCCATGATCGTTGAGCGGAGTCGCTGTCGGCTCGAAAGCTAAGCACTGGATCGTTAGCCCGAGCAACACCACACTTGCCACCAGCAACATATCGTCGAAGCACACGAGACCCGATATTTATTTACAGTTACTGCAGCGATTCACGGATATTTAATGTTTCGACGATTTGTTCACAACGAATTCATGAAAAGATGTGTGTTTTTGTGTCTCTGTGTGCGTGTGTGTGTGTGGTTTTTTTTTCTTCTTCGTTAAAAGGGCATCGCGCAAACGTTTTCTACTCTCTGGGTCTGTCGCACAACCAGCAAGCGTTTCGTTCGCGGCGGCACACAATCGCGGAGTCAATATTTGAGCGGAATATCGATTCGGCAAAAAAAGTAGTAACTATTCTCTACTGCGAGAGGCGCTGGGGTGGCTGCTGCTCTCGCTCTATAACACCTTTCAAGATTTTCGTTTCCCTAGGATTCAAGTTGCCTAGGCCCGTGTACCCAAAATTTATTTGCGGTTTTTTTTGTTTTTCCGAGGAAAACTCGGCGATTCGATACAAGGCGATTTTATCCCCGATGGGAATGTGAGAGACCAACCCGATGACTCATAATGAAACGGAATCAAGATGGGGACAGATGTGTACCACCGAATACGCAATCGTTACCTGGCCAGATACGAGAACCACAGTTCTCGTGATTTCTTTTCCCCTCTCTGTGACCGTTATGTGACCGTCATGTTACTTGGTCACGTGAATCGAGGCGCGCTGTTTTTTGAAAGAGAGTTTCGTTAATTCCCTATAGATAACAGATGAAAATGAATAGGATTTATGTTATTTATATTGATATATATATATATATATCAGAGGAAGTAGAAATAGATAAACATATATCCTCATAGAGGTATAGCTTTGTAAAAAAATGAAAGAATAATGAGGAAGCAATGTGCAAAGTTTTTTAATTGTATATAGGGCATTCCATACCGATTCGACCTGAGTGTGACTCACAACCTCTCAGATCCAGAATTTGTATTAGATTTTTTTAATGAGCATTTGATATACTTAAAGTCGAACATAACATTCGACGTAATTTAAAAATCTGAGACAATTCTCAAGAATTCAGTATCAAATATCAATATGAGAAAAATGTGTCTGAATTTACAGAGAATGACACATATATCCTAAAATTACATCCATTATTATCTGAGATATAATTTATCGCATATATACTTTTATTCCAATTTTTTTCGTCTCCTGAAAAAACTACGAAATTATGCATTCAGTTAAAACTTAAAATATGGGCGATTTTTAAATTTTCTTCTACAAAGAAATATTACACGATTATCGTGTTTCTTTTACGGCGTAAGAATAGCAAATTAGAATTGCGATCGATTGAACCTTTAAAATAATTTATTCAGAATAACCAGTTTTAAATGAAGAAATTACGGTTAAATAACCTCTATGGAAAAGTAACAGTTCCTAGCACAGCCAATCGCGTTTCCTTCAACAGTCACGATAGGGTTATGTGCGATTGTGTTGAACATATATGTAGGTAACTGCGTATCATAACAAGAGTCAATGCAGTAATTGACAGTGTAGTACGGCACTACGTAGAGTAACAAGCAACAAAAAAAAGCCGCTTAGGCGAACAGAATCACCGAACATTGTTGCATACTACGGCAGGGGACCTGCGCACATGGCATTGTCGTGTGTATTTTGTTCGTGAGATAAGATCTGCTATATATTGCCGCAATGGAGACCCATTTATGGTCTTGAGCTGCGCTCTGCAGAATTTATTCAAAGTTGGATTCCAAGGCTTTTCAATCAAACATGGCAGACAGATCTATATCCTCGTCGTCGGCTTCTTATTTCGATCCTCCCTTTCGATACGTGGAAGGAAAAAATATTACGTACTGTCAAAGCATAAAGATGGTTAGAATTAACTTTACTTTAAATTTGCGCGAATTTAATGTAGGCATTGCAGTACAGTCAAAGGAAAAAGTATACGTTAAAAAAAGTAGTGTGAACTAAGTTCGATCTGGTTTAAAGCGGTTGATGTACAAAAAATGTATTAAAAATAAAAAAAAAACTCGACTTCTGCTAATAAATCCACGGGCATATTTTCGTGCAGGTTTCGTAAAGTCAAATGAGTAATTTTCGTTCGATTAGGACGAGAAAAAAGCTCATTTCGTTTTTCTAAACATGTATCTCGAAATCAATGAGAAATTTTTGCTTTTTTTTACTTCTTGATGAGAATAAATATTAAATTAACGTTGTAGCTTTGTTTTCTTTTTCATAAACATACGACTGTTGTTTGTAAATGACAAATTTCATCATAAATATTTTCTCATATATTCATAAAGTTTTTATCCAGAAACAAAATGAAATCTTACTCGTTGAGATCAAACTAAAATTACAATTTTGACTTCACAAAAACTGCATTAAAAAAAAGCATGCCTGTAGTTTTATTGACGTAAATTGAGTTAATTTTTATAAATTTATTGTTATACAATTTTTCTACATTTAATAGAAACTCCAAATTCCAAATAGAAATAATCCAAATTCTTTGGACATGACAAAGAATTTTTGGACATGACTGTACTGCAAGGACTACCTTAAAAATTGATATTTTCCATGTTTCTATAATTGTATTTAATTTTTTTTTTTAGAATCTTCAGGATATACAGAGACTGATGGATAAGGCGAATGTGGATATGACAAACGTTCAAAAAAATATGAACAAAACAACAAAAATGATTAATTTAATATCGAAAAAATCTTCGGCAGATTCCGGTTAGCGTATATTTACTAAAAACAAATGTCGAATGATCTCTCAAATAATTTTTATACTATTTTGATATAAAATAAATAAGTAAATCTAGGCACATTGAGTTTGTTATATTTATTATCCTTTATCATTAATTTTCGTACTGAGATCGAAAATCTGTACTAAAAATGATATCAAGTTCGAAAATATTTAAACTTTATTTTCGTAAAATAAGTATGAAAGAATCAAGTATAGAACTCGCTCTTACCGACTTGCGCAGAAACGTTGAAATCCGACACTAAAGCTCTCTATGTCAGAATCCCCCCCAAAACACGATACGCGATTTACCATCAAGAAAAATGTCTGCGCCGTGTGACGTGTAGAATTTACTCCCAAAGCTTAAACCCGACATATTTCCGCGATGGAGTACTTCAAGAGCAGTTTAAAATCCGTTCTCGGTGCTCCGGATCCGGGAAGTCAACCGTCCGGTGCTGACACGGTAATTTCATTGTCGTTCACGCTTTTACGAAAAACCAACCTGTTCTGTCAAACATTCGCGATAATGTATTTCATCCGGTCGAAAAGCAATATATTTTTTTTTTCCGGCTCGTAAGCATTGTAAATCCTGCAAAATGCCTCACGTGCTTTGATTCTATGATAAAATATAATTATTTAAAAATTATACATTTTACACAAAATTAATGTTTTAATTTTTATGCAAAACATTTTTTTTTTTTTAATATTTATTTGTCTATTTATTTAGGTGGAAAGATTAGTCGATAGACTTCAATCTTCGAGCTTACTTGACGACAGAAGAGATGCGTGCAGAGCACTCAAAGCTTTGTCGAGAACTTATAGAGTTGAGGTCGGAGCACAGGGTATGGATACCTTCAGACAGGTTTTGGAGACTGATAGAACTGACTGCGAAATAGCTGGCTTAGCTCTTGACACTTTGTGCAATATAACTAATCCTGAGACTTTTGATGAAGAGGGTGAGTGTACATCTTTTAAACTTAGATTTAATACTTCAAATAATTGTTTTTTTAACTTGCAAACTGTGAAATATTGATTCTCTCGTTTCTTTCTTTATTTAAAAACAACAAAGATTTATTATGTTATCGTAGAGTATAAAAAGGATTTGTTTCCTTTCTACTAATAAAAAACAAAAATGAATAAGTAAATAAATAAATGATATCAGGGTTACAATACACATGGAATTTTGGATAAAAATGTATGGAATCATTTATCAGGAAATTTATAAACAGAGAGCATCTAAGGATTTACTGAAGTCCATATTTTCGTTAATTTTCTTTTGGACTTCTCAGAATCAAGAAGACTAATTTTTAAGAATGCACAAAAAGTTTTCATTGTTTTTTTTAACAGATCATTGATGTATTTTTATGTTGAAAATATAAAAATTAAAATTAACAATCCTCAAAAATATCACGTGGAATTTTATATTTGTTGATAAACATTTATGGTACAATAATCAACAGGATATTTCCAGCGAGATAGAAAACACAATATTTTTTTTTAACTTCCAAATCAAGATATGTCTGATTTTTAAGGAATATGAAAAAAACTTTTGTTATGCCCAGATCATTTGTCTTGAAAACGCACAAACGTTAATTTAATATCGTTAAAAAATGTGTTAGGTTTTTTTTAATTCTTCAGTATTGTTTATAAGATTTATATAAAAGTTCATAAGAATTGCTATGTAAAAGCTGAACGGAAAATCGGTTAAATCTATCACGCTTTGAAACGTTAAACTCTTTTTGTTTTAATTTATCCAAGAATTTGTTTCTCTGTATACATAAATAGAATTGAAGTAATAACATTGTAAATTTTTTAAGTCGACAAACATGGTCCAAAGAGTAAAATCGGCGAGCAATTCACGGAGATATTTATAAAGCAACAAGACAGCGTCGGTCTCGTTTTGGCTTCCTTGGAGGAATTTGATTTTCGGGTTCGCTGGCCTGCCTTGAAGCTATTGTTCCATTTGCTTGCCAATAGACCAAAGGATATACAGGAAATTATTTTGGTCAGTCCTATGGGGGTCTCGAAGTTGATGGACCTTCTAAGCGATAGCAGAGAAGTTATTAGAAACGATGTAAGTACATCCAGGTTTTTGTATATTCTATACAGCCAAAGATTTATCTACCTATGGAAATCCATAAAACCTTTAAAAAACCGAATTTCAGGCTCTTTTATTGTTGATTCAATTGACCAAAGGAAATGCCAATATCCAAAAAATCGTAGCTTTCGAAAATGCTTTCGACAGAATATTCGATGTAATAACACAGGAAGGCGGAGCGGAGGGTGGAATCATCGTTGAAGACTGCTTACTCCTCATGTTGAACTTACTCAGAGGCAATGTAAGCAATCAAAATTTCTTCAAAGAAGGTAATATCGAATGAAATATCGTCGATTATAATAATCACATAGACAATCGTTATTGAAGCCTTTTTATTCACTATAAATAGGTAGTTACATCCAACGGTTGACTCCGATGTTCCAAATACCGCCGGATATCGAAGAGACTTCACTCACCGGCTGGAGTTCACAAAAAGTATCGAATGTTCATTGCCTTGTACAAGTTATACGAGCTCTTGTCGCACCAAGCGGTTCTGCACAGGTAATTGCGATCTCAGTAGCACTTTTGTATCTTTACACATCATTTCGCAATAATTATGTCTAGTAATTTATTGGAGTTTTAACATTTTTAGGGTGTTTTTTTTCTTTTGCTTACTCATAAAGAAAGCTGTGTCTACGTTACAAAAAACAAAAATTACGAGATATTCGTGCCAGTATAATTTTTGTTTTCCATAAGATCATCAGCATCTTCGTAAAGTTGTTTTTTTTTTGGTAAATAAATGAATGATAGAGTTCGCAATTCACATTATGGTGACACGTAAACATGTGGAAGGACAAGTTTTTTTGTGTAAATAATGAAATAAATAAATAAATAAAATTTTAACTTTAGGCGGTTGCAGCCTGTCAACGAACGATGCGGGCCTGCGGTTTGTTGCAAGCCTTGTGCGACATCCTGATGGCTAGCGGTGTGCCCGCCGATGTATTAACAGAAACAATCAGCGCAGTTGCCGAAGTAATTCGAGGCAACACCAGTAATCAAGAATTTTTGGCAAGCGTTATGGCACCCAGCAGCCCACCGAGACCGGCGATAGTTGTATTATTAATGTCAATGGTCAACGAGAAACAACCATTTCTCTTGAGATGCGCTGTCCTGTATTGTTTCCAATGTTTCCTTTACAAAAATGAAGTCGGACAGGGACAGTTGGTGCAGACTTTACTTCCACAGGGAAATGAAACGCCGTCTCTCACGACAGGTATACCAGAAATGTTGAAATCAAAATATAAAAATCAATTTTTCCGATGAGTATCATTCGATCCTTATTTTATGAATTTTTATTTTGATGAATTTTTTTTTTCAAGATTTTCCAAACAAATACCTGTCAATTTACGATATTTTTGGTCTAATTTTTTGTATACTTAACCAAAAATCGTGAAACACCAATAAAAGTAATTTGTCCCATTCATGATTATTGAAAGAACGTGAAAATTTATATTTCTGTATAAATATCGGTCGAAGTTTTTCATTAAGAAAATAAAAACATATTTTAAATATCGCTTTTCCATTCGAACGGTACCATCCCGTGTTTCATGTAGGATTATAAACTCGCTACTATTCATTTACCTGCAGAATTATAAAAAATGATTTAATTTTTTTAATAATTCGAATCTTTTAGGACAACTTTTGTGCGGTGGATTATTCTCGCCCGATCCACTGTCAAATTGGTTTTCGGCTGTTGCGTTGTCCCACGCTCTTATCGATAATACAACGCAGAAGGAGCAGTTATTGCGAGTTCTACTTGCCACAAATATTGGTAAACCACCGGTGACGCTCTTGCAACAGTGCGTGATGCTTCTTCAACAAGGCAACAAGCCCCAATGTAAATTGGGCCTTCTTATCCTGCTGTGTAGATGGGCATCATTTTGCCCAGCTGTTGTCAAAGCTTTCCTCGCGATAGATTCTTCCGTAGCGTATTTGACTGCGCTTCTCTCGTCGCAGGAAAACAACGACGATTTGCAGGAAATTCTTCTTCAGAGTATGAGCGCTCTTTTGATCGGTTTATGCGTACATTTCAATGACGACGACGTACCAAATTATACGAAAGTACGATTTTTTAAAAACAAACAATAATCTCCTAAATATCAATTTATCTTTAATATAATTAATTTCGGATATTTCATGTTTTAGGAAAAACTGTGCAGCTTGTTGGAAAATCGTATAGGACTAGAGAAATTTCAGGATGCGATAGGTGGAATCGCAAGACACGAAATATATTCCCGTGCTCTTAAACATCCACAGCCATCTGCGAAAAATCCTGGTGATCTTCTGTTGGATCACGAATTTTGCAGACTACTAAAAAGATTAGAAGGTAATAACAAAAATTGACTAATTTGTATTTTTTTTGGGCACCATCAATTGCTGAATTATTTTTTTTAGGTACCATACTCGAATCTGTATTGAAGGGAAGCAGCTCGCACTCAGCGAAAGATAATAGTGTCTCCATGATTCCAACGAGTTCAGCTTTAGTTTCTCAATACAAAGATCTGATCAGGGAACAAGATGTACAAATTCAAAAACTTAATCAGACTAATGATGCTCTTGCTCGAGAGAAGCGCGACCTTGAGGTAAACCGCAGCGTCAAAAGCTCGCAATTTTTTTCATCGCATTCTCACTGTACTCTGTGCACTTTTTTTTTTTTTAAGTTCCAACTACACGAACTTCAGACGACCGTGAGTCACTTGAAGGACCAAAATTTGGTTCTCCGGGGAGCCCAGACGAATATGAATACAGGAACACCTATAAATTCTACGCCAAACCATTCCGACGCCATGAACGAAGAATTGGAGAAATACAAAAACACCGTTAAAGAATTAGAAGCGCGTCTGACCGAGAGTATTCTAAAGAATCAAGAATACGAGAGACGAAACAGCGCTTCGGTAATCGCTCATGCGGAACTCGAAAATCTGTTAAAAACGAAGATGGACGAGCTCGAGAAATTAAAGAAGGATCAGGAGGACTTGTTGGAACTACTAACAGATCAGGATAGCAAAATTACACTCTACAAAGAAAAGCTCGAAGCGTTGGGAGTAAAGGTAGCGATTTAATTAAAGTATCTCTTAAATATGTAATTTTCAAATTTCGGACTAATCTCCTTTTTTCATTAGGTCGATTCCGACGAGAGTTCGGGCGAGCTCGAAACCGACGATCCCGAATATTCTCCGCCATAAAAAAAGTGAATTATTCCAGTTGCAACAGTTAGAACCCCCCGACTCTCGCAACCGCCATGTTAAAAAAAAAAGAACTTTTGTACCATAGAAAGCAAAAAGGTCTGCCCAGGAACGCGAGTACATTGCAGGAAAGGAAACTAATCGTTATTTATTCTCAAAACATTGATTTGTAAAGCTGAACGCGTCATTTGTTTCGCTCGCAAAATGACTCGATAATGAAAAAAAAAAAAACAAAATATCAAATCGTCGAAAAATAATAACAGTGTTATGCACAAAATATTCAGAGCACAAAATATGTGTATTTTTAACTTACTCGGTGCGACAGATACGAGTTTAAAAAATGTCTATAAACGAACGATTCACCGGTTCATACATTTTAAGCAATTGACCTTTTTTAATGACAAAAAAAAAAAACGAAAACAAGGAAGTGACTGTCCAATAGATTTTTCGAATTCCCTTCGAAGATTAACCCTCATTTGTAAAAACCCATTTACGAAGAACTACGCGATAGCGTCGACAAAAATGAAACGTTCGAATAACACTCGTACATTTCGCGAAGTGAAGTTTTTTATTCGTTTTATTTTAAATAACTTATACAACTATCACATACTATTTTACACAATTGATCCAGCCCGTAGAATGTACGCGTCACAGAATTCCGTTACAATTTTATTACCGTTTTCTTATCTTTTCTTTTTTTCTCACCTCTGCATTACATACAATATTCCAATACATTCACGAAATTTTACGCATACGATTTAGAATAAAAAGGGGACCATATTATCAACAGTGATACTAATCATAACAGAATCCTAGCTATTTACACGACCGTACTTGTGAGGATCTTAAGCTTGGGCTCCTTGCCGCTGCTTCATCACAGCCTGGACGCATTTTGCCATTGTCGAGGAGGCTCGTGATACTACGTCCGTCATAAAGAACTGATCCAGCGATTTTTGCTTCACATCCACTGGATCTGGGAGGAATGAACTTCCGGTTTGCTGGAAAGTTAAAAAAAAAAAAAATATTTGTTTTTATCACGTATGTCGCGAAAAATTGAATTTCAATTATGGGGATTCAAGAGATCTTTTTTCAGTACAAACTTTCAGTTGTCATTGTTAAACCTCTAAAAAAAATCCCAACGCAAAGTTTTTTGTTACTGCTAGTGCACCGATGCTGAAATTTGGACAAATCATTCCGTGACATATCTCGGACAACTCATGCCGATTCAAAATTTTCTTTCTAATTTTTTTTTTGCAGCATGTATTTTGTCGCTAATAACAGCTAAAGTTTTAATTTCAGTAACTTCAGACAATTTTTTTCCGATTGAATTTGTTAACTTCGTTGTTTTACATTTTGTACAGAGAAAAAAAGCGAACATATAGCGTACCTTGGAGAGCTCAAGGGCTTGAGCATAGAAATTAGCCGGTTCTACATCGCCGTATCTAACTAGATGTGGCGCAACTTCTTCCAATCGATCACGCACTCCATGAATATTATCGTAGGGCAAAGAAACGCCACAGATCTGTGTAATATTCCGAATATTAGGCAATAAATCGGCGATCAAAAAGTAAATCAGCTATCTTACGAATTATACCTCTGCGAGGGCTCTGAGGATTTTCCAGTCCGGGCGCGCCATTCCAGGTGGTGTGATTGCTGCACCGGTTTGTTGAGCACGTCCCTCCGTGTTCACGTAGCTTCCAGTCTTTTCAGTATATGCTGCACCAGCCAAAACTATGTCGGCGATCGCTGCACCATTATCACCATGGCTTCCTACAAATTCGATGACACATTAAAAGTTACTTGTACGGCCAAGAATGGTTTATTAAATGTTTATGAAAACTTACCAATATAGACGATATATGTATTAGGTAAATCTTCTCTCGTCAGATTCGAATCATCGGCACCCAAGAGGAAAAGAACTTTGGGCTGCTGTTGTTTAATTTCCTCGATAGTCGAGCCGTAACCGAGATCCAACGCGCCAACTTGCGAAGCATTCGTGTGAAGAACGTTCAAAGTTTTCCAATCCTAAAATTATACCAAAGTAAAATATTTTTCTTGATAAAATTAAATAAACCTCTTCAGGTGTGGAAACAAGCATTGACTATCAAGTCACACTTTTGTCTTCCATATTCTCATAGTTAGTCATATTTTAATTTCCAGTGAATTTTTCCTGTGAATTTTTAAAGATTTTTTTTAAACGGAAAAAGGGAAAAAAAAATTGTATTATATTTCTTATGAACTTTTGAATGTTATGGTAGTTAAATTTGGTGCTTTTATTTGCAGCAACAAAAATTAATTATGTGATTAAAATAATAATCAAATTAACTGTTTTTTTTTGCGCCAACACCTTCGATTTTACTGCCAATTTTCCAAAAATATGCAAAATAGAAATTCACACCGTTAAATACCCGATTCACCCACACTAACGATTTCAAATTCTGTCGCGTTTGAAGTAAAATTTAAGACGTACCATTAAGCGAAAAAAAACATTTAGTTTAAGATTTTTTTTAGTTCAAAGTAAAAGTAGTCTTAATTCTTTAAAAGTAAATTTTGTTGGGATGATATTTTCTCTTTAGCTTTTTTTTTACTTTTTAGAAATAAATTGTATTTAAAAACTAATGCGAATCCTTAATATTTGGAAAAAAAAAATCTGAATAAAATTCATAGAAAGTATTCAAAAGTCGCGACAGTTGAATAATTATTTCAAACATTTAAAGGGACCAGAAGAAAATTGGTTGAATTATCAGAGAATTCCTCATAGGTTGATTTTGATTCGTACTTTCGCGTTTTCCCCCAAGGTCTTAGCCAGCGCTTGCGACTCGGCTAGGATCTTGGCACCGTCCTTTCGTCCGAGCTGTTCAGCACCAATGATCACCAGAGGTTTCTTTGCATTTTTTAAAGTCTCACAGAATGGATGATTGCCACTCTTGAGTTTCGAAATAATGTCTGCCGATTCTCCCAAATGCTAAAAACATAAGAAATGTACTAGCGTTAATACGATGCTTTATTTTATTCATTATTTTTTGAAAATTAATATGACATAATTATCCTGTAATCGTATTGAATTTTCGGAAAATTATCGTTTAATTCTATTGATTATCCAGAACATCATCGTTAAAATATATTGAAATTTCAGAAAATTATCGTTTAATCGTATTTAATTTGACAATAAAATACACTCACTTCATACTCATACGTCAAATCGACTTTCGGGCCGATGAGAGCGATATTTTGCTCGCCATGCAAATATCCCTTCCTGAGGCGTGTATTTATCAATGGTGCCTCGTACCTTGGATTCGTACCGATCAATACAACCACATCTGCCTCCTCGATATTTATTATTTTATTGTTGAGCAGATAACTACTTCTAAGATCAATACCGGCCCCATCCTTCGGGAAGCTCTGTTCGGTCGCTAGAGTTTCGCCACCGAGTTTATTCAGGAGGTCCTTCATCACGATGAGGGCTTCGGCATCAGCGAGTTTTCCAGCTATCGCTGCGCATTTGTTCGATGGTACGTCGTGCAGAGCTCTGGCGGCTGATATAAACGCAAAAACACGAGACTATAATTCGCCTAATAATTAATCTAACACTTGCCGAAGTCGAAAACTTTGAAATTTTTCTCTCGTTTCTTTTTTTTTCATGCAAGAAATTCGAGATTTCGTGTATCTCCGATTACAGAAACTTAGGACTTGTTTAATTTATGTTTCCAAAGGTTTTAAGCTCTAGGTTCTTACTTAAAAAAAAAATTGGATTGTTAACTTTGCGTCTTCTTACCAGCGACGAGAGCATCTTCCCACTCGACGGATTCCAATTTGCCGTTGATTTTCATCATAGGAGATATGAGACGCTGCCTTTTGAGACCGTCATAAGCGAAACGAGCTTTGTCCGAAAGCCATTCTTCATTTACTTCCTGTTGTATATAATTTTCCATCAAAATGTCTCACATTTTTATTTCAACACTAATCATTTATACTTACTTCATTAACTCTCGGTAGTATCCTGAGTACTTCGCCGGTACGGCTTGAGACGACAATATTGCTACCAACTGCATCCAGTACATCGATACTATCGGTGCGTCTCGTTTCCCATGGTCGTGCTACAAAAGCGAAGGGCTTACTCGTGAGTGCTCCTACGGGGCACAGATCAATTATGTTGCCCGACAACTCCGACAAAAATAATTTCTCCACGTAAGTTCCGACCTGTAATAAATACGATTCGTACAGTTTATGTGAATCTTTAACTTGCGATAGAAGAATGAGAAAATATTCCATTATTATAACAATATCTGTATTTCGTTGGAAAAAAATCATTAACATTTTTTTTTTCCTTTGTAAATTTAAGATTTAATGCTGTATAGCATTATAGCGTTTAAATCACAGAAAACGTGCTATTCTTCGTTTTACTTGTGCAGAATCTGCTTAATTGTACGCTTTATTATTTTTCGTTGAGTATTTCTTGCGTTACCTGCATATCATTACCACGTCCCGTAGTGCCAAGATCATCGATGCCCGCGACCTCGGAAGCGAATCGAATGCAACGCGTGCAATGAATACAACGAGTCATGACGGTCTTGACAAGGGGGCCGATGTCCTTATCCTCGACGGCTCGCTTTCCCGAGAACTGAATATCAGTGAAACGGCTCCGATCACTTCCGAAGGCCATGCTCTGATCCTGCAAATCGCACTCTCCACCCTGATCGCAAATTGGGCAATCCAACGGATGATTTACCAGCAGGAATTCCATAACTCCTTCGCGCGCCTTCCGCGTCAGATCCGAGTTGGTCTTTACTCGCCATCCTTTCATCACAGGCATCGCGCAAGCCGCCACTGGCTAACAAAACGTATCGCATTTCATTTATTTTACTTCCTCATAAAGAATTTCTGGGTAACGTTTTAATGTCGGGAGTTTTGTATATTTTCAATTTATTACATTTTTTCTTTGCAATAGATGTTCTAACCGTTTTTCTTTAAAGGAAATTAGCTTAATGGTGTTTTTAATTAATGTGATTAATTATTTCGTTCCACAAACTGCAACAATTTCTAAATTAGTTGGGGTTAAATCAAAAAATTAAACAATGTGTTATTTCTCTATTTTAATATTGAACTTCAAAGTAACTCTAACTCTATTGTAATCATTTAAATTAGAGTCCAAAAGTTTTCATCTAGAAATTACTTTTTGTGCTTTAACATTTTCTAAAAATTATTTTTGTCTATTATAGTTATGTTGAATTATTATATACTATTATATATAGTAATAGTAATAATAATAATTATAATACATTAATTCAAATTGGTAAAAAATTATAATTAAAAATAAGAATTTATGTGTAAGGTAAAAAATAATTCGGAAACTATGTGCAAAGATCTACTTTGTATCTATTTAAAAATAATTGGCTCTGAAGCAAAAAATGTCCTCTTTGCCAATTGTGTAAAAATCAAAGGACACTAATTTTTATTATTTCAGTGCATTACATTAATATAATTAATTCTATTGCTGCATAAACTGCTCTAATATTTGAATTACCAGAACAGTTAGAAATTAAACTTAAGAACTGTTCCTGGACTTCAAAATCATTCAATAATCCTGCAATACATTTAAATTATTCTAAAGAAATTGTCATTAAAAGAAAAATATTTCTTGCTCTTTATTAAATAAAAAAAGTATGTATTACTTCATAAATAATTTATCAAACATTATCATCACATAATTTCTAATATTTCAGTGCATATTGTTTTTGTATCATTAAAAATAAATCATAGAAAATAATTGTTGAAGATGCTATTTATTTCCTGTATATAGACAATATTACCTTCAACTGTTTCTCAATCTCAACCAGACACATTCTGCAGTTACCAGCGACTGCGAGCCTCTCATGATAGCAGAATCGAGGAATTTCAACGCCGATCTTTGCGGCTGCCTGCAAAAGCCATAAGTCATATAGATATTTCATAGTAACATTAAAAAAAAGATGAGCCTGGAAAGATTTTATTGACCTGTAGAACTGTCGTGCCAGGTGGCACTTGTACAGGCTTGTCATCGATGAAGAGTTCAATCAGATCTTGCGGTGCCTGGGGTCGGCTTACGGTTGTACTAAGTCCCGCTGTCCCGAGTCTCCCGGTGGACAGGCCGGTGACCCTCACCAGCGGAAGTCTCAACATTATCTGTAATTCACTCAAAATGTCATTATCCCTACTCTATCGCTCTTTTTTTTCTTATTATTGTTATATAATAAATAACTGTGAGTGAGCCCCTCCAAAGGCAAAAGGGACTGTCGCGCTAACCTAGCTGCAACTGGGTTAAGGGGATAAGAGACATGGAAAAGAGGCTGATAAAGGAAAACGGAGATAATTAACGATAAGTCATTTTCGCACAAGGCTCACTAATTTCACAAAAATAATTCGAAACAATAATTGACGTTCTAGCGAGATAACGTATTGCGTATAAATCAATTTTACCAAAAAAACCCTTCCAAAACCCGAAAACTGCAGACCCCTAACCAGATGTCGGGGCTGTCTCGCGAGACCTTATTTTTATTTTTTTAATCGTGTCTTATCGAGAGAATCGAAAGCCGCGATTGACCGGACGAAGAGTCCTGTGGATGTGGCTTAAGAAAAATCGTAAAACACATTCAAGTTCTATTTAATTTTAGAAATTTATTTATTGAGATAATCACGAGGAGCATTCCATTTTTTTAGTTCCAGCGGAATTGGGAACTTCTTATTCGCCCGTTTTTTTTTTGCGAACAGAACAATTTGAAAGTTTCATAAGTTTGCAGCTGAATAAGTGTTTACTAGTCAGTTGTATCCACGAATAGAATTGCTTGGATAGGAGAATTGACCAATGTTATTTGTATGATAGTTTTACAATGCTTTTCACTTGATTGTTAAGTTTTTGTTTCGACTGTTTATTAGTGCGTAAATTATAAATTGAGTGCTTGGATTGTAGCCACAAAGAAAATTGAAGGTCAAAACAATGATACAATATTATTTTGTTGTAAAATTCACGAAAATATCATTAAAAGTTTGCCAATCGACCTTCTAACGAATCGATATGTATATAATTAATATTCTTTTGTCGTAATTGTAAATGAAATAGTGAGAAATCTACTTCAGTTCGTGAGATTTTGATAAATTTTTATTTCACGAATAGAATTTTGATAAGATAATTCACCGTCAATGATAATTTATGGTTTGTTTCTGGCGCACTTTTAGCAATAAACTTTTTGTTTCGCCTGTAAATATATAATAATTTAAGTAATAATAATAATAATAATAATAATAATGTATAATAGTTTAAATAATAATAATATATTATTTTTTGGACCATTCGGAGTGTCTTGACATAAAAATATCGAAAAAAAAAAAAATTTCGATATTTTTTTTTTTCGAGATTTTAAAATTTTTTATTTATTGTAATTTATGCATACACAGTGTTTTTTTCGTTATTCTTGTGTAGTGTCAACTGAAAAATAATAAATAGTCGCGGTTAAGTGACCGGATATTTAACCTGATCATTTACCGACTGAAGATTATTCTGGTATCACACCGGAACGACGTCACGCCGCGCCACAATCGTCGTTTTTGCAGTTGACGTTACGTCGGTGTACCGTGTAGATATTCTTTCTCTCTTCCGGAAAGACGAGACGATAGCCTCGTAGCGTAGATTTTCGGTGTGCGGTATTTATCAATTGAACAAAGGTATTTACGATGGCGGTCGGCGACCTCAAAACTGACAAGGGTGTCAAGGACCTCAATGCCTATCTGGCTGAAAGAAGCTACATCGAAGGGTGAGCTTACTTATAGCCGATTAAATCAATTTTCTACCACACGTGCTCGCCAGTTGTCGGCATCTTGGACATTATCTACCCCCCCACTAACCCGCATTCGTCGGCTAACTTTTTTCCTCTGCTGCTTCGGGTCCTTTAACTTCCATATGTCCTCGCAATTTCATCGCAAATTCTTCATTTCGCAATCTTTCCTCTTATATGATGTATAGTATATATATAATTATCGAAAACTTCCGTGACTTTGACAGACCACCCATTTCTTTCGACCGCTCAACTTGAAGTTCCGAATTTTCAACCCCTGATTCATATATTCATCTATTTTTGAACATTCGGAATTTTTTAAAACTTTTTCTTTTAGTCACTTTATGCCCTCATCTTGTGTATGCAGGTTTTTTTTTTTTGGTAACTTGGATCTATTTAATGTGCAGTGGGACCAATTTTTTTTTTTTGCTAATTTACAAATTTTGCTTAATCATGGACGAAACTGGAAATTAAATTTTTTTGAAATTTTTTTGATAGAGAGACTAAAATTACATACTGCTATAACTTGTGAACTCACCCAGTGAATTGAACTGAGATTTTTGTGCAATATACAGTTCAGTTCAATGTTTCTTTGCTGTACATTTTACAAAAAAATAATTTCAGGCATTTTGATTTTATGGGATTTTTAGTTAAAAAAATGTCTGCTATCCATGTAACTCGAACAATTATGAGGCTAAAACATGGCATAAAACTTGATTGGAGTGATGCAACCTTTGGTAGACAATTTTGGCTTAATCTTAAATACTTTAGATTTTATAGAAATTGAAATGTTTGTATTTCTTTTTTTGTTGCTACAAGTTGAAAACAGTTCAAGCAACTGATCTAAATCTTGGCTCTGAACTTTATAGGAGTAATGTGATCTTTGGTATTGAATGTGGACCAAATCAATAAATTAGTTCAGATTTGATAAAAATTTACATTTTTAATTTAAAATAAAAAATGTTTAAGCTACTGATTTAAAACTTTGCCTAAAACTTTAATAGAATGTTTTCGTATTTGATACTTAATTTAGCGAGCATCCAACAGAGGATTTTAGAGAATATTACATTTTTCAATTTCTTTTTAATACAACATTTTGTTAATTTTTAGGTAATTTAGATAATGATGATCTCTTACTTTGAAGCACAGTACATCATTTTTTTATACAATTGCATATTGTACATACATTTCTTAGCCTGCATTTGCAATTTTAACATATTCTGCATACATAGTTGTTCAACCATTTACCAGTACCTATATAATATCGTAAAAAAAAAAAATTCTAAACAAAAGTAATTTAGTGTTTTTTTTTTTACTAATCCACATTAGCTGTCTCTGTTTTTTAATAAAATTACAATATCAACAGAGCCCTTGCAAAATGCTATTCCAGACACAGAATAATTTTCTTCTATTAAAATAAAAATATTGAAAATCTAAACATGTTTTATAAAAGAATTTTGGGTTTCTGAATACCCGAGATAGTCCAGATCAGGAAACCAGAAAAATGTGGTTCTCACTGTGTTGAATATTTCATTGTTATTTAAAAGCAACTGCTTCAATACCTGGAATATTGATAATTTCACTGATAATATATTGCAAAACTATACATGTACATATTGCTTCCAATATTTGAAACTTGTTGAATTTATTGAAACGAAAAAAAAAAGATTAGAAATATACATTGAATGGTATCTATTTTCAGATACCAAGCTTCTCAGGCTGACGTGGCCGTGTTCGAAGCTTTGGGAAAAGCGCCGTCATCCGAAAATGCTCACGTTTTGAGATGGTACAATCACATCAAATCTCACGATTCGAAGAATCTTCCGGGCGAGAAGAAAGCTCCGGCAGTTTTGGGTAGCGGCAAGGGAGCTGCATCGCCACCGGCAAAGCCTGCTGCTGCTGCTGCTGCTGCTGCTGCTGATGATGATGACGATGTCGATCTGTTTGGATCGGACGAGGAGGAAGATGCGGAAGCTGCGAAAATCAGAGAGGAGCGACTGAAGGCCTACGCCGAGAAGAAATCTAAAAAACCCGCTCTTATCGCAAAGTCCAGCATCGTCATCGATGTCAAGCCCTGGGATGACGAGACTAACATGAGCGATTTGGAGAAAGCCGTTAGATCCATCACTATGGACGGTCTCGTCTGGGGAGCTTGTAAATACTTTTCTTTCATTATTTATCTTTTCAATCAGTTGCAAACATAGTTATCGATTAAAAAAAGTTATATAATTTTTTTCTTCTAAATTATCTTATTTGAAGTTTCTTGCTTTTCTGTTATATGAATATTTTTTACATTTTTTCAGCGAAATTCGTGCCAGTCGGTTACGGCATCAACAAGCTTCAAATAATGTGCGTAGTCGAGGACGACAAAGTATCGGTAGATTTACTCACCGAGAAGATACAAGATAACGAGGATCTCGTGCAGTCCGTTGATATCGCAGCCTTCAACAAAATTTAAATAAGCCTCTCGTCTTTTACTATGAAATTAATAAATATTAATTGTTTGTAATTGCGACAAGTTGTTTATTAGCGCGTCCCAAAAATGTCCCTTAACAAAACAGGAAACAGACTCAAATAACAAGTACACCTCTAAAATATATATTCTTACATACTAAAGTATTAATATGTGCAGCGGCCCCTTAAAAATGTATTTCAAATGCGATTCGCATAACAATGAGCCATTTTCGAGAGTGATACAATTATTAGTGTTTAGTTGAAATAGAAAAGATACAGGAGATGATTAATCTTAAAAAATATTATATCCGCGTTTTTGTTAAATTCTCATTAATCTAAAAAGTCTTACAATTTAGTAATATTTTCACTAAATTGAAAGAATTACCATTATAATTGTATTCGATTCGTCGATCCCAGATATTAGCTAATACGGCACATTGATTTCTATAAACATAAAAATCTTGGTATTTGATGAACGAGCATTAATGTTTACAAAGAGAAGGAAATCAACAGATTGTAATAAAAAAATTGTATTTTTCTCTTCGTTTCCGGATATCGATATTTCGGACAAAAGCAAATCAAGCGTAAATGGTTCTAATAATTCCGCACGCCGACGTAATGTCTCTTTTCCGGTGTCTGAGAAAATAGATTTACTGCATTAGAGTCACGGCGTTTACATATGCAATTGTCGGAGTCTAATTGTCGGTAATTACATATGTAATTATCAGAAGGCGTTTTTGGATTCCCCACTTGGGATATATCGCCTCGACATTCCCGCTTCTTGGTATATAAGACCAGGATCTCAGTGTCTGGAACCGTGTTTTTTTGTCGACCAGAGTCAGATACAGAGCTAATTGACAAACGCGATTTTTTTTTTAATTACTTTTTTTTAAATAAGAAAATGGAAGTGAACAATGAGAGATTATTCTGTGTCGCTGTCTGCTTACTGGTTTCTTATACACAGGGTAAGCTTCAACAACAATAAAGCTGACTAAAAACTATAAAATATTCCTTAGACATTTTATTTTATCTAATACATTTTTTTTAAATTCAGTATTACTTTTGTTAATATCATATTTTAGTTAAAAAATTCAAGCTCAATTTTTATAAATATGTGCAGTTTGAATTTGAAGCTCATTCGAGCCTTTTAGTGATTACATATTTTTTAAATAAATAATCCTACTTCATAATTATAATTTTAATGTTTAATAACAAAAATTGATCTTACAGTTCAGATATTAATGGCACAAACTCAGGAAACACTTTCGCCACAATGCCTCCAATGCATCTGCGAAGCAGCTTCGGGATGCGATACTTTGACTGGCTGCAAAGACGACGTATGCGGCCCTTATCGGATAACTCAGCCCTACTGGTGTGACAGTGGAAGGCCCACCATCGGCAGCGATTCGAACAGCCCCGATAGCGGTAAATATATTTGCTTTCGTTGCTTTTTTCAAGCTGAAATTATAATTCTTGCTTTATTAATATCAATACGACAATCACAATTTACAATAATACAATATTTAAAACATCATATTTTAAATATTACTTCTATTGAAGTTTCTATAAAAAAAAAAATGTTGAAAATTCTTATGTCAGTATATACACAACATTTTTGAATTTTTTTAATTTTATGAAAAAATTTCAATAAATGTCTTTAGTCTACTAAACCTTCTATGGGAAGCTATGTGAAGATGAAAATGTGCACAAACGTTCAAGATACTAAAAGCAATATCAGGATCAGGCATGAAATTGGAAAAAAAATTGATTTTTTTATATTGCATGAAATTAGACAATAAGATGGTTGTCAAATACTTTATAAATAATATAGTATTTGAACAAGCCTGCAAATTACAAGCACAATGCTTCCTTATTATTTTTTTCATTTCACAAAAAGCTTACTTCTATGAAGAAGCCAAAATTTGATCAGAGAACTTTCTCATTGAGGTGGTATTGTGAAATTTGGAAAATAATGTGGAAGCATTGTGCAAGCTTCTACTTTGCAGCCTCGTTTATTTAATTCTTATTTTTAATGTTTAATTATTGGCAGGATTTGGGAGTTGCGTCGGAGATCGGTCGTGCGCTGAACGAGTCGTTCAAGGCTACATGAATCGATATGCTCGCGTAAGATTTAAAACACATGCAATTAACTACAATGGAAGGTATTCGAGTACATCGCGAAATATTATTCTATTGAATCACGTAGAGCAATTGAATAATTCTATTTTTATTTTTTTTTCTCACAGGATTGCAACGGTGACGGTGTAGTAAACTGTGACGATTACGCTCTCATGCACCGTCTCGGTGTTGTTGGATGCAACGGCGCTGTACCGCCGGATTATCAGAATGCCTACAGCAATTGCATGTCAGGTGGATCGGGTGGATCGGGTGGATCGGGTGGATCAAGCGTGCAGCCAATTGGAAATTCGCAACCAGCCGGATATGGGCAGCAGCCAGTTGGAAATTCGCAGCCTGTTGGATATATGCAACAGCCAGCTTATGTGCAGCAACCAGTTGGAGGCACGCGTAATACCTGCGGCAGCTAAAGATGATTTTTTAGAATCATCCGTTTTAAACAATTCTTTTACGTTTTTATAAAATGAAAAAAAATGAAACGAGGGTTCCCAATTTAAACGCTACAAAAAACATAATTTTTGCGATTTTCTTTCGGCTCCAATTGAACAAATCTTTTCGAAATTTTTGTCTCTCATTAGACATCTTGGTATTTAAAAAAATGTTACACAAAAATATTGATTTTTAGTAGAAAATAGTGAGCGAATTTTGACAACTCCTGACACCGAAGTTTTGTTCGTAATTTTTGTTTTCAATGAAAAGACAAAAACAATGTCTTAAATGTAAATTTTGTAATCACGAAATCTGTAACTTTTTGGCGGCTTACAGCAATCAGATGAACTCTAGGATAATGTTCTTGAATAATATTACTCGGGTGACAATTTTTTTAAATCTATTTTTTTGGAGCACGTTATTCAGATTCTCTCTTGAAAGCCGTAGCAGATGACTGCACGGTCGATTTTTAATATGGTAGCCGTTTCTTTTTAAGGAAGACAGATTCATTACTTTTATTTGAAATATTTCCTCAAAGCGCATTTTATCTATCCTACCAAGCTGCCGAATGACTCATTGGAATCTGCGGATTATGGTGAAAATCGATTACTCGTGATTACTAAAATCATCGACTCTATACCAACGAATTTATTCGTTTAAGATCCGAGAATGCATTCTTCTATTTAGTAAGAAAATGTATATTATCCGTTATCACAGAACTTAAAGCCGCTCTGAGTTAACAAACGCTTAAAGGAGCAAAGCCGCCGTGAGAAATACATGGAAACATGTGTGAACTAATGAAACTGCGACTATTTAAGAACTGTGCAATATTTTACATATAATATTATCCAAGGATAGGCTAAGGCTAACTAAAACTAGGAGTAATCAAGAAAATAAAAAATATGCGTTTACACGTTTACGACGATCTGCGTAAAAAATTCGAACAGTATCGAAAAATGCATTTAATACAGCTTTAATTGTAATTCAACACACTTTGTATCATCGTAATTCAATTCCGAAATTAAATACAAAAAAAATATTTTATATGAGCTGTCGATTATGGAGAAAAAAAGGATGAATTGTGATTACCGACATTATTTGAGCAATGCCAACGAACGTAATTATTAAATTTCATCAAGAAGTAATATTTTCCTGTGTTTTCTAATCACAATATAAAAATATATAAGTAATAAAGTAGCAACATTGTATTTTTTAACTCAACGTCGTTTGTTTATTTACAAACAATTATTATATAGATTTGTTTAAATCTTTGTCAAATATAAGTCTGTATTTTTAACAAGAAGTTATTTTTCCGTGACAATGTCGCGATTGTCGTTCAATCGAATGAAGAGTGACGAATCAATGTGCACATTCGTAGAATAGCAGGTGCAATTCAGAAAGGGAGATGTGAATATCCTGTTTACGTACCTAAATTTTAAGTTAACAAAATTACAGCGAAATACCTAAATTTTAAGTTAACAAAAATCAGTTTTTCAGAGTTCAAAGTTTCATAACTATTTGTATGTTCATGTCAAATAAACGAACAAGGATGTTTACATACTTTACGCACTGTACAGTAATAACTTATGCAACGAGGATATATATGTCTGTGATTTTGATCTGACAAGTTTCTGGGATAATCGGCAATTCACTGAATTATACTAATCACCGCGTGTAACAATGATTTCAGATACTGACAGCGTTCCGTTACTTTTTAAGTCACAATTTATGTCTCTCGTTATGTTTGGATTTTCCGCGGATGTATGCAATTCGTAATTTCTGGGAACTCTTTGACTATTATAGTCATTGAGGCATTTTCGTCGCTGAAAAAAAAATATTCTGATCAAATTCATAATTTTGCTTCCCTATAGAGGAAACTTTGTTTTCATGAAAAAAAATTTATTCGAGATTTTCATGACAGTATATCTAAAAAATGTCGAGGAAAATGGTTTAGAAAATTACGGATATTTTTGTATCGTATGGGCAGTCCAATGTTTTTTTGCTATAAATTTTATCACATTTCAATACAAAAGCGGATCTTCAATTTTTATTGCACGCCCGTCAATATACTCATTAACGTTGCAGGTAGTACGTCGACCCAATAATTGGCGTAATAAAAATTCCAGGACTCTGTGGGTCTTCGTTAATAAATCTATAATAGTTCCAAGGAATTACATGAGTCACTCAATGTCATGCGGTGGATCACCCTGGTCCCGAGCGTAACCCGACACATATTTTTGGAGAAAGGTCGAAAGTTACAACAACGAGAAATAAATTTTAATTTTCACATACTTGAGGAGGAAGAGCATCGAGATGCTACATGTATGGCTCAATGCTTATATAAATTAAGTTTTGAAAAAATCGTGAGGTTTACATTAATAATAATTTTCTGGAAACAACTTGATGCTTATAGATAAAATTATTTTTTGATATCTATTTTACAATAATGCAAATTGCATTATTATTGAATTGTATGATGAAAAAAAAGTCTAAGAAAATTCAATCTGCAAAAATTAATATACGAGCATTTTTAAGGTCATTGATTTTACATGTAACATTTAAGTTCAAATTTCAATCGAAATTTCATCAGGAACCGATGTTATCTTCGATTCGAATTCTTCAGGTGTAGTTTCAAGATTGCTCTTTTATTTTTGGATTCAACAATTTTAGAGTCAACATATTTTAGAATCCATAAGGAATTGAGAGAAAACTGGATGAAACTGATAAGATATTAAATACATTTCTATTGGTTTTAGTTTTGTACAATTTCCTAATCTGTTGAGGATTGTAAAAAGCAAGAAGCAGAAAATCTTATTGATACAGTTTCTTAGTTACTTTGAGTAAGAAATACGGTTTCCCTTCGTTATTATTTGTCCACAAGATGTAATTTTGTACGTCGAAAGATATCTTTAGAAATATTGAGCTAACAATCATACCTACAAAAACTTCTGAAATATTATTGAAAATTAGAAAAGAATCTTTCCTCAAAATAATTCTAAAATATTTCTAAAGGGATGTCATTTTTGTGGTTCTCAATAATGTTTTACAAAATTAAAGTTGAATCTTTCTAATTAAATTTAAAAAAAAAGTGATTATAAGGATTCAACAATATTTCAATTATCATAAAATATTGCAAACTTTCTTGCCACATTCTGTGTCATGTGAATATTAAAATGTATGCAAATTTTTCTTTAATCTAAATAGCAAAGTATTTGAATTTGAGAGAATTGACACGATAGACAATCTCATATCAAAGGACTCTATTATTCTTTTATTCGTATAGAATTCCGGCAAAACTGCGTGCAATTGTCCAAGCGCGTTCTTGGATTCCCCACTTGGGATGACGCCTCGACATTGACGCATATCGGTATATAAGGCGGCGTTCCGGAGACACGCCGGGCAGTGTGATCAGGAGTCAGAGAGAGAGACTCAGTGACAAATCGTGATTTTCTTTTCTAACTGTAATAAAGAGAACAAAAAAATGGCAGTGAACAGTGTGAGATTCCTCTTCGTTGCTGTCTGCTTGCTGGCTTCTTATATCCATGGTAAAAAAAAAATCTGCTTCAGCTATAAAATATAAAAAAATCTCATTAGCGTTTGCAGAGAATCAAAGATCGTTACTGCATAAATGCAAAACATGCAAAATTTCTAGATATATTATATTATAAAGATATTAAAAATGTAATATTATGAGATACTCTATAATTTATATTATTATTCATATTTAAAAAAATATCATTAGCATTTGCAAAGAACCAAAAATCGTTACCAAATAATTGCTATACCAAAAAACTAAAATTACATGCAAAATTTCTAGATATAGTACATTGCAAAAAAATTATAAAATTATAAAATATTTTATAATATTACAAATTTATATTATAATTCATATTAAAACGTTTCAATATCATTTGCAAATAATCAAAGACAGATACTGCATAATTGCTATACCAGGAAACTAGAAATAAATGCAAGATTTCTAGATATTGTATAATATTAGAAATTCATACATGCAACGAAGATGTACAGATGTCAAGGACAGATAAAAAATAATTATCCCGAGCATGTCTTTTTCGTTCATCGCGTGTCTTGCGATTACTTAATTAAGATACACTTATTTATTATGCACGCACAATTCTTTTGTTTATTTTAATGAAACTGTAGCTTCCAATGAAAGTCAATATAGTATTAACATAGAGGAGTGAGAGCTTTTGACGAGTTATCAGAATTGCAGTCATACGGATTATCGCATATTCGTTATTTTATTAGGTCAAAGAAAACAAAAAAAAACTGAGATAAGATTCCTTTGCAATTTCTTAGAAATATGATGATACTCAGAAATTAGATGCAGATAAGAGTCAATTCTAAAGATTTGATTACATTATTTAAATCCTCTTTGATGGATCTAAAAATGTTGAATTATTGTAGAATTCGTTATTTAGATTAATAGATACATTTTCTAAGAATTTATACAGATATTTTAAGTATCTAGGAAAAGTTCGATTTTCCCTTTTTAATATGATTATACCGGAAATTATTAATTTATTTAGAGCAATTGAAGGATTTATAATATCTTGGTTTATGATCATTTTTGTAATTAATCAAATAAAGATGTTTTACTAATAAAGCAAAGATTTTTAGGAGATATTTGAAATAATTTGCATTTTTTTTGTTATTTTGAGTATTTGCTCATTTTTGGCACACAAAATTTAAAAAAACACGGTATTATGAAATTAGCGAGCGATTAATGAGATTGGATCGAAATTAATAATCCAAATTGACACAAAAGTGTACAAAATTGGTAAAACTAAACCCATATTTGGTTCATGCAATCACCGAAAAAAGTAACATATTACCGTGCTGCAACACATTTAAAAGTTGAGTAATTATTTTTAAAATGTGTTACACATTCGACTAATTTAAACATTTATGTAAAAGCTCTTGTTTGTAAATTTGGATTTAGTTTTTACACCTCTTAATTATTACACAAATTTTTGTTACACATGCGACTAATTTAAAGATTTGTAAACATTAGTAAAAGTTTTTCTTATATAAATTTGGGTTTAGACTTTTTATACCTCTAAATTATTTCTTAAATTTTGTCAAATTTACAACACAAAAAAACAAACACTTACTAATTTCCATAAATATTTTCAATTTTGTAAATTTCGTAAAATTCATAAAACTTTTAAATTTATCAAATGTGCAAAAGATTCGAGTAGTTTAAAGATTCACGAATATTAGTCAAAAATCTTTGATGAAATATTAATATACAATGTTTACACGATTTTGAATTATTTGTATTTGAAATTCTTGGAAATACACGAATTCATTAACGATCTCTAATTTGTATTACATATAAGTGAATGAGCTATGACTAAACGTCTATTAGTAGAATTTTCCAAAGTCATTATTTTTCCACAACCACGACATCAGCTCTCAAACAAGAATGAACCAACAGTATGAATAGAATATTGTTTCACAGGCATCGGAGTCACCCACAATTCGAGTCACCGCGATAAGTAATTTTATATTTCTTATTTGGCTACTCCAGGAAAAGCGGTTCCTAATTTAAAGAGACAAGGACGCAATTTATTCATGACTTTCGATTACCGGTTATTCCAAACAATGTAGGCGAACGTCTGCGTAGGTTTTGCACGACGATTAGCCATTTAGATATCCTACGCGAAACGGATCTTCGAAACCCGTCTTCGTAGTCATACTCTGACGTGCACAAGACTGTGAACTACCATTCACGGATATCCTTGAAAAATTCGGAGATCATTGAATCCCTGAACTATCGCCGTACTTGCCACCGATCTGTACTTAGAAATACTTGTTTAATTGGCGAACCTTGAGAGTACTGTAATTTGGAAAGATTGCCAAAACTCTCAACATAATTTCTCGGATTTTAGTACGCTTTCCGGAGGTTGCATCTGAAACAACTTGAAAAAATTATTTTTACATGGGATAAGTATAAATAATATAGTTATTATTATTTTAATACAAATATGAATGACAATATTTCGTAGAGCTAATAAAAACATAAGATTTTACTTGAAAATTTTATGTCAATTTGTACAACTTTTTCAGGAGAAACGAATTTTTATCGCATTTGTTGATTATTTTTTTTTTTTTTTATGTAAATGCTTTTAATTCATGAATAATGGAAATAATCTTCAAAATCTCTATTTTGAAAATCACTAATTTCTATGAGATTCTATTTTCTTCGTTTCGGGAAGAAAATTGAATGGCACGCACAGAAAATAAAATGAATATTGTAAATTGGATTTTAGAATAACTGTGAGGAAGAGTACAATTGTTGAATCATAAATGAAATTTGGCTCTGTCTTTATAGAAATTTCAAGGTCGGTTGTAATTAATGTTACTTTCACTCTTAAATCCCGTTAAAAGGCTCTCGCAAAATTGTTGACCTCTTTAGAGTTTTGGAGTCGTTGAATTTACTGTTAGGAGGTCTCCATCGATTTCAGCCATTAATAAGAATTCAATAATTATTGCAGACCAAAATGGTGTTTTATTTATTTCTTCTTCAGATAACAAAATCGTTTGAAAAATTCAAAAACGCTTTGTTGATCATAACATAGTTTTTATTATCTAAAAAAAAATCCAGACTTGGATATAAGAAATCCTAGAAGAAGATCAATTATTTTCAATACCATTTTTTTTTTGGATTCTTTTTTGTATAATCAAAAGACTACAAAACAATCAACCGTACAAGATTTTCCATACAACTCTAGAAGCTATAAAAAAATACCCTTACAGATCTGAAATATTAATAAAACATTACAGAAATATTAATACGAAATACTACCAGAATATTTTGGAAGATTATCCTATAAAATATGATGAAATGTATAAAAGTATTAAATCCAATGACGTATTATAGTTACATTGCGTATTTTCAAAGATCTTACATAGCTGATAAATACTTGTACTTGAGTTTGTATAAAAATATCCGTGATTCCGATTACACTCTATCTATAGTATGACACGGATGAGGTTGTAGCTTCGTCAATGTGAAGCTGCGAAGGTCACGAAACAATACCGTGAAAAGTGGGCGTCGGGACTTTCTCGGTCGCGCGACACATAAATTGTGACGTGCGTGCCGAGTCTTATACACTTGAACGACGTGAAGCATCTCAAGGCTTTTTTTCCTAACATCGTATTACCAAGCTCCAAGTATGCGATACGGGGGAACTGTAGCAAAACACCCTACAGCTCCTCGGTTGTTCGTTTAACGATCGAGCGAGTGGTAGATCCGGTTTTCCGGATGATACCCAAAGCTATATTCGAACACTCTCTCTTTCTCTCTCTCTCTCTCTTGCTTTGCAAGATTCCAAGCACTAAATGCAAAAGTTTAGGGGGATCAAGTTATGCCGGTTTGAGATTTTTTTTTCTTTTCTTTTTTTTTGTAACTCGTTTATACCCAATATGTTATTGCAGCAATGGAATTCCCTTTGAGAGCCTTCGACTGACATTGAAATTCATAAGAAAATATAATTATATCGAAGGTATCTGCTATTTCTCAAGATTCACGATATGAGAAATGATTTTGTATTTACATATATTTTAAGAGGGGATATTCGAGGCATTCTGCAGGAAGCGGACCACCTCTGTTTCGAGATGTCACAAAAAAGTTTATACTTTGTTTGAGAGTAGTGTGGAATATCTAGAACATGTACAAATTTTTTTAGATTTTTTAGTCTTATATATCACCCATAATTTAATATCGATTTTATTTCAGTCTTTTTTTTTATTAGCTATATATAAAAAGTCTTGCATTGTATAAATATAATGTTAAATGTAAATATAATGTTAAATATAATGTTGGTTTCGACCAAATCAAGAGGGACCATCTTGATTTGGTCGAAATTTAATGAAAATTTTTATATTGTGTATATAAATTACAAAAAAAAGTCAGGCATTCATGTTAAAACATTTTCTTTGTACAATAGTTCGTTTTTAATATATAGCAAAACGAAAAAAAAGCAAAGAATAAAAAATCGGTATTTAAATCTGGGTGAAATATAAGATGAAAATATTTGAAATAATTTGTACATATTCTAGACACTATACACAGCTCTGAACATTTTTTTGTTTCCATAAAATTTGTCTACTTTATGCAGAATGCCTCATATGTATTTTCTTTTCCTAGCTTTAATTAGAAGTACATCGCAAATTATATTTATGTTCTGGCTTCAATGAAAAAATACACCGGAAATTATACTTGCTTCCTGACTTTAATTAAAAATGCACCGGGAATTATAGTTGCTTTCTGAATTTCATAAAAAATACACCACAAATTATGTTCTAAATAACGTGGCGTAATTTTATACTGGTTGTTTATCATTTTTTTTTAAATATCCGAATTGTAAGGACCACAACTTTGAAGTTTAATCGACTTTTATCTTCGATAAAGATAATAACAATGAATTGGTTTTTAACTGCATATGTGTATAATTATCATGTACCGATGAATCGATCACCCTATAAATTGCTTCTCATGGCAATTGGTCTCTTGTAATTCTAAACACGACGACTGATTCACACGATTGCCAATTATACACTTTTATACAGTCATCTACAAGTTCTGCACGTGCCTAATTTGAATCAAGTTGAATTACAACAAAGCATTGGAAATATTGGAATGCTATTGTTACCAGTGCGTCAATCTGGTGAAACACTTGTCTTGTTATCCATTTTTTCATGTTTTTTTTTTAAGCCAGGATAGATGGCGAATGATATGACATTAACGTAATGAATGGCCACAACGTGGTGACACGTATCAAGAGAATAGAAAAACACGTTACATGAATTATGTATACACCGGTACTCCAAACCTGTTAAAATTCTTACTGCTTTCAATGTAGATTTTTTAAATGAATTAGCTCTATAAACTTAAAAATGAAAGAGATATCAACGCAATATGAGCACTGTTAAAAAAAAGTTATGAATTTTTACAAAATAAAATATTAATTTTACGATGTCTATTAATTTTTTTATGCATTTAGTGTATTTAATTTTTTTCCCCAACACACAATGTGAAGTCAAACATTCTGTAATTTGAAAAGAACATAATTTTCGCAAAATAGATTAAATCAAATTTATTTACGAGTGAAGTAAAAAAAAGTTCTTAGAGTTGTATTCTCTGTATATTTTTTCAAATGACGAGCTATATATTTAATCTTTCTAGTATAAAATAAATATATCTGGCATTTTTTATTCTTGCAGCCCAGGAGGCAGATCCAAAAGCGATCACCCTCACCGAGCAAAATATATCGCAAACATGTTTTGGATGTATTTGCGAAGCCGCGTCGGGTTGTGATACGACAGCCGGATGCAACGGCGAGGTATGCGGTCCTTTCCGTATAACTTGGGGCTACTGGTCGGACGGTGGTAAGCCCACCCTCAACAACGAGCCAAATAACGCCGACGGAGGTAAACAAGCTTATACACATTAGTTCTCTGAGCACCGAATTCTCGTCGAACTTTCTTTTAATATTCTCATCGTTCGCAGCATTTGCACGATGTGTCAACGACCCGTTCTGCGCTTCCAAGGCCATTCAAGGCTACATGAATCGTTTTGCACAGGTAACATTTTAATATTTTCTTATTTTTTAGGCTTTGAAATTAAATTAAATGATTTAATTTTTTTTAAATACGACTTTCAATTTAAATTTAAATATGATATTAAATTTAATTATAATATGATTTTATATTATATACGATTTTTAAATTGAAAAAAATGGCTAAAAGTCTCCACAAAAATCTGTCGTTTTTTGATAAGTTAAATCGACGAAAGTTCGCAAAATTTACTCATTGCGTTTTATTCTCCAAAGGATTGCAACGGCGACGGCGTGATCAACTGTGACGACTACGTTCGTATTCACCGACTCGGTGGCTACGGATGCGGCGGCCCCATCGAGCCGAAATACGAGAATGGCTACAAGAACTGCGTGCGAACCTTTGGCAATTAAAAACCATTTATTCTTGACTCGCCATGATTTGTGGTCCACGTTTCTTCGAAACAAAGCCATATTCACTGTTTTCATTTTAAATGTTTCATCTACTCTTAATATTCTATTCATGAAGTCACCGAATGGCCAATTGACCTTCTTCGATTATCTATGAGACAGTTGTTATCATATTTTGCAACACTTATACTCGATATGAAATATAAGATATATGTATTTACATTATCATGATACATTCGGTACGAAACTCCTAAACCGATGTTAATAAAGAATCATTTTTTTAGAACAACGTCAGTTGTCTAGTTTTTTAAAAGTAGAGATAAGATTAGATCAGAGTTCCGATGTAGAAATGCAAATTAAAATGCTACTCTTCCCGCACGAGTCAGCAAAATTTGGTCCACCAATTCCGCCCGTGATTTTAACTTTTCAATATCTTTGGCAGACGATAATCGCGTCTCAGCATTTTTAACAAGAAAATGATTTACGAATAATCTCAGACCTTCGCGAAGCGCCTTCAGTTGAGGCGACGCTGATATACGTTCGAATACCTGGACGCAAGCTTCCGTGCTTTCGTGAAGCAATATTCCGAGGACTGTCTGCCTGATGAGTCTCATCGTCTGCTTGTCCAACTCCCCAAACTCGACAACCTGCAAAAAAAAAATAGGATTTATGAGGATTCTGCAAAAGACAAACTTTTCAGCTCTTCTCTATTATTTAAAAAAATCGAAAATTTACTTTTAACACCGATAGAGGAAGTCCCTTCTCGATGAACAGATATGTAAGAAACTTGGCAAGATTTGTCAATTGCTTGTCGTTGTAACTGTCGAGAGTTTTCAATTTGTCCCAGAGTGAGTACTGCAGAGTCATCTGAAAAGATAAATAAATATTATTTAATAGGGGAATCTAAGAATTGAATTCTATTTAAGAAAATGCAGGAGCGACGATATTGCTTTATAACACCAAAAATTCTGAAATAATTATGATGTACGGTTTTTAAAGCTTTCTTCCGACAATATAAGAACTTTTTTCCGAAAATATTTTTAAAAAACGGTACTAAAAAAAGCGAACCTTCTACTCTTACTACGACGACTTACTACTACGAACTCTTCTACAATTCTTAGCAAAAATTTTTTTCTTACCTGATTCTTCCTATCATAGTCGCAGAACTTTTGAGCCAAAACGGCATAATAGGGATTAAACTTTTTTTCTTGAAGACAGCAATCCATAATGACGTGGATGACCTCTCGAGCTTGCTGATCTTTCAGACCGAGGTGATGGAGTTTTTCAAAAGCATCCATATAATCTTCGGCAGTCATGAGGACACAGAAAATGTTTCGTCTAGTGTCTGTGTTCATACGCTGTTTCCGTGCGAGATCCAGTATTTTTTGGCTGAACAATGGCTTCCCTGCGGCATCGGTGGATTTCAGAGGTTTTGTCAGATCGTTGTTGCCGGTCCACGCTGATCCGACTACCCACCATTTTCCTCTTTCGTTCACTGTTGTCGAAAATCATACAAAATAGAATAACTATTATTTTTTGTTTTTTTTTTTTTTTTAATAATTTAATTTATTGTGCTACTAGTTGTACCTTGTAACAAATCTTCCAGAGAGATATTGAACTGCGTCACAGCGTTGCCTTTACGTAGAAAGGTTTTCATTATTTTTTTCAAATGTTCAACGTGAGTCGGGTCATACTGAGGAATTTTGCTCATATTGTTATTTTTGATAGCCATCAAAACGTCCAGCATGAAATTAATTCTCGAACTGCAAGAACGCAATCATGTAACAGCGAATACCAATTGAAATACTTTCATATTTGAAGTGGCTACTGACTTTTCTGATTTCGACGCCGACGCTTTTTGCTGTAAGCTTAGAATCAGCTCTTTCAACGCGACAGGATCGTCTTTCCTCAATAAAAAGCCTACACTCTTCAATACCAGGAGAATCAATTCGATTTCTTTTTCCGTGAATTTTTCCGCCAGATTTCCTAGAATTTGGTAGAGCAGCTGCGAACCATAAACCTATTTCGGACGAAAAATATTCCATTATTTACAAATTTCTCATCCAAATAATCGCTGAATTTTTACTTTAATTCATGACACTAAAAAAAGATTTTATGTTAATGTCGTTATTTAATTTACCTTAAAATTATACAGATGAGAGATCATGAGGACTATGTTGTCAAGCTCTTTATTCTCAACATCCTGCGTTAATTCCATCATTTCGTCGAGCCTTCTCACGAGGGAAAGCAAAAAATGAGCACCCACTTCTGTCCCTACATTTGCGTGCAATATGGCTATGAGCATCATGTGCTCAGCGACAAGCCTGTCCGGAGTCATAACAGGAGCGACGATGGATTCCATCATCAGTTTCGACAACATTTCATTCATGTCATTTCTACTATTTGCCATATATAGTTCTTCAACCTATAAATACATGTATGACATTTTATACTTGTTTTATGACGCATTTTATGGGGCTTGTAGGTCTCGAATGTAGTTAAATCAATGCTGAATTTTTTATAATCGTTTCTGTACAGTTTTATGCATTTATAAAAATATTAACTAAATAATTTTACATTCCCAGCAGGCACGTTTTCGTTAAATTTTGTTTTCGAGAATTAATCGCAATACTTTATCGGTTTTTTAAAGGTATGGATGGAGACTGCAATACAAATCGCCCGTTATTGTGTTTAATTAATTCGTAAAACTTTGTAATATTGATAAAAAAAAATATTCCGAATTTATATGTACCTGAGCAGCGATCGTATGCATATTATGCTCAGCAAGACGGTTTAGATACCCTTTGAGCTGTTTTCTCAAACGAGACAATTTTTCACTCAAAGCCGAGTCGTTCTCCAATTGTTTGAGTCGCGCTCCGGGTGGAATATATTTTTTTCCCTCATTCGTCACGATATTTCCGTCTTTGTCACGCTTTCGACCATAAATATCTTCCCACGAGCCATCGAGGTTAATTATTTTATTCCTATTTTCCTCCAAATCCGCCAAACTATCATCATCTTCGTTTGCTTCATTAACGTCAGAACCAGCTTCTGCATTTTCTAAAGAATCGATGTCGTCGTCGTCTTCGCTGTTTTGCAGATCTGAAAAATCATCCACGTCCATATCGTCCTCGTCAATTGAATCTGCAGTGGATTTTTCAACAATTTTCGGCTTTTCGTTTAGCAATTTTTTTCCGCTTTGTATCTTCACTTTTTTCGCTTGCGGAGGTTCGTCTTCGTCGCTCATTGATTCTTCGTCCTCGGAAGCTATATCGTCGAGACTGTCGTCGTCGTCGTCGTCGTCGTCGTCGAGAATCGAAGTTTCCTTTTTCGATCCTGTAACCATCGCAAAATCCTCTTCAAAATCAGAATCCGCGTCGCCTCCCAACAATTGCTTTTCCGTTTCGACAGCGATTTTCCTATTTTCGTCATTACAGAAATCCAGAAGATCTAAGTTGCAGAGTTAAGGATAGATAAGTGTTTTAATCTTCTTGGGATTATTCAACTAACATTTTAGCAACATAATAGGACAAAAAAGATGTGCAAAAAGTAATCAAAATGTAGATATGTACTCAATAAAGCCAATAATTATCAACAAATAATAGTGGCTACCAATAATTCTTAATAATTGAAGAATATACTTAAAAGTAACATTCATCTTCATTTTGTAAATATAAGTTTTATATTAGTCAAAGAATTACTTGAAAGTTCTAAAAATGTGAAAAAACATGTTTTCTTCAATTTACATTCATTGAAATGTAATAGAAATAGTTAAAATACAGTGAAAGGATACAGTCGAGGCCATCGGCAGCAAAAGATTTTGGTGTTGATTTGCTCTTTCGTTTATTCAATTTCAGTTGTTTCTCCAATTGTTTGATAACTTTATCCTCTTCCTGATTAGCCTCTTTCAACTGATTCTTTCGTCTTCTCTCCATATCTTTAGCAAGCTTTGCCTCCTTCTTTCTCTGCCTATCCTGTTTCTTCTGTAGCTCATCGTTTGGATCTTTCTTACTGAAATTTCCAATCTTTGGCGCACTCTTGGCATTGGTGTCCGAAGTGCGTTCAGGATTTAAAACAAATTTACCTGGCGTTTTGTTTTTCTGCTCATAATACAATGCTCTGCTGACTTTCTTTTGCTTTCGTTTGTCCTTACGAATTTCTTTTCGAGTCTTTTGTACCGGTTTCTTTTGCTTCCCACCTTTTTTCTTTCCTTTCATGTTTAAAATGCGTCTTCAACGACTCGTCGATGTTAATACAAAAATTTGTATCCAATACAGAATGTGATTAAAAAATATTATTTACGCTTGCTTCAAGCAAGATTTTCATCATTTGATCAGTGTTTGTTTTGTGGGGAAATTCAGTTTCGACACAGTTTGGATAACCTCAAAATTGTGATCTCACTCACGTGGCGGAACGCAAACAAATGATCACAGAGACGAAGAGGCATGTCGATCAGCTGTTCGAACATGACACTCTGGTCGAACACAAGTCAGATCGGCACTAAGCAGAGATTCATTTCTTCTACTTAAAGACATAAAAACTGGAAATAATTCAGTCAGCTGTGGCTACAAAATTTATATATGTATCAGAGGGTTTTTCCGAATTTTTCTAACTTATTTTTGTAGTTTTTTTCCTCTACGAGGAAGCAAAAAACAGCAAAACTTCTTTAGATTTCGCATAAATATAATTCATATTATACGATAGGTACATTCAAGAAGTTCTTCCGTAAAACCTTCAAAAATTGACAAAAATCTTTTATCAAACGTAAAGATCGCGTATCTAAGGCAGTCGTCTAAATATTTTTTGAAAGGTAGCCTGATTGCGTACAAAGATTTAGTTTTTCTCTGTAAATCGTAATTTATATTCCAACAGCAGCAAGCACTATTTTTCCAGGCATTTTTTTTAAATCACAAGTTTGAAAATAAAAATTCCCGCGTAACCGGGCGCACTTTTAATGGCATTACCTGTATAACGTACTGGAAATTATTTGAGAATTATTATAATTCATACGGCACGGCGGAAATATAACCATGACAAAGATACCCGTAAATTCTAAGTTGACACTTAAAATAACGTTTAATTTATACACATGAAATTTGTCGGGTATTGAAAGCTTTTGCGTTCGTTTTTATTGTTGCCAAAAAAATAGTATAAAAGGTCCTAGACAAAAAGGTGAAAAATTCTAAATAAAGTAACTATTGGATCTCCTCCCTTGAATTTATTTATTGAATTATAAATTATTACTAATATTATTATAAGGAACAGATAAAAGGATATGAGACACATTTACAAATCGTAAATACAGATATATTTAATGATTCCGTGTCCCAGATATACAGATATCCGAAAACATATTCGCGTCAATACGCGTGCACACTGAAATAGTTTTTTTTGTTGTTGTTGCAATTTTTAATGTTATCGACTTTACTGATTTCTATTCATCAACCCACGCAATTCTGCGCATTAACATCTTCCGTCAATATCGTACGAATCAGTATAAATTATTATTTTATCCTTTTATCGTTAAACATACGTGTTTGAGACTATGGCTCTTTACAAAAATCCTTATCAACCTTCCCAAGCATATGCAAAAAAAAAAAAAAAAGAAAAAAAATTACAGCGGCTGACACGTTTACCTACTTATTATTTGTTATAGAATTCAAACTAAGTGCATCTAGATCGATTCTTTTTTTTTTCTTTTCAAATTGTTACTGCTTCATTGCTGTGAAATTCAGCATAAGTCAGACAAAAACTTGCCGCTAGTTTCTCGAGTAATCTACAGCTCAAATTAAATTGCCTAAAAAAAAAAAAGTTAACCACCGTGACTAAACGACTACGTTATGAGCATAAAATTTCCTCGGTAAAATTCGTCGCGCGTCACACTAATCAATACGCAGCAAATTAATTCCTCGCACGACATATCACTGCAATAAAATCCAGACTACGGCTGGGAATAATGTCGGAAACTCTGATGATCATCACTTTATCGCATCAATAACCGACAGAAATTCATTCAAATACGGTGTTACATTTACGAAGAGCTCGTTAAAAAAATATAGTATACTCCTAAATATCCATCTTTTTTTTCTGTTGTCCTCGCGTTTAATGTAAACTAAATCATTTTTACCGATAAAAATTAGCATTCCCGTGATTTTTAAATAAAGAGATAGTATACGGAGCTATTTGTACTTAAAAACATTTCTAATCAAATATTTTCACGAACGAATATTCGAATCGTGTATTCTTCGTGAGCAGGGACGCATATTTTAGCGAAAAAAAGAAACAATGATGAAGGGAAATGAGACGATCTCGGCTTAAATGTATGCACGGTTATATCCGTTGCAGCCATACATTTTACGAAAACGAAAGGTAGTGTGTTAAATTTAGGGTACTCCTGAGTTTAACCTGGCGTTCTTCAATATGAACAACTAACTACCCGGTTTTAAATATTGACGATAAAATTTTACAAAATGAGAAGTATCAGAGGCAATCCTTGGCGGCTTCGTCGTCGGCGCATAATTCCGGAAATGACGTTGGCTGGCTACAATACGAACTCGACGGACTTTTCACTTTGATCGTATGACCAAAGCTATTGGCGCAATCACTAAAATCCTTGGTGAGATCGAACATGTCTGTGTCCTGCGGTATTTGGCAATCTGACGTCAATTTTGTTGTCGGCATTGGGAAGAATTTGTCGTCGGCTACGTTATTCTTCGAGAGGGAGGCCAAAGATGTCGCGGTCGATGGCGCACTCATCAGGTTTCTCGAATTCTCCATATAGTAATCCTGGAAATTAATAATTTATAGTTCAGCAAATTAAAAGAAAAAAATGTTAGCGAAAGAGACAGCAAAATAGAAAGAAAAATCAAGCATACGGTTTTAAATATAATATTTTACATAAAATCGTTAAACGTTAAAGTAATGTTACTTTTTCTGCGGGTACTGGATCAGGAATCGAGGGCTGCGGGGTTCCACACGTTTGGTTGCATTGAGCCAACGCAATCAGAGCTTTTTGACTTTCCCGAGCGTCCACTAAGAATATACTTTCCTTGACTTCTTTAGCATTGTATTCGTCGATCCTGCAATCAATGAGTATAAAACCGTAATTTACGTTCAAAATCATCACATAGTAATAAAAAAAAATTTTGAAGAATCTATCTGCGAAACTCACTTATCATAAATCACAGCGTGAAGACCCAATTCCTTGAGATGCTGTATCGTTGCTTTGTCATTGTTGTCGTCGCCCCAACAAAATATAATTAGACCAGCGTCTTTGACTATCTTAACTTGCGAAGGATCCCTAAGAATGTCCTCTGTATGAACGTTAATTCCTAAGATATCGGCGGACATTGCGTGCCTCATAGCCATCGGTATCGTCTGACATCGGGGGTCATGGTACGTCGGATATTTGGCCGTTACTCCCTGAGTCAGGAATACCACTGGGTATTTGTTCTGTTTCAGACGAATCATTATACAGATGTCCGGGTTGAACGAGGAAAATACGATCTTTCGATCGCCGCCGTGCTCCAACACTACTTTGAGAATAATGTCTAGATACGTGTTGAGGTCGAAGGGATGATTGAGTTCGAAGGTACCGTCCTGTGTGGTAGCACAAATTACAGCCATTTTAATAAACCATCTTTCTTCTGCACACAAAAATGATTTTATTTTTATTTTAAGGATTTCTATAAATTGTAGGAGAGATACATTTATTTTCTCGGTAAAAATTAATTGTATAAACAATCTCATGTTATTGATTGCTAATAAAGATGTTTTGATTATTTTTAAAAAATCGGAATTATAGAGAAAATGATCTTAAACAAAAAATAAAACTCCAAAATATGATTTTTTTACCGTTGAGAATAAAGTACAGCTTGATTTTTTGCGTAAAATCATAGATTTATTTTATCACATTGATGACAATTTTTTTTCTCAACTTTTTTTGAAATTATCGTTTGTGCTTACCTTCAACTGCATGTTCCACTTAATTTCGACGTTGCACCCAACATGAGCGTCCAACTCATGCAGCGCCGTCTGAAGTGTCGGAAAGGGTTGGTGCTCTTCGAGATCTTCATCGAAAAACCTAGGATTTTTTTCTCGAGCCTCAGCTAAATGATAAACCTAGAAAACAATTCCATTATCAATCTTTGTCATGCTAAAAAAAAGATCAGTTTGTTCATCGAGTCGTAGATCGTATTGACTGAGTACAGCAGTTTGTATCTTCTATTTTTGTGAAATCTTCGTTAAAGCGAAAAATGCATAATTTCGGGCCGTGGGGAGAAGACTTCGTTATTTATATCTTTGTTTTGTAACATGCCCTTGCCAATGGCTGTGCATGCCGTGATGAATGTGATATTTGGGTGAACGTCTTAGTGAAGTTATGTTCGGGAAAAAATGATATTTTTTTTAAAAACGAATTTAAAATAATTGACGATAGATTTTTATTGCAGATCGAAGTAATAAACGAGAGAATACTGGCCTTTTTTACTGCACAATAATGTATATTTAATATTTTGCCGAGTATCAACTCGTTTAAGGAGACTGAGTCCGTCAGAAAAAAATAATTTTCAGAGGCTACATTTTTAGTCCGATTAATATAAAATTTATCTGTCATTAAGAATTTGAACTAAGTATTATTCTCTCAGTATTAAAACCAATTTGATTAACCAATTTTCTTGTAAACTAGATTTGTGTTTTTTTCAACTCTGCGTTTCTTCGCAACAGAATTCTACTTCACCTAAGCGGAGGAAAATTGAGAAAAGTCAGAACTTTAAAAGATACGTGCCTGCAAACAACAACATTATTTTTACAATTTCTAAATTAGTAGATATCTTTGACCCGGGACAATTAAAAAGAAATCCTTTGGATGGTTAATTCTGAATCACGCGCAAAGTTGAAATAATTGAAGTCTGGGTTACAAGAGAACTGATAGACCAAATTGATTTTAACACTGACGAAAAAAAATTATTTGTTCCGGTTCTTAAACGATAAATTGATAAATATATTTCATATCGATCGGTTGACTGGAATAAAAAATGTAATACTCTGAAAATCATTAATTTTTTCTGACTAACTCAGATCCCTTAAAATGAGACGCCGTCGCAATGCTGCTTGCAGATAAAGCGAAGCATGATCAATGATCATAGCTAGGAGTGTCGAATTTTTCAGGCGGCGTTCCAAAATGTACTAGCAGCATCGTCGTATCAACGCAACCATCCTGGGACAAAATTATAATCCCTCGATAGATACATATCGGAACATTCCATAAATTCTTCGTCAAAATAAAATTGATCGGGTATTATAATTTTATTTCGGGTAAATGCATTTAACAGACACGCGCAACGCATTGCAAGTTGGTATGTACATGTAGCATAAGTGCCCTTTGTTTTATTTATCCAAAAAGTGAATAATTCTCTCGTTCAATTGAGAATGTGCATGCACAAGTCTCCGGGTAATATTACCAAACATTATTCATTTCGGCAAAACATTAGTCTGCGCTAGGGATACGAAAGCTCACCGGTTGTTTACCGCTCAGCTCATCTCTAGCAAAGTAATACAGCACCTTACCCATCGAGTCTCCGGGGTAACAAAAATCCTGTTAAAATTTAAACAGAAAAAAACCAAGATTCGATAGGGCAACATCAAATCTCGAAACTAATTAAAATGATAGATGAGAATCAGTCTATACTTTGATCCGACTCACGTGAAATCAGCCAATCTCATTGGAGCTTAGCGGGTTAAAAAATATGAGAATAAAATATTTCCGGAGATTGGTGTTTTGCAGTTTTGACGTCAAAATGCGGGTTATTTTAGATCGGGGTATTGAGGGTACACGTTCATTTTCACAGTTGTTTACAGGATTTGCAACTTTCCGTCTTAGGTGTAATACTTTCGCGTGATGCCTCTTGATGCCGCCTAAAATGAGGCTGAAGTTCACTTCACACTAGCTGAATCAGTGCTAAATATTTTTTAACGTTTTTACAAAGTTTTCGGGTTTAATTAACTACAGCGAAGTTCGACAACGAAATTCACATTGACGAATTAATTAAACATCGAAAACAAATTAATATTGATCATAAAAGTTAAGAGAAATAATTGTACAAATTTAGCACCAATTTGACTAGCGCCTGAAACTTCCTTAACGTATATCCAAACAATGTGAACTCAGTCAATCTGACATTTTATTAGCGAATTAAAAAATATGAGAAAGAATATGCGCGGTAATTATTCTGCGATCGTTCGATTTATGATTCAGTTACAGAAAAAATTCTGACAAAAAAAATAAATTGCTGATAATTTACAAAAAGTGTAAGTTACGGTTGTCGGAATTCAATGAAAACTTTAACGAGCCAATTGGATAAATAATTGTAAGAAAAATGATTTTTTTGAGATAAAATTATTGCTCATATTTGATGAATTCGAATTTTGTAATTACAATTAAATTGATGTACGTACCTTGAGCAAATGTAGTTGTTCCAGTGTGAGATCTTTCACCGGTATCTCGAGCATATCCATAGCGTCTATTTGCTTCTTACGCTTCAAGGAGATCGAGACGTGAAAATCATGATAGATAACCGGTATCATGTCCTTGGAGAGCTGTACGTCAAATTCGACCATATCAGCGCCGTGATGTGATGCTGTCTTTAATGAAGCTATTGTATTTTCACGCACATTGGCGCAACTGTAATTAACATAAAAACGGTTTTTTGAACAATAAACATAAATTTATCCGCAAATTTGAATCGCTTTACAGAGTTCAAATTCAATAGCGATTTTCGTTGAACATTTCTCTGTTTATGAATAACTACTTAGCTCGGCAGTTAAATGTATATATAATATATATTTAAATATTTGTGGCAGCTTGAATGGAACACTTTTTTCGAGAAACTTAAAAATTCAATAAAGTTCAAACTGGTGTTTCAATTATTGCGTAAATTGTAACAAACAATGAAGTGTAAAAAATCTAAAAAAATGAGATTTGTATGTAAGAAAAAAAAATGAATGCATAACAAAAATAGAAATAAAACAAAATGTCAGGATTTCAGGACTTCGAGGTGTTTAAAACATTTTACAAAATTACCGAATTTTCAGCGATTTTGTAATTTGTCGTTGACTTACTTTTTCATTTCACACTTGAAAGAAGTGCCAAGTCCGCGATGTCCAACGTCCAAGCCGGACCACCTCTGCTCCCAATGTTTTGCATAGGAAATGCTCATGTCCCACGGATAGTCCGGAATGGGCTTGATAGTGACGTATTCCACGGTGAGTTGTCCTGCAAAATTACCAAAGGAATTCGCTATAAAGTTTATATCAAAATAATTAAGAAGACTTAAATTGGGTACAACTAAATTTCTTTATATAGGCGCAAATAATATTTATCAAATCGGAAAGCAACTTCAATTTCTGAAATAAATTTTTTTTTTTAAGTCAATGAGAATAGCACCAATGGCGAATCTTTGATTGCCTCCATTCAAAGCTCAAAAAATATATTTTAATACCCGACTAAAGGAGAAGTAGCGTTATAAATAATGACAATCGAATTTTATGAAACAAGAATTATCACAATTTTCCGCAGCTTCGAAAAGTTTAATTTCGAAAAAAAAAAACCGATTTCTAGGGTTTGTTATTAAAAGGGCGAGGGCAATTATTTGTCTTTTTTTTCGACGCTGGAAAAAAGAAAAAAAAACAGGGGGAAAGAGCAAAAGAAAGATAAATTGACTAGCGACAACTGATTAATTAGAAAAATTAATTTAACAAACGAATAAAAAAAAACTGTTTTACCTATGGGTCTGTGCTTGGTGCTAGTAATGGGTACGGTGAGTAGTCCAACACTGGCCTGCAGTGTACTGGGCAGGATGTAACTGAAACCGATGTGATTGGGGGGAGAATCACCGGGGAAGCTCCTCGAGCTGTACACGTAGTAGTCCACTAAATACGCCTGAAAGCCAAAATCTCATGAGTACATTCGAGAGGAAGAAATAAATGTATATTCACGACACCAATATTTTTGTAATTGTGCATTCTCAGCTCATCCACTATCAGGCTTGCTTAGTCCTTAATTTATTTAGCCCGCAGACGATAAACACGTACGAAAAATTATCTGCATCTCATCTTCACGAGAAACTTAGTCATTATTATAATTAAATAAATACTCAATCGGTAAGAGATTTGATGCAAATAATTGCAACGCTCGTGTTTATGTCTCGAATATTGACTATAGACTAAAAGTATAAAGAATTAAATAGTTAGAATAGAGAATGTTGTGACCGAGCGCAAATAATTTTTTTTTGAAACATCGTTCCTGATCGTCGGAACCTCGAATTATTCAAGAGCGAACGAATCTGTACGTAATAAATCGAGCAATGAACCAGACCGATTGTAATCTGTAAAATATGCTGTGTTCACTGCTGGGTGAGACGTGACGCCCGCAGCACCTGCCAATCATTGAATTAATTAAAAAAGAAACGCAAAATTCCGGCCAAATTCCACAATTTCACGATTCGTACTGGAAAAAAAAATTCGAGACTGTGAAAAAGAGTGATTTTTTTTTTTGGGGGAGAACATTGTTCGCACGGGGAGGTGCCACGTACGGTAGACTCGGCTCGAATGCTAGAAAAGTAATTTTTCTTTTACAAAATATACACTCTATAAAAAAAGAGTATCTAGGAGTTATGGGAATCTCACCATTTATCGACGCACACAGAGACGTATACGAGACGTGACAGTGTTGATATCGCAATGTTCGTTGTTATGTTGGAATTATTCGGAAGGAGCCAGTACTCGAATACATTTACACTTTTTTTTGGTACTCTTTACAAAATGCTCTCACACGTATTAAACAAGTTTTTTCCCCAGAGATTATTATAGTCATTTTTTCACGACTGTTTCTTTTTCGGCTAAGCCATTTGTTTCCTCATAGCTGAGAGAAAAAAAAAGATGACAGGCTCGAAGTCCATTGAAATTGTCGATTTTAAATTGAATCGTGCACGAGTGAGAGATTTAGGGGATCGTTCAACTATGATCGTCGAATGATTCTGCAATTTGGAAGATTTTTGTTCTCGGTGAATGCAAAGAATTATCTTGACAGTTATTTTCCGTTAATTAGGCTACATATCTAGTATACAACATCATTCAATTTAAAAACATCTCAACGGCATATTCTGAATCAAAGATAGCGCCGTTGAAAAATCCGATTTTGCATCCTTCTTTTTAATAGATAAATCGTTGGATTGAAATTCCGCCCACCACCGAGGTTCCAACTGCGCTGTATTTAATTTTAGATATACCATTTTTTAAACTTGTCAATAATTATTTTGTATACTAGATAAGTTTCCGGATAAAAAGAAAAATGTTCGACATGATCATTCATTGAATTACGAAAAAAAAAAGAAAAACAAAAATCTTAAAAATTATTAAATCGTTTGGCCGTCAAAGTAGAATGATTTTTCAATCAGAGTCAGCCTGAGGGATGGGATATTGGTAAGGTGAACGACAATCAAAACCATCATATCTCTGTGCGGTTGTCACATGTGACACGGATGTTAAGTGGGTAGAGTCGATGCGTTTTTTACGCATCGGGCTTAGCACGCTCAGATTGCAACTTTAGCACCATCATCATCATCATCATCATCATTTGCATGACCCAGTCCTGCTTTGCTTTGTACAAGTGTCAACAGCGTTGATGTCTTCCCACGTCCAACGGGAACACAGATCAGCGTCCGTACCGCAGCAGATAACGCGGCACCAGCGCCCAGCTCTCGATTTTCCAATGGGGCTTTAGCTGCTGGACAAGTTTAATTATCTTTTACCAAGTTATTAAAGATAATATTGGCGTAAAGGTGACGTGGCCCGGCTTACTCGTCGTATACTGAAAACTCACATGATATGGTCAATGCATGTTCTTTCTTCAAAAGTGTTGTCGATTTTTTTCTTTGCTTTTTCGTTTTTTTTTTTCTTTTTCTATTCGTGAACCACCGCTAAATTGTTATTTATTGCTATGCCCGAAATAAGCGACACGGTCACCAACACTCAACATTATTCTATCGAAATTTTTCGAATTTTTTGTACGTAACATTTTTAGATTTACGCATTCCTAAATGGCTATAGGTTTATATAGAACTGGCTTAATATTTTTGATGACGATGAAGGATGTATGTAAGCAATAAATATCAACCTAGCGCCATTCACGGATTCTCAGTGGAGCGATTAAAAGTGCCTTCGGGGGGCATAAGATTTTATCATTTTCGTCATACTTACGATTGTGTCTGGATAACGAACTGCAACGTTGAACATGACAAACTCGCCGTCTACATACGCACGACCGAATTGCTCTTGATACTTGAAAGGAGCCTCTTCGTCGTTCATCACCTATACAATAATATTTATGTTGAATATTTCGAATTTTTATGTACTTCGTTTTAGTTTCTTTCTCACGTATATTTTCTTCACATTTTAGGTACTAACCCCGCTTCCTTTTCACCCCATTTTCCATTTACTAACTCCCTTCCCGTATTAAAAAGAAAGTATCATCAGCAGCCACTCTTTCCTAATGCATTACTGTATCGCTATTGCACAAGGGCACAGTGTATGAACACAAGAAACTCAAACAAACTGCCTCCCGTGACAAAAATTGATGCGCAAACGAGTTCATGGCTAAACGTTCACTCATCCCAGTACCAGCAGCACGAAATGCTGGTTAACATGGAAAACCGCCGAAGCTACATATCGCTCGGACTTCACACTATTGTCGGTAAATTTTTATGTGATATTAAGATTAAAATACTTTTTGCAATATGGCAAATCTTATTAAAATCGATTTTTTTGTTAAGAACTGTATAAAAAATGCTGTGCGATCGATTGTTCGTAACGATTATTTTCTTAACTCGTTTGCTTCAGTTTTGATTTCTAGGTATTGGCATTGTAACTCTATATCCAATAATTCGGATAAAGAGTTAGAGGCGTTGCAGTGTGCTTGTTTTGATTAGCGCGTTCACTGAATCAGCAAAACAATCCACTCGTTTCAAGCGAAACCGCGCAAGCTAGCTTTCGATTTAATCAATTTCAACGAATTCTTGTCGCGAGAGATTTAGATAGTTTCCATTACTTTGTGTGATTCCATTCCTGGTACTCTGATTTCATGCAAAGAGGTTTATTGATTTCAATAGATACAAAAGTCGGGATATTTTTTATCTTGTGAAAAAAAAAAAAAATATACATGATCAAATTCCGCTACGAACAATGAATTGAGATTTGCAATACTCTTTCGATACTGATAAACAACGTTTTTTGTCTGTAATACGTGGAACTCCAGCTTAAGGGATTTTCGTTCTCAACTATCAATATCATCCAGGTAATTTGTGTGTTTTCAAAGACGGTTTTATACAGTTCTAGAGTTCATTAAATGTTATCTTGTTCTTCTACTTACACTAATTTCTGTAATACTGAAAGCAGGTTGATCCACGATATCTTGAGTATCCATCGATAGACTATCATCCACGCCATCGCCGCCGAATTGCGGCATTTCTAAGGAGTTATGCCTGACTAGATTCACCGGAGTCATCTACATTTAAAAAAAGAAAGTGTAATTGACTGCATAATTAAAACAAAGAAAGTTGAATTGTCAAAAGTGCATAAAGTGTTATACGCACTTTTATGAAAAGGCTGCGATTCTGTAATCGGTTCTTCCATATCTTGATGGGATTGTTGAAGAGTTTGAATTGAATGACCGTCTCATCTGTGAGCCAGCCCCTCTCGACTTTACAGTAGCCATTATGGTAGCCAAATCTGTCAGGATCGGGAAGCGATACCGAATAGTTGCTTGGTGCTGAAAATTCAACAGCGAATGTTCAGTTATTCGTTTCAACCATTCTCTTGTGTACTATTAGATCAATTTCAACTGCTGATAGTTACCATTTTTTTTAATGAGCCGAGGATTCATGTGAGTCTCCCATTTACGAATTATAAGTGTCGTTGCAGAATTCTTAGTGCCGTTTGACTCGCACACAACACCGATGAAGTATCGAAACTCTATGTCCGCGTCGGTTGGCAAGGAGATGTTCCGCGAGAAAATTTGACCCCTTCTAAAAAAAATTAACAATTGGGAATACTGTGAAATTCCAAATTATTCATTTTAAGAGTAAGGAATTTACATTTTTCAGTGGCATTAAAAATCTCGGGAATTATTAGGAAAGAGTCTGAATCAACAATAAGACTTTCTGTGTTATATATATTTTCTAGTCAACTGATAAATAAATAAAAATAATTTAATAAAGATAATTTTAGAGTGAAAGACTTTTCTCGAGATAAGAATTTATTTGCTTCAGTTTGGAACCAATTCGGTCAACTCATTCTTTCGGAAATCAGTTTTAGTTTTTTTCAGCTCTGTGCATAGGTAGCTCTTTTTCCCGCACGTTATTATCCAGTGTCGATCGAACACATCCATTTCTTCACTAAGTCTATCCTGCAAGCGATATTTACTGGACATCTTTTTATCAGCACACGAGTTTTACAAGACATTTCGGTTCTACACATTGATTTCGACAGAAAAATGATTGACCACACGGCGGTTACTATATAATTTTATTATACACAATGGCTAAACGAGGCTTTTAGTTCCAACAAGAAGTAATCCCACACATCCCTGTGTACTTTGAGTATGTATTAATCTTATGCTCGTTGTAAAATTCTCAGGCATTTGTGATAACAGTATAAAGCGACCTTTGAAAATTTCGCAATAGAATAACAAAGGAAGGCTGATCGATATGCATTTATCAGTTTTAATGCACTCTGAACACATGGATTATAATGCATTCCATCATGCACACGTCGGTGGATTGTATAACAATGATAAAAAAAACAAGAGAAATTGAACAACAAGTATGCAGAATCGATACTCACTCATCCTCTTCTTCGTACAGCCGTTCAGTAGCGCCGTCTTGCACATCGTCATTAAACAAATCGCCGCGACTGTTGCTCTCGAAAAGCGTTGATGTAGGATTTCCTCGCTCCTGAGGCAACTGGATCGCCTGATTGTGATTCCAAGCACCTAGTTCCGGAAGATTTCCCACCACGTAGACAAATTCGTTCTTTTCCAGACCCGGAACCTTGAACAATAAAATTAACACGATAATCAGACAAACAGTAGAATAACTCAAAAAAGCAACTTTTTTTTTAGATTTCTTTTTATGAAAGTTTCAGATTTTTCAAAAAAATGATTTGTGAATTAATATTATTTTTCCTATGGCAGCAAATTAAAAAAAGAATCTGCAAAGTAGAACCTTGGAAATTGTTTCTTCATTATTTTATATCTTTGAAAATTGCAGTTTTTGTTTTATTAGTAAAAAAAAAAAAAAAAAAAAAATTGGTTTCTTCTATAACATTTACAATAGTGAATTTTTTTGAATTTTTTTTCAAACTGAATAAAATATAAGAACAAATCAAATAGCATTCTGTATATCTATTGGAGGTGGTGAAACGTCATTACTTTTGCCTTACCAGAGGACAATTGTTTTATTTTTTTTAAATAAAATAGCTATATATTGTGGACTATACCTGGACTCTAAACAGCCAATCTCTCTCGGTGCCCTTCATTGTGTTCTTTTTATTGCTCGCCACACCGGTTGAGCTTTCCTCACGTGGCTTCGCCAATGTTGTTAATTGCCTCTCTGCTTTGATTTCTGAAAAACACATGTTCGATAAATTACACATTATTATATTCACTTTTGTTCATTTGTTACTTTTTTCCCTATTTTTAAATCTGAAAAGCTTGTATCTACAAGGACTCTGTGTTCATCCACTTTCAGTAGTGGAAACTCATAACCATGGCAACAGATTGCAATATTGTGATTAGTTACATTACCCCAGTAATAATGTTACTATTATATAATAAGTAAAAAAAAAAAAATTTGCTTTCTACAATATATTCATATATGTTTCACTGTATTTACAGTTGAACAGAAGAATCAACAGTATTGAAACGAAAATGTACTCAAAGTAGTTTTCAGATTGAATAACTCAATAATTATTTTTTATACAATAATCATTTCATATTATTTTTTATTATTAAAAAAAAAAACTATTTTCAATACATTCTATGTAAAGTATTGTCCAAAGTGATTATAGTGCATTACAAAGACAATTGATTTTATTTTTAGTATTTTCAATTTAGTTTAAAATTATCAATGTACATGCCAAAATTTATAAGTTTTTACATATTTAAACATATAAAAACGTTTAGACATATGAAAACTGAAGTGAAGGCCAAAAATGCAGCAAAAAAAAATAAGATTGCATCATTGTCAAGAATTAACAGCTTTCGTAATGTATTATTTTTTTACTCCAATTTTTTAAATAAATAATCAATTCCAAATCAGCATAATTATGTATATATTAAGTAAAAATAATAAGCTGTTTTGCATTTTTTTTTCTAACAACATAATAGTGTAAATAGAACAATAAAAGAATATTTTATTTTAAAACACTTTAATGATAAAGTGTTTTAAAATAAAATATTCGTACAGTACATCAACAGTCGCTTATTCGACAATTTTCTTGCAGATAAAAAAGAAAAACAAAATTGAAAAAAAAAAAAAAAACCAGCATGCCTTTAGATTTCTTACAAATAATATGTACATTAAACAATGTATGCTGTACAAAATGCATAACAAAACTGGATGATATCCACTTTTTCTTCTTCAAATATAATTTTTTTTTAAAACTGCTCGTTTTCGAGTCTTGAGCAGGTCAGCTAATCAACAAAGCAGTTTTTATTAACCACATAACTATTTCGAATAAAATGAAAATTCAATCCGCAAAATAATGAACAAAGAATAAGAATTATCAATTATTATGATACAAAAGAAGTCTCTCATGCAAGACACTGCAGGATCAGTTAACAGATTGCCACCTTTCTCCTCGAAATTCCGCACCATTTTTTATTGCTCAAACGCCGAATTATTCGCCCAAAACAATCCAAAGTTTGCGCGTCCTGTTTGCAGAATTTACGGATATACAAAAAGTTCCTGGAAACAATGGACGAATAGTATAGACATGACCTCATAAGAAATGACTCGGGAAATGCAACAAATTTCGAAGATTTTAAAGCTTTTTTTTTTTTAAGTCCATGCTAGGTAAAGACTTCCTGTTGAAAAAAGGTTGAAAAATCTGCGAATGAAAATAAGCTTGTCATTGTGTGTGTCGATGAACTCACGGTACGAAATCAGTGGCTTCTTACAAGGCAAATTGCTCGTTTGTTGGCTGCACAGTACTTCTGTGATGTAGCGAGTACTGGGCAAAACTGCTGATGGTCTAATGTGACGACGATGACAATGACGACGACGATAACGACTCGCGTTATTTAACAAGATTGTATTGCACAGGATCGAGACCCTTCATTGATTTTGACGCGTTCCGAATCAATGACATATTCGAAAGAAATGAAAAAAAAGAGCTCTTTTGGCAACACACACTGAACAAACTGGAGATCCGTGCTCAATGCTCTTTTCAACTGCTGCGTTGCTACTGCTTATGTCCTACCTTCCTACACTGACATAATACGTTCACTCTCGAGAGCCTCGAGAGGCAATGTCTGGCAACACAGCGGTGATCGTTGTACGCGAGAGTGGGCCGTCGACGTCGTCGCGTGACTGCGGCTGTTAGGTGATGTTAGTCGGTAAATAACCGGTCAAGTAGCCCGGTAAATAGCCGGTTAAATAACCCCGGGTACGAACGGATTTTACCGACGGTAACTTAGTCGGCCATTTTTTTTTGCAGATTGTAAGTGATTGTTGAATGAATTCTAACTTTTGTCGGATAACGATTTATTTAAATGATCAAAAAAGAAAAATTGGTGTTTTTCAATATGTTACAGTTTCCCTCGGTTATATGACTGAACCACCAAACAAAAAAGTACCAAATACATTTTTTCCAAGATTTATTAAAATAACGATCCGACAATTATTGTAATTCGATTATCCGTGACCTACAAACAATCCCTCGTCGATTGGTCATTAACAAATCGAATAAAGCAATGAAAAAAAATTGGTCTGGTTAAATCACTATTGATCGAGTATAATTCTTGAGGGACAAAAGCATATAACCGCACATTTTTTATACGAACTCAATATTGATACTATATAAATTTTTAATTAAGGCAAAACTATATAGTGATTCTTATCTATCATTAGCATCTTTAAAAAAATGCTGCAAAGTGTGTTTCGCACAATATTTTTCATAATATGAAAGAGCATATAACCGCAGAGGCTTTCCGGTAAACCAGTTTCTCACATCAGTGAATAAAAGAATTGCTCAAGGTCGAGCGAACAGAGTTTCAATGTCACAATTCGCAACACACGAAACGTGACTGATCAACACTAGACAATTCTCAAGTATGCTTTTTACGTATCGTGGATTTATTACAGGGATGGAAAATATTCGAAAAAAAACGTGTATTCGAAATAATTTTCAGTTCCAATAATTGTGAATAGTTTTTTTTATCAAACAGTCTGTAATAATAATAATAAATTTTATTAATTATCTACTATTTCTCATGGTTTATTCGAACCAGTATTTTGGTATTACTATATCTTATTTAAATAATTAAAAATAAGATATTGATTTAATAAGCAAAATAATTTTTTTTTCGCAACGACCAACAAAAGCTGAAAAGCCTGGAAGCAATGACGTGCCATCAATTGCAGGAAAATGTTCGTTAAAATGTCCTATATTGCTAAACGATGGGGGAGCTGATATGCAGTATATGTCTACATATATATATAGATATATAAGGACGTAGTACAATTAACAAATTGCCAAATGCTGATTCCTGAAGGGGAGATTCTCGATCGTCTGATGCTACTTTTAATATACACATATACCAAGCGAATAAATATACACTAAAATTGCAATCGTTAAATGTATAATCACATGAATTTACAACATCGCTGACTTCGCTGTAAGTGTGAAATCATAAAACGAAATCATAATTTTTAAATCGCATTGTATGTGTATAAATAACAAAAGCATCGCTATTATGGCAATAATGTTTAAGTATACAGCATGGAGTGAACACAATGCAGTCGCGAGGTTACGACACACGCTTTATGTTTTTCGGCTCTTGCGACTGTTGCTATGAGCTTAACACGTATTTGCTCTTCAAGTGAATAAGACAAAATTTATATGAGGTGTTCGTGGCCAACTAGGCAAACCAGTGAAATGTTCTGATTTTTTAAAAAGATTTTCCTCAAAATCCAAAAATTTGAATCTGTAGTTTCAAAATGTTGGCATTAATTTAAAAAATTCATTTTTAAAATTAATGCCAATTAATTTTAAGAAAACATGATTTCCTTGTTTTCATAGTGTCCTAAAAAAATTTTCCTTAGGAAATTTACAATTTTTTCTAAACCGGTCAACATTATGATTTTTTTCTTTTGCATCACTTGCTACGCGAAATAAAGTTCTAAAGCCAACATTTTTTTTACGACTAAAAATATTGATTTTGTTTTTTGCCAAAAAAATGTTTATCGAAAAAACGCAAACGTATTATATTTTAAACTGTATTTTGGACATATGAAAAAAATTGACACCCCAAACAGATTAAATTTGAAAACGTAGTTGGTATCTTAACATTTTTTTGATTTCAACTTTCTGCCTCATCATAACTGCCTGAAAATTGGTGGCAAATGTGTTTGCGAAATCGTTTGATAATAGCTTAGAAGCATTAAAAGTGGTACTCCACCGCGATTACAGCCGAAAAATCACGTGTTTGATTTCTTTTTATCAGTTCTAAAAGAAGTATGGAAAAAACTCATTAAAATGTTCGTTCGTTACTGTATCCTGATCTTGTAAAAAGATCTCCAGATTCGAAAACAAGATAATAAGATAATAAAATAAAATAATTTTTTTGGAAGGACATTCTTCATGAGCCTTGGCGAATTCTTGGAAAAAAAATTGTAAATTAATATACTACTTTCGAAGCTCATTTCACGCCCATTAAAATGAGCTCTTCAAAAACTCCGTAGCTTCAAAATTGACGAAGTTATTCAAGTCAAGAAAAACGTATAGTCACATATGTCTGGATCACAATAGTGAAGAAACAGCAGACACCATTTGATCAGTTGATATCCGGGCAGATTAGAGAAAGCAAGGTCGTATTGCGAAGCTGTATCACGGGCGTTGCATTGTTTCGCCAGCAGCACGTGTTTTGTTAATATCCCCTCTCGCCGTGACTCGAGTACAACGGCTCTACCGGCAAATTATTGAGCTACATCAATGTGTAGGGCCTCTGCAGACTCGTTCGATCTATCCGGTTTTCACTATTTGTTTTTAAACTAGGCTCGTGCGTCACGTTCACATCTTACGACGTGCTGTACGGTGGACTTTGACACTGTGTTCTCTCACTCATCCACAAAATCATACAATTGCGTATAAACAAGTGTGCTGAAATGACCTGTATTTTAGATAACATGGCGTATTTTCAGTATTCGCTTTCGAATCACGCAACATGCGGCTTCGTTTTTGTACCCTAATTGCTCTCTAAGGCATAAAAATGCGTTGCCAAACGAGTTACGAAGTTGCGAAAGTTCAGAGTGATTAAAAAAAATGTTTGTAACTTTGTATCCTTTCGAATTTTCTACATTGTGACCAATTTCTTGCGAAATATCGATTAGAAGGGAGAAAGGTGGTTACGCATTTTCATCGTTATTATAATTACCTTGTTCCATATAACTTTGTCATAAAGCTAAGACAGAGAAACGAGAATGCATAAAATTTCGCTCTGTATACAAGTTCTCAGAGTCGGTACATCAGTTTAAAAAATGGCCAATATAAGAATTGATTCTTTCTGATTTATATAGCGGATGGCCAGTGAAAATTAATGTTTAAAAAACATTAAAACATTAATGTATGTTGATGAATTTTGAGAAAGCAGTGCGAAAAATAAAAAGACAATATATAACAATCATCATTTCCAGACCGATTTTGTTTATACTGGCCAAAGGCAATATCAACCAAAGTTGGTCGAAACTATACTTGTTTTGAAAGTTTCAGCATGATTCCTTGAAATTTGCTCATATTACCGTGTTTACGTCGTTTTGAAAGTCGTATTGAAAAAATGTGGATCTTAGGCTTTGACAAATTTCACAAGCATATGCAAACCAGACATTTTTTTCTTGATCAAATTTTTAACCTTTTTTTTTTCAACATCCCTTCAACAAGAAAATTTTTGTAAAAAAATGTATGGAAACAAACTCTTCCTGTACGAGAAAGCAAGAGAAACATAAGTTTACAATAAACGATAATAAAAGTATTTAGAAGTTAATGCAGCATTAAATAAAAGCTTTCCAAAAAAAAAGAACAAAAGATGTAAGAACGGAAATCTTCAAAGTTTCATTCCAATGGAAGGAAAGCCTGCACACGATCTAAACATTTTCGTACAAAAGATTTTGACAAAAATAGTCATTCGAAAATAGCATCGTAGCAAGTGGTATATATACAAGTGTGTACATATGTGTGTATTTCAGACCACACAGCGAGTTTCGTTGGATTGGGTTCAATGTCTAGTTGTTGCCTCGCTCGTACCAGTCAGCTGTTTTTACGGGACTGTTTTCGTAGCAGTAGTTGGAACACGTGCCAATTTTCTGTACAAGGTTTCATCACGTGCTGCTCATCTAAGATTCTTATCTTTCAGTAAACACTGCATAGATTTTTTTTTTTCGAAAAGATACAATCGCTCCTTTTACTTGACGTGTTTATCGACGATTACCACCTCTCTGATTCGTTCCCTCTTCGTGCCACATGTGTTGTTATAATGTGTCGTTAGATATTTATTCCAACTAAATATATGTTTCTCTTCAACAAGAGGATTTTCCTTAATGTAATTGCGATATATAACAGCCGCGTTCAGTTTCCTGGTAAATAGGCACGTATATTTTCTCGTGTCAGCTAAATAATATTTCAATGTCGTGGCCTCGCATCCTAAACATCAGCGCGCGACTATTTCTCGATAACCGTACGGACGCATAAACATCCAAGCATTGTGGTAGAACGATTTGCGATGCGTTGTACTTCTCTCCATCCAAGCTTTTTGACCTCTCGAGTGAATAGCGATGCAGGATGTTATATGGTACGATATGACGTTTTACGCGTTCGTTTCGTGGTTTGTGGTTGGCTCTGGTATAATATACATCGACGCCTACATCACGGCCATTTTCGTATGACGTTTTAAGCGCATTTTTATGACAATGGAAGATTGGGGCTTTGTCTGATACGTATTAGTTGTCAAATTGGTTGCCCTGTTTTTCTAGGGTCAAAAATTGTTGAAGAAGAAGAAGAAGAAAACAATTCATATGCAAACACATTCGATCGATCGACACGTCAAATGTCGATTTTCGGAAAAGGGTCATCAGAAAAAGGGTTACCGGGAAAAAGGTTCACTAGAAAAAGGGTCACTGGGGAAAAGGGTCACCGGGAAAAAGGGTTACCAGAAAAAAGGGTCACCGGGGAAAGAGGTCACTATAAAAAGGGTCACCGTAATGTAAGGTCTCTTGGACAAATAAAAGCACCAAAATTCTATTCTTTTGACCGACGTCCAAAATATCGACAGTAATAGAAATAGATTTGTCAATCTTTTTCCGAGGACCCTTTTTCCTTGATTCAAAATATCACGACCCACGGTAGCGTCTCGTGGAGTACTTAAAAAAATAAAAAACGAGATATATGAGGTACTCCGTGCGAATTGGGCCACCCTTGTTTCGAGATGAGTCTCAAAATGAGATAACAAAATTATTTTGTTGTCATAACTCAATTTTTTCCCTGAGTAATCAAATTTACTTTCTATTAAAATATTCCATAATTTACGTTTGCGACTTGCACAAAACAATAGCTACTTTCTACTGCTTTTAAACTGAGAATTTTTATTTACATGAGAACGTCAGTTGATATTGAAGTCATTGACGCGAGAGATTGTATACAAAGAGAAAGTAAAATTTACATTTTTCTTGCACTGATCCGCTAGGGATTTGCTTCACAGATAACTCGCCGCATAGTTAATCAGGGCTCTATTGTATGTACAAATAGGCCGTTCCACGTTTTATATCTAACAGCAGCTATAGAGAAGAAATTGATAAAAGTGTGTATACAGATGTCCTTGACTTGGAATACTACATATAGTGTAGCTTTTATGTTGGCTTTATCCATATCAGACCGTTGGATAAAACATAGGAATTGCATTTCTACGATATAAATGCGATGACCTTGACCGGGGAGGCATCGACTAGCGGTAGCGTCGACCAGTCGCGTTTCAATGCTGTTTTGCAATGTGAGAAATGCCACACCACCAAACAATCGATAAGGTCTGGGTTTGTCGTGAACATAACATTACGGGACATACATGCCGCCTGGCTAATAATTTCAGAATGGGTTATTTACTGAAAAATAGCTGTAATCTTTTATTCTTTTGTTTGCTTTACAGATTCCCGAGTTATATTTTTATAAATATATCCGGACACTTTTTCTAAACCATTTTTCGCGATATTTTACAAGATTAAGAGAATAGTGTCATGAAAATCTTGAAAAAAATATTTTCATGAAAACCGAAAATGCATGCATATGGAAAATTGCAATTTATTAGATTTTTTGAAAATCCATTGCTTTTAACATTTCCTTAGATTGTGAATGCATGCTTTAATATGAATATAAACGTTCTATTGGCAAATTGAGGTACTCAACTTTTATCAAAGAATTATTAAAATTCAATACTCACTTGACTAATTTTGTTATATCGAAATCTGACATTCGAATTTAACGCATAACTTTATTAATTTGTGATAATATACATTTCCTGCTCTACGAAAAATATTACTCACCCTTTTTAAAGAGCCATGAGAGTCACGTAAACACTGCACAGAAGCCACAGAATATCACTTTTATCAGTTATCACCAGAATTGCGTATTAAAAGCAAATTATCCGAGAGCCAAATTTTCGCAGTCGACCGAAAAATGATAACAAATCAGCAGAATGATCCTGCTGATACGAAATGGTCGCGCATATGCATTTTTTTTACGCCTTTATATTTTTCACTTTTTTACCAGTTTATGTTAATTCTGATTTCACTAAAAAAAAAAAAAAATCCTTTGTACTGTCGGGCAACGAATATTTTTAACTCAATTTAACAGTTGGATAAAAGTGACAATATCCAATGAGAATTAATGTGTGTATGCATAAACACGTTCTTTGTATAACGCGCGCGAGATCGTACTAATCGTAAAAGCCACTGACGAAGCTCTTCAACTTCCTACATTGAGCGTAGAGGGGAGAAGCGAATGCCCAACCCGCTGAAAAAACATTTATCGCAACGCGAGAGAATATTCTTTTATCAGAACTCGAAGGCTGGCAAATTGCACAGATTCATGGCCGGAGTATGACTCTCTTTTTTACCGTCTCTCCATCTTTACCGATTCTTTGTATGTCCTTGAAGGTCACTAAACCTCTGATGTTATACACAACATGTATTCATCGAGTTTTATCTGTTAAAAGTCCAATCCCAAGTAGCGAAAGATAATTCAAGTTTGTCAAACATAAGTGCCGAGCGTGAAATTTAAATATTTTGCCAGCTAGCCGAATAATTATTGCAGAGTTTAGCAAAAATAAGATGACGCATGTTTGAGTTCTAAACAAACGAGTAATCTGTAAACACATTTCAAACAGAATTTATAGTATTACATAAGTCTAATGGGTGTGTTATATTTTTACAATAGTTTGTGTAAGAATAAATGACACAATTGATATTAGTGGAAGGCTATATACGTATATGAATGGAAACTCTGTTGCCTCATCTTTCAAAATAACAACATTAAAATCAATAAAATCAATTACATATTTATCTCTTCATTGAATATGAAAAACACTATACATATATGCTGCCGTTGACCGATGAGTCGACGTAATGCCAGTTATTAACTAAGGCCAGTCAAAACAAGGTTTCCTCCATGAAGAAAAAAAATCAGATTTTTATCTCACTAAAAGGTTCGTGACGATAGCACCTTAAAAAGTATCCTGAATTGTTTACCCATATACAGTATTGTATGGGTAAATCGTTTTATGCGCAGTTTTATTTCATTGACATCATGCATTTCTAAAATTCAAGAGACCCAAAAATGTATATCTCTAGTTTAAGCGGTGTAAAAATATTCGGTTTCTTAAATTTGATTTACATACAACGCAAAACGCATATAGAATAGGGCACAATTGTCTATTTAAAAAACAAAAAAGATTTATTGAATTTTTTGTACAGATTTTAAAACTAATGTCAGACACTTTGGCGGGACGAGTATACTCCAAATTTCAGGTACACTTTCGACGAAGATACGCGGCAACAGCTTATCTTCTTTTTTACCGGCCAGCGTATATTATAGAATATAAAACTGGTAACAGTACATTAGTATTTTAACAGCAATCCATCGCTCTTTAATTACGGTACAAGCCGATGGTGTATAGCTTTTTTTTTAGTCGTACATAAACGTAAACGTTCCGTCATTTCATGATTATTCAACGGTAGATATCTCCACGCTGCCTCTACTAGGAAGAACTAAACATTAACACACTAATTGATACACATTTTCATGTTTATGTACAAGAGGCTAGTCAATGTGACGTACCGCGATCGGTAACACTAAACTGTAATTCACTTGTTATCAAGCGTGTTCATTGATTCTTTGACAAAATATTAGCTCTTTCATCAATAACAATTGTGTAGTACTTAACACTTATTAGCATTTTCAAAAAAGCTAATTCTCAGCATATCGTTATATCATTACGCGATACCCTAGCTAGTTGTGCGACCGCTGTTTTTTACGAAATAAAAAAAAAAACGAAAAACAGATACCCACGTTGGGGAACGAAACGGACCGCAAAAAAAAACAGTAAAATGGACCGCTCTTTTCTGTTAATCCTTCCTTTTATGATTTCGGAAACTAAAAAAGACCAAACTTTTCATTTTCGACAAAAATGTATTGGATGTGTACCATTTAAATGTGCCACGTAATGGAAGCCTAAACGGCTTGATTTTGGTCTTTTCATTTCATACGTAATTGATCGAGGATAATGATTTAAAAGAATTCGCTGGGGTTCGTATTATTACAATTACTATAATTGTATTATTACAATTACTATAATTGTATTATCTTAAAAATCACCGAAGAAAAACATTCGCATATACAAAGTTCAAGAAAATAAAGTCAGTGAAATGGAAGACTGTTTGTTCTGATTATAAATGTTAATGTGAATGAAATAGTATAATTCAGCAACAAATCGTTTTCACTGAAAGCACTTTTTAGCCTCAAGGCTCTTGGCTTTTCAGCCAAATATGTTAACAATTTTCGATGGGATAGAATGAACAAACTCTTAAGTCACTCTCAAACTCTTAAGTATAAAAACTTCATTTCCTAAATTCCTCAATAACAATTAGTGTAATTCCATCACAAATCATTTTCACTGCAAGCCTTTTTTTGCCTTCTGGCCCTTGGCTGCTTAAAGCAAAATATTTCGGTGCTATTTGGGGTCCGATCTGCAATGGACATATAACAATCTTTAATTTAAAAAAAATCATAATAATTATCGAGCTTAGAGTTCCGTAGTGGCGACACCCCAGTACTGTTGCATCCTCGACGCATCCTGCTCGAGAGAGTCTAAACCGCCTCTTTCCTGAATTACAGCAAAGTCGTACTCCAAATTGTAGGGCATAAGTCTCTGGAGGCTCCCAAAGTACGCGGCGTTTGGTCCACCGTTGAGAAATCTTCGACCGCTGCCAAAGCGCATTGGCGCTCTTGGTAAAGCAGGATTGAAGGATCTCGCGCTACCGAAACGCTTCGATAGAAATGGCAGATTTCCTGCTAGATGCGGCGTTGATCTAGATTGACCGCGACGCAGTGGAACTCGCGCCAGTGTGTCGAGCTCTTTGTCGAACAACAATTGCGTATTTTGCTCGAGCATGTATTCCCAGCATCGAAATTGTTCCTCGCTGAGTGCACCTGAACGCTCCGATTCCGCATCCTCCTGCGGTGGAAGACGAGAATTCACTTTTCTCGTGCCGTTATCGTGCATAATAATGCTTTGACGATTTTTCGAAGCTGCCCTTGACGCTGCGCTACCGGATCTCGCGCGACTCGATGGATGACGAATCTTGAAAGTACTGTCACTTGTTTGATCCGACTGGCCACTTGGCGAACTTCTATCATCGTTATAAGGAGGACTTGAGTTTTCAGTGTTTCTTCCGTTTTTGAAGAAACGACCGGAACCATTGTGACTGCTTCCTGGCCTGAAATCCAAAAAGAATTTATTTTTGTTTTTGCTGTCGCATTAATTAATATTGTCTACAATCTACAAATCCAACATCGATCATTATTTCCTCATAGAAGAAGCTGTGCAGGCATTGTCAAATAATAAGGATACAATTTGAAAGATTCTACTATACAGGCTTTTTTACATTTCTAATAAATATTATGACATTTTGAAGACCCGAAGTTTTGTTCAAAAACCATTGAGATTAGATTTGAAATAACTACAAATTTAAAACGCAGAATAACAAGAATTCTTGACTCACCTGTTAACGATATTCTTGAGAACGCCGTTGAGATAATAACCCTCATTAACATGACAACAGCAAGGTGTCGGGGGTTTGTGGGGTGTCGGTGGTACGCAACAAGGACAGGAGCACCCACCTTCGCCTTGTCCTCGATTTTTGCTGACAGCGTGACGCAGTTCCCGCATCAATTGATCGAGATCACCGGTGCCAGGTCCCGTTAGTCTTACCACGACGATACTAAGATTATCCTCGGCTCCGTATGCCTGCGCGAGATCTTGCAGCCTCTTAGCAGCCAATACCGGACTCGCTTCGGCTCTGGCTTCGCGCACGGCTTCTTGTACACTGAGAACTTCCCATAATTTGCGATTTGCGATTATAACGAATTCGTCGTCGTCCTCGAGCGTGACTTCTTCGACCGTTGGATCCGGCAAAACCAGAGGAAACATCGCAGCGTTTCCCAGTTGATTTTTTATCACGGTATTCTTACGCGATGGCGCGAGAACGAGCGGACCAGCTGCTCTGCAAAGTATCGCTTTTGTCTCGCCCGACGAAGCGACCTTCAACGAATATTTTCTTGATGTTCGCGGATATCCCTGTGGTGAGGGTAAGCGCGTAATGTGGACCAGCGTTGCGTCGATTCCGTATTTCTGGCCGTTTTCCTTGAGCTCACGGTGTGCCGAGAGAAGCGTGTACTTTAAGTAATCCTTTGAAGTCTCGCGGACTGTACGTTCTTCCAGCAAAAGACGTGGTATCATCTCCTGCAGAGCGCTTGGCGCTTCTTGATTAGTTCCACCATCGAAAATACCGAAGAGACCCTCCACGTTGCAAAACGATGGCATTCGTAGCTGTGACACGTAGAGTCTGAAATTAATACAAAAAAGTCTTAATAACATAGTTTTGTTTTCGTTCAATACATCTTTGCAGAAAATAAATTTGATTTATTATAATTTTAACAAAAATTTATTATCCACAAATATTTGCAAATATTTGTTCTGGTCATTTAAAAAAAAATAGAACTATAAACATCAGACTTAAAAAAAAAAAAAAATAGTAAGAAAGTACAAAGTAAGTCGTTACTAATACGTGAAAATTTGTTATATTTACTCATTTTTACAGTAGTAATTGGAGTAGTATTATCGAAAGTGATTAGAAAATAAATGATAGAAAGTGTGTTTATAAAAGATAAAGTCGATTTTAGCTGAGATAAAGGGTCAATCATAAAAGATAGCAAATATTGGACGTTTGGATGTTTCGAAAATATCAGACTTTTATTTTTAAATAATGAAATGTTATATTTATATCTTTCAATTACTTTTCTCTCGTTCCAGCGGTTTCAGAGAAACCCAATCTCCAAGGCTGTTCGGATCCCTTTTCAGCTCGTACTATATCCTGCTGGTGGGGATGGGATGGTAAACTCGGTCTGTTTTGTCCGGAAACGTCGACAAGAGACACTGGCCTCTGTGATCGATATACTTGAAATTGCCTTGGATCTACGTGGAGTCTGGTGTTGCATGAAATATCGAGAAACTGTAGTTGTGGAGGCACCAGCGTCGCCAGATTTATTCTATCGAGTTGATTGTGTGCGAGGTCCAGAACCTGTAAAATTCAAAAAGTATTATTATTCGCCTCCTTCGAAAGTCGTCACTGACTGAAAAAAAAATCTACAATTCGTCACGTCATTTCAACAACAAATAATTTATTTAAAAAATAAAGTATACGATATTTACAACTCATAAATGACTTAGTTTTAGCATAAGTAGTTGTAGATTTTTTTTTCCGCTAGGGTTGAAACGATTTTAGAATGCGAAGAAAACTTGATAATTTTCATAAAAATGTGATTGCTCGTTCGAGGCCATAAAAAATGCGTAAATGCGATCGCACCATTAATGACGTAGTCTTGTTGAACGTCGGACAGGTCAAAAGACGATTGGAGTGAACCCGAAGAACTCGCAGATGCTGCAAATTCGCAACATTGTCAGGAAGATACTGCAAACGATTGCCCGACATCACCAATTCTTCAAGATCTGGCCACGAGGCGATACAACTAAAAAAAATAAAATGTTTTATTGAGTATATATAAAGTATTTGTACTTTGATACATTTTTAAAAATAATTAACAAGTGTTTTGAGTTTTTGTTTATCAGCCGCACTATAAGCAGTGACTGTGACGTCAAGTTTCTTATCTTCGCTGATGGAAGAACTGTACACGTGCTCGTAAACGATATTTGCAGACAGAAAAATGCTGTTTACAATCTCATTACTTATCGTTACTTGCAGTCTGTTATCGTTATCTCGAATTGACTTGTGCAAACTCTCGTGCATTATTACTAAAGAACTCAATTAAACATATTCTTCAGGACACACTGTTTTACGCGTTTGCATGGTGAAAAGAAAAATGTGTTTATGAATGTCTGCGTTTTCTTTACATAAAATTAAATGCTAATATGGTAATTCTAAAATTTGAATTTTTTATTTTATAATTTCAATGAAAATGGATAAAAGTTCAAGATAAAAACGAACGGCGATGAGTATAGTAATGAATAATATGAATTATTCACTTCCTACTTGCGGATAATTATATAAGCATATTATTTCTTCTTATTAAGGAGCTATGGTTAATTGTAATAAGATTAAAAGCCTACCTTTCCGGCAGCGTATCTAGCACATTGTAAGCAAGGTGCAATACCCTCAGAGCTGAGAGTTTGGCGAGGGCATCCAAAGCCGTGTCGGTTAAACAATTTCCGGTCAAATACAGTTTTTCCAATGCATGAGCACTCTGACGATTTTTACAGCCCTCGTCGCTGTATGGTAACTCGGACAGTCGATTGTTCGAAAGATTCAAAACTTTCAATCTAAAGAAAACAAAAATGTAGGTAAATCGAACCATTTTGTTTTATATACATATCTGTAAAGTATTACATGCTACAAAATTTTTAGAGTATTTCTATTTTATTAATTATAATGATAAAAGTATGTACACTTACCTTTCGGTATTTGGGAAGAAACTCGTCGGCAAAGCAGTTAGCGCGTTACCTTGGAGCGTTAGGTGAACGATGTTCAAAGGTTTTCGTGGAGGTGGAAGTGCCTGTAGTCTGTTGTGAGGTAGGTGAAGTACCTCGAGCCTCGACGGTTGTGACAGTAATCTGTCCGGAAGTGCAGCAAGTGCATTATGAGAGGCGAAGAGGGCACGTAATACTGGTAGATCGGGTGTCCACTCTGGTAGAGCGTCCAATGAATTACTAAAATAATATTCACAATTAGATTAAAATCAATATATGATATTATTGCGTTTGAAAGTTTTTTTTGAAAATATAACAAAAAATATCATTATCAATAAATAAAAAATAAAATGTTGTCTCTCACCCCCCAATAATAATTACTCTTAGGTTCTGGCTATTTTCCTAATATAATTAATTATTAACGCATTTCCATTTTTTTTAAACATTCTTCTCTCACGCTATTTTTACAATCCAACGCTAAAAGGAAATACCCCGGTCGGTTACTCTTAAAAAGTCTCAATTTCTGCTAATGCATATCTTGTGTACAATTCTATTCGCTATTTCCATTTTTATTTTCTATTTTATTTCAAACAACATTTTTTGTTGAATATTCAAAAATTTGCGATACATCCTAATTATGACACTGTATAATATTATATTGCTGAATGCTGCTCTGACGACTTACTAGGAAACATCCAGGTGTTCCAAATTTATGGGTATCGGCTCGATAGTCAGTTTCTTCAGTTCTGAAATTAAAAATCAAAGCGTTAGTATGTATATATATTTGATTTTCCCTTTTTATGATCCCCATCGCTCTCAGCTGCGTTATTCGCAGCCGAAGTATTTTTTTTAAATATTTAATATTATGAAGGTAATTTGACTGTACATACAAATGGTTGTAAAACCAAATTTCTACTGTATTCTTATCGAGATTTCCAATGCGAAAGTCAAACGAATGTTCGTGAAGACTACTTTGTACGACTTTCCGTTTCAACAAGTATGCGGAATGTAATTTCGCGACAACAGGATTCACTGTGTACTCACTGTTGTTGCCCGCGATGAGAGAAACGAGATTTCGTCCGCACAGAGTCAATTCCGTTAAAGCGTTTCGGGCGCAGCGAGCACTCTGCAATTCGTGAAGAGCACTGACGTCCAATTTTTCGATACTGTTTTCGCTGACGTCCAGATGAGTGAGATTCTGCAGAGAACGAGGATATTATTATTTTTTTTGTAAGTTTTTAAAATTGGTTGAGAAAATGTTAAGCTGTGAAAATAAAAAATACGAATATTTAATGTGTAAAGAAACTTACACCATAATTTCCAAGTATTATGCTTCCTTTTAAGTGGTTATTCCTGAGATTGACTTTATGCAAGTTATTTTGAGTATTCTTGTCGTCCTTAAAGTTTTTCCCATTATCTACTTTCGAAAGAACGTCCTGAAAATGAAAAAAAAAAATAGATTTATTTATGTAAATTATATATTTTTTTCAATAATAGAGCAGTGTTAAGCCGTTGCTGAACACTCTCAAGAATTCAATACATTTTTCATATTTCCATCCATATTATAATACGATAAGCCTAAACCCTAAGACCTCAAAAAAGCCAAACTGTGTTTTTACTAGTTCGTTTAACAGACGACAGATGGACAGGAGGGCACTACTAAACTCGCAAGCGAAAGGCCCCACTGCCTTATATATAATGGGTCCGAGATCTAGACATAGCACCTCTGGTTTCCCTTCAATACACGAATAAATCTTTCGCCTTTTACTAAAGATTTCCGTGGAGGGGAACACTTGATGAGTCTATAAGACAATTTTTTTGAGTACCCGGCGCAAGCTGGGTCAAATATTTATCAAAACATAATAACACTTTTTTTTTACAGTGGGTATATTCTAAGGTATGTATAAATTATTTCCGATTTTTAGTCTTATATTTCACTAAGAATTAAATATCGATTTTTTATTTTTGTGTTTTTTCAATTCGCTGTATACAAAAAACGGTCATTGCTGCAGAAATAAAATGTTTTAACATAAAATCTAGGTCTTTGAATGTAGTTCCCCCAAAAAAAGTTCATAGTTGCGTAGAATTCATGTCATGTTATAGTAAATGAGTTACTAAAAGTAAAAGATTTTTTAAATACAGAAGACAATCTTCGAAATGTTTTATTTGATGTAACAAAATTTTTTTAATGTTTTTTTTTGGCTATAATATACCGAGGATTGTGTTCTCTATAAATCTGCCTTTATCCAAAATATATAATAATGAGTGTCTTGACATTGAAAAACATATATTTATATGAAAGAAATTTCAAAGTGCTGTTTCATGAAAAAAAAGTACTCATAATTCGGCGATAACTTACAGAATTTGAGGCGATTTAAAAAACATTATTTTCCTTGATTTAACTATAAAATGTAGCCAGAAATTCAACAATTTAATACGTTCATTTCTTGTGGGACGTGAAAACGGCGAGTCCTGCGACTCATAAGCTTAAGTTGCAAAGTTCTCACGCTGCACAAAAATTGGTTCAGATAATCGAGGTACTGTGTCGTTATTTTGCAACTAGTTTGCATATGAATACAATTTTTCGATTTGCAGGACTAGTTTGTGAAACGATCTAAAAATTTTCTATGGAAATAGTCAAAATTTTGACACCATCCCGAAAATCTTCGCTTCGTACTCAAAAACTACTCATTCAACAAAATTTGATGTTGAACAACATGTCACTTATGTTTTGAAAATTTAACGACCTGGTTTAGCAATAAACCAGGCACTAAAAAAAATTGTCATATAGACTCATCAATTGTTCCCCTCCACGGAAATCTTTAGTAAAAGGCGAAAGATTTATACGTGTATTGAAGGGAAACCAGAGGTGCTCTTCGTCGAAGCCGACTAGTTTATATTGACGTTAGTGGCTCCTTCAGCTTGCGAGTTTGGCGTGTGCGTCGTGGCCATCTCTCGTCCGCTCCGGAAACTAACAAGCAGGGATGCTGATGTGCTCTCTGTCCAATTACACTTTAGTTCTACCTATTCTTCACTATTATTACTCCCTACTGTACTACGTAATACAATTTTCTTCAAACCTACACAAATATTGGTTACTTTTTATTTTTTACTTACTTTATGATTATGAAAATATAATATTGAATTTATTCCGAACAAAATTTCCATAAATATATTTAAAGATGCGCAAGTAGAATTCAAAGAGGTCCACCAAATTCAGGCCAGAAGCTATTTGTTTTTTTTTTTTTTTGCAAAAAAGTCTCATATGAGAAGACTCACATGAAAAATAATAAAGCACTTTTCCTCTGAAATTGATTTAGTTCTCCCTTAAAATTTTGTAGTTAATGAGGTAGTGAGCTTACCGTAAGGGCGAGGGCCCGCATAGTGAGAAAACACGGCAGAGCCGTGATCCGATTTCCGGCCACCGATAAGATTGTCAGGTGTTGTAATTCTCCCACCTCTTCCGGCAATTTCTCGATGACATTACGATCCAAAATTAATTCTTTGAGGCTGCAAAAAAAAAGAAAAAAAGTAAAAAAATGATATACAAACGACTACAGAAATAAAACAGCGGAAAACTTTATAGCGTAATAATTATTATATATTTCCACAGCACATTGAGGTGAAACTTTTCTGTTGTTTCTATTCTGCAATAAAAATACAAATACAGCAGGAATAACATTAACTTGTATTTTACGTTGAAATGCAGAGATTGCAGTATGCCAAGCGCGTATATGTTGTACGAGCTCAAACGAACGAAACCAGTGAAGCTAGAAGGTTGAAGAGCCCGAGGCCCACCCACCGGATGTATACTTGTGGCGTGAAAGCTTTGAATTAAAGTGAAAACCCACGTTTCCCCGCGTCTTTATAGATTTCCGTCTTCGATTCGAGTTAAAAACATTATTTTGCAAATAATTTCACAATTTTATAAACATCCGGTTGTCCCAGATAAAATTGTACACCTGTTGTCAAATTTGCGAAAGATATATTGAATTGGAGAAATGTTGTAAAGAGAAATTTGCCAGTTAAACAAATATCCATTTTTTTTTAAAAAGAACTTTTTGGTCCAAAAGATAATGTTTAAATACAATAACGCAAATCTAATTCGTGTTGAGTATTAAAGACAACTTTCATTTTCTAATTACTTTGATGATGTAAGTTTGCAAGGCTTGAAACAAGGATGGATGCAATAAAAAATAATTATTAATATTTTGTCCTGGGGATAATTTATAATTATTTTATATGATATATCAAGGCTGTTAGTTTTTCTATCTATAGCTTGAAGTGTCTTAAGAATGTCGAAGCACTTTTGTGTAGTTAAATCAGTTCCAAATATGTTGCATTATTTACATAAAAAAAAAATAGATACATTTTTTTTCATAGAATTAATCCGTTATATTTCTACTAATTTTAATGCCGCACGACTCTTTATATTTCTTCTTTAAATATGTTCTCAATATTAGTCCGATTAAGATGAGCAGGAGATTTTGTTTAAAGAAAAATGCCTCATTGATTGATCGGAGAGATTTTTTAATAGTATCCTTTGTGAGAAATTACAAACGTTTGTTTGTCCAATCTAACATTACACATACACATGGTTGTAACTTTTAAACAACTAATTCGATAAAAAAATCTACTCGGTAAATCGATAAAGTATCTTTCAATAAACAAAATAAGCTATTGCTCGTCATAATCGGATTAATATTATGGATTTTTCTAATAAAAAATTGGATTACGAAAAAATCTCATCGAGCATTTCCATATATTCGACTATTTTCTTTTCAATCTCGCTGTGGATGTATTTACACTCTTAAAAATCCGGTGTAAAAGATTAATTTTAAGCGGTGCCAAAGTTCACAATGTCTTGAATGTCCGGTGTTGAAAATCTGGTGTCAATTTGCTTGATAACTTTTAAACTTTCAACTCATTTTAGTTCAAAATTAGCTCAATGAAAATCAATGATATTTTTAGACTTTATTTGTGCCATAATTTTACACTAATTGCTAATAATTTATTGCATTTTATCTACTTATCACAAAAATAAACAGGCTTAACATGTTGACGTAAGAACGGGGTAATTTTAATACTCTCGGTCGTATGAATTTAATACTGTGAAAAGTGTTACTTTTAACACCAGATCCATCAACAACAATTTAAAGTCCACACCAATCGTCTTTAATACGCTGAATTTTTAACAGTGTAGATATTGAGAAAACATACCCTCTTTAAAATCATCAATTGAGCCACAAAAAATTGTAGATATACTTTAAAAAATGTAGGACTGATTTGAGTAGCACGTAGCAGAATGACCACCTTAAGGACACATTGATTCCTCTCAAAGAAAGTATTATTTAATGCATAAATTTTTGTCGGAATTATTTCAAAAATGAAACACAGATTACTGACTACTTTAAAGTGTTGGAACCTCCTGCTAAGACGCTACAGTTTCCAATATTATAAACGAGGTAGGTTCTTGACATTTCGTTTTCATTTCCAAGCTTAGTATAAAATTCTTATAATTAATTATAGCCTTTTATTTGCACAAGCCCAACTTACCAAAGTACTTAAAATCCTATCTGGAATAATCGTCCTTATCAATAGTCTTTTTAGCATCCTTATTATCGTAAAAAATTCACCACATAACAATCGGTCATGTATTTTAAGCTGTCTCGTAGCTAATCACTACTATTTTACTCCGAATTAGAAAAAAAAAAAATCCTCACTTTTGTCAACGTAACTTATGTTAAAAATGACATAGTTCACAATTTGTTTTTATTTTACACGAATCTATCCTGAAGAATGAAACATTATACAGCGTTAGCCTCGATGTCCTTGTTTCATCGGCTTGAAAATGGGTATATATCGCCTCGAACGTTCTTGTTACGTCGGGGGAAAGAAAGGAAGCAAGAGGATGGAGTCGAGCTCGCGGAAGCGTGGCGATGACTCTCGTCGGCCGGTGCACTCGTCGAGATGCGCGCCGAAGAACTGAAAGCCGTGTTGAAGAAGAGCCTTCGGACTCTCTTCGGAGTCACATGGTAGCCGGCGAAGAAAGAAGTCTCTCGGTGGTAGCCCCTTCTTTCTATAGCTACCAAGCATGGCTTGGCTGACCACTCTGACGTAACAGAGAACGAAATTACCTCTATTCCGCAGGAGTATAAAGCGAAACCGCATAATGCCCGCTGTTGCCTCCCTGCACTATAGTAGGTAGAACGTTTCTGCTTACAATCGAGTTCTTTTGCGCTTTTCGTATCATCCTCATTCGCCAACTTCAATCACCTCTGTGAGGCAAAACGTATATCAGTGGTCACACACCACGGTATATATTTTGCTGCTATTTTATTTTTTTGGCTATATTGCCAAATCCGTGAATAAAATTGCAATTGTAATATAATTTTTATATAACAAAACAATTTAATTGTCGTATAGGAAAATTGGTTGCTAAGAAGAGACAAACGCTTTTTAGCTCTCGTTGTTTGGTTTTTACGTATTTTCGGCAAAAATTATAGCTTACTTTGTTTCCAATTTAGCTTCATTTTCGTGTTAATATAGTTATCAGGATAATTGCAAATTTGCCTTTCGAAAATTCTTTAAAGGGAGGCCCTCATGGAGGTCTTAGAAAAATCATGTCTTGGGAAATCATGTGTCATGGGGACTTAGAAAAAATGCAACAATATTTTAGCTACGGAAAGTCTTGTTTGTAGGTTCACGTCCGCTGATTCCGCACTGGAGACTCCGCGCTCCGATAGATTGTACGTACCGAAGAATCTAGTCGCCGAAGGCTCTGCTAGACGCTTCTTTGGAGCGAATGGCGTAAACGGTGCAATTCCTCGGATCGGATGATTTTAATGAGCCCTTTGACCCTGCTTCACTGTCCTTACCATCAGGACGCCGCGATAGCAGCCAATGACTTCAAAAAATACACTTTCATCAGTGTCTCTTCTATTCTTTTATACAGATCTCATTGGACTCAATTATTCGAACGCAAATATTTGTTTACCTTTTAATTTTGTGTATGTTCATTAGGATCTGTCAAAAACATTTCTTTTTATTTTTCCTATTTTATTTCCATTAAAAAAAATGAAATCACTTTTATATTGCAAAAAAAAAATGAACCGCACTGTCCCATTAAGATTCTAATGACAATTAAAATTTCTGCCGTCGAACAATCAAATATAAAACCAGCTATTACTGTTCAGCTCGAACGAATACATTTTCTTATTATTAGCTCATAAATCATGTTTCTCAATTGCTTTAGCCATCTAACGATACAGCGAAGAGTTGGCCAGTTTTGCGTTAAGTACTTCTGAGCACAAGCGAGCGTAATAATATGAGCGCGCGTGTAGTATATACATTATACTTAATATGGATATGCGTGATATGTACGTAGATATTATAGTGAACCAGTGAACGTGTCTTCAGTGTTATTCACCGCCTAGTGCGCGCCCCCGCAGCTCGCACTCTCGGTGTTCACACCGTAGTTCCTCCTTCGAGACTTTGGTGCCTATATACGTGCTCGGGTTTAACCGAGCTCTGTTTCACGAAAGTAGTTTTCGAAACTTATATAATCCTGCCCGATGTCTTGTAATTACACAGGACCTTTCACGAAAATAGTGACTTCGAATGAGTGGCAGGAGTTTATCATGTAAGTCGACCTCCACGGGGACACAATCTCCCAGATATATTTCATCATCCTTTCGTTACTTTTCAAGTTCTATGGAACTTCGAAGCCTTTAGACTTGGACACTTCCTTCCTTGTCAACGACGTTTTAAACGTCTTCGTTTTTCTGAAACACATTGAACAAATTCGTCGACGATTTTCATCGTGTGAAATTGTATATGATCTTTCGACATGTTTAAACTTCTGTCGTTTTCTAATCTCAGTTGCTCGATTTTATTAGTTTCATTTTTATTGAACGAACGATTTAGTCTATGACGACCTGTTTTTATAATTTTCCAAGTATTAAGCATTTTCTCCAAGCAAACAGATGAAAACAGCAATTTATTCTGGTGAAAAACGAGCATAACAATTGTCCTCATAATGACCCGGACCTCTGGATTCTCGACTTAATTTATCGACCAAGTTTGCCGTAGAATATATACTCCCTCGCCGATAATAGCCGCGCATACATACACTACAGCATAAATAGCAAAGTGCGATTCCATCCGGACGTATTACGGCAATGCGGATGAGCGAGCACTAAATCGTTGCCATAATTGATCGCCTCCCTTGAATGCTACTAATCACGACTGTTTCGCGTTATTGCTCCGCGTGTCTCCTGTTTCGCTCAGTCTCCCTCATATTCACATCCTCTCCGAGGATCTGTTTTCATTATTTCATTACTTAAATTCTGTTTATCAATCAATATTGCCGGACAAACTAATGCTCCGGCTATTTGTTAAATAACGTATCTCTGTTTGCGCATCATTTGTGTTTGTTTATTTCATGTCCATCGGAGTCTCAATGATTTACCAATATTAATTGCTATTGACATATAATGAGCGATAAATTTCAGTAAACACGAGGTAACATTAATATTGACGTTGAGATACAGCAGTTAAAGGGAATCCTTGTTATGTTGTATTGCCGATAGATCCTTGGGACTGATAAGCATGTGCAAATATAATACAACTGGCTTCTGCGGTGAAAATCTCAAGGAATGTAAAAAATAATAGTCTCCAAGTTTGTGTTATCTACAATAACAGATATCACCTATAACATCTTCATTAGTGCCACAATTTTTGAGAGTTTTCAATCGGACAACATATTGCTTTCTCATAGAAGAAGCTTTGTTTTCGTGAAATTTTTTTTTTTCGAGATTTTCATGTCAGCATATTCAGAATGGTCTAAAACGTCGAGAAAAGTGATTTGCACGAAATGTCTGTATGAGTGTAATTTTATTTTTTGAAAAATCTCGTTTGCGCACTAGCTTGCACAAATTAAAAGATACCGGCTTCAAATTTATTTCACGTATTGAGCACCGTGGAGCAAGGTTTGAGTAGAAATTTGAAGAAAATCGGTTGAGAGGTTTAAATTTCATGACGATTTTAAAATTTCAAAAAGCTTGTGAATGCGATTTTTATAGTAAACAAATTTTTTAATATTTTTTTTGCACAAACAAGCCTGCAAAGTACAACCTTGCAAATTGCTTCCTCATTATTTTACATTTTTAAAAAATGTTTTTTAAAAAAGGAAGCAATTTTCAAGGTTCTACTTTGCAGGCTTTTTAATAATTATTATGAATAAGTTAAAGTAATTGTTCTTTTACAATGAATAATAATATTTCGGAGACTATTCACAATTATTTATTATCAAAAATTTATTCAAAACATTTGTTCAAAAACCGTTTTTTCTCAATACTAAATCTTCCCAGCTCACTAGTCAAGCTCATTTTCTACTTTGTGTCCAACAATCGAGTAGTGCAAATCTACACGTTCAGCAAAATTCTGTAGTACACAAGCCGAGCTTTTGCCATTACTTTATCCAACGTGTGAGTATAAGTTTGTCGAAAGCTCGTAGGTTTACCTGGTTTATACCCAGGCAGTTCTTTACTTTCTCGAAAGTTTCAATGGGATCTACTGCGAAAGAAGAAATCTCGTGGAAACTTTTAATGGGACGATTCTCAAGGAAGGGGAAGTAGCTCTGAAACACACAGGAGTCTCTCAACTCAGGGTGATCGAAACTATCGATTCTACTCACTTGACTAGTCGACAGATCTCAGTTGGCACTTGTTCGATTTTGTTGTCCGATAGGTCCAGTGTGGTCAGACTACTGAGTTCGAGAAACTCCTCAGGGACACATTTCAACTGGTTGCACTCGATCCGGACGGTGTGTAGACGTGGAAACCTTTGGAAGTGAAACCGATAATTTTAATAGTTGAACAAAATTATTATTTTCTTTAAATTAATTCGATCTTATCTGGATACCAGTGTTTGGCAACATTCGAATGGAAATGTTTATGAATACTTCAATTTTATTTATTTTATTTCACTCAGACTTCTTTTTTTTACTGCACCAGGTATTAATTTTGGTAGAAATAAGACATACCGTTGCAAGATGCTTAAATTATTGTGTGAATTCTCGAGTTGATTCCTAGCTAGAAATATCTCCTCGATAGCAGGAAAGGCCAGTGTGCTGTCGGGAATTCTGGACAGCCCTCCTTTGCTGAGATCCAACAGTTTTGGGCACGTTGACATTTGTGTGGCCTGCAATTAAAAAATCAATACGATCAACTTTAATGACTGAACAATTCTTATAAATTTCCAACAGTTATTAAAGCAATAATGAATTATTTATTTATAAATAATTGTGTCTGACGAATTTGGAGGCATCAAATTATTCATTCACCTCATTTTCCAAAGAATCAGTGTCCATGGTATCCTTATCGAGATCATATTCTTCCATTATTGCAACCAAAGTTCCAACGTGGACCATTTTCGCACAGACTCGAAATGTCTTAACGATTTCATTGATGTTTGGTTATTATTTTTATTTCAGGCAATATCTATCGTATCATTATACAGTTTTATATAAATTGTACATAAACATTTTATATTAATGGAGCCTGTTACATAATACTCATAATGAAAATCAAGGTGATATTTAGCTCCTCTATTGTGGTACGATTATTACGTATTAGGGAAGACCTGCAATTTCTTTGACATTAACAGACTGCTGTAATTTTTTCAAACTGTATGTGCACGTTGTTCTATACTTCTTTTTCAGCAGATCCTGCACATTTTTCTCACTGGACAGCAGTGACACAGAGAAGAATCTCCAAGACTTTACGCAGCTTATATTGCTCGCTATATACGTGCACGAGCTTTATAAGTTTATAAAACGGGCACGAGCTGGAAGTAAATGTACAATGTAGTCGCGGTGTCTGCCCGCAGTATTGTAGTAACCCCTCGATTATTGCCTCGGTACTTTAAAGAAAATGTGTGTGGAAGGTAGAAAAAAAATTGCAGTGCAGGAAACAATGAACAGGAACGCCCCAAGAGTATGTATGTACGGCTTTATTGCTGTACGAGAATCGAAACAGGTGTAAGGAACTATCGAGGTGAAAGTTGAGCAATGGAAAGCCATATGTTATTTATAGTATATGGGGCAATCCACCCCGTTTCGACCTGGGCCTGATTCTCGACCTCTCTGCTTTGGCTCGTAATTTTTTGTAGGATTAGTTCGACCCTCAAGTGCACCTAAATTTTTTTTTCCTTTTTTCTATGGCAATTTTTTTTTTAATATTTTTTTAAAGTAACACATCGAAAGCCATTATTTAAAAATTTGGAAAAATTCTGAAAAATACTTTGTTCAATATCAAAATTTTCTAGCTTATAACCAAAGTGGGCAAGAATTTGTTATTCAACGAAATACTTTTCGTTTCGTACTGGAATTTCTGTTTCCAATTTTTTTTTCAATTGACATTTTTATTTCAGGCCATTCAAGAAAATCCACAAAAATGGTTTAGAAAAAACGTATTTCTTTTTGTTTGCAACTTTAACAAAAATATTGCAAAGCAGAAACTTTGAGCAAGATGAAAAAATATGAGGAAGCTATCTGCAAGGTTCTACTTTTATCAACTATTTTTCTTTTTTAAGCGACGGTGAACATTTTGTAACAGGCCAGTTTTTAGGGTGGACAAAGTTTCGCGCATCTCTATCGTGAAACTAGAGGTGTACGCACTGGATGTGTCGGAGCGGATACGAAAACTTCAGAACGTAACGTTGCAGAACGAGTCCTCTACGAGAAGTGTATTGGCCCATCGCCATGGCTAGTACAGTAGTATATAGGCGTAAACTCCTTTCCGGAAAAAATACGACCAACGATAAATAGTATCACCACCTCGGAGTGTTACAACGGACCAAGGATGTGTGCAAAAGTCGAGTGGGGATAAGGGAAGTGCTGGGAAGGTGTCGATGTTCTGGTGAGATAGTCTGAAACTTTTGGGTACTACTAAAAGTTCCACAATACCAGTATATGTACTATCACGAGTACTATACGAGTAGATTCCTATACTACTATCTATTGACAAACGTGAAATTTAATGTACATGTGATGTTTTGGTTTCATAACTAAACTGTGAGAATAAACAACGAAACAACTGATTAGAACTTAGAAAAAAAAAGCTTTATCAGCATTAGGGTGATTGATTCTATTTTAATAGAACTAAATTTAAAATTGTGTAAATTCTTACAGAAAGTTTGTGTTACCAGACGTCAGAATTATTTCCATTAATTTGACTTATTTTTTTTTTTCGACCATTTTGCGAAAATACTGAATGGAAAATTTCATGAAAATCTAAACTATACTGAAATACATATCTCAAAAAAAAATTAAAAAATTCTGAAAATGAAATTTTTTCTATGAGGAAACAAAAAGAAGCAAACTAATATTGCCACAAGTGTTATTCTTCTTCGAGTCTCATGGTCCGCGTAACCGTAAAAAAAAAAAAAGAAAAAATATTGTTGCAGGGAGGACTTGACGATAAGTGAGCCATGGAAGCAGAAAGAGTGGCGAAATGAATAGGTTTCTATGTTACCGAACGTCCAGAATATCTCTTCACCCGGTAATTTACAGCAGGAAGAGAAAATATATACCGATACTCCGATGCGTTCGAGGCTGTGGAGACCCCGAGGTTTGCTATACGTGTCACACGCTTCGCTAACGAACACGTCAAAATTCCTCGTTGCATTTCCAGGCGCCCTGATGCGGTATATCCATATGCATAATAGCGATTGAGACGATATTGCGGAGTAGTGGCGATAGCCAAAGGAGATGCCTTGGGAGTCACGTTAAACGTGAAAATCTAACGATCTTGCCGTTTGTCTAGGAAAACAAACGAGTTTTCTATAGCCCCGAAGGAAGTAGTGAAAGCAGATCTGCAAACAAGATCTCTATCCACTTCGAGACATAGACTAGACGACCCTGTTATACGCTTTGTTCTGTCTGCGCGAGAATAAATGTCGATCACGATGTGATCTGTCTTGCTTAGATCGAAATATCCAGCCTACCTTTTAACGTTGTCTGAAAAATCTTTTAGCATTCACTTGTGTAACTTTTTTATTCTGGAAAAATTAGAGTCTGTCACTGAAAGCCTTAATGCCTCTGATGAAAAAAAAAAAAATGCAATAATATATTTAAACGAAAAATCGTGTACCATATATTTTGCGATAGACCTAAATAAATATATTTACAACTGTATTTCATAATGCATGTGAATAATCCAAAGAGTTCCTTCAGTAGAGTCTAGAAAAGGTACATTTTATTGATTGTGAATAAATTAAATTTTAAGAATATCCACTGACACCCACCCTCGTCAAACTCGAGGAAGATGTACCGGTAGCTATGCCAAGGAGAATTGTTTCTCCAGAGGATTTATCGGATTAAGGAGTTTTCTCAGGAAAATTTATGCACGACAGGCTTGTGTTACAAAAGTTTTCGCATAGTCGAATTTCCTACTCTGCCCAGAACAGTTTTATTCCTGGATATTTTGCAAGGAATGGCATCCTCTTTCTTGTGTTTTTTTTTTTTTTTTTTTAGTCCTCCTACCATTCGCTTTTTCTCTGGATAAATTTTAACTCTGCGAAAGATATGATCTGGATAAAAAATTTTGTTGTCTGTAAGAAAATTTCTTTTTTTTTTGTGAAGGAGCTTTTAGCTTTGATTTTGAGTGACGTGAGCTCTGAGATGCAAAACAGACGGTTTGACACAAGCAGAGGGCTTTAAGGCGTCGATGGGAAGAAAATTGAAATTGATTTTTTGTCAAATAATATTCTTGAATTATGTATAATTTTTAATTATCAATATTTTCTTAAAGCTTACATTATTTTTTCGATTACATTCGAACTGATAATTTAAAAAACAGCATTTAAATAGGAGACTTCCAATCATAATTCAAGATTGAGGTGACATTAATTATTTCCTTCTTTGTATAGCTTTAAATATGCAATTTTTCAGCAGTGTCGCAATAAAAGATAATTGAATCAAAAATAAATTTCGCAACGACATGGATAAATGTAAAAAAATATATAGACACTCTCCAATAATTTTGGCAATTTTTTTGCCGAAAAGTATTTTGAAAAGGAAAAGACACGTATTTTTTTGATCGACCTTACGACCAATATTTCTGACAGAATGAATTTTTCTAAAAATTTGATTTTTTTTATTACTTTATTTTTAAACAGTCAATGTCTTGCAAATGAACAATCCTCTCGAAAAATATCTACTTTGAAGAAGAAAAGTGAGATAGTTTCTCAGGCAAGTATTTAATATAATGAAGGAATTTTAGTCTGTCGCTGCTGTATTTTTTATAAATTGTTTTTGAGATAACACGAGAGAAAGGAAACTTTCGTATATTTCATGCCCTTGGACGCATAACGGCCCTCGTCCACGTCACCCTGGCTTCTCGCATCTCTGGCATCCATGACGCTACTACAGGAATCTAAATTTGAGGGACCTGTGATTCTAACATAATAAAAAATTTCCAGTCAAAATAATCATTAGATTACGAAGACTCCTAAGCACTGATACAATTTTTTACACTGTTAAAAATCCAAGTGTGTCAATGACGACTGGTGTGGATTTTTTAAAATTACTTTTCACCGATTCGGTGTTAATAGTAGCAATTTTTTCACAGTGTTAAATTTACACAAGCGAGAGTGTGAAAAGTATCTGGCTTCCACCTCAAAATTTTGAGTCCATTTATTTTCGTGATAATTGGATGAAAATCGAGAAATTGTTACCAATCAATGGAGAATTATGGAAGAAATAAAATCTAAGAACAGCAGTAATTTTCATTCATCTATTTCCAAGCAAAATGTGTTGGAAATTTTGAGCTGACACAAGCAGGTTCAATTTCACCGAATGTTTAACAGTGTAGAAGCAATAGTGTCATTAATAAAAAAAAAAAACTGTCATGCCCTTTTTTTTAGGTATTTTAATTCCCTCAAGGATTCTTTTTATAATCAACAGTATTTAAAATCTTTTAGATCGCGATTTCAGACACTGTGGATGAAGCAACACAAAAATTCGACTGCTGTACTGTTTTCTTATTTGTATAATTAAAAATGCCACAATTGCGACATGGAAAATTATAATATTTGCGACGATACTTTTTTGTTTCGTCATAGTTTATTTATCATTTTTGTAACTTGACATCGACGGAATAACACTTTTCGTAAAGAAACTTGATAACATCACTGAGACCACGTTTGCACTGAATCACCATTAGGTTGCTTTACGATTTACGTCAATTAATCGATCACGTTGATTTTTTAAAAGCATATTTTCGTCATTCTACAGCACAATAATGAACAGTTGTTTAAATATTTTTTTCTCAAAGACAAGGTAAGCCCGGCGCGAAGAGCAGTCGCCGGATGCGAAGCATCATACATGATCGCGGCCCTCCTGTGCATCACTGCGAGACTTGAGGATGAGCAACGGCCACAGGGAGTTTGTCGCGTGTCTCGGTTGTGGAACGTAAGACCGGAAGATACGCTTCGTGTGCTTACCATTGCGCAACATCTTTATAGTTTTTTTTTTTTTTTTTTTTTTTTTCTTTTTTCTTTTCTATAGTCTCTCGCTCGCTCTTCTTGCAGGCTCTTCAACAACTCAGTTACAAACGTGCGTGCACGAGACTTGTCACTTTGAACTCTATTACTGCTCCGAACACGTATTTTACGACGATATGTTCCGTTGGGTTACTACTAAAATTCCACGTATTTCAACATTTTCTTTGAGACTGAGAAATAAATGATACTTGAAGGTCTGAGCTTCATCTTTAGAAATATTTTTAAAGGCATGTGGATACAAATTATTCGATATTTATTATATTTTCCTTTCTCATAGACGAAGCTCTGTTCTGATGACATTTTACATTTTTCATTTCATTTTTATGAGATTTTCGAGATTTTGAAAAATGTCCGTAAACGCTCTTCAATTACTATGATTGCGTAGAAAAAATACACACACACAAATTTCACAGAATTTTTAATTAAAAAAAAAAGGGGCGTTGAGCACGTTTACGTTTTTGTCTTGTTGCATAAATGACTACCAAAAATATAGAGGTAACGAAATGAAAAAAAAAAAAAAATGCTAAAACTGAATTAAAAATGATGCAAAGTAAACAAATTTAATTGCTTTTAGCGACCTTTTTTTATTATTAATTTTAGGATCATTATTTTTGGCTCTTTTGATCTCAGTTCCTGAGGAAGTGCAAATGGCAAAATCATTGAGTTATTTTGGGCCACATTAATATTGATTAAAATTCATATACAGTTTCGACAAATCTTTACGATAAAGAGTTAAGTTGAGCTAGTTATTGCGTGGGGCAGTAAAATCTCGACGGTATGACCGCAGCGCAGAAAAGACCGCTAATATCAGGTAACGGTTTCGATAAGTAGCCACGGAATGAGAAGTAATTTATTCGCGATGCGCAAAGCCGACTTTCGTAATGACCAATTTGTGAATCAATTTGGCATGCTCCGTTACACCGTTACAAGTAGACGCGTGTGCGATCTCACGACACCAAAGGAATCGAAATAATAATATTTATTAGAAACGATTACTTATGCTTACTTTGCGACTGATACGGCGCAGAATTGTATCAGTTCCATTACTTTTTCGAACTCGCTCTATCTGTTTATTTATTTCATAAATAATTTAATAGTAATTATATATTTACAATATATTACCATATTAGATTTATATGCCAGTATGTTGTAATAAAATGTATGACTTTTTTTAATTTAAAACGCAAAAAAGTTTTATCACTGGAAAGGACATTTTTGTATTGGGCCATTCTTAATTTATTTAAAAAAATGTAACGATCATTTTCAGACATTTTTTTTTGCAAAAAAAAAATGTCTGAAAATTATTGTGAGGGAAAAAAAAGAAATTTTTTTTTTTTAATATGAAAATTGATTTTTCTATCGCGTCGCTAGGGTTAAAATTACGGATTTTTCTTTTCCATATTTTCTTGAATAATTTATTATTCCTAGTAAATTAAAATAATCTTTCCACCAATAAAATCTTATGTTGGCAGTGACAACTTATTATTTTTAAAAGGAAGAATATTGGTACATATTTAGCTAAAAAATATTTAAAACAAAAAAATGCAAGATGCGAACTAAAAAAAAAAAAAAGCGTGAAGTGCATTTTTAACGATATAATATTGATAAAATAGAAAAATTGCTCAATTACTGCTGCGGAATGGTGGTGTATGACGTCTGTGCGTGTACAGCTGTACGATACACCATCGACCCCGCACCGCTAGTAACACCCGCTGGAGCGGTCGTGGAGTACGCGAATCGACCGCTAGGTGGAAAATGAGACGAAAGATTCTCGCAATTAAAAGGAGTTCAGAACAGCCTTATATACACCTTTAAAATAACTGCTCAACATCGCTTCTCGGCCTATGGCTAAGATCAAAGTGTAGTATCTGTTCTTATCAGCTTAATATCTGATACGCTCCCCATTGGGGAGCCAGAATATTAATCTGATTTTTGTAACCAGTCTGGACCCACGGGCTTGCTCGGGGCGGACACGGGTTGTACCGGCATTGCAGTGCCGCCGGTTTCAGCCCAATAATTGAATAAAGCATAATTTAGAGGTCTTCAGCACTTTTCTGACTTGTACGTTTGGCTTCTAAATTGATGCCTCTGTACGAAAGAAATTGCACAGTATTGAAGTACGGAGCTGTAATAAAATAGTAGAGACCCGATGTGATCGATATAGGCACTTCCATGTTCAATAGTGATGGAAGGTTTCAGTAATAGTTACAGTCTTTTAAATTAAATTATAATTTTACGTTTCGACCCTTCTACGAGTCCTCTTCAGAAATATATTTTTCAATCAATACACATTAAGTGTCTTTTGAGCGATCACCGAACTTCCGTTCTACTGTCTTCCATTTTTATTCGTATATTTTGTGTGTTTTGTTATTTTGACAAACATTCCAACTTTTTGTATTTATTAATATGTGTTAATTACGTCTCCTCTACTTTTATGGATTGAATTTTTATTTTTTTTAATTATTCATTTGTCATTCAAAAACCTTTCTGAAAGCTTCAATCCCAAGATGCTTAATAGATAATTTTTGAAATTACTAATTTTACACCTCTTTTGTATATTAAATAAAAATACAATTATTTCCGCAATTTATATGGAGATAAAAAAGATATACACAAAATATTTGTTCATCTTTCTTTCTGGTACAAACAAATTTGAGGGATCGCTCCTAAACGATCACTATTTCAAGATGAAAGCATATTTAAGAGTGAAGAGTCAGCGGTAGTCGGTATTGCAGATCACGAAGGCGGAGCGTGTACCGATCTTCGAACTGGAGACGACTTACCCAAAGCGAGTTACCATCTCAGACTCTTAAGCCGAAACCGCTACTCGGTATGTTACCCTCGAGGAATTATTAATTACATCTCTATCGACCGCGAGAGTATTGTATCCATTCACTCACTGATAATCAAAACCAAGATGTCATAGATTTATTTTACATTTGTAGGTAATAAAAGCTTTATTTATTGAATTTCTTTCTAAGTATCGAAATTAATCAATTAGTTCAATTTTGTTTAATTAATATCACTATTTTAATACAAATAAAACAATATAAACGAATTTTTCAAGAACACGTAATTTGTTCACATTTTTTTGTCCTTTGGTCTACCCTAAATGTTTATTGCCCGGTTATCTAATTATCAATTAAAAAATGTATTTATAAATTCATCGAATTACGATACTTTAATCGACGCGCACTCGGATCTAAATTTTACATATTTTATACCGCGATTTTCTAACAGTATAATTAAGCCCTATCGTTAAGGAAAGAACCTAGATATGATAACGTCAAGGATCTGCTTCGGATATAACAATGATATAATTAAAATTGGATACAATTACGAATAGCGGTATTTCGTAATATAGTCGACAGGATTTTAAGTAATTTTCGGCGGTTGTTTTAAAAGAGGGTTCTAAAGGGCTCAAGGAGCATAACGTGTTAAACTACCCTTGAAGACTTGCATTTCCTCCCCCGGAGACAACTTAAGCAGGAGTATATAAGACTCGTGAAGTCGAAAGTTTCGCTAGTCCCAGCAACTCTCTGAGAGTGTTAAAGTTTTTGACTCGGATACGGAAAGACAGGTGACCCTCACACTGAGGCGACATTTCCAAGGAGACGATGGAGTGTCGTCGGGATATTCGATATACTGAATCGAACGACGAATGTCATTTGAATAATACGAGGAGGGTGACGCAGCGAAGAATAAATTCGTTTCTCGAGGCGGTTTTACCTCCCACCAGTTCTTTCGCTGAGTCTGTGGTACTACTGCAGGCCTTTGACTAGACTATGTAACAGAAGAAAGATGAAATAGCTAGCGTATGTGCAGGGTGGAGTGACTGTTTTACAGTCGTATCGTATACATGGTTACTATATACAATGTTTGAATCGGTATTTTCGATTCATAGTTCGTATCGCCGTTCGAACGTATTCAAGAGAATAGGATAAAACCAAGTTTGGCAAACTATCGAGTTCAAAACAAAATTCTGTGTTGATGTGGAATATTGTCTAAAGATGAAACTTCACATTTTCGGTGAAACCTCTATGTTAGATATTGGCCGAGAAGCGATTGAACTTCTATCTTAGCCATTGACCGAGAAGCGATCGAATGTTTATCTTAACTAGGTTTCGCGAACAATCGAGTACAACAGATAGTTTTTAATGAAAAAATAAATATGAGGTAGCAACAAAAGTTATTTTCTATATATTCTATTGGGCTAAACCTGAATAAGAATAACAACAACAATAATAATATTAATAATAATAATGTAAAATTATTTGCATCTTCTTAATATAGTCAAGTTTCAAAAAATTTGAAGCTCTCGCGAAAAACGTAGTCCTGTTTAACATCGAATTGCCCATGTAAATATCATTCTGTATGTATCGCCAAAACTACGTTCTGTATCAGTGATCTGATCATACAGTTCATTGGCGTCGGAGGTCCCAATAGAGTTTCAATGCGAAAACAGCGAGACGATGGAACCGGTAGGAGACGAAAAGCGGATGACTTTTATTCTCAGAGCATAGCCTCCACTCTCATGAATATAATATTTTACGCATGAATTTGAATATCCGTAGAAAGTTCGTAAAGATAAAGGCGAGGGAAGAGAGGCTGAGTTATGTACACTACGAGAGTCGCAATGTAGCAGATATCCAACGCAGCCTAACAAACTTTCTCACTTGCAGAAAGCTTCTTTATCGACTACCCACATCGACCTCATCATACTCTTTATATTCCGAGTGACGTGCATGTTTCCGAGTGTTGCTCGTGACCGGAAGCTGTCGCCACTTAACGTTTTGTTGGAAACTTTATTACTTCCCTTTACGACAGTGCGGATATAGATAATTAGAAAATCTGATTTTTATTCAAGGATGAACATTGTAATTAAAAGTCTTCCTCGAGAACATGGTTTTGAAATATATTTGATTGTCAATAAAAAATTTCATCGAATAAACATGCTGCTTTGTTATTACTTCCATTTTCAGCACGATATTCATAATAAAATTTCTTTCTGTTTTCTAAAAAAAAAAAAGAAAACAATGATAACATGAAATAATAATATTTGTAACAACACATTTATATAAATTTCAATAAAATATAAAAACATTTAGGAAGAATCGTTTTTTGAATTTCAGTTTTAAAAAGTGACCTTGAAATTATGAGAAAATGATATATTTTACCTCTGATTATGCATACTGCATGTAGGTACCATCAAAGTCAGGCTTTAATTAGTCCTGCTCGTAAGTAGGGCTTTTCCGTCGAAAATGTAGTAGCATATTGTATACACGAGGCAGCAGCACGGCTTTGAATGAGCCTCGTGTTTCATGGCTCGGCGGTATAGGGGCAGCAGGGACTCTTACAATTAGGTAGCATAGCTACTTCGGGCCTCCTTAAAACCTACAGACCAAAAGTCACAGTGGAAAAGCACGATCGTATTCACGTCAGACTACCCCCAACTTCACCCCGACGTCGTTATGCGAGATTTCTCGAGTGATCTTCAAACCAGCTGCGCAATCTTAGAATCTTATAACCGTTGCCCCTTTTACAGAAGTAGAGACGCGGCTGGTTATTCGTCTGAGAACTTTTTTCATTCATTTGTGTGCCTGAACATTGACGCTTTCATTCAAACTTTCCACAGGATGAATGTGTGCCAGAGTAACAGTAACAAGCTTGTAAAGCCACCGAAATATCAGCTACAAATATGAGTAAATTCTAAATTTTCATAATTAATTTCATATTTCTTTCGATAACTTCTGAATGATCAAAAAAAAATTCTAGTTTATTGTAAAAAGTAACAAAAACTTTGTACAAGAAACTACAGATTTTTACGAAATCTATAATTTGTAAATGTCGAATACTTAGTTATAGAAGAAAGCAGGGAACCAAAATGTATTTTATAATTGTATGTGTAACATACATGACAATGTAGCAGCATAAAATTGAGTGACATTCAACTTCGTGAAGTTTAAACAACGTTAATTTGAAAATAATACTCATCTGTAAATAAAATGTGGTGGATGAAGAAAATTCGGTTCACAGAGGGTTTCGATTGTCGAATCATTGATAACGAAACACTTTGCATACTGATGGCGGATGTGGTACTGCGGTAGATATGATATCCATGCAGAATTACCACGTTCCGAAATCGATGTTTCCCCGAATTTATACCATAACCTGTCCATCGTGTGACGCAGCCCCCAGCTATTTTGTTTAATTTCAACAGAGGATTTGTTTTTTTTTTTTGTTTTCATTTTATTTTCTGTATGTCCAAAAGCAAACTACCCGCTCTCGAGTGCATACCAGATGTATTTATCGCTGATGCGGTGCTTGACTGGATTCCACCAACCGAGTTTTATCTCGATTACTCTTCGCTCGACTAGCACATTCATTCCCAACAATAAAATCACAATTGAAGCGTCGACCGACTTTTTACGCGAGCACTTTTAACTGTTCACTTTTTGATCGATTACATTCTTCATAACTGCGTTGAAATCACTGATTCCATTATATACGTTAAAACGTTAACCAGATGGCGTCAGAAGTCTCTATGTTTTAACGAAAACTTAAATAAAAATCACAAAACGGGAACTGACAGCTTGTGGTGCTTAGTCATTGGCCGAGAAGCGATCGAACTTCTATCTTAGCAATTGGCCGAGAAGCGATCGAACTTCTATCTTAGCCGTTGGCCGAGAAGCGATCGAACTTCCATTCTAGCCATTGGCCGAGAAGCGATCGAACTACCATCGTAGCCATTGGCCGAGAAGCGATCGAATTTTTATCTTAGCCATTGGCCGAGAAGCGAATTATGATTAGTCGACGAGAAGTGGAACTTTCTTTACCTCAGATATTATGAATTTTTAACCATTTCCCGAGATACCAAAAAATGTTCATCTTAGCTATGTCGCGAAACAATCATAAATACAAAATTATGTTATAAGTGTAACGATTAACGAAGAAGCAACGAAGTGTATAACCGTTTCTTCGCTCTGCTGATTCCGTACTCATCGTCTTCCTCGCCCCGTTGAAGACTTCTTTCTCCTTCGCAAGGTTTATCTTCCCAGCGTCACTTTTGCGTGCGATAAACTCGCGAGAAACTGTCGTCAGAAGTGCACTTGGAGCATTGCTTAGCCTGCTGTGAAATTGTCACGGTTACACCTAGGACTGATCCGCAGCCTCGTGAAGTGGGGTGAAGAGAACATGTACTTCTTCTCTCGCAATATATACAGAATATGTATAGACATGTATCTATTCGAAATACCGGGCGACAATTTATAGAGGAAGTACAATTGAGTTAGCAAAGTCGCTTTCGCGATTCTTATAGTTCTACAGTTTATTTTAATCACCGTCGATAACAGAGTTTCACAGGGAAATCTTACGGCCTTTTTTTATAAATTGGCAATTAATTTATAAATCCAGATTAGAATTTGCGGTATTAGTTACAGTTTAACTGATAGCAGGCGGAATTACATCATTGGAATTTTGCCTTCACTGTACTCGCTACGTGCGACATATACTAGGCTATTGGAAACACGTTATTGACGTGTAAGGATCATAGATGCAGTTGAATGAAAAGGAGGTGGTAAGTGAACTGATTTATTGTATGGTCTCAGCAACACGAGCTATGTGCTATTTGAAGTACTGAGCTTTGGCATTCAGCCGTTAGATGGCCACTTCACGATACCTTTCTCACAAGTGAACGTTACCTAAATATGACTGTTAACAATATTACCAAAATTCAACATACGAACCCAGCCATTCTTGGTGAATGATACTGCGATTTCCATAATTCATGTTTCTCTTATTTATGCAGAGCAGATTCTATTTATTTCATTAGAAACTTCACTTTCCGTTAGCTCGATATGATGTTTGATGAAATAAAAAGCTCTATGTAAAAGCTCCATTGAAGTACTCACATTTTTAAACTTCTTTCGAATAAAACGGGTACGTTTATTATTAAAGAGCTTCTATTTGGAGAATACTTTTACGGTACGAGTTCAATTAAATTTCATTAGCGTTGAAGCCCGTTGCCCTGTTGCTTTTATTCGAGGAATCATGCGATGCTGTATTCACCATATTTACAAAGTATGCCGGATTTCTCCAATTTTTATTAGTGGTATTGGAATGTTTTTAAAAAATGTCGACCTTTTTAATGGATTTCAATCGTTCATGAGTAGTACAAAATAATGTCCTATTGTTGAGGAAGATATTCGCTCTATCGTCGCCAAAAAGGCAACCCGAAATGAAACAGCTATTCACGGTGGATCCCCGCGGGCCATACCATGAAGTAGCAATTTTAATGAGAAAAGCTCGAGCTAGTACATTACCACAAGCGCGAGGCACAGAGAGCTCACTGGTATTAACTTTTACCAAATATAATTAAATCCTAAATTCGGGGCGATTGTGCGACTAAACTTTCGACTTACGGGCTAGCTATACCAGCTGCGCTCTCGTATGATAGACCTCTCTCTCCTCTCTCTCTCTCTCTATCGCTTTTTCAGTACACCAGAATTCGTTTTGTCTATTGCAAAGCTAGAGAAAAAGAGCACGGAATTGGAGCTTAACGGCTAACAATTAATCGCGTTTAATTTGGTAAGAAAATTTCCAATGCCAATTGGATATATATTGCTTTCTAAAGAGATGCTGCAAATGTTACATTTTGACATATTTACACTAAAGTGAATTTAATATATTACACCAATCGACAAGAAAACCATATCAAAGAATAAAATCAATTGGCAATTATACCAAATGAAATGCTATTTATAATAACCATAAAAAATATTGTAACAATAGTTACAAAGTTTATCTTGTTTGTACACTCTGGAAAGACAAACTTTTTTTTTACACGGGCACCGGATAAAATAAATAAATAAACATACAAATTTAACCAACCGTTAATTCGTTCGATCAACTGTGTATACCTTTTAATCTATCGAATTCAGTAGATTCAAGTGATTTTTTTCTTCTCGGTGAGTGGAACGTTGAAAATAAAAAATAAAAAAATAAAAAAAAAGATTCGACGTCCCAAGTATCACACGAACGGACGCTAGAGTTTCTAGTGGCGCGATACACAATCTGTGCGGGATCACGATCCGGATAAGCGTGCTACTAAATATTCATCGCTAGTGAGGGGAGTATAAAGAGAGAACGCTTGTAAAATGCGCCAAATCGAATATGCGTTCATTCACCCATTCTGAATAATTCAGTGTACGCGCGCGCGAGCTCTACCTGATTCTGGAAAATCCGAGATTCGCGATTCCACTGGGTAGGTATTATGCTGTGTAGGTAGTATCGGTAGTATGTTATTTGACTGGTCGCGCGAGCTCCCCGACAATTTATTTAAACTCGATGGAAACTTGGTGAGCGATAGAGTGGAATAGAGAGGGCGCGCACAATTGTATAGAAGGGAGGGTGGTTGACAGAGTACAATTGTTGGTAATTGTCCTTTTATTTACATTGGCATTATCAATGCGAATGTAAATAGCCTTTCCCCATTGCCTTTGGGCGGTTTTCTCGATCAGCGTTTTTAACGTATCAGTATCATTTCTATTATTACTGTCGATTATACGACGACATATGGGATTTGTGTTTGAATTCACTTTGTTAAGGGTAGGGCAGACTTTTATTTTTTTCATTTCAGGCAAAAATGTGTTTTACTTTCATCATCCGTAAAATTAATTGTATAATAAATACTCTTCATCGTTCGTTGGGTGTTCAGATCATGAAAAAAAATATATATATACCCAGTTACAAATATAAAATATGTAGGAAAATATTTTTTGATGTAATTTTTTAATAGTTTTTTAAAATGAATTTTCTATGCTGTTAAAATATTTTGCTATAAAATTCCATTACACGTGTAGGAAGCATTTTTACATAAACTTGTATATTAAAAATAATATACAATGAATAATAATATTTTCAAGGCTTAACAATTAAAAATAATTTGGTCGTCTTTGATCACTGGAAAATAATCGCGTTGGCGAAAGAAAAGACTGTCGTCAAGGTATTAAATGCACCATCATTTTTAAAGGAATATAATTATAAATAATTTTCAATGAATACAAATTTTTCGTTATGACGAAGCCAAAAATATGTTTATAATATCTACTGTCACAAATATATATTTAATTGTAGAATCCTATAAAAATGATGAGTCTTGCAACATCGGTTAATAAACATTAAAAAATTCCTCTTCAATATTTTTGTTAATAAATTGGTTTTATTCCCCTCATCATATGTGCATCGAATCCCGAATGTTATGTGCATTTTGAACTTGACTTATCACATCATAAAAAAGTCGTAAAAAAAAATTACGTATTATTGTCAAAATAAGATAGATGCGGAGAAAAGTATGGGTCAATAAAAAAATCGATCAGAGCCAGAACATTGTTGATTAGACGTGTGATACCTCGTATATGTAGAAATACGGAATAATCGATAATTATGTGAGTGCATTGGAATGGAACACGACACTTCACACAGATGCGCAGGGGATGAATTCGTGCTGGAGAACTCCGTTGCTGGTTATATAGTGTGCTAGTGAGGTGTAAGTGAGGCGGTAAGCAAACTACACGGGGTTAGCGTTTGCTCATAAATCATGGTCTGTCCGGTATGCAATATCGCTATAATGTTGGACTGCAACTACTAAGACACCTGCGACCTTATAGACCGCATTCACTCTGGTAATACTCCTGAAATGTCTTTCTCTCGTTTGCACTTTAGTTGCGCATGACGCCTTTACCATTCAGGATACCCATTTCCATTAATTGCAATAGCTACGAAAGGAACTTGTCATCAGTTATTTCGAAATTAGAATAAGAAGGTATGGCTCAGAAGTTATTTGATCAGAACTTCGTTATGGGTTTACATACCTTTTGTACACATAAAATTAGGTTAATATTAGTAAACATTTATCACATATTTTATAATATTTAATAACGTTATATAATATAAGTAGCAGCTGCTTGTACTTTGAAATTACATACATACAAACATTTGTTTCTCTAAAACACTTTTCCCGACGGTCATTTTGATCGTCCTGGCACGAATATTTGGAAAAAGAAAAAGTTCACGAACACAAAGCTTCCCACATGAGGAAGAAACAATTCCTTCCGATTCGCAAATTATGAAAAATGTATGAAAACATAAAATCTTAACCAGAAGTGAACATCATGCTAGTAAAAAAAAAACCAAACATACGGAGAAACAGTGAAGTCAACTTGGTTTGGAACTCCCCATAGGCAGAGGTATTCGTACCATCTCGTCGTAAAGTTGGGACATGAAACCCTATTCTCGGGAGTATAAAATGTATAAATATATATATATTTGTATATAGAGTAAGAGTGCAGCAGCGGATAGCACACGAGAGAAAACTTGGGGTATTCTAACTGCTTCGCGGAAAGTATCCTTATCCACGAGGACTGAAGGGTAGAGAGGAGCAGTTTCGAATCGCCGGGAGAACGAGAAAAACAGAGACAGTGACTAAGAGAGCCCTGAAAGAGTAGCAGGTATGATAGCTGTATATATAGTATACGGTGAAGGACCAGAGTTTAAAACTCCCTGTAGATATGCCAAGTCGTATATAAATAAAAGCAGCCGTTTATATGGGCCCGGGGTCGTTTGCATTGAATGGAAAAGCAAAAGCTCGGTGGTATATAGTTGCGGTCCGCGTGGTGAGATGCTACCGTTTGCACCAGTTTGCACTGCTTGTGTGTACAAGAAGAGGGTCAAAAATTTCTCAGTGTGGAACTGTGCTGGTTCCATCGTGCTGGTGCCCGTCGCATGCGCGGCCTCTGACGGTGCTTCGCTGCTGTCTCGGAGCACTTGATTACTCCTAAGTGTATACATCGGAGCCTTCACGGTTTTCCACCTCTTCAGACTTATCCTTCTTTCAAACTCCCGCCTTCTCTCCCTCTCTCTCTCTTTCTCCAACATTTGAATATTAAAGTTTGCTCGTCGCGGTTTTATGTACACGAAGGGCGCAAGAGGCGTCTGTCGGTTGCCTTATAGGGGATGTTTGCATCATTCGGGAAGCCTTCATTTCGGGGCTTCCAGCTTCTCCCTAATGTACTCCCTATTCCGTTGGCCCATGTACGTCTCTATTCTGCTATCTTTATGAAAACCAATCTCTTTCACGTTTCTTTGATTTGTTCGCTTTTATTTTGCTTCCTCGTGGTGGAAGCTTTATTTTCATACTATTTTATTTTCGAGATTCCAATGTTGGGATACTTCAAATGATTTCTAAAAAGTTTAGGAAAGTGGTTTAGAAAAAATTTCCGGATGTGTCTGCAAATCGAGAAAAAAATGTTAATACACACATGTAAATCAGTAATCGTTTCTTAATCTTTGTGATTTTGAACATTGCGAATTGCTTCCTCATTATTTGACACTGCTTACAAAGTTTTCTCCGTGAGAAAATAATGAATTAGGGTTCGTATTTTGAATTAGCTGCATGGATACTGCCTTCATAATCATCTCGAATAACGTAAGGGAGGTGGGAGCTTTATAGGCTTGTAACGTTTACTTGCGAGAAAGGTATCGCGAATGTGCCATCTAGTGGCAGAATGCCGAACCTAGATATTTCGCACTTTTCCGTGGAAGTTCATTGAAAAAATGTTCTCTTGTCTTCGACTGAGTAGAGCGTTGTTATATACTATTGTAAATTGTAGCTTCTACGACAAATTGCAAGTAATAATTACTCTTGAGCCCATTTTTTCTATTTCCACTAGATGTTCTAGAAACTCGTAGTTTCTAATATAATCTTGTAATTTCTACAAGAATTGACGAGTACCTATTGTACGAATTTTTCGTCTATGTTCAACAGACTTACAGAATGCTGTAAAATCCCATAGAAAGTTGTAGCTTTGACAATATATTGCAACAAATTCCGCCAAATCATCTAAAATTTCTATTGACTTTGGTATTTGTCGTAGAATGCTATATTTAATAAGAATCATTTAAAGTTTATATGAAAAAGTATAACTAACTATTTTCTTATAATATCAACTTGTATTATTGTAAAATATTTATAGTAAAAATTCACCCAAAATTTTGTACAAGAAGCTACAGATTTTTTGGGGAAATCTGTGAGTAAATATCGCATATCTTGTTGTAGAATTAATTTATTTTTTTCCATCACGAATTGTTGATGGTTCAGAGATAGTTTACGTGTACGGATTTTTTTCGGCTGTGTATACCCAGGAAGCGGTATGTGCCAATGTGACGTGAATTTAAATTCCGCATTTTAATGCATTTTAACATAAATTTTTTCGAGGGTTATCCAGAATTTAAATAAAACAAGCAATTTTTGTGCAACGTGCCGCCCGAGCAGACACAAGCAGGAGCCTTCGCGGTGTGCATAATGCAAGTGCGATCAATTTTAACCAAGCGTACAGAGGTACGCTCTGACACACGTGCGGCAACAGCTGATGCTTAACCAACGACCTCTATATTCGCAACCAAAATAGTGGCGACAGGCTCTCTACCCGTGTTTATAATACGACGCCTCGGGTGTGAGCCCGACTACCGCGTGGTCCTGTCGTCAGCGTTGTTCACTGCTGTTGCTTGAATTCATTACTCTAACGGCGTCGATAAAATGATAGTGCTATAACGCGTATTACGCTCATGCATATATAAATGTAACGAGTTTCTCGCAGTACTACATATCGGTAATTCGGAGCAGTTGTGGTTTACCCAGGTAGATTAATACCGCGAGAGTAATTTATGGTACGGTATTGATCACCACGAGTGTCTGCAACGGTGAACTTTTCCGAATGAAGGTAATTGCAATTGGGCTTAACACGGCTCGAATGAGTACTGCATTTTTGCAACATTTTATGCTAAGTTCATTGGAATTATTGAGAGAAACGAATGGCGATTACAGCATATGTAGTTAAATATGTAACGCATATAAATCCCTAACCAAAAGTTTGGTTTCGATTTGAATGTGATTGGTCTGGGACAAGAGAAGGATTGGAAGAAAAATCAATGTCATCAGTGTAGTCAATGATTTTATCTTTTTAAAAGTAGCTTAAAAAATTATCACAAACATTGATAAAAAATGTAATAAGCAAAAAGTATTGATTTAAAAAAAATAATCCGTAATATGATTTATTCTACAACAAACAGCTATAAATACCTCCATTAAATTTCCCAAATATGGAGACATCTCTCGTAAAGATGATAAACGAATTAAACGATAGAGTGGGTATCATTTACGTGCCGCGTATATGCGAATGACCGTTCGGTATTTCGAGCCGATTAATAACACACTCCTGGTTCATCAAACGTCATAATTGAATTCGTCAAACATTCGCCTGCTGTATATGAAATTAATTTCGAGGCTGTACCAACGAGCTCGTGTCCAGTGTTCACGGGGTCAAAACCATAGCCGAATGGGTGTGAACACAGCACCTATATACACAAGTGACTAATTCCCGCGTCGCAAACTTCCCGTATATCGTTAAGCATTTCTATGTATTCTCTGTTGTGTATACATAAATTCTCTGCATTTCGCATTCGTGAAACTGGCTGTCCTTAACATAATTAAATTAATACAGTGGAAAACAACGCGAATATCTCAACGTGCTTGAATGCAGTTCTACGTGGCTAAGCCTTGTTGTAACAATATCACGATATATGACTTATATGAGGCATTCTACGTTGATTCAGTCATTTTTTTTCTTACCCTCTCCGATATTTTTCCTAATTAGCCAGATCTTACTACTTTTATTTGGGAATACTGTGAGTGACTTTCTTCCCAATATTTTCAATTTAATTTTTTTCAAACTATTTACGTATCGGGTGTGAGAATAACAGCACACAAAAAATGAAATGTACTGAAATTTTCTGGTTTAAAGAAGTTTTTAATACAATAGTAGTTCCGGCTTGGTTTCAGTTTTTTATTATTAAAATAAAACACACACATGCAAATTTCGAGAAAAAAATAACGAATTCATGAAAACAAAGCTTCGTCTATGAGGAAACTTTGTTGAATTGAGTGAGAACGCGTGATATAGTCTACATAAAAACAAGCGCGACTGCGCAATCTGAAATCGTGTACACCTATGTACGAAACCACGATTCTAATTTAGTAACGCAGTGTATATAGGCGGAACGCATATACAGATACACGCACTTGGAGCAGAGAACACGGGAATCGCATTACTATCCGGGATGTGCGACGCCCTCTTCCGGCGTGTTATTTCTTTGTCAGTACGCATATAGACACAGAGAAGAAGTTGAAGAGTGAGAAAATGGCAAGGGTGATACCCCGAGGGGTAGACGTTGCGAGAGGCGCATCTCACGCTCGACTGATGCGATCTAACGGATATATATATGTTAGTGTATATATATGTGTATACGTATAACACTGAGATGGGATGAATCTACATTCAAACAGCAGATGTATATTCAAATGGGTGGAATGACAAAACACAACCGTTAGGGCGACCATAGAGATGTTAAAATTCATTATGTTTATATTAAAGGCATTTGCATAAGAATATTGCACTGAACTAAATCAGTTTGTTGAAATTTCGAAAAACATCGAAGTAGCTCATCAAGTATTTGCAATATTGTAATATTTGCATGCGAAGGACAAGGAATCTTCAATATGTTTCGTCATATTTATATTCCGATGAGCCAAAAAATATATTTTCACATATACCTTTTCTTGCAAGGACTAGTCCTTGCGAAAATAATTTGTCCTATTTTTATCCAAGGAAAATTACGGTAATTATTGCTAGTAATGGAATTAAAAATATAGTTGATGTTTTATTAACGTACTATTTATAACTTATCATTATCAAATGGTCTCACGTTCATTGAATTTAAGATCATTTTAATAAGTTCAAGGTATGGTATGGCTTTTCAGTTTCTACTTCTGTTCGACACAGAAACACATTCTCACTCGAGTCGTAAGAGAGTGTGGCGTTGTCTGTGAGCTCTTTATTTTTCTGCATCATCTACTAATGGGCGAGACGTTGTGTACGCGTCGGCACGTCGTCGTTCACGGCAGGGGATGCTCCCTTCGCGACGTGACATTCATCGCTCAGAGAAAAGAAAGTAAAAGAAGCCAGACGCATTTGCGGAGAAGTCGGGTGATTAGAGGCACCGAGATAAAGGATCCTTTCATCAGTCGATTGTCCGATTCTACAGATTCTATGGGATGAGGTGAGGATGGTGATTTGGGCAAAGACAGTGAGTCTGGATCATCCAAAGACTGAATGAAGCTTGTGAAGAAAAAGCTTCCACGGATTCAGCGAGTGTCAATTGCTTTTGGATTACAATTTGCCACAAAATGATGCTATCTTCGGAGGTATATCGAACACGTAGTCCTTATTTTTTTCCAATCAGTAATATCCGTTACTCTGTCAGCATTTAAACCAATTAACTTAATCATTTGTTAATAATAAGGTGATCAAAAGTACGAGTATCGTAAGGCATTCAAATTCCGTTTAAATATGTAAATTAAACTCTCGACTTTTGTATACATATTGGTAGAAAATATATCTGCAAGAGTTTACCCTCAATCGAGCTCTTTTCGCTGGTTCTGAGGACCTCGTAACAAATTCAAGTATTTCAAGTCGACCGAGGCTCAGACCGCCATTTATTTCTCTCGCCGGTATTATACTGCTGGGTTACACAGCTCCGTCTATCCTAACATAAGCCTCCTTGACTCACGGTGTGTACCTCCAAGAACGGGTAAATATTTCAACAGCTTTCATTGTCCGAGTCGTCAAAGATTTTTTTTATTTTTTTACTATGCAATGAAAAATGTTAAAGTAAAAGAGAGCACAATAAAAGTTAACCACACAAAGGTGGCTCTCTCCGGAGGGCTGATAGCTTGAACGACAGAAGTTTATTTAACTCAGATGTAAGACATCGGTTAGAATTAAACTATAAAACCTCTTAATTATTTCGTTAATATGTACAATATTGGTAGCTCATCTGGTGAATCGACAGCACAGGGAAAAATCCTGCAAATGTTCTAAACGTGAACGCAAGCCCCTGATGCGATGTGTATGTTTACGTGCAATTACTCCAGGCTATTTTCCTTTTGAAGATCACATTCTCCACTCGAACGCCTCAGCGAGAAAGGAGCAAAGAGCTGCCAGCGGCAGCTTTCGCTTGCATAGACACAGACGTCATCAAGCCCAGTGTGGTTCACACGGCGTGTTCGCTGACCGTTGTGATTTCGCCAAATTCAGCTAAGCCTTCGGGTAAGAACTTCCGAGATGGTGAATACTACGCTTTTGCTGGATATCTATGTATATATACATGTATCCAGCGAGTTGTGAGATCACTAAAGCGGTCTTTGATGTTTTGCCTTTCGACTTGCGAAACTCCATTCGTAGCAAACCGTACAGTATGTCTGGCGTCACGATAACGACTGACAGAATTCGAATGGAGGGTAGGTGCTCTATAAGATTCATGCAGAAGCAATGGAGCCGCTGCGGGAACTATGTATGTAAAAGCCTGTGTGCTTGTGCCATATATTGCTCACAACGTGCCTACCTGCTTGAGCCAGCCACGCCATAGATCCCGATCCCACGGATGTTGAAAGCCAAGGTACAGATGTCTGGTTTCCTGGTGGTGGCTCTCAAGCTGCGATTGACGCTCGTGTTGCTGCTCTCTGCTGCTGATTCGTGGAAAGCCCGTAACGCGTAGGACCAGCTTGCCAAGACGTGATGGTGCGTAGCAAACCGCACCACCTCCTCCTCCCAATTCCATCCATTCTGGACGGGAGTCTGGGCAACCTGAGAAGCATACAAGAATTCAGCCAGTATTAAGACTTTGAGCTATAGGTTTCCTCAATCTTTCAGATTGCTGTAAATGTCAGAGAGATAGCTGAGACTACCCAATTGCGAATTCCACCGCCATAGTTGAACTTTTCAATTAAATACGAGAACAGCGAACTTCAGAGATTTTTAAGACGCAGTTCAACTTTCCCGTTTTTTCGCCGAGAGATCAATCGTCGGGATGAAAGTTGGATTACAATTTTTTATGCAAACGATGGAGCACCACATCACCTTACGTAATTCATCTTTACATGTTCCCAAATAAAATTGAAATTCGATGGAAATTTCTAATATAATATAGTAATTATACTATACGAGCATTGATTTTGAACAATAATGATGCCGCCAAGAAGTTAATAATACATTTGTTCCTAAAAAAAATGTTTAATAATTTTTCAGAAATTTTACGTCTTGGTTTATGAAGTTGTTTCTTTGATTTTTTTTTCGATTCGGACACATCAGATTTTAAAAATAATTTATCTCTATTTTCGAATTCTGCAATATAAGGCTGCTTTTTATGAAACTGTTCAATGGCCCTAAACATCTTATGTGTAATATGAAACATTAAAAGAGGAAAGAGAATTATTAAAAAATATATATGTATCCAGAAAAATCGGCGAATTCATTTTATAAAAAGATAAGACTTCTCACAATTAGTCAAGCTAATTTTTTCGTCAACTTTTAGATATTATTAGGGGCGGCAGAATGTCGTTTCTACAGAACCTGATGAATAGAGATGCATGTGATGCATATGTATATATGGGATTGTGTTTAGTTCAGGCATGTGTAGAGTCCCGTATGTGTTGAATTGAGCGATGTGCAGAATCGGTGATGTGTAGAGTCGGGTCCTGTAGAAACGGCATACTGCTTATGGGATGAAGGAACATCAATCAAACGTATACTCCTAATGAAACCAATCTGATTACCTTCCTCAATGTCCGAGACTTAACAGCCTCGGATAGTTAGAAACTCAATTAGACTATAGTGCTAAGTAAAGACAATAATTGGGGAAGATCGAGTTGCGAATGGAACGAAGATATAGAAGTACGAAATAACATTTGTGTGCAAAAGAAGATGAAATTTAGAACACGCAGTGTGAGAAAGCGAAGGCAGGAATAAGAAGAAAACAGGTAGAGACCACGAAAGGCGATACCTTATTCAGTTATGTAAGGCAATTTTGGAGCTTAATAAGGTTTAAAACATCGGCTTGAGTTAAGGATATAATAACGAGTGATATATTATAAGAAAACGAAAGTTACAAATAGGACAGATTTATTTTATAGCCTTAAAAAAATATTTATTATTACGAATAAGAGGAGCAATATTATACTTAGGAAACGAAAAACATACATGAAGTTATTAATTCTGTTCATAAATGTGCAAATTTGTTCTCTGCATATGTATGTGCAGAATTATTATTCGAGCATTTTGTATTGTACGTTGCTTTGTAGAATAGAAAATGCAGTTGTAGGATACAGTGTGCACATTGAAGTTGCTGAAAATTCCAAAATTTGAAAATTACAAAATTAGTAACTTTGTCAAAACAACTAACGACAATTGAACTCGGTTAAAGTAACTTACGACAAAATAATTTATGACCAAAAATAACTTGGATTTGAATCTAGGAAAAAATGGCCGGCGGAAAAAAGGCCAACAGCAACATTTGTATAAGATGAATTAGATAAAAGAGCATATTCAGGGTTGTGGATACAGTTGACATGTCAGTGTGTTCTCCAAAAGAATGGTCAGTATGTTCTCCCATCCCTATTTGTTTATGTAAAGGAACGAAAAACATTAACAAAAACCGAGAGGTGGGGTTCTGGGCGCACAGCCCCTGGCGGGGTGGAGGCCGGAGACTCTTTTTTTTTTGTTGTAGTGTGTAAATTTTTATCACAGTTTATTCAGTCGCTTTTTTCCACCGGTGTATTTTTAAATCGGCCTTTTTTCCATCGGCTATTTTTTCCTAGATTCCTAGATATTATGGTGATCAGTTATTGTGTCCAAGTTATTTTATCGAAATTTATTCTATTCCTCGCGATTTTTTTTGTAAAGTCCTTTTGTACTCTGAAGGAGGTATCTAGGCTGATGTAATTGATGGAAGATGATGAAAACAGAAAGGGAAATTGAACAACCAAGCCCACCAGGACTTTTTGGTATTTTCAATATATGTAAAAGAAAGTCGAGAAGAGGGAAGCATAAAGATACTGAAATGAGGCAATAGAACTGTTTGGTCTGTATGAACAACGCAATAACTTTCCGAGTAAACGGAGACCGCGAAAACCGCGGGAGTGCTTCGTTCTGGGCGTATAGAAATTTTTCTTTCTTTTTTTTTTTTCTTCCGCGCAGTCTCGCTTTCACCCTTACACAAAGTAGCGCCGGTACCTAAAGAAGTTTTCCCATAACCACGAAGCGAGGGTCTCGTGTCGGCTGCTTAGTCTATATTGAGAAAGGAAGAGATCATTCAGGAAATGCTGTGGCGTGGCAGCTGGCTTTAAGAGGGAAAAGGGAATCTCGAAGAATTCGAATGCGGGAACGTAAGCGGAATATCAACGAGCTCGCAAAAAGAATTCCAACGCGGAGCGTCTCGAAACTGCTTCTCGCTAAATGTAATTGGAAAAAGGGAAAATGTGCTCAGCACCGGAACAATTCACGTGAAAAAATATATATATTGGACTTTCGGAGAAAAATGGAATATGACCAGTTTAGAATAAGAATAGAAACAGAGTCGTGATAAAATAAACTACAACAAAATAAAATGGCATAATCTCATTATCATTTTAATTGCATTATTCGTCGAGAACGGAAAATAGTACTTTAAGAAAATTACAACAAAAAAAAAAATAGTGAGGTGTAACGTTATGATTATTCCAAGTGAGACTCATTTGCCGGAAAATTTTCGCCTATCACGATTTTTAAGTTGCAAAACAATTAACTGAAAATTCACATTTTGATTGGGAAATTTGTGTTTAGTGAATTATACAAATTGCTATTACCATTCTTTACATTAAGGTCAGTCCATGAAACGTTATTCCCTTTACAGCTATAGTTGCATATTGATTTTTTTGTCATGCTCAGCGAAAAGAAAACAGCTTGCTCGCTATGAAATTCATGGACGAAGCCCCTCAAGCAGCATTATAGCATGTCAGACACGACGTACCAATCCTCAACGAGTCAGCAAGTGAGCCAGTGCTCTCAGACCAGGATACAAACTTTCGAGGGAAGCGTTCGTAAACTTTTAACTCGAAGCGTAACTCCCCTTTCGTAGAGCCTCGACCTGTCGTTTCACGGTGCCAACGGACACACTTTCGCGCGTAGTGCATCAAGCACATAGATATACCATTGGCTTCGCGAGGAAATAAATCCACACTCTACTGGTAGAGGAGTCGTAAATCAGTCCATAGAGCTCCCTATCGAATTTTGAGGGTCTAAGTAAGGCGATGAACTTGGTTGACCCGGAGAATTTGATATACAGATGCTATTTGACTTTGAAGAATTGCTGCTACTCTTACCAAGTGTGGAGGGCCACTTTTGTATGGCTTATGTCTGCCAATGAAGGGAGCCAAAACGTTTTCTTTTCTTATCCTCCTTCTTTTTTTCTTGCGCAATTACAATTCTCCGCTGACGAGAAGCTTGCCGCTTTAGATTCATCCGTTACTTTGCTTAGGTATCGATATTCATTCTTCGGTCATTTTGAAATCCTCATTCTATTTCCTATAGTAACTTTTTTGTGCCAGTTAATGCATTAATGGAAAAGTTTTCTCATTGTCTCGAAATTTCCTCGATTTCTTATGCAATCATTAAAGTTTGCTGCGAAGTTGGAAATGGAGAGATTGAAAGGACCTTCTTGATGAAAAGCAAAATCACGATTAAAAGGAAACTGCAGCGAGTTTAGTCTCGGTACCGCTTTATTTTCTAAATATTATCTTATAATAATACTGTAATATATAATGATGTTAATAAATATTCAAACAAACTTGCGAGTGTTTTCCTAGTGAAGATATAAATCTAAATAAAAGTTATCAGTTTCAGCAAAGAATTAGTATGCCAAAAGTTAGCACAAAAGCGTGTCATTGGAATATTTGTGGATAATGATGCAATGAATTATCGTCTTTAATTATTTTTCTTACTCGTATCTTTTTTGTTCAGATAATGGATAAGCCATAAATTGGAAAGTCGTGGAGGAGGGTTTGATCAGTTCATCGTAAACTCAAAGTACGTAAAGGGGAGAAATAAATAAGGGTTTGGTTTTCGAGCTGTAAGACACGCTATTACAAAGTAACGCGAAGTTACCCAGCAGCGAAGTGGCCGCAACCACCGTCATCGCCAACACCATTTTGGCTAAAGAAGCGATCGGTGTGCTCCAAGCAATTAAAACTTTAAGAAGTCGTTCATTATCGGAGGGTTCTAGCGATCCCTCTGTTTTTTACTTCGCGCATTTCACACGCTCTTCCCTTTTCACTCAATCACTGAAGTTATGAAGTCTTTTTCAAACTTGCCTTCCTCACTCATATAATCCCCCCTGCATTTCAGTCCTTTCAATAGTTGCTTGCCAAAAAAAAAAAATAAATAAACAGCATTTGTAGCGCATACGTAGTTGCTAGTATAAGTAAAATTGAATTCGGTAATAATTCCTAAATTCATCCGAATAATTGTTTCTCATAATGTCAAAACAGCGAGGTTAAAAACAGAACAAAAATTGAGGACAAAATCAGTTGTAAAATGCATCGAGGTTGGTGTGCTGTTCATTTTTTTGCAAACAAAAGTTGTCGAATGCCCTAGAGGGATTTCAATCCAAGCGGAGCACCGCTCGGGGTTTACGCTTTGAAGATCACTTTTCAATCTCGAGAATAATAATTGAACGCAGTGGTTATATCGTACTATGCCGTTTCGTATAACGTTTGAAGATCGTATGCGTGGAATTCGCTCGAAATATTCGTGAACCGACCACGGTGGTTGGGCGGAAGCAAAAGGGGTTAGGATATAGTATAGAGCGGGATAAGGTGGAAGAGATCGCGGATAGATTGAGCTGGCACAGGGAGCGTTTGACTTGGCTGCTGTGTATAACGATCCACCTATCACGCCCCTGGCAGTGGATGAAAGCGATGGAAAACTCTTGGATGCAGCAGCCGGGACCTTTCAATTCCGGTAATGGTCTGGACTTATTCCCCTCATTCGCATCCCGCTTGCACTTTCTCCTTCCATCCACTTTTCACTTCTTTTTATTTTAATGTTTTTTATTTGCTTGTCCTCTCCCCTACCAACGAGCCATTGGAAGAGGTATCCCTTAAGGAAGGTATCCCTTCGAACATCTGGAATGCATATAAAATTTTTAAAAACAGTATTCGACCATTGTTTTTTTATTCCTAAAACATTCCACCCAAGAAACTAAATTATTTGTACTTACACAAACTGTATAGTTTGTACACATAAAGCACAAATCTCCGGTACGTTTATGGATACATAGTATGACGTTACGGTGCCTTCACTTTGATTGTTAGAGCTAGTTGTCACCGAAGGGGAAAGCTTAAATACGCAATTTCTGTATGCACACAGCACTATCTGTCTCTATTGTTTTCGTTGTACAGAGCTCCCGGAGAACAAAACTCAACTACAAAGCTGCACTCTCCTGCTTACAGCAAGAACAACAACAGACCCTGCACAAAACGGGGACAATATACAAAAGGTGCAATTATCCTAAGCTTCTCAATTCTCAACGAATTTTTGTGAGTAATCATTTATTTTTTATTTCATAAAATATTTTTTTCCATAAGATTTATCTCCGCTATTCGAGTGAAGGATCAACCTCTACAACCGGTTTAGCTGAGTTTTCATTTTTCTTAAATGTACATTAAACCATCAAGATTTTTTAACGTCAGGACACGTAAAATTATCGGAAACGAAATATGTGAGAGGTAAAAAAGGAGAGTCTGAAATTCAAAACAATCATCTGAGGATTTCCAACTACGGGTTGGGTAGGTTTAAACAACTGTGAGACGGTTGCCGGCAAGTAAGTTTACAGAGAATCAAGGATTTAAGGATTTAAGAGAATATGAGGCAGGGGAAAGAGCTAACGTTGGTGTTCAAAGCTTTACAGCGTGAGCCGTCACGATCTGGGGACCAACTTTTCAACGGTGATATTATAGTTTTCATTAAACACGTTCCTCATATGCTTGCAATACTCTTATAAAATACAAAAGACCTGGAAAAGTACCACGAAATACGAAAGAAGATTTGTGGTATTCTTTGTCACAGAAAGAGAGCGAGAGAGAGAGAGAGAGAGAGAGAGAGAGAGAGAGAGAGAGAGAGAGAGGGGGAGACAGGTAAATCTACCATGAATGATGTGCGTAAACGCACTCTGCTGTTCCTGGGCTTAGTTTATGTACCCTGCAGCAGGTAATATAAAAGAGAGTGAAGGAAAACCCGCGTATCTTCTAGTTTCAACATGTTGAAGCTACTCAGAGCCTGACAAAGACTGGGGAGTCTCTCATATCTCAAACGAAGCCTGCTCAGTGGTGATGCTCTGTCAGGGAAAAGCTTGTCCATGATCCATGGCACGCACGATCGCAATACCAGCTCGTCATAAAGGGATAAGAAAGAAACGTGGATAAAATGCAAGGGATATGGCGAATGAAAGATAAAAACTTTTTTGCAGTTGTTGGAGACGTGTTCGTTCGCAAGAAATGCACAGGAAAACATAATTTTGTAAAATCAAAGACTTACGTTTCGTAAAGAAAAAAGAAGTTATTAAAAAAGTAACAAATCCATTGTTACTTTTTTTTATAACTACTTTTATTTTAAACGATAGTTCGTATTTTACGCATTTTTTGTTGAGTTATTAAATGAACAAAAGAGGTGTTGAAAAGTAAAGATATCTTTCACAATTTCTTTATTTAAACTTGAAACTTATTAACTTATTTTTCTTTTTTGTAAAATTAAATTTAGTATCGTTTTCAGAGTGTATAATTAAAGAGATATATTCTTGAAGTAAGCGTACTCGGTTAAAGGATAATTGTGCTCCCTCTGACACGCTTATACGCTTATTTCAAGAATACACTTTTCTGGATTCATAAGATTTCTATGAATATCAGGACATTGACGTTTCAGCGGACATTGATGTATTTCCATTGGTGAGTAAAGCTAATGTAACCCGCATATAAATTAATACCACCAGCCGTCACAGCAGCGGGGCATTCGGGTTTATTAAATTTAATTTGTGGTTCGATGTCACCCTGACATATATCAAGATTTCATTGGCAAATTGTTTAAACCGTTCTTGAGTTTACTTTTAGACCATTCTGAATGTTCTGACATGAAAATTTCTAAAAAAAAAAGAACCTTTTCACAAAACCAGAGCTTCCTCTACGAGGAAGTAAAAAATTCAACATATTTCTACAAAAGTTGCAGATAATTGTTGCAACATCATTACTATTAAATCAATTCTAAATGTGTATCTGCCAAAAATATTGGAGATTTACAACTGTAAGACGAATTAAATAATACAATTCTTACAGTGTATGATGAAGACATCCGAATACATTACTTTGTTAGCTTTTTTATCATGGCTGGAATTTTTTTATTATCCTTCTTTCTGTTCATATAGCGAAAGATTAGATCTCAAAGCATATAAATAGTTGCTCTATCGTTCTTTTGCTCTTTTTCTTTTTTTTTGTTATGCAGCTCCTTGCGACTGCTGTTGCTACTGTTTTGAAGGAGCTTTCTTGCTCACCCGTCCATATGTATTCTTCACTTTATCATTCTCCACGCCTTTCGCTATAGTCTTCGCGTGTTACGCGGGTGCGAAAGTCCATGGAACTACTTACTGGGGTAGAGAAAAAGTCTCGATCCGATGACAGCGAGGGAACGTCTCTTCCATTGTGGAAAAACCAAGCCCTTCAACACGAGGGCGTGACCGCAACGGCTGTATCCTGTCAGATCCGACTGTGGTTCTGTTGGCCCTAAAAAAAGAAAAACAGAAATATATATATATATACAAAATTGCTTCCTCATGGAGGAAGCTTTATTTTCACGAAATTTGTTTTTAGGATTTCCATGTCAGTATACAACAAATAGTCTAAAACGTCGAGAAATGGGGTAATAAAAATTTCTGCAATGATTTTTAGCAACGTAAATGTTTTTAGGTAGTTCCCTTTAATTTCTAACTGAACCGTATCATGACAAGAAAATGTCTTTCGTAAAAATATATCCCAGTTTTAGCTACTATGGTTTTACTACTTTAGATATGCACTGTATACAAAGTGTTTAACTTGGAGAACATGGCGAGTGTTAAGGAACGATGACAGCGAGGAACTGCGCAGATATTTACTCGTCATTCCTCCTCATCTCGAGGATCTACATGCCGTCTTCACGGAGAATTATTCACGCGCTATTCGTCTCCATAAATACGGCTGTCAAGTTTGCACGGTGTAGCCTCGTCTGGGTTTAGTCGCTGTAGAGAGAATCTTACAATGCGTGTGGAAACGTTAAAGAGTTGGTCACGATTTATGTAGCAAGCTTTCACATCTGGATTTTCGATTAATCCAGAGTCTAATAAATATTTAGACCCCATAAACTGAAGATACTGCAGCAAATAATCTTTAAGTTTTTAAAAACGAATACAGGTGATTAAAAATTAGCTTTTTCATTCTGATTAATTCGTTTCTTTTTCTAGGGGCAAACATGATTGGACTGAAGATGCCTTTTTAATACTCTACATGATTACGAATTATTACAGCTATAAAGATTATAACTTATTGTGAAAGAATAATTACTTACTAATCACAATTATTGCACAATAACTAATCATAGTTATTTTGTTGAAGAAATATTTTTGACCGGTTTTACATTCGTGTGCTGCTCGTTCCTGCTGCTTTTCATTGTTTCAAATTTTTACGATACTCGCCCATCAATTCCTCCATGAAACTGGCAGTGAATGACGTAAACTTTATTGTATGCGTATTGGGAGGCATTTTTGATGAGAGATGAAAAAAAAAATCGGGATATCGGATACGAGAGCGAAGATTACACACATCCACTGGCTCTGTTGAATATTTTGTGGTCAGAAAAAATAAAACTATTACTGAGTACGCGTAAGAGCGTTAATGGAACCATTGCATACCTGTTTGAATATGCTGTTTTAGTGGATACTCGGTAAAGTGGTGATCCCACACGTAGTAATATAGGAATGTGCATATAATTTTGCGTTTCTGTTTACTATGGATTATCTGGGCAAGCCGTAATGGACCGCGAAGCTGCAATTACGATGTGCCTAATAATGAATAATCATCATTAAATTCAAGCGTTTTTAATCTTGGATTGGATAAATTTGCGAACATTTAGCTAACCTTAGAATTCACAGATACAGTGGACTGTATTCGAATCTATGATTTTTCGATCAAAAATCTTCATGGAAAACTTTACATTTAAAAAAATGTCACAACCCTGTATATGCTAATATTTAATAAGCTAAGATTCAACTAAACCAAAGACTTAATAATGTCAGGATGAGAAATTATACCTGCGATTTTCGAGCAGAATGGAAATTAAGTCATCGTCTCTGTGTAAGCCGAATGTATATGTATAGGTCTACCGCTGAGGAGTGAGTGTAGACATAGACTGGCATAATTGTGGTCATCGTTGGTACATGTATGCATTACAAGGTGTACCCTGTACTGCAGAGAGGGAAGGAGCCTTTCAGAGGGCCATTAGTCATTGTAATAATCCGAAGCAATTAACCGTGGTCAACTTAAGGGCTCGTTTATCATCTGCAACAAGACTAACGGCTGCGCGGTTCGCATTTTCATCGCCCGTACCCTGCAACCTGTAGACCGGATGCATCGTGTAAACCATCACTTACGCTATATCTGCAGATAAAATGAATGTACATCTTCTCAACTCGACTCAGAATGATCGATTGCATTTCATGTTATATCGTTTAATTCTAACATTTCCATTCAGTAATACAAGGATAAAAAATCGGGAAGAAGAAATTTGCGAATATCTTTTTGTTTAAAAACAAACCAAAAATTTGAACAAAATTCATACTTTTTTGTAAATTTATTTTATTGAAGGTAAAAAAAAACTATTGTATATAAAAAATAATCTTTTATTTTTGTCGAGATTAGGATAACTACTTTTCAGTACAGTGAATAATTTATTTATATTTTGGCTAAATTGTATATTTATATTTTTGATAACACTATTTATATGTATTTACAGTTTTGCATTTATTTGTTTGAGATCAGAAAAAAATTACAAGCAGTTGAAAAAATTAGGATTTCGAGTGAGTGCAACAAAATGTCAATAGCCATGATCTTTATTAGGAAGCGTCATGTTTATTAACATTTTAAAACATTTTCCCTTTTTTTTTTCAGCGTGGTGGATCTCCAGCATAAAACCAGAAAACACTACACACGTACGGTACTATATTTAACGAGATACTGGATGGCTCATCGCAAGTGCCGCGGTGTTCAGTTAAATTGTCATTCCGCGGTTACGGTCTCGTGGCGTGCCGAGCGTAATTACATCCCTGTGATGAATACCATGTGACCCTTGCGGGCTGCGTCAATCACAGGGAATCCGATAACCGGGAACTGATGGTCTCATCAAATATGACATAGATAGATCCCATCGATCTCCGCGTTTTCCTTCTCTCGTAATCGATATAATATTGTTACGGCCAAAGAATTAATAGACACGATTTTGTTCGTCCACGATCGTAAATTCATTGTGCTGCCATTAATTTCATAATACTTCTGTCTATACCCTGAAGTTCTTACTCTATCATTTTTCTATGGACACTGCTGGGTTCTTTTACTAAACTGACCCAGGCGCTGAAGTGTCCGAGATCTCCTTCTGTCAGTTTTGACATTTGAGAAAATCAAAAAAATTCAATACGTGAGCTTGGTCCCGATTTCGGTGTATCTGACGACAGCGGCGACCAATCACAGCAAGAATAAAACGATGACAATGGTTTTTCCGTTACTCATGAACTTATCAAGGAAGAAATTATTATTATTATATTGGATTTTAAATTCGCGAAGAAAAGTCAATTTGATGTAGGATATGCCAAAAAAAAAACTAGAATCGTGAATTTGTAGAGCAAGAATTTATACCCAATTGCGACAAATGCGCAATCCCTTGATAATCTTAGCGCAATCAGCCGAGTGCTTTCGATAGAAACTGGTGTTCCATTGATCGTGCGTTCGTTGAAATGCTCGTTGAATCGAATCAAACCTCTCTTCATTTTATATGTCAGTCTTGCACTGTTTTTAATTAACAATCATTTCGTAAAATTATCAGCGTTTAACGTATACACATCTGTATGAATATTCCTATTATTATTATTGTTTTCATCTGATATTAGATCTCGAATTTAAAGCCCAGTCTTTGTCTGTTAATTATCGATAGAGTCATTATATTTCAACAGGTCATTCGGATAAAATGGTTTGTTATTTAATAATATAATTGGATGACACAAGATTGATTGAAGAAGTACTATTTTTCTTCAGGTCTCATCTATTTAAATTAGTCTGGTATCGAATTAACCTTTTAGTTCGAGAGTTTCCGTAAATTGCCTCGTCGCCTACCTATCAGGATTTACAGCATTAGCCGGGATGGCTGGATTGGATGACCCACGCCGTTTTTATGATCGCTAATTACGAATGTAAACACAAAATCCGGAAATCAGTAATCACAAAACCCCTGAGTACCGAGTTTCATTTGCATTTTGATACGCTATTTTGAATTACAGAATTTTTAGTTTACGTTCGTAATCACATGAATTCACATGATTTCTTTCTTTCGAGAATGAAATGAAAATAAAAATGCGTTTTTTTTTGGCAATAACTATTTTCTAATGGTTAACTTTTTCAAGCTTTGTGGTACCAACGTTGTTCTTTAGTAACTTTCACTTTATGTTTCACTTTAAGTTTCATCCAAAGTGCCAAATTTTGCACACCAGACTCCAGAAGGTTAAAAACAATACAAACGCAAATTTCAATGACATTCTACGGTTTACATTATAAAATAAAAAATCGAATAAAAATGATAAAACTGTGGGGTGTAAGAATAATCGCTAAAAAAAACAGTGTTTTGCACCTTAAGTCGGTCCACGTAGTAGCTTTTACATTGGCATTCTCATTACAAAACTTTAAACTGTTACTGTCTACTATTACTAAAGAGTAGCCCGAGTGCCTTCCAATTGACTTCGAAGTTAGACCATGAGAAACTTGATGGTAACTACTCGTTGGTGGACCACTGGATCTGAGGCTGTGGTGCCCCCGGCCGTCATACGATCTTCTCGCTCCAACGAATGTTACACAACATTCTATAGTGCAGAGGGAGGAAAGTTCGGCATAGCGCGAGTACATAGATACACAGTTGCTTTATCAACAGTGGGAAAGGGGACCTCCTCTAGGGCTGGATGAAAATTGAAGCTACGGGCGACCACAGAAACCTTTTGGGCCATCTATTTCTCGCTCGTCATTTCCTGACAAGTTGTCATGCGGTTCATTTTTTAAACATGCTGATATTCAGGGAATTCTCTAGAGTTTGCCAAATTGGAGCGTTGAATTATTTCTGTGAAGATGAACTATTATTTATGTACGTGGTATCAGGAAATCAAACGATCCAAAGATTAAATCCTACGGTATCAACCTACAATTTTCGTAAGTTCAACGACAGTTATCCGACTTTTTTAACCCACAGAAATATGTGCGGGGATGAAAACTAAGCGATTTTCGATATTCTGGATACTCTCTGTTGAATACAAAAGTAGTCAAATATTACAAATATTTCGTACTAAAAATAAGGATGCTGGTAATTCTTCGATGAACAAGATCTGAGAATGCAAAATCGACGAAACGTGATGAAATTTTTATAATTAATCTTCCACTGACTTTGGTTAAGAATAAGGTGATTTATTTTTTTTATCGGTAAAGAAAATAATCGGTAATTTAGAGATTTGGAAATGTATAAATTTGTAAATTAGTGGATATCTTTGGCCTGAGGAGCTTTAAACAAAATCCCTCTGCTCTGCCGGTGTAGAATGTTGTTACAAACAAAATGAGACATCAACAGAACAGAAATCTGGTTTACAATGGAACCGGTTAACCAAATTGGTTTCAACAGTGACAGAAAAATTCTTCGTCCCAATCCGTGATATATAAATTTCATATTCATCGGTTGGCTGGAATAAAAAATGCAACTCTCTGAAAATCATTTTTTCTTTGCTGACTCATCCCCCTTAACGTTACCGTTATTACCGATAATAACAGATAAAACCTGTTTTTTAAAACTTGAAATAGTTGAAGTCCTTACAGCAGGGATCAATAACGTGTATTGTAAAAAAAAAAAAAAAATAATAAGAAGGAAAAAATGTTCTAATAACGTGTGTAAGAAGTCGTGAACAAAGTGGAAGTAACTAAAGTAATGCGAGAGAATCACGAAGTTGGCTGGACCGAATCGCGTTAGTAGTCTGTGCGAGTATGTGATTTTTTTTTTTATATATATACTCTCAGTTGGGTTAGGAGGTGGCGCGGGGAGCTTTATCACCGTATCAACTTATGACTCTCTTTCTCTCTATTACGTATAGTCGCAGAGACTCTGCCACGCTTCGCCGCTCAGCCACCATATTTAACGATAATAACCGCTAACGACCGCGCCTAGGAATTTCCCCTCCGGAAGTTCCGGAGCGGCGCGGCCAGCACAGCGGTGCTATAGCTCTTCACTCTTCGTGTCCGCTATACGTACCTTCCGAGGGTTTCCCTGGTCGCCTCGCGGATTTAACACCAGAGCACCAAACGGCAGAACGCCCCGCTAAGTCCAAACGTTAAACGACGATTACGACGCGATTCTCCAGCTAAGTTGCATGGGTATCGGTAATTTGGGCCAATAGAGAAGCGTATATAGCTTCAAACTTTTACTCGTTACCGACAGCACCATCCCGCCAATATCGAACCGACCAATTTCCAATACCCGTCACGACTCACTCTTGTTCCAAAGCTCTTTGACGAGCGAAGAGAACATTATTATTATTATTATTATTGAGAATAATGAACATCCGGTAATTTAGCTGAAATCAAGATGAGCAAGCGTTTGCAATATCAGAGACCTCCTCCGGTGACAATGAAGAAAAAGCGTCGATGCTGGAAAACGACAGGTATTGAAATTTCAGAAGCATCGCGCTCGCATACTTAGCATCCAATATTTCATTATATTTTCATGTATAAGAAAATGCGTCTGAGATTTGTGAAGAAAATATTTTGAGAAATTGCAATGAATTATTTGTAAAATATCCTGGTGAAGTGATTTGATACATTTAATATCAAATCTTTCAAATAAACTTTTACGAGTAATTTCAAAATAGCTCTACAAAAATGTCCGCTAGATGGCGAATAGCTGGTGGATTTCTCCGCATATGAGTCGTCTCATCAGTCTAGGGAACGGTTATGACGGCGTGTCTTGAAAAGATCGTAAATCTTCGGATTGCTAGAAGTACCTCAGGAAAAGAGGCAATTAGGAATGTTGTTTGATCAGCAAGCAACTAGTGAGGATAGCGCCCAGTCCGAGATCTCACGTTATGCGCTTAGCTGAAGCCTTCACTTTGTCAGCATGTCTCGCGCGCCTGGTGGTATTACCACTCTTTGCAGTCTCGGGGGGCTTTTTGTTGAGTCGTATCCCAGAGGTACGGGCGCACTTTGTAAAGGATTCGAGAATCTCTGTAGAGCAATACTTAAAGGATTCTTTCGACCACCAAGCAGTTGATATAATCTACATTATAAATCTTGACAACGTCTCAACAAAAGAAGAAAACAAAAATAACAAATGTTTATAGAGGTGTTTTAAAAGCGTCCGATGCAACAGTTTCTTGGCAGCCTTCAAAACTTTCGGGAAAACTGTTGCATCAGTCGCCTCACAAAACTATAAACTTCGGTAACTCGGTAAGTAGCAGAACACTGTGCATCGTGGTGACAAGCGATTGTAATCAATAATTTCGTAAAGTAGCACAATTAATTGAAACAAATTTGTTTGTTTGATAATCGGTGATACAATTAACATTCCAATTGAAACTTTTCATTGAATAATAAAACAAATATTCGGGAAATCCTAATATTCGACGAACTTCCAATCGAATATACTTTCTGTACTTCGAATCACAGTTACTTTCACTATGTTTTTAATCTCAACAAAAAATCATGACACTCCGGCGATTGGATTATTTGCTTCGATTACGTTAGCTTTAAAATAGCATGATAATGGTTGATTGGCGATCCTCGGCATTGGTCAACAAACATAGTAGATTCGTGAGGTTGGTCGAAATTCACGGATGAATTGCATTTATCGTTTTCACATCAACGTACACTAGGCTCCAGTACCTATATATTCGTTATGCACGATGGATATATTGGATGCACATTACGCATTACTATTAATGCTCGGGTATATAGTGTACAGAACCGAGGAAATCCTCTCCTCGATCTAATCCCGCAGAATCACCGACGTGTGAGCTGAGCCAGTGGGAACACACTGCGACACAGTGGTTGAAACGCATGTCGATCTGGGAATCGGCCACAACCGGAAATAGGATGTCCATTGTCTCCTGTGGTTTCGCGTCACAGTCAGTCAAATGACACACCACATCGTTTTCTACAATATATAATCGTGTATTTGAATAAAACACATAAATAGCATTATTAATGTCTGTCATATCGAGCAGACCAATGAGCTATAGAAGAAGGCAGCGCCGGTCGTTGTTCAGTATCGGTTGTCCCAATTTTAAGATATATAATGTTGCAATCGATAGGAGTTATTACTGCTAATTTTTTAAAATTGTTTTTACTATTTTTTATTGATACTAGGATTAGACGGACTCGGACGTTTAAGCTCCCGTATTTCTTTCAATTAAATTTGACATTTGACATGAACAATGAGTTTTAATACATGAATTTGGTTCCGGTTCCAGTGTGTCTGATGACAACGATGACCAATCACAGCACGAATAAATCAATAACAATGGGCAGGGATTTTGATTATTGGATTAAAAATTGGCTCGTCCCTCGACGTTAAAATGGTTTGTAGATGATTTGAAATTGAGTTTATAGTAAAATAATTCTATGCAATAAATTTTCCGCAGCTGTACTGTGCTCTGCATGAGTTCGTTGTAGAAAAATGATTGAAATATAATCATTGAAAATTATAAATTTAATTAAAAAATTTGTATCCCAAAAATGAATAACTTAAACATAGCCAACTGTAAAAAGTTCTACAACAATCAACAAAAACATTTTCCAAAAAATGATTATAAAGATTTTTGTTGACGTGTGAAGAAAAAGCCAGTGAGAAGCCTCCACATTTGTTAAATTGTCATTAAAACTAACTTATTAGTAATTTTTTCATGCTATTACTATTATATAATTAATTAACTGCTGAACATTCTTCTTGAGTCCCAATTAGAAATTATAGATGAAATTTTGTGTTCAATCAAATACGTTCTGGACGTTATTAGGAATTTCATTTGTATCAAATACAGCGATTTAAATAGAATATGCTTCCTTCCTTTAAATAGAACAACTTTCTACACGAGAACAATGATACGATATTAATATTAATATAAATATAATTAATTGACATTAATATAAATATCAAGAAAATTCTACGTTTAACCGGAATGTGAAATTAGTCAATATTTGCAATACAAATTAAATGGTTTCAATCTCTTAGCACATATCACTTTTAATCCTGTACGCACTAATCTGAATTTTTAATATTAAAAAGTGGAGGACATGCATGTTCTATCGATCATGTAGGTACTGGCACATACATTTGCGCAAGCCCGAGCAGTGTATTGGGAATACATAGACACTATAGCGTTGAATGTTACCCGTGCTACGTTGTAACGCGAGCGGGAGCCACTGAGGCATTAATTCGGAAATCGGGTGAAGCAAAAAAAAAAAAAAAAAAAAAAAAAATATAACGATATTTCTTGTTCCCTGTATTCATGGGCAAATAACGATTATTAGCCGAAACGTAATTGTCGAGGCGTTTTGTGTGAAGTTCGTAAAAAACTGTTCGATATCTTGCACATAACTGCGCTTCCGATATATCGTGACTCTGACGTTTTAATCGAGGTAATGAATCGCTAGCACGCTACTAGATGAATAGTCTATTCAGGCTTTAATCGCCACGACAGTTTTTATCAAACTTTTTTTTTTTCTATATGAAGATAAATTCTTAAGTTGTATCCTCAACCTGATCTGCTATTTTCTACAAAATATTTTCGTTATGCAACATTCCGAATTATAGAAAAAAAAAAAAAAAAAAAAAAAAAAAAAAAAACATATTTTTATGTCTGGATAAAAGTTTCAACCCTTGAAATTTTCTTCAAATTTTCATATTACGAATACTTTAAATGGTACGAATTGGAAAACATATCATTCCTATTTTACACACCTTGTCAGCGTTCATTTTTATTATTATTCTAACACCTCTGCGAATACGAGCTTTTCAATTAATCGCGTCGGTTTAAATTGCTTGATTACCGTGGCGATTGATGCGTTCAAAGGGCGAGGAAAAATGGTTTTAATAATTAAAACAAATTTTTCGATACACCTCATACTGAATATAATATTGCACGTTGTCATGTGCATTAGGTGCTTCTCTCCTCAGCTCGATTGAGGGTGTCGAATAATGGGCTGCTCGTATAAGCGCGTTGCCAGACCAAAATGTAACAGCGGAGTATATGTTCCGCCGTTGGGAAATTGAAACCGTGACAAATGGTAGCTTTACCGAAACATCGCGACAAAACAATAAACGACTGTGTATTGTGTCGGGGCCATTGGCGTTGGCACAGTGCATAAATTACATCAACGCGATCCTTTTGCTATATCTGTATCGAGCAGCAGTAAATTGTTATAAAAGAGGTCCACCGCTCGACACAGTCACATCAAAAGCGGTGCTTCACTTTTGAAAATTTATTTAATTGAATTATCAAAGAGAAATGCGTGTTATCGATCTTTTGCGATAATTGAATTTTATGTTATTTATACAGATACAATTTTACGCCAGTTTCACTTTTGCAAAATAACGAAGATTTATTTTGCAAAAGTGAAACATTTTTTTTTTTTTTTTTTTAATAATTCAGCGTATGACAATTGTCTCTTTTACATGTCCATTCTTCACGCCCAATTCCTTCCAAATCTCCCCCTAAAAGTGAAACATTTTTTTATGACGATATTGTTAAAGGTTTATTGTTAATTTCACGAAAACTTTTGATCTAACTGAAATTTGACATACAAGTGGAGCACTCACAGGGCGACAATATGCATACCTATTTTCCAACGTTGAAAAAGTTTCCTCTATGAGGAAGCCAGAATTGGTCATATTAAAATTCCTTGTAGAGGTAGCTCTCTAAAATATATGGAAAATGAGGAGCCCTGTTCAAATGAGTTTTTATAATTAATAAACGTAATACCGATGTGATTTTCATAAGTGGTAGAGGTCGTTTTGCTTGTTGGGAGATTCTCTACAAAGTGATTCGCGTCCATGATTTCAAGAGACATTAAAGGATGGCATGTAAATTAAAAATCTTCACGAATTGATGTCATAAAAGCTGTTGGCTTTTCAGAGTGCTCCGTTCGGCGAATTATTTTCCAAAAAGAAAAGTCTTTTTATAATAATATTCTACATTTAGATTTATATAATTAAAAAATATGAAACTTATAATATTTTTTCTACGAAGTGATCCGGTGAGATCGTGTCCGCGATTTCAAGAGTCATTGAAAAATTAAATATTTTAAATATATCTTCTTCATAAATGATTCAAAATTTTCACGAATCAATCTTATAAAGGCTATCGCATTTCCATAATGTTCCAGGCGTGGAATTCATTGTGCAGAAGAACAATCTTTTTATGATAATATCCCACAAGATTTATTTTTATTTAAATGCAAAATAAAAGTAAATCTGATAAGATTTCCGCAGGGTAATTTATTCACTCTCGTATCCCCGAATTCGACAGTCATTCTTGAAAACGCTTCCTAATTAATGATTAAACATGCTATAAAAGCGCTTGGCTTTCCACGCTGTTCTGAGCTCTGAACCCCGACGATGTTCCGTCATTTATAGATGAACTACCTACTTACCAACGTGAAAGGCAATGAGATGCCGAAGTTCCGGATCGACTCCGAGTCGAGCTCTTCTCGAGATTTCCTGATAACCCAATTGCTTGAGGAATTCGTCCTGATACTCCAACGGTCGCTCGTGCGGTGCCATTCTTCGGCTCGGTTCTCCACCGTACTGTAATTTAAAAAAAATCTATTCGTTAGCCTTGGAAAATTGATAAAATACATGCATATATATGTATATATTAAATTCTGACAGGCTGCATATATTCTTATTTTACTTTATTTCATACGTCGCCTGCTATCCTCGTTACATGACATGTATATGACATTTTTCGAAATGACCACGTGCAAGAGCAGTGCTAAAGAAGATAGAGTGGTAGATGCGTTCCATATAGTTGCAACACCCAGCAACAATGGGGAAATAGCCACGAGAGCGCGCACGATGCACTCACAAGCGTGATAAAAAAATAAAATAAAAGTATAGAGAGACGCCAGTCGTTACTTCACCGAGAGAAAATGGTTGAAGGGAAGCGCGGAGAATGAGAAGTAGAGACGACCAGAGATGCACTTCGCATGCCGTCGCTGAATTCCGATTTGAAACGATTCTGGACTGGATGCGGCGATAAACGTCAGCGCGTCATTGATCGACCGTTAAATTGTGAGGTATGCTGAAAAGGCTTTGCGAACCCATTGCAGTTGACGATCATTAAGCTATTTGCAGAGGCGACGGCAAATGTATACATGCATTCGGTGTAAGTTTGAGTGATTGATCAAATGACAGCGCATAATAGGAAGCTGGGCAAGGACGAAGATATTTCCGAAACAGTTTAAACCCTCTTAAGTTGTCTGAAAAGAAGGCCACTCTGCTAAAAAACAAAAGTAATAAATTACTTTTCCTCAACGGATCCATTGCTGCCAGTATTTCTTAATGAATATATGTTTACGATTTTTTTTATATCTCAAGAATTCGATTTTTGTTCGTCCTCCCGATTAGGTAAAACCTCTTACAGGCATACAGGGAGAAGTGATTTAGTGATCTCTGAATTTAGAACATAAATGATAACGAAATAACAAAAAATATAACTCACTTTACTTTTTTAAAATTTATTAGGTAAATACTATATTCATTATTTTTTTAGAATAATATTATTTTTATAAATATATTGGTAAAAAAATGTTAAAATGTTTAATTAAAAAATAGGCCTATTTAAAAAAATAAATACTCTTTAAAAAATGCCACAAAAGTCAATGTACTGGACAATTATGATTATTCAACCAACTTTTCATTTTGTCCTGCAATTTTGTTCTGCATTTTTTATTTATGTCCACAGTGCAGTGTTTAATGTGTCGGTGCTTGACAATGCTTGTAAAATTTGTTAAAATCTGTGAAAGTCCAACAAAAAATAAAAACTACAAGGCTTTCACTAAACTTGACGTCAAAGGGAATGTGTAAGGAGACGGGATACGATGGCACATTGGGACACTGGGGAGTGAGAAGTATAGTTCAAAGTCTAGAATATCAGCTTGATAGTGGTTCTATTATAAAGCAAGCTCTGCTTGCAAAAGCTTTATTCGGTCCTTCCTTCTCTGACGGGGCTTGCGCTCCATGACCATTTAGTGCGTAAAGAGGATAATGGCTTTGCCTCTTGACGTCATGTTTTTCAGATTTTTTTCAGATTTAAAAAATATGTGGTTCAATAATTTGTTTTAAAAATCATAGATAATCAAAAATGTGTAAAGAAATAAAAAATAAAATTACTGCTTTTTAGCATATAAAAATATTGCGGATCCAATCGGAAGGGTCATGGGACAGACCCAGGTCTATCCTAATTCGCGAGTGGCGAATAGCACCAAAATGTCATTTTCAATGAATGATTAGTGTTAACAAATTCTTGCGTCATGGTAAACCATTTTTTGAAGAACCTTGTAGTCGGTTTACCTTATGGAGTGAAGGGGCTTACACGCATATCAGAGACTGACCTGGCCATTTTTATATAAGGTCTGTTACATAAAATATGTCTACTCAATGCGTTTTTGAACATTACCCCGGCAGTTCGATAAAGTAAAGTGCCCAAGTGACTGAAAGAAAGTGGTTAAGAGCGTTTGAGATGCAGCCAATTGAAAGGCTTTTATTATCAAGTGGCTACGACTCAGGATTATAGGTTGAAAGTTCCATAACCTTTTCATATCAATAAACTTCATGACAAAAAGCCATCTGCGCTGTGAACTCGGCGTAACCGTTCTTCAATGCAACTCACGCTGGAAGCTTATCTCGAATTTCGTATAAACTTGTGATTGACATAAAAGTGTCCTGACTGCCTAATACAATACATTTTATATGTAGATCGTGCGTATGCTTATAGGTGAATCAAAAATAGAAGGAATAGGGTGAATAAAGAGAAATTAATTTCCTACAGTACAAGGCACCTCCAGCTGAGTTGCAACAGTGTCGTTAATTCTTTCACGATGCGCAACGGAAACTATCGAGGTAACCCCAGGCGACAAAACTATCAGGAAAAAAGAGCTCTTTCGTCATTTCGCATGGCTTAACTGGATTTTCTCTACTTTTATAGACATGCCACCAATCATTCGTAAATTGCTATCCCACCGAGTTTATTAGTATTTTAAAGCTGGAGCAAAGAATCAACAGATTATCACACATAGTAATTAGCTGGAATTTATTGATTCAAATGGGACATCCAAAGCTCATCTCTACGGCTAGTTTTACTAATATAGCATTGTAGTGATATAAAATATAATTCAGTTAGTCATGATCGAAAAAATGATGAACAATATGAATCAATATTTTTTTGTATACTTGTTATAAAAAATCCATATCCCAATTACTAATGTTACATGTGATCTGTGATCCTATCAGCGCCGGAAATATGAATTCCAGGATATGCCTAGCTTGGCATACGAATGACCGGGACGGATTGGTGCGCAGCTCTAAAGTAAATTAAAGTAGAATTGGAAGAACATCAGAGGGAGCTGTGGCTAGATCAACCGGATTTTCAGCGTGATTCTCATGTGGCCTCGTTTTCCACTGTCGCTCTCGTTACTTTCGGACGGTATACGTCCGTGTGCGTCCATCCGTATTACAGCTGACCAGATTGCTCCGGACATACTTCCCTTCTCCGAGCTGGTTGAAATTTCCGATTCTTCGAACGCATGCTTCATCGGGCGATCGTCCCTTTCTTTCATATCTCTTTCAATTCACTCGCTTCTATTCAACATTTTGACCGTCAAATATGCTCCCAAAAGCTTTCTTCACCTCATTCGAAGAAAGTGATAAACTTATGAACTGGTGATAAGATTTCAGAATCCTTAGATATTCTTCGTCGTATTCCTATTCGGAAGTTTATAATTTTTCTCAGTCTTGTTTAGTTGATTTTTTAATGGAGAAGTAATGAATCCTTTTGGGTCTCTGGGAATAGGGTTTCACATTTCCTCTATAGCGAAGCCACAGATTATTTCTCAGTCTGTTCTGCGAGGAAAAGTTGTCTCGGGTCATTAAATTGAGTACCCACAAGTGGGCAGTTCTTTATGAAATTTCTAGAAAATATGGCGTACGAATTAATTTTTGTGCACATGTTTTTCAATCAGCTTTTCAAATGAACCTTTTGTACGCTACTAAATTTGGTCGTTTAATCATAATGCAAATATGACATGGAGATTTTTTAAATTTCCATGCCAAATTAAATCTTTTTTCGCCAATTTCGTCAATTTAACGAAAAAGGTCTTGTTATTATTTCCAAGGAATTTCTCGATGATTCTTATTTCGAAGTACAGTCGTGTACAAAGATTTAACGCAGACAACGGGAATTCGATTTTTAACTGCTATTTATTACCAATAGAAGTAAAAAAAAAAAATATTAGTTTTTCCGTTAGGACAGGCTCTACAGCCATTTTTCCGCTCGCTTGAGCTTTGAGGAGAGAATTCGCGAAATTGTCTGTCTCCTGCATCCCTCGATTCTCTGTCACCCACGGGAATTCTCAACGAACCCAACCTCTCCGCCCTTTTATTCCCTGTTCGTAATTAACAAAACTCATTATAAGCTTCTCTATCCACGGGCCGAATGAGCCGACAGGAGAGACAGCCCGGTGGGATGGATCTATGGATTACGAGCATTATTCGTTGTCCACTCTGTGTGACGCATACTGATTTTTGGACAGACACTGGTGGTTTAAAAAAAAAATACCTAGATAATTAATTACTTAAAAATTAGAAATTACTTACTTTAATAAAATCCACAGATTTCTAGAAAAAAATATTGTAACTTAATATATTAATATTAATACTGGAGCGATTTAGTTTTAAATATCTAAAGCAAAAATATATATGGAATATGTTTAAATCTATATCCCATTATTTTCGAACTCAATCTATGTGTTTATTTATTTAATCCATAAATAATTTCATATTCATTATTTATTTTTCGACTCAATATATTTCGTAACAAATTGCATAAACATTTAATTAAAAATAACAAAAAGGTTTTTTAATAACAACATAAGATTTTGTTTAAAAATTTCCTCGAAAATCAAAATCATAGAGAACAAAATTTTCGAACGAATATTTCTGTAAAAATATATATTTTTATATTTCTAATAAATTGTTCATAAATGTTGCTAATGATAAAAAATTGTGGGATGTTTACGACTCCGGTATGGAGAGGGGAGAATTGATGTTGTCCTTTTTTTCTAATTACAGAAATTGGCATCAGTTTGTGTAATCACGGATCAAGCGCTGGGGAAACACACACGTGAGGATAGGGGATGGCTAGTTATTTCGAAGAGCTTAAAAATACCCAATTAGGCTTAACGCGACCCTCCGTCGATGGCTCCTACTCTCTCCTTTACTGGCAATCCTTGGCTCGCTTCGACCTACTTACCGGTTAACGGCCACGTCGTTTCGAGTTTGACGCGAGATTGAGTTTGAAGGGGACGCTGAAAAATGTGCGCGGTAACCATTCGCGAGAGGAATTCTGGAAGAAACAGAAAAAGTGGGAAATATAAAGAGAGCACAGATCTGAGTCCGTATATGTATATGCGACAAGTGTCTCGAGAACGACCCTTCTCCCGGTTGAACACCTACTTCGTCCATTGTTTTCCGCTGTAATGGTTAAACCACGCGACTATTGTTCACATCTTTAAGTTCTTCGAGGTTTCTGAAATTTTCGTGGCTTGAGAGGCTCTCAAAGAGGAACGCTAAAACGTTCTCGGCATGCATACGACAATTAATACACGACAATAGAAATGTATAACATCCACTTGTTCTACTTATACCGGGTATTCCGTTCCACGAAAATCAATTAATTTATTCGAACCTGTCATTTTTTTTTTTTTATAATTTTCAAGACTGATGGTTCGTTAAATATTTTTTGTAAAACATGCACAAAAAGATCCCCCTTTTGGCGACTCCAAAGTGAGGCGAAAGTGGCACTTTTTAGTTTGGCCTTTCACACAGCAGATTTCTTCCATTTGAAAAAAAAAAATCGGTGTTATTGACACGATTAATCGTTCCTAAGATATTACAGATTAAATAAAAAATAAAAAAATTCGCATATTCCAGAATGAAATTATTTTTTTTAATTTTAATTTCGTGTATCTCGTTGTAACCACTGAACCTGATTTTTAGAAATTTTTTAAGAATTTTTTTTGCGTGGCTCAGTTGGCATGGAATGCCTCATATATACTTTAACGTAGTAAAAAAGCTCGTGGTAGCAATAACTTCATATGTCTCGTATCAATCAATCAAGTTCGATACATAAAACGTACACTCTTTTTGAGGTCACCTAGTGACTAATATATATACTGTTCAGAGGCAGAAACTTCGGTACATGGCATCAAGTTATTTTGGCGAATGAATCTCTCTGCAGGGTTGACCAAGGGCCGGATGTAATTTGACGTTGGATGGACGTCAATGTGATCTTCCCGTTGCTGCCTGATTCCGGAGTAAGCTAGGAAACGGAAACTGGAGACTGTTCAGCGCACTGACACACCACTCGGGCTATTCTCATAGCTGTTACTACGATCTAACGTAAACCTGTCGTACACATATCGAGGAATTCGCTCCGGTGCTTCCATTGTTTTCGTGTCGCAACGTACACAGAGAATTCTCCCAGCACCCTTTGTCACTCTCTTGAAATATACGTTTCTTGCTTGTTGCAAAAAAGAACATTTTTGGATTTCAATCAAACGTGCAACTTGCCATTGTTGCTAGTTGTTATATAAATATTTGCACGAGTACTTTTGTGGATCGAGAATTTGAAAGAAAAAATTGTCTTTTCGCTCTAACTCGCATAAGAATTTGAACTTATTTTTTGTTTTTTTCTTTTACTGAAACGAATTAAACGATTCTACATATTTAATTTGATAAAGATCCATAGAAGGGTTTGGATTTGACAGCAATTTGAATTTTTGTATGTACGTAATATCGATCAGGAGTATTTGCTATCAAATTTAGTAAAAATTTACGAAAGTGTTCGATTTAAATAAAATATTGAATATTTATACTAACGATAGTCGAGGCTTCGAAAAAAAAGGACTGTCGCGCGTATTGGACTCAAGAAATTGTATAAGCTATTAAAAGCTACTAAACAAGGTGACTGTTCGTAGTATAGTTCAATTCTTATATGGGAATTTATATAGGAATTTTTTCAGATTTTTTTTATTGCATATTCCAGCCATTGAAAATCGTTGAAAATAATCATTGGTTTTTGATCATTTTCAAAAAAATTTAATATCTTGAATATGCAATAAAAAATCTGAAAAAATTCCTACGTTTTTTCTTCAACCAGACCAACATCCTGAATAAATTTGAGGACGTTTTGTTGACATGAAAAATTGTGGTGACCGACTTGACGTGTTTTGCCTCACATCCATCCAAACGAGTGATCCCATTTTTTACGTTTTAATCAAATGGGAAGTACAAAAGTCCGATGCGCCAGCTCTAAAAAAATTTTTCCGCTGATCACCTTTCACAAGTTCAATATTAGGGTCCAAACAATAGTTTCATGATGTGGCAGAGTAAAAAAATGTCCTTTTTTTAAGCAGTCTAGTATGCACATTGTCAGACACAAGTTAACTCATAATCTCAATATTGTGTGTCTCCGTTTTGTATTCGGCAGTCTACGTCTTCTTGTGCAGTCTGAAAACGACGGGTACGATTTCATTTCAGTGAAATGACGAGTGAGAGAGAGACAGAGGAAAAGCAACCGGAGCTCCTCGAGAAAATGCAGCGGCGCAACCGAGGAGGGCATACACGGGAAGTAGCGGGCACCAGTTTCTCGCGAAAATACGTTTGCCCCGCTAGGAATGTCAATATCGAAGGGGTGCTACGTAGCGGGAAAAGCTTTTCAAAAAAAGTAAAAAAGCTTGAAGTGGCAGCACACGCTCACGAGCTCTTTTCTTCTATTCTGAATTTCTTTTTCTTCTGGTACTTATTCTTTTCTTTTCTTTTCTTTTTTTTTTTTTTTATTCTGCCCCGTCGCTTTCTTTTCTCGGCGCGATTTTGGTCCACCGTTGCGCAGTTGCTCTGCCGATCATTGCACCAGCAAAATACGACAGTAGACTCACAACTATTTGTCCACCTTCCCCGAATTTCACGAGAAAACTCTCATTTATTCGGTAGAACGAGGTGAAACTCCTACCCTCGGGAAAGTTGCATTCAGTCTAGGCGCCGAGACGGAAGGATTCCCAGTCACAATTGTAACCATCCCATTATTTTCCTACTGATTCTTTTTTTTTATGTTGATTTTTCACTATAAGTAATTTTAGATACATTTTTTTATTTAATATATAACTAAGAGTATGTATAAAAATTTTGTTGAAAGAAAAAAAACTAGAGATTCATTGAAAAATTATAGGGCAATTAAAGTAATGACGAAAATTATCATATAGCATTTAAAAAAATGAGAAATGATGGTTGAGAAATATATTATTTTAAATTGAATGATCATGCATTTTTTTACCACTGAGATAGAATATTTAAAAAATATTAATAAAAATTAGTATCTAATTATTGATTAAATAATATGAAATATTACTGAAAACAGACGGAGAGTCCAAAAAATTCCGACGAAAGTCGTGATTAGTGAATACGACCGGTATTTTTGCCAATAGAAAAATTACTGTAAAAATAACAAAAAATATACCGAACTGAGAGATTTCAATTTCAGCGTTCACGTGATGTATTCATCAAAATCTTTAAGCCGGTAAATTTACCAACACGTGGATTCCGGTTTTTTGATTCGCCCGTGTTACAAATATTAATTGCATTAAAATATGACATTTTATCATCAATTTATCGCCAATAAATGTTAAGCCATTTTTAAATCCCACTTTCGATTCGGTAAAATAGGTGAGAGTGCACTGTAATGCCAAGTGGAGACTCAATGCCACGGGTTGCAGTACCGTGGCGCCAGTCACAACAGCACAATGTTTCACTCTAACATTTCTTTTTCACCTTTATACCTAACCGGAGTATCCGAGCTCGCGGCGTTTCATGGGTAAGGCCAGAGGAACACGTGCCACACCACAACGTGGGACGCTTGGCCGATGGGCGGTCAGCAGGCAAAGTGGAATTCTCCGATGCACCTGTCACGCCACCAAACACGGAAAAGGCAGGTGGTTGCTGCTCGAGCTACTGCATACTACTGTTGTAACGCATGCTGTCAAGATATAAGCCATTTCACGACAAGGACAAGTCGAGAAATCGTCGGTGGGCCTGCTTGCCAATTAATTGTTTGTCCGTGTGAATAATTTTATATTTGTATTTTTTTTTTTCATTTTGATAGCGTGCAAACTTTATTTGGTTGCAGAACGTCGATTTTTCTGAATGTAAAAAATATAATGTATCAAATCACGTTTTTAATTTATATGAAAAAGGGAAGACACGTTTTTTAAAATAATTTTATTTAATAGATTTTATGATTATATATTTATGATATTTAACGCATGGATTTTTCTTACTTTTTCTTTTTTTTGTGATTCTCTTCTTCAAAGCTGTTGACATTTTTGGGAGAAATGATATATCAACAATATGATTAGATTTTTTCATCTCGGCCAAAAAAAAAAGAATTCGACATGAAATGCGCTGTACACACGCAACTGCTGGTGCACATACACTACTGAAATTGCTACTTGTCCAGTACAACAGCCACCACACCTTTCTTTCGTTTGTTAATGGCCTTTGACTCGCTCTAAACCCTCGAAATGCTCAACTACAGCGAGCTCTGCAGTTCTATTCGACGCAGTGGTTTCAGGATCAATTTTGAGTGAACAGGTGGATTTTTTTTGAGAATTATCAGCTGGACCTTTAGAACAGCTGACGATAACATTTGTCTGGAAGGCCGAAGGCCTATATGGACAGATGTGATGTTCACCTTTTCTTCAATAGCACTTAAATTTTCTTAGGCAACTCACCAAACACAGACTATTCACAGTAACTTCATTTTTAGGCTGTATAAAAACATAACGATGATCTGTATGATTGACATCACTGCGATGTTTTGTTTAAGTCACAATACCATGTAAAGTCCTGATACATTCTGGTGCCAAAAAAAAAAATACATTTTATATAAAATGTCTGTAACAATATATACATAACATTTATTACAAAAATATTCTTCTCCAGTGATACAACTCGTTCATTTTTAAATTTCTGTAATTTGATGATTGTTAGTGAAAACATTGTAATGCTGCAGCTATTCCTTTACAAAACATTGCAAATGGAGTGATTTGTTTATTCAGAGAAAATTGTAAGTCCGATACTGAATACTTTACACATCAAAGATAACAGCATGGCTTGTAGGGTTCAATGAGAAAGTATTTGAGGTACGTTCACGTAAAGCGATTGGTCCAATCGTCCGACCCGACTATTCATCTTCGATACCGTACGAATATATATAGCGGTAACAGTTTGAATACTTCAGGCGTGTATACGTCGCGAAGAAAAGCAGTGGAGAAGAAAGAGAAGTGAATTCAAGAGGGTCGGCTTTCTGGGGGGCTCGTGAAATGTCGATAAAATTCTACCTTCCTCTCGCTCCATTGCAAAGCGGATCCTCATAGTTTGCAGCGAGTGAGCTCTCCAGGTTAGCAGTATAGCTCCCTAGCGAATAAAGTAGGTACTCTCGAACCTCGATCTCTCATGTTCTCTGCAGTCATGAAATTCGATACCCAAGTTTCTTATACGAAAGTGGGCGTACGCAGCAACTGTGTACCGGATACATTTCATCCGATAACTTGTAGCTAATCGGTACAAAATTAGGTGAAGTTAAGCGAATGAATAAAATACGTGTAATTGTTTTTTTTGTTTTCTTCTGCGGGAACAATTCCTTACACCTTTCTCGTGCTATAGTCGACCATTTTTGGACGCTTTATGTCATTCACAATCAGTACAAAATTATATTCACACTGACTTCTATTTAAATAGTTTGGATTTCTTCAGCGAAAGCGAGAATGTAACTGTATTTATGTCAGAAGGTAAATTCATTTATTGATTAATGTCAAATAATGGAAAATCAATATATCGAGAGTACTTTGTTGCAGTAATTATTAAATCGTGTGCACGTTTCTTTATCAATTGGCGTAACGAAAAATTGTATTAAACATCTCTTGTCATTAATTATTTGTAAAAAAAATTCGGGCTTTGCAAATTTTTTTTTCATTTTCCACCTTTCACAGAACCACCTCTACGCGGTAATGTGATCGCCAATTTTGGCTTCCTCATAGAGGAAGTTTTGTGAAAGGTGGAAAGTAAATTAGCAATGTGTAATGTCCAATTTTACACCCTTGTTTTCAATAATAATGTAAATTATTGAATATTAGAGAATATTTTTATTATATTTTTTATATAATCACTTTTTTCCATTGGGACAATTTTTTTCATTTGGGACAAAGTTTTGAGATGATTCCGTTAAATAATTCCCGAGTTATGGCAATATGAATTTTTGCCCCTCTGTCACGCACATACACACACATACATACATCCGGACTTTTTTTTCTAAACCACTTTTCTCGTCGTTTTAGTCTATTCAGAGTATGCTAACATGAAAATTAAAAAAAAAAAATGTTCACGAAAACAAAGCTTCCTCTATGAGGAAGCAAAACGGTAGGGTTTTGTATATTCGGATCCGGATTTTATTTGCGCATGAAAAAAAAATCAGCGTTACGAACAATTAATTACATATAATTTTTATTATTCTTTGTGAAACCCCTCTTTTAGATCAATTTCGTCGTATTCCATCTGCAAAGATATTCCGTCATATCGATAATGAGAAAACGTTGTATCACTCACATCTCCTTTTCTGCGTAATCCTATATCACGATAGCTATATCAATCGATCGCGTCGTTTGTCCGTTCTGGGAACGAGCGAGTGAACGGTGGTAGACCCGTCAGGAGCCATTCCAGGAGTGTGCAAGGTCCTGTTCTCCCATAGCGAACTACCGACGAGGAAATCCTGTTCCAGATTGGAATAACGTCTTATCGCGTGGCTTTGCTTGTTCGTATGACCCAGATGCGACTTGGATATCAGTGGATATTCCCGGAAACCCTATTGGAAGAAGCCTTAAGCCTGGATAGACGCAACACGAGCCGACGAAAACTCTTTTACCTCGAATAGTGGTCTCGTTATTGCGCGATTTCGCGGCGACAGCGGTGGCGAGATCTTGGTACGGGACATATCTTGGCTTTCATTCACTATTCGCAACGATACCAATGTTAATAGCATTTTTTTTTTTCAGCCACAAAAATACTATGCGACAATGGAGGTTATTCAGTCAGATTTAAAGTGCCTCCACAGAATTGCTTTTGTAAGATTAAAAAATTATATGTAAATATACATGCTCATTTATTACTCAATTTACTTCTTGCATATCTGCGAAATTTCAGTATTGACAGATATGTATTGCATATGATGCACTCCATATCAATACAGTTACAAAAAAAAAATTCTCCAAAAATTTCTGAAAATTAGGTTCAATGGTTTCAATAGATACATCAAAATTTAAAACTGTCAAAAAAGTCGCTACGATTAATTTATTTGGTGTCAAAATAGTACTCTCTGATACTAGTACGCAAAAGCGGTGTTTCATCGAAGGTTTTGTGAAGTTGGCAGCACAAGCGCTTTTTCGCGCTAGTGTGAAAAAAGTGTGCACAAAAGTAGAGAGCGCGACGTTGCACATGCGCATTTTTTTTCTCAAGCCTAACAAAAAATCGCCACAGGCACCAAAATGGAGACTTTGTTATGCACGTATTACAAAAGAAAAATTGTAGACCGAAGGTAGATTTGAATTAAGAATCTTTAAAAAAAAAATGTCCAAGACCATGCCGGGCGTACCGAAGTAAGATTTCAGAAAAATTGGTCTCCCGTTCACTGGTTGATGTGTAAGTCAGTGCATGGCTAAGATAACCCATTCAACTATAATGGGAACACGAAATCCTGCTGCGCTCAAGGGATCGCCGGAGTCGCGCATACCAATCGCGTCTAACAACCAGTGTCAGTTCTAATTAATACTAATATTTTCCTAATGATGATACTCAGCATCTAAAATGTGACAAGTTATTTTAGTAAGATTATTCGAGTTTATGCACATCTACTAACTTTTTCATCGGATTATCGGGTAGGTACTTTTACATCCCATCACATAATCGGGTTATTGTCATTATTCACACTAGTCTTAGATATTCAGTAATTTTTTTTAGCAAAGATAGATCGAAATAGGCCGAGTAATGGTTTCATTAAAACGGCAAAAGATGATTTATCAATCGGGCAAAGTCGTATTCTCCTCTATTCCCAGATCAGCATATTCCCGGTCAGCCGATAAATGTTATATATAGCTCATTGAAGTCGAATGCGCTTGGGGTGGCAGGGATTTTGTCGTTCCGTTCTCTTCGGGGGTGCTGGTACGAGAACACTCTGTGCATTCTAAATTCCCAAAGGAGTCCTCTTCGAGAGCTCTCACGTTTTCGCCGTCGGAACGTTCCAAATACAGACGACGTGATGCGGTCCCGATATCTAATCTGAACGCGGATGCGCGATGATCCTTGAAGTTTCCGTATCTCACTTTCACAGAAGGCGATGCCTCGAAGATGGACGATCGACAGAATCGAGAGAGGAATCTGACGAGGCTTTGAATCAAGCTGCTTTGACTGGCATCTCTGTTGAAGCGTTTACTTTTTCCCTTCGAGCCAGCTCCCTTTAGTCCTCTGTTTCATTTCTTCCTTAGAGCTTTTTCCCAAACGCCCTCTGCCAAGCATTTCACCCTTCGAGGGAAATATATGCTGTCGAAATCTTTGGGATAAATTATGCGACGGAAATCAATATAAACGAACCCAGCCTCGCCGTGGAATGGGGCTGGGCAAAAGCATCCTCTCATCCTGTTCTTTCATCCTTGCGACGGATACGAAAATCTTTATAATTCCAAAGGTGCCGAATAGACTGAAGTGACTTGGAAAGCGTTTCTCGGACCGATCGAAAGGATAATCTATATATCTCACTTGAAACCGAGCGTCTTGGCCCCATGAATATTTGCATCAAACGACGCTCTTTGATTACGCCTCCTCCTTTCTTTTCCATCAGAATTATCGAGAAAGAGTAATATAGTTTTTATTGTCCTTGCACGTAGCCTTTTCTTTCTTGACCTTTTAATGGTCTATGTTTTCATTGGACGACAACGGCTCAATGAAGGTGCTTGTGCCCGTATATTATTTTTATCGGCGAGACATTGAAAATAGGTCTTCAATGACACAACAAGATTCTAAACAATCAATAACCCGTACTGAAGAAATGTTGAATAAGTAATAAAACATAAGCATATACCTTAATGTTACAAATCAATTAAAAAGCAAATGTATTCTCAATGTTCAGGCTAGGTTATTGTACTAGTTGATAATACTTTATTTCGTTTTAACGAGTGTTATCAATTTTTATTGCGACAAAGATGCTTTTTTAAATGTAATGAGAACCACAATTTAATTAATCGTGATAAGCTCGGTGCTCACTTGGCGTACATAACAATTTCCTTCTCTCACGTACTTGTGCCAAAGTCATAGTCATTGGAACTCCATCTTCGCTCCCATATAGTCTTACCGAGAGGGCGAGAGAAACTTTTGATCGAAGTGTCGGAGACTTTGGTTGAAAATACGGGTGAATCGTTCACTTCGTTGCTTCTTACTTCTCTTCCTTCTCTTCTCCATCTTTTTTACTACCTTTCGCTTAGTTATACGGTCTTCAGCCCCCAGAGCCCCGATCTTTTGCACGGTATCTTGAAGGCTTCACATGATAGAGAAGACCTTTATCCTCAAGATTACTGGAATCCATTTCGAACGACAAGAATTAAAAGCCGAAGAGTTAGAAGGATGCTGACAAGAGGTCAAATTTTCGAAAAAAAATCATGACTACTCCACAGCCAACACTGGCTTTGTATTTTAACGATTTTTCTCACGACCAAGTCTGCTAAAGTGATTCATTTTTCCAATAGAATTTCCGGTACCCAACAGATCAAAATAAAAAGAGTGCGCTCCTCTTTTCTTGCAAATATTTTCCTAACGAGAGGCGAACAAAAGCATCTTCGATAATTCTGCGCTGCTATCGACCCTTCGAGGTTGCAAGACGACAGCATTTCAATACTCGATGAATGAATAACAACTGTTATGTGCATTGCAGCAGCATACAGCAACTTCCTTTTTCTCGGTTCTTGTTTTGCTGCCGGTTGCGCAGCAATATCGATTTTCGAAGGAAAAAACTGCTGCACCCAACCCCGCAACACACTGAGCGGTTCCTTGATTTCTTTCTTATTTGTTTCCTTGTCTCCATAAAAGACGTCACTAATGCCCACGCATTCGTGAAAAAGTCTGTCGGTTATTTTCAGCGAAGTTCCACCGGACATCCCGCATAGATATATTTTTGTCTGCATCGATTACCAAACGCTGTCTCTTAATAAATAATTTAGCCGATACGGAACATATCTATTTTCATTCTTTCTCATTTCCTCTGCCACCTACCCTCTGTTTTGAGTTTGAACTTCTTTTTTTTTTTTTTTTTTTTACTTAGTCGCTTTCTTAAGCCTTTGCACTTCAACTCAACTCGTCGAGAGACTTTTTTCATCCTTCGCTCCACTTTTTTTTCTCCCCCTTTTCACTTCCGTTTCTTGCCCCATTCTTGGGTAACATCGCTCGAACTCAACTCTCTCGTTGGGAACCAAACCTTCCCGTCCAAAAGTCCCAGGAGATGGCTGCGAATATCCTCTTACGTGATCCGCTCGGAAATCTCCCGCTACTCTTTCTCGATCTTTCTTTTCGACACCGTCGTCTATATTTTCGGTAATCGGGTTAAAGGTGCTCTCGCGTTCTCCTTTTCGTTCTGCAAACGTCTAGCCGTCGTCCTTCTCGCCGCAGTCTCGTTGCAGTCCTTCCCCTACCTCCAATACCCCATCGCCGTCGCGCGTTCACGACGTTCGTGAAATTGCGAAAGGAAACACGCTTTCATTTATACGTGTACGTGGCAAAGCTGTCTTCTGGGCTATTGCAAGCTTCATTCCGACACTTCTCGGTGCTGAGATCATTGCGGATCCGGACGCAAAATGCTTCCTTCCAGCAAACTAATTTTACACATTTTTTTTCGATCATCAATGTCGGCATCAATGTCGCACACTCCTCCGGATTGTTAATTTTAAATTATTTCATTCACACAACTGTTTCTCAGAATGACTTCATATTTCTATAAATTCGTAAGCAAAGGTAATTTGTCTTTTTATCGATATAATTCAGAAATTATAATTCTTTTCAGTTTGTAAAAAGATTATTTTATCCCCAGAAATTGAGAAGAATAGCAAATAAAAAGTAGGCACAAATTTTTAATATAAATAATCACTCAAACGTTTATTCGAATGTTGAATATATAGCTGTAAGTATAATTACGAATTTTCAAGTCTAAATGCCAACATTATTTATCGAATTTAAGAAGAAAGTACCGTTAAGCCGAACTATTTAAAATTGCCCTCCGGTTAGTTTAAAATTCTAATAAAACCTGAATTGAAAACAGAAAACTGTACATAATACACAACATTGTCTAAATATCGCTTTAATTAATTGAATTAAAAGTAGTTCCAGAGTCGACGCATATGAAAACAGATATAAATTATGTATCTCTTGTCCGTGTCTCTTCAATTCCAAGGAACTGTGACGATGTCGCTGGTGTACATCGATTTCCCGTAATCGGATTAAATCGCGGAGGGAGCGCTCGCAATTTCGCGAGACGTCGTCGGCGTGTTACGTGAGAGGTTCGTACTGATGGCTGCTTCTCAGCGTACAGATTCGTATTAGATACACGGATTCAACGATGTACATCTATACGAATTCTCATTATCCCTTTTCACTGATATGAATTTCGTCCTCAGCTGCGCGTTGCTGAATGTATATATGATTGATCGATATAGAACTTCTCACTCACTACTTCATTAAGAAGCTCGAGAGCGGATTTCAAGATTATCCAGCAATTAGTAGATTTAATACTTCAGTAATTAAATTGAATTTTTAACAAACTCAATTTCATTGCGACCATTTCACAAATCAGATTTTGTTGGTCACTTTCCGTTCTCCGCCTTTTAGTTTTTAATTCAGCCGTTTGACTCTGATACCGAATAATTCAATACGTATATCTTGAGTCGTAACCTATAATCCCCAGGCTATTTTATGGAACCGTTACAGGTATTTCATGACATGAGACAAGTATGTATACGCTATTCCGAGCTATAACTCTTTCTCGGCCGTTTCTCGTTTGTCCTCGAGTAAGATCGGAATAGGAAAATACTTTTTTTTTAAACCTCATTAATGTCATTTTTTTTTCGGAGATATTCATTTGGTAACTGTGAAAAGGTGATATATCGGATGGTCCAACTCGGTCGCATCCGAAAATACCAAAGGCAGCCATGTTGAACAAACAAAAAAAGTGAAAATTTAAAACAAACAAATTCATATTTTTTGTTGTTGTAAAACCGAGAAACTAATTTAAATTGAAGAAATGTTGGGTTAGCGAAATCGCCGAGTTGACATAGAATGCCCGATATGTAGAAACTACGGAGAGTCTTTACCTGCATGAAGAGAGACAAGTCCTCGCCAAGAAGCATGTCTCTGCAGATGTCCTTGGCGGTGGTATCGAGAGTGAGATAGACAAGGCTGCTCTCTATCCCTGTATGTATTCTGACCCAGCCGTTTTCAGTTCCTACGTCGACCTCGACCCGGGAGTCCCATGAGGAATTAAACGTTTCCTGAAGACACGTGTTCTCACCGAGAACAGGAGAACTCTTCGGCTTCGACGTTGGACTCGTGCTCTGAATCGAATCCGTACTGAAGCTCTCGCTACCGCCGTCACGCGATTCCGTCTCTTCGACGTAAGTCTCCATTATCTTGTCATTCTCGATCTCGTCCTCATTGTCAAACCTGCCGATGGTTTCATTGAGATTGTCGAGTATCTCTTTCTCCAGAATCTCTTGCCTCCTAGATTCCATCGATTTATTCTGATTATCAATTTTTCTCACGGTCTCACCGAAGCTGGAAACTCTTTCCTCGCTTCTTTCAATGTTTTTAGACTCGACACAAGCCTTAACGTCCGCACGATTAGACTCAGAAATCTCAAACGTCTTTTCATCTGTCGCTGATATTTTTTCTTCCTCATTATCTTTTCCAAAGTTACCGTAAAACTGTCTCGCTGCTTCTGGATAGAGTCTAGAATTTTCCAGGCAATCCTCCATATTCGATTTTTCTGGTTCTATTTTGCTCAGACATCTCCTACGGGAATCATCGGTTGTCTGTTGATGATTGTGTTTCACATGGAACAGTGTAGGAGTTTGCTTGCCGTAACTTCGAGCTTCCTCGAACTTGGAGCGAAGCTTCTTAATTGGTGATTCGCATTGTCCTCTCGTGGGAATTTTCGTTTCAACGCGGAATTCCGGCTTAGCCGCAAGACTGAAGTTCTCGTTCGAGGGCTCGCCCGGAGGCTTCTTAGACGACTTTGTCGTCGTACCGCTCAAGTTTCTCAAAGCCCGCGACACACTAGACTTGGATTTGTTTTGCACACTCTCGAGCCTTTCCTGCGTCGATGGCATTGCTTGATCTGCAAGTTGACGATCCTTTGACGTGGATAAATTTCCGGTTGTGTTGGAAGCCTCTTCTTGAATTCGTCGACAGGACGACTGTTCAGAAGTCTGTCGAGTTGCCGGAACCTTATTTTTCCGTTTCACACTGATCTCCGAATAAATGTGCTCTTTATTGCCAGCAGAATCTTTCAAATCTGAGAGAACACTTCTAGACTCATCCAGATCCTTTTTTCCTACACTATTCTTCGGACTTGCCTTAGCGTCAGTACCTGAAGAACTTTTTCCATATGGCCTCTTAGACTTTTGCTGAAATCTCTCGTAATTGGCTAGGATCTTTTGATTCAATTCGTGAATCAATTCTAGCCTTTTCGTTATCGAGTCATTGTTCTTGTCGACGTTTTTCGACATGTCCCACCGTCTTCTGACGCTCGTGCCGGTTAAATCGTTGCGATCGTTCTTTAAACTCGTTGATTTTGTCGTAATCTGATGACAAGATGGCCTGGGTTGCTTCTTTTTTTTTCGCAGCATCGTGCACTCGCCAGGTATACCAATTTCGTACTTCGAATCGCTTTTGATCACGTTTTCATCGACGCTGCAAGGATCGCGGAAGACGTCAACGCCTGTCGATCTTGAGCTGTAGATCTTTCGATGCTTTTCAGTTGGACTAAATCCTGAGACGTTTAGGAGTTCAAGGTCCTGTTTGGAAACGGCTCTGGATGATTCTTTTGGTCGATGTGCGACTGCGTTTACAAGACTCACTTTCGGTGCATCTTTTGAATCGTCTTTCACAGTTTTTCGTGTGTCTGTAAAGCCGATTCCTTTCTTCGTATTGGGACGAATTTCGATACCAGTACTCGAAGTACTACTCAGACTTATCCTCTCGTTTAGCTCCCAGTTTATTATCTTATCAGGCAATGCTTCGTTTTTCAACGAACTTGAGAGTTTTGGCTTGAAATTTTGATGTTGTGAGCCTGCTTTCGTGTGGTTTGATGCACAGGAACTATTTTGTGTGCCGTTTGGCCGCAGGAGACCTCGCGTCGATGACAATCTTCTTGATCTTCGGAGTTTTGTTGGTGCTGTGGAAAAGTTCTCTGGGTCCATTGCAGTCGTGACTACCATTTTGATTTTGTAATTTGCTTTTTCGATAATCCAGTAATTGGTCTGTAATCACAAAAGTAAAATATTTTATGAAACACATTCTCGAGGAAACAAAGAATTTGTTAAATTTGTAAATTCTTTTAAATGGTTTACCAGATTCATGAGTAATTTAACGTTAAAGAATCTTTATACCTTTAAGCAGACATAAAATTCGTAAAGTTTCAAATAAGAAGGTTTTGAGACTCGTGTGAGATGTTGGTACGAACGATAAGTTCTGAGGAATGATTGCCATTCTAGTGTCGTACTTGCTGCTGGCATCCGAGAATCTTGTCCCTTCGTCTCCCCACCCCACCTTAGCGAAACGCAATGCATACGACAAGCGTCTGCAGTCTTGCATACCACATAGTAGTAACAGTGCTAAATCGTTGGGTGGCGACACGCATGGCATCTCGTATCGCTGTACGGCGACAAGGGAGGGAATCTTAGAGGTAGACAGATGTCCCCGAAAGACATTTTAGCTTCGACGGGTATTGTTATCGTATGAGTTACGTTATTGTGAAAAATATTTACAATACACAATTTAATCCATTAAAAAAATTTTATTACGTAAATATTTTTTCAGATATTTAGCATTATTTTTTAAAATACCCTTGAAAATAAAACAGCCCACCTAAAAAATTAAACAAAATGCAAGGAATCAGATACGGTACAAAAATGCAACAAAAGGTCGATTAACATGTTGTAAAAAAGCAAATAGAAGAGATACGCGTACATGCAGTATTTGCCTGCTGTCAAAAGGTGCATCAATATAAATATCGCGAATGAAGCGATAAATTTTGCGGGTATCCGTAGGGATCTCGTGGGATGGATAGATGGATGGATGGTAAACGGATGCGACGTGACCCGGAAGCCCGATTTTTTTTTTTTTTTAAATCCCAACGGTCCTGTTTTCCGTTGGTATGCGTATGTTACGTACCTCATGTCACCCCAATTCGCGTCGGTTTTTCGAAATCATTTTTCTCGACAAACCGAGTCACGTCCCGTCGTTTGTCTCGGCGATTCGTGCGAGTATGAAACGATCAATTTACTTCGAGATCTTCGACCATTCAACGATAATGTTACTCACACTTATTGTCAGCTATAATGTTCTATGTATATTGGGATAGTTTGAAAAACATTTTTCATTTTCAAGAACGATTCCGACTGGCATTTTTCTATGTTTATGATACAAACATTTTATTAAAACATAATTTCACATCATCGATGTTGACACTTTTGTCATGTTGATTTTCGGATCTGGAATAGTTTATATATATGGGGCATTCCATCCTGTGTCGATCTGGATTTCACCTCAACCTCTCCAATTTGGCTCATAATTTTTTGTAGGCTTAGTTGGACCTTCAACTTCACAAACTTTTTTTTTTTTTAAATATATTTTTAAAGTGACATATCGAATGTCATAATTTAAAAATCTGAAAAAATTCTGAAAAATACTTTCTTCAATGACAAAATTATTTAGATTATAGAGAAAGTGGGGAGGATTTTTCTTCTTACAGTTTTTAAGCTTTTTTTATTTAATAAATTATTAAAAAATAGAAAAAATAATTATTCTCTTACAGGCGATTAGTCAAATGTTTATTTATGTAAAACCAGACTTTTCAGATTTTTAGGAATTTTTCCAGATTTTTCCATACTATGCAAATTTTTTGTTTTTTAAAGTCACACCGAATGCCATAATTTAAAAATCTGCTAAAATTCTGAAAAATACTCTATTGAGATAGTCCACCAACAATTTTGAATTCAAAAGTGTTTAATGTATAATTAATATATAAATAGTTTAATATACAAAAATGTTTGACATATCGTCCATTGTAGATTGACTTTTTGCTTCCTCATAGAGGAAGCTTTGTTTTCATGAAAAATTTTTTTTTCGAGATTTTCATGCCAGTATGCTTAGAATCACCTAAAATGTCGAGAAAAGTGGTTTAGAAAAAATTTCCGTATGTGTGTGTGTGTGTGTGTGTGTGTGTGTGTGTGTGTGTGTGTGTGTGTGTGCGTGTGTGTGTGTGTGTGTGTGTGTGTGCTGGGCCTCGAAAATTCAATCGCCTCTCACTCAGAAACCGTTCGAGCGATCTGGCTCAAATTTGGCACGCAAGTAGAGTAGTTGCCCCTCTTCCAATGGCGAGATTTTTGATAACATATATACAGTCATTAAGATTTTATGTAGTTTTTAATTTGTTGAAAAAAGGGCGTGGTCGCTCTAACTTTCGTAAAAGTTCGACGATTTGGCTAAATAGTTCTTCATAATGGAAGATACGTTCAATGTTGTATGGTATTGAATTTCTACGAAATCGGTAAAGCGGTTTGGATTTTATTGAATTTTTAATTTTACGAAAAAAATACATTTTGCTCTAAATCAAGTCTAATCTCTATAAATGAACCGAAATGCTCTACAGTCAAAAAATAACACACAGCCCTGTTACGTACGAAATTTGGTTATGATCGGTAAAGTCGTTCGGATTTTACACCATTTTGAATTTTTCAAAAAATGTAGATTTTCGCTATAAGTTACGCAAAAGTTAAGAAAGTAAGACAAAACATTGTATGTAAAAAAAATTAGACATAACGTTGTTTATAACGGTGTTTTATAGCCGTATTCAACATAAAACTTTTTAAATTTAAATTTTTGATTTCGATGTGATAGGCACAGCGATTTCATATTTAAAAAGCACACTGTATCGACAAAATAAAACACCATAACTCATATGTTGATTCGGTATATATCTCATTCATGAATGCTATTTGTAATATACGAAGTGACTAGCATTAAAAAATGATCATGTTTTGATTAAATAAAATACAAATGAAACATATGATAATTCCGAATATAATCATATATAGTTTTCTTAATTACAAAATTAATAAAGTTGCAAAGTATAACTTTGCACATGGCTTCCTCATTAATTTCCCTTTTTTTCTCGAAGGTTTGGCACCGGCCATAGGCCAAAAAATGGGGATTTCGACAAAATTGCTCAAAAAGGATTTTAAAGGGTAAATTCAGTGATGCCATATGCGACTTGAAACGAATGGTGACGGAAAAAATTCGATATCTCAATTTTCGCGAAAAAAAGTTGCCGTTGGCGGAGTTTTTTCTCGAAGGTTTGGCACCGGCCATAGGCCAAAAAATGGGGATTTCGACAAAACTGCTCAAAAAGGATTTTAGAGGGTAAATTCAGTGATGCCATATGCGACTTGAAACGAATGGTGACGGAAAAAATTCGATATCTCAATTTTCGCGAAAAAAAGTTGCCGTTGGCGGAGTTTTTTCTCGAAGGTTTGGCACCGGCCATAGGCCAAAAAATGGGGATTTCGACAAAATTGCTCAAAAAGGATTTTAGAGGGTAAATTCAGTGATGCCATATGCGACTTGAAACGAATGGTGACGGAAAAAATTCGATATCTCAATTTTCGCGAAAAAAAGTTGCCGTTGGCGGAGTTTTTTCTCGAAGGTTTGGCACCGGCCATAGGCCAAAAAATGGGGATTTCGACAAAACTGCTCAAAAAGGATTTTAGAGGGTAAATTCAGTGATGCCATATGCGACTTGAAACGAATGGTGACGGAAAAAATTCGATATCTCAATTTTCGCGAAAAAAAGTTGCCGTTGGCGGAGTTTTTTCTCGAAGGTTTGGCACCGGCCATAGGCCAAAAAATGGGGATTTCGACAAAATTGCTCAAAAAGGATTTTAGAGGGTAAATTCAGTGATGCCATATGCGACTTGAAACGAATGGTGACGGAAAAAATTCGATATCTCAATTTTCGCGAAAAAAAGTTGCCGTTGGCGGAGTTTTTTCTCGAAGGTTTGGCACCGGCCATAGGCCAAAAAATGGGGATTTCGACAAAATTGCTCAAAAAGGATTTTAGAGGGTAAATTCAGTGATGCCATATGCGACTTGAAACGAATGGTGACGGAAAAAATTCGATATCTCAATTTTCGCGAAAAAAAGTTGCCGTTGGCGGAGTTTTTTCTCGAAGGTTTGGCACCGGCCATAGGCCAAAAAATGGGGATTTCGACAAAATTGCTCAAAAAGGATTTTAGAGGGTAAATTCAGTGATGCCATATGCGACTTGAAACGAATGGTGACGGAAAAAATTCGATATCTCAATTTTCGCGAAAAAAAGTTGCCGTTGGCGGAGTTTTTTCTCGAAGGTTTGGCACCGGCCATAGGCCAAAAAATGGGGATTTCGACAAAATTGCTCAAAAAGGATTTTAAAGGGTAAATTCAGTGATGCCATATGCGACTTGAAACGAATGGTGACGGAAAAAATTCGATATCTCAATTTTCGCGAAAAAAAGTTGCCGTTGGCGGAGTTTTTTCTCGAAGGTTTGGCACCGGCCATAGGCCAAAAAATGGGGATTTCGACAAAATTGCTCAAAAAGGATTTTAGAGGGTAAATTCAGTGATGCCATATGCGACTTGAAACGAATGGTGACGAAAAAAATTCGATATCTCAATTTTCGCGAAAAAAAGTTGCCGTTGGCGGAGTTTTTTCTCGAAGGTTTGGCACCGGCCATAGGCCAAAAAATGGGGATTTCGACAAAATTGCTCAAAAAGGATTTTAGAGGGTAAATTCAGTGATGCCATATGCGACTTGAAACGAATGGTGACGGAAAAAATTCGATATCTCAATTTTCGCGAAAAAAAGTTGCCGTTGGCGGAGTTTTTTCTCGAAGGTTTGGCACCGGCCATAGGCCAAAAAATGGGGATTTCGACAAAACTGCTCAAAAAGGATTTTAGAGGGTAAATTCAGTGATGCCATATGCGACTTGAAACGAATGGTGACGGAAAAAATTCGATATCTCAATTTTCGCGAAAAAAAGTTGCCGTTGGCGGAGTTTTTTCTCGAAGGTTTGGCACCGGCCATAGGCCAAAAAATGGAGATTTCGACAAAATTGCTCAAAAAGGATTTTAGAGGGTAAATTCAGTGATGCCATATGCGACTTGAAACGAATGGTGACGGAAAAAATTCGATATCTCAATTTTCGCGAAAAAAAGTTGCCGTTGGCGGAGTTTTTTCTCGAAGGTTTGGCACCGGCCATAGGCCAAAAAATGGGGATTTCGACAAAATTGCTCAAAAAGGATTTTAAAGGGTAAATTCAGTGATGCCATATGCGACTTGAAACGAATGGTGACGGAAAAAATTCGATATCTCAATTTTCGCGAAAAAAAGTTGCCGTTGGCGGAGTTTTTTCTCGAAGGTTTGGCACCGGCCATAGGCCAAAAAATGGGGATTTCGACAAAATTGCTCAAAAAGGATTTTAGAGGGTAAATTCAGTGATGCCATATGCGACTTGAAACGAATGGTGACGAAAAAAATTCGATATCTCAATTTTCGCGAAAAAAAGTTGCCGTTGGCGGAGTTTTTTCTCGAAGGTTTGGCACCGGCCATAGGCAAAAAAATGGGGATTTCGACAAAATTGCTCAAAAAGGATTTTAGAGGGTAAATTCAGTGATGCCATATGCGACTTGAAACGAATGGTGACGGAAAAAATTCGATATCTCAATTTTCGCGAAAAAAAGTTGCCGTTGGCGGAGTTTTTTCTCGAAGGTTTGGCACCGGCCATAGGCCAAAAAATGGGGATTTCGACAAAATTGCTCAAAAAGGATTTTAAAGGGTAAATTCAGTGATGCCATATGCGACTTGAAACGAATGGTGACGGAAAAAATTCGATATCTCAATTTTCGCGAAAAAAAGTTGCCGTTGGCGGAGTTTTTTCTCGAAGGTTTGGCACCGGCCATAGGCCAAAAAATGGGGATTTCGACAAAACTGCTCAAAAAGGATTTTAGAGGGTAAATTCAGTGATGCCATATGCGACTTGAAACGAATGGTGACGGAAAAAATTCGATATCTCAATTTTCGCGAAAAAAAGTTGCCGTTGGCGGAGTTTTTTCTCGAAGGTTTGGCACCGGCCATAGGCCAAAAAATGGGGATTTCGACAAAATTGCTCAAAAAGGATTTTAGAGGGTAAATTCAGTGATGCCATATGCGACTTGAAACGAATGGTGACGGAAAAAATTCGATATCTCAATTTTCGCGAAAAAAAGTTGCCGTTGGCGGAGTTTTTTCTCGAAGGTTTGGCACCGGCCATAGGCCAAAAAATGGGGATTTTGACAAAATTGCTCAAAAAGGATTTTAGAGGGTAAATTCAGTGATGCCATATGCGACTTGAAACGAATGGTGACGGAAAAAATTCGATATCTCAATTTTCGCGAAAAAAAGTTGCCGTTGGCGGAGTTTTTTCTCGAAGGTTTGGCACCGGCCATAGGCCAAAAAATGGGGATTTTGACAAAATTGCTCAAAAAGGATTTTAGAGGGTAAATTCAGTGATGCCATATGCGACTTGAAACGAATGGTGACGGAAAAAATTCGATATCTCAATTTTCGCGAAAAAAAGTTGCCGTTGGCGGAGTTTTTTCTCGAAGGTTTGGCACCGGCCATAGGCCAAAAAATGGGGATTTCGACAAAATTGCTCAAAAAGGATTTTAGAGGGTAAATTCAGTGATGCCATATGCGACTTGAAACGAATGGTGACGGAAAAAATTCGATATCTCAATTTTCGCGAAAAAAAGTTGCCGTTGGCGGAGTTTTTTCTCGAAGGTTTGGCACCGGCCATAGGCCAAAAAATGGGGATTTCGACAAAATTGCTCAAAAAGGATTTTAAAGGGTAAATTCAGTGATGCCATATGCGACTTGAAACGAATGGTGACGGAAAAAATTCGATATCTCAATTTTCGCGAAAAAAAGTTGCCGTTGGCGGAGTTTTTTCTCGAAGGTTTGGCACCGGCCATAGGCCAAAAAATGGGGATTTCGACAAAATTGCTCAAAAAGGATTTTAGAGGGTAAATTCAGTGATGCCATATGCGACTTGAAACGAATGGTGACGGAAAAAATTCGATATCTCAATTTTCGCGAAAAAAAGTTGCCGTTGGCGGAGTTTTTTCTCGAAGGTTTGGCACCGGCCATAGGCCAAAAAATGGGGATTTCGACAAAACTGCTCAAAAAGGATTTTAGAGGGTAAATTCAGTGATGCCATATGCGACTTGAAACGAATGGTGACGGAAAAAATTCGATATCTCAATTTTCGCGAAAAAAAGTTGCCGTTGGCGGAGTTTTTTCTCGAAGGTTTGGCACCGGCCATAGGCCAAAAAATGGGGATTTCGACAAAATTGCTCAAAAAGGATTTTAAAGGGTAAATTCAGTGATGCCATATGCGACTTGAAACGAATGGTGACGGAAAAAATTCGATATCTCAATTTTCGCGAAAAAAAGTTGCCGTTGGCGGAGTTTTTTCTCGAAGGTTTGGCACCGGCCATAGGCCAAAAAATGGGGATTTCGACAAAATTGCTCAAAAAGGATTTTAGAGGGTAAATTCAGTGATGCCATATGCGACTTGAAACGAATGGTGACGGAAAAAATTCGATATATCAATTTTCGCGAAAAAAAGTTGCCGTTGGCGGAGTTTTTTCTCGAAGGTTTGGCACCGGCCATAGGCCAAAAAATGGGGATTTCGACAAAATTGCTCAAAAAGGATTTTAGAGGGTAAATTCAGTGATGCCATATGCGACTTGAAACGAATGGTGACGGAAAAAATTCGATATATCAATTTTCGCGAAAAAAAGTTGCCGTTGGCGGAGTTTTTTCTCGAAGGTTTGGCACCGGCCATAGGCCAAAAAAGCTTTGTTCAAAAGGGAAATTAATGAGGAAGCCATGTGCAAAGTTTTTTTCCTATTTTTTGCTCAGAATTTTTGCACATTTCTAAATTATGGCATTCGAAATCTCACTTTAAAAAAATATTTGAGAAAATTTGAAAAAAATCCTAAAAATTTGAAAAATCTGGTTTTACATAAATAAACATTTGACCAATGGCCTGTAGCAAATTAATCATTTTTTCTATCTTTAAATAAATAAAAAAAAAAAAAAAAAACTTAAAAACTGTAAAAAGAAAAATCTTCCCCACTTTCGTTGTAAGCTAGATAATTGTGTTATTGAACAAAGTATATTTTCAGAATTTTTTCAAATTTTTAAATTATGTCATTCGTTATTTCACTTTAAAAATATATTTAAATAAAAGCAATAAAAAAATATACATATATTTTTTTGTGAAGTTGAGGGTCCAACTAAGTCTACAAAAAATTATGAGCCAAGTCGGAGAGGTCGAGCTGAAATCCAGGTTGAAACGGGATGGATTGCCCCATTTATTTATATCTCTATATATTTAAATTGATGTAATGTGGGAATGACTATTGCTATTGAGATATTGCATGAAAATGACTCAATTGATGATTACGAGGATAAGACCTCATTAAATACACGAGGTTACCAGTTGTTATGCGGTGAAAAGGAGGAACGGTTTTAAGAATAGGTATGTATGTTAGGCAAGATGCCATGCGTACAGAATGAAAGTAAACTCCCGTGTGCCCGACTCAAGGCCGCTGGGCGAGCCTCGCATAATGATCGGCAAATTTATTGCAACGAATTGCGGAAATCTTTGACCGGAAACTCCGTCTCTCCAGAGTTTTCATCTTTCTTTTATATCTCCTTACATTTCACAATTTTCACGAACTTTAATAACAATGTATAATGTTATAATGTATGCTATTTGTCGCAACGGCAAATTTAACGACCTCTCCAGTCTGTGCTACATATTTATTTTCTCAACTCTCTACAACGTCGTTAAAAAAAATATGTAAAGTCGCAAGAACACCTCAATTTGTGGATCAAGAATACTTTTCCGTTATATCGGTGAAATTTTATCAATATATATCGTGTATTTCACCTACTTTCTGCCTGGCGTGTGACCTTTGACCCTTCCGATAGGATCCGCAATTTTTTATACATCATTGACATAACTCTCAAAAAGCACTAATTGAACGAAAAAAAAATTACACATTTTTAATTAACTTCGTTTTTTCAAAAATAAATGATCGAACAATGCATTTAAAAAATCTTCAAAAATTGTAAGGAATTTTTTTAAATTCTGAAAAACCTTTTTTGGAAAATAAAAAATTTGTGTAATTGTGAAAATTCAATATTTATTCGAAATTTTTTGACATTTCGAAGCACCGCGAATTTCCGAGGGAGGCGATAGTTTACTCGATTATACGATTTCGAAACCCTTCGTTTTCCAAATCGAAAGAAAAAGTGTGAGTCTCCGCACATTTAGAAAAAAAAACAAAAGAATTTTAAAAAAATCTGAACAATGATTTTGTCTGAAATCAATTCTGAATCATCTCCCCTTAATTCCACATAGAAATCTCAATAGCGTAAAAAATAAAAAAAAGTAAGAGAAGGAATACAAATAATGTAGTTCTATGACAAGAAGCTTAAAAAAAAAGGAAGTGATAAAAGCTTTTTGATCATACAATTCGTTTTTAAATGTTATTCCATTAATAGAATTATATGGTAAAAGGTTTTCACCACACATAGCCTGTATGTTTCTTAATTGAATTGAACTGACGCGAGTAGTGAGATTTGTTTTTATTTTAACATTATAGGAACGATAATCGCCTCGACGTCATTAGAGAATGTTGCGGTCTCAAGTTTGCTGCGAAATAAGAACGCAGCTTATGCATGGAATATATATATATATGTATAATATAGTACACACCTCGGGCAATAGGAATAGCATGTGAAAAACGTTAGGCCCAGTGCGATGCAAAGTGGATTTTAAGAGTACATGGCATGTACTTAGACTCGCGCTTTCATCGTGATAAGTACGCTCGAACGAATCGCAGTCGTGCGCGCGAGATCGCCGGTAAACTCGACGTGCCGGCAGCATATACAAACGGCTGGAGACGCGCGCGAAATTTCTTCGTCAGGTTTCATACCCACAGCAGTTGCACTCTAGTTAGCTAACCGTCAACGTTTTTTTTTTCTCTTTTCTTTCTTTCTATTTTTCATTTTTCAATTAGTTATGTGCGACCGCACAAACCATTTATGGCTCATAGTTTAAAAATGGTATCTCGTAATCAGGCCAGTGCCTTTGTACTTATTTCTTTGTTTTTTTTCTTTTTCGTTACGTTCATTGAACTACTTAAGACTATCCATAAAGTTACAAAATATATGAGGTAACCTGTTTTTACAAAAATTGAATACAGATCTTGCGAGAATATTGCCATTTACTGTTAAGTCATATACAGGGTGTCCCATTTTAATCTTCCAGTACAAAAAAAATTGGTCCGACATTCAAAATGGCGAAGTTACGACGGTCGACATGAATAAAAAAAATGAAAACATGACTTTTTTTCTACCAAAAAAATTAGTCATGTCAAAGCTAGCAACTTTTGTAGGAAACTTTTGTTCATACGAAATTAGAATATCCGCGAGTCTATACAACTACCCTTTAAATTTATAATCTCTCGACGAAAATCTCGTTAAAATGAAAACAAAAACAAATCGAAAACGAAATCTTAAAAACTCCTCACATAACAAATTCCCCTAAAATTAAATTATTCACGTATTTAATTATCAACTCACCTTAAAATAACCTTCACTACTCAAGTGCCTAGTTAAAGTTTCATCAGGCAGCACTGCAGAAAATTTATTTGAATTTCTTGAAGATAATCCGTTTCGTTCCTTTTGTTTCTTTCAGAAAAAAATCACTAATCCACTTATTCTGATTCCAGCATACAATCACTATATAGATAGCACCACAACACTAAAAAAAAAACAGCACCGCACAAACTCACAATAAAACGCAAAAAAACATAAAACGATTGTCCACAAAAACATGGATCATTTCGAACTATTAAAAAAAAAACTGCCAAATTTCTTTTGTATTAATTTAAAAATAAAATTTATTCACCGAAACGCGTCAAGCCAGATCAATATATATTGACTGACTGTCAATATACGTTTAAAAAAAGAGCCACTAATAATAGCTTCGACAATTACACGTAGAAATGACAAGCCGAACGCGTTTAGTACGAATAGAACAAGGAACTGATGGCGAACGACTGGTAAACACACGCGATGAGCATCACCATGAGCTGACTGACCATCAGCCTTACGTCCCGACGATTCTGTCGTCGCGCATATACAGTTGGTGGAAAGAGAGGAGATATCGTTCAGCCACCTGTGCTTCTCCACTTTACTACCTGTTGGGTACGCGTGCGAGAGAGAATGAACTTAAACAAAAATATCCACACAGTAGAGAAAGAAAAAGAGAGCGAGAGAGGCTTCCCACACTTTTGCTCGCTTTCCCTCTCACTTGCGCGATGGCCTCCCCTTTTCCTGCACGTGGGCCACGCGCATAGTTTTACGTTACAAGTAACACGGCGGAGGGGAATATTCGAGAAGGTGGGGGGGATAGAGGATGAGATATACGAGACCAGACAGTATAATAAGCAGCAGTCGCGCCCTCTCGTCCTCACGCCGGCTGTTTTGTTGTCGCAAAGGTGCTTAAGTACCAGGTTCGTCATTGCAAGATTACTCGTAACCTCAACGACCTCTACTACAAAATAAGACACGCGTTGTTTGGATTCGTCTGCTATACAGGTAGAACTAACAGTAGTTTGTAATACACATAAATCATTTTTGAAGATATGTATTTATTAGACAAATTTTTTCGAGATGAACAATATGTATAATATATGGGGCATTCCACCCCGTCTCGATATAGATTTCATCGCGACCTCTCCGATTTCGCTCATCATTTTTTGTAGGTTTAGTTGGACACTTCACAATTTTTGTTTTTTCATATATTTATAAAGTGACATTTCGAATGCCATAATTTAAAAATTTGAAAAAATTCTGAAAAATACTTTGGTCAATAACAAAATTATCTAGCTTATAGCCAAAGTGGGGAAGATTTTTTTCTTACAGTTTTTAAGCTTTTTTTTATTAAAAAAATAGAAAAAATAATTAATCTAAAACCAGATTTTTCAGAATTTTTTCAGATTTTTAAATTATGGCATTCGATATGTCACTTTAAAAAAATGTTTAAGATAAATTTGCATAGTTCAGAAAAATCTGAAAAAATGCCTAAAAATCTGGAAAAAGAATCTGAAAAATCCGGTTTAACAATAAATACACATTTGACCAATCGCCTGTATTAAATTAATAATTTCTTTAATAAAAAAAAGCTTAAAAACTCTAAAAAAAAAATCTTCCCCACTTTAGCTATAATCTAGATAATTTTGTCAATGAACAAAGTATTTTTCACAATTTTTTCAGATTTTTAAATTCTGGCATTTGATATGTCACTTTAAAAATATATTAAACAAAAAATTGCAAGAAAAACAAAATTGTTACAATTGAGTTACATTCCAACTAAGGCTACAAAAAATGATGAGCCAAATCGGAGAGGTCAAGGTCAAATCCAGGTCGAAATGGGGTGACTTGCCCCATGTATATCGTCAAAAATATGACAAACAAGAAATCCTGACTATAAAAGCTCGATTTTTTTTTCTTCGTGAAAACAAAGCTTCCTCTGTGAGCAAATGAAATAACAATAACAATAATTTCAGCGCTCCTTTAATAGCTCATAGATGTTTAAACCGAATAGTATATTTTGAATGCATTTTAATTCGAACACTGTTGAGTATTACTGGTACGTGTAATATGGGAATAAATTTGGAATATAGTTAAATACGAAACCAGACACCGGCAGCAGCTCCATTCTTGTTGCGAACACACTCCAGGGTGAACGTGATATATTCATCAGAGCACGTTATAGGTACATGGAAGTAGATAGTAGCATTTTACGTATAGGTATACTATAATGGGGATCGCGCAAAGAGAAACGAGCTTCGAGTTCACGAATGTTCCGGCCGAAGCGGTGGGGGACGGATGTACTTCCGCCCCTCGAACTCTTTCTGTGTCGATGCACCGGGTAATGACGCGAGTATACTGGGTGACGGACCGTATATACTATGTACATCGATATCCTGGGCCCCACTCGAGGAGAAATTCCGAAGATAACCGATACTCACGGCGTAATAATATTAAAATTATAAATTCAGCAGTAGGAATTTATATTTTTTACTTTAGCAGAATTAGCGATGCACCTTGGACATTCGATTTTTTTCATTTTGCAGCGATTTTCGATTTTCACTTTTTTAAAGGACTCAGATGAATGTTGTTAGGGTAGATATATTTCTTTATTTATTTCAATTTAAATATTCTTATATATTGTTATTATAATATTGTTTATTTAGTTATTATATAATATTGAATATTTTGGATTAATTGTAATATTTTTCATAGGTGTAATTATCCATAATCATGTAGTCACAAAAGTATTAAACAGGCCTGCAAAATAGAATCTTGCAAAAATTGCTTCCTCGCAATTTTCTATCTTTGAAGCATTTTTTTTTGCAGAATGTATGAGGAAGTACGTCGATTAATTTTGGATTCTTCGTAGAGGAAATTTTGTAAAAAAAAAGCTTTTTCAATTTTTGTTTTTTTTTCATGAAAACAAAATTTCCTCTATGAAATAGCAAAAACATTTTCATACCTATGAATTGTAATAAATTTTGCTTCAAATTTCGATAAACCCTAGTGACAAAAAAAAAGAAAAAAAACGTAAAAGTTTCAAAAGCTTTATAGACCAAAAATATAGCCAGAAGGATATACAATATATTTTCTTGCAATGCCGAAACCGAGAATGAGAAAAGAACGGCAATTTTAATACCCCAGCAATTTATACCGACTGGATTTATGCTGAGCTTGTTTAATGCTCTCTGGCTATCTCTCTCTCTCTCTCTCTCACTGTCTCTCGCTTATACTTTTGGTGTTCTTCCTCGCCGAGAAATCCTTCGCCAACAGCAACCCATCGTTTCTTTGCACTGCATACGTATCGCGCTGGATGGTAAACGTTGGTAAATTCAAAGGTGTATATAGCATATCCTGCAGCGCGAATAAAACGTTGCTACTGGGTTTTTACAATTCCTCGCTCGCGATAGTTAGTATATTCCATCTCTCCCTCGCTTTCTTTGTCTACCTTCACGTTTTACCGCGTTGAACGAGTTTGCTGCATCGCAATCGCGCGCGCAAGAGAGAGCACCACCGACCGTTTATACCGCGTGACGCCCCTTCGCTCAGCTCGGGCGCAAACGCAACGGAGCGAATCCTTCGACACTGTCGCGTCATTTGGAGGGACCGCAGCCACGACACACCTTTGCCTACACTGCCACTTCCGGACACGAAGGGCCAACACACACATACGTACATCCAGACGCACACAGACAGTTGGGTCTCTGTACGCGGGGCCATGTGGTGAAGCTGATACTTTTACTGAAATTTCTGTTGGGGATTCTTCAGTCAAAGTTGCACTGGTTCCGTCAGTTTCAACGTACGAGTCTCCGCTACGCACATTGTGTACAGATAACACTTTGAACCGAACCTTCGCCAGACAGCGAGCAAAAGAGAATGTCGAGAATATGAGAATCGTGGGAAAATTCACTGCCAAGATTTTATACAAACTGAACGATTTTATTGATTTAATTTTTCCATGAAATAAACATATTTTGGTATTAATTTATTATTTATCTGTTAATGATAGATTATTTTTTATTAAATTAATTATTTATACAGGGTAAATTGATGAGGAAATAGATGAAATTATTTTTATCTTAAATTTATAAAAAAAAATATTTGGAAAATAAACGGGTTTGTGATTATAATTTAGAGATAAAGAATCATGGTTCGATAAGTGGTATCAACTGAAGGAGAAATGGTCTCTTATTATTTATGTCGAGGCTACTAAGAAGCCAATTTTGCAGTGCTTGCGATGAAATGTTTAAGTAGGTGGCTCGTGAGAGTTTTGCAGTCATCGAGGGCGACCGTAATGCGACTGGGAACTAATATTTAAAACCTAATTAATAATATCCGGTTGAAGAATTAATAATCAATAGTATCCGGCCAAACAAAGATTCGTATTGTGCATTTGTTCGATCGTATACGCAGAGAAAAAGGGGAATGGATTTATTTTAATGAAATTGAAATTAATTGGAATATGAATTATGGAAATTTATTTCAAGTTGAATTGAACTTCATTTAAATACAATAAAATATAGTTGAATTAAATAAATTCTGTTAAACCGGTTATTTAATGACCGGTTTAATAATCATTTTAATTTTAATTAGAAAAAAAAAAATGTAATTAGAAAATTAATTAAAATTTATTCAATTTAAACGAGATTATTTGTTAAAATACACATTTAATGTGTAATTGCTCTCTGCGTTCAGGAGGGCTGAGAATGAAAAATGAAAAATATGAAAAATATTCTAAAGCCCACATTAAAATTTTTTATTATGTAATTCTTGTTTTTTCTATTAGATTACCGCGATGTTTGATCGTTCGAAGAACTGTAACTCTTGAGCGAAATGGCTGCCCATCTCGCCAATTTTTTCTGAGATTCTAGGCACTTCAACGAACAAAATGTGAAAATTTCAACTAAATCGGAAATGCCGTTTCGGAGGGAAAAAAGTGGCAACTTTGTTTAATTGAAAAATAGCATAAAATGAAATCGGAGAATTTTAGAAAAAATGTCGTTGAAAAGTATGCTGAAAATCCAAAATTTTATGTTGTTACAATTTTTTTTTTCGAGCCGTAGTATTGGCGTTAAAAAATAAACAATGATTCTTTTCAGCCATTTTCAATGGCTGGAATATGCAATTAAAAAATCTGAAATAAATTCTTACGTTTTTTCTTCAACTAGACCAACACCCTGAAGAAATTTCAGAACGTTTTGTTGACTTGAAAAATTGGGGTTGCCGACTTGACGTGTTTTGCCCCATATATATATATTTTTTTAAATCTGAAGTAATTCAGACAATATCCTTTCAAGTAGTTGTAAAATCTGGCTAATTACAAGAAATATATTTCATTGGGTGAGAAAAAAAAAGTGGCTAAATTGACAGAGAATGGTTCATAGCTGATTTCTTAGTATCATCAATATAAAAATCATTAGGTTAGTGAATTCGTCGGTATAAAAATATCAGTGAAATTATCGGGATTTATAGAGAAGGTAGAGGTTTAAGATGGTGGAATGAGAGGGATATTAAAAAAGAGTTGAACAGCGAAGTCACGTCTGTTTGCATTCCATTAGCGTCGATAATAAAGTTCATAGGGAATAGATAGTCGATCCACGCTGCATCAATCTATGGATACGTAATAAACGTACGTACATGAAGTCGCGATCGCGCTTCATCGCGACTCGGTCACGGTGTAAGCTTCGGCGTAGCAGAGAAAATAGAGAACCCTGCTTGAGAGCACGTATTGAATAATGAAGCGAGGAAGTCTCGTTTCTCCTATCAGACGGAGAATACATACGATAGTATAGTCAAGTAAATCCTCAGTCTAGCCTCTATCTATGGTCTTTCGAGTCGATATAGCTTTGGCCTCGGTCATTTGCTGGGAGCTAATATTGCTTGGCGCACGTACCCCTTTGACGGAATAACGCAGTGACATCTTAACCAATTAATGCTGAAAATCGGTCACAATTATAATTATTTTTGTCTGGCAATTATTCTCATATTTCAAAGCGGAAATTACCTGTCTATCGAAAAGCACTGATATAGCGTTATAATTCAATAAAAATATAAAAATATAAAAATATGAAAACGTAGGACTCAAACGACTGGAGTGATGAGCATGTTCCCCCTGAAGTCATCTTCATTCAGTGTAGAACTTTATTTTGATACGGAATATTATAGTAATTATGAAATATAAACTTGATTACCATTCAAATAGAGACAAAGCGATTCGTTTCAGTCATTTCATGCGCGAAGGAAGGCTCTTGGTCAAGCTATACGTAATTAAGTTGAAGGAAAAAGGAGACAAGAAGAAGTACGCTGGCACAGTGCGATCAAGACAGGAAGGACTTGAGCCCGCGGCATACGAGAGGGAACATGCCAGTCCAATTAATGTAATTATGGAAAATCTGCTTTGTTACGTATCCGGTTCCTTTCTCGGCACGTGCCTCCGTTTGTTGCCATCATCGTTGCACAGTGTGGAAAGCCTTCTTCATTATTGAAAATCTGAATATCCTGTGTATCCGGTGACCTCGTCTGTTCTTGTTAGTTCAGTGCTCTTCGAATGTACTGGAAGATATCTTCTATTACTTCCCTTGGGCAAGATTCAGCTCTGCTGCCGAGAATTACAACGCGATTTTTTCTTAATAAAATAGGAACAATAAAAGAGTTTTTGTCATTTGAAAGGAATCTTGGTATTATCTCGGGTCTTGGTTCGTAGATCGAAATAGGGATTCATTTTCTATTGGTATTCTGCCCTTTGATTTGTAGCAATAGACACAACAGCCCTTTAACCACAGAAGGAATGGACACCGTTGCATTTATTTAACAAATAATTATGACCAACTATTCTGCATCAGTTATAAAAGTGTTCAAAGCTTTTTCAATGAATAACAGCATTTCGTAGATGGATTGGTCATCATTATTTTCCACCATTGACAAATCTTTGCCTGTGGGAAGATTTTTTGATTAATTTTAACTTTCTAGGTAGTTTTTGCTGTTCACAAAAATTCAAAAAAGTAATTTTCAATATTCATTCATCATCTTTTTCACACACTCAAAAAATATTATTAATATAATTTTGAAGACTTTGTTTTAAAAATCGTTCGTTAAATTGTTCACATGCTAACAAAATCGTAAAAACAAATTTACCAAACGAGCACTCATCCGCAATGATTCTTCCGCGTGGTTGCGATGGTTCCTTTTGCTCCAATGCCGAATTGGAGCGAATAAATTACCCACTAAAATCCTGAATATATATATAGAAATCAGATTGAACGGCGAGTGCAACCGAGTTATATATACATATTCCCAAGAAGTCTGCGACCAAGATACAATCGTGATGTCGATTTAATTAACCTTGCGAATAACCAGATACTCGATCAAGTATATTTGAATGAAGGAACGTTTATCGAAAATCCGGCAGCTGATCCAGTTCGTCTTGCAACAGCGTGCTTGGGCAATATTTTCGATGAGTGCACAAATCGCAATGCAAACAATTAAGCTCTCGATCTACATTATTCCCAGAATGGATTTTTAAATCCTTTGAATTAATAGCTCACAATTTCGCCTGGGTTTGTATATGAGGCATTTTCCACCAATTTGGCCACTTTTTTGTTTTCATAATTGGCAATACTATGGCCAATCAAAGGTACTCTCTGTAAATTTTTTCAGCTTTTTTAATTCACTCGTTTCGGTAGAGAATTTTTTTTTTTTTCCATATCATGGAAGATTGAGGTTGAGTCAAAAAAAAAAGTTAAACAAATTATTATATTTTTCCATGAACTGTTTAATGCAAAATAAATATTGTGATCCGATAGCATCAAAAGGGCTGTTATCAGCGAAACAAAAATAGAAAATATTCTGAAATAAATAAAACAAAAAAGTCCTGAACTCTAAATTGGAGCTAAATATGATCATGAGATAACAACATGGCTAGGTCCTGATTTTCTCCAAGACGGCTATTATTTCAGGCTGATTTATTTAAAATTCCGTCTAGCCACGCTCTTAGCATCTGATCACTGCTTTTAGTTTATGCCCAAAATATCACTAGGTCGCATTAATAAGTCGTAATACATTAACGTTGCTGCTATTGAATCAATAATCCATTGCCTGTCTAAATTAAAACAGAATATATTAATCAGTCCCATCAATTTACTTATTAAAGAAATGGTTTTAGGAAATATTTAAAATCTCTATTAGTATTAATTATCTTCGGATAAATTTGCGGACTCTGAAAATTTCTTTTCGACGATTCAATCTGACTCTTTTGCATTCTCATTTTGTTGACGAAACGGTCAATGAAGGACTTCTCATGAAGTATCGATCTCCGAGCTATTTACCAGACTTGTTTCACGTTCGACCAAGTCTCTAGTGCCTTTTCTCGTGTGTCTCATTGTATGCCAAAGGATGCGGGTGGTAGTATTCACCTGTATTCGCATATAAACGCACAGCGAGGGAGAGAGCACAACGCTCCTTTATTATGCAGGAAACGTTGGGTTTGGTTCGTTTACTATACTCTCACCGAAGTTGCTGCTAGGCGTGCCTACTAAAGACAGAAAAACGACGTACGCAGAATGCTTAAACGGTTACGGAATATCTTTGTGGAAGAGCCACTAGCAGTGTAGCCACGTTTACCGGTTAATTAAACTAAGTTAAGAAAAGGCGACCAAACTGATATGAGTCACGAGACAATGAGTGTCATCCATGTTAGAATAAATTCACGTTACCGAATTAAAACTCGTTTGGTGGACTCACGCGTAGATTAAAACTTACGTGTGAGGCAAAAAAATGTTGATTACTTTTTGCCACGTAATTAGAATATTCATATTAACATTTTTTATATCTAGTGAAGGAGCGACACGGTTCAAAGACTTTGGATGAGCAGTAACGAGCATTGGGATGAAAAGGTAGCCTCGTTAAGGGTCAGTCAGGATGAGGGTATATCCTCCTCAGTCGACAAAAGAGGAACGTATAGATGCGAAAAGTGAGATGGAAGCTTCGCCGAGAGCCTCTGTAATTGCCATGAAATTGGAAACTCGCTCTTCGGCTCTTGGGTATTCCGAGGGCTCCGGTGTGTCCGGCCTGGTCTGCGTATTCCGGTCGTGTCTGATTTGACCCAGCCGATGGGTTGTTCTCATCGTTATGGAGTACAAATTATATTACACCATTGTGAATAAAAAGCCGCGTGAAGACTATTCTGTAAATATGGAATTTAATCCTTCGGGGCTAGAAATTGAAGAACATGATTTTCTTACGTCGCCCATTATTTGTTCTTGTGTTTCATGGCATAAATTCAGTAGTGCTTCAGTGGTAATTCAGTAGTTTTTTTTTTTTTTTTAATTTGTTGAAATGCGAATATTCATTTTATGTCTTATAAGTGTTATAGTAAATCCTGGCTTGCTGATGGTGAAAGTGTTGTGCAGTTGCTTTCAGATTGTGCAGAATTGCTCGACCTCGCGCGGTTGTCTCATCAAGCTTGCTCGCGCGGAGCATCTAAATTGCGACAGTGCAAAACAAAAGAGCTTCTGCAGCAAAGAGTTGAGAGAAAAAAAAAAAAGAAGAAAAAACATATGCACGCCCATTCATTCGAGACACGAATGCAACTGAAAGAAAGGACTCTGTGTTTTATCTTTCACCTCGTTAAATAAATAACGAATTTTAGTGACTACCTTTGATGTCGGCTACGTCACCGTTTGAATGTCGCATACTGAAGCTAAAAGTTTTGTGAGCAAAAAAAAAAAAGAACATTTCTTGTGAGAAAAAAAGCATAGAAAACAATTTCTGTGTAATACTTTTTAACGACGGACTATGTATGCTTGAAAATCATATAGAATCGTCTCCTGAAGATTTTGACAACTATACGGGTTAAGGTACTTTTTATGAAAAAAAAAAAAAATGTCCTCAAAAATCGTTGTGGTCCTTCCAAGACATATCTCGCATAAAAACTTTTCATAATTTTTTAAATTTTCAAACTGCTATAACTTATAAACATTTGGGAATCCCACGAAAAGAAAAAAAACCCAAAAATTCGGTGATCGCTTACAGACTTCGAGGCAATTTTCTTTTTATTGATTTCGATGCGATTAATCGTTTACGAGATATTACAGATTAAATGAAAAAATGAAAAAATTTGGCATATTCCGGCAACATTTTTCTTTTTAATTTTCAAATTTGGTGCATCTATTGACACCGCTGAATTTGATTTTTAGAAAAAAATTGAGAATTATTTTTTTTTTTTTTTGGGTAACGAAATTCATGCCTCATATATGGAATAAATTGAATCGAAAAAATCGGTTATTAAACGTCAGATTTACCGGATATTATAGTTACATATTAGGTTCTCCCTGTGTGATGATCTCCGTCTGCTATGCTATATATACGTATGCACTACTCAAGTGTGTATAAGTGTACCCTACCCCAATCCCGAATCAGCGAAGCTTACTTCCTCTCAGATGGGCCCGTAACAAAACTGACCTTCTGTCTGCGTGGCTACAATTAGGGAAAAGAAATCTTCGAATCACTTCCCATGTCCAAAAAACGCCATAAGGACGAGGTGACTTCTGAAGCGAAACCAACGCGATGCGACTCATCTTTACGTTCTTTTGCGACGCCTCAAATTAGCGAACAAGGCCATCGGAATAAGATTACAGTCTCATCCGGATTTTACGTTGAGATAAAAAAAAAACTTCACGTCCGAAGTTCATTTGTATACTGTTAAGCACTGCTGCATATATAGCAGTTGAGTCATATTCGCTGTAGGGGGTAAAAACGTGAATTGATAGTTCCCATACAACCAATTTAAAAATGAAATGAAATTTTTCGTGAATAGCTCTTTTAATTTCAAGTGAGGATAACGAGTTTCCTGCTTTCAATCATGTTTTCTGATAGATTCGTATATTGCAAAACGCATAGTGAATTGCGAGAGTGGAAAAATTCGAGGGAGAATATGTTGGAAAAATGATTTGAGCATTCGCTACAAGAGAGGCGTATTAGTGTAGAAAGATTGGAAAAATAAAGAGATGACGTGGATAAAAAAGAAAAATTCGATAATGGCCCTGGACGTTTGTTGCATTTTTGCAGATCGCGCCCAACCGCTTCGCAAAGTAACAAGTGTGCTGACAAAAAAGAAAAGAAAAAAAAAAAAAAAAAAAAAAGAGCGAGTGATGAAGATTTACGGATTAGAGGATTACACTGTAATATCGGGAGTTCTTTACTATGGCACGAACTCTTCCATTGCATGCATTAACCACGCTCACTGAGTTCTATTTTCATCTCGGCTTATCAATACTGACAGTCAACTCTCATCAGAAATTGAAGTGAAGCTGCTCGGACGTGAATAATCTACCGGAAAAAAAAAAAGTATCGTTTAATCCATTCCGCTGAGAAGTGATAAAGGGTTGTGATTTGTACGCTGTATTTAGAATTCATTTTGGATGGTTTATTTCATTAAGGTTGTCTCTGCGGAGCAGTCAAGTCGATCGAGTACTATGAGATTAAAAAATTGTTTGTACACGTTTTAAAGGGGAAAAAAATGTAGCGTGTACTAACATAAACCTGGTGTGGATAGGTTCTACTTCATGTAAAAAAATGCATAAGAAAAATTTACGTAAAAATAACTCGCTTTCCGCTGATATAAATCTATGGGCATATCTTTAATGCAGCTTTTCTCAAGTTAAATCGCATTAACATCGATTTTTCTTCAGAAAGCTATACATTGATTACGTAGCATCGATAAGATCAATATTATTTGTTGACTTCTTGTTACAAGAAAATAACAAAGAAAGTTGCAGTCGAATGTCAGCAAGCCCTCCGAATCTAACACACTGTGAGGAAAAACGTTGCAAGAGGACATACACGAGAGGTATAGAAGAAAGTACCCTGAGGGAGTGGAAGCTTTTCTCAAGAGGCATGTTCTCCAATTGTCGTTACATCTTACCTATACGACTCTGCCCCGTCCTCTTACTGTCGAACAGCAAACATTCGTTGCGGATTTATTCTCGTCGAGTGGTCACTTCTCCAGTCGTCCACTCGCAATCGGTTCCTTTAACAACTTGTGAGATCGAAGGGTCATTGCATGCACACATTTGTTTGCCCAGCCCTTTTTCTCATCCTGGAAATTCACGAATAAGTTTCGTGATTTGTTAGCTGTTCAAATTCTTACACAGATTATATTCTCATGTTCATCAATTTAGTTTCTTCATGAAAGGAATTTGTGAAAAAAAAAAAAAAATGAAAATAGCGAGGAAACAATGTGCTACATGCGTAGTTTGCATAGTTTTGTTTATAACAAAAGTTGTAGAATGTCAAGATCAACGAATGTTGAAAGATTTATAAATTAAAAATTATAAATTCTCTACAATCGAAAATAAAAACGTAAAAATTGATTTGAGAATTTTTAAATCTCTTGAGCAACACAATATGATATTACAATATTTTATACTATACAGATGCACTCGAAATTGTCTGGAAATTGATAGAACTATCTTCGCCAAGCGTCATCAATAAGCCAGCAGTTCCAAAATCCTCTCGAGAGTCTTACTTCAATTCTTCCAAGTCAAGGAGAAAAAAAATGGGGAAATAAAAAAATCAACAAGAGGAGCAAAAGCCGCGAGTCTTCGACTCGTTTTTCCCGTCACGTTTCCACGGTACAAACGTGTGTTTCAGATCCTAAGGCGTTTTCCGATCCTCTGGCCCTTTATTAAGTTTTACCCTCGATAACCCTTATACCTTTTGTTTGAAGTGCGCAGGCACACGATACGGCGGCAATGGGGTCACAGAACGATTCTCTCGTTTTCTCTGCCAAGCCACAGTCCCGAAATCGAACAGAACTTAATTAGCCTCGAAGCTATTATATAGAACTGGGTATATCCGCGCGGCGTGACATAAACAGGCAAAAGAATTGATTGCAAAGGCTCTTTGCGTTTTAAATGGAATTATTGGGAATTTTATTGTTAAAACAATAATTTCCTCAAATTTTTCTCAATTATATTCAGAATAATATTCTTAATATTTTATAAGAATATATGAATATATACAAATTATTTGAGATTTTTTTATCTCATTTTTCACCCAGAATAAACTTTTTTTCGATCGTTTTGTTTTTATTGACTAATTTTTCGATGGTCATATTTTCCCAGATTTTTTGCAAAAAATTTGTCTTGCCTCTTTTTTTTTTTCTTTCAATTATCTCATGAGGAGCTATTATTTGATTAGGTCCTGCAAATAGACTAGCTATGTAACCGAGGGCTGTTTTTTGTTCCCAGGAGTATCGTAGTATTGCTTGGCAAACTCTGCAGAGATTCACTCGTGGCCAATCAACACGTTTTCTGATAGAAAAAATAATTGCGGCAGGATGGGCAAACTGGCGTGATTCAGACTAGCCAGAGGGAGCAGAACCTTTTTTTTCGATTCGATTTCGCTGAGGGCACACACGTAGGTTTGCGTGGCCTTTGGGCACGCACTTGAGCGACGTAGGTATCTGCACCAACATCCAGGGCTCGCTACCAGTGGCTCTTCAGTGCTCATCCGGACAACACCCTACAATGTTCGGAAAAAGCAGAAAAATTGAAAGCCAGACGAGAGCCAATGCAGCCTCCGGCTTATTTACCGGACCATCGATGCGTCTAGTTTCAGCCCTTTTCATTATCCGTCTATTCTATAGATGACCCATCGATAAACAGTAAGAAATAATTTCGTAAAATCCGAATACCTCGTTTCATTAAAAGCATCATTTTATCATTTACGATTTTTTCTTTAACTGTAACGTGTGCAACAGAAGAGTAATTTTGTAAAATTCACAAGCACACACATTTATCAAGCAGCTTTGATATAAAATGTTTTTTATTTTGATAAAGGAATATTTAAATGGTAGGAAGAAAAATATTGTGCTATTCCTAAATAGTCAGAAATAATAACAATTTTTTCAAAAAAACTGTTGATTTTAATTTAAATGTTTTCTTTTAAAAACAAAAATAAACACAAGTAAAATAAAAAATAGAACCTCGTGTTCTTGGATCGTATTTTACGTGTAAAAGAAAAATATAGTTTTTTAAACCAAAATTCGAATTTCACGTCTGGACTACATATAATTATTATATCACAACTAGGCAAGCATTCTATGATGAACAAGATTATTTTCTAATTATAAATATTTGAGGCGAAATCCATGTTTCTGAACAATGCGTCGAAATCCCCAGGATGAACCTACACGTATGCATAGTTCAACTAGATTATACAACATCCCACTATTTTTTTTATTCTCCTTCCTTTCATTCCCGTTATCGACTATATAACAAAGAGCTTAGTTTACGGGTTGAATAGTTGACGGATTATACCTGTGGAAATTCCCCGAGATTGAATGTACTCTCGTGAATAATCCACGAATATTTATGCTGCCAAAATTTCCACTCTCTGTGCTTGGTATGTTACATTCTATGAGCGGGTGTGTTTCGACCCTGCCTTTGCGTGACGTGTAATATTTATATATATATATGTGGAACAACCACTGGCACGCTCATACCATTGCGAAATATGACCAAGCTTGCCGTACATATCTGACGCATTCCCAGAGGGCGTAACCCTTAATCCCTTTACGACAGCAAAATACATAATGTCTCTTTATACGCCCTAGCGCCGAGGCCGTGTGAGGTCAAATATTCATACGAACAATACGGATTGTGTAAACTGAGACAAAATTGGAGGCAACTGGAAATTTAAGGAGAACCTTTTGACGATTCAAACCGCATATATCAACTCTTTACGAGAGAGGTAAACTTTAATCCATTCGTCATTTAAGGTAAAAACAGTTACCGCACACGTCCCAGTTGTGTCGCACATCACCGCGTATATTTCATTTTATTAAGCATTCCGTGAATAAAACACTGCAATTGCTTATATTGTGAGAGCATCGTCAATATTTAATTACCGGATTGAAAAATTGTTGGTTACCACTCTGCGGGAATTATAATTTAATTTATATGTTTAATCACAGCCACACGTTCTGCAGATTTATCATATTTCGTGTCGAAAATGCTAAATAGAGACGAACGCTTTTTGGCTCTCATCGTTTGGCTTTTACGTTTTTTTCGCCGCGAATTATTGTTTATGTTGTATGCGTGACACAACAATTTCAGTCGATTCGGTTGAATAGTTTACGAGTTATCGCAGTTATGAATTTTAGCCCCTCTGTATACATACACACATGCATAGATTCGGACGCTTTTTGCTAAACAATTTTTCTTCATATTTTAGATCATTTATTTAGTATACTGAAATATTTTTAGAGGAACGGAATATTTTGCAAATTATGGATAATTATGACTAAACACTCCCAGCGAGGATTACGAATTGTGTATATAGATGCCTCACTGAGAATCCCTTGGGCAATCCTCAGAGGTCGTGGAGACGTGATGCTTGTTTCCAAGTTTAAGTTCTAAAACGCTTTGGTAACTTCGAAATTAGTGGGGAAGCAGCTGAAGCTCTCTCCACCGTTCAAGCTTTAGCGTGATAAACGTCGGCTTTGAGGTTTCCACTCGACTGGTCGACTCTACTTAACACATTGAAAAAAGGACTTTCTAGTGAAGCTGAAGGCATATATGTCTGTGAGAGAATTCAATCCAAAATCCGTTCCATACGTCCAAGAGAAAAAACGAATGGAAAACATTTTTCACACCACCTTATTAATACCACTTGAGTTTGCTTTCTTAATTCACTGAAATTTCAAACCCTCCTCTCAGTCGACAGGAAATTTAAAAATTAAGTCTTCCATTTAATAAGTATTATTTCATCATTCTTAGCGATTTTCTTACAAAGTTTTCGCTCAATAGAAGGGAAACGACCCTCTTTACGTATCGGCTGAAAAACGCAGAGGGAGCAAAAAAAATTCACTGCTCTGATTCTGCTTCTGATGAGGTGGGGCTACCCTACCATGGAATTTAATTATTCTGAAGTAATGTTATATATTGTACGACGTATACCGGCGAGTGCTTTAGAGCCGATCTTCGCGATTTAAAGTTTCACGACTTTCAAGAGGTTTCATTTTTTTTTTTTTTTTTTTTTAATATATTAAGAATTCAGGAAGAAAAGCCTTCATCTAGAAAGCACTATAAAATAGAATAGCTTTTTAATGACTATATGGGGTTGATTGATATTAACTAAATAGAGGAACATCATTAGTGGTGGACAACAATGGTCAAATTTCTACTTTGCATTCTTGTTTAAAAACAATTGCAGAAAATGAGGAATTCCATGGAATGATATTAAGAAATTAAAAATTACGGAGGACTCCGAAATATTTTATTTAAGTAGAGGCTGTAGACTTTTGAAATTTACTCTCCTGTGAAGTGTTTTTTCAACAAACTTGCACACATATTTTTATTTATTACGAGTATTATTTTCTCAGATCTCCAAATATAAAGCAGAAGCAAAAGAAAAATCGTTTAATACACAATAGTCCAATCTCAATATAGGAGAATTTTTTTCATACCAAATGTCAACTTTGAATTGATAGACATATTATTTATCGTAAAAAAAATTAAATGTTTCGAAAACACATTTTTCATGAAAAAACATTTAATGGAAACAGTAACAAAAATTTAGAATTGATTCGATTAGTGTGAAGAGCTCAAACTTCCTTAAGCCACCCACTGATACACTCACATCCACCTACATATTTTTTCTAACCCATTTTTCAGAACGTTTCTGATAATTTTATATACTCTGACAAGAAAATCTCGATTTTTTGTTTCCACGAACACAGAGCTTCCTCTATGGGGAAATAATAAAGCAGAACTTTTTTTTATGGGAAAAAGACTTTAATTTCAAATAATTAACGAAACGCTGTGAAACTTTCACTCAATTTTTAAGAGTCAAATCGAGCAGAAAGTACCATATATCGATGCAAAAAACTGAATAGATGTAAAGCATCGAAACATAACTGGAGACTTCCCTTTAATTCATAGTTAATATTTGAGTGCACGAAGCAAACTAATTCCGCGGATTTAATCTACAAACGTACCGAGTTTTATTTAACATTGAGACACGCGGATTTTGCACGATACTGTGGTGTATATTTCTACGTTTGGCTGAGTGCAAAGTTGACTCCTGTATACCGAAGTCGAGGAGGGGAGTTAATACAGCTTGGATTTTCGTACTCCGAGAGTCGTATTCTCGAGTGTACCGTCAAAAACGTTGAGGTAAGAAGGAACCACGGTGCCCCTGGGTGCCACTGTAACGCTACGTCCAAGATATTCGAATTTCTAGATTGGAGCAGACCCAACAATCCTATGACTACGACTTAACTTTGTACGCAACCTCCGTCTGTACAAAACTTCCAATCTGCCTCATTGTAGTTTACTACACTCGCCTAATTTCCATGTACTTGAGAAAATTGTCCACAAATGAATTGAGCCCGACAAAATTTATGTGGATAACAATTGCCACTTCAATACTTCATGAAAAAGTATACTCGCTTATTCCAAGATTGAACTATTTAATTTCACTTATCCTTCCAAAACGTACTCCACAGATTATAAAATAGTTTGGTAAAGTGAATTATATTTTTTATTATAAAACTGATGTTTTATGCTTCGTGGAAAAATAATGTACGGTGGTAACATTGTTGATAAATTGGTAACCACTGTAATCGATACAGAAGTTTGAAAAAAGTTTCGTCGTACTAAATAGCCGGTGATGGGCGTTGCATTAAATAAATTTATTAGTCACGGATTTTAATAATTCCCAGCAGCTTAGTGGCTTGAACTAAAGAGTAGATAATCACAGAATCCACGTAGGAAAGGGTTATCACGGTTCAATGAACGTGGAATAACTCTGGCACCAGTTTTTTGTGTGTTATACATTATACGCCGGGTATTACCGCTGGTGTCTGACTAAAAAGCTGGCAGTTCTACTTGAGCGAGGACGTGAGCGCTCCTAAAACGTTTCTTGCAGCTCTAATTACGTCAGGTGTTCCTATATCGTACAGTTCCTACGTGTACCGATAAAAAGTATGACATTAAATCCTTGTGGGTATAATGATATGAACATATTCTTAGGAGTATGTAAATATAGAAATGGTATTTCGTATTTATCATTTTAATCAATTAGAATAACAGTACGGCATAAATTCTGATGTATTAGCATTATCTTCAAGGAGTAATTTGCCAGAAACAGTATCAGATATTCATGCACCTTTTTCTATTATAAAAAAGCAATTCTCGGTGGACTATAGTTACGATAAGCCGGGTAATGTAACGTTATCAATTTGAGGCGGTACAGGCGATAGTAGCATCTGGGACACTGTAAGTCGATCGCCCGATGGTAGGAAACTTAATATACTGGCTCACAGAAGTGTTTATCAAGGTGGAGCAGCCTGCGCATTCTCACCTTAACTTTCACTACATTCAACGCGTTAAAATTAAAATAACATTTTTGCTATTCTTATATTCAGCGATCATAAACAATAACGTTTTTACTGGCGCATAATTATTTTGCACTGTTATTAAAAACTAACTGTTTGCAATTCACCATAATATTATAATAATTTAGAAGCAGGGCTCTTCTGTGAAAATGGCAATAAACGCTTCACTTGTATAGATGCAAAATATTTTTTTAATAATCCACGAAACAAGTTTATCGAAGTGCATTTTGTTGCCATGAATATTGTCAAGCCAAGGTAATTTAAACCAATATCGACTTGGTTACTTGGTGAGCCTGCACGCTATTGTAAATTTGCTCTGCGACGGGATTTTGGTATTCAGTATTCAATCTAGAATTTATACTCCCACGAGGCTCTGCTGCTGGTGCTGCTTCTGTAACTATGCTTGCTTAGTTATTTTGAGCAAAAGAGACCCGGTGAGGTTCGCTTCCAAGGGTACCTGACGTGAGAGTATACCGACTCTCTCGATACATACATGAATGTATTTAACTTTTGCTGCACCCATTACTCTCCACTACTGCACATGCAGTATAACATATTCGCTGTTGGTTGAAATGCGAATTGTTGCACGCGATTCAGTCGAACGTGTTGTTCCTAATCATTCCCAGGCTGGCTCTTAAGTTCTTGGATTCCCTCAGCAGTACAATTATTCTGAAATTGTTGAAAACACATTCGGACCGTTTGGAACGTTTCCAAACCGAATTAACCGCGGTACACGTATGTGCTACTTACCTATGCGAAATATCGCGATAATAGCTTTAATACCCTTCCTATTTTTTAAAAGAGCGGTTCCAGTTCTTCAGTTTTTGTAAACGTGATTTGTTGTATATATAGCATTACAAAAAAAAAGTAGAACCTTGCAAATTGCTTCCTCATTGTTTTACATTTTTTTTTAAATGTTTACATGTATACATGAGGAAGTACGTTTATCTACTTTGGCTGCCTCATAGAGGAAGCTTTGTAGAGAAAACAATTTGCAAAGTTCTACTTTACATACATGTAAACATTTTTTAAAAATGTAAAATTATGAGAAATCAATTTGCAAGATTCTACTTTATAGGCTTGTTTGTCCATGAAAGGCATTTTTACCGATTCACGAATTTTTTATCACAAAAATTGAAAATATTTTATGTTTTCTTAGTTTTTTAGTCAAATATATTTGTTATAAAATATAAAAATATTCAATATATTATTTATTAAAAAATAAAATATTAAAAATATTCTTTAAATATTATAGTATATCAGATGAAGGCAATCCTCATGAAATTTAAACTTCTCAACCGATTTTCTTCAAATTTATACTCAAACCTTGCTTTACGATACTCAATACGTGAAATAAATTTGAAGCCGGTATCTTTTAATTTGTCCAAGCTAGCAAACGAGATTTTTCAAAGAAATAAAAAGGGTTATTAAATTCGATCTACTCGAGCGATTTGTGCGAAATTTGAATTAAAATCTTGTTTCATCAAAATCTAGAAGTAAAACAAATTTAAGCCCGACTTCTGTCGATTTGCCGTTCTTGAGATATATGAAGGTTTGAATTTTGCAAGCCACACACTCACATACACATTCATCACAGTCACCCAGATTTCATTTTACTGCAATATTCTTATGTAGAAATTCACAGAAGAATATTTAGAAGGTATTAAGTACAATTTTGTAAAATTTTCTTGAAATTCTTACAAAATAAAATCGACAGTAATAAAGGGATCATAAAAACAGACGAGAAATGCACAAAAAGAAATATTTCTCTTGATTCTTGTAGCATTTCAAGAGTCTTTAAAAGTTAGGAAGTATCATGGACTTACCCAGCCATTCAATCGACATTAAACAACCGATGTTTACCAATAAATTCTTCGTAACTCCTGAGATCTAATAAGCAAAGTTTATATTTACCTTACTTGTTTAACGACCGCAAGGGATTGAAGTCGAAACCATCGACGCGGTTTTTACACAGTGCAGCGTCAATATTTATGGCTACAGGTAACCTGTGAACTTGCCTCATGCTCCCGGGACATTAGGTCAACCCCGTTCCAACCCCGTCACTTAATTTATCGGGCTATTTCTATACGGGAAGCTAAAGCGGCACGCGAGGCATTCGCTTTCGAGCAGCGTGCACCGGGACGAAATCGAATCATTGACAGATAATCCGATTCAGACGCTACGGAGATACTATATATGCCGTTCCTCGCCAACAACGTATACTATCATTTTATCCTGATGCTTGATTTCCGCACTGTTGCAAACTATAGGACATTTCCGATTGTATAAGAGAATATATAATCAATTGTATGTCTTTCTCGAGTGCTGTTAAGGTGGTTCGCTTATTATGACAAGAACATTTATTTCCGTCGAGAGGAATTTGGCTAAATCGGCTATATCATATTATATAAGTACCGGATAAGTAAAAGTTGCAAAGTTCAACTTTGTAGATTGCTTCCTCATTAATTTTTTTTTTTTCATAAAGCGATCTCTACGAGGAAGCTTATTTATTAATTTTGGCTTCCTCATAGTGGAAACTTTGTAAAAAATGAAAATGTAATCTGTTGAAACATGAAAAATCTCAAATTGCTCCAAAATCAAAACCCATTTACCGATCGTCATCAAATTTAGAAAAAAAAAATTCCCGAAAACAAAGCTTCCTCTATGATGGAGCAAAAAGCGAGTACATTTGGAAAATATTCTAGGGCAAAAGGGCCCTAGAAAGTACTATTGAATAATAAATAATTAGAGATTATCTGAAAAAGTGCATCTACCATATTTTCCGGTTATACCAGACTCTCTGATTTATTGTTAAAAGTTAAACAAACGTTGGACAATAAACAACAGATTGTAATGAAATCTATGAGTTGTAAATATCGCGTATTTCGTTGTAGAAATAATTTATTCGTTCTTGATATTCCGTTATTAAGTTATAAATTGTTTTCGCCAGGTAACATAATAAGTTTCTGCAATTAAGGTCAATGAGTCAATTAATGGCAAAGCCAATCAATCTCTGGTGTTCAATTATCGATGGACTAATTATCAGATGATGTCTGTGAGCTTTTGCGTTACATATACGTCGCACATCACTCGTTTTTCAACAATCTCGTTCCATTTTGCTGCACGTCCAAGCTCCGTTCGGTGGCAATAAATCACGACATCCAGTCCGAAGATTCAGTACAGGCTTCACGGCGATTCGTTTGGACGTTGTTTACGTGTACGATATAGAGTACGAGGAGGTTGAGAAGTTGAGCCTCGGCTTAAGCGAGGCAAAATAATTAAGTCCTTTCTCGAAACTCCCTGTTGCGAAGCAATCTTTTACCAGTGTCAACGGACACTCTAGACACGCTTCGTCAGTCCGGTGGGAAATAAACGAGAACAGACGACGAATCTGGAAATCGATAAACATACATTTTTATATCGCGATTTCATCCCGCGTGAATTTTCTTAATCCAGAGATATTCACTATCGTAAGAGACTATAAAGATTATTCGACTTTTTTTAGAGTTTACCTTTTTTACATTTCAAAAGCATCGTTCAAAGATTGAAAATGTATCTGTTCATCAAATCAGAGTTCATTTTCTAAAGCCATTTCTATAGTCGCTCTGTTGATGGTCTGAAGACAAATAAACAATAAGCTTATTTTTAATTAAATTACAGTAGCGACCTTTGAATATGTTTTTACTCACCAATGATTAACGAGATTTTTTCTTAGAGTACTTGGGCATTGCTTTTTGAGTTGAAAGATTCAAATAAAAAAGAAACGAAGTTGAAAATGAACCACCCTAGGCAAGACCCTTGTGAATAACGTATTTTCGACTATACGGAAGTACCAGGGATGTTGGTCGTGAAATCGTTTATTGCGAAACAACTTGCCCAGACGACCTTATAATGGATACAGACGGGCTATTATGACATTCGGAGTATCGCTCTCTAGTGGTTATCTTCATTGTTACTGTTACTGCAGCGTAGACCCATCGATGCTACGTACCCCCAAACAACTGCAGAGCTGTTGTATCATGCAGTAGAGAAACACACCCTGTGTAAAAGCATCTCGCCTCGAGGAATTTGTATTCCATCGGGAGGTTCCACTGTATAGTACACGTGAGAAGAAAAAAAAATTATCTCTCCGAAATGTTTTCGTTGCAAAACGTGCAGCAATATCGCAAGAGACCGCTTCAGCTTTGCGCTCGTTTTCTAAAACCCTTCGACTCTGGAAAATGCGACCGCGTTGAAGTACTAGGGACACCAAGGGACACTAATCTAGCCCTGCTTCCCTTCGGCAATCTACCAAAGATTGCCATTCAATGACCCAACGTTCACCTCTACTGCCGCGTTATACTCTACGAAATTTCTGCAGATTTGTATTCGTCGACGGCACCACGAGATGCACATGACTCTGTGATAGCGAATGGAGATACTACGCGAACACGAATTTATGGAGAATTCAGGGACACGGAAATTTGTTTTTGCCTTTGACGCTTTTGCAGATAGTGTTTTCATATAATTGTATTATTAATATGCTAGGGATTATCTTTGAGTATAATTTCAAAGTTTCTTGTGAAATCTTTTGATCCCAGAAGGTTTTCATTCACAGCAAATCTTTCCTGCATAAGATTCTGAAATTAAAAATGGGATGGTGTCCTCGTTAGGGTGACCTTTGTTTGCGGTTTGATCGAATTTTTATCGCCCCTCTTGCTTCCAAAATGGTCACAAATAAATTAAAATAAAACCTGAAATTATTTTAGATTTGTATTTCAACATTTACACTCTGTCCACGGGGATTGTATTTTTCCATTTAAAATATATGGAGTTTAGTTTAGTTTAGTTTAGTTTATTGTAACACTATTTATGAATCGTAAACTTTAAAATTTTCAGAAATTAATCACTCTATATCTTTACGAGAAGAAATGATCAATTCCTCGCCTTGAAAATAAAAAATTCAAAACATTTGAAAATCCTCAAAAGATTAAAAAATACACGTTTGTGTTTTTTTCATTTTTTGTTCCTTTACATTGCATCTAAAATATTTCATCATTAGTCAACGTAAATCTGCCCTTAATTAATTGGAGCTGATAAACGAACAAAATTAAGAAGAATTATAAATGAGTATAATATAATCGTTAAATATTCACACTTATTTGTGCAGTTTGATAAGAAATTCTTGAGGAATGATTTTGAAATCAATTTAAATGCTGCTATACGCATACTCGTTCTCTTTCATCTCAACAGGCATGATACTGATCCATCCGTATATACAGATATAGCTCCATGTATTCCTCCTTTGACATTCTACGTGAAGTTCTTAACTTCATTGATATCACGAACGCTCGCAGGGCTACGAGAATAGCAGTTACGTATCAAAGATTTCTCTACCACGCTTCCATGAATGTCTGGAGACTCACTGACACGTGACGTGATTCTTTTCATAAGTTCTCTAGTCCTATTGCTATATACTGACGACTACCCTGGATTTCTATTGGCATGCAATCCAGTATGAAGCGTGGAAACTAGCATTCCTTCGATGTAAGATCCTGGTAACCAGGGTTACTATGGTCGGACACGATAAGAATGTGTTTTCAACACACAAACACATTCTTATCAAATGTGTACAAACTTTTCAAATGTGCCGTTGTACCGCGGATGCTAATCATGTTGCGAACGAAGAGTGTCGCAATAATTATAGAAAGTGTGGGAGCATAATCAGGCACACAAGTCCAAAATATGAAGTTAGGGTAATCCGCTTGAAGCGAAGCCGACGTACCCAGGGAGAAAGAGAGATAGATTTGCAGTCGTTATTTCGACAGGGTAGCCTCATGTCAATACATTACGCATTTGCGATGGAGTTACGAATTTAGAATGCACTTCCATATCGAAATTGATCGATACTAATAAAAAAAAAAATTACAGTCGTATGACTGCAACATTACAAATCAATGTAATCGACAACGCAACTAAAATCGTTCAGTTATTTCCCAGTACAAGATATCGCGATAAATGAATGTTTTAGTTTTATTAAATGTTCAACATTTCAAACCCCGACTTTAATGGAGAAAACAAAACACCTTTTCTTCTTTATTATTTTTTTTTTGCGGAGATGGTTCCGAGGATTGTGAAAACACTACCGTGGAAAAAAAAAATGGTCATAAAAATAAGCCGCTACTACTAGAAGTAGAACAAGAGCGTGATAAAATCGGTGGGGTCGTATAGGGTAGAGTACGACCTTCCAAAGGTATAGTCAGACGTAGTTAGAAGTAGTCACGCCTCTCTCAGCGTGTATTCAGATCCGCAACAGCTTTGTAGTCATATGCAAACTGAGATGATAATTCGCTGGCGGGAAAACGCTTGGGCCTCTCGCCATCTAGCGGGCATCGTATTGAAACATTTAGCGGCGAGGCTTATTCGTGAATCGTTATAGAAACAATTCAGAGAAGGATTTACGAGCGGACAAAATAATGTTTCTATAATGTCTCAAGAATATATGACAAATATTTCGAAATATTCATGAACCATTTGAAGTATAAAAGAACAACACTTTTGATACATTTCCAAAATATTTTCTTGCACTGTGGGAACACAGTTTTTGTCACCAATGTTGTACTTTCGAAGATAGCCATCCGTGATTAATCTAGATTTAGCTGTATCAGATAAGCAGGAAGGTATCATAGTTTCCGCTCGACCGAACGTTACATTTACAATGTCGCCTCTCCGCTCGATGTGTTTCTGAACGACGGTGCATTACAAGCGATTGACACAAAGAGCTTGTGTCGCCTTATGAAAAATTCTATTGGTGCGAGCTCTGTGAACGCGAAGTATGAAAGCTTTTCACCTCGCATCGATTCTGTCAATCGTCAGTTTTACTGCGCTCTAAAATCGTCAACTTGAAAAGTTATAACCCCTTTCGTTCAACCACCTTAGTACTCTACCGTAGATTTCACGTAGTGAGAGTGCTGCGCAGTTGCTCGAGAACGCATCGAGCACCGACATGGCGTAAAATCGAACATAACATTATTACGTAAAAATTGACCGTGAATCGTACACTGTAGGAATGTCATCGACAGGGTGAACGAGCGAATAAAATGACAGAACAGCACGACGGTTGTCGTCTAGATTCCTCGAACTCTTGGGTCTTGCGAATAACTTCGAGATGACTCTACAAGACGGGGCAGGGGCAGGAGGGGGGGGGGGGGGGGTGCAGTCGTTCGAACTACGTGCGCGGACAATTGACAAATGCCGTAATCTAACTTTGGCCATCTCGATGCGAATAGCGAATGACTCAAGACCAGCTGCAACCACCCCGTCACGATGAAACATAATAGAAGCACCTTCATCGGGTGGCGCCAGAGGCGAGATTCCTCGCAACAAAATGTGAAATCATGACTGTTTTGGATTCCTGAGTCTTCTTCCCGAAACTTTCGACACCTTTTCCCGCGCGTATACTTAAACTTGGAATTGCATTCATGGGAGAATAAAAGAAGCTATCGCAATGTACTCCAATATTTGCCTCCCAAATGCACCGCCGGTGAAAAAATGGTTAGTGGTGTCCTGATTCAAAATATTTAATCCGTCTAATTTGTTGAAACACACCGAATCGGAATTAGTGAAATTATGCAATTTGTATGCGTCTAAATGTTCAATAAAAGTACGCTTAGAACAACAAAATTGCACCGTAAACGTAAAATTCGAAATTTGGGTGAAATGCCCTTTATTTTCAAAGATATTAAAAATCAAATTATAAAACTGGAATTTTCGTTTGAAAAGAATTAAAACACGGTTTGGGTTTGCCAAAAAAAAAAAGTTGCGAACATTGCTGTTTAATAAAATAATAATTAACAATATTTTCTCGTAAATGCGTAGGTACATAATTTCTTTTGAAATTTGCTATTTTTAAAATTCTAATCTTAATCTCATTGAATTACAGAATTTTATGAGAAATTTGAATAGTTCTGTTGGCCGGATTGACATGGAATGTCTCATACATCGAGCTGAACTCATTGCATCTCCAGTCACACAAACGTTTAATCACGTAACGAATAAGACACATTCAAGTTGTGACGACAATCATAAGTAAGCGAGTGTAACTTCGTTGGATAAATAAAATACTTGAAGTTTACACGCGTACGAGAACGATTTAAGAGAGAAGGTACACTTCCGTGTCATAATTTCCCACGGGTGTAATTTACCTCTGTGCATTGTCATGTGTAGTGCATTTTATTTGATATCACCATTCCTATTTTTTTTTTGTTTGTTCTCACTCCATCTTCACAACCCCTACAATGTTTGTTCGTTAGTTTTCAGCGTGTGTTTACTATTCGTCCATTTCAGTCATCCACTAAGCGCTAAGTGTCATTGCCAAGCATTTTTCTGCCGTTTGCGTAATGCCGGTGTTCTCGTTCCATCTAGATTAGGCGTGTAGTTGCTGTATTTACGGTTTCAACTGCCACGACCGAGCGTTTCTTCTCTCCGTCGTACTTTTGCCGCTCTTGCTGCACCTCAGGGAAAGAAAAAAAAAAAAAAAGGTAATTCGAATGACCTTTCGCGATGGCATTACGACGTGAAAAAGCAATGAAAAGAAAGAAACACCGGATGACGAGTCGGAAATTGTCGGTGATTGTGAAAAAAGGGAATACGTATAACGACCCTCGCGTCGTAAAGGCAGGAGAATTTTATGAGGCACTTCCTTTAAATGAGGAAACACAATTTCTAGTCTACTAAAGCCGCGTCTACCGCGCGCATTTTTGGCCGAAGAAAAGATCTTAACGAAATAAAGATGTTGCCTGGAGAAATAGATCTTCGCGTTTACGAAAGACAAAGCGACGTCGTGGTAGTTGAAATGTCTACATTAAAATTCAAATAAATTGCCTGCAATTTAGATAAACTTCATTTTAATGCCTTTTTCTTACAGTGAGTTCGTTTCAGTCCAAGATTCACGGTATTTGTTCCTATTCGCTGGTCTGCAGTTTTCGAAGTTACGTAACGTCGTCCCTATTTCGACTGGTTGATTGTTTAAAAAAACAATTATTGTGCCAAAGTTATGAACGATATACACAGAAATTTTTGAATTTTGATTGATTGATAAATGTATAATTGATTTTCGGAGAAATGTTGTTATTTTTTTAAATATTTAAGGGAAAGTACTAACGGACAGCACAGACAGACAGAAATGACTGAATGCGTGTTTTTTTAAATCTCAGCCATTCAAAATGTCTATTTACATAAAAATCTGGCACTAGGCTTTATTTTTGAATTGCAGTACTTACGCTTTTTCATACTCTCTATATGTGATGAGAAAGGTAAAATGTCGGAATTAAATTTTGGCTCAATGTCTCAAGTCTCAAATAATAATTTTTATCTCAGGTAAATTTCCACAATTTTGTAAACTCTTTTTTAAACATATCGAAACTGTCATTGTTACGTCCTATGGAATTGTCGATTTGCGGAGAATTCGTCTAAAAGACAAATCGTCTAAAAGACAATTCGTCTAAAACAAATCATGTAAAATAATTCGTCGAATACACAATTGTATTCGAAGACCAATTGTTATTAGACGAATTGTTTTTAGACGAATTATCTTTTAGCTGAATTGTTTTAGACGATTGTTTTTCGACGAATTTTCCGCAGACGTGAATTATCTCTTGTGTTAAAAATATGGATTTGTTTGAGGGCACACGTTACATGACAAACCGTTGCAAGTCCTTTCGTACAGCAACGGCAGGTCGAGATGCGTGTGAACACTGGTCGGGCATGTCCGCGTACTGGCGAATGTACAGCACCCGACGGCACAAATATACGGTCCAAGGGTAACGCAGGATAATTGTAAATTATTAGTCCAACAGTGCGTCGTTTATCTTCGTTTGTACGGCTAATGTTGAAACATTCTGCGTAAACCTGTGGAGCCTAGTCCACCTCGAAGATGAACGTACTCTAACTACGAATGCGTTTCCGTTATTCGATATACTCGTGTTCCGGCGGATAGCTTCAGCGAGCTATGTCCTTCCGTAATTTTCATTAAAAATTTTAGATTAATACATGCCGCCAATTCGTTCATTAATTTCATCTAACATCGGTCATAAAATTTCATCGAATAGACGCTAATTTTGTAGATTAACTTTAGAAGAATAGAATGGGAGAAAAAAAAACTGAGTACTTCAAAATCGGTAAAATATGATGGATTATTTTTTGCAAAGTTCAACAAAAAAAAAATGTTTTTATTGTATTATTCCCAGATTGCACAAATGCATTCTTTAATACTAAAAAATCGCATCCTACTATCAAGCACAATGCATTGAACTGCGAATGAACGATTGTTAATATTAAAGACGAATTTCACTTGTCTAAAACACAAGCTGCATTTATATACTCATTTAATCGATACGAGAGAAAAAGTTCACATTTTTTCTTTTACAGCAAAAATGTGAACTTTCATCACAGAAAATTACTAAAGTGCATTACTGCTTTGGAGAGTACATCCCTGGTGTAGCTATCTGACCGGCTCACTTTTCGAATCGACCGCTATGTAGTGGTAAATTGTTACCTGTTACCAGCATGGGAAGAGGATCATCCAGATTCTTTTTCAAAGTGGATCGAAGATAGCTTTGCAGCACCCTTGGCTCGCGTGCATTGCCCAGTCGAGTATGTCTTTGATCGACTTCACCGGGAATCCACTGGATAATCCACTCTACGAAGTGGAGTTGCGGATGCGTTGTTTGCGCAGTATTCACGTTTGCTCGATACAAACCAGGCGGAAAATAACGCTTCCTGTCACATCGTTGAAATAGAACTCTTCGAGGTACAAATCCCGCGTTGGTGTCTGCGTCCTTTGAATACTTGTGACTTATGGCAGACTCTTAAATCTTTCAGAAGTCAATTAATTACCGCAATGTAGTTTACTTAAGTAGCTGTTTATATTTTAATATTTATTCACTGCTACCAAGAGAAGTAGAATCCAAGCGTATATAAATACTGCTTATCATATTTATACAATTTCCCTATCAATGGGATATGAAATACATTTATCTCTGCCTTTGCCCGATGGTCTTACCAGCACTTTTATTGATTGTAGTTTTCGCTCGTTTTTCTCTTGAATACGTGAAACTTTGACAGCCCTTCTTTACGGATTAATTCGTTTCACCACAATGTTCATAAACTAATACATTCGGTCGATCATGGAAATAATTCTGTTCAAATATACGCGAAAACACATCTTAAATATATTTTATATAGATTTTATATATGTACATATGTCAATATTATAAAATATCTCGAAATTATCCGAGGTTCCCTGATTATCCCAATTTTATTGATTAACCAGAATTTGGTGATTTTGTAACCGAGCGAATTTTCGAAAATATGTAAATATTGCTGAACAGTTGTTTTTTATATCGCTCTACTGAAACTTAAAAAAAAAAAGTATCATTAGATAATCACGATTTTAAATTACTCGAATACGATGATATTTCGTTAAATAATCAATATTTATTTGTGATTTAAAATATTATTATTATTATTATTAGTTTAACAGGAATAACTATTGAAAGCACACGATTATGATAACATTTTGAAACGTTATCGAGCATAGCTACATTAACGACTTGTCTTGGGAACTAATTATAAAAAAAATTGCGATAAAACGCGCAACAATTACTCGCCTTACCGGCGCAGCTACGAGTGTTGATTCGCTGGGAAATGACAATATCAATGATCACGCATCTTTTTTATTCGCACCAAAGAGCATAATTAACAGCGTCTACTATGCAGTGGATCACTTAATTGCAATAATCGTTGGTTCGTGATGCGTATAATTAATGGGTCTGATTTCAGAAACGACTTTGTACGATTGTGCATACATACACATGCAAACAGCAGGTGCAACAGTGGGTGAATGTGCAGTGATTCAACGTCTTCAAGCGTGTAACAAACAGCTGGAGGGTACAGCGTAAATTGGTTGCAATTGGTGCAATTCCAGGAGCATAATTACTAGAGCGTGTAAAAAAAATATAATTTTTTTTTGTTGATTTCGATACGTTGCACTTTGTAAACTTTTTGTATTTTTTTTTTTTTTTTTTTTCAAGTAATACAAATAATATAGAGAAGATAATTTAGCCCATCATGGTAATATAAACAAAAACAATTCTCACAAATTATCGCTTTTTTTGTTACATGGAATAAAATGTGGGATTGGTAGCAAAAAAAAAAATTGGTCGGCCAGAAAAGGATTATTATTTGAATAAATTCTTCTTTTTACAAAGTTTAATTCTACGAAAATTAAAAAATGTAATTTTTAGATGTTGAAAATAATATTCTTGCGAATTTTGTTAACGAGCTTTGACGCCAAAAGCTGTTAAGCCATTTCGTAGTTTAACCTGACCTGGTACAACAGCACAACCCCGTGAACAGTTGACACCAACCGAGGTCAGGAGGAGCTAATCACTTTGAGAGCGACAACACCCACACAAACCCACATGCGTAAGCTTCAATTTGTAACTTCACGTTTACTCGCGTCACGTGTGAAATTCAAAGCCAACAAAAGCTACTTAGTTAAATGACGTATAGCCAGGCTGAGCACGTTCCGCGAAAATTATTCAGAAATATAAAGCGTTTTTTTTTCTATGAATTTCCCAACTTTCCTCTCACCCTTTCAGACACTTTTCATTATTAGCCAATTTGGAATATGCTACTCGGCGGTAATTTCTCTGAATTCTTTAAGATTTATTTTAACGAAGACTTAAGAGTTTCATTTTTCAATGAGGAAACACTTTGCAACGATCTAATTTGCAGAATTTTGAAAAGAAAATAAGCAAACTAAATATTTTTACACCCAATACGACAACTACAGTTTATTTCATAATTTTCAAAATTTATACAGATCCACAGAAAAAATCATCACTATCAAAATCAAATATTTGAGCAATAACAAAAAAATTACTTTAACTGTTTTATTGCCCAAATATTCAATCTTCACTTTAACCATTCTTCAGTACATATTGTCAATATTGTTTCTAATGACAAAAAAGATTTGACCAATTACTGATAAATAAAGTACCATCACAGAATGCTATAATTCCTGTTTTAAGCTTTGAATCCCAAATGCTTTATTAAAAATATACACAAAATCCTTGCACGAGAGAGAAAGCTTATAAATCTAAGTGATGTACTGTGGAGTTGCCTAATTTCCCGTTTCCAGTTACGCTAAAGTAAAAGAAAATAATAGCATTTTACTGCTGCTTTCTTAAATTGATAAGTGTACTATAACCTCGGACCGCTGGAGCTTGATATTTTTTTAATCTCGGCGGGTGCTCTTGGGATACGAAAACAAACGGGCGCCAAGTCGAGGGATAAAGATAATAGTCGTGAACGTTGTGCTTTGCTATCTATGGTAGTATAGTGTGGCTTTAAAGGTACATGAGAGGCAAACCCAAAGAAGAGCAAGGGATGATGGGGGGGAGGGGGGGGGGGTCAAGTGTACACTGTGGGGCGAAGGAATGTATTGTGATGCTCTCTGTGTAGTGGGTATGAGGCAATTTGCGCAAGTAGCTAATTACATGGCTCGTTACGGAAGCGAAGAATAATTTCATTCGTATTTTCATGGAATATTAAATTTTTCTCTTTTTCTTTTTCTTTTTCTTTTTTTTTTTTGCCGACTATAATACCGAGGGTTTGCGAAGGTTCCACAGTATACGCAAGACTATCCTGCTCTCCCTGCGGTGCGACAGCTATGTTATCCTCTAAATAGTTTCGAGATAAAAATCAGAATTCATAGCAATGTTTTTTTGCTGTTTTGCTTGTACCGAGGTGGCCAGATTAAACTTCAGTAGTCGTAGAAGCGATGTCAAAACAATCAAGATTTAGTGATACTGCAAAAGGTGCACACATTTCACTTTTATACGGCTTATCATTTCTTTTCAGCAATTATTCTCTTATAAATGTACTTTTTTAGGTTTTTTAACACCTGACTGAAAAGGAAGAGATATATGTTTGACTTTAAAGTAAAGTTGCTAGTTTGCTGTGATGTGTTCATACAGTTTTTATGTGTGTGGATATTTGGTACTGAATTTTTAGTGAGAATCCAACAGACTGTTCAGGTTTTAGAGAATTTTACGTTTTTCAGTTTTTCAAAAACTCTACATTTTTCCACATGTTCAAATAAATGTTTGCACGTTGATCTAATAGAATAATCGAATTTTGATTACTGTCTGCAAAGACTGATTTTTATAAAAGTATATGATTAATAAATGGTTCCTTTTAATAGTTTTTATAAATAATTGGTTCTCCCCAATCCATCATCTGGCCACGAATCAATTAATACATTATTCAAATACTAAAACAAAATTGTTGCGTAGCAGAATCTTGCTCATTCTTTCCTCATTTTTTTTTTCGCCAGCTGTCATCCACAAAGCTTCTCCACGAGGGGAGCCAGTATTAATTTTAATTTTAATTAACGAATACACCTTCTTAAAGTTGAGGGAACGTAGATTGAGGGTGAAGAAATGCGAAGGCAATATGCAAGCTTCTTCAAAAATTTTTAGCCGAAAATACCGAAATTATCAAACCACTACCACTACAGTCATCAAATTTCCTAAGTCTAATAATTAATTGTTGTTGTTCTCTATTATTTTTAATTTGCTCATCTACACCCTGTTATAATTATAATAAAAATATACCAAGTACACTCGGTATATTATAAAGCTACGTAAATCAAAGGGCCACTAACGATAAAATGTGTGGAGCGTGACACACTGGACACATTACGAGGGGGCCGCTAGTTCCGGTGACACAGTTCTCCCAGACCGAAACTTTTAATATTCTCGGGACCACAACACAGAGGGCGAAAAAGAAAGAAAGAAAAAAAAGAAGACACGAGAAAAATGAAAAAGTGAGGAAGAGGTCGGTAGGGTCGCGAAGGGTAGAGAGAGAGTAACGCCTATGGTAATGCTACTAAATATTGAAAATTGCGAGGCTCGTTACAAGCCGGAACGCGCTTCACCCCCTTCGTGTGTAATAAGAAACCATGCATCCCTTCCGCTCCCTCCGCCAAAACCGCTCCGTTTCTCTCGGCCTCCTCCACTCGACGCTCTATCTCATCTTCCCGGCGCTCACCAACCTCCAGCCTCCATATATTTTCAGGTGCTCGCGGTGCATGGTGCTTGGCGAAAACGCAACCAGCCACGTATCTTGAAGCTAGTTTAGCATTTTTATCATACTTGTTTATTCCGAGATCCAGTGGCCGTTTTACGCGAACGTCCGGGAGTATCTACCCCAATGCCTCGCCCTCTCTACTCATTTTTTCACTCTACTGCTTTCCAGCAGCCTCTTGCGCGTGGATTTTCCCTTCCTACCTATAAGTACCACCTCGCCCGTGTGTGCTTTCGGTGGAAGACAGCAATGGAGATAAGTGATTGCTGGCGTCCGTGGTGAAGAGTTTAGATTGTTTTTAGAGAAAACTCGAGGAATAAGGTAATCCTTAAGAGGGGGGGGGGGGGGGGAACCTGAATTAAATTGCTTTAAAAAAAACGTATAATTTCTGGATTTTTTTTTTATTCGCTTTGATTAAAATAATGTTTATGAAATTTTTGTGGTGTTTTATTACATATTTTCGACATTATAGAACTATTTTTTTTTAAATTTATTCATTTTTATTAATTTTGGTCTAAAACAAGAAAAACAAAAAGCAATGAATTTCCTAATTGGTATATAATTATTTTCTATGTAAACCTAAGAGATTTATTTTAAAAGTAAATCTAACACTTCTTTTTAAACCAATTAAGTTGATATTTTTTGGGAATTTTTTGGAACTCTTCTTTCACTCTTACAATCTATTCAATTTTTCATATTTGAAGAATTTTTCAGATTTAAATAGAAGGTATCTACGAAATATATAAAAAAATATATAAAAACGTTGGTATAAAAAATATGCCAACGCGTTTCATTAAAACCATCGAGAGTTAAAAATGTCTGACTTCATTAAAAAAATTATGCAGCGAATTGGAATAGATTTGAGCTCTTACTGAGTTGGCCAGAAATAACTCATATGCTAATTGGCCGGAGTGGCAAGACCTGTGCGGAAGGCCGTGAACAGAATAAACACCAAGTATATAATTATTTGCAAAGAACTGAATAAGCATCTAGATCGTGCTAATTTAAAATTCTCTTTCTCATCACTATGCTATCCCTATTTTAAATATCACAGAACATGAAAAGCGCCAAGCGCCCCAATGCTGATCTGTAATGAATATTCTTGACAAAGGTAAATAAATGAGCACTATAGAACCGTCGCTCCAGAAATCCACCCTCGCTCCGAAAGCTTCATTGTCAGACATAGCAAGTGCAATAATCTCAAAGACAGTCATAATGTAAAATAAAGGCATTTTTAAAGTGTGAAATAAGAGAATATTTCTTGAGTTGTAATAAAGTAGCATTTAATTAAGAAAGACAAAAAAACAAAGAAACCACGAGGTAATTTTAGCGAAAGACATTCGCTCTCCATGAAATTCAATTTCTTGTACCCTATTGTAATACATATTAAAAAATACGAAGAATAGCAGAAGAACATTTATTATTTCATTTGGAGTAACTGAAAAAATGGAGTAGACGTAGGCTGGTATAAAGCACCCGGTGAATTAATAATTCCACAAGTCATTTGTTTTCCACAGGTGAGCGAAGCAGTCGACTTTTTCTTGTTTACGTTAGTTCCGCCCGGAATGTAACAGATATTCTGAAAGGCGTCTGGGGAGAGATAAAGGATGAAGAGGGTTGATGGGGCCGAAGGGTAGCGAAAGAAGGAACATTTAACTGTCGCTTCTCCGCTACTCCGGTCCAGCTGGGGAGCTCTGCAACAAGGTGCCGAGTGAGTAACGGAGCAAAGTAAGTACTTGTATGTGTGTGGCAATTTTTCACCCTCTGATATTTTCATCGACATATAGTGAACTGTGGTGTGCACAGAAAAAGCTGTTGCTCGTCGTTTCGTACTTTTATTTCTTTTTTTTTTTTTTTCTTGTTGCTACTTCTCCAATGAACGGAGTGATCCTTCATTGGCTTGTCAGGCAGAGAATTCGATGTCTACATTGAATATGGAAAGTCATTTCTATGGGATTTTATATAAAATATTACGCCAAATGTTCTACAATTTCGGTTGACTTTGGTACTTCCCGTAGAAAATTGCATTTAATAGCGAATAGTTAAAGAAATTGTTAGAGAAATAAGTTATTTATTACTGATATGACCTAGTGGGTTGTAGATTTTTTTTGTTGCCAGGGATTACTTTAAATATGTAAGTAAATCATCGGAATGAATAAAAATACATCATTTCACTTATAATTCTTTATTACACACTGTACCCTATGACCTTACATTACTGATTCTTCCCGCGATAAATTATTACTGTGGTTAGTTCAAACGAGTATATATAGCTATAATACATCTTTATGTGGGTTTTTTTTTTTTTCGTTCTTGACGCACTCGCCGCGACTATCATTAAGTTCGAGATATTCTACTTTTATTGATCGTTCACACTCGTACTTGATACATTTTTTTCTTAACCCAAAAAATTACAAGTAACGTCTGATTCGAGTTTGCAACGTTCTGACCCAGTGATAGATCACTTATTATGCGCAATTCAAACTCTTAAACAAATTGGAGAAAAAAATGGAAATTTTTCTTATGTTCAAGAAAAAAAATCGAGAACCTCGAAATTTGAAACGACGAAGGAAAAATATATATTTGAACTTTAATAACCATTGAACCGACAGATATGTATTGACACGAACGAAAGGGTTTACTTTTCAGGAGACAAATGATTTTTTCCAGCCTCAATTTGCAATTCATAACACAGATTAAGTTTGACTATAGCTTTTGAAAACAACGTAAACTGTACAATGCAATAGCAGTGTCGTGAATATTATCATAATCCGAACGGATGATAGGATTACCCAGAGATTCATTCGACTTATCGATAATCTACTTATGAACAAATATTTGAATTAAAACTAATGCTAAGATAGTCTATTGATTCGTTCGCACGTATTTCATTTTCTCAGGGTCTTCGCCGCTATCTGATAAGCAAACGACGAAAATCATCAAAACGTTATGAAAAAGTGTGCTGAGATAGTAAAAAAAATAGTGAAACTTCAAGATCTGCACAAATATAAAAATCGAAGCAAAACTATTATCGGTTTCAATTAGAATAATTCAATCGAATGCACAACGAAAATTCTTATCTCTCTTTTAGATCTCTTTCAGAATTCTTTTTTTTAACTTCATCGTGAGCTTAACTGGTTGCTGCGGAGTATCGTGTCAATATATTTGTGCTTGGCCAGGTATAATTGTAGCCGACGTTTAAAATTGCTTTATAACCTCCATGTATTCCCAACAGTATTTACGTACATATCATTTACCTATTTACACGGCATGCATAAATATGGACAGCTTATCGTTTACAGATATAAAAAAAACTCTCTACTGGAAGGTTTCCGTGTCGCAAGCCATTCGCCGGTATCGCCAAATCCTCGTTATCCCAAATATTTAGATTTCTCCATGCAAATAATTTCATGCGGCTGTCTCTAGATCCGAAAATTTTACCCCTCGCCTCCAGAAGGCCTGTTCTGCGGTCACGCAAGTAATCCAAACGAGCATACAACGCGCGCGTCGGCTTCAGCAATATTTACATTGCGGCCAATTAATAATTCCTCCCCTTCCGACGACAGAGATTTATCGTTTACGCTTTCTCAAACTCTCACCTACATTCGCAGTGTTTACATAAAGAAACAACGATAGGATTACTCCGTGTCTTAAGCCGAAAACTTGTTTGGCATTCAAAACTTATTTTTCCAAACAGATTTAAAGAAGAAAAAAGTAAAAGCCCAAAGTTTAATGTCTGCCTTTCGTTAATTTAAAGTCTGCGGTACAACTGGGGGCGAGTTTGGTGTGGATCTTGTTGGGGATCAGCAGGTGCGTCGTTACGAATAATTTTGTAGACCTATGAAAAAAGTTTCCCTCTCGTTGTTTGCGAGTAGTAACCTGACAACAACGTACGGTCTTACGACCCGGAACCCCTGAGCTCCGACTCTCGTGCCCGCAGACCTTCCCTGCTCGCTTTTCCTTACTATCCCAATATTACAAGTTCTTTTCGCTCGCTCCCACGCCATTCGAATGCCGCATTGGGGTTTTTCTGTTCACTTAAAACATGATCTTTCTGTGTTGGTGACTGATTTTTAGTGTCACTTCCACAATGAGTGTCAACGTTTATTTGCTTAAACCAAACGCTGAGTCAACCTGTCCTTCCATTAGTGTTGTTAACAGCGTCCCAAGATGGTATTCGTATGATCGTTTAAACCCTCGCCCAGTATTTCTCGAGGCATCGTTGTCAACACTACAGCAGTAATCATGTGCCTTGTATTAAACATGTTTTTTCTTACATCAGGGTATGGCCGACGATTTCACTGGTAAATTAGTTGATAACGTTGTCGCTAAATTCTTTGCGCGGGGCTGGGCGATTAGCTGTTAATGGTCCATTCATTTCGTGAGATTGCCCTCGGGACTCTCCGCTAACCCATTTCTTTATTCCCCTTAATCTTAACGTGTTTTTTTTTTCCCCCTTTCTTTCTTATCCCCGAGCATTGTATTCGCTCTTCAAGCACCAGAGTTCAATCGGTTGCGCTACGCGCGAGTCTCCACCTAACGACGAGGAAGATGACGATAACGTTCAGACAATCTTGTCCCTGCACCTGCAGGTTGCCCGACAAAATTGGCGTCTCTCTCGGCCCTGCTGAGTATCGCTCTGACAAAGCCACGCTGGCCACGTGTCGTAAAGCTGGCGACAGTTGGCCCACAGATCGGCCCACGGACAGGCGTTCTTACAGAGCTTCCCGAGGCGACAGTGACCCTCGCAGCTGCTGCACGATGGTCCAGCCACGTACGGTGTGCTTAACTTGTCGACATGATTGCCTCTGTAAAAACAAAAATCACAAGCAAACGTGATCAGTAATATCGCAAATGGATCTCGTAGAATTATGTTGTAAGCTTTTTCTTTTTTGCTAAATTTCTGTCTCACGTATACCTTCTTCTGGATTTTATGCATAGGGCCAACTCAGGTAATTGTGGTAATGAAGTAATTGTAATTGACAACAACATTACTTTTCTTGTTATTCTACCTTTTAACAAGTATTACCGAGACTAGTGTATTTTGGAATTAATTGTCACGTTTACGAATAGATCACAGAAACTTTCTGTGGTGAAGTGCCTTTCCAAGTGTCTTTTGAAAGTCCCTTTTTGAATAAAATTAAGACCAACGATGTCATATAATTCATCCTAAATTTTAGGAAACTACCAAGAAGTATTAATTGTATGTAATAATATATTTTTCTCGGATTTTATAATAAGCATACTGAAAATAACACACTGCAAATATGAGTCGATCAACGATCACAAGCTCAACAAAATTGTCTGCTTTCAAAAGGACATGTTTATGTCGAATTAAATTTATAATAATGCGATGTAATTCGAAGAGTACCTATTGCAATATTCTTGATCATAATTGCCTCTGTCAAAACAAACAAACAGAAGGGAATAAAATCAATAACATCGTAATTGACATTGTCCTCTTTGAATTATACTGCATTATTATAAATTTTGTTCGACAGCTATTTAATATATTATTATAGAAATCTGAATTCGGTTACACGAATATAAAAAAAAGAAGTAGTGTAAATAAAGTATCCAATTTTTTCATACTTCGATTGGTGCCTCGATTGGTGATGGTCCATCTTATATGCTAAATGGATTATCTAATAATTAATCTAATAATTTGTTATTTGGATAGAAGCAAAATTATTAGTTCACATTTTTTATAGTTTGATTTGCTTGAATCGTGCCTCTTTAATCCTACGTAACATGAAAGTTCAAATACCATTCATGAACTTCCAACAAAGACCAACAGTACTTTGCACATTTCCTCGCGATTTTATCTCAATATGTATGAATATCACGGAGGATATAACAGTGCTGATGTGAGCTTGTTGTGAATCATATGTCTCGAGGTCGATCGTGTTGTAAATCCGTATATATTCCACACACATGACTCTGATATGGTACTCCTGATCCACGGATAGATACTACATGAAAGAGTTCCATCAGGGGTTGAAAAAATACTTGGTGTATACGTTTCATATTTGGACGATATGTGCAACAAAAGCACTGGCATATATTCCCAGAGCAGAGGATAGTTTTTTTTATTTTTACGAGGACCTACACATGCAATATTGAGGCTGCTCGTCGTGCAGTCGATTCCGAAGGGAACAACGTTTATTTCCCTCGGTTAAAAAAGATTTTAGTCTGTGTTTTTTTCCAGTTTAATTAGAGGCTCGTCGATACTTGGTTAGGGGCTTTGTGCTGACTCGGTTATATGTGCGCACTCTGTATAAAAGTACAGTACAAACAGATTTTATGATCACGGTTTTTTTCTTCTTCTTTTTCTGCTATCTCATAAAGGAAGCTTTGTTTTTATGGAATTTCTTATGGATGATGCGTGTTTTTGAAATTTCTGAATAGAATGTTGCGCGTGTGCGTGGAACTTTGTGAAAAATATTGAAAAGTAAATATTGAGGCGATCAGTTCTTTATGAGTAGATTAATTCAAAGGCATTTGCAGTTGCATTTAGGAAAAATATATAAAAACGTTTCCATTTCATGGGATTTTGATTTTTTTCATAAAATACAAAGTCATCATTTTAACTCACGTAAAATTATATCATTTGTACTCAAATTGAAAATTGCCTTAAATCTGAACTACTGCACCAGTTGAGATTAAACTCTGTACCAAATATCACTTAATAGTACTTTTCTCGACGTTTTGAATTATTCTGAGGCTGACATATGAAAATCACGAAAAAAAAAAATGTCCCATAAACGAAGCTTTCTCTATGAAAAAGCAAAAGAAATGATACTTTATTAATTTAATAATTTTTAAGGATGCGTGGCATTTTTTTAAGCTGCTTTTACAGCGCAAAGTTGCAGTTGTGTGTTAGAAAGATGGGTACAGCATGTATGTTCGTGATAACTGGCGCCCTGAATTATAGCATGTCGAGGATGGGGTATGGGTTTGTAATTGGAGAGAGACAGTAGCTGCAAATTTTGTTCGTTGACATCACCCCCACGAGCATTTCGTGTTAACGCAACGCGCGTCCAGCGTAGTTGGCTTAGTTGGTTGTTAGTTTGATATTGTGTGCCACAGCACTCCAAAAGGGATTGGTTTTGCGAAAGAGGTATGAGGCAGATATTTTTTTAGGTCGCCTACGATCCAAGAGAATGTATAGCCGTTGAGTATCGAGTGAAACTATAGATTTATATACACGTGCTGCAGCTGCTGTAAATCGAGGCAAGTGTAAATTTCTATATAATTGATCGACGTGTTTTGTCCATAAATATAGGTGCGAGCACTACGCACATTGTAAAAACGATTTTCTTTCTCTTTCAAAATATCGGGTTGTAAAAAGAAAAAAAAACATCACACCGCTGATATTTTTTTTTTACTTTTTATATTTTTATATAACCTGGTATATTGGATTTAATAAGCAAGTGTAATATAAAGCTTTTATAATTTACCTTCGCTTGGGTGTCCAATTTAATGTAATAACTCATGGATAGAATTTCCGATACAATAAAAATTTTGCAAACATTTTTACCGGTCCAGTTTTTTTTCTATAAATAAATAAACATATTCGATATTTGAAATACAATATTTAAGATACCTTTTACGAAATTAAACAACAATTTAGGTTAGTAATAGAACGTTTGAATGCAAAGTTAAAATAAAAGTGAGAGGGTACTTTCTCTAATTAAATTCCCTATACACAGCATCACTGTGTGTTTTCAATTTTACATAAAGCGAATGTTACATCAACGAATTTTTCCACTTTCAGCTTAAACGTGTTTGAGCCGCATAAAAAGCTCATCTCTTTGAACTTTTTCACTTCGTTTCCATACCATAATTGCTACCCAGAATTTGCGAACACAAAGCAGAGCCTACAATTCTAACTAAAAATCATAAGGTGTTACTTGTATATAATCTTCAAGGTGTTACTTTTGTCTAGTGAATCTTACCAGTATTCTCAAAAATATCCCTTTTCTTAATAATATGGAAAGCTAAATATATATATTTTTTTTTTTTCTAAAATAAATGTCCATAGATGCAGAAGTTCAAGTGTTGTACGTGCGAGGCAAACTCGTTTCATTGCTCCTCTCTGTTCCAACGAAGCTTTGTCTTCGAGAGCCAATATTTTTCGTTAGTCGCCATTACTTATATTTATAGCTACGTGCACACCACGAACGGTTCGACCGGAAGCTGCTGCAGCCCACGGAGTACGCGCTCATTCTCGCACCGTAGCGGAGATTTTGTCCTGTTTTGCTGGAGCTATCCTCTGCTGCTCGTCTCTTCCACACGCCAACTCCACAACGAGAAATATATTTCCCGGTCGTATAGTATATACGCAGCGTATAGCTCGCGTTACCTCACCACCGCGGCTGTATTCTCGCGGTAAAAAGCGTGAATTACGTCTACCTTCTGAATTTATTCAACCCGGTGCGCCCGGTACCGGGGTCTCCTACTTTCTATGCCTCTTTTCTATATTTTTCGTTCAGACTATTTCTCGGATTATGCAGAAAGTACGACCACGCTAGTTTTATCCGTACCTATCGTAACCACGAAAAATTGCAGCGCTGCTGACTTGTCGGATTTCTCTTGAGAAACGAATATAGTCCCGAGAGAGACTCGACTGGATTTAGCATCGAACGAGAGTCGGCAAATCTTCTGTGAAGCACGTTAAATTGCACGTTATGATGAAATGACACAAGTCCTTCCAAGCCGATAACGCGACCAGTTGGTATCGAAAACTGTTGGGCAAACCGTCCAGAGAATGGACGAAGTCACTACAATAATAAATAGGAAAAAACGTATCATCGCAGATGGATGATTTTGTGATAAAATTAAGAGTAAAATTAAGTTAACCGGTAGATCTGCCGTATGCAATTTCATTCCCACTCGTGGTATTCTATAGTTTTTTATTCCTGAATTAACAAAACAAGAGTGATAAGGAATGTTTTTATTATATAATCAATCAATATTTATAAGCTACCAAATGAATTCACACGAATGTATGTCTCAAACGGCCACATTAATTCGAGGTCTATTTGCTTCGAAATGGAGATATTTGAATATTAATTATGTGGTAGGCAAATGCTGTAACAAATCAATCAGTTTGAAACCTAACATGTCATGTTTTAGTTACGAATTGTGTTCTCTAAATGCGGATACCAAAACTTAGTTCAACTTGGTGTCAAACTTTCGACCATGAATTAATTGAAAAAAAAAAAAAAAGAAAAACATTGTTCGGCAAGAGCCACTTATGCATGGGAATCACCGGATGGCCAATGAGATAAGCACCTACTTTTATTTCTAATGTACTAGTTCAGTGAACATTTCCAGTTCTTCAATCGTTTCCTCTCTCACTCTCTCAGAGATTCCTATGCGGTTCCACGAGTTTACGTTCGCAGTGCTATTCGTCGATATTCGTGTTCAGAGGATTTATCGACGGCTGAAAGTGCCAAACGATGTTCAGCAGAAAAGGGATACGTCAGTTGCTTAATGTAGTACATAAAAGATACCTATAGCGGACTATGGTATACATATCCCTATGTACACATGGATATTTTAGTTGCTTTACTAGCCAAGTGCGAGAAACTAAATGTAAATTATGTGAATATCAATCAATCCTGCCAAGGGGAAGTTCGCAGAGGTATTTTCCGTGATTTCGCACTGGCGTTTGAAAGGAAGACATGATTATTAAAGCCGTATGTCAAACTTTGACTATACTCTAATGGTGTAAGCCACAAGAATAGATTGGATACCGGATATAGTTGATCGATGTCAAAAATGGATTTCACTCACGTTCATGTCCGGAGATAGGTCGATCTGAATGGAAGCTGCTTCCAGAATCTCTGTACAAGAACTGACTTTAGTTTACATCTACCAAGCTGCGCTTTTCAGATGAATCTGACATCTGCTAACATAATAATACTTCTGATTTTAACGTACCAGGGTTAGGCGGCCTCTTTAAATCAATTGACATGAACGAAAAGTATCAATACATGAACTCGGTCCCGGTCCCAGTGTGTCTCACGACAGCGATGACCAATCGCGGAACGAAGCGAGTGGCAACACTAAATTCGTAATACATCCTGACACATGAACTTTCTGAGGAAGAATGTCCTGCCAATCCGGACGGGTTGCAGTACTCCACCATTTGGTAACGAGCACTGTGGCCCTATAATTCAGTAGTATTATTAGTGAATCTCCATCGAGATCACTGAATTAAAATACTTTTAATGGATTGTCGCATTTCAGTCGGAAATTAAAAATTTCCAAACGCGAACGAACTTGGTTTCGATACCAGCCCCATGGCCAATCAAAGGACCAATAGAACACTAGCAATGATAATCTCGAATTGCGATATATTTCGATAAAATTTCGCAACCAACTTTTTAAGGGGAGGATATATAAAGCTATTACAAGATTAGATGAGTTTCGGGGATTCACCGAAGGGTGAAAATGATACATACGCTGGGCAGTAGTTGCACACGTAGCTGAAGTAAGGTCGGCCACGTGGTCCTCTAGCCCCACTGCATTTTGCCCATCCACAGCCGACTCGGTGGGTCGGCGCCCAGACCATCTGTGTATAATGGCCCACCTTGCTCAAATCGTTGGTCGCACTAGGACCGTACTTGAAGAGCTGGTGCTCGAGATACCACGTCTTTATGGCGAAGAACCTGAAACACGTTAATTACAAGACCCTTATTAAATCCCAGTTTGATAGTAATCATTATACATTTACCCTAGAAGGGCTGACGCCTATCTAACTAATAAATTCTGGTGATGCTGCAACTTTTCTTCGAAACAACTTCCAATATGTTGCGAGGGAACACGTAAAAGCCTACGAATTATAATATTTTGCGTTGCTTCTTCACTATTTTCCGATTTATTTGTTAATCTGTTTAGGCTTCCTCGCAGATCATTCTTAGTGAGAGATCGAAAATATAGGATGGGACAATATGCAAGGATCTATCTTGCAGGCCTTTTAAAATAATCTTCTTCGTACCCATTGTCAATAGTAGACAAATTTTTTACCAACCAGTTTTAATTGGTATGGAGTCGAAAAATAAACGTAGAGACATTACCGCGTCTCTTGATTGTTCGTGTACTAAATAAACGAATCCAGTGAGTTCAGAACTAATGAAATGGATAGAACTCTGATATTTGATGATAGTAATTGTAAAGAATTGAACACTGATACCGTGAAAACACGATTATTGACGACTTCGCCGATGCAACAGGTGGTTCTGCTCAGTACAACGAAACCATCATTAAACGGAAATGTTATACGTATATCAGCTTCTCAATATACATCGAGCCGTAGTAAACGAGCTTGAAAAATTCTTCCGGGATTCGGGGTAAAGAGGTAAAGCAATCGGAGCTGTATATTCCAGACTGGAAAACTTTGATTCGAGAAAAGTTTTTGGCTGGTAAAAGCGTTTGGGCTCCGAAGGATGAAAACTGCTGACGCGATTTCCACACAGCAGCGCGGACGACGACTTAACCGTCCTCGTGTTTGTCCGTTTTGCAATGGACATAAAATTAAATGAGCCTCGATAGAACGCGTGCATCCGAAAGCATGTTCCAACCGATACGGGTCTGCCAAATCAGGAATGTAGGTACCGCTAGAGAGTTGTATGGTACCGAGGAGTAGCTGAGAAGCTCTCAGATTGGATCGAGCAGAAAATCGTCGGACGGGACATTTCGGAGGGGAACGGGAATCCACACGATGGTGCAATTTCCTGCAACGCTTCCTTGCCAACCGAAACGTACACGGTACTTTCATATAGATATGTATATATGTGCAGTGCATGTACCGACAGGCTACGACTCTTGGCCTATGGAGTGTAAATTCAACAAGACCTCTCTTTCCCCTGGTATCCCGGCTCATGTCGCACAAAAATACACACTTTATCTTTGGCTCCTATACGTTATCTGCAAAATATACAAGAAAAAGTCTAACGTAGTAGAATCTTGGAAATTGCTTCCTCATTATACGGAGCCCAGGGGAATCTATTAAGGGGACTAAGAAAATTCAAGGCTGAGTGTGGTTTTATCGGAGGGTCGTAGAAAAACAAGCTAGTTATAAATAATAATAAGTAAATAATATTGCCGATAAAAACTGTTGTAAACGTGCACATCTGTAATAGTTTTCGGAGGTAACGTCACTGCGCGACGTCAATGAAATTTTTTTTCGAAAAATATTTCAATCCAAGTGCATCATAATATGTACTTCGATGCAGGTGTCACACCCACAAAAATGTGATTTTGCCTCTGAGAGTAAAAGATATAGGACGATGTAATTTAGTGAACGGTATTCAAAGCCTTCGCCCTACATCTTGTATATTCAACAGATATTCAGTATAATAGTGTCCATAACTCACCAGGGTACTTGGGCGGTTGATATGAAAATATTTTGGCCACAACTACCAAATGCATCTATGTGACGTCCCGTGGTATTGTCATGGGTCAAAGCGTAGCACGCTTCAGCCCACCGTTGCGCAGCCTTGGCAGCGCCATTGTGCCACTTCTGCAACATAGAACGGAAAATATCGATAACTACAGGTGCATGATTTGATAGTATATAGCTTTCATAAATGTTCAATCACGTGACGTTTGTACACGTTGTTTCAGGCTGCACTTATTTTTATTTTTATTTTTTTTTCCTTTTCTCAATTATATCTGGTATAAGATGATCCCTACCCTGGAAATAAAAGTTATAGAGACCGGTTCAAACCGATCGATTTCGATTATGTTGTTATGTTTTTTTATCGTTCCCATCTGCTTGGGCTTAGAGCATCTTATAGAAATCGAATCGTTATTTTTAGTTTTTATTAATATGACTTTCGTACAGTGTATAAATTTTGCATTTGTATGTATCAGAAGTTTAAGATTCATTGTCTACTAACGTACGATACGTAAGTTTGCAATCAAAGATTGCATCGTTAATTTTTCATCTGAAACTAGGTAATTATAGAAAGCCTGTCGTGATAAATCTGATATTTACAGATTGGAAGAACTGTTAGAATTCGTCAGGAAGAAAAAAAAAATAAAAAAGTATGAATCAAAACGATGTATAAATTATGCTTATCAACAAATTATCCTTCATGATTTAATAATTAGTCGAAAAAACATGATTCAATAAAAAACACTTTTTTTTCTCTCTCCACATATAAATTGGTATCTTGAATAAATTGACTCAGAGTAAAAGATCGATACAGGTATACATTTTCTCTAATTCTATGCCAAGTATAATATTGCATTTTTGCCATTAACTGAGAATCGCTAAAGAAAAATATGAATTTTTCATGTTCTGGAATATGGAAAAATAATGAGATTAATTATTTTGGTTACGTCTGACTGACGATTATTCAGTCCATCGCATTCCGTTACTTCAACGGCGCGTTAACAGGACTCGTGATGCAGCGGTTTGCAAGGCACTTCCCCCGCACTTTCCCAATGCTAAAAGTAATGGAGCTGTTAGTCACTCATTGCGGTAACGTTGGTAGTAGCGTATGTACTAACGACCTGCTGGAAAGACGAGGCTCTCTACAGGGAGCTGAGTTGGCGAAATCGACGCAATCAGTCGATTGTAGCAAAACCGAGACTCTGACGATGTCGATGAAAATCGAGTTCGTGTGCATTAATTTAACAAACATTCCATCGATGAATACGTAATTGTGTATGCTTAAACATCGTGAGCTTTAGATCATTAAATTAATCTACTTCTATTATATATCCTTAATCACAAACTTTTCTTCCTTAATTTACGATACTAGATCTGTTCCTGATCTTCAGATGATCTCTCATTTAACCCTTTTTAAGGGTACAATTCGCGAGGTCCTGTAAAATCGATGACTTTGTCTGAAACAAATCAAATCTCAAAAACTAAAATCCGTTCACAGGTTCCACCAGAAAATAGTGGCAAAAATAAAAAATGATATTTTTCTTCTTGCTTTCTAGTAAACTCCCATAATCGTAAAAAACTACAGATTTATAGTGCCTCCGTGGTGCACAGCGTTTAAATATGCATAAGTTTTAAGTGAAAAATACTTGCTAACACCCGTTTTTCGGTGACTTGATCCTCTTAAAGCTAATCTTACAGGTGTAATGCAAAATAGAGTGCATGCAGGGAGATGGTACGATAGGAGACCAGCGGACGCGTCGAAAGCTAAGCGAGCGTACGTTGGCTTTTCGCTCTTGTAGAAAATAGAAGAAGGAAAAAAAGTATATGAAAAAAAAAAAAAAAAAAACGGTGAAAGTGAGAGAGTGAGGATCCTGAGAGTAGCGGGGAGTGAGAGAACGAAATCACCGCAAGCTTCGACCGACAAGCGAACCCTCTTAATTGCTCATCCTGGTGGAGCTCGGTCTCGCGACTGCCGGGGCTGAACTTGCAGTGAAGCGCGACTGAACTCAACTCGTCTCCCTCCCGCAGACATTGAACGTACGGGAGGTGAAACGATTACGTGGTCAGCCGCTAATGCTTCCCACGCCCTGCTCTGTCTCTCTCTCTCTCACTCTCTCTCTCTCCCTCAGCTACCCTGCACTCGCTTTTCTCTCGACGAATAAAGCGCTTTGAAAACATTTTTCAAACATCTTCTTTCAAAACTCCTGGGGGCGTTCAAAGGAGAACTCGTTATACTGGCAATGCCAACTTTTCGCGTAACGAATGAAGAAAAAAAAAAGTTGTTGTGAATGGAAAATTCGTTGGAGAAGTATCGAAGCTCGCATTATTATTCCTTTCCGTTCATTTTCGTAGGTGCTCTTTTACAGCAATGCAAAACGATTTCTTGACTAACTTGGCGTTCTCCACTTCATGATTAAAGGATAATAAACATTTTCTATGCAAACTGAGCAACAATGTATTGCTGAAAACTTTCACCGCTTTATGGATTGAGTGGCCTTTTATCTGCTCACTTACAGAACTGAAAAGTGATTCCACTGCGTTGGCCCCAAAAATGTTTTAACAATGTTATGACAGTTTTTTTTTTCATCTTTAATATAGTGTACAGGAAATCAATGAAAAATCTTTATACTCAAAAATAGTGGCCTTTTTTAATTATGAAGGTATAGCCAAAAAATAGTCATGTTTTTAATTATTTTCCAAAAAACTAATTATCCAATAAAAAAAAAAATTTTACGTTTAACGCAAAACTATTTTTTTAAATGTTAAGTTATTTGGGTGAAAATTGTTCATAACATGCGATAAATGTGACTTCGAGAAAAGTGCATTTAAAGCTATACAATTTAATATTGCAACTTTGAATCTAATACTTTAAGGCCATATTTTAAAAAATCTGAACATTAAGAAGATGCAACAATTACAAAAATGCATTTGTCCAAAACGTCGCAATGGTATCCCTTTTTAAGATAAGATAACGAGTCGAGAAAAAAGGATTTTAAAAAATATTATAGGTGACTTCTAATTTAGTGTTCGTTGAACGTTTTAAACCTGAAGCTCAGTCGACTTAGCAGTTACGATGAGAATGAGTGTTTCTTACGTCAGAGGTTTCATTCTCTAACCCAAGGAGAATTTTCCGTTCTCGAAATTCTGCTTTCAAGGACCCCAAGGTCTAACTACCATTTACGTTTTAGAGCGTCAAAATATACGAGAGAGCTAGTTCACCTAGCGTGGATGTACAGGCCGAATCTCTGGTCTAACATTTCCACCATCCTGAGTTCACCATATCGTCTACAAAATGGCGAAACTTGGGTTAAACAGAAAGACCATAAAAACAGAATGTCGGCGGTTTTGCGCTTGGAAACTACTGTTGCTGTGGGCGGTAAAGGTCGAGGAGAAATGCTTACCATCACTAGCATGTTGGCCGCCGTTGGAGTGACGTGAGTTCGAAAGAAGTTGTGGTACAGAACGATCTTCCGTTGAACTTTTTTGTTACTTGGCGTTAAGACCCTCGTGGGAATCCTGTCGCCATACAATCGGGGCACTGGAAACAGAACAAAAAGAAAAAATGCTTACACCATATATTGCACAATAGAAAATATCGTCCTACCTGTTTCTAAGTAACTAACAAATCGCTTTGTTATTTTTTGCAAAAGTCATCTCGTCATTACCAATTTCCTTTTTTTTTTAATTGCCAATTATTCTGCACTTTTGTTCATGAAACAAAAATATATGAATTTTCTTTAGTAAAACTGACTTTTTGATAAACACTTTTATCCCAGCGAATTATTAATTTATCGTACCAAAAATATATCCAATGACCAACTTAGTCACTTTCGGAATCGCTGTACCAAATTTGATTAAGCCATTTGTTGGGATTCGGGAGAAAAGTGGCGACACAGAGAAACGCATCGATCAGCTAATCACCAGCTAAACACAAACAACTCGCGACTTTTTGCCCGGCGGGCAATCGCGAGTAAAAAAGGAAAAGCTCTTGAATGTTTGCTTGAATCTGAAAGCAAGTGCGAGCAAAATTGATCTACTAATTTCGTATAAATAAAAATGTGTATTTTTCGTTAGTCACAATTTGAAATTAGATCTTTTTTTTCATTTTACCGTTATATTGTTCAAGATTTCATGCACTTCCAGAACTCTAATAACATCATTTTAATCTCTTTCTCGTTTTCCCTTGACACTCGACGCGTTGGGTAAACCGTGGCGCATCATACGTATACCTATATCACTGGATGAACGAAATCTACTTCACCCTAGTGACGACAAAATCACGAAAGATTGGCGGAAGATATGATGCAGGTCGCGTCTTTCACGTCGTCGTCTCGTCGTTTGCCCTCGTCAGCGTGGTTTTCTTCGACGAAAAGAGAGAAAGGAGTTTTCGAGGGTTCCACACCCACCTGTCAACTATACACACTCAAGCCTTTACATAACACATCGCCGTAGCTGCGATGTGCTCTTCTATATTACCGCGCGCTCCTACTTTTTTTCCTTATTCCTGCTATCACAGATAAATCATGGCACCACATTTTTTTCCTTCATATCATCTTCCCACTCAGCGTGTCAAAACGTTGGTTATTCGGACCATAAGAAATAAATAAAATTCACAAAATAAGTTGTAAATGAAATCAAATGAAAAAAATCCACTGAAAGCAGTACTGATATTCAAAAATAAATTCGTATTACAGATTCATGACTCTTTCGCCGCGGAGTAAAAACAAAATTGAAAATGTTGTAGTTTTTCAAAAAATTTAGAATGCCATAAATTTTAAACCGCTCGAAAGATCTGTGTCAGATTTGTACTCAAATCATTTTAGATGATAGTCCGCATGTGTACAAAATTTAAAATAAATCTGTGGATAATTTCGAATTTTTTTTTTTCGTGACTGCATTTTTTTCATTTCTGTTCATTCGACTAAAATCATTATTGATAATCAATAATCGTGAAATCATGTGGAAAATTGCAGCCGGATATCTCAGAGTTTACAGGAGTTGAAGTATTGGCAGACATTAAAAAAAAAAAATTAAAATTGCAATAAAATTAGAGCCACTCTATCGATTCTCATCAAATTTAGTACACATCATATTTTGATGGTAGTCCATTTACGTACATAATTTCAGCCCGATATCTCATAATTCGCAAAAGTTATAGGGTTAAAGCAAATTTTTCAAAATTTTAAAAACGCTGTAAACTTTTTATTTTCCAACCGATTCGCGTCAGCTACAATACCAAACATTGCTGCATGACTGCCCACTTGCATTCCAAATTTGAAGAATTTGGCATGCAGCTAAAATTACGACAGTCATCGTGCTTACAAGGAAATCTGCACATACACACAGACACACGCATACAGAAATTTCGTACAAATCATTTTTCTCGACGTTATTGGACCATTCTGAGTGTCCTGACATGAAAATCTCGAAAAAAAAAAAAATTCCCAAAAACAAAGCTTCCTCTATGAGGAAGCAAAAATACACTTTTCATATTTGACGTGATTTAACATTTCGAAATCTGACTTTGCACATAAATGTTTAACAGTGAGTGATACGGGCTGCACATACCGAAATAGATCCCTTCGCTGTGATTCATTGATCCATACAACATTCTGAGAACGATACAAAATATTTAACACTGTCTTAACGTCTACAAATATCCCGATTATTTGTAGAGATGACACTGTAACCGGTAAGACACGAGTAACTCGATAGCCGCAACGTTGGCAATTGACAATTGTACTTCACATGTGTATGTCAATTTTAGCACTTATTTCGTATTTTATTCTAGCCTAGCTTATAGTATATTAGTAGATAAATAATACTCTACTGGGCTTACTGCGATCTGTCTGCCATGGAGCTGCTGCTGGCAGGGCCACAGCTATAACGATACACATCCACAGGCACCTCATCATCGTTATAGTTTCTTGTACTGAAACACAAAAATTAATTCCATCCATTAGCATTATTTTTTTTTTTTTTTTTTAAATATATATTTTCATATATAAAAAACAATTGAATTCTTTGAGTATGACGAAATATTGTGATAATGTGAAATATTTGCAAAGCCAAAAATACGATCGACAATAATTGTTGGTATATTGACATTTGATGCGGTAAGAAACTGAAGTTCCGGAATTTCCCATGAGCGTTAAGCGGAGGTGTATTGCGATACGGTACAATACAAACTTCGCAAGGAAATAACTCGATATCTCTTCGAGCCCATACAGTTCTTCTCTTTTTCAGTGGGAAGTACAGGCAGCCCCGGAAAAATTCTCTTCCTCGTCTATCCGAAGCGTCCATGCGAAACTTTATATCTGAGCGTTCCGTGCATTCGCGTAAAACTTTAGCAAAAGGACCGACAGGCCGAAAAAGTATATTAAGAAGAAATAAAGTTTAGAAGGTGGAAAATTTTTCTCTCGCGTGACCAAGCATATCCCGCGAGCAGTTTGTGAAATAATAAATTGCTCTGGAATTGAGATGCGATGCTGAAAAGAACTGAGCAATTGGGACTGAAACTCGGATATATTCTGTCGATTAAAATTGTCACGAGGGACGGAAAGCAAAAGGAAAAAAGAAAATCTGATCTTTGACTTTTCTGTAATAAATCAATTTATTATTCCATATTTAATTCACTATAATTCATTCAATTTCTTATTCGAATAATCACTCTGTGCAGTTCGAGTTGCCGCAATGAAAGTGACATTTGACATAAAAGTGATTGGAAAAGACCGTCATGAATATATATTTTACACCCGTGTAAGCCACAAGACAGTATAAAACCGGAAGGTACATAATATATTATGTGAGCAGAACTTGGAGATTTCCTCAGACAATTCCGTCGAAACAGCAACAGCCGTCGTCGTCTCTTGCAAGGAGTTTCTTGCTTCCCAGGCGATGACTTGACTGAACAGCTTGTACCGCTGTATAGCATCCCAGAGCGTTTTCCAATATACATCGGAACGCGCTCGTCGACCCGAGTGAAGAGAGGAAGAAGAGAGAGAGAGAGAGTTCGCTGAGCGCGTCTCTCACCGCAATGGAACAAGCTGCTTCGACCGCAATAATGTCGCATCTTGTACTACATTCGAAGGTCTACATGCTACAGTGTTCACCTTATTCTCCAGTTTGGTCCTACTGACTCCGCCAATGGATTTCAGTACCTTTCGATATCAGCTTCTCCATCGGATATCTGATGATACTGAATTTGTGGTCAAGTATGAGAGGGTTTCTTAAAGTAAAAATAGGTAATTCCTGTTTGCACGGAAAAATAAATTCAGTGGAGAGAATAGAAATGATCTCATTTTGCTTGCTCATAGAGGAAACTTTGTCTCCATAATTTTCGCAACTTGTGCGCAAGTGTGTCTTGCGACAAAGTGGATTGTATGGAGGTAAAGCGGATAAAATATTCCTTGCTCAGATTGCTGATACAATAAAGTAAAAATAGTAGAATTGAATCGATTGAATAGCTACCTGAGAGTTGATATAGGCGAAGACAGACTGAACGCTTTAATGCCTTTGACAATTCACGCACGACGAAGTGAACGAACTGTGATGAAATTATTGGTAAGCAGCTACCAAAGTGAGGCGAATGCCATTGAAATATTAATCTTTTGTAGGTGTCTGGGAATTGAGTTTCAAACCCCTCTACAGCTAGGCCAAAAAGGATGGAAAGTAAAACTATGCTCATTGCTTTCTGATTTTAAATTTTACAAAGATGCGAAAATTTGTAAAATTTTTAAGACAATGAGGAAGTAATGTACAAAGTTCTACTTTGCATTCTTCTTTTAACTACATTTAAAATATATAATTTGCTTACTTTCTAAACTTTTGCGGAAGTTAGACAAAAAAAACCACAATTCTTTGAAGAATTCAAGATCTCGTAAAATCCGAAATCTTTTCCGTTTTTTGCATCGCGCAAAAAATGAATAAACTCCTAACGAAAATACGTTATAAAATAAATCGTTCGGCGAATTGGAGATCACTCAACTTCATAATTAATCCATCATAATTTGGCTCGTTATCGATACAAAAATCTCTCGGGAGAAAAATAGAGCCCGAGTTCTTGAAAATATATTGAAAGCGCGTCCGCATCGATAAAGTCCAATTACAGTTTATCCTTTCAAAAGTAGCGTGGCAAGTTACCTACTTGTTGCCTGGATTCTGGCTTGGACGAGCCGGCGAGTCGAGCTACCGGAAAATTATATTCGAAAGATTAATGCTCAGTTCCGTGGACTGGCGAGTTTAATCTCGCTGTAGAGTATAGAGCTTGAATGGAAAATGAATATTCTTCTTGGGTGTGCGATGAAACCGAGAATGAATTAAGGTGATTTGCTGTGCACCGACACAAGCGCCTATGAGTTCAAGTGAGATAACACCATTGGCGATTGCAGTGGAGCAGGAGTGAACGAAATAAAAAGTGTAGCACATCGTCTTAAGGGGGCAACGAGTAAGATGAACTAAAGAAACTAGACGATGGAAAGAAGTATGAAAATACAGCGTCTTTGAAAACTGAGATAAATCTGTCCGCTCATATTTAAAATGATTTCGCAGCCTTCTGGCTCTTATTTATATACTGCCGTCTGTCTCGTAGAAATTCTCGGCATAATCAGTTACGCCCCAAAAAACGTTTAAACATTGTCTCAAAAAATCCAAGTTAATTTAACTTGAATAATTCTTTTAAGCGCTTTATCGGATACCCAAACGCTGAGACACGTCATTTTTTGACGTCGTGATCAGGAGCATATCCTGATCAGGTGACTAACAACCCACATCTTTTTCTGAGTGAAGAAAAATGTTTGTGACTCGACAAATCGTGACTCGTAATTTTAAATCCCTAATTTTGTTCGCTCTTATTGTTCTACCAATTCGTTAAAAATTGATGAAGCAATCAGAATGGACGATGGTTTATAATTTTAAATAATCGTGAAAATATATCCATTTTAATATTAACGGTCGCCTATACAGAGGCAGCTTAATGCACTATTGATTTTGAATGGTAATACTTCTATAAAACAATGTTTAAGAAAAAAAAAAAGCGCACGAGATATTTGACCTGAATATAATTTGTTTTACGATAGTTATCGAGTATCCAGAGGCATGGGATAATCGCTAATTTTATTCTAGTATATGGTCACTGGTCTCTTAGCTACATTTTAATTCATTTAACTCGAGTTGCACTCAGAAATGTATTCTATAGACAGGCGCGAGAGCAGTGGCCCGTGGGTAACATTTTCATACAACCCTCTCGAGGCTTTTCCGCGAGCACTCTGGATAATACCGTAGTTCTTACGTAACCGCCTAATTATCGGTAATTACTTCCTTCTGATAACCGTTAGCGGCAGCGCGATAACGATTTTCCTCGAAGCTTTCCAGTCCCCTTTTTTGCCGTTTGCTCCTTTTTATTTCTTTTTTTTTTTTCTTTCATCATTATCGCCCCGGGTCATAGCTTGCGCTCGGTTCCAATTATACGTACTCCAAGTATATTCGTAACATTATTTATTTGGTGCCAAAAAAAAAATAAAAAATAAAAAAAAATGTCCAACGATTCGGAAACTCAGTATATCGACAAGATATATCATTTAAATATCGAACTGACAAACGTATTCATGAAAAATGTATTAAAATACCATGCAATTTGTATGTCGTGTACGGCGCTTGAGGCGGATTGCTAAAAAAGCCGTTTTCCAATCCGATAAAGTGCAGCGAATTTCGTGGTACTCCAAATGTATTTTATTCGGTGACTTTGCGCGAGCAAAAGGCGTATCAAGCTCCCCCACTGTGTTCGCTTGTAAGCGGGAGTCTAGTTGACGCACAATGGCTATAAATTTTCAACGAGCAGGAGACAGAAAAGGTCTTTGTACAAGTGAGCCGTGAAATCTATTCGTGCGGGATAGCTCTCTCTCTCTCTCCTCGTATATATACGTATACATCTATGCATGTAATTGGGCTATAGTATTTCCACTTGTGCTGGATTGCGTTGGCTTTGAAGTTCACGGGTTCGCATGATTTCACCTTCGATATTGACGTTCACTATTTAACGTAAATACAAAAGTTCTGCTTTTTTTTTTTATACCGTACATTTCGATATAAATTCTTTCACTGGAAGTAACCGAAGCAATTCTAATCAAATAGAACCGGAAACTGATACTAGGGTGTTTGCGTTTGATATAGATTTTTTCTCTGGTCAAGTTTTGCATGCATAGCAGAGTTTTAAAACTCTTGTAATCATCTGGTTGTCCAGGTACCCAATGGCACACTATAAATGTGATATTTGGAGAAGGAAAAAGCGAAGAGCGTGGCTATTTGTTTTTAAACATCGCTTGACTGCTGCTTTCTGATTAAGAATCATTTATAGTGCTTCGTACAAACCGATTTGTTCATTATTCAACGTTATTTTAAAAATACTTCCTCATGAACGAACAAAAAATGTTTAATTGATTTACTTTGTGATACCCCGACAAATATACTTTTTGGAAAGTACGGAATAATTTTTATCTTGCACAAACTTTTCTGTATGATGAAGCCAAAACAGATTGGCATACTTCCTCATAAAAGGAACTTTGTGCAAGAAAAAAAAATGAGTATTTTTAAGGTTGCATATTGTAAATATTTCCGGTAGTCTTTTTTGTTTTTTTTCTTATCTGCATTTACCCCCGTCTGCAGGCATTGTGCGCCTATTACAGGGTCGGCCCGGGTCAGTAGCTAGTCCACCCTGCGGGCCTGGTCCGGATCAGTAACCAGGCCCCCATGTGGCCGCATCCGACTTCTCCCTCTATATCGCATTCGCCATAGCATTACTGTCACGGCCATAGGAAAATTGCGGAAAGCCTATGCCGATATAGCCGGTCTCGCGTTCGTCTCACGGCACGGTAGCTACGTCACGTTTCGTCGAGAATATAAACAAGGACTACAACTGTGTACATGTGATCCCCGCAGGTAGAAATACCTGTGTGTGTGTGTGTCTGATGTATACATCTGGAGCTTCATCGCGCCCGTATTTTTATTTTTGACCAAAGCGACGACACCGGGATTCAAACCCACGATCTACCGATGCTCTAGTCTAGAAACCACTAGACCACCGCATCGGTTTTTATTTCCGGTAGTCTTATAAATATGATTAATTAAATTTAATTCCTCTTATAAATATTTTTAATAAAAATAGTCGTGTTGACGTGAAAATACGATTGAAAATTTCATAAAGGCAATAGATGGAAGTTAACAAATACACCGCAGTATGGCATTAGTGCGAACGAATTATCACGCTCTGTTGCGCATTAATCACTATCGAACGCGACGACGCGTTGACGATGAATTCGATGAGGTAGCCTCATGCGTTTGTTCTGTCCGACTGGTCCTGAACACTAGCCAGCTCGTGATCAAACGTGTATCGCGCGCCAAAACTGCTGCGGTATTCGCGGAGCTGTATACACATACGGGATGCACAAGTGAATAGTACAAATGAAGACAGATTACGTTAACGCCAGATCGCGATTTGCCTTTCAATGTTCCGTCGAGTTCGCCCTCCCTCTTCAGCATCAAGCGCTCTAGCACTATCTTTCACTCACACATCAGCAACTGCTGCGGTATATCCGCATACGGTGCGCCGTCAATTTGGAACGAAACGTAGCTGAAACGCCGATCAATCCGAATTCAATGCACATACACTTCAAATCTGTGTACAAATACTTTCATACCGTGTGCGATATTTCCATGGAGAATTTGACAACAAAAAATGGACGTACACTTTAAACTGAATTGTCTGAGGCTAAAGGATTTTGGTTGATGAATCATTCGAAATGGATACTGTGAAATATGTCATGGTTGGCCTAGGATGTTTCGTCGATTTTTAGGAATTCTATTTTTTTAGCTGTACTGCGAAAAAATAGAAAGCAAAAATGCTGGTGATCGACTTCAAGAAGTGCCTATTTGTATTTATTCAATGTAGGCAACTCTTAAAGTTGATCGCTAGAGCAACTCTTTTTTCAGAAGAAGATTTTTTAGAAAAATTGATCTTGAAACTCGTCAATTTTTTTAATTGGCTTAACAAATTCCGCGCCAAGTAGAAGACCATATAAGTGGTAAACCATATAATAAGTCTACCACGAGTCTACGTAGACCAGATTTTTTTTACACAGGTTGGTCAACCGGAAACTTCAAACGAGTGGAATTGAAAAGAAACGTGATTTGTCGCAATCTTCATCTTTATCACTGCCTCCATCGCCTACCTAAAATATTTATCACAGGGATATAATTTTTTTCGAAAAAATTGAATAAAAATTGTATCGGGGTCATCGATATTAAAACCTTGAAAAAAAAAAAAATCATGCACCAACGCGGTGGTCGTGATCAACGATTTAAGCTACGAGCAATAAATGATCATTAGTACTTCAATTAAAAGAAATTGAATCAAGGATAGCCAGAATCAAATGTGAGATGTGAAAGTGGATTCAAATGAAGTACATCGCTATTTTCTGAATATTCATCATTACAACGAAAAGAATAATTTACATTTCGTATTATTCTCAAATATACATCATCTATTACGGTCCATCGTACATTTATCTCTTCTTCTTTTTTGTTTTTTTTTTAAATTCCCTTGTCGACGAATTTTTTTACGAATGAATTTGTATTCACAGTATCGTCCTCGCATGTCCTAGTTTCCTATCGTTGCTCGAGGAAGCATTAAATATTCACGATCCTACAGACATTCTATATACAGAGGACAGCACAATAGACTGCAGTACTGCTGCAAATAAATGTCCCGTCGATGGAATAGATCCTGTGAATACGTAGTATAATTTTGGCTACGAAGGAAAGACACGGAGTTTCGTACACTCACATGTACTTACTACCGAATATCCGTGATCTCAAGTCCAGATTTCCAATACGTTGCTTTGTTTTCTCTATTGTCCTTCGGAGATTATAACTGGTATTGTGAATTATGTATTTTATACAAACATAATTTATCACGTACGTTTTATTTTTTCGCTCCCACCACTCAAAACTGTACTTTTCAACGTAAAAAAAGTTTTCGTTCAAAGTGAGCACCGTAAACTTTTTTTAGAGGTCGCTCAACGAGACTTTATAATTCCCACATGAATGTAAGCTTTTTTTTTGGATTCATATGTCAGTCAGAATATTTGGCAGTAAGCTTACCGGTTACATTACCTAATTATTTCCTCGTAGAGGCACCTGCGATTTTTTTTACTTTGCATATTATTGTTTTTCAAAAATACTAAAGATTTTAATTAATAATAAAAGAAATAGATATAAATTTATCGAATTTTGTAGATGAAAAGTTCAAAAATTTAATTGCTTCAATATATATTTTATGAGTAATTATAGGTAGTTTACGAGTTACAGATATTTTTTTTTTTGCAAGTCTCAATAATAGCGAATATAAAAATTCAAACATTTCCGTCGATTTTCACTGAATTTAATATCAATATTATAATTATCATTATTATCTAAGTGCTTACATTTTTATCTCGTTCTTTTAATGGTTTCAAAGGTCAAAGCGATTAAAAGCAGACCATTTTAAACTGCCATAAAATCCGAACACTCGCACCGTTCATCATCAAATTGAATACCTAAAGCACACCGTTGATTAATAGTTTAATTCTGAAATAAAATTCCAGTTCACCCGATATCAAAGTTTACGAGAGTTAAAGTTACAATATCATTTTTTCTGCATATTCAGTATACCATAGCAGTTAAATGGAAATATCGATTCTTCAATAAATTTAATACCGATCATTGGTCTATTGAGAGTCGCTGGAACGACACGATGCCATATATAAATCGAAATTAAATTGCATTGGAAATGCTTTTTAGTCTATTCGTGTAGACCTATTCACTGCAATAGCTTAAATACTGTAACAGTGCAAACCGTTATATTTTACTAATTTTGAAATCGCATAAAATATCTCAAAGATTGCTACCAGCATCATAAATTTGAAGCTTGATAGATCATGCGACGTTCTCGAGTTGCAGAACGTTTTAAAAAATGTACTCTCTGACATACGAATTTTTTTCTTTGAAATATGGTGACGAGAAAAAAGACAGTTTCACGAAAATAAAGCTTCACCCCTGCGAGGAAGCAAAAAAGATGCAAAGAATTCTTCATTAATGTAGAAATTCATATAATTTATATTCATATTCAATTACATCGATATGATGCAGCGTCATGCTCTCGCCATATTTTTTTTTAGTGTTTCGCGTTAAGTTATCTCACAATCCTGGTTGTCGCACATACACAGCCTAAACAATGTATTTACAGTTGCACCGGTGGAATGTATACAAAGCTTTTGTAAAGGCACAAGTTTGAAGGAGTCATAGGAGCTGTTAAAGGTAAACCATATTACGGTCAGCCACTAGTGTGGAATATACGAGCTTGGTACAACATCCTTTTACTCTGGGCGAAATGAATAGACTTTATGCTGTGAAAGTACCGCTCTTCTCCCTTTTGGCCGGATAGCGGTCTGACTTGTACTCGGCTTTACTACTGAGCAGTTATCAAACGCTATTGTTACGTTTCACGTAACTTTGTCACGCCTTTGTATGTATAATAAAATAGGCAATTTCATTGAATACTAAATATTTCTCTATATTCATGGAAAGAATATTAACTCGCCGAGATCTTCACTGTGAAAGCGTTGATAAGAGCCAGATAGGCGTCACCATTTTGGGCCTTTTTTACATTAAAATGATGTAATTATCACTAATTGCAATTGTTGTCCTCCGGGAAGCTGCTGTTGGGTCACAAACCTTCAAAATGCATTGAAAAACTTATCGATGACGTAACGCTTATCATTGTGTTTGTATAAATATATGCACACTTGGTTATCATAGCTATTATACGAGAAATAATTAGGGATGAAAATCACAGAAATCTGAGAAATACTGAATTAATTATTAGAAATATATTCAGGATTACGTTAATATAATGAACTTCATCATTTATGAGTCCTACAAAAATTTCATAAATTCCTGTTACGTCACGTACCCTCCAATTTACGAATTCGCCTCACTCGTTTCAATAAGTATCGTAAATTGTTGTGGAATCGATGGAGAGCACAGATCGCTGAGCTTTTCAGATATATAACAGTGGTAATCATAGCGTAAAATTGTCTTTTAATTTAATTAAGTGACACAACGCGGATTAATTGATGAACGCGCGGCTCGACAGAGCGAATCAATTATGGAAGTGCGAGAATTCACCGTCCGACTTTTTAATAAAGAAAACTTTTTCAACCGTGCATCATCGAATTTATTCTCGATTACCCCGCCCGCTGATTAAGAAGGAAGAGAACGTCGGGCGCTCGGCGAGAAAGAAATAGAAGCAATTTATTATCCGTTAGAGTGGAATCTTTTTAAAAAAATAAACGTATTACTCATTGACTCAGAGAAGTAGAAATCTGTGAGAAAGAAATTTATTTTTCATTGGTAAAAAGAAAGAAACTTATTGTTATGTGTTCGAAGAACAGTATTTGGCTTTGTGACGACTTAATCTGGTGTATTCGTCAAAATTTAAGTGCCTATCTAATAGTCACTTCATCGAGGCAATTTCTTTAAGGAGGTTCGCCTATCGTGAGCCAAAAATGTGACTGAAAAAAGTGTCAATTCAGCTATCACCAATTATATGTAAAATTAGTATATCATGAATTGTCGATGTACCATATTCTTCGAAAATTATTAGATTGTAGAGTAATAAAAAAATCGAAACTATTGCCAAAAACCTGTTTAAAAAATCTCAGACAATGCTAAAGCCTTAAAATGATCAATAAATTGATAATTTCCAGTCGTAAACTTCTAATTTGTAGGAAAACGCTTAAAATAATATATGTCACATCCCGTGAATGGGTCAACTGTTGCTCTACAACGTTGCGAGGTCCGTCGGTGCGAGATCAATTTATTCATGGTCCGGGGTATGAAACTGAAATTTTTAACGATTAAGCGTTCGATATAGACGGTAAAGTCCGAATTTCCCATTTTTCTTTTTTACACAATCCTTGAATTTTCATTGTTCTAATACAAGGTTTTTTATAGTTCACAGTTAGCTCTTCATACATGAAGAATCGGTAAATGCTGCTTCTGAATTTTAGCCATATCTACCCAATGCTTTATTTCCGTCAAAGTCGTCAACTTTTGAGTCGTATTCCAACTCAAATTGTCAAACTTTGGAATTAGATTTATTAAGTGTTCATTGACATAATCCGAAAAAGAAATGAAAGCCCTAAGTTGAACTTATTCGACTAATAGTTGAACCTTTTTGATTAATTGATTGTGATTATTAAATATTGAGGAGCCTTCTGTCGTGGTCCAGTTGACTCAATGTCAACACTATGTAGTGTACATTCAATCTATCTGTACTATAATTTAGAACATTGTTCGCTTGTTTGTTGGTATCAAACTGGGATCAAATTACATGTTTGGAGAATCCACAGAGTTTCTGATGGGGATTCCAAACTCTGCCATAGTATTCAGCCATGATGCCATATCAGTGCTGATTGCCAATTACATCAACAACAGAGCACCTACTAGTATTAATTATGAGAACAAGAGAAAACAAAAAATTTGAAAATTGCTTCCTCATTTCTAATACCTTTGATAGAACTTCCTCGTTGAGGAAATTCATCAACACACTTCCTCATATAAGTGACTTTGTCAAAGGCATGAAATAGTAAAAAAGCAATTTGAAAGGTTCTGCTTTGCGATTAGGGTTTCTACTCTTATTTATAACACAGCAGAAACTTGTTATACGAATTAATTGAGACCGGACCTTACTTGGTTATACAAACAGCAATTTTTTTTTTCCATCCATTCACCGGAATTTCCTAATAAACATTTTATAGACATAAAAAATTGTGTAAAATTTAAACTGCCTTAACGATTCTCACAAAAATCATTAATATAATACAATTTCAAAAATTGATTCGTTGATAGAGGGGAAGGTGCTTCGCGTCCAGGAAATGTAAGATTCTTTTGCTCGCTTCGCACAGAACACCAGTATCATCCATCATAAGTAGGGGATTTAACACTTGCAAATCTGATACCCGCGCTGTCCATGGTCAAAATTTTTCTTGTCGTTTGTTATTCTCCATCGACAAAGTGTCTGTATTCATGATGTTTGCTTTACAGCTGCGTCATCTGGAGAGATTGTAAGGCTTTCGTATTGGTTTCCTCAATACCTCAGCACGTCAACGCTTTGGCAACCACGCGGTGGGGTTGTTCATGACCCTAGGCTAGGCCCTCTATTACCAACAATGGGATTCAACATTCCGTGAATCTGTGAAGCATTGCTGACCCAACTTGTCCGACGATCTCTTGCTGTTCAAGCTAGAAGCATCGTGGGAATCAGGCAGGCTCAGGCAATATCGATTCGGCGTTGATTTCCTCGACGATTCGATGGCAATGCACCGCTCTATCCAGTTCTACGTACGCTTCTGGCGCAACGCCGTCTGTTTGCTAGCCACGTTTGCCTCTATTTGGATCGTAAATTGAAAACATCCATCAAAGCCATTGCCAATGCCTTGTCCTTCTCTGTGACGCGCACCTCATACGGAAGCTAGTAGCTGTTCGTCATGTAAAAATAAAAATTCAGCGGTTAGTAAATATGTATAATAATCTGCAATTCGCGCGATACTCTATTAAATCTAATATCTGTCTACAATATGACAAAGCGCGGTGCATTTTCTTGGACACTCACAGACACTCTTATACAGACACTCGCAAACACTCAAACGGACATTCACAGGTTTGAGGGGTCGTATCAGGAAAAATTGGTGCCCAAAGGCATTTTAATACGGGGACTTAAAAAAATCGGGACCTGGAAGAGGAAGATAGTCGCGAGGGTGCGAAACATCCTAGCCAACGTTTTGAGTAAGAAATTTACTAAGTCAGGCTACCTGTATAAAAACATATCGTCTATGTAGATCTACGAAGGAGGTCTACGAAAAGTCCACCAACTTGGGACGTTCGTAGACTTGAATTTAGACTTGTCAAGTAATAAAATATCAAAAAGTCGTCTACATAGATCTATGTAGACTAGTTTTCATCTACGTAGACTACTTTTCGATGGTTTCTTACTCGACAAGTCTGCATTAACGTCTACGATCGTCCCAGTTGGCAAACTTTTCGTAGACTTCCTGCGTAGATCTATCGCCACTCTACACACACGAACTTTTTTTTACACGGATAGCTAAAGAAAGGAGAACTCAACGAACAATAGGACGAAAGATGTTATAATAAAGGCATTAAAGCAAAATCGTATAGGAAATATTTGCAAAAAAAAATGTCAAGTTATCTTTGGATAATGTAATGTAATTTTGAAATTTTTTATATCGAAATGTTCGTCATATTTTCGGACGAAGCTTCGAACGAGCTTTTTTTTTTCACGGTCCCTCTGTAACACAGGATGGACATAAATTCGCCGAAAAATTTCACTTTTGTCAATAAGCAGAAATTGGCCGGATATTGTCATTCCACATATTTGAACTAACTGGTAGCAGCTATAATTATAAGCTCCATGATACAGCCGGTGTATTTAGTTTTGTAGCGCGGAACGAGGTCGCGTCACGGGATTACCCTCCGGCGCAATACTCCCTCCTGTATGTCCATGTGATTCCAGCTTAATTCGAGAGATTGAGCGGAAATATTTATGAGTGATTTGCATTGTGTGCGGATAGAGTCCTCATTGAAGTGTGAATATTCAATTATTGTGTTAATCCCGTAAATTGGTATGCCGTCTATTTATGCTATGCATGCTGTTTTGGCAGGATATATGTCGTAGCAATGATTGCAGGGAAATCAACAGCACATGTTGAATTATTTGTCATTCTTCTGGGTATAACATAAATTAGACGAATGATAATCTATTCTGGGAATTCCCAATATAGCGAAATAAAAAAAAAAAAAAAAAAAACTCGAATTGGCTAATTATGCAAAATGTTGTCACTTTTCCCAATACTCCAGCTCAAACTTTCCAACGAATATCCACTATGTATCCGAAACCAGCTAACAAACGACTCTCGAATATTTCTGACGTTGCACTGGCAAGGACGACGTCGGTGACATTCTCTTTTTCTATTTCATGTAGGTATACCCCGGCAGGAGTAGCTAAACTTTTTCCAATGTCGTGCCGAGAACGAGGAACCCTTAAAATATCGGGTAAATACGTACTCGGTAGCAAATGGCCATTAATTCGTTGGTAGAAGCGAGCTTTGGTCTATACAGAAACGCCCAACTTCTCGTATTTTCCGATACTCCATCCAGTCTCTACCAGCCATGACGTCTATATCCAGCTATACTAACGACTGCAACCTATACAACGTCGATGTCGAAGGAAACTTTGAAGCTGTTGACTTTTGACCACAAAAAACAAATTCTGGAGAGTTCTCTGTGGACCGCTCTGCCATCAACATGCCACTCAATCAGCCTTATCTCAGGATCTCATGTAGCTTCGATCATTAGTGGACATGAGATCACAAATCTTTGCAGTAGCAAAGTCTTACTTCAATGTCTTATCTGTAGATAAAGGCGGAATTTATTTAACGACATTGACAAAATAATTTTGAAAGAGAATGGAAAACATGTGTAGTTGAAATATTGAAGATCCAATAACTCAAATTATAAATTCCGTTTCAAACTAAACTCTCAAAGCACAAAAAGTAGCACTGGACAGATGTTTCTTTTTTCAAATGTTAATCCTACAAAATCACTTTTACACTGGTTTATTAACGACCCCTGACTGAACAATCCAAACCAACCATCATCGAATAATCAAAACAGCCACTGAAACATTTTATCTGTACCCTCAGTTTTTCTCCGCTTTAGAAACTTTTCCACAGTTCCAATGAGCCGCGGATTGCAGTCAATTTGCATGGCAAATTGATCCGACTAGTAATACTGCTACCTGCATAAACTTGGTTGCGATTTCAGACCGTAAATCTGCAACTTACCATATTCCATGTACACATCTAAACCATCGACTTATCGTAGACAAGCCATTTGCCTTCCTTCCGTACCATTTTACCGTCACCGACACCAGACTGGAGAGACACTACCTATATCTACACGTTCGGTCGCGCAGAAGGACAATCGCTAGGCGGTATTATCGATATCGACGATCGAATGAAAACCCCCTTGAGTATCTATCCATGGATACCTAATACCTACGATACCAACCTAGAGTGCTGCGATACACCCACTTTTCAATGAATATGCATGAGCGTGTACACGCTCGGTAGCGCCTTGCCGAACGGCAACTATACGAATGGATACTGAACAGTTATACTGCAGGCACTGCTACCGCTGTTACTATCGTTGTTCTGCATATACGTTGCGAATTTACAACTCCTCGAGATCGTTACACATGTACGTCCGGTTACTACATACAGACCCTCAATATTCAGCATGGTATCATCGAGATCAGGGCTTTTGTTTACGATAAATTTTATGGGTATTAAATGCATGTGCTACGGATTTTATTTTCTGGTAAGTTTACAAAGCAAACATGCAATCAAAAAACGACTTTCTGGATTTTGGTATTACACTTAAAAAAAAAAAAAAAAGTAGATTTATTGGTTATTCAAGAAATTTAACAAATATGTGTAGGGTTGTTCTGCAGCTTTTCATTAAAGAAATGTCATAGAGCCGATCAAATTCAGTTTCAACTGTATATGTACATACTTGAATTAAATTATTATTTGCTTCCATTAAGAGTAAAATAACGCGATTAAATAATGTTGCAAAACAATGTCACAACACGTGTATTAACTCGACAAAATAACCGCTTTTTTTTTTTAGAGAACATTATTGGCCTACCAGTTTTCTTTTAATAGTGTGCAGAGTGTAAAAACCAAATGAAAATTTGTTGTAGGTGACCCCGATTACCCGTATGCTTTTGCTACCTCGCAAAAAAAAAAATCGTTTCTTTTTATAGGTCAATATCAATTTTTTTGTAACAATTCCTTCAATTTAAAATCAGACTGTTAAATAAAAATACAATTAAGCAAACCGATATTCAGAAATGCTGGATAAGCAATAAATATTATCAGTTAATTTTTAAAGAGTGTACTCTTAACTGTACCCATATATACTGTAATAATCTCTGAAAATAGGAATTTTATCTCGAAAAGCAACGCACTAACTTTTACTAATAGGCGTACACTACAATACAGCAATGAGTTTGTGATATGCGAATCTCTAAGGATTAAAAAAGTCTAAAAGAGATATACAGAAAAGCTAGAGTGAGAAATGAAGTGCGAAATCCACCATGAATTCTTTTATTTTCTTTTAGTGGCTCTCAACACCCCTTGGAATATATAATTTGTAGAATGTAAGCAACGGGATTGGGGGATATGGGGGTTGGTGGAATGAGAGGCAAGCGTGAAAGTGAAGGGAAAAAGAGGAAAAAGAAATTTGCTAATTTCAGCGGATTCGCTAGACGCACCCCAGGGATTTGCCTGCCACGCGGAAAATCGGTACACCTACCCTCAGCCGGGAGGTTCCATAAATTCTATGTTGGCGGAAAGAGGTTTATACATAGATATATGTATAGACTAGTAAAATAAAAAAAAAAAAAAAAAAAAAAAAAAAAAAAAGTGCGCTGATTCTCTCGTTTCGAAGTTACCTCAGTTGGGCGCACTCTCCGATTAACGAGTGCCAATGAATCACCGTTACCCGGTGGTACACATTATTTTTCCGCATGTAGATTGTACTTTTACATATCCATAAGTTTATTGCCTATACATCGGTGGCCTGTTGTTATTTGCTCGGTTTAAAAAGTGCCAATGTACAATAAAATAAGCTGCCTCACGTAGTAATCGGTATAATATTACGATCTTTTTGTTTACTTAATAAAAGCACTTTTTGTCGGTGTATGACATAAATAAAGCTCCACGTACACGATACCCAAATGTGCACGTCCGTATATTCCAATTCTACGCCATAGCCCCATGTATTTTATTTTGTTATTATGATTATAAGTATCATATATAAGGTGACTATATGTATTTCATAAATCGAATATACAATTTTCGATAATCGAAATAGATACATCCCCACAAGCTGCATTCGACAATGCTCCAATGCTGCATATGCATAGTATATTTTAGTGAACAGTCACGAAGGGAAATTCAACGTTTCACTTGTTTCCTTCATATTCAGGTCTGTATATGAACTCAAATGTGGAATACAATCGGTAGAGCAAGAGAATACAAGACGACGTTGTCACGCAGTCATTTTAGCTGTATTGAAGCGGATGTCGTACTCTCAATCATCCAACAGAATTCATATATATATATATATGTGCTGTATTTTCATGCTCCGCTTATATGTCTTCAGGTATATTATGTATTATAGTGATGCATCATATACGAGCTATTAGGGGGTGGGTGTTATGGAACCTCTGGCTTTAGAGCAGCCGTGAAATGTAATTTTGACTGAAAATCACAAAGTAACATTTACGCTTTTGTTTTTCAAAGTCTCGTGTAGTTTCAACTTTTAAATTAATTCGTGAATTAAATATCAAACACGATGTCAAGCTCAATAGTTTGTAAACGTTCGTGAATAACTTTTGTATCTAATTAATTTTCCACACACACAGAATTACAAAAGTAAATTGATTACTAACGAAGTGTAAGCTGGGCGTCAATTAATTCAGATTTATTCTAATTTTAGTAGCTCAAAAGTGATCACCGATAATAGCAAATACTCTTTTTACGTAATCATCAATTAATTATTGCAATCCAAACTGAAATCGACCTTCAGATTGTGTGATCGAAATACATGTTTTCAGTGTCCCAGATTAAAAAAAGAACGATCACTAGATTTTTGTCTCTCTATTGGTTTGTCCGGAAATACAATAATTTATGGAGTCGACTGGAGACCGCACCGAATCTTGATCTGTGCTCCTCTATATGTGTAACATTTAAAAAAAAAAACAATGATATCCACAAAAAAACGTAGTGAAGTATTGGGCTCCTTGAGAACCGTTATTTCCGCCAAACTATCGATCGATTCTCGCTGAACTTGCCGAAAATTGGTACATCAATCATTGCGAAAAGTTAGTTAATTTCTGTAGAAATTTCGAGCCCGAAGAACTCGAAGGTAAGGAAAAAGAGAATGACTTTTTAACATCCGATATTTTTAGAGCAGAAGTTGTTATCAAACGGCCCAGATGTAATATATCTCGCGAGCCTCAATAAATCGACCAATGCGGAGGTGCCAGCAGGTCGCTGTGATCCACTATACCTTTAACTTTTCCAGTATGTCTGTAGAGATGTTGGCACAAGGACATTATAGACACCGTGTACAATTCAATTCCCGGGATACGCGTCCTATTAGTTTCTTGCTATCAAGTTCGGAGGGGTTCACGCGTCGTACATCGTGTCACTGTGAAGGAACGCAGTATGCTCTGCCATTGATTCGATGGGTTGGTCGACGTTATAGGGTCGCGGTTGTGGTGGCGTTTAAGCGGTGGGCAGCGACCATGGGCGCAAAACCACGCGACCGACAGTGGGCGTTCACTACGAGGCGAAACGAAGGCAGTCTATAGGTAGCATAGTGGTTCTCTCAGCTCCATACAGTCCATTGGGTCAGTGGGTATCGCGCTATAACAGTGTACTTTGGTAGGTTCGAATACCGTTTAGCTATACCTATATGGACAAGCTATATATGAGCTAAACATTCTATAGGTGGTACGTCCCAAATCCCAAAGGATCGCGTGGTAAACGTTGTTGTGCGTGTTATACTAGCTCTCGCTGTGCAAGCTTGATGATATAGCTATTGTACTTGTACACCTGCAGCACACCATCAACCCGCCACTTGTGCACTTCGCAGTGTTCTCTCTGCCTCGAGCTTCCGGAGAGTTTCGGGCCAGAAGCTGCGAAAGGCCAGAGACCGTTAATCTTGCTGCAGTAGTTCCAATGTCTTCTTGGGCCCTCTTCCAAAAACCCTCTCGCCCGTAATTTACCTCAGTTTTCTTTTAATCCCACGATCGAGCAAGAAAATTGTTTTCACTCCCGACAAATGAACGTTGATCATGCTATATTTCAGAATTTCATTGACACCATGTTTGTAAAAAGAAAAGACTGAACTTCGCAGTATGGATAACTAATTTCATTATTGCCTTGGCGTTAATTCTGTATTGATAAAAGAAGACACTTTTGGCATCGTTTATTTCTTTAATGAAAAACAACACTACTGAATTACAACCCTGATGATTTTGTGTTATGGTGGGGTTGTGATCTGGTAGAGAGATTAATGGTAGGGTAATAATGTGCCTGTAATCATAGGTGAGTTTCTCTCATATTAGAGTTAAATATACGCGGCACCAAGGATTCACGTTGAAATAGGAATTTATCGTGCAATCCTTGTATCTTTATCGTGTACATCCTGTTAATAAGTACATCGAATAATACAAGATTTTCGTGGATATCTACAGCAGTGAAAGAGCGCTTTCTCGTCTGCAGGTTGTAGCTATTAGAGTACATGCAGTACAGCACCTAGTCGCGACTTGCATGGGCATACCTCGCCTCCTGGGCTCGAGGAAACCTCGACTGCTCTGCTTGAATCCTCGGAGAGTTTCTCTTGGCAAAAACCCCAGCGGCAGCATCGGTAAATCTTGGATGGAGCAGAGCGCATATCCGACGTTTCGTGTGCTATACTATGTATACGAAAGGTTTTGCTTTGGGTATTGTCTTTTTTTTAGCCAGGTGTATATATATATATGTATACGAGCGAGGTAGTTGTAATTCATTTTTTTCATTTATCGACACGTAGTTGTAATAAAATGAAAGAAAAAAATGATTTCCTGAATTTCAAGAATTTTAACAGACTGTATCAATTATTAAAGAAATTTTGGCAACTGGTATAAATTCTAACCAATGTGGGCAGAAAGCGACAAAGAAGAAGGAGATGTCAAATGAAACGTCCAAAGCAGATTCTTCAATATTTAATTTCCTTCTTAATAATTGAACGAGGGTGCTGTCTATATGAGTACATATATGTCAGTTAGACAGGGAAAACACTTTGTAATAAGATATCACAGTGAATTTAGGTCATCTCTTAATTAATCTCTATAGATCATTTATGTTGCAGATATAATGTAATACGTAGAAATTACTCGCTGAAGTAGACGAGCTAACGATTCTATTGGATTTACTAAATGATTACCGTACAAACTACATAGGAGACAACGAAACATACTATTGGAGTAAATTTAATCGATATATCGATTAAATTTTCTTTTTACCTTATGACACAGTTCGCGCGAAATGGACAAACCGACACCGTTGATATTACTGCAATTCACTAAGCTATTTCATTTTATGAACTGGGACTTAATCGTTATTATTAGCCCTTCATAGAAACAGTGTCATTAGTGGCTCTGAAGGCTGGAGAGTTTCTCGTTTCATATTGCAGTTAATATTTCTGGTCAGTTTTGCAAAAGGTATTAGTCTTCACTGAATGGTAACTAGTTTTAACCACGACAATAAATTTCAACAAGTTTCATAAATACAACGTCAAGCTTTGGCTTTACTTTTATTCGCAATTAACGTTTTAGCACCGAGTAACATTGATTATACCTTCATTGAGGTGTTTATTGTGCAGTGAAGGGACAATAAGCATTCACCTGGAAAATAATGTCCATTAGTAAGAAATAATTCTTCCTGATGGCGCTACTTTTGATCGAGGAAAATACGACACAATTGCCGAGCATCTCATTATTCCCTATGGGAGCTCTAATACTTCCCCAGGGAGTAATGAAACAGCATTGCGCGGTGGAAGGCGCATGCGAACTGGTTATACGGAAACATAGAGGGATTTTCAGGCGTTTTCCACGCAAGGAATTCAAGTCGGAAAAATAGTAATTTATTATAAATAGAGACTTTAAAAACGAGTATGGAGAATTTGTAAAAACGATACATCGGTACCTAAAAGCTCAGTGAAAACCAATCTGCAATTCATTTTTTATTGTGATTTTTCATAAAATAGGAAATAACTAGCACTGAGAAATTTACGACTATGAATCTTCTACGTTATTCAACAAGAGGCATAATAAAGCCCTCCACAACAATGCCGTAAGTTATCCCCGCCCCGCACAATGTATCCACGTGCTGTATAGTAAACTGGCTTCTGACAACAGAGAATACCAAGATCGGTGACAGGGTATGTGGCGAATAGAACAGTCTCGTTCGTGGTATCACACAGAAGCAGCAGCAGTGGAGACCACAGAGATGCCACAGGCCAAGTTGAGCCCGATAATCTCGCATCGACATCTGGGTTATCCTGCATTCAATTCAATCCCTAGCACGTATCGATACCTCGTGGGATATCCTGTCCACTGTAGTATGGGCGCTATACGTTTTGGCGAATACCTCGTGTTCTCCTCGCCAGGCGGATTCACAGCTTTCCTGCAACGCCCTGAATCGCACGTACATCCATATCTCTTACTGGTATACGTAAACGTAAATTCCGGATCCGTAGCTTCCTGTATCGCACTGTTGCCGATCAAACACTCACATTCTGCGCCTTACTGCATACTGCACACATCGCAACTAACGTACGTCTTTGCAGGAGCTTGGCTTGGTTACTTGGTGCCTGCCTCTGTTACTACTGGGTATGCAGTAGGGTAGCTTTTGGTCGATTCCCCAGGCGTATTGCGATGCAATTGGAGAGCTCAAAGTTGCTTGCTCACCCGAGAGGCTACGATCCAACGGAAAACTTAAATATACAGACTAGAGACAGGACACTGGAGGAACTCGAAACTACGGAAACTCAAATATACGTAGATGTTACGGAAATCGGAAGATGAAACGTAGAATTAACACTAAAAACCGATAGATTTCATGATACCTTTGAAATGACTCAGACTACTGCATTTCGTTAGTAGCATTGGAAGACTAAGATCCATGAATCCAACATTTCGATAGCACTGATACCGCCTGGTACTTGATCCATTCGATTTCGTCTTGATTTAAACTGCTACTGCTTTTGGAAATCAGAATTCTGAAAACAAACGTCGAATATCTTAAATCCAAAGTACGATGAATATGTCAATGAAGGTTGGCAAGACCATTAATTATACAAATCTGAACATTACTTTATATAAACGCATGCTTCTTGATGTATCACAATTAGATGTGATATTACAGAGGCGGAAACGTACTTCACTAAGGGGGTAAGATTCCCAGTCATAAGACATGGCTCAGAGTTCCCCCCTCAATGAAATTCATATACGACGTTTCCCTTTAACCGTTCCCCACCTCCATTGTTCAGCATTCATCTAATAAAAACTGGAGATCACCACTCAGAAGTCAATATACATCTTTTTCCAGGACAATATGGCGAAGATAAATTGAATTAACAATTGAAGGGTATGAAATTCAATTTAAAAGAAAAATATGCGCTGAGGCAAAACAGGACTTTGATGCCCCTTTGTTCAGTGCCGCCGTGAATATATGAAGAGGTTGGAAGTGCTATCGAGGACGAGCAATAGGAGAGTAGTGGGTGTCGGTAGAGTGTACCTTGTAGTTTGTTCGTCCCTTCATCTCAAACAACACGATGGAAGGAAGATATGTGCACAGTAAGAGATATAGAACGCCTAGAAGGTTTACGATGACCTGTCCCTTGTGAACAGTACAAGAACCAAGCAATCTTGAACGAAACTTCCACTCTAGTAGCTACAACCTACGAAGTACATCTGTACTGTATCTAGCAGCAGAACATGTTGCTAGCATCGTCCTCTGTCTGCATAATAGCACAAAGGCACTTGTAGCTACAATGAACAAGAAACTGCAACGATTTACTCTGATCCCACCATAGAAATAAGCTAACGTTGCGCATTGACATTTTGCCATGACAAAATGTAATTCCGATTCGAAACTGCTTCTATATTTAAGCACAGTAGAATTCAATTTTCTGCACAATACATGCATGGTGTGATGATTGTGAGAATCTTGATTCAATTGCCTCTAATACAATAATGAATTTTGAAGTGATGAAAGCGAATATAAACATCCATATGCGTGCTTAGTTCTTTGATCTGTATCCTCAGAAAATCAAACGGCTGTATTTTCTTATGTCCGTTAAACTGATCCAATAACAGCCTCAATTTTGACTTGGATATTTAATTTTTTTATTTTATTATGAAATATATAAAACTAGTACAGTTTATTATTGCAGTCCTTAATAACTTTACTCAATACGATCTGCAACTAAGTGACTGAAACTTCGTCTAAAATCACAGGCTAATTATGAGGATCCGTTTAATCCCATTCAAACTTGTATATCTCCATTGTACTATGTACAACAGTAAATTCTCTGCGGAGGCGTTAGTCGCAATTCTCGTCGTGCGTGAAAATGAGTGAAGCTATCGGGTATATAACAATTGTGCTTAATACCCTCGAGGCGTCACAAGCTTGGGACTAAACTCAACGATTGTAACTAAGGGCACAACCCTCGTAAATGACTCGCTACTGCTGCTACTGCTGCTGCTGCTGCTGCTGCTGCTGGCAAGCGATTTCGGTATTTTATGGACAATGGAAGAACTGAATAGAGCGAACCGAGTAGATCTTCTGGTTGGATCATGTACCAACTGTGGTGGAAAGAGGTAGGGCAGTGAGGAGCCAGAATTAGAGGATAGAAAGCCGGAACAAATTGTAAGGACCCTTGCCAGTTTCTGATATATATATAAGGTACCTTAACAACCCTATGAACATTTTGAGTCAGAAATATGTATTGTGAGGATTTTCTCTGCGGAATCCTATTCAAAGATACATTTCTGGCTCCTCGTCCAAAGCTACAATCTAGTGTGTGTTCAATATCGAAACTCAAACTCACTTAAAAATTATTCGAATTCACATTACTAATTTTTATCAACCCTAATGGAAAGTGTAATCAACCTAGTGGTACGATTTTGAAAGTTGAAGTCCCACGAGATAGTGCATACACAGTGCTCTGCAATTTTCTAGAACAGAAGCATTTGTTCAGCGAGATTCGCCTTACCACAGGTTTATTTTAGATGCACCGTGCAAGCAATTCAAAGTGGCGTACCGGCATGCGCCCTCTGACCTCCTGCAATATTCACCGAAGAACGAGTAGGGCGCCGTGTGTTGTGCGGTATGCCGTTTTGAAAGCGTTGCTCACGACGTTAGGGAGCATTCTCCATGTTTCATACATGTATGCATTCGCTAAGGTGAATCGTGGCGGTATGCAAAGAGACTTTGTAGGAAATTCTATTTATTCCGGTTGAATTCAATTCGGCAAACATGTGAAACGCCTTGCCAATCTTGTCTGTCACTCATTGCTAAATCTATATTTAATTTTTAAGAAAATTACACTTTGGGTCGAATATATAGAGCCTAGTTTGAAATCAAGTTCGAAGTTGAGTTTGAATTTGCGACTATAATTTCGACCCTTAGAGATTGGTTCAAATAAGGATGCATCTCCCCTGTATTCTTAATAAAACTTTTGATTTGGTTGGAATTTGAACACTTTGAGCTCAAAGTATTTGCAGTATTTAGTCTAAATTTCAATAATAATAATAATAATGCTAAACCGTTATTAGTAAATTAGTTTAAAAAAAAATGACGAAGATGGAAATATCAGAATTGTAGGAGAAATCTTTGAAAAAATCGGAGATTTTATTACAAATAAATGGATGCGGAATCATAAATGAATGTCCAATTAGCATATTATTGCTCATCTCAAACTTATGTCGGTCCGCAGTGACGAAAAAATAATTTAATTGTCGCCCGTGGCGACAGAACGTAGTTGATACGATACTCTTTCTCAGTGTATGACTTCACTTGTCAAAGTAAAAAAAAAATTAATCGTGAAAGCGGTGTATTTTGCAGCGACATTTACACGAACCGCGAGCGTTGGCATATGATCAACAGCTTAACGTGTGTCAAATGCAACGACTAATTTTATAAAATGCATAAGTAGGTCACTCGTAAAAAGCGTATCACGACGTACCACTGGATCAGACAAACGTGAAGACGAAAGGAAAGAAAAATCCCGGCGGAAATAAAATTTAATGGCGTCCGATGAAAGTCAGAATCAACAATAAAAAAAACGTTAGTGGCCCGCGGAAAAATGTATGGCATTATCATACATTATTCTAGACGCTGTTTTTTTTTTCTCCTTTCATCCCTTTTCACCGAGTTTTCTCAAACTCTTTCTTTTCTTGATTCCTTTCTATACCTACGACCGGGCAATTTCAATCTGAAATACCTCGCTGTGGAGAGGCTTCTTTATTCGTGGAATAAAAAAATTCTAGCTGCTCGACTTGTGTCAGAGAATAAAGGTTCGTCCCGAAAAAACTTTATTGGATTCGAGCTCCGGTCCGCGCCCTCTATAGCAGAGACCAGAGGAAACTGTTCTCAGGAATAGGATTATACTCAAAGCGCATTTCCATTCAGGCAATGCGGCACATAAACGATTTGCCTATATGTCATCTTCTGTTTCACGTAATTTGCTAAACGTTTATCGGTTGCGACAGAGTGGCAAAATGATTTTCAAATTTCGTTCGTATTAGCTTGGAACTAATCTTGCAAGATCGACCTGGTATATTACGTTAAAATTAAGACGCACAGGGTCAGTTCCCTTCAGCACTTTCAATATTTAGAAACCAATTTTCTCCCAAATAACTCGACAGATTGAGTTCATTTTTAGCTTTTGCATTTTTTTCTTTGCTATGCTTCAGATTTCGGGATAGTCAAAGCCGTTTTTTCAAGACAGTCGAAAAACCAAAAGAGTTGTTTCGCAGAAGAAAAATAAGTAAAATAAGAAGTTCATATTTTTGCCCGTTTGAAGTCAGCAGAGGGTATTTGGTAGGTTCACATTTTCACTTCGGACAAAGTCTGATTTTTCGGTCAGTTTTTGAAAGTTTCTGTCATTCCCAAACCAACCTTCCCTGCATCGTTTAAAATTCCAGCCAAGTTAATTTGTGATCTCAATGCTGCTAGGCATTTTCCGTCGCGTGTGTAATTCGTCTGGTGCATCTCTTTGTCGAAGAATCTATCTGCTCTTTCAAACTATCCGCAGAGAAATCCCACAACGATCCCTTTGATCCCTTTGTCGACACATCTGTTCAAGAATCGTGCCATACGACTATATTATTTCCATATATATAGAAGACGCTAGATCACACTGGATCGGTTAAAGTCGTGGAGGCGTACCGTTACCTCAAGCACCTGTCGATAAAATTTATTATAAAGTATGAAAAAAGCATTTCTTTTCTCTTTTATGCATTTCACCTGGAAGAATGTCGGATGCAGAACATTTTTATTGTATATCTTGCGATAAAAAAAAAAAACAAGATATTCTTGTTACGAGAGAAAGGCGATTTCAAATCTTTTATGGAAGCTGTTGTATGTGATCGATATTATGTGGTTCTGGAAAATTCACTATATCTAATTGATGCTATGAACCATATTGTCCAACCGGAGAATGTACAAATTGCATTGCCCAGCACATTATGTATACCACCACTACTACTTGGTGAAGTGTAGTAATACGTCGAGCTTATAATCCTAGCAATGAAGTGGGATTGAGTGACTATGGCATTGAAGGCTCAACCGCAATTTGGCTAACGCTGTGGGCACTATAACTAATTGCTGCGAAACTGCAATAATGCCTTGTATGCATAGATTATTTTCTATGAAGAGGCTGCCGATACCACCTCAATAACATTACACTTGGCATGTACAGAGCGGACCATTGATAGGTGAAACTGTGGACACTGGACCTAGCGATAGGTTACTGCGCCTATTGAGTTACAGATTACAGAACTGACGGTAAAACTGAGAGTTTCGATATCGATATCGAAACGATACAGTGAAACTGGGTCCGGGTCTTTTTACATCGCCAACTGCGTATCTAAATTGAACGTTTTAATACGCTGTATTGTAAACAGTGTCGTTTTTCACTTATTCGACACTGCAAGTCCGAGTCTCCAGTTTCATTTTTCCAATAAACGATTACGTTGTCCTTGGCTTGTTCGCTGTTTATCTATCCAGCATAACAATTGCGGTTAAATAATTAACACTTTATCTAAACTCTGAGATCGACGTACATATAGTTTGGTATACATAATGGGTGGTAGAGTAGAAATTATGCACTGCGTTCTCCGTGTTATTCCGCGGCGAAGTCTCTAATGCATTGTTTGCTCCTCCCAGGCTCGTCGAAACGTTGGTGCTTTGAAATTGCCAAGTTTCGCGCGAATATTTACCGCATGAAAACAGCTCTTCAACATCGTAACAAAATCCAACCAGCGCTCTCTTTGTGGCTACAGTCGAGAGAGTATTAAAACACTTTGAAACAACACTTTACATGCCGAGTGCATTATGCCTTGAGGTTCGTCATTTTTATTTAAAATACAGGTTGCGCTCGCTCTCAGTGCGATATCGGATCGTCGGAATTTCACAGATTCCGCCTCGTAAAATATAGCCCGCAGCGTTTTCGCGCGAAAAAGTTTCAGAATGTTGTTAATTAATATAAGCTTTTAACGAGAGTCGTTCGTGCCAATCTCTCATTATGATTATTTAATATACACAAACGGTTCAACTGTATCTCAACAAATTTGAGAATGTTTGCTTCAAGGTTCTCCAGAATCAACAAACATACCGATTTTGATAGCACTTTGAAATATTTAATTTATAACCTGAACGAAATTTTTCGACTCTACCGATATAAGTGGATTCTCGGTGGAATTCGATTGACTTCTCTATTGAACCAACGGACAGAATCTTCAATAATCCGGGAATAGTGGTTTTAGGTGCTTCTATGGAAGTACGTCGAACCAATAATACAGCAAGTTCGTGGAGTTACCAGAGTCGCGTCGTTATAGCTTTGAAAATGTTCGAGAACCGGAAGGTGGTTCAGTCCTTGGGGTTGCAACATAGCCACGCGGTGGTACAACGATTGCGCCCAACCGGAGCAACTCCAACGAACGAACGAGCGACGGTTAAGCGGGTATGCTGATTTAGGCAGTACGATGAATTTACGGAACGTCGACCCGTCATCGCGTGCATCAGCACACGTTGTCCGGCAGTCTATAGTGCTGTAATAGCTACCGGACTGGCTTGTATGCGCTTTCATGCAGGCTTTCACTTGAGCTTGCACTCAGTCTTTCGGGTTTTCGTGGAAGTACATCAGCTTTCAATGAAACAGGCAGGTACTATTCAACTCGCAAGCCATAGTTGTGGTTGTATAAAGTAACAGTAAAATACTCGACAACTGAATAAAGCGTAGCGGTTTTTCGTGCAACATTTTGTAGTCGGTACTGGCTACTTCCGTTTGTTTGAATGGAAACCTTTCCTTTTACGCTCTAATACCAGATATTATCAAATATACGAATAAAATATCGATAAATGCAGAGGTTTCGTTTTTGACAAATTCAACTGTGTATAATGGAATGGGACTGTGTCCCATTTGTACACACATCAATGGTACATCGGTTCTTGCAAAAACATGCCGGATTCGAAAATATTTCATTTTCCCTTCAAACAGTTCGACATGAAGAAAAATAAGTTGTCGTACATTTTTAGTGACATCAATGAATATTCAGACGTATGTTGGGATAGTTGAATTCCAGAAATTCAGGATGCGGGAAAATGATGAAAAACTTTTTTATAGCGTCCGCAATATTACTCTTATTAAATTGAGGATATATTTTTTTTTTTGTTGAGGTTCGCTTCGAACTAAGAGCGTGCAAAAAGTTTGAATACAAATAGATAAAATTAGCCAATGTGGAGGAGTTGACGGAGGGTGTTATTTAATGGAAGTTAAATTTAACGGAGGAGTTTCAGCGGAAGTTGAAGTGTCGACTCTAGTATGGCTTAATGTTTAAAATTAACTAAATTCTTTTAATTAAGAGTCGCTTTTCCTATGTACAAAGGCGGTTTTTATTCAAAATTGATGTGTACACTGATACCTTTGGACACATTTTAGTTGACAATAGTCCAGAAGATCGACCTTGTCAGTGACTAGTGTTCGCACCGAACATCCACTCAGCAATTGCGAACAAAGTGTCGCTGTACCTTACAAAAATATAAACCTTAAAAAATATTGCAATAAATAAATATAGCATGATGCACACCGATGCAATTTTCACCATCAGGATCAGCTTTTCAATGAGTTTGTTATATGTATGTTACATATAATTATTTCCATGAGGCTGTATCGTAGCAAGCTGTTCCTTACAACAACAAAAAAAAACATGTTTCACTCAGCGGGAATCGAATCCACCAGTCTATCACATCTATTGTAGTGCAATTAAGCCGAACAGTACGAACAATTTGGTGAAAGTCTTCAATGACGGAAGTTTCATATTACAGTATTCGTACAAAAGGTGGTGCATGGTTAGCATCTGCATCTTCATCTTCGTTTTCGATATCACGGTGTGAGAAGTTAAGCCTTACAAACGTAAGGCTCAACTTGCATGTGGAACTAAAGACAGCAGGAGTGGTGCGCCCAGCGCACTGCTGGAGTATCGTGAGACCTATACGTCAGCGTTGTACAACGCGCTTGTTCACTTCTATTTGCCATGCCAACTAAACATAGTTATACTGCTGGTAGAGTATAGCCACAAATTCATGCAAAGATTATACCTGTGTCTGTCGGGCCTGTGGATGAGCGCGGAGGAGCGCGAGGACAGAAGACGAAGACGAAGTTGAAGGAAGCAAAGCACGCGTAGTGACGAGAGAGAAACCCTGGTGTCTAAAGCTTAATTGGAAGCATTAATATGGATAAACTCGAGCGTCTCTGGTACTTCTCCTTACCCTCCCAGCGCTGCTAGAGCCACCCAAGGATTTGCATGTTGGCCGAGTGTCGACGGTTTTGAAACACCTATACATCGGATTTTCACCCAGTCGCGCAGATTCACCTCGTGCACTGCCTTCTAGCAGACGACCTCGCGGGACATAGATGTACTCCCTGTGCGTTCCCATCTGACTTACCAAGAACCTCGGTTTAGCTCTGAAGCCATGACTGTATAGTGAGCCCTATGGGCGTTTCGTTCTATTCCCGATGCGCAACTACCACCGCGTCACATTTACATATATACGTAGCTGCAGAGTCGACAAATGACCTGTCTTCGTTTGCAAGATTCGTAAGAGGCGAATAAACCCATAGAACGTTTGCAGGGTTAACTGCTGAGCTTCTGTCAGAAGTTCTTTTTTTTTTTTTTTGCAATTCCTATGTCAAACTGCAGAACGCCGCAAGATAACAAAAATCTATTGAATTGAATCAGTCAGCTATTTGTTTGTCGCCGAAATATGAGGCAATCCGAGTTAATACATCAATCGCCAGACCTCATACGCCACCGACCTCAATCGATGAATTTTCAACTCAAATCAACTGTGACAAAATTGCGCCATGCTTCGAATCGAGCTTTGCAAATTTCCATCATAGAAATTGACCAGAGTAATCGGAACCCGTGTCAAAAAAAAAAGTTCGTCTATGCAGAGTGGCGATAGACCTACGAAGGGAATCTACGAAAAGTCTACCAACTCGGACGATGGTACACTTGAATCTAGACTTGTTGAACGTAGACTTCAATACTATGGCAGAATAATTTGGACACGTGAGGTCTGAAGATGGCTGGTTTGGCCCGAAATGCCTAAGATACTTCTGACTAAGTAGGTAAGGCTAACTGAAGTCTACGACAAATGTACACTACTAATATTTGAAACCATATAAATCTTCTTTATTACGTATATCAAATAAAAAATCCTTACTAGAGTGAAACAAACGTTTTCTTAAACGTAAATAATTTTTTTCATGATTAAACTAAACCGTTTTCTATGTTTCCATTTGATTGTATCAAATACATCTTTTTTTTTTTTCTCTGTATAAAAAAGAAACACGAGCACTGGCGGTTTAGTCCCAAGTACTTGTAGGAGTAACGGCGAGTTCCGGGGAAGTTTATTTAACCAAGTTTTTCGTTGGAATGAAGGAGTCAATAGATTAAGGGAAAACGGTATACCGCTGGTGTTGCCGGAGGATCGCATTGATGTTCGTTAATCAAATTGCTTCTCCACTTCACTCTTTGTGCAATCAAGCTGAACTCGGAAACCTCTTTTTACATCTGGACTAGGTTCTGCAGAATCCTCGAGAGCTCCGCCATTTCCAAGAGGCACTGCAATCTCGGGCTGACCACTCGATGGCAGGCGAAACCGGCTTCACCTGGCACTATATCTCGCGTGTCTGACAACTGCCTCAGCCACACCTACTTACTTTACTCAACGTGCCAAAACTTGAAAGCGGCGCGTTCGATTTCGTTACCCTTCTCCTCTGCCAGTGGTTACGGGACGAAACCACTCGGATGGAAGTTTTCCGTGGTCTTGAGTGACACTCGTTCGATACTTTCCTCAGATTTTTCTATATCGAACAAACGGTTAGCCTTTCGTCGATTCAATGCTCTCTCTTTCTCTCTCTCTTTCTCTTCTACTATTTTTACTTTAGAAATTCTTTCTAACTGTATTTACTCGTACAACTTCAGAGTCTTTGTAGTACACGTACTAAAGATCTTGCAGCAATGTCTGGATGGGGTAATCCAATTTGAAGTGAATCGAATGTAGTGTAAAAAAGAATGAAATTTTGTCGTTTTGATATCGTTTCTAAAAAAGAAAAAGACAAACACGAAGCTAGAAAAACGTAGATACAGTTGAATTAAAAAATCTATATTTCACAACCTGCTTTACACTGGCTTAGTGTCTTAACTCTCTCGTCGTCTGCCAGCGGTTGTTGAGACGAAGAGAAAATAATAAAAAGAAGAAGAAGAAGAAAAGAAAAAAAAGACGATTCAGCTTGGATGCCCAAGCGGGTAAGAGACTAACGAAGCTCCAACGAAGGTTCGAACGTGTCTCAAGAGCTTTAAGAAACTGGCGAACCTAGTACTTATTCGTTGTGGATTACTTCGAGCGAATGGGATAGAGGTTTCTCCGGTACACTATGTGGCATATAATACATCCGATACTGTTGCAAAAGTTGAAGGTACATAGGAAGCTGTATACTGACGTTGTATTTACGGTATTCCAAGGGGATGTAGCCCAAGTCTTACACAGTTAAACTAACAGCCGATTTTTGTAATAAATCCTTAGCCTCTGTTTGGTTTACACGTCGTCCTATACTCGAACTTGGGATTGGAAAGCGTAGATTATAAGACTGGTGGAAGAAATACTGATGTGCTTGAGTGTCGTCTTCTTCCATAGTAGAAAATGTATATTGAATCCGCGTAATATGTGAAACACTGTGGAATCTTAATAATTGAACAAATATTCTGAATCAGCAATATCTACATACGATCAAAAGATTTTATCCATCGAATTTCGTACATCTGGGAATTAAATAACAAAAAGTGATGTACCTGTTTATTTTCAGAGTGTCAACACAATAGTATCCACAGATATTTAAAAAACCTGCACAACCTGCAGAATAAAGTCTTAACTGCAAGATCAATATATAGAAGAAGTAATTGGTTCGTCACATCGAGTCTTCCACTTCGATGCTTTCTATGCGCAACCCTTGGGGGCTACGATCCTATTACTGCCACTGATCCTCCTTCGTTCTGAAGTATAACTTCGATTCGAACTCTCGAGTTACACAGATACAAAACGTACATGTGACTCGGTGCGAATGCCGAACGTGCCAGTGGAAAACTTACGAAGAAAGTGCACTCAAGCAATCGATCGATATTTGTATTCGTACGCAATAAGTAGTGTACACCCCAGTTATTACTTTTGTTAACAGAGACAACATATGTACCAAAAAAAAATAACAAAAGATTGCTCAATTCAATCACGCAATTTCAATGCAAACAGGAGGTCCTAACATTTTTTTTTCTTTTTTTTTACGGAAACATCGTAGGGGGCATCTAGAAAAAAAATGAAGAACCCCTCTTGGAGGAAGAAAAAGAGGAGATAACCCGACATAGTCGTGGGTCTGGAAACCATTGGCAAACGAGAAAGAGGGCGAAATCTCGGTGAATAGATAAAAGTGTCAGGGGGCGAAAGACCGGCAGAGCTTTCGTTTCGTGTTGTCAATTCAGTCTGGTTAGATTCTTATCGTGAGAAACGTGAGGGGTTCTGTATACGCGACATCAGCAGCGCGTTCACTCATTTCCGGTGAGCTCGTCGAGCGAGTTATACCCTTCCCTGGAGGCTTGGTAGCCTGCTCTATAAATATATAGAGCAACCTACTGGAGTATATACACACATATACTATGCTGTATATATTGAGTTGATAAGATCCAGCGCATTGAGCCCGTGACTACTGCCTTTGAGAAAAGTTGAGAAGAAACGATCACACGACATTCGTGCAACGGCACCGAATGGAGAGGCAGTGAGAAGATTCGAGAAAAGTTTGTTTACCCTTCACGAGCCTCGGGGGATGCTGGTGAGAAAAGTCGCTGAACAAAATAATTTAAAAAAAACAAGTTCGCATATAAACGTTGGATAGAACTTATTTTTCGGCTACATGTGTTAATAATTTTAGACTTCCGGGATGGATAATATGCGTTAGTAGCTGCAAGACCACCGATAGAAATTAACAGGCCTTGCAACGAACCGTTCTGCAGCTGGAGATTTCTTAATACTGTCGATTACGCAGATTGAAATAAAAAGTCTCAATATTTCGCAATTTTCACCGTAGTAGCGGAGCCAGTACGATAAATCTTCCCAGAAGCCGGATTATTTTTGCCTTGCGTATAAGTGTAGAATTCATATTTCAGGGATTTTTTTTTTTTTTTTGGCGAAGCTTCGTTTGAGAGGAAGCCAGTGTTGGTCAACAAATTGATATGCAATGTTCCACTTTGCATCCTTTTTCTATATGTACTTTTTTTCTTGCGAATATTTTTTTATTCTGTTTCATTTTATTTTTATATTTTTTTTATACGTGTAAAGTATGAAAATATAGTGTATAAATGGGTATTATTTATATCTATTTAAATTTATATTTCCATATTGCGTGCGTGATCGAATATCGTTTTTATTTATTTTATTTTTTATCTTTGTAATATTGCATATCAAATTGATATGCAATGTTCTACTTTGCATCCTTTTTTTATATACATTTTTTTTTCTTGCGAATATTTTTTTATTTTATTTTATTTCATTTTTATATTTTTTTATGTGAGTGAACTATGAAAAGATACTTTATAAATGGGTATTATTTGTGCATATTTTTTAAATGTATATTTCTATATTGAACGTGCATGATCAAACATCGTTTTTGTTTTTTTATCTTTTTCATGGTTCGCGTATAAAACATTGGGAACTGACAGTTCGTGGTGAGAATAATAATTTTTGGAATTATCACTGAAAATAATTCGAGATCAAACTTAAAAAAAAAAAAACCCCCTCTAATTAACGATTCCTCTATTTCATCCCTTTCCTAACCATCGTCCCATGAAATCCCTCTGGAAATCCCAATACACATAAAATAAGTGAAAAAAAAAAATCAAATTTTCATTCACCCTGAACCATGCTGCCTCTTCGCCATCAGACAGTTAATTAGGCAAAAGTCGTATCAAAGACTTAAAGGTTATTCACCGCTTACCGACCGGACGTTCTTGGCCGGCTCTTTAAATCTGTCCTGAATTAAGGTCGGTTGAAGTCGGCGTACTTTAATTGACTGAAAACTGTTGGTCTTTTGGTTCACATTAAATTGGTATGCAGCTGTTAAAGTTCCCTCTCGTTTCAATCGTAGTGACTTTTTACTAGTCGTTTTGAAAATCTAAATATTAGCCAACCTTCTCTGCGCTGTGTCCTTGTGAGTTGGTTGTGGTGATGCAAAATGATGATCATTTCTTTAATGCATCCAAACGACGACAAAATTTTTTTCTTAAGTGCTGTGTCGGTCATAGAACTATTTCATGACTGAAACGGAAAATATATATTTTTTTTCCTTTCGATGCGCTACCTTTTAGTTCACTGGAGATTTTACATGGTATTTGGCAGTGTATTGAAAGCGTATGAAAAAATTGGCATCGTAGAACTCAACATTCTTGCCGAGAAAAAAAAAAAGTATTACCTACTTTAGCTGTTGCAATCTCAACGCAATATTCAGCAGAGTAAAATAAAATAAAAATGTATGACGGAACTCGTCTACACATAAAAAATTCTTCTACAACTGGTTCCGGTTGAGTGTAGAAAATAATAACAAAAAATCAGTAGCTATTCCAATATAAAAGGGGAATACTTTCATACGTAGATGTAGAAGTAAAATCTCGATAGGCAATATTAGTATACGAATAAATAGCGTGGTACAAAAGCGTAATCGAAACGATTACTGTACATATTTAAAATTGTTTTATGTGCATAAAATCAAATATACTATAAACGCAATGTGTCCCGAATACTATAACTATACATAGGACCTCGTAGCTGTTAGCAAACATTTCACTCCGTGCAATTGAATTAAAATACCGAAATAAAAAATATAACCTCCGTGTAAGCTCTACTGTATGCTTCCAATTTTATACACACGAGGACGTAGAAAATTCGGATGAAGGATATTATTACCTGCTGTAAGTAAGGAGTTTATACTGGGGTTCACGAAGCACGTTGGATACAGGATACAGAGGGTGGAAAGCTCACGCGAAACACGTTGATAAGATCTATTCGTGGCTAAATCTCTTTGAGAACACTTTCTAAAGTAGATCGGAAGTTTATATTCGGCTCGTTGAGAAAAGAGAACAAAACAAAAAAAAACTTCACAAACTAATGGTTACTGAAAGTCAGTCTATAAACATTCAACACTCTGTCGTGACGTTGAGATTCATAACCGGATAATCTTTTAATCTTTAAATAAAAATAAAATGTTGAGAAAAAAAAATCGGCACATCTTCGCGTTGGAATTATAATTTTCTCTCGTAAGAAATATCAACTAATATTAAACAAATAATTGAAAATTTCCTCCGTGGCCTTAAGCAGTATTATAGAAAGCCGGATTAACTCGTGACCAACATCTTTTCATGCAGGATGGACTTTTGATGGTCGAAGAGAACGAGAGAATGTTAGATAAAAAGGAGACGGAAAAATAAGGTATGGAAGTAGAGTCTTATAAAGTTTGCAAAACCGTCGCGCGGTACGATGAAAACGTCGTGCCGGGTTGAACAGCTCGTGAATACAAATTAACATCTCGATGGAGATTCCACGACTGTATTATTAAAATGAATCCTCGGGACGCCGCAGCACTGAGTCTCCCTGCGTAGTTTCATTTTGTTTCTTGTCTGCTCTTTTCTTTTTTTATCCTCTAATCTGTAGTCAGAGATCGGCAAACTGTTGTTTTACGGATATCTTTAAAAGCGAAAAGTTTTTAATTACTTTACTTCCTATATGATTGAATCAATAAATAAAATTTCATGATTTAGAATTTTGAGAAATCTTATCATGAATCGCTAACATCGAAAATTCAATTTTCTCAAAAAGAGATTGTAAAATTGAATTACACACATTTCTCGTACAATTTTTTTTTTCTTTTTCGTCCCTTTTGGTGAGCCACGATACAACGATTTTTTACGACACGAAGAGGCTTGCAACCAGAGACGTTTAACAACACTGACATCACGTTTTACGCGATACCTTTTCGTCAGAAAACGAAAGATACTCGCAAGTTTCGTGAGCTCTTCCGACGTTGCAATTTCCGTTATGGATGTAACGGAGCCTTCTATCGAGACGTGTGACGTGAAGAGCACACGCTACGTCAAGCGCAAGACACGGCCAGACAACGAATTGAGACGGTTTGCTCGAATATGAAGAAGTTAGTGATTGTTAAGACACGTACAGACACATAACAGCCTACCGCTGGGTGTTGCCAACACTTCGTTATTATTAATTTGGTTTTCATTATAAATTCCATTGCATTAGTCATATCGGCTAACAGTTTGTTCTCCTCTAGCTTATTTATTTGTACGCTGCTTGAAAATACAGCACTTTCACATTGTGGCGTCAAAATGTGCTATTTCACATTTAGAATACTATTCGAAAGCTTTTTGCTTTCTTATTTTTTTTAGAATCTTTGTAATTTCGTGAGCAGATGCGTGATAACAATTAAAAATCTGAACTTCAGCAATTGAATTCGAAGATTTCAATTCAATGTATAGGGTGACTGTCGTATTCTATGAAATATTCAGTTTTTACGATTAAACGGAGTTTTACAATCGGGTGTGAGTTGAACTCCAGTAAACAGCCAGCTTAGGCGCAGAGATGGGAAAGAAGGCTTCTCCTCGCACACTGCTCTCGAGAGGAAGCTGGGAAACAGGGGATAAAGCCCAATGAACTGTTCACTCCTGTGTTGTAAAGTTCTCCAAGCTAGGTTTATCGATTTCCAAAGTTCGTAAATTTGCCATGCCATTGGGGATGTGATTTTATGATACCCTTACTCGGTCATTAATAATATAACGACCTCCAACTCCTACACGACGACTCCAATGTGAATTCGGTGCGACAATCCATTATTTTTCACATTGCTCACCTACAGGGATTCCCATTACATAAGACGCATTACAGATTATCTCAAGAGCTCGATATAAAGCAGATGCAGCGAACAAATAATCACGAAACTTTTGTTAACTTTTTTCGACGCTTTTTTAGACGAGGCCAGTATCAGTTTAAATTTAAATCCAAACACTTTCAAGTAGATTTAGAGGAAAACTTTTTTTTTAGGTCCTGTGAAAAATCAATATCTGTCATGAGAGAGAGAGATAATAAAAAGTATAGAAGCAGTATCACGTTAAAATGGTTGAGGTTTCAGAAAAAAGCAAAGCTTTAGATTACTGCAGATTTATTAATTTGTTGAAATTTCAATATAATGATTTTTTTGTATTTTTACCATTTAAATCATATATTTTTTCATCGTATTTCAACATCGGCCCATTGATATCCACATCAGCTAATCAAATTTTAGACATTTGAAAAACTCTCTCCTCTACATTTATATGAGTGGTTGTTAATAAAAAATAACAGTTGCTTCCAAGAGAAAAGTACGATTTGCTGGTTCCAATGTGCTCAATTAACAGCATCATACTGGCAAACACAGCTTGCATGTTGTAGAAAATTCACAGGTTCATTACTATACATTAAAGGTCAACAGAAATCGGATTCTCCGTCTGTTAGTTGACGATAAATCGTTAACCATGTCGGTTAATTCTCAGATTTGTAATACCCAAACTGTAGGATATCCACGAAAAGGGAATTTGAAATGTGGGAATTATAGGGCATGTGTTATACGTTATTATGCATTACCTATAGCGTTAAACATACTCGACAGAGTTAGCAAAACCGAATAAAATATATGATAGGATAAGCTTTACTTTTCAGCTTCGGCAATTATTGGCAGACTTGTGATTAGTATGCGTTGGATCGCGAGATTCGGGTAATAAATGTACAAATAATGGTACTAAGTTTAAAGGAAAATTAATACATCATATTTAGGACAAAAAATGTAAGCAAACTAAAAGAACGAACACAGAATTAAATTTGTATATGAAATAAATTCTCCTAATTGTACTTATAAAAAAGTTAAGTCAGAGAAGGATCACCAAATGAGAAGTGAACCCTTTCAAAGTACAAATCGCAAAGTTGTAAAATTAGGGTTGCACATAAACGGAAGATCCCCCATAAGCGATTTTTTAAATAAGGAAATGTTTAATTTCTGAGAGGTCGTACATTAACAGTCCTAACATCACGACGAAATTATCAGATGCAAGTAACAAAAAAAATATTTTGCAAAATATTGTCGCCTGCTTACTGCATAAACCAATTATGCATCGTGTCTCGTGAGTAGTGGAATGAACCGAATGACCTATTAGTATGGCCCAGGCGGCTTGAATATCATAACTTCAATGTTCTAATACAACTTTTAACCTGCGCAATATAGTATACTTCTATAAGTTTTAGCGTTAGTACTCGAGCTTGACCGCGAGTACTTCAAGAAGCCAGAGAATGCGTCTGAACCTCGTTCCACTTACTATGCGATATGAATATTCATTTTTTCCGATGGAGTTACAAGAAGTTACTGCAAGCGCAACCGGAAGAACAAGGAAATGCATGTTGAAGGAGTTGGCGGAAATTCTGAGGAAGAAAATCAGGCTGGAGGTGAGGCACCGAAGCAGGAATGGAAAAGCGTAAGAAAATCATTTTCACTGACTGAGTGCAATAGTGTGGATATTATAAAATAATAGACACTTGACAAGCGATGACCCATTCAAATGGCGGATTCACATTACTCGCGCAAAAATTTAGGATCAGCAGAGTAGAAATACCAGGTTTGCCCATTGCACCACTGCATCCGTTTTGGCCATCCTGAATACTTTAGTACGTCGTATTCTAAGGAATTTCTGTCCGGATTTTTTTTCCATCTACCTAAAGCAATATTCGTCAGACCCAAACGCATGTCTAACAAACAACATGCGTTTTTTAAAAAAAAAGAATAAGGGGTTAAGTAAAGAAGCGAACGATTCCATTTCCCTCGGGTATATAGTATCGCATGTTCAAGGATAGTCGATATAAAGGGGTAGACACATAAGATAGCTTCGATACACGGAAGAATCAGGACACAATGGGCGAGAGAGAATGAGGTAAAGGCACGAAATAGCCGAGATTGTCGGACATACCGGATAGCATAGATTCTGTATCGCTGGAGAAGCGAAAGGTGGGCGGCGCCGTTTCTGCTGTTGCTACTGCTGCTGGCAGACGAGCAAACGAACGAGAAGGCTCGCAAAGGAAAGAGGGATGTACTTTCCCAACGAAAGCGAGACACGTTCGTTGGATAACGAACCGACGGCCCAGAATTTAATTCCAGCTGGGGAGGATCGGACTTTCAAGGTAGCTACTAGACTGTCCCAACTGTATATACTATGTAGACTATTCCGGGCACAATATAGCATCGGGGCTCCGTAACGAGCAAGGCTTCTCAGACTTTCATAAAATGTGTTGCAGCATCCTACTAATGCGTCTACGGTAGGGTTTCTGGTTACTCCTGTCAGAGGGGATCCTTCACAATGAAGAGAAAAGTGAGTCTTGACGGGTGGCACTCGCTTTGAGAGACATCACTGAGGAAACTAGATTTTACTAGCATTAGCTCGTTCTGGATTGAAAACTCATCCTCCCGAGGTATACTCGTGTTTCCATACACAAAAGATAATGATAGTCTCGTTAGTTTGAATGAAGCTTCCAATACTTTTCATTCGAAATTGTTTTTCTACGCATTAATGACAGTTATTAGACGATTCTCTTTGCTAAAGATCCTAAACGATCGTGGTGCTGAAGGATCTAAGGAACCCGAAAGGCCGCTGAAAAACATAAAAGCATTTTTATAAGAGTTTTCAATAAACCAATTACAGGTTCTTCAAAATTAACAGTAGTTAGCCATTCAGTTGTTGTACGAAATAATGAATGAAACAGCATTATTCAGACGTGTGCTATTATGTCACTCTGTTATTTGTTCCTCTGTAATTCTGACGGATTATTCTCTCGTGTGTTATTCAAAAACGTTACCAGCATTCCATCAGCCACAGAGGAGCAGTTCTATTAAATAATATAAAAGTTCTATTTCGATTCTCTTTCACGGTACGTGCGAAGTTTTGGAAATACTTTTTGTAATTGAACAAGTAATTTAATAAATACTACGTGAGCTGAATTTAATAAACGTTGTAGTTTCCACTGGATGTCCAAGGTACCAATTCTGACGCGTGACCACTTCGCGATTGTGTGTTTTCCCAAAGACAATCCTATCTCAACCTGACAGAAAGTCGATATCCCCCGGTTTCCAGATAAAGAGCTCTTTGGCCTTTTTAACCTAAAGTGAGATCTTCAGTTTTGTATATGTCCCTTAGGCAGTGTATTTATTTATTTGCATCTATGCTTCATTTATTAATCGTTCCTTAATCGTGATTAATCAGCATAAAATAATAATACCATACATTCAACAATGAAGTCGACACGACTGTGTGCATGCATGCAAGTTAGGAAGTACATCGACTACTTTGGAAGCCTTCAGCTGTATACTATTCTCCATGAAGATATTTGTATGCGAGAGCACGTACGCCAGATTGAGGATTCGGGAAACGAGGATTATTCACTGCTTCTAATCCTGACTGTAGACAAAATATTTGCAGGTCAACGTTAAATCCGAGCAATCACACTGACTCGGTAATCTCACCTATTCGACAAGTGACAAGATCAAATCCCACAAGTCAAATTATATTGGTTGATATTGCTGAGGGAGATCTCGGGAAAATCCTACAACTTAGATTTGTCATGTCTGTTTTAACGACAGCTCTGCCTGCGTTCGCTGATGAATTAAGCTTAGTTCTTTTCCAGTCAGCGAGCAATCTTCTGCAGGACGTCCTGTTAATTGAATGATGAGCTCAATATAATAACGACTCAATGTCACATATGTCTTAAATAATGATTTAAATTTATTACACGTTTCTCCGTTTGAAGTTAATTTTTAAAAATTTCTTTAAAAATTAAGCAAGTACGTAATACATTTACTTTTGTTCAGAAAGAGTATAGCATAACAACGACTTACTTAGTTACGTAAGACTTTGTAAAGTAGACCATTTGCAAAGCGAAAAGACGAAAGCTCGAAAAGCTGGATTATATCGTTTATCCTACGAAGACTCGTTGGACAGTTACCGAAACGAGAAGAGAGGATTTTTCGCCTCTGTTCTTTTCCACAGCTTTTCCAGTACGCCGACTCGCGTTCATCTTCCAGAGTCCTATTGTCCCTCTTCGCTTCAACTGGAATCTTATGCAACGTCACATTACCTAGTCTGACGCAGACAGGGCGGAAAGACAATGGACAATAAACGTCAAGGCTCTCATCTCGCCCCTCAACGTTATGGAAATGAAGTTTTCTTTAGAATAGTTATAAAGTTTCAGTCCATTAATGAGTATACCTGATAGAAAATATAACAGTGCCTGGTTCGGATTTCAGGCTTTCCGTCAGTTTGGACGAGAACCGTCAACGTTTCCATTATTGTTTCCTTGTTGTGGAAAGAAAGTTTTTTTTTTCTCGGTTTAGTTGCGCTGTTTGACACTATCAATGAGTATCCTTGATATAAATTAACTGTGGCTTGTTTTAATTTCGCTTCAATTGAAATTATTATTCCTTTTAATTCTACGTTCCCTTAAAAATGATATTTATCTATGGATGGAAATTCAATTTATTAGATCATTCGTCAATAATATATCGCGTGTAATGAGGTAACGTGAGAATGTCATTGAACGGAGAGATTTATACCCGACTATATGGAAAAGAAGATGACTTGCCTATCGAGTATTATAAAGACAAAAAATAAAATATATTGAAAGCGTGAAAGATAAAGTATTGGGCGAGTATGTTCAGTGCGCAGGTTGCCCAGCGTTGCGGCAGACCGTAGTTCCCGCCCGCACCGGATTTCAAAGAGGTTTGGCCATACGCCAGAATCCAGAATTGCCCTGAAAATACTACTACATCGCGGCCTAATTTTCCTATACATTTATAGAAAAAAAATCCGAGCCAATTTCGGTTCTCGTTCTCGGAGAATTGCTCTTGTTGCATCAACCATCACTGACTCTATTCTCGTTTCGTCGAATGTCCCAGAAAGGTAGACATTAAAAGAAGACGAGAGGGAAGGCCTTGAGTGGCTCTTAAATCGAATATCCGGATAATCCTCTTTGTTTTCTTTAAAGAAATGTGGTCAGATCAAAGTCGTCGATATTCATTCAAGATTAAGCTCATTTGTTTGACAGCGTTACAAGTGAAAATGCATATTGTTGACTCCTAAAACAAATAATACTTCAGCCTGTGACATAAGTACCTGACAATTGGAGATAGCTTACAATTTTTACATCTGTCGCACATTTCCACATGAATCCAAATACTCCCGAAAATTTGTCAGATTTACCTAAGATCCATTCTTACAACATGAATATAGACATTTCATTTTTTTCTGTAAACTAATAAAATGCCATAGATTTTAACACAAATTTAAAAAAATGGTTTTCACAGTTCGATTACAACTTTGCCAATTCCAATTTAAAAAAAAAACTGAAAACCTATAGTTACGTTAGTTAATTTTTTTGGATAACTTGTATGACAGCTGAATTTCCGATAAAAATTAAAAACATAGCAAACGGTCATGGCAACCGGTTGAAATGAGAATAAAAAAAAGAGGACTATAAGTTTGAGAAAATCCATCGTTCGATATTTGAATCTGCAATTAGATCGAGCAGCAAAGTATGCATATACTGTGAATAAAAATTATTTTGCGTTTTATAACAACTTGAATAGACTCTCGAGTATTGGTTGTATTTATGGTAATTAACAATGCAAGAGCAACAATGAGTACGTATTCACCCCGACGAAGCCCTAATGACGTTATTGGTGGCTAGCCGCGTCATCCGCAGAGCGACCAACCGATGCAGAATGACCAACCAATGAGATAATAAAACCGGTTCGCGGAAGTGTCAATAGTGGGGAAAATGAGACCAAGTGAGTGCGATAGAAATCAACGACCCGTTGAAACCGACAATGGGGGAGCGCGCAAACGCGAGCAAATTTGCCGATATAATATGAATAAATAATTTACTGATGAGACAAACGCTTCGTGTCAATTGTTCATCCACATACAGGGCGCCCAGAACGCACTTGATCAAACAAAAAAAAAAATATTAATGCTTTTATCTGAAAACAGTTGTTCAATGTTAAAGATTAATTTGGCAATCAATTTTTTTGCGTTTTTTGTGTAAACTTCAATGCTAAATAAATGATATTCATTGGCATGAAATTTCAGGTAATAATTTCACCAGATGGACGAAGACTTGAATTTATATTCAAATTGAGCGAAAAATGGAAATTGACGCAACCACAATTAAATTAGTCATGTATTTTAAAAATTCGGTGTCTTTATGAATCGTTGAAAAAGTCAATAAATTGATTGTGGTTCGAATAATTGACATTCTTTACGCTGGAGTAAAAAAACCTTGGAGTACAGATGCATTGCAGGAAAATAAACGTGGAATAGAAATTAGAGTTTAATCGAATAATATTCAGAAGTCACTTAAAGCACATTTATGTTTTCCATTCTAATAACACGCACGAACATTGTACCATATTACTTTCATTACGAATAACTTTATAAAGAGAAGCCAATTTTCATTCAATTTAGTTTTCTTTAATACTTGACGTCGAGTCGCCAACGCGACTCTTGATCCATTTTAAAGCTACGGAGCTTTTCAAGGACTCATTTTAAAGTATATGAAATGAGTCCTTGAAACGTAATATATCACTTGACAAACACGAAAAGTGGATCCTCGAGTAAACGATGTTGCGTGGTGAAAAAGAAAGCAAAATATGAAAGCTCAGTCTTCAATTATTAGGATTTTTAAGATTACGTCGATAAAAGATGATTTGAAGAAGAACAAACGTTGCATCTATGAGCAACATTTTGCTTGAAATTTGGGATGTATCTGTTTAAACAGCTTAAACCCTTCAAGCATGAAAAATCATGTCAAAAAACAAAAATCTTTTACTTCCAAAGCCTCTGTCGCAGGCACACACACAAATGCCGGAAATTTTATTCCAAACCACTTTTCTGGACGTTTCATTCAATTTTAATGCTCGTGACATTCAAATCTCATAATTTTTTTTTTCTTTTTTACGAAAACAAAGCTCCCTCTATGAGGAAGGAAAAAATCAAGAACCAGCCGTGTGAAAGCATTCGCGGGAAGCTGTACTTCATTTCTGAGGAGAACACGAAGGGAAGATACACTTAAAGTCTTCTTTTTATGTTCATGCTTCGCAGCTTTAGTCGTAACAGTCGGTGGTTGGCGTCTCAACTTCGCGACGAGACCTAATTAGCGAACATGCTGACGGGGAGGGCTTTGCCCACAATCTCCCGTGGGCACTTTTCCCAAACGTCGCGTGACATTTACATTCCATCGCTGGAAAGACCTTTTCCTCTTGAATCTCCATTTTCTTTATTTCTCTCTTTCACCGTCGCCCCTCGCTCTTTATTCCGTCTAGTGCCCTCTTCTGTACGGTCTCCTCGGTCTATTCTCTTATTTTCGCCTTTACTTCACTTTTCTCCTGTCCCTAGACATTTTCCGAGCGATCCAAGCAGATGCAGAGGTATTATTCCAACTTCCTTCTTTAACCGCTGGCAGACACAAAGGCAGGGCTAGTTTTAAGTCAATCTTAACTCTCTCTCTCACTTACACCTCTCAACTGCGCCTTTAACTCGAATAACAGCTTCTAGCCTACTTATCGTGATACGAGAGTGAGAAATTATGTTTATTAAAAAAATATTGATTCTGTAATTGAATTTGTAGAATAAATTTGAACAAATGTATTACAGATGCGCCAAGACAGCAACTCCAGGAGGGACTCAGGGGCTCGGATACTAGTTAATTAATTTTTTTCTGACGTCTGCCAAGAGGCGAAACAAATACACTTATCTATAGATTATCGATCGAGACGAGACGCTTCAACACACTTTTGCTCCAAATGATTGATTTTAATCGCATTTCGACCCGTTGACATAATCGAAACCAGGATAAATCAGCCGAAAAAAATGTCAAGAATGACAGACTTATTAGAATGAAACTTAATGGGCTTCATTATTTGTCATTTTCCCTGGAAGAACAGTTAATCTCTGATGGCAACAGCTTTGCAACAAAGTGCTCTCTTTCACAAAGCACATCAAGCATACCTTCAACATTTCCCTGATTTCGTTGCTTTTCAGTGCGTCCCCTTTGCCTCGTTTCGCGTATTTCCTCGTGGCTCTTATCCGGTTTCATGCGGGTCGCAGAATCGAGTCACCGGCAAAGATAGCGACGCCTTCAGTATCACTCCAAACCTTTCCGAAAGGAAATACTAGAGCGGGTGGTTAGTGGCTTTGTGTATATGCTGACGTCATGTGAGATGCGTCGAAATAGAGTGAATGTGTATCTCTTATCTCGCATGAAAACTACACTTTCACTTCTCTTTTCACCTATTTCACCCTCTTTCAGACTCTAAGCCTTTTGTCTTCTCATCGTCCTGCGAAAGTCATGCTGGTCCAAGGTTTCATAGATCAAAGGCTGTACAAGAGATCGAATGAATTTTAAAAACTTATTTGAACTTTCGTTTCTGACTAGCCAAAAAGGTGATTCTTATTGTGTTTCTCTGAAAGATTTAATGCCAAATTATTATTTTATTTTAATCCCCAACTCAGATACGAAATTATAATTCATTGTAAAATAACGCTCACGCAGTCATCCACAAGTTATTGAAAAACCGTGAAAATTTGGCTTTCTGTACCATGATCATATATTTTTTTTTTAATATATCAAATACTTCTCCACTTGAATGATGTTCATCCCAGCTGTGTACAGCGTGATTATAGAACGCCAGTATAAAAGCCAGATATTCCGGAGCTCAGTATAGCAGCGACTCAACTTTCTTGAAACTGACACGAACGGTAAAACTCAACAAAGGACGAGTAAACCAGGATAAGCGGGCGAGAAATGAAAGAACGGAGGGCGAAGCGACAAAGACAAAAGAAAATATAAAAAAAAAAAAAAAGGAAAGAAAAAATGAAGATGCCGAGGTGAAAGATAGGGCATAGAGCAAGTCATCACGCGGGTGCGAAATGGCTTTAAATAAGACACCCTTCTTTTACAGCGTTCTCCGCAGCTCGTTGGGAGTGCTGTAACGTCGCGTGCAAAGACCGTAAAGTGACAAATTTACGAGGGTTGGATCTCGCTCGGCTTTCATGCCTATTTCGTGCGTTCCGCAGTGCGTGTGGATCTTATATCCCTTTACTAATCTTTTATGTTGCCTGCATTTTCCTACCTTCGGAATGACAATTTGATCCTACGGGTACCAAGAATACTTATATAAATGTACTATACAGAAGGAGATGTTATACAGGTTTGATCTACGTTACGCCAGTTCGTGCAAACGACTATTCTAACCATTCTCCATTCAGCGACAGCTGAGAACGTCACGTGTCTGCTTTTTTTATAGATGAAATAATGAAATCAATTTATTTTCTTCATAATATAGGCATTAAAGTAGAAACGTTATAAAATGTTTCCTCATGGAGGAAGCCTTGTTTTCGTGAATTTTTTATTTTTTTTTTCAAAAAATTCAAAAGCTCTATCTTCCGAAAATTTTTAGCTATAGAGATAAATAATTTTTATATACATAAAGCAGTCTTAAAGAAGGATCGGTATTGAATTTGGGGCGTATGTATAAATAGCTTCGGTTTTTATGAGATTTTTAATTTTTTGATAAATTTATGTTGTGCTCTGACTCACGTTAAATATCAACGAATCAACTGAAATTTCGTGACGATAGGTAAATGGCTTTTGATTTTGGAGCAATTTCAGATTTTTCATGTTTTAACAGATTACATTTCCATTTTTCACAAAGCTTCCTCTACGAGGTAGCCAGAATTAATAAATAAGCTTCCTCATAGAGATCGCTTTGTGAAAAAAAAAAATTAATGAGGAAGCAATGTGCAAAGCTTTCCAACTTTTTTCTTTTTTTTAATTGTCAGTATGCTTAAAAGAATCTAAGACCCAGAGAAAAAAGCAGAACCTTGCAAATGGCTTGCTCGTAATTTTGTCAAAGATACAAAATAATGATACAATTTTCAAGGTTGTACTTTGCAGAATTGTTTATATACTGTGTACATTAGTTGCACCTCAAACATAAAAAAAAAAAAAAAAAAAAAATGCATCCATCGTCGAGATACAATGAGAAGAAGATTTAGATGGAAACTCCAAATGGTTGTTGTCACAGATGTTCACAACTGGTGTAGCTTGTAGAGTGGTCGGGCATTGATATCTATGCTATATATATATATATATATATATACATATATATTGTATATTCCCCGGTGAGCATGTACCTCTAGTGACCAAAGACTTTGATCGAATCGGGGGCGATTAATTGCACTGGCAATCGGATCCCTCGTTGATTAATGATTTGCTCTTACGTTCAGCGTTGCTGGACACACCAGATGAGCGCGCGTGTCCCTACAGGCAGTGTATATGCGAGGGAAGCGAATCTTATCCGATCGAAATGCGAAACGAGATGGGCTGTTACTGTTCGCTTGACAGGCTGCTAGCCCGTTTATCGGCGAATTTATGCTTAAAGCTCAATAAACCGCCCCACCTGATGCCTACAGCGTATATACCATCGATGGTACACTGTTTCCATTCTCAACATTGTGATATCCATTTCTTATCAATTTATTGTTTGATGTAATTTCACAGCAAAACATTCACTCTCCGTTCAGATACACAAATTTTCACTTATTTTGTGTATTCACTATTAGGGTGTTTCAACATTTTTCAAAAGTTCGATTTTCCAACAAATAAGATTATTATATAAGAATAGTCTTTAACAATAATAACTTTTGTAATCATTCTTTAGAACTCGTAAAATTTTCTCAATAAAATAAGGCAAATTTTCTTCGCTGTTCGCTAAGAAATAAATTAAATTTATGTCTCGCAGATGGAAACTGTGAATGTAGCAATAATACTTACACTCACAGATACAATAATACTAATTGAAATGATATTTCAATGATGAACATCTGTTTGTACCAAACCAGCTACTGCAATAAATTCGGGAAGCCCCCAATTCGTTGAAAGTAGAAAATTAAAAGACCTCTAAATATTTCCAGATTTCAGTAATTTTTTGTTAGTTTCCGTTTGTTGCCTCTTTCGCAGCTCATATTTTTGGCATTTGCAATTAGTTCAGACCGTTAAAACGCCATGCGGAATCAACAAATTGATACAGTGATATCCAGCAAGCCCTCTACATATAAAATGAAAAAAGTGTAAAAATATGAATGAGAATTTTCACGGATGTGAATACTAGAAAATTTTTAACTAAGAATAAAAATACAGTCGCGATCTCCAAATATTTTTTCATCCCGTCGATGATTTGTTTTTCTTTATAGAGAACAGTTTTTGGAGGGTGCCAGGTAAAAAAAAAATAATCGCAAAAAATGGACCACCACTAGTGCCAGTGCTAATACCAATTTTAATTTAGCTACGAAAAATTTATACAAATACTTTACAGATGTCCGTCGGAATGTTAAAAGGCACTAGAATAAAATGAATGGACAGAAGGATAGATTCCAGAGCAGAATAAATTTCTTAATTTTCGATAATATTTGACACTGTACTCCGTACGTGCACAATTAGCATTTAGAATAGAGCAAATTGCATCAGGAGCATGTATGTTAAATACTTCCATCCGAGGGTATAGAAATACACTGGCGTGTAACCACAGAGTGTAATATACAAATAAATAACATTATCCACAGATTAAAGTGAATAATAGGATTTCGTGGATCATCCCTAAACAGAACAGAACTATTCTTGAATCTCGTGAGCAGAAAATTTTGATAAGCGTTAATATACAAACTGGCAGTTTTCCAGTACCGAGACCACAATCTAAAAATATCGTACCGATAGAATAAATTATTTTCATAAATTAATATAATTCAGTCATTGAATTTATCGATAATACACACTATTATTATTTATTTTTTTTTTGTTACACATTGGCGATCATATTTATTAGAGCAAACTTAATATGTTTACATGGTTAGCTCTACTGATTCAAAATTGAGGATATAGTATCCAACACACTCGTACGAGAGCCCCAACCCCGACTGGAGGGTTTAAAAATATGGGTCACGGTTATAAATAGGCCTCCAGCAACGTAATCATGCACCTCTATAAAGAAGCCGAGAACGTGTGAAACTGATAAACGCGTTTAGCCTGACTCGGCTAGACGAAAAGATGTGAATTTTAATTAAATTCCTATAGAATGGGTTGGGAAAAAAAAAAAACGAGAACATGATGTATAAATCGTGAAAAAAATGCCAACTTGCGAAAGTGGTATATTATTATCTTTAGGATCATTTAAAAATCTTATCTATAAAATATAAGCAGACGTGATGGAATTTGAAAAGATTCCATGGAACATTTGCGTCGAAGGATTTTTTTTTTCGTCGGTTATAAATTTGACGAGACTTTATTAGACTCTTCCTCGGATTCGTGAACGGCAGAAATGAAGTAACGAAAAAGTCAATGGGCCACGTTAAACTTAGGAACAATGGAAGAACGTTGCTTTAACAAAGAATTGCGTCCCAGTCATGATGTTCGAATCGTGTCTCTTTTTTTTTTAAACACTTTTTGTGTTACTACCTCACGTACATTTAATTAGATTTATTATCATGAGCCCCTTATCTTTTTCACCACTCCCGGTACACCTTCGTCAAAAATAAAACAAAATCTACTGTTCCACCTGGCTTTTTTTTTTTTTCTTTTTTTTATGCCCCACTGGCTGTGTATTATCCTCAATAATTAGTATTAACGTCCTATTAACCTGAGGCTAGGGTCGTGCAGAGACATGAGGGACTTTGAGAAAGTTGATAAAGAAAGGTCCAAGTGGCAGTGGAGGCTCTCTCTTAGATATGAGCTAATTCCAGGCGAAATTAATCCTATAGAGCCACCACCTGCTGCTAAGAAAGTTTGACAATCTTCAAACTTTTTTTTAACCCTTCTTTATTAGACACGAAACTAAAATTTCACGGCATCTTTATGAACGAATAGAGATATTCGTGGTAATAAAACAGGCTTGTGAGAAGAGTAAAAAGTACAGCCCTACAAATGAAAACTTTGCCTTTTGCTGTTCGTCGTGGAGGAAGTTTCGTTTTCATGATTTTATATCAGGTTAATCAAAATGCTCGAAAACAACGATTCAGCAGTTACGCTTCGTTGTTTGAAATAATTTACATAATAATTGAAAAATTCAGTTTTTATCTGCCACTTTTAACCACTTTTCCGACCTTTTCAACAGTCTGAGTGTCCTGACACGAAAATCGAGAAAAGAATTTTTTTTTTTTATTAAAACGAAACTTCCTTTAAGAGAAAACAAAATATACAAGAATACAATATGTAAAATACGTCGGAAATTTTTATCAAAATTACGCGTTCGTGATCAAATCAAAGACTGGAACAACAATTCAACACTAAGTCGCTTGTAGCTTTCGACAGTGACTTTTGAGAATAAGTACAGACTTGGAGTTGCGACGTTTCCAAAGTATATATAATTTAGGCAGACGGAAGAAGGAGAATGCATTAGGAGGCTTTCGACACGAAACCGCACTTTGCAGGAGCCTGCACAAAGCTCTTATGCAAGTCGTGCTTTATTTCCGTTAAATCGCGAGAAATTTCGACGAACGAAATCCAGTCAGCCCTTAAATCAATCCTTCCGAATATTCTCTGTAACTACGATAAAAAAAAAATGATAAAAAGAAATGTACGGTAAATTACATTACGATAGATTAAATTTAAATAAAAGACGCGAATGTTTCGATGAACAAACTATGAAAAAAAAATGTCCACGATAAAACGTGTCTGTATAATGCCAAAAATATTTTTCCCTTACATCACTCATGACAAAAGTGTACCTTAAATGTGAAACTCAAAATTGACGCTCCAATTGACGTAATTATTCCTATCACCCAAATTAATTTTAACAATAAACCATTGTTGCTCTTCATTCATAAAAAACATGCACGAAATTTATGCAATACAATAATGCGTTACGGTAGAGAGTATGGTTGTGTTATATAGGTATGAGAATTGGTAAGAACAGAGCCGGTAAATGACAGAATCGTAGCACTTCGCTCTCGCTGCGCTTTGTATTCAGTCGAAACGAGGGTAATCCCAGGCAGAGTGAGCAATAACTCTCGGAGCTAGGAGAAGAGATCGCCCGGAGTGTACGTTTTAACGCGAATGGTGCATCTCTAAAAACTATAGTGCTACAGTGAAGAACGAAGCTGCTAAATTTTACGAACACTACGACTGAGAAAGTAAACAGCTCGAGCTCGCTATCAACATTAGTTGATGCTGCAGGCCCCATGTAACCAGAGAGAAAGTTTTGACGCCTATAAAACTGCCACCGAGTTTCATCTGATACGCGATAACTTATGGACCCGAAACGCATCGCATATTGCACCGAGCTCCAGATTTTTGGCAGCAACGCATGAGAAAGCACCAGGCAAAATACTATTTATATTAACTCTGAATGTTGAAATGAGCGGATAACGAGAAATGATACCGCAAACTTGCTCTTTCATTAGGAATTGCACGAATTTCGTTGATGAAAAAGCGAAATACATGCTGAAAGTTTGTAAATACACGACATCGTATATGCTCGTGAAGAAATAGCGCTAAATGAACAAACGTATCTTGAGAGAGAAATGAAAATGTTAACAGAGCTCTACAGCAAATAACTCGTGCATCGCTAAATCGTATATCGTGAAATTGTATGTAAAAAAGTTGAGACGAAAAATTCGACACGACGAAAAGTCGACATCGACAACTCAACACTGAACAATTTTCCATCGAGTAACGGTGCACGAAAAAAAATTAACTCGTTGAACATTTGAGAGGATTATTTTGAGCTAACGCAAACGAAATCTGACCTGACGATTAAATTAGTCGACACGGACAAGAGTCGTGGTAGCGAATCGACGAGAAGTATAAAAAGAAAATAGCTTGAATGAAAACTTGACGTTTTATTCTATATACAATATAAGTCAATGATATAATACAAATATATTTTAACATTTAAAATATGAAATTTACGAAATACAACGTCGAAGTTTGAATCGAGTCAAGTGAACATTGAAAATTATAATTTTCGACAATAAAAAAAGGGTGGGTTAGGAATTTCTTTGCATTTTGCTTCCTAATTGTTCAAGATTTGACTTCCTCATAGAGGAAGCTTTGTAAATTATAAATATCAAGAAAACTTCCTTTACGAGAAAGCAAAACGAGCAATTTTTTTTTATAAGCGTTCCAAAGACTAATCCTTTCATAGTCCGCGATCATTTACTGATCATTGGACAACTTCTTCACTCCTCGAAATAATAAACCAGCCGTGTAACGCAAGCACACTTTTTTTTCAAAGATTTCAAAATGTATAAACTGGATTTGTCAACGGATCCTCACCAAATTCTAAATGATACATTTTTTATGTTAGTCTACCACTGGAGAACATTTTAGCCTGAGAACTCAAAATTTTCGAAAGCTAGAGAGCAAACACACGTTTTTTCGGTAAATAAAAAAAAAGATCCTTGCCAAATCTTCATCTGTTGACCGATTCTCACCAAATTTGGTACCGAAATTTTTTCGATGTTAGTCCAATTGTATAAGAAATTTCAAACCTACACCTTGAAATTTGACCTTTTTTTTTAAATATTCAAAACGTCATAAAAATCGTATTTTTCAACCGATCCTCACCATATTCGAACTCATCCATCGTTTGATGTTTGTCTACGATGCGAAATTTCTTTAGCCCCATAACTGAACATTTGCGGCAGCTAGAGCGTGAACAAATTTTTTTAAATCGAGACACCATCGACTGAAGCAGAACATGACAATTTGCCTATTTTTTTTCAAAGAATCTTACTATTTTAGACAAAAAAAAATTAGATTCAAATGCGACTAGTCATCCTACATGTTAATCTAATTTGTCATTGCCCGATATATAAACGGTCACTGAGAAAATGGATAAGGCGAATAGATGCCGACGTACCATCAAGCAAGTCATTCTAGAGAATGCACAGCAGTACAAATTTTTATGAGTTCTAATGACAACGATAAACTTCTGTGTATGGCTTGTTGAGATGGCCAAAACTGAGGTTGCGTGCAGCGAAAATGTCGATTTTAGACAACATACCTATATATATATATATATATATATGAAATGCACATAGGAAAGGCTCTTGTGCCAAAAGACACGAAACATCTAGTAAGCACACTATACCGTGGCTATACTCTGGTGGCTTGTTGCCGCATCAGGCAACTTGTTTGCATACCTTCTGGCTCGTAACCGTAAATGCAAACGGAAACGTCCTCGTTGTAACACCGTAAATGCTGTATGCTAGATGCTGTTTGTAAGCAATACGTATAACGTAGATCGTGTGTAAAGCCCGCAAGAACGAGTATGGAGAAGACAGTAAAATGCATTGGAAATGCCGAGAATAAAATAGAAAGCATTTTTTTTTCTCCCGGGCAATTTGAGATATATGATGGAAGGCTGATGTTTACACGATTGGTATTTGGTATCGACAAACAATGTATGCAACATCCTCTGAACTAATCAAATAAGCTTGTTTTATTAAGTACAGTAACAACGAGGCGTACCTCCGTTAAACAATTCCGGTAAATAAGAATTTCGATCGGCTATATTGTACAGCTCTGGGGTTCCATCGTTTCCTGTTGGTCAAATATTTTTTGGGAGTCCTCAAAAGTGCGGAGGTGAAGATCTACGGTATAAGTGCTGCAAACAATTTTTTTGGGACCATAAGATGTGCAAAAGTGTGCTATGATTACTGTACGTAATTTCTTGTCAAAGCAAATGCTAGCTAGAAGAAAAACAATTATGAATTTATATTGCATTGCAAAAAAAAAAGCTATGTCAAGAACTAGTAGTACTGACGAATTTCCGCGGCTAATGATTTTACTGCGACACTTTTGTATTTGAAAATAAAAAATTGCGAGAGCTAGTGTGCTTAAAAGAAAATTCGTACATGCACACAGACGTTTTTTTTTTCGGAATCGATAATGTCGACGATTTGGTGCTTCCTGAGTATCCTCATATGAAAGTCTGAAAAATAAAAAATTCACAAAAGCTTCCTCCACGAGGAAGCTAAAGTGTATGGAATAGGTGAATTAGTTAGCCGAGCAATGATATCGATATTTCCAATCGATAATCTGCCCTAAATACAAGGTACTCCCCATTCTAGGCTTTTGCACCTCTCAATATAGTTTCTATCTGGGCCATTCACCTTATGAATGTATAAAGCAGTGTCAATCGAACAAAAATAGTGACGACAAATGGTCGACGAGCTGATCTAAAAGGCCTCTAATATATTCTTTTTGTAAGAATCGATAACAGTATCACTTTTACGTTGCGATCTATTATTAAACGTGGACTGTCTGCACATCTGCTGACGATAGCAATTCCACACCAGGAACCAAGTTTGCGCGCTGCACAAAATACGAGACAACCGTATCTTCTGCGATAAAATCCAAGCTTCAATCAACTGCTGGCACTATGTCCTGCGAAGTCGTAACACGATCTTGACAACGAATGTATATATATATGCGTTATTGTAAACGTAGGTGCTAACACACATTATTTCAGGATACTTTTATTGCGAGAATCAGCATGTATCGAGTGATACACATTTTCTCCTCACCATCTATGAATACTAGAAGCTGATAAGAATTTAATTTTTCAGCATGGATGTTGTTTCATTTTTGGGGAAAGCAAGGAAACTACCTGGCGAGACGGGGATGTGAAATTCACACGTTAGAGCCGGGGCAGTCTGCACTATCCTGCAGGCTCTGCTGTTAAGAGCCTGGAAGATTAAACGCCAGGCTTTACCTCCCTGTTCTATCGATTTTTCGGCGGAAACATATATAGTAACATCATTTGGTAAGCCAGGAAAAGATTTAAAAATTCCAACCACGTTTCTGCTCCATTTGTACTTAGTTACATTGGAGGTAGTTTCAATAATCCTGTCATATTTCTATCTTATCGATCGTGTACTTAATACATAGATAACAAAAGCTTGTTTCAGACAAGCAACAGCGCTTGGTTAAATATGTAGCACAGCCTATTAATTGCGGTTAGAACCAACAAGTTTATTGGTTAACGATAACCAAGTTCTTGGTTGGTCCAACCGCAATTAATCGGCCGTCACAAGGTTTTCTTTTTCGTGTAGAAAATAAGTTTATCATGTTTTCTCGCACGTTATGAGCGTAATTTCTTTTTTTTATCCCACTTAAAGTTGACTGCCCTTTTGCCATTACAGTCGGGTTTTTAAAAGCCTTTTGTCATTACCGCACAAGTGTCATACCACAAAATGATTGGATGGAACGTTGACCGTGTATGAAAAAAATGAGAAGTGAAGTGCATCAGCGAATGTCCGCCGCAATGATGCTGGATTTAATTTTTGGTTTGCGATTCGCCCTGTCGGGGCCTCTTCAGGATTTTATTGGAAATATATCTAGATATATGAAAATAAAAAATGAAATAATATTGATTTTACAAACAACCCTACTTTCTTACATTATTTAATTTTTTGTTTAACTTGAGAAAAATTTAATCTGTAAAAAGGTTTTTCAGTCCTCTTTTGATTACGAAAAATCTTTTTTAACAATATTTTTTATTTACACGCTAAGGTGGCAACAACAAATTTTAGATTTGTATTTAATTTACCGAACTTTGCAGAAATAAATGATTTTCAGTTGTTACCTCTCCAAAGCTTTAAAGCTGTATGAATGCGAGAAAATAAAAAAAAATGTACAGTGAATTTTTCATTGGAAATGTTTCGTCGTTTGTCAAAAAACTTGATAAAACAAAACCGTTGAAAAATTCATGAATTAAATGTAAAAAAAAATGGAGGAACGTAAAAAATGACTTTTCTAAAAAAATATGAATATTTATTTGAACGAAACATTTTTTTATTTCTCTGTGTCTATCACTGAAATTGACTGCTTATTTTTTTGCAAAATGTTATCTTCTAGCTACCACTTTTAATCAATCATTATTTTAGCACATTCTTCTGTTTTTCTTTGTGAATATTTCGCAGACAACACCAAGTCTTCTTATTTTCCACGTTTATGTCGATAAAAAATAATGTTTCATTATTATATTTTCGTTTATTATAATTTTTGAACACAACTAGGAATGAAATATAAAAGGATTTACGAATTATAAAACATGCGACGAATTGTGAAAAAAAAGAAAAGAAAAGAAGTGATAACACTTTTTACGAGACAGGAAGCACAGAAAATAGCTCGTAAAGCGAAAGACGACATTAATTCGTTTATCGCCATAGCGACGCAGCGTTTCTTTTGTCACGCGAAGGCAAAATAATAGTCGGATGATAGTAAAGAAGAAATGGTGTCGTTTTATAAAAGTCTAACTCATTTCGTAGCTCGAAAAAGACAAAAAAGCCCGAGAAACCGAGTGCACGGTATAAGAGGTACAACGAAGAAGGTGTTGGATCCTCTGGTTCGAACACGTGCCGAACGACACCACGAAAGGCTTAACGGCTTCGGGGGTGGCGGTGGGTTGCCACGGACGTGTGAAACGTATGGTCACATAACTTATAAGTTCGTTACGTTTTCTCGCCATACCACCACACGTACTGTGAACCATTTCTCACAAGAGCCCGTGTAGCTCAAACGAAAATTGCAAGTAAAAGTCAAAACTTTCACTTCTTTCCCACTTCGCCACTTTCCGAAAATCTATTTATTCGTTTCCTTATTGGCTGTTGGTGGGACCGGAAACAGTGACTTCTTACCGATCAACTTTTAGACGTTTAGTAACACAACAATAAAGGAAATTCATTTTTTCATTTTCCATATTGCCCTATGAAATTTTTCAGTTTTCGACTGAATGTTCGTTCAACGAGATTTCATTGATACAGTTAATTCATTCGTGTATCAAGATTTTAAAAATCGTTTCTACAGATTTCCAAAAGAAAATTGGCATTTCTTATTTCCTTAACGCTACATCATCGTACACAAAATAATTCTATATTAACCATATACAACAATTATCCACAGTCGTCGACGAGTGAAATTTGGATATATCAGAAAATAAGTCTGCTAACGATGACAACGGAGATAAACTTGGTTTTCAGTTTTCGCGCATCATGAACCAATCAACGTCGACGTGACCTAAATTTTGCGAATTCTGCGCCATATCCTGGTATATTTAACGATGGAACAAATATATGAGCAGCCTGCTTCATCTACGTCAGATTATGGTAATAAAAGCAATGAGATATGCAACGTGTGTTAATGAGCGTGTGGATGTAATGAGAACAAATTAAAGGAGTACAAGCGGGCAGCTTGGAATTTCCGATTAAAAATCATAGAAACCGATCAAATTGACGACATTCCGGTTAAATATTAATCGATTTTAAAAAGTTTCAATCAGATTTTTGCGCGTTTAATTGATTTTAACTGGGTCCTTTATTCAGAGTCATCAGCAATGCTATTGCATTTTATTAACGATACAATAATGAGACGAAAGTTATTTCCAATCCATCGATTTAAAAGAGCAACATAAGCCAACCAATGAATAAACAATATCACTTATATCTTGAACAGGAAAAAGTATTTGTCGAAAAAAAAAATAATAATTTGATGCTGTAAGCAAGATTCACTGATCGAGTTGAGATTGATTTCGTCGTTACATGGAAAATATCGACTCAGGGAGGATTTTTTTTCATGCTTATAGCCTGTAAGCTACTAAGAAGTGAACCCTGCTAGCTGTGATAATACATCCTTGTTTGTCTGGAGTAAATTTTGCGTCACACGAGAAAGATAGAGTCTTTCTATATATATTTTTTTTCTTCTATGAATCTGCAAGAATGCACCTGAATTAATGTGTTTAAAAATATGGACATAAATATAAGAATGTGCAACGTAAATCGTATTTTTATCGTTGGTTTTCATTTTACATTCTGTCCATGATTTCGCGTGTAATCTGAGCGGGAAGGTTGTATCCAGAGTTGATGTATGGTAATCGTTGTATACACAGTGGTTCTATGTATCCTAATTGCTGGTTTGTAAATTGTTTGGTCAAGTGTTGTATTCTATTTGTAATCGGCGTGATTTCAGTTTTCCCATATAGAAGAGAATTGAGCGGATTGTGGAGGGATTTTGTCGGGTTACGAATGAGTCGACGTGAGTAGCCAAATCGCGCTTGTTTCGGTGTTCCTTATTTTTTTTTTCCAGGCGCTTTCGTTGCAGCTCACTAGTGTTTAGTGATCGTTTATTATTATGCGACATATGGATTTGTAGATTTTGAAAAATTTTATTAGTCCTATGTCTTCATTTTTAAATGTGATGCTTATAAAATTTCTAATTTCGCATTTTACTTGTGACGAAACAACAGCTGTATCTATTAAATTTGCCAAGACACTTTAAATTAACATTGCGTCACCCACATCGACATACGTATTTTGTATGAAGTCGCGTACTCACCTGATTTCCAGCAATGAGGTGTCAGCGGTAACAATGTATAGGAGCTAACCAACCGTGTTGTACCGCGAGAACGAGCTAATTAATTAGCGACAATAATGCATACGATAAGGATAGTTAGTCATGCAACCACGCGAACCGCGAACCAAATTTTCCGAGGTCAAAGCGTTTCGACACGATCACCCGTATATCAATCGATGAAAATAATTTAACGTTTAGTCACACCGATGATTGTTTTTCGTTTACTTATCAAACACTCGTCAATAACTTGAATTTTATTGGCAATATATTCTTATGTATAAGATTTATTTTCGCAAAGTCTTGATTATTCGATGAAAAATTTATGCGTGAATGAAATCTCAAAGTTTCAACATTTTTCTTTTTATTAATTACTATTTAAGTTCGTCACTGTCACTTTCATCGTACGCGCCGCGAATTATCTTCTAGTCCTAACGCCGAACGGATGTTGCGACTTTGTTCGCTTCGAAAAGAGACGGATTGTCGAAGCTATTCGATTGATCAATTCTTGCTTATTCACTGATCCGTTACAGTACCATTTGTATTTTTTTTTTTTTTTTTTTTTTAGTCTCAAAGTTGAATGTAATGAATCAAACCGTTCCACTGAGAAAACTACGCCAAGCTTCTTCCGAAATACTTTCGTCCCTTCTTCATACCCGCTGCCAGAGAAGGATCTACCGTCGAATTCTTACAGCTGAAGCTTTGAATTTGTTTTCTCCTCGCTTGCTGACGTGAAATTTCTTGCTGGTTTGCGGGCCGCCGTTTCCTCCGTCTGCGAACACTTCATCGATCGTTCCACCTCTGCCTAAATCTCTTCTAAGTTGGACCATAAAAATGCCAACCTTCCACTCGACCGATTGCAACCATTGCATAAACTTGATGAAAAAAAAAAAGCCGGCGTTCCTAGCAACCTCAAACCTCTCGATAAATCAAGAGTCCTTCTTTCATACTTGATTAATGGACAGTGCGCCAGTGGAAAAAGAATCCCTTGAAGATTTGTATCGGAAGTGACAGATCAATTAACAGCTAAGAAGATCCACAAAAACTTAACGTTCTGTGATCAATTATCTCTTCTTCGTATTCTCATCGAAATTGTTTTGTAATGCCTTCCCTTTCGTCGCAGTAGTGTCTTTTTTTTTTACTTTTTCGTTGGAATGCGAATTAAACAGTGATCGTTCTTTGCCACCTTCCGTTCCAGGCCTCCTGTCTGAAAACTCTGTCTAAACAGTTCTTATCTTCAATCGTGCTGGGTCACAACGTTGAACATGAAAACAGTGTTTCAAGCTAATTAATCACTTACGTCTAAGTCAAACCGACAGAAATGCAAATATTTGTAGAAGGAAGTTATGAAAATGATCATCGCCACTGGGCCTGTAGATTTGGCAGCTGTATTAACTTCCAAAGTTCACAATATCGCTGAATGCTTTTGAATTCTATGTTCACATATTACGAACATGAAATAGCTTCGGATGGAAATTTAATTTGAAGGCTTTCATAGCAGTGTTAAGAAATAAAAATGGCTCTCCTCTCGTTGACGCGACGAAAGCAGTGTATTCCAAGGATCTACCAAGTTCGGGAACCCATCGAAAGCCCGCAGGATCCACGTTGACCACAAACGGACACACGCAGAATGGGTCGGTATAAGTCGCTCAAACTTATTTTTCCTCGCTGTCTACAACTCCTCAGTCTATACACACTCTCGAACACTCGTCACTCTTTCCTTTCTCCAAGATTTCACCCAGAACTTCAGTCCTACAATTTCCACTCCACTGAACTTCTTTCTTCCCGCCTCAAATTGTCATTCGTTGAAAACAAACTCCGAACCCGGATTTTTCCACAGTCATTTCTTCAAAGGTACCAGCTCGATTCTCTTGATCTTTCCTCTTAAATGTTTCCGCACGTCCTGATGTTCTCAACACTTTACAATCACATTTTCAAATCCCCTCGCTGTAAAAACAACAACAAAAAGAAACGCAATTAAATTATTTGTCTTTAATTGGCAAGCAAATATATTAACTGCTCAGCAATACTCTATCTTGTAGAAACTTTTGAGGAAGATGTATCATAGTCCGATTTCATCGCAGTTTCGCTTGATTTTTTAATTCTGATTGATTGGCTGAATTGCTATCGTGGCGGCAGACGGAACAGGTCGCGCGCGGTGCCGGCACGTACCGTACTGGCGGAAACTCTGTGTTCTCAGCGAATGTACCGCGGTACCGCGCAACTCTCTATGTCGCCCGGCCTCCCCAAGTGGCGCAAGCTCTTCTCAGCGCGGCGGCGGCGGCGGCGGCCCACAAGAATTCTCCTCCCGCCTCGCTGCTCTGCTATTATAGCATATATAGGTACGTACCAGCAGTATGTACTGTAGGACTCACTGCACTCGCTTCACTCAGCCCATCCGTTTCTTTTCCAGTCTTTCACGTGTGCTTCGTGTCCTGTTCTCTGATTGGTACAGCAATCTTCATCACTGGACAATTGTCTTTGATCGAATCCATACAATGACATATCACGTCCGGTGGAATCGCGTGGATCGCCTGAAAAGGGAAAACACCTTCAGTATGCACGATATATTAGGAATTCCAGGTCAAGCGAATCGCCTTCAACGCTTCATGTCTCTAAATTATTCTACACTTAGAGTATGTTATTACGTAGGCGGTCAAAAAGAAAATTTCATGTATTCATATTGTAGGACAGCTTTGACAAGAAGTTTTGACTCGACTCTTCGATATATATATATATTTTTTTTTTTAAGGTTCCATTTAACGTCGGATTGACTGCTAAGATTTGTAGCGTCACTTTCTCTACTCTCTTCATTCGAAATACCAAAAAATCGTACTTTCCCAATTTCGCCACAGAATGGATTAATCAAACATTTGAAATTAGGAATCATTGGATGAACTTTACAATTTAATTTAAAAAAAAATGAAATACCAAATTTGCAACATCCATCGACCTAACGTTGCCACGATCAAAAGTCGATACTGTAAGGACTGTTACTACTTCCATTATGCTAAGAGCCCCTTCAACCATACCTATTTGCTTAGGCACTACACCTCGGTGTACTTCCTCACCGCGTTCACCGCGTCGCGTGCTCTCCTCGTTATATGCCAAGCGATAAGAGCTTACCTTTTATTTGACATTTCACTTTGATACGAGCGAAAATGCCTATATCATGCTCTAAGATTATTAGAGAAAATATTACCGACACAAAAGGCAATTTTAATAACTCTTCGTTTTTTTTTTTTTCTTTCTTCTTTTTTGTAATGTAAAATTTTCTTTTTTTCTCCGATTACAATGTTTTTCTCGATAATATCTGAAAGATTTTTCTCGTCGCGTATAAAGCATTGTTACTATCAAAGCAATGGAAAAAATTATCGGCTCTGACGTTGATAGTGAGCTTTAACCCTTTGCTATTTAATTGAAAGAAAAAGCTTGCTTCTTCTTCTTCTTCCGCGCTAAAAGCTTAAAGGGCTATGTCGCGATGAAACCCTGGAGTACACAGAAGCATAGCATTGTATCAAACAACGAGGCTGAATTCGATTCCCCTGTAGGTGACGGCACCGTCAGAGGTAGCTTCTTTCAGAACAAAGGCTGTTTGGGGCGCGCACAAGGCACAAGATAGACTGGAGTGGCGTGTACACCTGGGACGAAGAATTTTCAAGACAGCACACGCAAGCTAGAGTCCAAGTACCTCCATTAATAAGATGAAAGGAAAGCGAGCTACCCTCTCGTGCGCGCCTCGAGAATAAGTGCATCTTCCCGGGGCGCTGCACTCCTCTTCACTCCAGGCACTGCATTACGACAATCTCTGTATTTCTTTTTAATTATTTATCAGCCTACCCTACATCAGCATACTTTTTCATACAGCCTGGCAAATATTTGTCATTCGTTATTTCCGGTTTTTCCTTTTCTATCCTCTCTTCCGAGATAAATATTAAGAAAATAAATATATGTTTACCTCGAGTCAACAAAGCAAAAAAAAAAAAAAAAAAAACAAGTTGCAAAGTAGAATCTAATTTGGAGTAAAACGCACGCATAAAACTTTTCTCAAAATTTCTACGACATTCATGCAAAAATGTATAGACACTTTGTGAAAAAATACACAGATATAAAAGAGAAGTCATTAAAAAATTTAATGAAAATTTTTAAAAAAAATTTTTGTTTTTTGTTTTTATTAAAATGTTTATACATTTTCGATGCAACGCGGATAAACGGTAATTGATTTAAAATCAGTTATGGAATAAATTAATTAATCGGGTTCGTAAATAATTCGATGTTTTCAATTGCGATGAGTCACTTGTTATGGAAATCCTGATCGAAATACCCTGAAAACTGTCATCGCATCGATAACCGAACGAAATATCGTGTGATAATAGCGATGCCTGCACGGGTCAGCACAATATTGATGCCCAGAGAATTCATCCAATGAATCATACGATCGATTGCGCGTTATTCAAGATAACTCCTGCAATCTCCTTTCTCTAATGCATATATATATATATATACGAAAAGGGCAATTCTCTTTTTGTTCCGCTGCGCTTAACCAGATCGACCACAATTCAGCCCTTCTTTTTCTGAGCCCCTTCCGCCTCTCTGTCATTCGAGCAGCCAACTCCGTTTTCAGACGTCTCCGGCACTCGGCTTTTTCGACGCTAATGCTTAAGGCTAATATAACGTGATCAGTTGAACTTATCCACAAAATGCTGACATCACTGCTGTTCCATACGAATTGTTCGATAGCATTTCTTCATGCATTGGAAGAAAAAAAAATGCTTTCGTACAATGAATAACAGATTAATTTGTCAAGTCAAATTATGTGATACTTCACGATTTTTTTAAGTCAATTTAGCAAAGATCCTATTTTTAGTTTCAAATTTATTGTCAATCTTTGCAAGCCCCAAAATAGTTTCTCATCGAAATGTAGAATAAACAAAGATATCAATAAACTTAAGCATAATATTTTCGAGATCTGGATTATGTTTTCTAACATTTTTATTATCGATTAGTTATTAACGGATTCAACACGTAAATTAATACAAAGTAGAACTTTGCAAATTGTTTTCTCCACAAAGCTTCTTCTGTGAGGAAGCCAAAGTAGATAAACGTACTTCCTCATAGTGGAAGCTTTGTAGAGAATTTGCATAGTTCTACTTTGCACACATGTAAATATTTTTTAAAAAATGCAAAATGATGAAAAAGCAATTTGCAAGTTTCCACATTGCAGGCTTATTTTTTCTTCTATAGAATATTTAAAAAAAGTTGTTATAAAAAAAATTGTGTTTTTTTTTTTCAGTTAATCAATGAGAATAAAAATAGTCGACGTTCTACTGTAGACAATCGACTAACTACAACAAAAAGGTAGCTCCGTTTATATCGCGTCGCCTGACCTTACGAGCATACAGCGATAAATAATTTATGATTTATCTATTAATACATATTTGGATCATCCTTCGAGTCTTGGCGTTTTACGCGAATTGGACGACACGCAAATGCGACGAGTGGTCTGTATATCAATTACAAGGCATCGTATAACAGCGACAAGTTGCTCGAGCATAAATTCTCCTCGTTTCAAAGATTCGAAAGCCCCGGTTGCAGTACAAAGTGGGTTACGGGCGGTGATGATGCATTGCCGGGAATAATGGACGATACTTCAACCGAGCCAGTAATAATTCTTGCAATTAACGTAACTCTCCCCGTTGTTCTCTCTATGCCGCCACTCTCGGGAGACGTTCCAGTTTTACATTTCTCTTTCAATTTCGCATTGCCAACAATTTAAATGCAATTAACTGTTTAAGGTGAATCTTTTGTTTTACCGTATTTTCTCTCAATTCATTCGGGTTGACGAGCAAACTCGATATACAAGTTTTCGTCAAAAGTGAGTAGCCGACGAAAGTAGATAAAGAGACGCCAGCGAAAAAGAGGAAATATATATAAATTCCTGCGAATATAATTATTTTTAAACAATTCGATATTTAATGTATTACCCGCGATAATTGAAAATATTCATCGATATTTCGATAACCGATTGATTAATTAATTCAATTTATTTTAATTGAATAAATACCATAAAACATTCGCACCAGCGAAAAAATGAGGTATGCCATGCACGTCTGATCCCGTTAATTTAATATTAACTTTTTCTCAAAATGAAACGAGAGTATTCGAGCAGACGTACATAAAAAGGCATCCACGTAGCGCTCACGTAATTAGAAGGGAGAGAGAGAGAGAAAAAAAAAAAAAAAAAAAAGAAAACAAAACGAGGAAATCGACGTGGGGGCAAAGAATCGTAGAGTCCCACGACTAGGGTAGTAAAACCTTTTCCGCTTCAGCTTTTAAAGTCGCCACGCAAAGTAAATATTTAACGTTTCTCGACGAAGTCCTCGAGAGTGGGTAGCCACGCGGAAAAGTAAAAACGTTTCGACGACCGCCCGTGTTAGAAGTGCACTTTTATTAATCCACGGTACTGGTAACCACGGATTACATTTTTCTTTTTTTTTTTATTCACCAAATATGTGGTGTAAGTATTTTACGTTTTTGTGCTATATTTGCGACTTTGATTTCGTATCAAGTAATCATAATTATTCTTGTTTGCAAAAATGTGAATTTGTATCGACAGTCGCGTGACCGCTGTCCATTTATTTCACGAGTCATGGGAAAATTATTATGACGTTCGAAATTTCTACCCTCGCCACCAAGTAAAAACTAAACTCCCACATTATTTTTAGAATTTTTCGCTTGATTATTCTAAAAATTTTAAGACACATTCTACGAATTATTTGACGAGATCGCGAAGCTAAAAGTTGAATTTAACGCGGAACAGCGATTTGCACTCTCGTATTTTTTGTTGCCATTCTAAATACAACTGGCGGTTGAAAAAGGCCCTCATGAAATATTGGACATGATATTTTCAATTTCCATCGCCCACTCCCCCCCTTTGCTAATATCGGTATTATGTTAGAGCTGCCAATATGACTCAGAACTGGCACAGATAAAATTATCAACTCTTGATTGAGGGCTTTTGTTCCAATACTGATGAACATCTTTGCTAAGAGTGCATCAAATATCGTTGCAAGTATTGGCCAAAGTGATTCATAGTCATATCAATAATAGCATATAGTTGACCCTTCTATTTTAATACTCTCGAAATCTTTATCAATACAAAGTCACGAATTTTAGACGTATTCGGAAATTATTTTACCAATACTGTGCCAGTTAATTATGATTTACAGGACACTCGTACGAATATTCAGAACGTGCTGAAAGAATCACCTACATCAGCTTCGTTTTCCGCCGTTTTCCTGTTCATACGTACAAATAGGATACAGTGGAGGGATTAAGCCGGACGCAGACATAACGAGTAAAAATGAGAAGAGGAAAAAAGCGATACGAAGCTGATGTAGTGGAAACACGGAAATTAGTGTACCAGAGAGACGCCAGATATTCAATATAATAAAGGGCGGTGTATTGAATATAAAAGGACATAAAAGAAAGGGCGATGAGTGTAAGACACTCTCACATCGGAGCCTGATACTTTCCTAAAGTAGAAATATGCAAGTACCTTCCGATAAGTGTTTGCAAAATGAGGTAAATTCTCAGATAACGAATATCCCCAACCCTGACAGAAGCTCCAACTGAGTCAGGTATTATTTTATTTTCTTGTACTAGAGTTTTACATTCCATGCATACACAGTGAACTTATGTCAGATGATGACTGATGAAATGTTTTTCGAGTTTGGCAATGTTTCGTTATTAAAAATTCATCGTTTCATATAATTCTTGTACATCCAGTCTTGTTGATCAACTGGACGGTTTTTAATTTTTCATCTGCTGAGTATTCCACGTATTTCCTTTTTTTTTTTTTTGCAACTCTGGAAGATTGCATGATTAACTATTTACGAGTAATAAGCGGAAATACCGTAAAACCTTGTAGATCTTGTTTGGCTTTAAGTTGGCCTTTGACAGATTTCGATTTTTCATTTCTAGGGCCGAGCGAACTACCCAATGTAGTCTCAAAGGAAACGCAAAAAGGGGAAGCATGCACTTAAGTGCATGTGAAATATCTCAATCGGTTATCAAAACTGTAATCAACGTTTTTTCACGGATTTCAGTTTATGGGATCAAAATAAAAGTTTCATCGGATGCTGAGATCTCTTCCTCATGTGTTCCTCGTAAAAGTGGCTTTATGAGAAATGGAAAATAGTAAGTACAGTGCAAGGTTCTTCGTCGTACCCTTGTTTTCTATTTTTTTTTGCTGTCTCACCGATTCTAAAACCAACGAATTTTTCTTAAATATTCATTTGAATTTTGAGTTTCTCTGCAAATCTGTTTTAATTCGTAAGTACGACAGTATACGTTACATCTACTTTGCTATACATAATTACTCTTCGATGAATCGTTGTTCCATTTTTAGCCTTGTTTAATTAATCAACCGAATCAGACAGCATGGAGAAATTATCAATTTCTGCTTTAAAAAAAAAACAGTGAAAGATTAAAAAGTTACTAAATTAGTAACTTCATATAAAGATTATTTTATATTTTCATTCACGTTTCACTATATTTAATTTGTAACGAAATTAATCGTTTATCATAATTTCGAGCTTTATTTATTTGACGGTGAACGCTCGATCGTAGTGCATAATCATGAGCGGTAACCAAGGGTAATGGAAGCTGGTTAAAAGCATTTCATGACTGACGAAGAGGGTGCATTCATTCCAGTACATGCATAAGTACGTGTAATGTATTTACATACGTCTCACGTTCCACAGCACCGCGGCATGAACGGCGTAAGGCATCCCTGGCTCCTCCGATTTACATGTTCGCACGTGCTTACCGCAGCCCTTGCCACCCTCAACAACTATGCACTTTACCTACTTACGTGCGTGATTCGTTCGTCAATGAAGTTTCGATAAAGATTTATTTTCACACGCCCTCCAAAGTTTTCGCCACTTCCGACACCGGTAAACGTAGTTTCTCGGTAACGTGATGTGAATTTCCGACGTGGTCTCCAAAATACATTATTTCATTCGTTTCGTCACTGAATAGATGATTAGCAACTTCTCAGCAAAGAAATGAACATTCCACCTCTATCCGAGGTAGCCTCTCTCGATTTCACTTTGAATTTTACGTTGAACGAGCTTCTACTGTATTCCAATTCCTCCCAATCATCGATCATCAATTTGGTGAAATTTCGTGATATCGCTATTTTTTGAAATACCGAAATTGCGCGGCTGACAACTACGTGACCATTGGGAATAAATGTATCAATTAAAACCTCGAATCATTCGTGTATTCAAAACACGCCTCCCATAATCGAACTGTTAATTCCATCTATCGTTGATCACCTCCACCATCGAAATAATATCTGAGCGTTGGGTTCCAGTTCAAAGCTAAGTGATTGATTGTCCCTCTACAATAATATTCCGTCAAATTTACCAGCTACATAAGCCCCACTAATTATTGCAACGAGGTTGGAACAGAGGGTGTTAGTGATGTGTACTGTATATAGGGTAGAATCGACGAATAGTTTGTTCATTGGAGTGTCGCGTTACGTACGTAGTTAGACGAACAGTAGACGCCACCGACTGCCTGTTAACTGACTATCTATCCAATGCGATTGGGTGTTGCAGCGATTGGGGACGCATTTGTACCGTTTCGAGCTCGTTCCCAAACCGTCCGCATAAAATAACTGATTGCAATCTCGACTAAGGGAGCCCGGGGCTAATTGGAACGCGGAGCACGTCGGTACGCGTGCTGTTAAAAATCGACGTTTATACACGAATTTTTATCACTCCAAGGCTTTGATCACTATTCGGAAACACGTCGTATAGTGCGCTGATGCGTAACTTACAGATGGATTCGATGAAATTTCGTAGGAGCCTGATCAACTTTTACTGAACCAGACACGAGTCGGGATGAAAACAGATTCAGTACTTTATACCATAAAATAATAAATATTCTACGAGATAAAAGTTTTACATCAAGTTTTAAATTTTGTTTAAGTGAATGTACGTAGGGGACCTGATCATCGTATCGAACCAGGTACGAGTCAAGATAAAAAGAATTCGGACGAAAATGCAGATTGCTCGTATCCGGTAAGAACATTTTATACCATAAAACACAACACGTAGTCTACAAGATAAAAGTTATGAATTAAATTTTTGACTTTTGTTCACACTTATATGTGGCCGAGCCTCGTCGCAATACGTAAACACCGTCGCCGGGAACTTCGTTGTTGGGTACAGCTCCGAAACAGTTCCGATCGCAAGCTCGGAGGTATATTCGTGAAGACAGACCATTCAGTGATCACATCGGGATGAACTAGAAGTGCAACGCCTGCCAAACCTTGTTTGGTTCTGTTGAATGTTTCTTCAAGTTCCGGAATCCAGATAACCAGGTGATGGGTTTTTTGGTCCAGGGCTTTGCTGTATTGAGAGCGTCGGCAAACTGTACTTTGGGAATGCTTTGCAATTATTCGAAATTGTAGTTGGCTTCTTGCCTCAAGCCCTATTACATTAGAGTAATAAAAGGTTGATGGAAAAATGGCAAAACTAAAGGTAGGCGTTAAATAACATGAAATTGTTAAAGCGCGTACGTGAAACAGACGGACGAAAGAGAGAGAATTTGTCCTACTGAGTAGGTTACATTTTTTTTTTTTTTTTTTCAATACCTTTGGGCAACAAAAAAAAACACGAGAACCAATGAAAGCTCCGGCAGCAGATAAAACGAGAGCCACTTGAATGGTTGACCGCACAGCAAAGAATAACATTGCCCTGTGACGGGAAACAATGGCCAACCGGGAACACTTTATCCAGAGGTCGGATCGCGCGTACAGAGCAGAAGGGAAGGCGAAAAAGAACTGTATGCATTGTACATTCTGGCTCCACGCATCACTACCCCACTTGCTTTAGCATATAGCAAAGGACGCCCAGGAGCACCTGAGAAACACGCAGGAAGGCCCTACATCACCGCCGGGAGGCACTCCACCAAAAGGACTCGACGATTTCTCGCGAAAGCCCGGACTTTATATTCCGCACATCCTTGCAACGACTCTGGGGGCTCCGGAAATGCAGTCGTCTCGAATAAACATGAGATCTCGGGAATAATTCTCAGCGTCACTGTGGAAACTGAGCTTCCTTTCGGGGCTCTTGGCTCATATCAATTCTTCATTTAGGTCAATCTTCTCAGGTGAAATGGAAAACTTGTTTCTTTTTTATAAATAAAAAGAGAAATTCTTTAGGTAAGATGTTCTCACAGTCTGAAACAAGTGAAATGCATTAAGGTATTTATTACTATTATTATTATTATTATTATTAGGTCTATTTAATTTTGTTAACGATTAACCCGACTAAACCTGTCGAAGATATGAATTTGCAATCATGCCAATTTTTTTGGTAGTCAGTATACGCAATGAAAACAATTTTAACAAATTTGGAACAAAATCAAGATCGTCCCCTTCAACAACAAAAATGTTCACTTTATTCCTCCAAAGAATGTATGACATTTATCCTGCCCAGCTATGAAACATTTTTTCAGTTCAAACTACATTCAAAGACATACATTTTATGTTGAACTTTTTTGCTTTTACAATGGATCATTTTATATGTACAGTGAACCGAATTTTTTTTAGAAAAATAAAAAATTGCTATTTTATTCTGGGTGAGATATAAGATTAAAAAATCTGAAATAATTTGTGGATATTTTGGACACTCTGCGTAGATCTCAAAAAAATTTCGAACTCTTTCCGTAACATTTTAAAGCATTGGTCGCTCAATTCCTGCGAAATGTCTGTATATTAAAGAAAAGTAAGAATGTATAGTTTCAAGTAGCCAATCAAAAACCATTCGCTTGACAAACCATGTTAGAGGTATAGAGGTATAGTCTAGGGTACACCCCTATATTTATTCTGTCTAGAGTGTCCGAGCACTGGTACCTGGTTGGCTACTGGAACGTTAGCCTTAACGAGAACCCAAATCGTCCTCTATTTTTTTTTTTTTTTATCACATCTCGAACCTTCCAACCCTCCTTCCTTCAGTTACTCCTGTTTACCCACGGTCGCTCACGAAACCTTCGTGGAATTTATTATCACTTCGCTCGATATCTCTATTATCCATCGTTTCTTCCTAACACTATATCATCGCCCACGCTTTCCCTGCATCCTAATCATGGCTCTTTCAAGCTCGAAGGTAAAAAAACTTTTTATAGCCACCTATTACAGAACGATCCTTCGAGCTCAACTGCACTCTGCATCAAGTGCACTTATTTTCCATAACTTGCCCGAGAACTCACGAAATCTCTTCTTATTACTATGATTTGTCATCCAAAGCCTTTTGTAAATACTAGAGGGACTTCTTAAATCTTACAGAGCTTCCAATGAATCAAACACAAAATACTTTAGGCTCAATGTTTAAATTCAAAACTCAAAACCCTATTTTTGGTGTAAATTTTCCAGCAACTGATGTTATGTACAAAGTTGAAGCATTGTTAGAGTTGTGCTATATTTGGCAAATAGGAATTAAATAGAAAAAAATAATAGATGCGTATTGTTCTAGAATGCAGTGCCTTGTTTTAATGCGCTACGGAATAATTTATTCTGTTAGCAAAAAAAAAAAAAAAAAAAAAGGAATTTCCCAGAAGTAGCAAAACGAGAAAGGGGATTCATCACGTCAGTCGGTAGCATTGATATTACAATCAGAGCTCCAATTAGCACCCACGAATTTGCGTCCTGGGATATGCAACGGACGTTTTCAAGTGTACTAGCGCAATATGCATATCGTAGATTCGTCTGAGTGCGGTTCGTGAGTTACGTAATGAATAATAGGAAACGCGGAGGTCGGACCTTCACCAAGAGCTCGTTGCAGTCGAGAAAGGGGTCGTATTAATAAGGGTGGCTACGGCAGTCGTGCCCACGCACGTACACCGTACAACAGTCTTCTACACTGCAGTACATAGTCTACAGTGCTATACATAAGAGCCAACGACAAAGGAACTCGCCGGCAACACAAAGGAATAGAAGGTGCGCGGAAAATAATAAATTTAATAAGGGAAAGAACGAATACTTTGTCTTTTAAATTTAGGTCACATTTTGGCCCAACATTTCAACTCAGAGTACAAAATTTAATCATGAGAATTAGGGTCTGTCCTGAGAAATAATCTTTAAAGAATAACTATTCACCCTGTGTAATCTCACATTTTTTTTAAATTACAAATTTATAAACGAGGGAGTAAAGATTGAGACTCTGTTTTTTTTCGAAATTCTCATTTCCCTGGTGGAAAAAAATGTATGTAACTACAACTTTTTTCTTGTAACTAGAATTTCATACTAATTTCATAGCTAATTAAGGATTAAACTTTTGTAAGTTCATCAGTTCATACTTTTAAATCCTTCAATCATCATCTCTATGGATCATCGCCAAATTTAGTCCAAAGTAAAGTGTTTCGTTTTTGGTGAGAGAAAAGCTTTAGAGTTCTTCTGAGCTCTTTTGGGAATCTAAAAATTCTTACGGTCGAATGCGATCCGTCGTATTCAATAAGTTCCTTTTCAAAAACTCTCTGACAGCCGGGGATCCGTCGCATTCAATCAGTTTCTTTTGAAAAAAAATCTCTGAGAGAATGGAATCCGTAGCATTCTATCCAGTTTCCTTCCCTAAACTCTGAGCGCAAGCTCGCAAACGTTCGCATTCCTAATCAATTTATTTTACTGAAGTGAAATGCGTAAATATCAAATACTTCCAATCTAAATACATTCGAGTAAGCAATCAAAGACACGCATTCTATTGCAGGACGAAAAATTTATGATAAAATCATTTTCAATAAAATGAAGTCGAATCCCTGAGCAATTAGCCGTGGCTAAGATAAAAAGAAAAGGACAGCTCAAACACTTTCTTCGGTGTACAGAAACAAGAAATTTATAATTGAAATGACATTGAGAATTGTTTTACATAAAATAATAAATTCATGATGTCTATTTTAAAAAATTTATTTCCCTAGTTGACATCATGTAATTACATAGTAACAGCTGTATACACATAATTACATCGATGTCACTTGAGGTCGATGAAGCGTACATCGAGAGGGGGCATTAAAATCATCTCGATTAATGTGGTCCCTCGTATAGACCAAAAGTAGATCGATATTATGCTTCAACGTAGAAGGGTATATCCAGAGGACAAGTCATAATAATAAAGAGGCAGTATATTATGCATCAGGATGTTATATTTACGAGGCTTGGGCATCCCACGTCGATTCATACCGGATTATCCAGATTTATATACGTACAGTGAAGGTCCGTGGATGTAGTTCACGTATAAGTTGATCCTGCGTACGATCTCATTCCATTTTTATAACGCTCTGTAAGCCTTTTGATACTGTCGAGACTACCAGGAGCGTTGATACTTCTTTTTTTTTTTTTATTCGCATTTTTTTGTACAAGATCAGAAATTGGTTTTCTATTATCATTTATAGGGAGATAAAGAGCGTCACTGAAATTAATATTTGTTGCATAATGCCTGCTGTTCATTGTCTCGGATTGAATAGGTACACGCTGTGTCCATGATTACTAACGCTCTTGTCTAGTCTTTCTTCCCACAGATATTGAACAACAAAAAAAAAAAGCTTTTGTCGTGTTTCATTATAGAACTTTAAAATATTTACAAAGGATGAAGCATTTCTGAACAGGCAAAAACATAGCCGATTTATCGCTGAGTCTTTTGTTTTAGGTACAACGTTCTCCATAAGTCGTAATCCCACAAACTATGAACAACAATTTCTAGCAAATAATCTGTTGGTTCAATTTTTTCAAATCCTTTCATAACTTCGCATTCATTGTTGATTCAGCCATTCCTTTTCATGGCAAAATGTATACCTCAAGTTCGCCCCATTGAAAATATTCAATGTTTTGTGATTGCACAACGAACGAGGTTCGCCCAGCAGAATTGATTTATCATTGAAACCCGTTCTTTCATTTTCCACTGGTTTCAATTTTCAAATTGATCATATCAATGTTTTTTTTTTTTTTTTTTTTTTTTTTTCGCTGTACAACAAATTGCTTTTAATGTATAACACTGGTACAACAGACTTCATTTTTCACTGTATTCTTTCTTCACAATGTACCATACCATATACAACGATATATGACATTGTATATAATTCTATATAGTCATATATGAAATCGTTCACTACAATTATATAGAATCGAGTACAAAGCAAAGATAATTATTTATTTAAGTCACAGATCTCGTACCACACGCTGCCTCATTGAACGTCGTAAGCAAACTGAAACTCGATAACTTTTATTAAAATCGATGAACAACTGTCGTTCCCATAACAGCTTAGAAGTAGAAACGGTCACTTCTTCCTTGGTTTAGTTTTCTTTTGCTTCGAGTGGACGTTCTCCACTCCTACAATTATATAAGATTACTATATAGCAGCGAGCTCCTGATTCTACAAAGCCAATTGTATTACAAATTTAAACTTTTATCTATGAAAACTTTGAGCCTGCTGAATTGCAGTTAACACTGTAGATGCAATTCCGGATAAAGTATTAATCCGTGAAAGTGATGGTCTGCCTAATTGTTGAAGGGGTGTGAAAATAAATGGGCTTAATTGATTTATTAGCGTTAAAACTTGGACCATTTCGAAGTAGTTGATTAACTACGTGAAAGGAGCAATGTAAAATAATCTTACGACGAACTCCGAGAGATTATCGGGCTGTTTACATCCGACGTTATCATTTCCGAGAACAATGACTTTCTTGGGTTCGTAGTTGACTGTGTAGCCGTGGAGTTCGCTAGTGCTCAACTCTCCACTCAACTCCCATTATTTCGTCTGTGGCGTAGGTTCAGCCAAGAACTGCGACTGCTTTCTATCGTGTTCTCGGCTGCTGCTGCTGCTGGTGGTGGTGTATATACACTGGAAAGGATTGCCGGAACGCCAGGCGTCGCGGTATCGGGTTCGCAACGAGGAAACAAAAAACTTTATTATACGACTAGACGCCCCGGCCACCACATTCGAAACATCTGTGACTGCACACCCGACAGAGTCCTCCACCATCGCTTTTTCAGTCCCTCCCATCCCTCCTATGTCACAATTAACTTTTAAGACTATGGTGCGCCGTCTGCCTAGATATCTCCATAGAAAAGCAAGAGCCCGAAGAGAGAGAGAGAGAGAGAGAGAGAGAGAGAGAGAGAGAGAGAGAGAGAGAGAGAGAGAGAGAAGAGAGAGAGAGAGAGAGAGAGAGAGAGAGAGAGAGAGAGAGAGAGAGTACCGGTAAAAAGAGAGCGAGCTTTTGGCTCACCCGGTCGTCTCCACAGCTGGCTTTACCTTGGAAAACCCTCGCACTCACCCCCATCGGAGCTACGTTACAGTCAAGCAACTCGGAGGGCACTAGAGCCTTCAAAAGGAAAATAAGCTTCGCCAGTTTTGCCGACGACTTCTTCGTCGCATTATCATAATTACTTCTGCACTCGTTTCGAAAAATACAGCGAGCAACTTGGAATTCAAGGTTCGCGTTGGAGACCTCTTGGACTAGAAATAAAAGCTCTGTGTACTTTCGAGGATACCTATGAGAGCATATAGTATACTGGAGGAAACTATATATATATATATATGTATGTATATATGTATGTATATGAAGTGGTATAATTTTTGCTCTACGGAACTAAACGAGAGAGAGAGAGAGTTATAATTGGTGCAAGATTTCATTTTTAATGTTATGCATGCTTTGTAAATCTCTGTGGAATTATGCATGGGGAATGCTCATTCTTGAATTCATTACAATTTTTTTTACGAACCTCTGGATTCTCTTGGTAATGCCTTAAAGTATATGGAATAATATCCACTTAAGGTAGTTATCGCAAGGTACCAATTCTCTTAGATACCTTCTTCAAAATTCCCTACTTGTTATTCAATGCTTCTTAAATACGAACTTTCAAAATTATAGTACATCCGAGCAAAAATTTTATTGAAAAAGATCAGATAAGCTTTTTGTTCCAATTATCGCACGATAATTACCTCTCAGAGATACAACTACAGCCCTACTAATCAACTCAATGCTGTATTATAGAAAATCGTATTTTCAAACTTTTGCAGACAAACCAACACTGACAAGTTATCTAACTTTGATGTGTTCATAATAAGGACCAATTTCCAAGGATAGAATACTACTTGGAGGATTCATGGAGAAACGAGAATGCAACTCAGCTTTCACAATACAAGGCAAAGTGGCGTTAACTAATCAGCTCATATGTTAGCTCTGTGTCCCTCGCTCTATAACGCAACGCGCAGACTTCCTAAACTCAGAAATCTACTAACAACATATATGCCTCGTGTGACATATTGAATTTAATATGATTTATGTTGGATAATTAAATTTCCATTTTCGTAGCGGAGAAGAAACGCGTTCGATTACAGCGGAGGTTCCAGTGCTCCACACGCAAGCACTAACTCTTTCACGCTTCGTCGCGATGCACACCCTTCCTTCCTTTATTTCTCTATCTCCCTCTCTCCCTCTCTTGCTCTCTCTCTCCCTCTCTCTCTCTCTCAAACATCTCGTTAACTTTAACGATCTTAAGTCCTAACCCAATTCGGAAGTGCGAAACGGCAGAACTTCAGGTAGTTAGTTTCCGCGTGGAATGAAGCGCTATTTTAACAGTCCGCGACCCCACGAGCTCCGCTAAGTAACTCTACCAGCAAAGTTATGGAAAAATGTCATGAATCGGATGACATACACTCGGACTTGTAGTTGGTAAGTCCGAGTGAAATAACATGTACCGGCCATTTGGGGTACTTATCCTAACATTAAATACAGTGTAAGAACTAAATATGTAGAACGTTGAGTAAGTAGTGTAATGGGGCTACGTATCGACCAGTTCTCAGGGATGTTCAGGGAAATTACATTTTCTTCTTCAGATTTTACGTTTCGATCTCAATTTTCGGACCCTCTTCGGAGCTATTTTGTTCAAGCTGTTGGGCATAAGAAAATAGAAGAAACATTTTTGTGGCTCCAATAAAAATATAAATATAAATCTTGATTCTATGGTCTGAGTAATTAAATTAAATTTCTTAAAATTAACTTAAATTTTATCACTGAGTAATTAGATTAAATTTATTAAAATTAACTTAAATTTTATCACCGAGTAATTAGCTTAAATTTATTAAAATTAACTTAAATCTTATTACTGAGTAATTAGCTTAAATTTCGTAAAATTAATTAAAATCTTATCACTGAGTAATTACCTTAAATTACTTAAAATTAACTTAAATTTTATCACTGAATAATTAGCTGTATATTACCTCATTTTTGTGAATTTGTTTCAAAGTGTTTCCAATACTATCCAGGGAGCAAAATACAAGTTCAGTTATCAAATATCTTATATTGGAAAAAATAAGTTGATTGTAGTCTCTTGACAATTCGATTCCGAAGTACGAATGAATTTTCATTCGTTAATTTTACCTCAACTAGACACCATTTTAACTTTCCACACGTAGCTGAAACTTTGAAATTAATACCCTAAGGGTTTCGGTTTAAGTGCGCTTCGAATCTCGACATTTCAACGCCTCAACGCGATGTTGATGCCTCTCTCATTGTCAGTCTGGCTCCTATTCTACCTCAGCCCTTGTTCAACGAAGTTCCTCAATTATATCTATATATGTCAGACTATATACCACGTCCACAAATATCGCTAAAATAACAGGGTACGCCTTAAGGCACCAAACCCACCCATTGAAGCCCTATTTTGGACCATAATGATATTTATGTACCTTCAATGAACATTTCACATTTGAAAGTTGCAACTAACATTAATTTTTTATCTCAACGGATACCTCATTTAAAAAAAAATGAAAGTAAGGAATTTCTGTCGGTTCTGAATGTAGAAATTTCCATCTCTCTTATACGGTAGTATCGAGCAAATATGCTCTTTATGAAGGGCCTCTCGTACTTGAACTCTCAAAGATTTATCTCGATACACGTCTCAATAAAACCAGTCCCTTTAAGCCAAAAACGTACCCAGAGAAATCAGCCATCCATAATCGATGACCCGGACCACATTGTCGAAGGGTGTTTCAACTTAGAAATTCGCTATGTGTCTGCAGAAGAGGGTCCAAATCGAGTCATGTTCCAGAAACACACAATACTAATATTCCTACCACCAAGCCCATGCGCCCTAGACACCTTTACGGCCTAGTAATGTACACCGAACTCACCCTCATTCCTCAAATATGTTACATAACTGTTTGTTCCGGTGCTTGTATTCTCCCTCACTCTCATTCACCCTTCAAGCTTTTGTTCTCTTTCATTGCTCCTTCAACGTACTTCTCTGTGACCTATGACACGCTGGAGACTCCATACATTGTATAGCACACGGGCGAGAGGATGGAAATTCCGTGAGGAAGGGAAAGCAAGCAGCCCTCGGCACTGGGTCACCTTAAATATTTAGGAGCGTTTTCACCAAGATTTCTCCTGTTTTTCGCACGCTTCCATCTGCCTATCACACGTCCCAGACATTTTGGTGTCAAGGGTTTTTCCATCAGTCGTTCCGTGATCTCAAACGGTGGAGAAAATCTTCACAAGCTCCTAATGATTCCGCTTGAAATCCACGTGAAGTTTCTTCTTATGATCCTGTGATTTTCCGGATCTTCTTGAGAGACAGCCACAAGCTTTGATTCTGCAAAACCTTCCCGGATAGAAGACTATCCAGCTTTCTTTTTGCACGTTACTACAGGAGGCTTTATGGCCAAATCGTGTCCCGGTTTCCAGCAGATAAGTCCGCAGCAGCATAGCGCAGTGGCCACATTTCTACGTGCTGCTCTCTCAAATCCCGTGAAAGTCAAGTGGTCTATCCACTTACAATTAGCCCTCGTTCGTCCATCTAATTACCTTCTACTGTACTCCCACTATATTCTCTGTATATCTGTGTTTCTCCTTTTGCTTCGCTCCGGGCTAACTCTGTCTATGCTATGTATGTGCTCGGGTAACAACGTCTGTAGGTACCTGCTACCTGGACCTTGGTGCGGTAAAAGCCAACATAACAACACCGTGACTGGAGTCTACGCAAACTCAGTCTGACCTTCTAATGCTTAGACGTTATCCCTTGATTCGATTTTTCGAAAAAACGTCAACGATGTAACAATAAATATAAGCTCTTGCCAGAAATCGTTTTGTTGCAAGTAGTCTGACTATTAATTTACCTATAAATAATTATGAAATTATCGTGTTAAGGTGCTTCCGCATTTTCGGTCATATTTTAAGCATGAAATTCCGATAATGGAATCAGCGATCTTTAAGCTAAAAATATAGTTTCACTCGCAGTAAGGACTGCGGTAGAAATTACAACGATGGTTTCGTTAAAGACTTTAACGTATATCGATTAGTAGTGACTACTTCTATTTTTATCTAAAAAACGCAGTTGTTCGTAAATTTGTTATTCTCGCATACGAGACATTCTTCATCAAATGGGCAACTACATTTTTTTCTTTTTTATTGGTTTAACTCTTCAAATATGTTTTGCCAACTCTGTCAATTTTTCTATACTCTCTGTACACATCACCGTAAGTTACATAAAAATAAGAGCAAAACAATTAGAAAAAATGTGACCCTGTTGATAAAGAAAGCCTCATATCTGTTTGACTTTCATGAGACGTCTATAATCAGCAGAAACATGATGATCGTATCGCAACAGCAGTAGATAAAAAGTTAAGCTATCTTAGTTTTAAAGCGCCTTGGGGATTAAGCAGATTCAATGATGAAATCTGGCCGTGACGAGGACCTCGAGAGCACTAATGATAGAACGGAAATGCCAATAACACTGAATATATTTAATTCTTATCGATAATTGGATAAGAATTTTCGCGAATCGTTAATGATCATACTGTACAAGTGGAAAATTATGTGGTGGCAATTATGGTAATGCAGGTAGTTAACGGTAACAAAGCCAAGGTGATTACAGTATTCCACAGGATAATTAACAACGAGATACACTAGGAAATAACACGGTGTCTAACTATCCTGGCAATCTGTTCCGGTAATCAAGCTTCCTAGTAGCAGTAATGACAATAATTGACGAGGCATGTCAAAATAGTTCTTGACTAAATTCACAGTAAGAAAACGGGCCACTCTGCACGTAGCCTATAGCACACGCCTCGGGTAATGGCCATTAATTAATTTTGTCATCGGTTCAAAGTGATATTCTCCTCTTAACATGAAGGATGCAGTATCACTTGAAATTAAAATGCTACTTAAAATTATACTTTTCACTGTCTATATAGAAAAATAACATAAACGTAATTAATTTCTAATTCATACAATTTTTCCACTATTTCACTATAATGCTTAATCAAATTACAGATTCTGTTGATAAATTTAATACACTTGAACTTTAAATATGAATAAATGCTCATATGTTGACAAATATACTAATACGCTAGTGTTGTTACATTTATTATAAATAATAGCGATTAACATACATTCTTATTAAAACTAACCACGTGCACAAATGTTGTTTTTGGCTCAACATTTTTTATTTCATTCAAAATATTATCTAAGAACATAATAACGTCCAAGTCTTTCAGAAAAAGCAACAAAAAAAAATTGAATGAAAATATATTGTGCAGCCTGAACGAAAAATTGGAATATATAGAGTACCCCACCGTAATCACTGACTTTGTTGGGTCAATATTGAACTGATAGGTTGCACTTGTCAACTTCAATCATTACTCTATTATAGCTCGTTTATTAAATTAATCCTGCACAAATTATATTGTACGTGGACGCATCGACATTTTTAGTAAATAGCTTCATGTGTCCTGTTTAAAATGAGAGTCATCTATAAACTTATTTTTGACCGTGTTATAATAACTTTGGTTAAAAAAAAAAGATTTCACGTGCGAAGATAGTCGCGTTGCTATGTGCTATCGTTAAATCAGTGCTAAATTTGTAAAGCGTCTCTACAAATTTGCATGGTTCTATTTATTATTCCGAAGATTGGTCAGCGCATCACCATGTCTTCTTTTTTATATAAATACATGCACAGCTAAGGTTTGAAAAAAAAAATACACCGATTATATATACAAATGTCCGATGAAACGTCTTTGTCAAGCTTCAAAGCCGTCAACGGCTTCATCAACTTTTTTTTTTTTTTTTAAACTTTCGTTTCAAAACGAAAACCCCCAACTCAGTCTAAAAACGTTACCCAGTCGGTAAACCACTGCAAAGGGAATCCGAAAAAAAAATATTTTTGTCAGTCTAAAATTATAGACTCACCACGAAGAACAATTTTTAAATATTTTTACGGATTTTTCAGTGCTTTCCTGAAGAGGAATTGGATCGGAAATATTTTTATTAAAAAGCTGAGAATTTTTCACGAAACAAAAGGACACTACCCGGAATTTTTTTATCAACGGTTTTTACATACTGACAAAAATTCGTTTATCAATAAAATTTTGAAGAATCGACAAAATTCAATAAACAGACCAGAAACGGAAATATTAATTTAAAACCTGAAAAACAAACGGAGTGTCCTGTGCTTGATGTATCTAAACGAATGTCGAAGTTACAAGGCGATCGAAGACTACGAGGTCGTCCACAGTAGTCCCTTGGATTTGTGTTGAATTTTGTTATGAAATTTATCACACATTGTAGGTTTTATGTATTGCATAAACACGATGCATGCGAATGCAAAATATATGTGCTACATTATATACTCAATTATTCCACAATTAAGTTTTGCTAATATCACTAAGAAGTTGGCCAAATAGTGTGTACCTGGAATCAAAGAAATAAATAAAATCAATGAATTGTAATAATTAATGTAAATTCATGCATTTTTAATGAGAAAAAGATGATTTGTGTGTTCCAAGCTCTTGAGTGCCCGTGTAAACATGACGTAGTGTGGGCCTCCATAGCTCAGGGGTTAGAGCACTGGTCTTGTAAACCAGGGGTCGAGAGTTCAAATCTCTCTGGGGGCATTCCTTTTTTTTATTGATAAAATGAATATATTGAAATTTTAGCAGCGGATACACGATAGGCCAGTGAAATGAAATAAAGGGGAAAGAAAATGGAGCGAAAATAATATTGCAGTGCAAATATTTTCTGGTGCTTGAATGCGTGCCTCCTCCCGCGTCTAAATCGATAAAGTGGCTCTAACAGAGGTGCACAGGTGGGCATATCGCCCGGTACTACGCTCTGTGAATTCAGGCGAGTGGTACAGTTTCTCTGGTGTGCTTTTATTTGTTACTTTTTTTTTTAATTTACCCACTCTTGTATTTTGTATGAATAATATAAACGTAACTATGATTATACAGTTTTACGTTTTATTCAAGAAAAAGTTCTTGAATTTTTTCGCAAACTTCAAAAGGAAGCAATTATCAAAATTATCAAAGTTCCCAATACTTTTTCTCGTAATGGTTGTGATTAAAGTATAACTCTCTCGTGTGTCGTATAAAGGAAAAATTCACGAAAGGGCCACGTATTTGCCCGAATTGGTGAAGTATGTCAGAGAGGAAACCGCGAGAAATGGAAAATGTGCAAAGGGCTAGCGTCAAAGCAAAAGTTTTAATCTTCGGCAACTGGAATCGTTGCTCGTTTCCTTTTGCCGTTGCGTTCTCTTCATTTGGAACTAATGAATTTCTTTAACGTTTTTTCTTTTTCCCTTTCAAAACTCATGTTGTGCAGAACTTTCTTCGTAATGAACTTTTTTTTAAATTTTTTTATTTTTTTGTGGAGTGTTTTGAGCTTGCAAACCTTTGATAAACTTGTCCCCCCCAATCGTGGCAACGATGTTGTGAATGAAAATTATTTTCTTCATAATTACAGTATTTTATCTTGTGGTACTTGCTTGTTTATAAATTAAAAAGAAGATCCTTGCGAATTCTCTGGTTTACGTTATTGTGGAAAACTTTTCACGCGAGTTTTTCATTATTCGGGATTATATTAGGGAGACAGAGCCAGCCAAAACAAAAATGATTTTCAGAATCATATCTCTTCGCACAATCAGAACGCAAAAGAATTACGTAATAAACGATTAAATGGACTTGCCATAAAAAAATTTTAAAACCAATTCAAAAAAATAGTCCCATAAAGTGACAAAAATTTTAAGAGGTACATTTTGTTACCTTTACTGGAAATCATTTCCACCTAAGTAGCAAAATATGAACCTCGTAAAGTAAAACAATTACGTTTGATTCAATGCAACAGGAAAGAAACCCAAGACACCTCATGAACAAAATTGGTCAAGCATAATGTAGTAATGTCATTGCAAAATAGTAATTCCAAAGGCACACGTGTCCACGGTGATTTATTTCTTCCCCCGTATATAGCAAGATTGAACTGACTCGTCAAAATCTCAGGACGAGGGTGAACGTGCTCGGGGTGTCATATAATTCGACCGTCGTCAAAACCTCGTCGCTGCTAGGTAGTTTAAGTAACATGATATTGGCCAGTGTTTCGGCCAACAGCTACTACCACAAACCAATGTTCTGTATATCTTCGCTATTAACGCTCGGACGCCAGCACGCCTTTATCATTTCCTATGTGCACCCGGGTAAAACATAAATTGCGACACTACGTTGCTGCCGTATCGTTGTATTGGTGCACTATATTTCCGGAAAACGAGCGCCCACACGTCGCACTGCACGATACGCATTCTATTCAATTAATTAAAAATGTCTCGCTGCTTCTAAAAAGCCCAAATTCGCTTACTCGCTGCCGCTTGTATACCTTTAAAAAAGAAAAGAAAAAAATTAAAATCAAAAACAAAACTAAATGTAAAAAAAGAGATAAACAACAAAACAGCTTGAAAAACAGAATAAAATCATTTTATCGACGAAAAAATTCTATTCGATTACGACGATCCTCCATATCCAAGTACTCCACAGTTCCGGCTATTGACACGCTTTTTTTCCGCCAACTCATTTGATAATTCACATTACCGTCGGTGAGGTAGAGATTCGCGCAATTCAAATTGAGCACAGAGGTTCTCATACCAGGTTTGACCTGGCTGCCCGTTTCGCACTGCAGACGCAAAACTGTATGATATTCATAACCATTTTTTTACCTCCAATTTGCTAGCCGAAACGTGAGACTGTTATAAGCTAAATGTAGCTTAATGTCTTTGTATATCCTTGACATTATATCAGGATTTCTTATTTATCGAATATCTGTATACGTTAGAGTGCCATTTGCACATGGTCGATTTTATAAAAATGTTTATTGTAACCTTTTATACCAATAACAGAATGAAATAAATAAACACTAAAAAAAAAAACACGTCTTACTGCATGAGAACCTTTGCGCACAAGTAGAAATGCGAGGCTTTCTACTCTACCGACGAGAGATACTCCTCGGATCGATATCAACCGCATCATTATCGAGGTGTGGAGGAAAAGGAGTGCAATTACATGCACAATAATCACTCAATTGGAATGTGTGTATGTAGCTTTTTTTTTGTTGCTGCCATTGTGAGCCAAAATAAAATTATTATATTCGTTTAAAGTTTTACAATTTTTCATGTAAACTTGACAAATGTCGTTATCACTTCTAATTTAACAATGAAGCATTTGTAAACTTGAGCAGTCTTTATTTGACATTCGTCATTTTACTGACCTTGAAATTTTCTGCGGATGCAGTGTCATTTTACAAAAAAAAAATATATTTGCGTATTCGCCAAATATACAAAATGGTTTTCTTAGCATTCAAATTTACCAAAAAAATCGGTGAAATGTTTTTTTTTCTTTAATCTGTCAAATTTTTGCGTAAACATGTTTTTTGTGACGAAGAACAAAAGTCTCGAAGAGCAGCTCAGTCAAACAATGAAGCTATTTTTTTGACCGCCCTCGTGTAGCAAAGAGAGTGTGTACAAACGGAGCTGTGGAGGACAAAGCGTGTGAATAACCTGGACAGTAGAGACCTGAATATGGAGGATCGATGGTGCGGAGACTCCGGAATGTCGAGAATAGGGGAACTCGGGATGTGGAGAATACAGGTGTGCTCGGAATGGTAAAATTTCATTTACAGGTTAAAAATAAAATACTGTCAGCCTTCTCTGTATAACTCTACGACACAACGACAGGCATCCGTAAAAAAAAAAAAAAAAACAAGAACAGAACAACTCACCAAACGATTTTCATCCAAGCAATTGGAAAACATGCAACCCACTCTGCATATACAACTCCCATAAAACGTAAATCGTATAGACATAAATATCTAAAATAGACCACATATCAACACCTCGAATAAATAGCGAACGAATAAAAAATTTACGCACAAAAAAAAAAAAAAGAATCTACCGTAACGCATAAATTTCGAGTGTCCCTGGTCTTCGCATTTTAGCGACATCTACCAAACGGCCATTTACAATTTCGAGTGTAACAAGGATGCCTCGTATTATCCGGATTTATGGCTCCCTCTGATGGCCGTTACCACGCTGGACGTATCAGCTATCTCTGAAACGAGTTACATTAACGACCGAAAATTATATTTTGTTAATCTACGGGTTTATTCTGTTTTTTCTTTGTGACAGACGAGACAACGGGAATGAAGAGACGAGCTGCATATTTTCCCTGGCTGTCCGGAATTTTTCTGCTTCTGATTTTCGCCCCACAGCAGTCAACAACATCTGCGCCACGACTGTCACAGAGAAAACTTAAAGCGAGCGTTGTGAACTATTACGAATTCGCTGAGCATTATTTTACGCTTTCTTTGTGTTTAGACCTTTTTTCGGTATTTCCTAGGACACTGCCACATGCATTGACATTTCTAACTTTTCTATGTGTTTCGATAATATTTTGTTGTCTTATTTAGTAGCGAACACACCGACGATATTGCAATTTGAGTTCCCAGCATTTGGCTTACACACGAAATAATGTGAGAACCAGAATTTTAAGCTAGTAAACAGTAGCGTCCGACTGTAGTCAACATTTTGTGGCGGCGGGGCAAAGTAGGAGAGTGTAGCCGGCCGGTGAGATCGAGAATTAAGAGCTTTCGATTATTCTGCGTTGTGCGTTCGGAGAGTTCAGACCGAAATGTTTATTAGAGAGTTCATAATGCGTCTTTCAACAAAGACATAAAACTGCGTAAAAATTTGTCTCGTGGATTCTTTGGGTTAAACTCACAACCGGTTATTTTTCAGTAAAGTGATTGTTGTACATTTCTCAAACTTTAAGGAGGAATCTATAAATTTACGTTCATCCACTTTAATACCGCAGTATCCTTTTGAAAGTAGGTATAATGAATTTTCGAAATCTTGATACTTGAATAACCTGATTGTTAGCTGAAGCCTCTTTAACTTAAAAAAAAAAAAACGGCATCTTTTACAAGTACCTTGAAGTGAATATACTGTAAGACAGAAATAAATAGCACTTCCCTTTTCTCTATACCTCTTACTCCCGTTCTTATTACCCCTGTATTTCTCTTTGGTTTTCCTCTCATTTCACCGACCATATTCACTGTGCTTTGCACTCAACTTCGCTATAATAATACATAGGTATAGAGTGTGACGTTTTCTTTCTCACCCCGGCGTATCTTTACTTTCATTCTATATCCCTTGTGCCGCGTCGCGGCGACCTCATCTCTCGCTCGCTGGATATATCGCCACCGCCGCCGTCTAGTACAGGAAAAACCGTAATGGCTTCTGGAATACCAAGGTGTAGTTGCGCCACTCGGAAAATTTCAACGCCAGTAAGTATACTCTTCTCCGAGTCTTTCGCGCCTCGACTATGGTAAGACAGGGAGTCCCACACGAACAAAATTGAAAAGTCTATAAACGTATGTCAGCCTGTATGTCAGCTGCGCCAAAAGAACTGGCTGTGTGTTATTTATATGGGGCATTTCAGTGCAAAATCGACAGGATTCCGAACCTCCTATTTTTTACCATTTAATTATGCTGTACATTATTAAAAGAAAAAGACTCTTCACCAATTGCTTCTTCATAGAAGAAGCTTTGTTTAACGGAACATTTTTTTTTCTCCAGATTTTCATGTCAGTATACTCAAAATGGTCTAAAACGTCAATAAACATGGTTTGGAAAAAGTGTCCGGATGTATGTATGCGTGTGTGATAGAGTCTAAAATTTACACTATCATAACTCGTAAACTACTCAACCAACTAAAATTTTTGTGCCATGCAGAGAAAATGAAAATTTTATAAAAATGCCCTGTGTGAAAGATTGTTAATCTGCAAAAATAATTGAATAACTTTGGAATCTAAGAAAAAGCATTGGAGAATTTTATACAAAATTAAATGAAATTTATACAAAATGAAAAAACAACTTTTTGTGTGATTTTGAATATCTTGGACTGCAAATCGTCAAAGATCGAAAGTAGAATTTTTCAAATGAAAACTGCGAGTATTCCAGGCGCTAGCAGTTTAGTTCTCGAAGAGCCTTTAAAGTTGTCTATGCAATGAGTCCCGCCAATCAATCTGCGCTTCATTTTTTTTTTGCATGACACATGTGAATGTCCGTATATGACTGAATTAATTGATTAATGATTGACATGCAGAGTCGCTGGCAGCCAGATGATTGGATGAAGATGAACGAGAGTTTCCGCCGCACAGATACCGGGAAATGGAGACGATAACCGACGGAGCGTGCATTTACGCAACGACACTGCACGCCGCGACGCGCACAGTTCTCTCGTTTTCCGATAATTGCGAGCTTCCCCATTCCCAGCAACACTCACGCCAACGCCTCCCGATACAAAGCCAAAGGTCAGCACTATTATTCTCGATAACAATCATACGACAACAAGATTGCTGCTCAGAAGAAGTGCAAATTATGATTGGTGTTTTCCAACCATGATTATTAAGTGTTTCCCTATATTCTAGGTAAATACGCGGTAAGCTCTTCTATTTTGAAGATAACGAGAGGATGATTGGTTGGGAGTTCATGATCAACGAGGAAAAAAAAAAGTATCGACGTGATCACGGTTGGAAACGAAAAATTACTCGGAAAGTTTACATTTGTTTATTCAAACGTATGACTAAAATTGTTCAATGAAGAACTGCAGCAATATAGACTCAAAAACCGCCAAACAGGAGTCGAGTGAAACAAATTCATTATTTGAAGACAATCGAATTACTGACTTTTTTGAGAAAGAAAATTCTCTACGTCGCATCGATCTTCGATCTAGTACCTACTTCCCTATTTTCTTCATTCCTTCCTTACACTTCTACGACTTTACGATCTCGTCTTTCTTCACACCAATTGAACCCTCGGAATCTCGAGTGCGTACCGCGCGGCGCCACGCCTTGAGAGATAATAAAAGTCACGAAAGCGGAGTAACGCGATATCAAAGCGAGTTCCAGTCACGAGTTGGCCCTCGTTAGCCCGAACCTTTTTTCGCTCATCGCGTAGACCAATTGACCTTGAGTTCATGCCAACACGACATTGCTAGTCTCCTCTAATCACAGAAATCACCGCGCGCTAATTTCTCAACGCTCCACGTTGCGCCATACCACTTCGAAAGTAACATACATAAATAGTATGTCTAATCATAAATTGACATGAAAGCAGTCGGAAAAACGGTATAGGGTAAACCGGCGAGCCCTGATGGAAAGAATCATTATTCCTACAACAAAGTATGCGATATTTATACAATTCATAGATTACATAAAAATCTATATTCTTTTCTATTTTAAATACAACAACATCAAGGTGCATCTGGAATACATGTTCCACTGATAAATGAATGTTTGTTTACTGGCAATTTTGTTAATTCACTATCCAAGTTTTTCTTACTTTTCCATTAATTTCTCAAACTTTTAATTTAAGTATTTATTGAGTGTCTTTCAGTGGGAATACATGATCATATAAAACAGCAGGGTATATTTTATAGAGATTCTTTTCCCTACCAAATAATGTATCTTGTTTTCTAGTGACCAGTACTCCGTAGACTACTCAATCTACAATAAAGAATAGCAAAAGTGCTTTTGGACTTGTCCGCATCCTAAAACTAACTCTAAAAACTTTACCTAATCTCTGATGTTGTATACAAGGGATGTATTCTATTATTGCTGCTTATTACGCTAATTACTATTATTTACAATCATATAAATTTGTCCATAGTGTCTTGTTTCTTTCGCCAAATTATCCATAATTGCTTTCTTTCGCGTCTTCGGCTTCATGATTATTACAGACTCCAGTTTTTCTGGATTTATGTAGTTTGTAACTTCCGCCGCTATGTATCGGTAGCATCTTTGTCCTATACTATTTTTATATTATGGTACCATTACCGAATTGGTTGCACTTCCCCTAGTAACGACTCCATGAATAATTCTGAAAACACCTTTAAAATAAAAAAAAAAGAAATTCCAAAAAATATTCTTTTCTCGCGCCTCTAATGAATATGACATACCCGCTTAATCGTTCGTTCACTGGTCGGTGTATCCTACATTGACCGCATCGAAGCCAAATAATGAGAATATTAAAATTCCAATCACGTCTATAAACTCGTTAAGATTTTGCATGAATACCAGACACCTATTAGCCATACTAGTAAGACAGATAAATCAAATTGAGCAATATAACCGCCTGGTAAATTGTGCTCTTGTGCTATCACTCGAGCTGTTCAACGCCGCAGGTAGTTAACAACAAAGTTACGGTCATTGTAAAGTCCTCCTTCGTGGCACACGACGGTGATGCCTATAGGATTGCCGTAGGTGCACACGTTGAAGTAGAGTCAGAGTCGCTATAACGGCTTAGATGTAATAGTGACGAAACCCAACTAGCCTCACCCCTAACTGCGGTCTTGTATGTCCTAACAGCTACCCATACATACACAATGAGGGCGCATTGGAGGCGTCAGCGTGTAATGGATGAATGGTATATGCCGGCGTGTACAAGGGAGAATGGCCGTTCCTTAGTCGAATAGCTTTGTACTGTCCACCAATTTGCATACAATCTGCACACTATCGCTTGCCGTTGATCCTGCGGGATATCCGTTATCACCGGTAACACCTTCTTACGGCAGAGGAAGCACCAAAGTAGAGAGGCAATACAATCTCCCCTTTCTTCTTTTATCTCCGAATTAACGCTCTCCTGCAGCCAATCGCAAATTCACCCTACTTTAGATCGTTAAAAATTCAATTCAGTCGTCGAGGTCTTCGGGGTATATAATCAATACCGTTGGACATCCTACAACACACTGATAAAAAAAATTATGATAACAAAGAATTTTTTCTAATACATCGTTTTGAATACGGACTTTAGTTCGCAAATACACGAAACAGTTTCGTACATTTACGATAAAAACTCTATATATTTTTATTATAAATATACGGTACTGTGTACATGAGTTTCTATACAAAATTGACTATACAATGCCTGTAGGACGTTGTCGTTTTGTGTCCTTGGTAGGAAAAAATTATTCCGAATCCCTTAGCAATGTTTAATTCTTACTAGTTTCTACATATTTTCTTCGAAATCCTCGAGCTTTCGCTGAAATATTCCGGCTTATCCCTCGGTTTGGAGAATTAAAGACTCTCGACACGGAGAAAATCGAAGATAATTTACATCTGAAGCATTCTGAAAAAAAAAATTCATATTTTATGTGAAACACTGATATTGTCTTGCAAATGAAAATCGGGAAAAATGCAAATACTGATTATAATAAATATCTGATAGGGTAAAAAAATGAGTGTCGAGAATCAAAACTCCATGATATAACTAATCATCTTAAATTAATGTAAATTGGCGCGATCCTTCAATATTTAAAGCCAACCTAAATGAGCGATTGTTAATCATAATTAATTGAATAAAATGTAATAATCTGGCATTAGTATTTTTATCACCAAACGAACGTCGTTCCAATTTAAAATATAAGGAACGTAATGTAAGGAAGTTGCTGCAATCAGTGTAGCATTATTAGTAGCGAGTAAAGCACTGCCTACAAATAAAAATGGAAATTCCCACTCTATTGCTGGTTACTCTCGTAGCTCGTTGGCGTTAACGCTCTTAGATTTTATTAGGCGATTTCACAAACTTACAGTATTACGTGTACCACTCCCTACTAACAATACGTAACTAAATATTTCAATGCTAACTTATAAATCCAACGAGCTTTTGTACGACGTCGCGAGAGCGAAACGGTTGAATTTTCCGCGAACGCGAATCACCGGTAGGTAATAATACCAAGTGAAAAGAGAGTTGCGCTGATTTGAAAAGTTTCAGGCGAACACTATACTGCGTCCACTGAGGGTGGCTTGAAATACAGGGTTGCTGAGAAAGATTGGGGAACTACGTTCGTGACGGAAAGATTCCACTACCTGTGGATTAATTAAAACTCGAGTGACGCTAATTGCATAGGGATCTGAACATAATATTAAAGAAGTTGGAGTTTAAATAAAATTATTTTGAATTTCATTGTATATCGGCGACAATGCAATTACCATATGTAGCGATACCCCTAAGTTCCTTTTAATGCAGGCATTAAATTAGTTTTTTTTTTATTATTACTATTATTATTGTTTTATGATGAAAAAAGTTAAAATACTGCTTACAAAAATAAAATCGAATAGACAACATCGAAAGATAAAAGTGCGTACTATTTGTCTTTCATTATCAATTCAGTGAATTTATGATATCGCTCGGCGCTGGTGTTATGAGAAATGATACCGGAGACCAAATGGTTGGCGTGTTACGTGGCGACTCTCGAAAATTGGAAGAAAGTATATGGTTGTATATTGATCGAAGGAACTCTTTCAGGACGCGTCGTTCAATGTATTCTAGACCTAAGCGACATATTTCTCTGGCACGGTGATGCGTGTCCCTCACAACCCAATGTCCCGTAGATCGTTGAGTTATTTGTCAAGAGCGAGACAGGAGGGGTGGCTTCTATATGTACGATGTGGCACCGAATGATGATGAAGAGACCTCCTGTATCCGCATAGCGTACTTCAATATCCAGTAAAGCTAACAGCCTTGTACTAATCCGAATCCCGGTGAAGCACTCGAGAGCATCGTCGAGCGACTTCAATACCTCGCAATGTCTTCCCATTCCATCGGTAAACTTTCCTATAGTAATGAATGAACAGCTGCGACTCTAGGGCAGCCCTGTTGTGAATCAGATGATTTTTTCGTTTCTCGACTCGATTCTGAGTTATCTTCAGAAATGTTTATTGCTATTTCAGGTGAATGGCATACGTACGTGTATCCGAATAACTGGATACTTCAGGATGCCGGATAGTTCAAACCGTTCGTATGCTCGTACAGTTCGGGTATACGGATAGTTCGACTAGTTCAGGCATCCGGATAATTCGAGTTGTTTGGGCACTCATATATAATCCGAATCCAAGTGAAAGCACTATAATAATATAGCGTCTTATTACATGTCTGCCACGCGACAGGGAGTCATTGGGAACCTGCTATCCTTGGAAATACGTCGGGAGTTAAAGTTCCTCTGGCCAAGAGTTTCTATCATAATCGTGTTTTGTGGAACATACCCTAATCATACATCGATTTTCATAAGAGCCGGCTGCAAACCCCAAGTCCTCTTGCATTAGGTAGCAAAACTACTCGTGCGGCCTCATAACTCTCCAGACATTCCAGGCGTGCGTGCAGCCATACAGTCGAGGGTGCGCCACATGGATTTGAAATGACCACTCATCGCGCGGCAACTGATGCACGCTTCAGAGCTTCTCAGAATAGTTCCATACTCATTGTTCCCTCTATGTCTTCGTCTACAGCGAGCGTTGGTCTTTCATCGATTCTTCTGTTCCACATATCCATAAATTTGCATAGTCCAATCGAAGCTTTGAAATTCATATTAATGAAAAAACACTTCGCTTTAGGACTGTTTGGATAAACCTTATTTATTCCACTTTTGCCTTTTTGAACTTGGTATAACATTTTTTTTAATTTCTTTTCTTTTCTTTTTTTTTTTTTTTTAGCTTGGCACTACAAAACTGAACTCCGGCCAAAAAAAGTCAACTCATCAAGAGTTCACGTTTGAGAAGGGAATATGTAGTAGGAAAATAACGGACGACTATATTCCGGCATCATTCCTGATACGACCTTGTTTTTCAGCGAGCCTCGTAGTGTGTACGTCGACACTACAGTTCCCAGTTTATACGAGGTAGCAAAAAAAAAGATCCAACCTCGCAAATTGAGTTGTATCACTCCGAGCCATCAGTTGAAGTAGATACGTCGATACAATTTGTCAGAGTCGCACCAAAAACGTATTACAGTTCAACAGAACTTTCTGAATTTAAACAATTCCTATTCCAGAAGCTCCGTACTAATTGCATTCGTGGTTTCGTTATGTACACGGACAACTTTTTTCCTGCACAAATAAACAAGGCTGAATGAATTCAAAATGTTGTGATTAACAGAATTGGCAAAGTCCATACCTAACCTTGTTAAAGAAGGATTAATTCTGTGTCAAGTATATGCGAACCGGTTTTTACATTGTCACTCGAAATATAAGTGACACCTGAAACATATGAAGGACTTAGTTATTTGTATTACTTTGCGTTCTTCGTAGTTTACGGTACAACGAACATCGTAGTGTCGAGTCATTACAGCAACGGAGTTTCCTTTTTTAGTGGGATCGGCATTCGCTCGTGCCACACGGCTGAAAAAAAAAAAAGAATAAAGAGCCTGCTGTTAAAATGTGGAAAGCAACGCGTTAAAAAAACAAAAAAAAAATCTCACGCGCATCATCGTTAATCCTCGTTTCATCGGGCGTGCTTGGCTACTACGTGAAACAGCCGCTGCCAAGCCGTATGCCGAGATGAAAATAAAAATATCCACGAAATGAAAGGAAAGCCAAGCAGACAAAACGAATATGTAGAATAAAAATTTTCCCGAATAACGAAAAACCCGGTTGATTGAATGGAAATTTTAACGAGATACGAGGGTGAGGTACAAACGATCTGTCTTCGTTAACGACCATATAAAAAAAAAAAATGAAAAACATTCAATTCGAATCCCCGACACATTTTACAATACATCAACGTGGTTGCGGAAGATGAGAAGAAATGCAGTGCGATATAACTGACAAATGTGCTCTCACTCGAACCTGACGAGATTTTCATAATTATTACTGATCGCTTCAATGTGCGGCAAAACACGTCAAGTCGGCTAGTTGAAGAAAAAACGATTTTTCTCAGAGTTTTTTATTACATATTCAAGCCACTGAAAATCGCTGAATATAATTATTATTTATTTTTTAGCGCCAATACTAGGGCTCGCAAAAAAAAATCATAGCAAGATAAAATTTTGGATTTTCATTGCACTTTCGAACAACATTTTTTGTAAAATTCTTCGATTTGATTTTATGCTATTTTTGAATTAAACAAAGTTGCCCCTTTTTTCCCTCCGAAACGGCATTTCCGATGTAGTTGAAATTTCCACATTTTGTTCCTTGAAATGCCTAGAAACTTAGAAAAAATTGGTGAGATCAGCGACAATTTTGCTCCAGAGTTACCTTCAAAACATTTTTGGAATTTACTTTAGTGTTCAGGAATTGACTTTACAATTCCCGTAGAAAAAAAGAAAAATCATTGCTTATTTTATTCCAATAGAAAAAATAATTCAATGTAGTTTATTGACAATTGTAAAAATATCTCATTTTTATCGTGTTTCATCCTCAATCATTAATCATCTGTTTGCAAACACCAAAAAAAAGTTACACCCTTCAAAGCGCGCTAAGTGTACGAACTACAATAATCTGATGCTGGTATTACTATATTTATAAGCTCTGTATCGACGTCTCATCTCCTTCGATACGTACGACCCTTCAAGGTGCCAGCAAGCTAAAGCGCCACTGATCGGTATATAACCGTTGAGAACAGTATCGCGACAGATTTCCAAGAGCATGAAAGCTTGGCTAAGAGCCTATAGTAGTATACGGCAACGGGTGGAATGCGCCGGTAAGCTATAACATCTATGAAATGGTGACACTATTCGTCGTTTGATAACGACGAGCGGGTGCCTCTCGCACCAACTCCAATGCCTATTCACTCGAGATGACAATGTGTGCGAGGTTCCATTGTGGGGACTTGGCAACACGAGCTCACAGACATCAACACACGGAGCTATAGGAAATCCTCGCACTCGCATCACACGTTGCATCATGCGCAAACGAAACGAACGACCAAAGAAGAACGCTACACCCTCTCGCATACCCGCGCACAGGTCGCCTTCCATTGTTGGAAAAAGTCGAAAAAGAAAAAAAAAAAATGTTAAAAAAAAGAAGCGACAAAAAACGCTCTATTCCCTCAGGTCCGCAGACACCGCGGAGCTGAATTCGCACTTGCGATTTGTCGCAATACATCAGCGTCGTTGAACATCGAGGAATTGCTCTCTTACTCGTCTATCTATGTTTTCACACACCTGCTGGCTAATGGGTGGATATTAGAGTATGGAAAAGGATATATTCCATACGTAGACCATTTTTTTTATCTTACTTTTGCAACTTAAAAACAGAGATATTATAAATGGCTGAATTAGTTTTTTTTTCTAAAAGAATTCATAAGGAGAGTGAGTCAGCAACGAAAAAATGATTTTCAGAGAGTTGTATTTTTTATTCCAATTTGGTTAACCGGTTTTATTGTAAACCAGATTTGTGTTTTTTCAACAGTTTGCACCGGCTAAGCGGAGGGATTTTTTTTTTTAATACCCAGGCCAAAGACATCCACTAATTTAGAGATTTAGAATTATATAAAATGTATAAATTTTTTTTAAAGATCACCCGGCCAAATATATCTACTAATTTAGAGATTTAGAAATGTATAATAAATATTTATTTAAAAATCCCATTTTTTTAATCACCTTAGTTACTATATTGTGATCAGGATTGTGATAAAACTTTCGAGAACGAGGTATTAGCTGTTCTGCGCAATTTATTTGGATGAAACTCACAATTATCCGTTAACGATTGAAAGAAATTGTGGAATAACAAGATGGAGCCTTAAAACTCATTGTCTGCAGAGCCTCGTCAAGTAGTTATACTGGCGCCAACGTTTGACAAGACCTATTAAATCAGCGATATCTCCTAGTTCAAGGATGTACATAACCTCGAAATCGTCATGATTCATAAAGATAATTGGCAGTATATCAGTTTGAGAGAATTATTACTTGCGCAATTCAGTTGCGTTGACGAAGTCTAAATGTGCATACTAAAGTGTGTCGCGTTGTCACTTAAGATCTTCTCAGTGTTAGTTATATAATACTTGATCAACGCCTTTTACAGTTCTATTGGTCAATGGGTTTTTCATTTTTAATTAAGAAAATAAAAGTTTAAAAATTCGGAATGACTTAACAACGCGTGACCGTTACGAATGAGGCAGATATTTTTGCAATTTCGTCGAATAATTTTAATACCAAAAACCTTATATGAGATATGAAAAATCGCAATGCCACGAAGTGTAACGAGCGAAATCTATGGCAGTCGAAATTTATTCGAATTGCATTACCCTCCTCTTTTGCATATACATCGTATAAAATTATTTTTTTTTATACGTACAAAGCACGGATTGCTGGGTTTATTACCCGCATTTGCTTATTAAGCGATAAAATTCCGTTAGCGCATACTTTAAATACACGAAATTGCATTGCCGTCATATTGTCGGATATCCATAGCGAGGTTATAATAATAACAACGCCAGTAGCAGGAGGTGAGAATTCGATAACGAGATGCTAAAGACGCGCCGTTAGATACAGGAAGAATAGTTTACCCTTAGGATCGACGTAAAGTACACGCGAACGAGGTTTTCACCGGTGTATCGCTGTATAGAACAAGGGAAAAGCAACGCGTTCATTAATTACCCGTTGCCATGTCGCGTTTAATTAAAGCCGGTAACAGCCTCAACAAGGGTTTCAACGCGCGTACAGAAACGCGCACTGCTCGAACGCCCTCGTGAATTTGAACCGTTGTGTACCCATCCACTGCCGCAGACGCGAAAGTTAATGTATACATACATTTACTTTCCGTTCGTGGGATACCCTTCGACATGCAAAGGAATAAGGGAAATGCAATTATTGTTATAATTATGAAAGCAACGTTCTTCAAACTCGCGTCAAACATTTACTGCTCTTTTTATAATGGCACGCGTTACATGTCGACACAATGAGTGTTGCGTGGATGGAAACTCATAAGTCGAGATATTCATGCGAGCGGATTGCATGCATTGTTAGGTACTCAGACATTTCTTATTCCTACATAACGTACTTTTATTTCTTCTTTTTCTGTTTTGGCCGCTAGGTGTGTTGGCCTCCTTCAAACATTTATTTATTATTTTAGGTGGCGGACGACAAAGTCTATGTGACAATATAGACTTGAATTTTGGTTTCCAAACATTATTTTATTTAAACAGTTTATGCAACAATCCATTTCACAGTCTACTATCTAATCTAATCCAATCCATACTACTCCTAATCGACCGACTAGAGACCGAGCCGTTTCAATAGCAGGCACATCAGGTACCCAATAGCGAATCAATGTATGTTGCTTTGACTGAAAATCTCGTTAGCCTCTCGCACTTAATAGATATAGGAAAACTGATCTTCCACACAAAGACCCACAAGTAGCTATCTACGCAGGCGATCTCAGGGAGCCAGCATTCGAATCCCGGATCGATGATTGACTGCCGTGGAGATTGCTCCTTTGGACTTTGTGTGTGAAAACTCAGTTTTCGTAGCGTAGAGTTACTGGTTTTGACCATTGCACCGATTTTAGACCACCCTCCCAATACTGTCGTACGTTTCTTGTGGATATAATTGTTTTTTGTCTGAATTCGATAACGTTTTTTCAAAGCGACGTGTATTTTGGAAAAGCTCATGATTATGTCAACTTCAATTCATCTACATTACAAAAAATACTGTACAGAAAAATGGAAGGTCATAATTCATTTCACCATATTCTCTATTTCTTATGTAAATTGACAAGAATTCGAGGCAAGCTTAAGCTTTATTTTCAGACACGCCGTTCGTCCTTTCTGACGCAATGTACAAAAATGGCCGATTGCGCATGCGCGTTATCTAGCGAATAGCAACTCGAAACAGAGAATCAACAAGTGTGGATTGTATCCGATTGACATTCACGAATGGAAATCAAAAAATCGTATCCTGTCATGTAAATAAAAATAATTCACAGAAAAATTGACATATGATAACTGATGTCGCAATGGCTGGTTTAACAGATGGGGCAGCGATGAAAGAAAATTTGCAAAAGCATTTTGGATATAACAATTTTCGAAGCGTTCAACAAGAGCAAGCGACACAAATTGTTTTCAAAGGTAATGATGACACGTTTGTTTTAATTTACATACATCAGGACAGTAATATTTTTGCACTTTTAAATTATAATTCGTACTGATTTCCTATATTTAGTGTGATACGATTTCTTGTACTTGTACAAAATACTAGGATCTTAGTGGCACATTTATAAATATTAAGCATTGTCAACTGTGGATCACTTATTTTTCTGATTATATTACTGTATTATTACTATATTATTCTGATTACTCTTAATCCATTAAAAAAAAAAAAAACTTTTTTTTTTTTAACAATATTTTTAATATTATTAAATAAAATATTTAAAAAATGTTTTAGTACATTGAATCACTTTTTTTTTTAATATGAGATTTAGGTGCTCAAAAGTATATAACAGGTGTTTGTCAATTGAAAATGAAAATATATCAAACAGAAGTACAAAAATCAGACTTTAAAGTTGTAAGTCTAGTTCCAAGCACATTAATTTGGATGCTGAATAAATATTATTTTTGATTCAAACACTTACCATCTATAGAACCCATCATAAAAAAATGCTTTTTATTGTATAAACTTTTTTATTATCTATACTGAGCTCAATTGATTCACATGATCAAGTTTCCACTGTAGAGTGAATTTTATAGACCTAAATTTTACCATTCCACTTATAAAATGTATCTTTCTGAACTCGGTATATTTTTCTGATCTATTTATTAACACTTAGGCAAGAACGATGTGTACTTGAATCTGCAACCTGGTGAAGGAAAATCCCTGTGCTTTCAATTACCTACTGTAATGAAAGCTAACACAGTAACTTTGGTATTTGTCCCATCATATATCCTCGCTAAGGTATATAATACTCACCAGCTATTGGCACTTTAATGCCAAGAATGGAAAATTTCTACGCTTAACTCATTTTAGGATCAAATTTTATTCCTGCGGAGAAAGGGTATAAAAGCTGACTTCTTTATAAGGCGTAAAAAAAAAGGATGCCAGCGAAGGATGCGCTATTTGCAATCAATGATATCTTCTACGGAGATGGAACAGTTCCTTTATGTAGTCGTGGATAACCGAAGTGTGAATTTGATCAAAGTAATATTTCATGTAATTATAGAGAATTGTGATAATGTGAAATAGAGAATTTAAAGCAGTAATTGAAATATCACAAAGGTACTTTCCATAAAAACAGAAAGTATTAAATAATATTCTTTGATTAATTATGTGACATATTAGAAAAAAATTAAGATTCTTTTGAGATTGAAACAATTCTTTTTTTAGCGCATCATTTTAAATGTCTTGTCTTAATTAATATTTTTTTATGTATAACACTTGTATTTAATTTTCACTAATATCAGGCTTTCTTTTGTCAGAACTACATAATTCCGTTAAACATAAAAAATATGTTGTCCTACATTGTATTCGACGAGGCTCATTGCGTGAGTTCGTTGAGTCATAATTATGTACCTGCCTATCAGGATTTAGCAAAGCTGGTGAACGATACATGCCCGGATATTTGCAAAATTGTACTTACTTCAACAGCAACCACTGAGGTATTTGCTTTTATTTTTTCAACCTCTAAACGTGCGTCGTTTCGCTAGTAAAATTTCCGGAACTTCGAAATACAAAATAAGAATGCAAAATGGATTGGTACACTACTTTGTAAGCAAGTTAATTTAATCTGATCTTCTCATAGAGGAAACTGTGTAAATTTAAAAAATTTTTTTTTTTTTTTTAATTTACAATTTATTTCTAGAGTTTCGAAGTTTCCAATTTGTTACCAAAAGTAGCCGATCATTAATATGTAAACGCCTGAAGTTTTAATTCGCTTTGTTAAGTATTTGAAAAGTACAAAACGATTGATTTTTCGAAATATTCAAAATATCATTAAATTAACGCAGTATTGAAACTTTCAAATTAGTGATGACATTTTCAACACAGGTAAGACGCGATATAATAAGCAAACTCAACATGAAAAACGTGATAAAACTTCGCTCGAATGAGTACATCAAAACGGTATACCACGACGTTTACTTCAAAGACACGATACCTAAACCCTTGGAACATCTTATTGAATTCATTGAAAAGGCGCTTCAGTCGAAAAAAGGACATTCGGAGGTAATTTAAAAGAATTCTGGATTAATTAAGACATATATTGCCGATTTTATCTCTCCTTTTTGGTACACAGGTGAACCAGAATTGCGGATTAATATTTTGTAGAAAAATTGAAGTGGCAAAGTCAATCACGGAAAAACTGAAAAATCTGAACATTCCTGTAGTCACATACTACGGAGGTATAGTTTATATTTAAGGATATTCCATAGATAACTCATCTTAAACTTTCGCAACTGACTATTGCAGCTGTTATTAAAAAAATATATAATAACGATTTTTTCAAGATTTAAAAATTAATTAGCACATGATTTTTGAGAATTTTTCAGATACTTCCAAATAAATGTTGAGATTTTGATTAAATAATCTATTATTTATTTTTTCATTTTTGTTTGGTTGAAAGAAGGCAAAAAAAAACAAGAAGGAATCGCCGGCCCATTTCGGCTCGGTTATCAAAAATGTTTATTTTCCAAACAAAGGTTTTTCAGAATTCCTCCAGATTTTTAGAAAGTATCGTTCGATAATTTCTCTTAAAGAATCGTAGATAATTCAAACTGTGCAAAATTTTTTTTCTTTTTAATTAGTGCTTTTTAGCCAATCGTATAAAAAAACTGCGGACCCAATCGGAGGGGTTAAGGGTCCAAACCAGGTGGAATGCCCCATATATAAATATAATAATTTCACGATTATAGTACGCTTTCTGTAGAACTGTAACGACCAGATGTCGTTAAAACCTTAATTGTTAACCTTGAGAAAAATTGAATATCATCTCTGTAAGATTTGAAGCTACGTGAACGCAATAAGATCCATAAGGAATGGGCCGATGGTGAAATATCTGTACTCGTCACAATTCGGGAATTCGGTATCGGTTTGCACAAACCTAACGTTAGGTGAGAGTCCACGATTTACTGCTCAATATTTTCTTATTTATAACTGCATCGTGACAATATATATGATTTTCAGATTCGTCGTTCACTGGGATTTGCCGTTGAGCTTGCAGCAGCTGTATCAGGAAAGCGAGCGAATTAGCCAATATGAAAAAAAAGCTTATTGCCGAGTGTATTATAGCTACAATGAAGAACAGAATATTATGAGATTTATCAAATCTCTTTATCGCGAACAGCCGAGTGAACGTGTCGATTATGTGGCGCGAAAACTTCAGTTTTTCGGAGATGTGCTCAATTACTGCCTTCAAATCAAGTAAGCATTTTTTTTTCCTGGGGATACCAAAATTATAATCAATATTCTATTTCACCAATTGTCCATCGCAATATGGGCGTTTCTCCTATTTTTCTAAATGTGTTCTATACACATTTAGGTAGTTCATTTTTATCTTAATTTTTTCCATATTTAAATCCGTTCTTTCAGAGGGACGAAAAAAAAAATACATGAAATTCAAATGATGGCAATACACGCTATTAAAATGCGCAAATGCAAATGTTCATTAATTGCTCAGTGATGTACAAGGACAAACGAATATTCGTACCAAAATAAATTTGTGTTATTTATAGGTTGAATAATATTTTGATAGTAACACATTTATAGATGCAGACATGTCGCACGCTGGCAATTTTTCGGACAGATAGTACCTGAGTGTAGAAGTTACTGTGATGCATGTGGAGACGTGAGAGGCCTGAGAAGCAGAATCACTGAATTTCTGGAGTATCGGGCATCGATGAAGAAGGACTTTGCCGATAAATTAGCGTGTATTGAAGTAATACCTACTGTCGAACATGTGAACAATGAACCCGAGGCTACAGTGAAGAAGACGAAAACCAGCGAAATGGTCAGACCGACTCAGCTGGTAATTAAAAGAATGTATTCCCAAGACTTACTGTGTCGGGCAATAAACAACAAAAACTGGATCAATTCTTAGACACATTCACATTTCTACCAAATTACGATCTTACCAGCAATCAATTCACCGATATAATTGAAGAATATATATTTTCTGAAGAGTTGTTGCCATAGAATAGAATTATATTTGTTATCGTAATCTAGTTGTATTGTAATATTGTAGATTTATATATTCTAGAGATGTAAATGTACCAATCATTCTCCAAATTCGAATGTTTTTTATTAGACACGCAAACTATCGTACAACCGATTCTTTCACGAGTTGATGAAAAATTATAAGAAAAATCGTAAAGAAATCGGGAAAAAAGTCAAGGTGTCCGACGTCACCGAAATTGCTCACTGTTTGGAGAATTCGTTATTTGCCAGTACAACTTCACGTAAGAAATACAATCACGATGTCGTTCAAACGGTAAATGAATTTCCGTCCTTGATATCCTTTGCATATAAATGTTATTAAAGGCTGAAAATAAACTCAATTTTATCGCTGATATTTTTTATACCAACAGGTATTTGGTATAAGGCGCTCAACAGCATCTGGTATTCCCTGCGGTTATTTGAAGTACTTCGAGGCAAAAGAAAAGCCTATTTTCAATCCCCATCCGAAAGACGTTGTAGATCTCATGGAAATAGACGACGACGACGACGACAACAACGAAGTCGTGCTGTAAAAAGAGCCAGCTATCGACGGTCGCGTTATGATGGTTGATCCTGAGATAACTGCGACTAAGGTACCAGAATTGGTCGACCTTACGAGTGGTACTTTCTCCGAATGGGAAACACTGTAGCTAACTGAATAGTTAAATTATTAATAAAAGCTTGTTGTAAAAAGAACGGCTAATATACCAATATATTGAGCTAGTTACAGAAATGAAAAGTAAGGCTTCGATTACGAAAAAGGAACATTTAATGTAGAAACTGCATTTAAAGTAACATGTAATTAATTCCTTTCAAGTAATACATTTTTTTTAAATTAATGAGAAGCTCCACGGATTTCAGGCAAAAAAGCGTATTTTATTTTTATTGTCGGTAAAAATATCGTGTAAAAAATTCCCAAATCCAGATATAAGACATTTTAGAACGAGTTTCATTTTTTATTAATATGTCAGAATATTTGTTAAAAATATTTTCTATTTCATAAATATGAAAATTCTACAATTTTTTATGTCAGTTTCATGGGATATTAAACACGATCGATTGTACCGATAATAAATTGGGGCTCTTGCAAGAAGTCGATAAAACAGCCCTTTTAAAAATATCGATTCTCGTCATAGATTGCTCTCGTGTAAATTGCTTCATGCATCTTTCTTTAATGAATGTGTATTAATATCTCGATAACATTGAAATCATCAAAAATTCACTGCATCCAATTCTCGGGTCATTTTGAGAGTTAGCACGAGTGTCGACTTATCAACGTTCCATTCTGCCGACGAAGCATTCGGATCGACCGGATGTGGAGTTGGCAGATGTAATCTATATCTGTAAAATCGAAAAAATCATAATAATGCGAACGGCTCCATTCCGCGGATCGTGAACAAAAGAAATAAAGTTTGGTGGAAAATATAAAAAAAAAATTATTCGTAAATCACCTGGGACTGCGGATATCAATAAAGTCAGATTCAACGGACAGTTCGACTTTCTCTCTCGTTTCCCCAGGAAGTTTTACGAGCACTGTGAGCCATTCGCAGGACGCTGACGCAGGAGTCTTGAAACTCATCTGTAACGGAGAAAATGCAAAATGTCTTATCGCCAACGATTATTTGGTATGACGTTTTTATGTGCCAAATATTTTTCCTGTACGTTTGAAATATGACATACATAAATAGCACTTGTAACTGTTTGAAACGATTAGTGCCTGCGTGTTTTGATACCACTTCGTTTGCCGGATGTTATTTATAAACTGAGAATTGATGAGTATTTTGAGAAACTTTATTTGTAACTGAACCATAAATTACTCGTATTAATATTTCTTGCGAAACTACAATTTTTTGCTTGAATTTTTGTGTCGAGAAACTCGTTGGATCTGTTACATCGAAGTTGAGTCAAACTTTTGCACGCTCTTCTTTCAGCTAGTATTACGCTCGCCCTGTTCGGTTTACCGAGATGCAACTTAAATCCGAGTCTAAATTAAAAAAAAAACAGCCGCACTCTTGGTTACAGCAGAGTCTATAATTAACTATTCACGATAATACGATTAGAGAGCATAGTTTGATCATCAAATAGAGGTTTTACATTTCCATGCACGAACTGCATGCTAATTTAGGGCATTCGAATACGATAAGTATCACTTAAATCGCAGCAGTTCTTCCTGAGGTATCAGACCACCTCTCGATATCGCCCCGAAATTAGCATACAGACGTAAAATACGAAATAAATCTTCTCGACCAACGAATTCGAATATGTCGGAAAATGCATAGTTTTAATGGGTCTTCAATCGAAAAAATCCAATCGTATTTACAGCGGGGCTAAAAATTTATTCGTTATGAAATTTAATATACCCAACCATTCTTTATTATTTTTTTTCATTTTAGCTTCCTCATAGAGGAAGTTATGAAAAAAATGGAGAATATAAGAAAGTAATGTACAAAATTACACTTTGTATTATATTGTTTAAAAAAAAATGTAGTAACGTTTAACTTTATCATGAAGTTAACGAAATTTCAGTGATCAAGAAATCGTCGAAACAACTTTGAACGTGTCTGGTACATGAACGTGCTTATAAATAATTATTTCACTCGATAATGTGTTTTTACAGAAATTTAAAGTTCAATAACATCTTAAATTGTGGAATAATTTAAGGGAAAAAAAAATCTAAAAAATAGTACGAAATATGGGTTGACTGTATAAAAACACGACATAGTTGTATAAATAAATTCTGGTTTTTACTAACACCAAGAAATACGTCTTCAGTGGTGACTGCCTGTTTGTACTTAATTTCGTATTCCGGTACTTCGCGCGGATCGTGAATTTCCGATGTCTGATTAGTCGCCACCTCCAGTGGATCCCAAATATCGTCACCCTCGACTTTTAAGGGCGCATGCGGTCCTGCGTGATCCTGGGGTGTTTGTTTGGATGTGCCGATGTCGCCAGGACCTTTCATGATAATTTTTTATTTGATATATTTTATTAAATATTTAATATAAACACCACGAATTTTTTCAGATTTTTTAATTTCCAGTCAACGGCCAAATCTTCAGTCAATAATTTTTTGTGGTGAATCTGCTATCACAGAACTAGAAAGCAATCAATCCTGACCATTCACAACTCATCATTTGCAATAATTGATTTATTTATTTATTTTTAGTAAAATTGAACATATTGATAATTTTTTTTATAGAACAATTTCCAACTCATAATCTGAAATGAGATAATTCATTGCAGAAAATATTAATCACCTGGGCTACATACAATTTCAATATAAAAGTAAATGCATCAAAATAACTCACATCTGGATTAAGTAGAAACAAATATGAACAGTGAAATGCAGAAGCAGCACTGACTATATTTCACTGTACTGTGGAGGTTTGGGTAAAAACTTTTGTTAAACTCACCCAACTTTCTCGCACCAGCTTGCGGCAGATCATCCTCGGAGTCGGTATCATCCTTCGGTGGTGCAATTAATTCCTGCAGTGCCTTTATCTCTGCGAAACTAAAACTTCCGTCCATATTGTAAGATCTCGAATTTTCTGGATATTACAGAAATTTGTTTCTTGTGGGACTGAACGCCTAAAGTATATTGGGTTGCTAATGGGAGAGAGATCCATGATACAAACGAAGACTTGTTGCTATAGCAATTCCAATATACAGTCTTTTCTTAACGCTTCGCCGTGAAATTGAAAATTTCTTTTTTCAAAGTATAAATTACATAAGACATTTCTTTTATTATTCTTTATAACTGTAATTAATTTTTTTTTTATTAAATATAATTCGTCTGCAGACCTATATTGCAAGTCGAGTAAAACCTGCATCACTAGTTTATTATTATCTCTATATTATACTAATATTTCGCTTTCGTGTAGGGCAGTCGAGCTGGCCGGGGTCAGATGACACACCAAGGGCTTGATTCTTCTAAGTCTAAAACAGATCGGTATTTAATTCTGTGTGAAATATGATTAATAGATGATCTTAAAACTTTAAACAACTTTAAAAAATGTATGAAATGCTTTTTCTAAAATTCTAAAATTCTAAAATTCTAAAATTCTAAAATTCTAAAATTCTAAAATTCTAAAATTCTAAAATTCTAAAATTCTAAAATTCTAAAATTCTAAAATTCTAAAATTCTAAAATTCTAAAATTCTAAAATTCTAAAATTCTAAAATTCTAAAATTCTAAAATTCTAAAATTCTAAAATTCTAAAATTCTAAAATTCTAAAATTCTAAAAATCTAGAATTCTAAAAATCTAAAATTATTTGATATTATAATTGTACTGTCAAGTACGAAAATGCCTTTTTTTACCATCCATAGTCGATAACAAATCTACTCTAGCATCCCTTTAATAATCTTAAGAAACTAATTTTATACAAAAAAAAAAATTATGTTCAGCCCTTGGACTCGCAACAGTAGTGAATAATGATAAATAAATAATGACAATAATAATACACATTGTTTTGACTCTAAAGTGCTGCGCTAATATTTACTGAAACCGCTAAAATGAAATTAATAAAAAAAGCAAAGGTATGTATTCGAAAGAAATGGTTGTGTAAATCATTATTAGCATTAAAATTAACCTCAAGTTAAAGTAAATAAGAGAAATCTTTTGTATCAGCACGTAAAATGCAGCAGTGCCTGATTCATAATTATATCGTACAGCTGCAGCCGTGTGTCAAATACCGCAAAATTACACGCGGTCTCTCGCGCGAAAGAGACCCGAGAAAATCTCCCGGATATTTCAGGATTTGAAGGCGTACCAACGGATCGGTCAAGAATCCTTTCCCAAAAGAGTTTATCACCATGGCTGAGGCAGCAGGTGAAAAACTATCAAAAAAGTGAGTAATTGTTGCATTATTCTGCAACAATATGCTGTTAATTACTGACGCTGTTTGTGTACTATTGTAAAACAAGTAATCTTTGCTTTGCATTTGAAATCGTAACCTCAAAATATGTAATTGAGCTGTAGTGCGGCTGCCTCCCACGTTGTTTCACATCTACGTGTACATCTTGACACATTGTATTTTTTTTTTTAATTACCATGCGGTGCTTCCGAGTTTGGAGATAAATCACGATTTCCTCGGTTTTTGTACTTTCGAAGACGAAAAAAAAAGTCACAATCAATGGGCGTCGCGATTGAGCTATAAAAATGAAAATATGTTTCGCTGTCTAACCAAACATTTGGCTCGCACGGCCCGCCCGGCATTTTTACAGTTTTCTATTTTCAATGCAGACGCTAAGTTGCGTCATATTTCTCTGCAAGCACCTGCATTCAAGTTTGTATATTGTTCGTTTATTTGACTGCGAATTCAATGCTCAATGTTTTAGAATAACAATTAAAGATCGTCAGTGCTGATTTTTTTTTTACTTCTGATTCGTTGCAGCGAACTGAAGAGGCGACTCAAAGCAGAACAGAAGGAAAAAGAAAAAGTTGAGAAGGATGCTAAAGCAGCTGCGCAGCCCACAACTCAGCCCAAAGAGAAGAAGGATGCTATCAATGAAGAGGAAATTAGTCCAAATGTAAAAGCACAAATGAATTTGATCTAGAGTACAACAGTTTCAAATATTTATTTTTTATTTATTTAGCCAAGAAAAGTTTCAAATTTTATAAAATTTTTTAATTCTTTAAAAATGTCTTTCATCCACTAACTTGTGCTAATTATGAAATACCAAGTCCAAACTTTCGACACAAATCGATTGAATGGTTATAATTTTACGGCACTGCTTTTTTTTTGGAAAAATGTCTTTAAAGCTCAAACAAGCCTGCAAAGTAGAATCTTACAAATTGTTTCCTCATTATTTAGTATTTTTGACAAAGCCTTTTTTTTTTTACAGAGCTTCCTTTATGAGGAAGCCAAAATTGATCAACATACTTCCTCACAGAGGTAGCTTTGTATTTTTATTTATCTTCTAAAAACTCTTTATTATAATTGACATTATTCAGTATTTTTATCAAATTGTCTGAAATAAGATTTTAGATTGGATTTCAAAAACAGAAAAAATATTTGCATCTTTTTAATTTTTAATGTTTCTCCACAGGAATACTTCAAGCTTCGTACGCAAGCGGTCAGTCAGCTTAAAGCTGCGAACGACCATCCTTACCCCCACAAGTATCACGTGTCGATATCCCTGGAAAACTTTATCGAGAAATTCGGCGATAAACTGAAGGACGGCGAAGTGCTAAACGATGAGGTTCACAGTGTCGCGGGTCGAGTACACGCGATACGCGAATCTGGCGCAAAACTCATATTCTACGATCTGCGGGGCGAAGGTGTGAAGATTCAAGTGATGGCTAACGCGAGAAATTACGAGAGTGAGGAAAAATTTCACGCTGATACCGCGAAAATCAGGCGAGGTGATATTATCGGCGTCTTAGGAAATCCCGGAAAGACCAAAAAGGGCGAATTCTCGATAATGCCACGCAGTATCAAATTACTCAGTCCCTGTTTGCACATGCTGCCGCATTTGCATTTCGGATTGAAAGACAAGGTATCGTTTTTTTTTGTCGTTTTTGGAATAATAGATAATAACGAAAGAAAATAAATTATCTTAATTCTTTCACGCAGGAAACAAGGTTCCGTCAACGTTATCTCGATCTTATATTAAACGACAAAGTTCGCCAAAAGTTTCACGTTCGCGCAAAAATTATTGCCTATATTCGCAAGTTTTTGGATGATTTGGGCTTTCTCGAAATCGAAACACCAATGATGAATATGATTGCCGGCGGCGCTACCGCCAAACCATTCGTCACGCATCACAACGATCTTAACATGGATCTTTTTATGCGGATTGCACCCGAATTATATCATAAAGTAAGCGAAACAGTCGTATTAATCTGTAATGACATTAAAACAAATAAAAACTTTTAAATATTCTGTAAGTACTTAAAGAAACAAGAGTGAGTTTGAACCAAATAAATTCCAAATAAAATTTGAATTGAACTGAATTTTATTTGAAATTTATTTATTTGCTTAAATTTTTTAAATAATTTTTTCTTCTATTGTAGATGCTAGTCGTTGGTGGTATAGATCGAGTGTACGAGATTGGCAGACAGTTCAGAAACGAGGGTATCGACATGACTCACAATCCCGAATTTACAACCTGCGAATTTTACATGGCTTACGCGGATTACAACGATCTAATGACGATAACCGAGAACATGGTCGCGGGAATGGTTAAGAGTATTCACGGAACGTATAAAGTTACGTACCATCCCGACGGGCCAGAGGGCGAGGCGGTTGAGATTGATTTCACACCGCCGTTCAAAAAAGTATCGATGATAAAAACGCTCGAGGAAAAACTGAAAGTCAAGCTTCCGGAGCCCGACAAGCTCAATACACCAGAAGCTGCCAACATTCTCAGTGATATTTGCGTCAAGCATGAGGTCGAATGCCCCGCTCCTCGAACTGCCGCTAGATTATTGGACAAGGTAATTTGCACTAATTATTGATTTATTTATTTATTTAACCCATTGCAATGCAACATGCAAACCAGAGATTTAAGTGGTACCAGAGATTTAAGTGGTAAACATGATCGGCTATTTTACCGTATTTTTTAATGGTTCATCACCAGTAAAAAAAATTAGCAGTTATCAATGAGACAATGAAAAATTAGTTCTGTCTTATTATTATATCATTTACTTAAGTTATGACGTTTGGGTTTTTTGCAGTTAGTTGGAGATATCATTGAAGAAGAATGTATAAATCCAACATTTATTTTGGATCATCCACAAATCATGTCACCACTGGCCAAATGGCATAGATCAGAGAAAGGTCTTACCGAGCGATATGAGCTTTTTGTCATGAAGAAAGAAATTTGCAATGCCTACACTGAATTGAACGATCCTCTAGTCCAAAGAGAAAGGTGCGTATTATTGTTGCGCGCGAGTAATATTTTTTTTAGTTTAAATAAGACTGCAATGCAAAGTAGAACCTTGCACATTGCTTCTTCATTTTTTTTTGTTAGGCCGCAGTACATAGTTCGTCTATGAGAAAGTACGATGCTTAATTTTGACTGATAATAAATTTGGTTACTTAAAATTTGCTCGTAGATTCGAACAGCAAGCGAAAGACAAAGCAGCTGGCGACGACGAGGCGCAAGTCGTTGACGAAAACTTCTGTACGGCATTAGAATACGGCTTGCCACCAACAGCCGGCTGGGGACTTGGTGTTGATCGTCTCACAATGTTCCTCACCGACTCCAACAATATTAAAGTAATTTATTTAAAATCTCAGACTAAAAATATCGATAAACAATTAATGCTTCTTCTTTGGCGTTTGCAGGAAGTATTGCTCTTCCCGGCCATGAAACCAGACGATCCTAACAAAAACAAGGACGCAGCGGAGGAAGAAACATCGACGATCCCCAATAATGTGGAAAAATAATCTCGAACGCGCATGTTGTGTTCTTTGATGATGCCAATAAATGCTATTCTACAAAAAGCAATTTTACACCATTGCTGCATCATATTTTTTTTAATTCTCATTTGTACCATTTTAGGAATTTTCCGTATTTCTCTTACGGACGGAGTTTGATATTTATCTAAAAAATAATGAAACAGATGTTTGAGGAAGTGGGTAATGTTTCTGTGATATAAAAAACGACAGAGATATAACAAAAAAATTCTTGTGCAAGAATCAAGTTTATTTAATCGTCCGCTACATACACAACGATTGATCACAAAATTCGAGTAGTTTTGATTATTTATACAGACATCAACTTCTACATTTTTATTCTAAATCATTTACTAAAAACTTTTCGGCGCTTTCTGAAGTCATTCGGTGACACATTGTGTACAATATATTTTGTAATTAATGGCAGCTCGTCGATATTTTGTACATACGTACTTTTAGAAGCGGACGTTTTTTTTCGACCGTGTTAAACGAAAATCTTCAGTCTGTGCAATTCATCTTTAACAAGTCATGAGTAATGCGTCAACATTAACGAAAAAAATTAACGCGCACTGCACAGTAGTATCTTAAATAAAAAACGATATACGTTTTAAATTCACTGATATATTCTTCCTATTAATCGCTAATAATCATTCAATGGTTACTTTGTGCGCAACTAATTGCTCTAAGCTTTCGGAAGAAGTTTTCCATAAATTGACCATTTTTAAAGACCCTTTTTTTAAACTGTACAATAGAATAAAAATTTACGAATTCGTGTAGAATATTGATTGAGTTTCCGATATGAAGACATTATTTATAATTGAATTATGAGTACTGAAAAATACAATGGTTGGCGAGTTACGGAATTCCGTGTGTCGTGAATGTTTCTCCTGTTTTTAGTTAATGAGTTTTTAATCAACAGAATATTAATTAAATACAGAAAAGTTTAATGCTATTTGCAATTTTTTCTGTTATAATTCTATTTCAATATCTTAATAGTAATTTTCATTACGTCTTTGAGATATGGCATTTGCGCTGACTTATTTTACTTTCGACATCTGCTACACGATTTGAAAACCAAAGACTACGTTCTCGAAATTGGCAAAAAAAATCGATATATGTATTATATTCGCATATATAATACATGATGAAAAAATAAAAACACGACAATGTGTTTTTTATTTTCTATTCGTTGATTTTTTTTGTATCTATATCAAATGTACAGATTCTAATGTAGTCGGCAGGACTTTGTTTTCGTTGGCAAATCACAGGAGAAACAACAAAAATTGTATATGTTTTGTATTATCTCTTGCATGGGTAATGTTTTTTTTTTTTTTTGGTCAGAACTTAAGCAGCATTAGTAAATGGTAACCAGTTACCGATAATTCATTATATTTATCAACTTTCCTCATCTTTTACGAATTTAGTGACGGAATTGTAATGAGCTCCTAATTCGTACATGTGTCGATGATAGGTCAATGTGACCACTTTATTCTCTGCGTACTCGGTACCTATGACGTAAGGTGCTCCGGTCGCCTGGATTACCTCGATCGGGCATTGTAGAACACGAGAAAGAACTTGAAGCTGTTTTTTTGAATAAGAAAATCATTTCATTAACTAATTTCGAATATAAAGCATTTAAAGCAGAGATGCACAATATTCAAATAAAATTGTATTAAAAGTACTATTAGGTTATTGGCTTAGTAAGTACGCTTCAGTATCTGAGGCTACTAAGAGACATTTTTTTTTTTTTAGTGAAAATTAATTCTTGATATTCCGTCTTTAAAAATTCTTATTACTGTTTTTTGGCAGGAATTATCGTCGGTTATTGAAAATGAAAAGTATTTTTAATTTTATTTCTTTATTGTCCAACGGTGCTTTAAAAAGCCACGATATATAAAATAATTGATCTCACCTCAACCGCTCCACCCCATGCGCTCGTATCGGCAATATTATCACAGTACTTTTCGAATTGCTCGGGTGAGAACAATTCGTCGGAATCGGGATTCGAGAGAAACGGCAGAAAATCGTTCATATTTTCACGCAAGTGAATGGACGTCTTTTGCCTGAGATCTTGAAGCCCCAAGGGCATTTTGCCAAGCACTTTAAGTTGATGCGCTATTGCATTGTATAGACTGAAATAAAAACGTTGCATTTGTTAAAATTGACAAAGTACTGACATACAAATATTCCCAATTTTCCAACACTGATTTTATTGAACTATGCACATTGCTTCGTAAAAAAATTGGTCAAAAAACAGTTATGACTTTACAGATTTAAGAAAAACAAAAAGTATAAAACGGAGACAATTTTTTGTTAAAGTAACAAAAAGATATGTTGGCCATTTAGCAAAATTATTTTTTACCATGCAGACTCTCAGGAATATTTTAATGCGAGTTACTATTATTGGGGGCTCTATATTCATAATTATCAATTGTATTTACCAGTGGCCATCGCTGGGTATTTCGTATATCATAAGATCTCGATCTACAAGAATTTTCCTTATAGCCTGTGTCTCCACATTCCTCTTGCCAAAAACGTTTAGCGCCTCCTGCTCGATTATTCTTTCGTTTCTCTCCCTCTCGGCATTGGCTTTTTTGTCCCTTCGCTTCTGAGCTTTAGAGACTTTGGGTGCATTTTCTACAGGTTTGTTGTTGTCATAATCGTCATCCACATCGACGTCGTTACTGTCGCAAGTCTCTGACAATGTAACTTGAGTTACTTTCAATTCTAACAATTCTTGATCATGTTTTTTGTCCAAATCAGATTCCAAACGGCTAATTTCTTCCGTCACCTCTTTTTTCTTCTTCTTGTCGCCCTTGCATATAGTTTTTTTCAGGAGTTGTATGTGTGCTGAAATATTATGAAAAAGAAAAAAAAAATTAGAATGCTTTTATTTGTATCTTACAACTGTTGCGGATAATAAATCCTTCGGGGAATTCTAGGCAAAGGAAATTGAATTTTTAATGAATCTATTCTGTCTTACAAATTTCATCCAAAATCTCAAACAAAACGTGCGGTTATTCCTGCCGAATTCTTGTGATAAAACTGTCAGAATACCTTGCAATTCTTTGCGCTCTTTTTTGTGTCTCAGTGATGTTTGTTCTTTGGCTCCTGTATCATCAGCCATAGTAAACAGGCGACGAATATAATTTATCACTGGTTTTTAATAGAAAAACAAAACAGAATAGTAGAAATCGCGAAATTAAATTTGTGTTTGATTTTGCATGTTTGCAATATTTCAATTAATTTACACGAAACAAGTTCGAAATGAAGTTTTTGTATACGTCGTAAAAAATAGTTGAAGGTTACAATTTAGTTGCGAAAATTTAGAGGTTAGGCGAGTTTTATTACTCTCGCAAACAGTGCTGCAAGCTGCAAGAGGGCCGCAAGACTAAACTGCATTCTTCTTCACTTCTTCTTCCTTACTTCTAGGTGAAGAGGGGAGGTCTCCTCCACCTGGCCTCGTCTACATACGTCGACAGATTCAGCCAATGAGCGCTGATTGTTCAATTCGTGCGCATTTGGCTCCGTCTAAAGAACTGCATTACTATTGGTTGTCAGAGTGGTGACTATAAAACCAGCCATGATGATTGGCCACACTTGCTAACAGTCGAATCAAACCAATCAGCACAGCCGCGCAGAACTATAGTCATCACTAGTCACACAATTTTCTGGTAAAGATGAACTTTGGCTGAAATTAAATTAAACGTTGATGTACTTCAGCTGAGATGAATTTTGACGCAAATGAATTTTGAGGGAAATTAAGTTTAGTTGGACATGAACATTCGCTGAAATGAAATGTAGCTGACATGAACTTTGGCTGATATAGAATTTGGCGGAAATGCTATTTATAGGAGACTCTACTATATAGAAGAGTGCTCTCGATGAAGAAGAAAATTCGATTACCATCCGCCACTCTCAGGCTTTCTGTACTTTGGTATTACAAGCACGTTGTCGATCATCTTATCGCGAAGTATCCGCGGTTAAAATCCTGGTACTGAGGCGCGTGTGCGATCTTCGGTAATGGAAGAGCCGAATTCGCTATAACCTTGTTTTATGTTTCAATCATTTTCACGAGTTTTACAAAGTAGTTTAACATTCAACGCAACACTGCTGTATGTCGAAAAACATTAAAAATACAAGTTATCGAAATTTCGCTGTTGACATTGTATAACAAACTCAACATCTTGTTTAACCATTTTATGGTTATTCTAAGTAACTGAGGCCTGACTTTTTTTCGACGATGTTTCATCAGTGATTCTCTAACATATTCGCAATGGCAACACTTTTCAAGGCCTGTTCTAGTTTCAATCTTGTTAGTAGTTTGCTCAAACCCAGGTAAATTTTATGTCTTTTGTTTATTGTTGTCTTATTTGTAAAAAGGTGCACAATTGTTGACTAAATGTTTGCCTCGTTTTACAGGATAGACATAATAAATATACCATGCCGTGGAAAGAAAATACAGAATCCTCCACCAAAGAAAAAGTATCCACCATGGCTACCAAAACAGCACAGAGCAGTACGGACAAATTTTACTTTCTACTGATTTATGTACGGGGCATTCTATACCGATTTGTTCCTGGGTCTAAATCTCGACCTCTCGGATTTGGTCCACAATTTTCGTCTACTATTGTCACAACTATAAAAAGAGCACAACTTTTTTTTTTTTTTTTTCAAAATTTAATTACGGTTTATCAAAATGAAAATATTGTTATTTTAAAAATTCTTAAAAATCCTGTGTCAGGTATAAAAAATTTTCATTGGTTTTCCTTGAAAAAAAAACCAGAAAACTTTTTTAAAAAATGAAAAAAAAAAAAAAAAAAAAAAAAAAAAAAAAAAATATAAAATGATATTTAAAGATATAGAAACTGAAAATAATTCACTGTCAGCTGTAACTCGAAAATTTTCATATGTATCAGCGGTTTTTTTTTGAGAATTTTTCCGATTTTTTATATTTGGACCTGAGGATTTTCATACATTTTCAAAACACATCTACAAACTGTAAAACGCATGGAATTTTTTTATGTTTCTTTTTAATGATAAAAAATTGTAATGAAAAATTAAATGATAAACACGCGTTACAATCCTGTTTAAATACATGCAACTTCGTGTTACAGCTTTCCAGAGATGATCTAACTGTCGAGAATACCAAGTTTGTACAGGAAGTAATAGAGCATAAGTACGGTCCACGTAATATAGGGCTTGGTATGGTCGCCCACAATTCGCCGCTAAAAACTCAACCGATCGAGCCGCAAACCGAGTGGACTCCTATGTCTCGACGTACCGGCGTTATCGCCAAAAAGATTGGCATTTATCCAATATGGCTTAATGATGGCAAGAAAGTTTTGGCTACTTTGTTACAGGTAATATTACATCGCCTCGTCAATCCTTGAACATTAGAGTGGAGCGAAAAAAAAAGAATTGATTTCTCAGGATTACGTTTCAAAAATTCTCTTCGAACTTGTAGATCAAGTTGCAAAACCGGAGTCTGTCCGTGATCGTCCTTCCGCTCAACTGCCTCGCATAATTAAACAAAAGATATTTTAAGAAAATTTTGTTTTTACTCTAGCTCTGTTTTTAATTAACTCATCTTAATCTTTCAGGTCGTCGATAATCACGTAATCAAGTATATTGCACCGGAAAATTATAACCCGATGATAAAACGCAGAGGAACTGCAAAAAGAAGTTTCGGTTGTGTCGTGGTTGGCGCTGAAAGTACCGATCCACAGAGGGTACATAAATATTCATCAAAAATGCGTTAAAACGTCTATGAATGTTCCTATAATTCTTTATATTCTTTACTTTCTTTAGTTCACTAAAGAATATTGCGGAATGTTCACGGATTCCGGAGTTATGCCAAAGAAACTGCTGTCCAGATTTACAGTTACAGCGGACGCCGCTCTTCAGCCTGGTACACCTCTGTACGCCGCTCACTTTAAAGCCGGTGATTACATCGACGTTAGGGCGAAAACGTAAGTTGACTCGAGGCTTCTAGAAAAAACGATTTTCAATTCGATTGCTTGGAAATTCTTCCAGTTATCGTCTTCAGCGATATTTTAGAAATAAATTCACCGCTTTGTTTAATTTCAATGAGCATTTTCTTTTTAAAACGCTTTTTTGGAACATATTAGAAAATTGTACCTTAAATCCCGAATTCACTTTTTTTTTTTTAAATAACAAGGATTCCTGCAAAAGGAAGCAAAATGGAATAAAAAGAACTTACGGAGAGACTGCTAAACTTGATGCGATTCGATTTTTTTTGTTTTCCTTTTGTTATTACAGGATGGACCGCGGTTTCCAGGGAGTTATGAAGAGATGGGGATTTCACGGAATGCCGGCGAGTCACGGTGTAACAAAGACTCACAGAAGACCCGGAAACATTGGTTCCGGTGGTAACAAGGCGCGAGTTATGCCTGGACAAAAGATGCCCGGTCATATGGGTAATCGCTACCGTATATTCCGAGCGATTAAGGTAAAAGTTCTACAATTAAAGATAAGCTTTTTTTTTAAAGAGTCTCGATGCAATTAAAAACAAAATATGTTTAATCTCTCAGATTTTACGGGTCAACACTAAGTTCAATGTAATATGGGCAATGGGTCAAGCAATTCCGGGAGAAACCGGTAGTCTTCTCCAAATTTACGATACCGTTTTGCCGCACAAGGTGCACAAAGAAGCTCCGCATTTTCCTACATTCTTTCCGAACAGCGAGGAGTCCCTGCCAGAGGAACTCTACGCCGACGATGTGCATCCGTTCGGCGCTCCGACTATACAGTTCCAGGAAGAAGCATAGCCGACGATTTCATAACTGTATTAAATGAAAATAAAGTGCTTTGATTGTAGAATTTTTATTTTTATTTCGCTCAACTCTTCATTACCGTTAGTTTTGAATATAAGGAAACTTTATAAAGATCGAGATTGAATAAAAAAATTTATCAGGGAATGTTTTGACGGTGCCAATACTAAAAAAATTTGTTTACTTTTACCTAAATGTTAAATCCCGTGATGCCACATTATTTTAATATCTCCAAGTGTTTGTAAGATTAAAAAATAATAATTAAGATTCGAGTGTTCCGTAATTGGCTTAACTGTTCCATAATTGGTGATCCATTCTACTCTCAAGTAGTACTCGAATCAGAGTAATTATGAAAAATATCTGAGGGTCGGAAATAGGGGCAGATTTGAGAGAATGGACCGACGTCTTTATAAGACGTTCAGTTCCTGACTATTGAGTTTGATGTAGTTCGTATGCACGAACCAGACACGAGATTCGATCATCTCTCAAGAAAAATAAAAATTTTATTTAATATTCATGCATTGACTCAATCCTTTTCCGGTACATCGATTAATAAATATAAATATACGACTTGAAGTCTTAATTTCGGTCTTTGGTAATTATATTCTCAATAAAATAAAATATGTCAGTCGAGCGTCTCAAGATTTTAGTAGACAGCCAAGCATTGGTACCGTTAATTTTAGCTTTAAAAAATGGGAATGATTAAAATCTCCTAGCCATTGGTCATAGTTATTTTGAGGAAGGTGAAAAATTTAGAGGAGTGGGGCACAGTGAGCCACTTTCTTTTTGGTAAATGCTGTCTTACCAGAATTAAGTAGTAAAAAAATAATATTTGTAATTGACTTCCATAGACAGTCTATATGTTGTTGACCATTAATTACTAATAATAGTAATTAATAATAATTCGATGGATAAAAAAAATTGCCGGATGACTCAGTGAAACCCCCGTCTTTGAAGTACAGTGAACCAACGATATCTGTTACATATTTTTCCACAACTTGTCATCAAATTTCTATTAATCAAGCCTAATAGAATCCAATTTATCGCATTCCCCAGCTCACAAAATATCAATTTATGCACCTCAAACCTCCAACGTATCTCGTGTGACTCACGTGTGCCCCACTCGCCCCTAGAAACCGACAAGGAACGCATGAAAATGTGTGTTGCAGAAAGTTTTTTTTAAATATATTTGCCTCCGGTCGAAAAAACACTTTGAGCCGAATTGATTGGTGTATCACGTCGCAAATAATGCTACATTTTTTATTGTTGTCGCTTGTTCCGTACAGAAGAACGTGTTTAATTGTAATCATTAATTCCTACTAATAAAGAAGTAGTCAATCGATTTGTTTATTTAGTAATCAATATCGCTATAAATTTAACATGCCTAAAATATACACGAATCGTTTGTTTGTTTGTTTTTTTTTTCTTTTTTCCTTTCTGTTTTCTCGTTAAATGTAACATGATTAAACAAGACTCACGACCCGACGGCGGGTCGTAGATAAAGCAGTAGCGATGTATAAACGCAAAAAGACCCGGTTTTTTCCTCTTTTTTTTCTTTTTCTACCGCGACAGAGTGAAAGTAATCAAAACTAATTGATCACCACGCAGAGCTTTAAATACAGGTGACGTGTCTCGTATCTCTAGCAGGAGCATCTTGTTTTCTTAGACTTGTTACATCGGTAGGTAATTATGCAATAAAAATGTAATGTATATCAGTAAATTAAATGGAAGAAGAAAAGAACAAAAGAACACAGTCGATCTATAAAGTTTGTGATAACTTGCTCTCCATTCGCGAAAAACTTGGTTCGTTCGTTACTTTCTCGGGCTTTCTCGACTGATGATGACACGAGGATACTCGTTGTTTGTTTTTTTTTTCTCTGACGCTCACGAAGGCCCCCGATCTGGTGTTGTTGTTTCTTAAATCGTTTTTTTTTTAATTGTTATTAACTTCGCTTCTCTATTATCCTCGCCCGGATCACGAACGCGCGATTGTAATCGCGATATTCTTCGGCTTTCGGCGGTTAACGTGATGTTAACGCAAACGCCGTGCCATTACTCTTGATCGTATCATCGGAACAAAGATGTCAGATTGGTGAAGGAAAGAGGGAGCACAGCAGCTCCGAGGTGACGATTTTTGTCGGGGGACGGCACGATTGGATAGGGAACGTTGAGGTCCTCTCAGAATTTGAATCCTTCGCTCGGAATAGTCGTCGTCGGATCAAATTCGAAAGCTCCCTCTCCAACCGGCGGTGAAAGACTCCTGTCCTCAGTCTGCAAAAAATTGTTTTTTTTTTATTGACACCGATGTTTCATAGAATAAATTGAGTAAGAATACAAATAGTTATAGACTGTTTTTGCTTACCTCCTCCGAAAAGTATTGTTCGATAATGTCGTAAGCTAGTTTGTAAATTTCTACGTTTTCGTGATTCTGAAGAGCCTCGATTCTGTCCAAGCCTGGAAATACGATAAAGAAAAATGTTATTTATTTTGCTGTAGCGAGGATGTGAAAGCATCTATCGACGCAAGAGAGGCATAACTAATCTTTCCATCCCAAATTTCTCCACCATTGAATAAAAGACGATAATGGTGCCTTTGCAGAATTATTGCAATAAATCAATAAACAAATAATTGTTGGTTACTAACCTGTGCATTCCTCGATCATATTAGCCAACTGTTCAACCTCTGGTCCGGCGTGCTTGAGCATATTGTTAATACCATCGAGAACGACCTGCAGGACTTGTACGTCTTTGCAAGCGAGAAGTTGGCAGAAGGGTTCAATGACACCGAATTGTATCAATCGTGCAACCTGGTCCCTGTTACCGCTTATCGTCATATTGCTAATCGCCCACGCAGCCTCCTTCTGAGTTTGGAAGTCCGTCTGTATAAAGGAAATAACGAAGCAAAATAATTGATAAACTGTGTTATAAAAAGAAAAAACACCATTTGATGATGCGTATAAATGTAAAACGATAGATACCTTGGACAAGTTGCGTATTATAAGCGGTAGCAAACCGGCCTCTATGACTGCCTCTACTTGAGATTGATTTCCCGCTGTGATGTTCGAAAGGAACCAGACAGCCTCTTTGCAAATTTTGTCCTTCGTGTGGGTAAGCAAATTCGGGAAATGCGAGAGAGCGTGACAATTCAACACCGTTTGCGTCTGCTCGTCCGTGCCGGTTACAATATTTCCAACGGCTCTCAATGCGGCTGTTTGTAGCTTCACTTCCTTGTGCGACAGAAGAGGAATCAACTGTGGTACGACACCGCTGTCAATTACCATTTGAATTTGCTCGTTACCGCCGTCTGTCAAATAACTCAGCGCCCACACCGTGTCAACGAGAATCTGTGAAGAAATATTTATGTCACAATCATTTCTTTTACTTTTCCGTTTTATTCTCTTTGTACATATATCTCTCAAGGAGATTGGCGTTCTTCACAAAGGTCAAATCAGTGCTGAATATATTTCATCGCTTTTACAAAGCTTCGCGGTTTAATTCAACGGAATGAAAGAACCAAACGAACTTCCTTAAAAGAACGTAGCACTGATCCATTTCGTTATTCTTCTTTTTTTTACTTTTATTGCTGGTTTATCGTATATTTTGAAATAATAATCTTAAATAAGAGAACAATCGACTTACATTTACGTCCGTGTGATGAATGAGGATGTTAAGCGCTGGCAATATTTCCTTTATCGTTTGAAACGGTGGCGGCGGATCTTTATTTCTACATAAGTTTACGATCACCCACGTGACGTTGCGCAGAAACGTTATTGGTATATCAGGCTTAATGAACGTTAACAGTGGTTCTACGACACCGAGATTAATGACGTAATCTCTAGGTGCCGGTCCGTCACCAATAATATTTCCTGAAAGACAAATTTTATGAATATCTTTCGTCTATTAACGAATTTTTCTATGAAACATTTTCCAGACAAAAATATACCAACCTAACGCCCAAACTGCCTGTTCGCATACGTTTTGTTGACTCGATAACAGCAGCTGCAGGAAATGTGGTACCGCACCAGCCGCAACAACTGCTTGCGTTTGTTCCGAGGTACCGCTCGCTATGTTCGTCAATGCCCATGCAGCCTCAAACTGCAAAGAAGGACTGCAACGGAAAGTTACATTTTTATAAATTTACATATTATACGGTCTATCAGGTATTTAGGGGGAGGAAGTCGGACGAAAATCGTCGATGTTCATTCAAAAATATCCCATTCGCTTGGCTGCTGGTATTATAAGGGACAGTATATAAATTCTTGAATTCTAAAACAAATATTTTGACCTGTGATAAAACCACCTAGCTATGATAGATAGCTCACCATAAATTTATGGATTTTTACGTTCGAATTATCATTTTGGAGGGAAAAGTTGTGGCATGGCTGCGTGTTACTGCGGACATAGGTAAGACCGCAAAACATAGCTAAGCACATGCACCTTTATATCCACAGATTGAAACGCCTGTGCGTACGATTGAAGCGTACACAAGGAGCTGGTCTGTGGCTATGTACGAAAAAAAAATTGTCAAATCATTCCACTGAACTTTGTATCAAAGATAATCAAAAACATGGATATTATTGTAATTAAGATTTTTTTAAATTTACTATATATGCTTGAAAGGTTTTAATTAACTCTCACCTGTCTTCCTGTTCAAGGCAGCGCACCAAAATCGGTAGGATGCCACTGGCGATAAGAGGATCGATTGGTGGATTCCGATCTGATGAAAGTAACTTCCGCACTGATTGTACGGCTTGCAATTGTTCCGCCGAATTTGAGCTAGCTGCCTTCTCGACGAGTTCCTTCAGATTGATCTTTGCCAGTGTCCTTTCAATATCATCCTCGTCTAAGCAAAAATTAGTACAATAGATATCAGGTATCAGATTTTTTTTTTTTTTTTTTTCAATTCTTTGTATTCGATTAATTGAGTCACTTTTGCGGGGTTGTGACTCTCCTATTATTTCTCAACTATCTGCTTATTTCTTACACAAATTATTTGATATTAATTATTGACTATGCATAAAAGAAAAATTATTTTTTTATCTGCCATAATATTTTAATATTGTACTCCTAACGGGATAAGAAATTTGGAAAAAAAAAACGTTAATTAATTTATGACACAAATAAAGTGAGACAAAATCGTATGAACAGATTACTGATCTATTCTTGTTTTTGTCAAATATTATTAACAAATATATCCTAATTCCACATATTTTCAGTAATCTTATTAGAAATATTAGATGTTTAATTGATTATTGCAAGATATTATAGAAAACAGCCCTATTTCGAATTTGCAGACATTAAAATGATAAAAACAATTTATTTACAAAATGATTAGCAATTTGAGAGCTTAGATAATTACCAGTTGAATCCGCAATTGGTACGTTTCTTCGCTTCTGAAGGGTCTCGTCACGTTTGTTTTTGCGAAGTTCTACTGTTACTTCATTTCTTCTTCTTCGCATTTCCTGCTCAGAAAACATTGTAATTAGTACATCATGGTAATTGGTACAATTTATTAACTATTTATAACTAAAATCTCCAGTTGAGTTGCTATTTATCTCTGTCAAGTTTTGTACAGAAACATGCTACTGTAAAAGTTATTTCACCACAGACTTTATTATACAAATATTCTAATTGAAAAATCTCTAAAATGTTCTGTCAAGAACCTCAAAAATTCTCAAGATTTTTCTTTTTTCTGAACATTTTTTTCCATAAGAAATGTGATGTTACTGTATTAAATAAATAATACATATTCTGTAACTATAATACACTGTAAATATAGTTATAGAAATATTTGAACATTTAATACACCAGTTTATTTACAAAAGAATTCACTCGATTGTTTAACAGTGTGTATCAGACATTCAACATTATTTAATCAATGTGACGACTGGAATGAATTTTTTTTTCGACAAATTTAAGTTCCCAACTTTGACACAACTGATTTTTCAAACTTGTCTGAAGAATACTGTGTAACAGTATTTGAGCATTTCGTAAGCTCCTGAACAATAATATGTGATCTGCTTCGAGAAAAAAAAAAAAAAAAAAAAAATCGACAAGAGACGCACGTTTGTAAGCGGTGTGCAGTGTTAATGAAATTTCGCCAGATACGAAGCAGCGCAATGACCTATCCATTGCCAAAACGACGGCAAGCAAATTTCGACAGATACTAAGAACGAGAAATAAAAAAACATCGCGAGCGAGGAAAAAAAAAAAAAAAAAAATAGGTAATCGAGGGCAAGATTTACGAGCTCGCGCCGATATTTCGGATCGCGCAAAACGTGGGTGTCGAATATATTAACGGTGAATCACGCCAAGTGCGAGTCGTTGAATGATTTTTCGAGGAAGCATAGATTTTTATAACACCGTAAGACGCGCAGCGGTGGCGTTTCATTATGTGCCTCGTAGCGTTAGACGAATAAAGACGAAATTTTTCGGTTATACTCACGTCCTGGTCTTTCCCTTTGTTCTTGAAAACCATCATACGGTTCTTGTTTTGCATTTCAGCGGCCATTTTTGCAATAACCAATGTTGAATACTCGTCTGGATTGGTATGCCGGTTACCGAGAGTCGCCTCTACGAACACGGAGAGTCCGCGCTTACAGTCGTCTTGTCTCCTCTCTTCGAAGCGGTTGCAAACACTATTGGCAATATACCTTTTATACTGGTGTTACTACTTCTGCTGCTGCTGCTGCTGCTGCTGCTGCTGCGCGGCTCTCACACGTCGTTACTCTACTTCCCTTTATTTTCGCAGCTGCATGCTAACTCTCGTGTCGTTCCACGATTTGGATAGTTCGATTCGCGCTTTACAATATGCAATATCATGCATAACAATAACGAATTTCTTCACTATCCAACGCGTAATTTTGCAACTTCAGTCACGTTTCGCCCTTATGAGCTCGAAACCACACGGTTGCTCGTCAGCCGTGATGGGAAAATACCAGAAGAATCAAGAAGGCCGCGTTCCGAAAGACTACCAAGCAAGTTTCGTTACGTTGCTTGTCGTGTAGATCTCGCGCACAACCGTGTTCAGCAGTGCGGCCGCTCTGCGGTTGCCAAGTACGACGCATATGCCTGTCGTCGACGGTTATGGCGATTATCCGTTTTACGTGAATTTCAATGCTTTTGCGCTTCGCTGTATGTTAAACGCGGCGATATTTTTTTTTTTTTTCTTGCGTGTACGTAATTTGAAAGATTTTACTTTGCTAGGGACGCCGCGAACCAGAAACACACACGAAGGACCCTATTTGTACTTTTCTATACAATCGACGAATCGCGTGAATTCTAATGAGAATTTGAGTTTTTGACAATGTTGAATGTATGTTGTCGTAGCTGTTGCTTATTGGTTTTTGCACGTGTACACGAAATATGCGAAAATTCAACGTATCCTGTCTATTCAATGTTCGGCTTTTCGAATTTTTGAATAGTCTGGTATTAAATTAGATTCGTTTCATGCATATTATAATAGTTGCACATTTTTCACGGAATAGTCATTATAGTTTTGAATATTCAATCGATATTTTCGGTTGATAGTATGTAAAGATTAGCACACGGTTTTTTTACCGTCATGTAACGCTCACCGACTTGCAAATAAATGTTTACATGATTTTATGAAATAGCGCGATATGACAGATATATATCGACAGATCTTTTTTTCTTCGCATCATATTTTGGTGATTTTTTTTTAATTAAAAGGGAGGTAAAACATGACCACGTGACATATGAGTGCGAGGGAAATAGCTGCAATCAGAGATGTAAAGCGGTAACGTGACGTGTCACTTGACTGTCACTTGACCGTACAAAGATTGACCAAATTTCCGTGACGTCACACCTGAACGTATAAAAATGACCATATTACCGTGATGCGTGGCGGCCATTTTTATTCAGAATTGTACGCTCACACGAAAGCGTCGATTTGCTTTCGCGTTTAACGAGACGTATAAATAAATTGATTGATTAAAATTTTTATTTTTTTAATTATTACTAATGTATAATATTACACGAATAATCAATATTCAGTAAATAAAGAAAACTGCGTGAAACATAAATAACACTGCATTAAATAAAGTAGGTTATCTTATTTTTGCACAGCATAAAGTAGCATCATTAATTTATTAGAAATTTTTTAAATTAGTTGCAAAGAAAACAACAATCAACAATTCACGTGAAGAAACTGCAAGAAATATGACCGTCATTTTACATCTATATAGTCGTTTTTGTAGCTCGACAAAGTTAGCCATGCAACATTATTTTTTTTAAATTTAGCATATACCCTTCGATTGGTGGTCGTTTGGTAGTGTTTGGTAGTCTAATTTGATCGTTTGGTGGTCATTCGTTTAATTACAGTAATTAAAAGAAAAAATAAGGCCCAAAGTTAGCCAAACAATTTTTTTTTCCTCTAAATTAATTGAATTACGGCTCAATCGATGCAGAATCGTTTGGTGGCCACGAATATCATAATTAAAACGTTTGGTAGTCACTCGTTTGGCTAATAAACGTAAAAAACTTAATTGGCGGTTTCCATGAGATCAGCGCGCATCGGCGGCGCGCATGCGGCACGTGTCACTTCCGGTCATACCAATGCCCATCTGGGTTTCATGCACAAACCAATGCTTAATCAACGAGCTGTCATCTGGTATTTATTAGTTTTACAACGATAATCTCTCTAGTTTCCGTGTATAATTTCAATTACTATTATTAAGCGGCTATTTATAGTTAAGGTGAGGAAAATACTGTAAATATATACAGTATTTTAATACTTTTTTCTCCAGCAATTTTCAAGCCGTGGAGCTTAGCCTTTATTTATAATTTAACTAATACTTATAGAATTATTTGATTCAAGATATGAATTTACCGATCATTATTTTCAATGACATTAAATAACAGATGACAGCTCGTCGATTAAGCATTGATTTGTGCATGAAACCCAGATGGGCATTGGTATGACCAGAAGTGACACGTGGCGCATGCGCGCCGCCGATGCGCGTTGATCTCATGGAAACCGCCAATTAAGTTTTTTACGTTTATTAGCCAAACGAGCGACTACCAAACGTTTTAATTATGATATTCGTGGCCACCAAACGATTCTGCATCGATTGAGCCGTAATTCAATTAATTTAGAAGAAAAAAAAATTGTTTGGCTAACTTTGGGCCTTATTTTTTCTTTTAATTACTGTAATTAAACGAATAACCACCAAACGATCAAATTAGACTACCAAACACTACCAAACGACCACCAATCGAAGGGTACATGCTAAATTTAAAAAAAATAATGTTGAATGGCTAACTTTGTCGAGCTCGTTTTTGTCAGATGACGTGTGTCAGGTGACGCAAGATGCAAACTGACGGTCATTTTATATAGAAACTTGCTTGAAAATGAAATAACGAGCTTATACGTTAAAACGGGATTGTAGGCGCCACGCTGGCGACAAGGGAAATGTTTGTAACGCAACTACGCTATTGGTCAATATAGCGTCTATCTTTATGACGTCATAGTGTATTTTCCGGAATCAGAAATGATCGAATCGAGGAATTTTCTGGCGAATAATTACTGTCAATCTTTCAGCTGTGGCTAAAAAAATGCTAAAAGACTGCACAAAATAATCAGCAGATAATGCATAAAACATCTTGCGAATGATCTATCAGATAACGAGATAACGCGAGCTTCTTTATTATTTATCATCGTACATTATACATTCGAATTAGGATCGATAATAGCAGGCAGGATCAAAGGTCTAAAAGAAAAGAAACGACACGATTATGACAATGCAAAATAACAATAAAGTATAAATATTTCTGGGCACTGCATTGTTAACCGTAATTACAATGCCGTTAAGAAAAGTAAAAGTGTTAGAGCTTGGTGGTCTTGCGCCAGCACCTTTTTGTGGAATGTTACTTGCTGATTATGGGGCATCAGTTATTAGAGTCGATAAGGTAATGATTTCTATATTTCATATTATTGTTAAAAATTCGAAATATAAATATGGCGTAACGAACACTCCGGATGTGATTTATTTAACAATACTATTTTCCTCTCGATTGAGCGTACTAACAAAAATCTTGAATTAGTCAGTAGCAGGTTCTATTTATCCTGATCCTTTGGGAAATGGAAAGAGATCAATAGCATTGAATCTGAAGACCAAATCTGGAGTGGAAATATTTCAGAGAATGAGCGATCGCAGTGATATTATTATTGATCCATTTAGAAGAGGTATGCTTTACTTTATAACAACTAACAATATATATTCATTTGTCTTAAGTGAAACCGATAATAAACTGTTGTTTACATTTCTTATAATAGGTGTTATGGAAAAATTAAATCTGGGACCACAGGACTTGATGTCAAGAAACAAAAAGCTTATTTATGCTAGATTAACTGGGTTTGGACAGGCCGGACCTTTCTCCAATATGGCTGGACATGACATCAATTTTTTAAGCTTATCTGGTAAAAAATATCTCTTTTTATACCAGGAATGGTGACCGTAGACGGATGTAAAGTAGAAGTTTGCATGTTGCTTCCTCACAGAGGAGGCATTGTGGAAATTAAAAAATAATGAAAAAAATGTGCCAAGTTCTAGTTTGCATTATTGTTTAATGGAAATTTAAACAATATGTTATATTTACATATAATTTCTTAATCACTGTCCACAATTTATCAAAAACAAAACATTCACTATTTCTAATACCTTTAAAGTTAAAATACAATTTTGAATGGAAAACGTAATTTTTTAATAAAATTCAGAACACATTGCCAATTTTCACCAAATCTGGTAGAAAATATCCCACGTATGTTATTACTCAAACTTTGCTACTTTTGTAGCAATTCAAATTGCTATAATATTGTTATGTAATGTAAAATTATATTTTTCAAAGGGCTGTTGTCGCTTTTTGGACGTTACGGTGAAAAGCCACTAGCGCCGGTGAATTTGGCCGCGGATTTCGGTGGTGGAGGCTTAATGTGTGCCTTTGCGATTGTTATGGCCTTGTTCGAACGTTCTCGGAGCCAATTGGGACAAGTCATTGATTTATCCATGACTGAAGGATCCGCTTATTTGGGAAGTTGGCTTTTCAGATCTCAAAAAACTCCCGGTCTGTGGGGAAATCCACGTGGAAAGAATATGTGAGTCGAACGTTGCATTTGTCCAATTCAGAAATTCTTAAATACTGCAAACTAATAAAACATGAGATTATCGTTATTTTAAAGAAATACTGGTCTCAATGCATTAATCTTTTTTAGTCAACTACTTTTAATATTGAGTTGTTGCAAAATAATCGCAATGACTCTTTTTGCCTCTTAGAAATCAAAGATAAACTTTTTATTTTTAAAAGTTTAACAAATATCAGAAATAAAAAGTTTGCGCGATTTAATATATGGAAGTAACTCGCGTTTTCTTTCTTGAAATTTGATCTCAAAATATCAACATATCACACTGATCTTTTAAAACCGCATCTTTACTTTTACAATACACTTAAAAAATGCTAATTTTGACTGAAATCATGAATTTCAATAACTTTTTGAGTGATGTCTAAGTTTATTTGTCTTTCAAGTTAATATTTCAGGATCTTGATTTTAGACCTATACAGACGCGCTCCTTGTGAAAAAGTGAACGATAATATCATCGATTTTTTAGAGTTTCGATTCTTTAAAGTAATATCATTTTTTTCAGTCTGGACAGTGGGGCCCACTTTTACGACACCTATGTGACTCAGGACGGCAAATTCATGGCTGTTGGCGCGATAGAGCCACAATTTTACGCATCTTTATTGGAGAAGCTTGGCCTAACGGACGAAGATTTGCCTCAATACTACGACTTTGACGAAAATCGTCAAAAGCTTGCCGATATATTTAAAACAAAAACACAGAAACAATGGTGTGCCGTGTTCGATGGAACCGACGCGTGTGTCACTCCAGTACTCTCATTAACAGAGGTATCGGCTAACAAACACAACAAGGAAACGAAAAGTTTTACTGTCGCAATTGACGGCTCTACAGTCCCGAATCCTGCGGCACGCTTATCTCGCACACCAGGCACGTGTTCCGCGCATAAATCCAATCCTGCGTGTGGTGAACACACAAGAGAAATTTTGTCGGAATTTGGATTCGGCACGAAGGAAATAGAACATGCTCTTGAGTCTGGAACTGTGCAACAGGCCGAAAAACGAGCGAAACTATGACCATTTTATGATTACAGAATGTTCGTACAAACGTATTTTATATACCTAACTGCATTTTATTTGTAGTACAATGTGCCAGTAAGAAACTCTGGAAATAACCGTTCGAAACGGTAGGTTGTGTTTTTTTTTTTCTTTTTAATTCTACGATGCAGTCGAAGTTAGTTATCTTCTCGCTGATCGATGAAGCACTGATAACAATATCATAGACACACTTGCAGTGCGAGTTTTAAGCGATGAAATGTGAAGTCTTCCATATAACAAAGAATATGTATTTTTAGTCTAGTGAATAAAAAGAGCTATCTTTATTCTGTGGAATATAATTTATAGTAGAATGCTTATTTTTTTTAGGAATCACCAGTGTTATATAAATTTTACTTTAATTGTATGCTTATGAATGTTTTTGCATATCAAGGGGAGAGAGTCAGATCATATTCACGTATATTCAAAGACTAATATTTCACTTCACTGCTAATATTTTTTGAAAAAAAAAAAAAAAAAAAAAAAAAAACGTTCTGTTGGCCTATCATATAGAATGGTTTATCAGGTGGCAAGAGCATGCGGGTAATGCCGGTCGCGGAAATATCTAGCCTACTAGTTCTTTTACAAAAGTGGGCAGAGTGTAAAAACTATTTTTTAAAATATAATAGCAACCAATTAAATTACATTAGTTTATGAATACAAACCACAAAAATTGTGGCAATTTTTAAAAAATTGCCCTTATTAGACAAGTATTAACTTCTTTATCGACCGTACAAATTAAAACATATTTGCAGCCTCTTCAATTTATACTTTGTCACTACTTTGTAAAGATGAAAACCAGTGTAAAGGAAATCGCAAAACGCGTTAGAACGCTGAGTTTTGATAAATATGCCGCGATTCGATTTCATTTTTATTTAATCTTTAGATGTCGTTGAACCAATCACGAGGACTTATAACAGGTATACAAATTCTATCGCCATTTGCGAATGCAACTTAAGCTCCCACTCGTCAGCGCGTGAAAGAGGGGCGATGAGAATGCACCACCCGGGCCGCAGTGAATTGACAACTTCCAAGTGTATTGGCTTTGCTTGGGAAAAGAATTTCAATCAAAAAGGTAATTAGCTCATCATTTACACGTGTTAAACAATAGTACGTCGTGCCGTAGCTTCGTTGTAACTTCGCAATTCTTCGATTTTTCATCCGTGAGGTCAATAGTTGACATTTTTGCATGACATTCTTCTAGGTTATGTTGACCTTACCCCAAAATTATCAAAAAAATTGTTAAAGAATATTTTTAATTCCCAATTAAAAAGTCGTGTTTCGAAATGGAAAAGGTTGACCAGAAATACCATTTTTTTGCTACTCAATCGTGAAGGTTTGATACCATTTATAAGAATAACACATAAAATGTAACTGTAAGAAGTATTTTAGTTCTCTTTCTTTAAAAATGAAAATTATAAACTATTTACAAAATTATTTAATAAAAAAACAAAATTCATTGGTTTGTTGGATAACTGAAAGAGCAATGTGTTGAAGACCATTATGAAATTAGTTCAACAAAGAATCAGATTTAATAATGAAAATATTAAGTACATATAATATTTCAGAAAAACGAAACTAAAAATTAACAAATTTGTATTTAAAGTATGTTTATGTAATTTTATGTATGATTGATATATTTTATACCGATCTTGGAATGATTTTGAATAAATTAGCAAATTCTTTGCTGTCGTGTGACAATTGTTTGACCAAGTATTTCAAGATTCTTAGATTAAGTATGTTTCACAAATACATTGTCAAAGAAAAATTTGTTTTGACCAGAATTTGAATACCAAGCAATAAGAGAAAAATCAATGAAATAATATCAAAGTACTTGTATATTAAATTTAATATATATGGTTTCTGCTCAAAAACTTCTTGCAAGTTCAATTATTTTGTTGAAGATAATGTTTATAGCGTAACAATAAATTTTACAAGCCTTTAAACATGAGAATCATAAGAATCTGATACATTCAAATTACACAAACTATTTCTCATTACAGATACAGAAAAAAATTGATAAACCCACAGCTTAAAAGATGGGCGTACTGGGAGCAAGAAATCCCGAAGCAATGGAGGTCGAGGTCTCGACCACGGATGTTTCCAACGGTGACGGCGACACGGGAGATAAGAAAGACACCGATCTCCAAACAATCCACGATCTGCGCGAGCACACTCGTCAGATCGAGAAAGCGGTGCAGAACAAAGAGCCGCGATTTATTCTGCGCGCTCTTCGCGCTCTTCCTAACACGAGACGCAAGCTGAATCCGGTAGTGCTGCGTGGTGTTATCGGTGGATTTTACACAAGATCCGCAGCGGAGCGTGAGGCTCTTTTAGCGTGGGTCGAGGAGCCAATGGACATGGAAGGAACTCAGGCTGCGATTCAGCGATTCCGAAGCTCAGCATCTCCATTACTGCCTGAAATCGATGCCTACATTCATCTGCTAGTTCTCGTACGTCTGATAGACACAAGAAAATACAACGACGCAGTTCGATGCTCCGAAGCTCTTGTACAGAAAATAATAGCTCAGAATCGTCGTACGATAGATCTCATAGCTGCAAAATGTTATTTCTATCACTCGCGCGCTTACGAATTAACCAATCAGTTGGACAAAATTCGTGGTTTCTTGCATCTTCGTTTACGCACAGCGACTCTTCGAAACGACTTCGAAGGTCAAGCGGTGCTGATTAACTGTCTACTGAGAAATTATCTGCATTACAATCTCTACGATCAGGCTGATAAACTCGTTCTAAAATCAACTTTTCCGGAATCCGCGAGTAACAACGAGTGGGCGAGATTTTTGTACTATCTGGGAAGAATAAAAGCCGCCCGATTGGAATATTCAGCTGCGCACAAATATTTGGTGCAGGCGATGCGTAAAGCGCCTCAAACGACGGCTGTTGGATTTAGGCAGACTGTTCAGAAATTGGCGGTAACCGTTGAACTGCTGTTGGGCGATATTCCCGAGCGTCAGATATTCAGGCAGGCAGCTCTGCGCCGAGCTCTCGCGCCTTACTTTCAACTGACTCAGGCAGTTCGTCTTGGAAATTTGCAACGTTTTGGCGAAGTTCTGGAGAACTTTGGGCCGCAATTTCGTTCTGATCACACTTTTACGCTGATCTTGCGTCTGAGACACAATGTCATCAAAACGGCGATACGCTCGATCGGTCTTTCGTACTCGAGAATTTCGCCGGGCGATATAGCGAGAAAATTGGGACTGGATTCGGGCGTTGATGCTGAATTTATCGTAGCCAAAGCCATCCGCGATGGCGTTATAGAAGCTACTCTAGATCCTGAGAACGGATACATGCGCAGCAAAGAAACTACGGATATTTATTGCACTCGCGAGCCTCTTCTCGCTTTTCATCAGCGTATCACCTTCTGTCTTGAGCTTCACAATCAGAGCGTAAAAGCCATGCGTTATCCACCAAAATCCTATGGCAAGGATCTCGAGTCTGCCGAAGAACGCAGGGAACGGGAACAACAGGACTTGGAGCTTGCTAAGGAAATGGCCGAGGAAGACGACGACGGTTTCCCATAAATGCAGATTGCGCTATTTGCTATTACAGTACAGCGCGTTTTCACACGAGAAAATTATAATGTCGTTCGCTTGGCTGTATCGATTTAAGATTATAAAATAAAATAAATATTCATTTCGATATTCGTAAGAATCGATCGTTGAATTTTGCGAAATTATTTATTTCACTTCAAATCCTTTGGGTTTGGGGTAATTATTACATTTCTAACCATCCCATCATTTTCACACTAACTCTCGTGGTTTTTTTTTTATCCTATAAATAATTTTATATTATTGACACAATCCATATAAAATATCCACAAAATTTTTAAATTTGGGTCAAATCTATAAATAGGTTGGAAATTTGTTAGATATTGAATTTGTCAAAAAATAAAATTTTCTGTTTCAGTACAACTGCTTTATACTCTTGGCTGAAGAAAAATTCTCTTAAAAACCAATTACTCGATTTTATCAAAATTAGAAGCTGCTCTATTTGTCCCTGGGTCGATAATTTAACAAAAACTGCAGTTCTTTGCTAAACAGTTTTCGTCGTATATTCGAATAAAAAGCGTTAATTTTTCACATTTTTAAACAACTCGACATTATTAAAAACGCAAAATGTAGAAATAAAAATTAATTATAGCTTTCGTCGCAGAATTACAGCGATGCTGAGATTGTAAGACCGGTTGTAGTGTTCGTCCTTTTATATCTTCTCTGAGCGGAGAGTAGCAGTAGGACCGGAATAGTTTATGGATCAGGGTATCGTGCTAGTGCTAGTTAATTATCGTCTCGCGACGTTGGGTAAATTCTGATATAAGAAGCCTCATATAAAGGTGAATGAAATACGGATAAGAGATAAGCTACTTCATGGTAAAATACGTATTTTATTGCAGTACTTCAAGTTTCTTCAGCACAGAGTTGATAGCCTCGCACCAAGCAGTTTGAGCCTCAAGGATCAGGTTGAGTCTCCGCGATGAGTATATTAACAAAATAATATCACGAACTAAAGCGGGAATAGTGCTTGAAACGTTCCGCTGCATCTCTCGTCTCTTTTCAGAAAAAGAGACGAGAGATGCTCCGGATATTTTTCCTAATACCGTTCGTATTCTCTTTCGAATTACTACGTCTATAAAAACAAAATCGGTAAAAGATAAATCAATATTTGACTATACCTATAACCAAAACATCCGACACGAAAGTTCATTTGTATTCATCGCCGAATATAAACTTGCAGTCGGTTCATGGTCACAAGAAAAACATATAGATGTAACGAAAAAGGGGAATTCCCTGTGTATCTCGTTATCGAAAGGCTATAACGCGACATGATTAATTCATATCAGCAGCTGAACCGTAGTTCAATCTGTGCGAATTTAATTATTAATAGTATAAAAAAAGTATCATAACACTCTTTTGTCAGGCCGAACGTGACAACTGTACTGATTAAACTTTCCGGAAAACTGTTGGTAACTTTTTATTCCTCCCGAGCAGCGAGTATAAATGAAACCGGCTGACTCGTGCGGTCTACCAGTCTTCGTTGTAACGAAGAAGGCTCCGCTTCACGGGACTCGTGTACCGTTAAAGAATCCACGAGTTTCGTTCTTTTGTTTACAACTCAGTTGGTGACGAATCACGGTTTGAAGTCAACGAGATTGAAACGTTTAACGAGGAAGATTGCAAGGAAAATGAAGTTTTTCGCATTGTTGTTGTTTTTCGTCGCTGCAGCAGCTGCAGCGCAGGACAATAGCAAAAATGAGACTATAGAATTGAGTGCACCGGTGGGAAAAGTTCGGGGTTCGTTGATTAAATCGCACCACGGTAAAAATATATATTCCTTCCGTGGTATGAGATACGCTGAGGCTCCCGTTGGACGACGACGCTTCAAGGTAAGTTTTCTTGATGATAAAAGGAGAGATGAGCTTCAAATTTGGCTAGTTTGATAGTGATAATTTTTTTCAGCTTTAACGCATGCCCAGAAAAAATGGTCATATATCATCACATACATGCTGATAAATTAGTGCATGCACTATTTAAACAGATCTGCAAACTAGAATCTTGTAAATTTTTTTTATTTGATATCTTTAATTTGGCTTTGTCAAAGGTAGAAAATGTTGAGCAAAGAATTTGCAAGGTTTTTTTTCGTGTTTGTTACTTCGTTGTAAAATCCGCTGTAGATTTTATTTTAGATAGATAATATTACGCTATTTTATTTTCAGCAAGCTGTACCGGTGATTCCGTGGAATGATGTTTTCGACGCAACTAAAGATGGAACTGCCTGTCCTCATCCAGACGGACATTTTCAGTCAGAGGATTGTCTGCGTCTCAACGTTTACACTACCAAGGTACACGACGCTTTAATACCTCTTACAGATAATTTCATTAGGATCGATAAATCTCGTGAAATGGGTTTCCCAAATTATAAGCGCTTTTTGCGGACATGGTTACAATATTTCACTCAATTTGCAGACGATCAATTTGTTATCGTACTCGTAATGCTCTTTTGAGGATTTTTTTGCGAGAAAATGGCGCTGAGATGATTATATATGAATATATACGATGCTGTATATATGGGGCATTCCACCTAGGTTTGACCTGGTTCTGACCCTTGACCCTTTTCCGATTGGGGTTTTCTTTATGTGATTGACATAACTCTAAAAAACACTAATTAAAAAAAAATCTCACACTTGTAATTATTTCTGTTTTTTTTTTAACAAATTATCGAACATTCTTAAAATCTGAAAAAACCATTTTTCGAAAATAAAAATGTTGGTAACCGAGCCGAAGTGAGCCGGCAATTCCATCTATTTTGTCGGCCTTTTTCAACAACCAGAAATAGTAATAATCATATAGTAATCATAATAATCGTAATAATCATATCGTAATATGATTATATAGAGACGAAATTCATATATAATTATATATGTCCCGTTTTTCCCGGATGACACAATTTTATAAAAACGTTGAGCCGTTTTCATTTTTTTTTTTTTAGATTCAATATTAAATATACACTCAATGTAAAAAAAAAACAATTATTTTTAGCTTCCGTCGCAGAATTCAAGCGACGCCGAGATTGTACGAAGACCGGTTATAGTATTCTTCCATCCTGGTGGCTTTTATACCTTCTCCGGGCAGAACTTGGTAGAAGGACCGGAATATTTTATGGATCAAGATATAGTACTCGTAATTGTCAACTATCGTCTTGCGTCGTTGGGTAAATATTGAAAAAACAAGAAACAAATTTAATATGATAAGAAATTTCATTGCAAAATACGAATATCTCTGCCGTACATCAGGTTTCCTGGCAACTGGTGATGCCCACGCGCCGGGTAACATGGGCCTCAAGGATCAGGTCGAGTCTCTGAGATGGGTACAGAAGAATATCGCGAGTTTCGGCGGCGATCCAAATTCCGTGACCATCAGTGGTTACAGTGCGGGTGGTTGGAGCGTCTCGCTTCATCTTGTGTCGCCGATGACTAAAGGACTCTTTCACCGTGCTATTGTAATGAGTGGTGCCGCGACTTACCAACAACCGCTTCCGACTCATCAGATGCATATTGCGAAGAAACAGGCGGAACTTCTTAACTGTACGACTAACACGACTGTCAAAATGATGGAATGTCTCAACACGAAAACAGCCATTGAAATAGGCAACACGCTTGAGCACTTTTTCGTATGTGTTCACGTGGAATATTAAAAAATCAGAAATTAATCGCATATCTTTGAGCTTTTTAAAACTTTTTTTTTACTTTAATAGGATTGGCAGGGATATCCAACTTTTGTATGGACACCGGTAATCGAACCGGAAGTTCCCGGTGTCGAGAGATTCCTCACAGCTCAGCCAAATGATCTGATCAGGGAAGGCAAGTTCCAGAAGGTTCCTATTCTCACTGGAATCACGAAGGATGAGTTCGCTGGAATAGTCGTTTGTAAGTTCAATATGATCTTTTTTTTTCTCTTCCAATTTATATAGTTTGGTATTATAGTATATGTTTGAAATACATAGCGTCTCCGGCCTTTTAGAAAGCCATCTTAAATCGTACCACCTTTCAATCGTACATTTAGTCAAAATTCTTGAAGCACTCCTTCTCAAATTCATATATGAATAGATAGACATTATTTTTCTTATTCTTGTCACATTTTAGACATTACCGAGGAAGCGAGAAAGGGCAATAGCTCGATGATAGACGACCTCAATGAAAATTGGAACTCAATTGCGCCCATCACGTTTTTGTATGAACGTGCCACTCCAGCACGATCTAATGAAATCAGCACGGCTCTAAAACAGTTCTACTTCAAAGGGCAGCCGATCTCCCTGGACAATATTGAGCGTTTTGGTCAAGTACGTCAAATCACTTTTTTTTTCTTTATTTACTTATTTACACTACGAACTATTTTACAATCATTGAAGAAAGCAAAAAATAATCTGACCTTAAAATGTTTGAATATTTATAGCTCTGCGCCGATGCAATTACAGGATTTTCCACTAACCGTTTCGCAAAGCTCGCGTCTCAAGCTTCCAAGGCCCCGGTTTATTACTACGAATTTACGTACCAGGGTCGTCAAAGTTTCGTGACATGGACGGACACGAAAAAGCCATATGGTGAGAATACGAGAATTTTTAGCTTAAAATAAAATCCCGATAAATAGTGTGATAATAAGTCTCTCTTCCGCTGAAATAACAAACCATATTCTTTTTAACGATTTCTGCAGGTGTTGTGCATCATGACGATATGCTCTATCTATTCCATATCGGTTGGTTCCCATTATTCGAAGAAAACTCTCCGGAAAGTGCGATGGTCGACCGACTGACATCGATGTGGGCCAATTTCGCAAAAACTGGCGAGCCTATTCCTCGCGATAACGAAAAATTCGCAAACGTCACGTGGACGCCGTTCACTGTGGAAAACAACATGTATATGGAGATCGGCGATGAGCTTGTCATGAAGACGAATCTCTTCAGCGATAGAATGAATGAGTGGGAACGTATCTTCCCTCTTCAGCCTATTTCCGGGGTTGACAAAAATTGAATAACTATACAAATGACGAATTAATTTAAGTTACAAATTAACGTGATTCGCTGAACGCCGCAAAACATGCACAGTGTTACGTCCGTGTAATTTCCTCATTTTTCTTATCGTACTTTATCTGATTTATCAGTCCTCCTCGGGGGAAGGATGGAGCAAGCTTTGTGGATGACGGACGAAAAAAAAAAAATGAGGAAGCAATGTGCAAGCTTCTATTTTACAGCCTTTTTTTTGTATTTGAATAACGCATCTATTCAGATAAAGCATATAACGCATCAATCATTTCTTAAAAATGTTACACAGAACTATTTATTTATCATATACTTTTATAAAAAAAAAAACAATGTATGCAGACAATATTAAAAATTCGATGATCCTGCTTGATGAACGTGCAAAGTGTCAGGTCATTTATTTGAACGTGTGGGAAATTGTTGAATTTCGAAAAAAATTGAGAAATGTAAAATTCTCTAAAATATGAACTCTGTTGGAATTTCACTAAATTCAGTCAAATAAATTCATTTATTTGTTTTATTCTAAATCTGTTCAATTAAAAAAAAAATGTTAAACGAAAATATTCTCGTGACAGCGCAGATTACTTACACACATGCATTAAAGTCCTTTATCGGTTCTTCTTTCGAATGTATTAGAAGTAAGACTTCCGTCTGATCTGCTGAGCGGAGGCTCCGATGTAAGAGAACACGTTTCGTCGGTGCATGCACGCGACGATGATGAAGTGCTCTCGCGGAATTTCGTCAATTTTACGGGTTTTTTCTGTCTATTCTGAATTTTCCAATTTGAGAGCCGTTCCAGCTTCGGAAAAAATCGTTCTGTTCGACGATTTGTGCAGACGGTTGTCGACACGTGATTGTCATGTTTTTCAGGGGAAGCCTGTTGTTTATTCCAAAATTGGTGAGCTTCACAGACTTTTGGTAGCACTTCGGGTTTCTGGAATTCCTTTTTTTTTTTAATTATTTCATCAAGTATAAAAAATTATTAATACAAATACATGACAAACAACCTACCTTCCATTTCTTTCTACTTCTCCGTTGCATCATTTTTTGCTCCTGAAATGTTGAGTCTCCAATAAAGGAAGAATTTTCTTGTTCTTCGTAAAAATTGCATTGCTGAGTCTCGTCAGTTTTTCTCATCGGAATATCGGAAGAAATGACATAAGTTCGTTTTCTTCTTCCTGGCTTTGTATTTTTATGCTTTGCATCCTTTTTAGAAATTTCTCGAAAAGAAAACAATTTTTCTCTCTCCACATTATCAGCCATCCTTTCCAATACTTCAGTCTTTCGCTTCTTCTCAAACCTTTCTTTATCGATTGGTATTGCTTCTCGTTTGTAATATCTGTGCATCAAGCCTTCCCCGAGCTCTTCAGATCCAAGACAAAAATTGCTGATAGATCTGGGAGAACAGGAGGTCAATGAATTCAGACTCCCTGCGGAAAAACGACTTTTCTTGGCCATTGGGCAATATTGTCTTCTTCTATCAAAACAAATTTTATCCTTGTATACCGGCTTCAAAGAGGTTTGCGTTTCCTGGCTTGCTAAACTTTTTTTTCTACCTTTTTGACAGTTATTCATTTTTATACTTCTGTTGTCTCGGCTTAAATTATGAGAGAGTGCACTAGTGCAGACATTCTTCTTGTGTGAGCGAAGTTTGTCCAGATATTCGCAGTTTATTGAGCACTGAGCTGAGTTCGACCTTTTTTTCTTCTCTTTAGGTGCACTCGAAGCACCATTTACAATTTTTCTTAAGTCACTCTTGGGCTTTGAATAAATAGTGCTACAATCCTGAAGATGATGTCCACATGCATTACTACTTGAAATTGAAGAGCTTACAGAAGAACCCTTTTCAAGCGCAATATTTTTCGTCCCATCGACAAAAGTTACGCTTCGCTGATGCTTTATAGTCTCAGGATCTATAATCCTGTTTTTACGTTTATCAATTCCAATTGGTGATGTTGAAGCTGTGGTAGCAGTCCCAGTAGTCTTCTTCTTAGGTATATTCTGTGTAAGCTCACGTGAATTCTCAATTTTTCGTGACTTCAATGAATTGCACGTGTCATACGTACAGTGAGGATGATAAGATTTATAATGATCTATCAAAGAACTTTCTGAACTGTTTGAAGAAAATGATGAAACTTGCGATGATTTAGTTTTTTGAAAATCTTTAGTAATGTTTTTACGATGTTTTAAAGGAAATTGTATTTCTTCCTCTCTTCGTTTTCCTTCGGTTACATCTACATAACGAGTGGGTGAAATTTTACAATTCACAGAACGACTTTTTGCTTTCGAGTTGGATGACGGAAAATGTTCATAAATTGACTTATTGTCTATTACGTGAGTCGGGCTTGATATAATTGTGGGAAATTGTGAAAACATTTGTTGGCATTTTTTGCGCACTCTGTACGTTGGATCTCTTGAGAAAACAGGAGACAAATTATTCTCTAAGCATCTCTTCAATTTATGTAACGTACTGCTTTCGATCCTATTTCTTCTTTTAGCCTGGTTCTCTTTACCAGCGACTATTGAGCATATCTTCATCGCATTCACTTCTTCCCTGAGCTCGTCCACAGTATCCGAAAGTTCCTTCACGTGATCGAACAATTCGTTGAGTCTCTTCTTTTCCGATTTGCATAGGCTGAATGGCATCCCGATACTTCCCTATGGGAAGCATCGTCGTGGCTTGAAAAATGCACGGTGCATCATGACTCTGCATACATTTTGCTGATCTAACTTTCATGATTTCGCGCGATTTTTTTTTTTTTAAGATTTTGGTTAATAAAGTGTCAGTGAAGTATTAAAGTGATTGGAAATATCGTTAACGTGCTGAATACAGCGTCAAATTTTGTCGACTGCAGCTCTATGACTGTCCTTTCTTTTATTAGGATAAACTTGAAGCAATTTCTTTCTAATCTAAAAAAAGATCCTTTGTAAAAAATTATTTATATACAAATTTATCGTTTTTCAACAATTGCGGCAAGACTATTAGTTTTACCAGAACATTTCTTAAAACTTTTTTTGTAGAGCATTCAATTTTCAACAAATCGATTTATGAGAAGAATTATGAAGAAAATTCATTACAAAAATAGTTCTTTTAAACTTATGCTATTTTTCATGCACACGGAAAAATATATTTTTATATGGTAAATTTTTAAGGAATATGAATAAAACATTTGTTTATTTAAATACGTTTTCATTTATTAATCGTCACACATTCGCATTACAATCGTCATCAATCGATGCCGAGTTCATCATTCAGACTGTCTATTATTCAACAGATAGAAGTTTCATAATACAAAAAAAGGTTTCTCCCTCGCTGCTATGTATAGATCCGTAATACTATAATGCTTCTCGCGTTGACTCATCAATGTACAATTCACACATTCACACTCATCTGAAGATTTCGGGAAATATTTATCCCTGGCTCTCTTCTGAAAAACGATAATTCTTCAATTGCGAATTATGACAAATTCGCAATACCGTTTAATATTCAATTTCTTTAAGCTACTCGACAGAATGTTGCTTCGAAGCCAGGACTAAGTTTGTGGCATTTCAATGGACATTAAAAAAAAAAAAGAAAAAAATTTACACAACGACTAAATCGCTCCCGAACCGTTCCTATCAACGGGAGCAATAACATTTAAAAAAAAGCCAATGTACACTCGCGATTTAACAATTTATTAATCGAGGCTAAGAGCTATACATGAAGAAATCGCGCGATCAGCACGGTAGTAACAAATGAGTCCGTGGCTCGGCGTTTTGAGTTTTTATCATTTCGCATCTTGTAAAGTATAAAATTGTTTGGGGTTTTTTTTTTTTAACTCTACAATAATCGAGGTATTTGGGTTATCTGCGCTCATCGTTCACAGTTTTACCTTTTGTTCAGTTGGCTGTAAGTCGCACTGATTCGCTCGAGCAGACGTGGCCGCCACAAACATTTTTTTCGCCAAAACGCAAAGTTCGAAAATGTTTCGTTTCAAAAGGATTTTATAAGCCTTCAAACAATTAATATCAAATTCAGCGCAGTGAGTGGAAAAATCGTGAACTTTTGAAATCCCGTAACATATTATTTTCACTCAAATTCTTGTTAAATACAAAAAAGGATGTTTTACTGGTATCGATATTTCGTTAGATCTTTCATCTCAGAGCAGACTCACGCTTTGCTTTTCATGCACGGATTAACAACCAAAAGCACCGAGCTTTCCAGCTTGCTTCCCGGAAAGACGAAATCATGTTTAATACTGTTTAAATTTACAATTATATCGCGGACGTTATTAAATAGTATATTACAACAAATAAGAATAATAGCACCGAGCATCAGACCGCGTTGGCTTTAAGAAATTGTCTCAAACAGCATTTGTTCTTTTTTCAACTAAAGTCGTGCAAATATTCGAAACGCCGAAATTCATTCGAGTTAAAACTTTAAACGCATATTCTAATGATTCGTGACCAATTTGCGAATGATACATAAATAATTCGTAGCTGTTTCGTGAATCATTTACACAAACCTATTTTTCTTTTTACACATATTACAATAAAACGACAGCCACGTCTCTCTAGATCCAGCGACATTCAACCTGCTGCGAGTTTTTCTCTCTCTCGCATCTTCACTGCGTAGACGCCAATCAAACGCACGTGGTTTTTAATACTACTTCATCGACGAATCTTAAAGTACAGAGTCTCGTTTATATAAATTAAATAAAGAAGGAATGGAAATGATGATGGGACAGACGGATTTGTTGCGAGGAAAAGCAAACGCGAGGGTATGATCGTCAGGAAAGGAAGAACTGATTGGAACAATGAGGGGGATATTGTCGACTCGTGGAAAGAACGACGGGAAATAGAAGAAAACAAAAAGTGGAAAATTCTCTTTCTAAATCGAAAGCACACTGGCTCTCGCGTATTGGTCTCAGCTTTTTTTCCTCGTTATTCTCGCCTTGGAACCTCTCGTACACAGCCGAACATTTGATTTCGTTATATATCATCGACCCGTCGAAAGCAGCTTGGATGAACGTTGATTAGCATCGCGCGAACAAAACTGCCCGACGCAGAGGTCAAACTCCTCATCGAATTGTCCCTGTCCTTGAAGGTTCTGATCCGAAAGGGTGGGTGAGGCGAGACGACGGCGGTTGAAGAAGACGCTCAAGTCCGGATGGTCCTCTCGTTAGTCTCATTGGATTCCGTGTGGAATCTCGCGTGGATTGAAGATATGGCGCTTAGGCGGGTAAGCTAGGTGTGGGTGGCTAGCTCAGTTTAGTCGGCCGGAGTACGGTCTGTCGGGAATTCGGGGAGGAACATTGGGTACGGGGCGCCTACAACATAGACACATTGTAAATAATAATGTTCTGGATAAAGAATATAGAAAAATAGAATTAATGTAAGAACAGAAAGAGAGAAAACTTGTGGAATAAATACAGAGGATTAAAAAGTGCGTACGTGTACTAAGAATTAAAAAGCGAACGAATAAACGAACCAGAATATTACAGCGCATAAAAAAAAAGGATTAAAAAAATACACTTGTTATTTGCTGATTTTGTAATATACAAACGGATTAGACAAACGTGTATAACAGTGCAGAGAAATTATAGAATTATGCCTGAAACGTGCTAGGATAAACCTTTTCTCATTTACATCTTATCTCCAGGTTAAAGTAAAAAAAAAAATATGTGAAAATGTACGAGACATTTTTTTTATTACTCGTTCAAAGCTGTGTATGTAATTTGTATGAGTTTACGGTTTTAAAAAATCGTATAAAAAATCCTATATTGTATCAAATTTGTTAATTTCAAGTTCACTATATTCATTATTTTATTAAAATGTCTTATCAATGTTTTCAATTATTTTATGGGTCTGAAGCATTTGTTAGAATATGTTGCCAATACATTTTCACAAATATATATTTTTTTTTACACTAAGTGCCAATCACTTTGCAAAATTTAGGAGAAAAGATAAATAATGCTAAGTGATCCTTTTACCACGGATAAATCAACAAACCAAACATCAAAAAGTATCCAAAAATCATGCGCAAGCAATAACAGAAAATTGCAGAGAATGGATGGGGCCAGAGATCAAGGAATCTTCAAGCGAATTTTTCGGGTCTATTGTGTACGCTATCACAAGTTTGTATTACAATTAATTGTCGTACCTCTGCAGTTAAGGGGATAGCGCTAAACGTCGAAAAAAAAGGTCTATACTATCCCAAAATTTCTTCAGTAAATGAAAAATTAAAACTCAAAATTGCCTTGCTCGTAACGCAATTCTACAAAACGTTATATCAATTGACGGAAATATACTGAGGTGTCTTTTTCGACGACGGGGAAAAATCGGGAACGAACCAACTGGGGTGAATAAGAATGCAGAACGTGAGTTCACACGTTTCTCAACGCCAAGCTCGAAAGAAACGTATGAGTCTGGGTTCTCGCTGCCTTCGTTGTATTTTTTTTCTTCCTCTCGTATTCTTATTCATTCATATATATATATATTCATATGTATATATATATATATATATATATTCTATAACATGTTAATTCCTATATACACATTTATATTGCAATAAACAGCGTGTACCTCTCATACATGATGCTTATTAACGTGAGATTCAATCGCATCGTGTGTGTATGTTTTTTTTTTATTTGAAAATTGCGCGCCAAGTAACCCTGTCCGTCACGCTATTTTCGCTCTCAATTAGCAGCACGTTAATTATCGATTCATTTTTATCTTTACAATCTCCGATAATAAGATATATTCTCTTTAACTGCGAGGTATCCCACTTGCTTGAATAACAAATTATTGAATGCTAGTAAATTGTAATTTGCACATATTTCGTTTTTTTTTTTTTTTTTGGTCAGTTATATCTCTGGCACTTTAGCAGCATTATTGTTTTCAAAATTCTGGATTTATATATTTATATAATATGTATATAAAGTAAGAGTCGAAGAAAACCGTAAAATTCGGTACGAAGGGTTACTTCGCTCGCATCACCGACATTCGCGTTTCTCATTCATATCTTCGTTTGTTTGTTTGTTTGTTTTTTTTTTTTTCAATTCTTTATAATTTGCACCGTCTCAATTTTTTGCTTTTTCTTCAATGAACGTGTATCGTGTACAATTATTAAATTACACTTTATCAACGCGGATTGCACAAGTTTTTTTCTTCTTTTTTTTTGTTTAAGCGTCGTTAACTAGAATCTTATTACATAAGGCTTGTTAGATGGAAGCATGTACGTAACGTGTCTTCCGAGGAAGATGTACGTATGGTTTTTTTTTTTCTTCCTAAATGGGCACAAATCGATTTCTGCACCGTTAATGCCTATCTCGCGATAAAACAACTTGTGAGTCTCGGGCCTCTTCGATCGTTCACGCTAGAACTCACTACTTCCACAGATCTAAATTGTTTCGTATATCCCGGATTCGGCGAGAGCCACGCCAAGGGATGCAATCGAAAACTATATGGACTCGTGGTATCATTAATAATACTATAATAATATCGTTAATATTATTACAACTATCATTAATTAAACGTTATATTATAGAAGAAATAATGTTTGTCTTCCGAGCCACTTTGCTATCAAGATTCGTTAATTAAATATTCACGAATACATTTTCATTTTATATAAGTTTTGCTCGTGCATCGCATACTCTAATCGACGGCTCCCGCCGCTTTTGTGGAACAGTTAAAATTCTATACTCTTTGCACTCGGCGACTATTTGTGTGGCAACGCATTTTTTTTGTTTTTTTGTTTTTTTGTTTTTTCGGCCTCTTCGAAATCTTAAAATCTACGAAATTTTAACGCATCAACGGTGACTCTTTTTTTTTTTTTTTTTTTTTTTTTTTTTTTTTTGTTATTTTGTTTTGTTTGTTAAACACATATTATTCACAGAAGCGAGCGATACGTATGCTTTTTGGTGGGTCAACGGCGTATAGCGACGATACAATTCAAGCCACACCATATATTCATTATTTTGTTGTCTGTTGAAAAAATCTCTCTATCAGTTTTCGTTTTTATCATGTTTACCGAAAGGTTAAACTGCTGTGAAAAAATAAGACGGCGATAATTGGCTCAACGCTCTAAGTTAAGTGCCAGGGGCTTCTCCCGAGAGAGGACAGTATCGATTAATTGACTTGCGAATATCGCGACGAGGGAAACATATCTCGCGCACTGTCCATCGCGGATATGTTTCCACGTTAGTGAGATTGGCGAGGAGTCGCAAGAAGTTCTATAGTTTTACAATAAACGACGTCTCCGTTTATTACACGCCCGTTATACAAGCATCCGTCAACGAACATTGTTTTTTTTTTTTTCTCTTTTTTTCTTCGTTGGTTTTTCCACTTGCTCAATGCACGATTAAAAAGAAAAAACAAATAGCTTTTTCGTCTCAAAAGTATAGGAAGCTTTAATAAACAGCAATTAATTGGAATGTAAAACAGAAATTGGAATGTACGCTAAAATGAAAATTCGTGTCAATTCATAGACATGGACAAAATGCAGAAAAACCAACGTCACTTTCTTCCTTTGTAACACATAGATGCAGCTACTTGATATGCCTCTTTTTCAGCCTCGTGCACGGAGAACTGGTAAAATTATCCGTATTTTTAATTTTTTTTTTTGCATCGTCGTCGTGTTTGTTTCTTTTTTTTTTTAACATCGATCGTGTCTATCAAACTTTTTTTCTACAATCTACCGAACATTTGGGACGCGGTACGCTACAAATAATCCTAATGATTTATCGTTAGCAATAATAATTGTAATAATAATTAATTAACCTTCGTTAATTCCTTTCCCTCCTCCGACAGACATTCGGTCATTATCAATATATTCTGGTGTTTACAGTGCATGGAATGATTAAATATATATTTATGTATACGTTTACACTGTACAATAACAATACGATAACACCACTTGTGGCTGTACGTAATTAATGTGACGTTACCGTCGATTTTTATATACTCGCTCTCAGAATCTTTTATCGTGGTACACGTAGCGGCTCTCTATTTAATTATCAAAATTTATTAAACCCTTCGTTCACAGTTTAGACGTTAAAATATCGATTTAGAAGTAAAAATATTTAGAAAATAGACTTAGAAGTAAAAATATCGAGCACGCAAATATTTTTTAAGTTCTACAGTTAACTATTTAATTTTAATAGTCAATTGTAGTTTCAATATTTTTTTTTACTAATTTTTTCTGTGTATTACACCGAGTACAGATGCTCAGGTGAATGATGAAAGATTATTTAAAAATTTTAATGTAAAAAAAAAAAAAAAATAATTGGCTGAACGAAGGGTTTAGTCCACAATTTTGTGTCGATGTTTTCCAGCAGACTCGGCTCGAGTGTTTGAAGATGAAGAATTTTAATACGATAATTAGGCCCCGCAGTCCACACGCAGGAAAGGACTCGTTAACCAGCCGATAAACGATGCTGATTTTATTTTTCACAATGAAAGAACAGAAGAAGAAAAAAATGTAATCTGTCGTCGATATCGATTTCTCCAAACTATCGTTAAGTTATCGCTGTCCTTTGGAACTTAAAATTCGTCGCAAAAAGTCGATGCCCGCATCGTGTGTCTGTGTGTGTGTGTGTGAATCCGTTGGAACTGCGTTACACTTATTCCGATTCGACAACACTGTGGTCGAATCGGTCGAAAAATAAACAATTCGTGTACGAATTCTTGTGTAGTAATGTATGTACATTATTATCACGCGTTTATGGGAGGCAAAATTTTTCGAAAAAGGAAAAAAAGATCAAAACTTTTGAGGCGTTGAGGCGAAATTTGAGTGTAGCCCATTCGCAAGGCTCGATTCTCACATACACAGAATAATTCGGACCTTCAATTCCTTTTGCCAGCACATTTGAAGTGAAATTATAAAAATTCTTCGAGTTATCGAACGTTGAAAATTTAACCAATCAGGCGACCGGTAAATTGGAAGAAAAAAAAAACGATGAGAACTTTTTGAAAAAGTTCAGTTTTTCCGTGACAAGCATAATGGCGCAAGAATCTCTGGAGGAATTACCCTATGTATTTATAGTATTTATATATGATTACAATTGCGATAATATACTTCGTCATTCTTTTATAATATAATTTTTCCTTACGTGCTAATAGAGAGAAGATTTTTTTTCTTATGATTCAGGATCCTCATGCAAAGTCACTGAAGCTTCGACTACCACTCTATATCACATCCTATATCAGAGCACGTTTCCTTCGACACACATCTCACTCAAATATATATATATATATATATTTATATATATATATACATATATTGTATGTAATATGTTTATTAATAATGTAATATAATATAGAAGAGAATCGTTAGGGGACTTTACACACGCTTTAAAAAGAATTTTAAGATTTCAAGAATTTATGAGAAACTTCAAACTGACTATGCGATTTTACTGGTTTCGTTCAAACGCTCACACTTTTCTTCTTCCCTATTTTCTCTTGTTTCACGATTTTTTTTCATATTTTATTTTAATAATATCGGTTCTCCAACAGCATGACATTTGCCTATGTTATTACCTGTTATAATTGTGTGAAATTTAGCGCAGTTCTCTATTTATATTACCTACAATGATCTCAGAAGTGCGATGGTAGACTTTTCAGGTCGTCATCGCATCTCGAAAATACGGTAATTTACGGGTAATCCAGATTACATGCTGCGCGATAAGATTTTTTTTTTTTTTTTTGGGATGCCTTAATTATTACGCGACCACTAATTACCCATTAAGTGAATTAATTTATCAGGCGATTAATTAGCCATTAACTCGATTAATCGCTTCTGCGTTATTTGGCAAAAAAAAAAAAACATACGAGTAAAGAGTTCTCTGTTAAAAGTACTCTCAGAGTCATGCACAGGTTGAGCAAAAGAGATGGATAAACGTCAACTGTTTGTCAAATGCGTTAAAAAAAATGTATTGCCAATCATCGAACCTTTATTAGTTGCATTCTCAACCCTGAACAGTCTACCATCCATATCGTACTACGGGCAAGTTAGGAAGTAGAGGAATGTTTGTGTGTCTGTTCACGATAGAGGATACTGAGACTCCAGTTTTGCACATAGAAAGCTAAACAGCGTTTTTTTTTGTCGCTGGTGTCGTTGGTTGTGTGGTTTTTTTGCATGTATGTGTGTGTGTGTTTTTTTTTGTATTTACTTCATCCTGAATGCATCCATCAGCTCGTTCGTGGCGGCATTCACGGCGGCCTGTGTCGCAGCCTGCTGTACCCTCTGCTGTATTCCACCCCCGCGACTAAACACACACCACGTACACTCAGGTTTTACTCACGATCTTAGCAATTATTATTATTATTTTTGTAATCATTAATTTAATCAAGACTTCTACATTAACACACATATAGAAAACATTACGCTCGTAGCCTCGTAAGAATTATCAAGACATTACGAAATTAGGCTCTATATAGATTAGGTCCTCATACATTTTATAAACTATTCGATAGTCAACTTGTTTTTTTTTTTTACAACAAAAAATCTTTGCGGTACATTTCGGTTAAATAAAAAAAACAAGCCCAGTGCGATGAGAATCAAGCTCTTTCGCGGGTAATTTTTAAGCGTACAATTTTGTGCGATTCGAAGAGCATCGTTTTGCGGTAATATAGCTCGGTTACATAATTTCACAGTTTATATGCAGGCACCGACATTAGTTTTAAGGTTTTTTTTTTTTGTTTTTTAATTCGAAAAAATTTGCTAAATTTTTCTTTGGCACCTCATAAGCAGACACTATTTTTGCAAGGGACCACACGATAGCGAGACAAGGACGGAAATTATAAAGTTCTCGGTTGGATGTAAATGATTTGTGGAAAATTGATCGAAATACATTGGTGTTACAGTGAATTGACGAGAAATTAAATCGGTGTGAAGGGCCCAAGTGTTTATTAAATCTTGGAAAATGTCAAGGGACGTTTTCACGTTGTGCGTGAAATTGACGGTGGCGACAGAAGGAAACAAAAATGAAACAAAATTTCGATGATTTCGATCAATTTTCCGACTTGCCACAAAACATACAGGCGAGTAAATATTTAAAAAAAAAAAATAAAACCGACGTCATTCGTACAACGAAACCCAATTTCATCTTCGGTTAAAGGTATGTTAGTGGAGATTTGAAAATTAAAGCATTGTTCATTGTATATTTGGCAATTTTTATTTTGTTATTTTCTAAAACTTGTTAGTTTTCATCATCATGTATCTTCGATAAAATATTGCGTTTGTAAGAAAGATGTCGGACTTTACACTTGTACATTATATGTCTCGTTCAATATCCTCTCGCCCGTTGATACAACGTTCTTTTTCCTGACGCTTATTCACATGCTGCGATGACTGAGTGACATTAAACGAACGAGTAAGAGACAGCTATCGATATTTGCCGGCGCTTACGATGAGTGTGAAAGCATTTCACATCACGTACGTTTTTCTACTATATTCCGTCAATTGAAATGTCATGCTGTTAGTGAGCGGGAATGCCTCAACACGCGATGCGGTTTTATTTGTGAGAAACCCAAAAACACCAGAATTCATACGATTATTATTTTTCTTCTTTTTTTTTTTTTCAATTATATTATATACAGGTATCATGTACAATTTGAGGTACGGATATTTTTCGTTAGTCATGAAAACTCATGTACAACTTTGTAGCACGGGTCTAAAGATAAATAATTATTTAAAAAAAAAGAGATGTAATTTCTTTAAAATATACAACAATATTTATCGTACTGCGGTACTTGTATACAAATTTTCCGACAGATATATATATATATATATATTTTTTTTTGATCATTGCTAGAGACAGAAATTGGACCTCGTAAAATGCATGAAATATTCAATTAAATTGTAAACATAGGCGTCGAGATGATACGAGAAATATATTCCTATGAATGAATGGATTTTTTTTTTTTTTTTTTTTTTTTTCGAGTTCTTTTAAGCCCATTCTAGAAATGCATTTGCGTCGTTTTTTTTTCTCTTCTATCCGCGATTAGAGCAGAATTACACATCTAATAATCAACAGTATTCTCGTTATGTTTAAGCCTCTGTGAGGCGGTGCTAGTTAGTAAATTGAGTAGTTGGAATTAGAGACAAGGGTGAGAGAAGATAGAGACAGTAAAGTGAGAGACGGTACAATTCTCAGCGAATACGTTCAACTCTAAATATGTTAACTAGGATAAATGCAACGTATATATACTGATTAGTTAGCGAAAGGATGGGTGTATGTTTGTGTTTTCCTGTGTGTTATATTAGTGTTTTAGTGCGTAGACTTATTGTCGGCGCCTGCAATAGAAAGTGAAGTTAGCACCAAAGCCCTTGATTACACACACGCCTTAACTCGCCTTTACTTGCGCCTGAGAATTTGTCTCGTGGCAAATTTACTATTTTCAAGAAAATAAGATGAAAATAATCCCTACGCGAATGAAAAAAAATAAATCACATTAAAACGGTATTGAAGATATAGTTTGAAAAAAATATATTTCAATTGGGTTTTCTCACGAATTAAAAAAAATATCAATATTTACTTTCCTGTTGTAGATTAATAATAACAAAAACCGTTTATAACAAATGTTTACCAAAAATAGCAAATCAACTGTGTTTTTTTTTTTTCCAAAGAAAAGTCTCTCAATTTACGAAATATTCACGATTGAATATTTATATATATATTTTCAAAATTTATGAGAAAATCGAATTTTTATCTGAAATTATATTTTTTCGTTGTATTGATCGTATTAACCTCACGAGACTGTTCACAAACAGGTTACAATTAACGACAAACAGCACATTTTCTTATGGAGTGAATGATCGACAATATAACTTGTAAACTTTGTGCATTCGAAGAATTTAGCAAATTTTCCGGTTTATTTAAATTTTCTCGATTTATTTTTGAAAGATTATTGTGTCTTTCAGGATTTAAAAGACTGCAAACAGCTTAAAAATTACGTAAAGCATGAGATAAATTCTCAAATCGCGAGTAACTGCGGGTTAGTTAATTTCTTTTATTTTTTTAACAGGGGAAAACAATGTACAGAAGCCCAGTATCGAGAACTGGGGGTTTCGTATAATTTAGTCACACAGCAAAAACCCGATGCAAATATTCTGTTAATTTTATTTCTTTTTTTTTCAAGTTTTATTCCGTAAAGTGGAATCCCCAAGCGCGCAGTGCTGGACTCGAAAACGTCTTCGCGACGTACTTGCACAGACAATCGTATTATTGTGGAAAAAGGGAGAAGAAAATTAAAAAAAAAGAAAATGTACTTACGATGGGATGAGGGGAGGTGGAAGGCCGGGTGTCCCACGGGCTGGTGGTGGTCCACCGGGTCCCGGTCGGTTGGGAATCGCCGGAGCTGGCCGTCCACCTGCTGGCACTGGTGGCGGTGCCCGCGAACTCGCCGGCGGCATCTGCTGCGGTACTCCTCGTCTCGGACCACCGGGCGACGGTGGCGATAATCTAAAACAGCAATCAGTTTCTTGTGAGTTATTTCCTTTTCTTCGTCATGAGGTTTGTACGATCGAACCTGCAAATACTGCTGCTTGAAGACGTCACAGAAAAAATAAACGAACTTTTCCGTCATTATTTTACTTCGCTATATTAATTCATTCTTAATCCGTGGATTTCCACGTTTATTATTCATTTTAGATTAATTCGAAATGTTCTTCTTTTAGGACTGAGTTTTCAGTCGTTATTTGGATATAGAGATTTTTTTTCTCTTTATTAAAGCCTTTAAAAAAATAACGCGTTCCATATCATTCTAGATGTTTTGGAGTGTTAATAAAAATTAAAATATCTGATATCTGTTTTAATTCAGTCGAAAGCTTCTAACCACTTGCAGCCATAGTACGGATTCGAAATTATCTTTTATAGTTTGTAACGCTACCAATAAGTAATTATTTATTTTAATCAATTCGTAATTCCGAACATTTGCAATAGCTCTAATATTGTTAGGAAAAATGTACCACAAGACCGATCTTAAAGTCAATCTAAGATTCGATAACAAATTTGACTGAAAATTCGGCCTTTGGTATTAGAACCGTATTCAGGAAACGTTTGCGGTGTATTCTGGTAAAGTTATTAAAAATACAAACCCACAAATTCGTTAGATTTATTCCTCAAATAAATATTTGGATTTCAAAAAATTAAAAAAAGAAAAGTGTCAATTTTTTCTGTGTCGTTCGTTTGAACGTTCGCTACCGCTTATTTCTCAAGCACTGCATAATTATTTCTGTAGTCCGTTCGTAATAAATATTAAATATTTGTTCTGTTTTTAATGAATATTATTTTTTTTTTTTTAATCTTTTATTAGAACAAATATTTCACTGATATGGAGCAGTAAATGGTTAACTTTTTACTATTATATTATTTACCACAAAATAAACATTCAGCCTCGGCGGCAAGAGAAATTTGACAGCAAAGAAGGCATGTGATAGCGAACGTATTCATTTTCAGAAAAAAAATAGAACATGCTAATATGTGCGCCTTGAATACATAACTCGCTGCTTTTCGCAATATTCAAGCGACTAACTTGGGCCTAAATGAGGGGGGGGAAAATCTAATGTGCGTAATATACATATTCAGCTGCAAAATTGGAAGGAAGTGGGCAATAGAAGAGTTTGGATTAATCTTACCCAAGACTGTGGCATTGGCGTTTGAGTGTATGTGGTTATCGCGCAGAATAAAGAGATTTTAGAAGATAAATAATTAGTAAAAGATCGAAAAAAAAAGATCGAAGAAATCGAGATTATTGTTTTAATTTACCTAGGATTTTCACCCGACGCCAACCAGTCGTTTTTCACCGGTGGAGGTACTGGCGTGGATACGGTTGCCATTGAAACGTCTCCGATTATTCGCAGGGCCTCTTTGCACGCGTGATACATGCGCAACATTTCCTCGCGTTTCTGGGCTTCCTCTGGCGACTCTTCCATCATGCTCGACTGTCAATCATTATTTATATTAATAAATCAACCGTTCAATAAAGAACTTTTTGACGTTTTGACTTTAACGAGACTAGAATAGACATACGAGGCACAGAACATTTTTAAACTACGACTGTAAACAAATTGTAAACTTTTTTTATTCATGTCTTCTTAAGAAGACTGAAGCTCTTCACACGATTCAAATTAGCGCTAAATATTAATTAACGGCAGTGAAGAGTATTTTTTTTTACAGCAGGTGTCTAATCAATGGTCATTTCTTAAGTGCTATTTTATTCCGATTTTATTAAAAAAGAATCCGTAATTTTTCACCAATTTTTATGCGACATAAGTCATTCTGATTCCTAAAAGATTTTTTACGAATTTATCAAATAAATATTTAATAGTGTCAGCAGTTTAAAAATTATATTCGTTTCTTCTTCAAGGCCTTTTTTCTCAGGTACAACTTTGAGAAAAATATCAACATTTTGTATCGTTTATGAAAAAAAAAAGTCTTACCTGGTCTCCACTTGCGTACAGATGTGCCAGGAGTTCGCCATTGATGAAATCCTTAGCATTGTTTATTATCAAATGCATGATAGTTTTGGGAACAAGATCGCGAGTCGTTTTCGTGACGATCTTCATGTACGAGTCGACGAGATTTCTTATCGTCTCAACTTGTCGTTCCAGCTGAGGATCCATCGACGACTGCCCCTCGTTGCCTCCCTAAAATCGAGATACGAATACATCATTATAATTATTATTAAATAAAAGGAGCTTCAGGAAAATTGGCAGCTACAAAAAGAAATTGTAAAAAAATTAAAGAGGAATTTCTAAAATTTCGATCGTGTACGTGTTTTTGGTGTAATTTTTACGTATTAGGTGCGAAAAAAATATGAATTATTTTCTCTCCTGTTGATCCATAGGTGTTGTATCATTGTGTCGTGAAACGTTTGTCAAATTTATTTCAACAATACAAACCTGATATCCTTCCTTCAATTGATACAAATTTTGGGACAAAAGATGCAATTTTAATATCTTTGAAGATCACAAAACGTTTCATAACTACTAGTGTTAGTTTTGTTAGGAGAAAACGGGGGCTGTGCAAACAAAACCGCGCAATCTTCGATTCGATAACTCTCTCAAATTTGGTAAATTCATTCAATTAATTCGACAAAAGTTCATTCATTTTATGATTCAAGTTTCTCAGCAGTATCACATTACCACACAATCAATCGGAACAAAACCAAGACTTAGCTGATCTATACTTTTGCTAACTCACCCGCTGCTTATCCTAAAATAAATCAAAAGAAACGAAAATGATAAGAAAGTGCTAACATGGATAGGGTGCGTCAATTAATTTCTCAACTTGAAAGGGGTTTTCTTTTTAAAAAAAATGCTCCCATCTTTTTTGGGTTATTTTAATATGAAATGATCGCGAAAACCTGGTGGAATTTCGATTTGTTTTTTTTTCATGTAATTTCATTTCTTACCTCGCCTTCTCCGTTCGCCTGTTCCGTGGATTTTTCAGGGTAGACACCGGCCCTCAGGAACGAAGCCTTCCAGGAGTCAACGTCGTCCTGAGTCTCGCAGCTTAATTCGAGCTGCTTGTAATCCTTGTAAACGTTTCGTCCCTCGGGATTGAAGAGAGCGAAGAGATGTCGTCGTGACATGAAGCTCTGCTCGAGATCGCGAAGCTTCAGCCCGTCCAACGGCAACATGTACTTCTTCTCACGTTCCTTGAAAGTAATTAAGACGATTCCGTTAAATAAATCTACAAAGCTTTTGAAGACATCAAATTTTTATATTTTTCATTATGCTTCAAAACACGTTAAAGGTAAGATAATCACCTCCTCATCCTTGAACCAAGAGATACTTTCGGACGTGAGAACGAACCAGTAGTCCCGCGATCCTCCCTTCATAATACCCAAATTGTGTATGCACATGTAGCCCTTTCGAATAACTTGATTCCCCAGAGTGTGACGTCCTGCCTTAACGGCATTTTCCGACGACTGCTGGGCGCTGCAACACAGAAGACGTTGTACTATGAAATTTCTTGTAATACTATAAAAATTTAATCTCTGTTTTTTTTGTATTTTTTTTTTTTTTTTTTTTTTTGGCTTTCAATTACTGTACACAATACATTAACGTTGCTTTCATCGCATCAAATTTGCCATCGAAATGTTATTACCCTTCACTAAAAATTCATAAGATAACATAATCATAATAATAGCAATAATGGTAAAAAATTAATAATAATAATAATAATAATAATAATAGTAATAATAATAAATCCTAGCGTCTAAGATCACTTCTGTTGTCACGCCTGGATTTGACTATGCCGTGGCAAAAAAATGAAAAAGCTTTATACACTTTTGCTCAAGGAAACTCCAATCATCGCGATGTGTAAAAAAAATGTCTATTTATAAATTCATATTATGACCCCCGAGATCACAGTTCGGAGTTAAGCTCAAGTCGCGTTATCCCAACACACCGGATGCGTCTGCAATGAAGCTTCTCGAATGAAAGAGCGCAATTTTGTTCTTTCTTCAATTACTTTGCAAGTTAAAAACAAACGGGACGCACAGTTTGCGTCGAACATATTAAAACCGAAATCAAATCAAATACTGAAAAACAATGAACTCTCATGCTAAATAGAAAGCTTAATGAAGAAGCTGTAAGAAAAGCAAAAATAATATAGTTAAAGAAAGATATTTGTATAATAATAATATTCATACTCAAGTGAAAATATACGCCTTTAAAGCGTGATAACAGAGTCAAATAATCGTTTTTTTCTTGTTTCTCTGGCTGTGTGTGTGTTTTGTGCATTGAGTATTTAAGATGCACGCATTACATTTTTTTCGTTAATAGAAGTTTTTTTTATTTCTCTTTTTTTTTTCACAACTCCGAAATATCGTGGCCCAAGCAGAACTCAAATTATCCTAGTTATTTATTAATACGTATAAGTTTCATCGCAAAATCATTGGTTACGTTCGGATAATCCCACACGTTTTAAAATCAAGGCTTTTTTTTTAGATGCACATATCAAACAATAATTACACTAGACAACTACATTTATACAAGGCAGGCATAAAAACCGCTCGTAAACTAGCCTGTGAAGCATTGTCCGGTGACTCAGTGATCGGCAGTGTCTTACTTTACTTATTTTTTTTTTTTTACACTGTGTCTAAATGTGTGCAATGAACGTTACGATGCCACGAATTTACTTCCATTAAGTTCTTACACAATAAACATGTATATATATATATTAAATACACAGATAGATACATCCTATGAAAACCGCGTTAATTAATGTTCATTACTGCCGCAACCTGGCCCGGTTTGGTCCTACAGATTGTTTTTTTTTTTCATTTCCATTTACGATGAAGCTACCCTAATTCATCAATATTGGCCTTTCGAGATACGAGGCATCGCGTAAATAGATCTTTATGTGTCGGTCTGTCAGTATTGCTCATCATTGCAAAATTTATAAATTCAATATGTCCAAAGACTCATTAATTGTTTTTTTTTTTTTTTAATTTTAAGTTCCATACGCCGTTTGGTATTGACAAAAACCCGGGCAAAGCACAAACGTGGAATTGATGAGATGAAGTGATTAAGTAAAAAACTGTTAAAATAGCGAAAAAGCATACACAAAGAAAGAGAAAATAAAAAGAAAAAAGTTTCGAAAGCAAGAGTAGGATAATAAGAATCGAAGATATAATAGATTATAGGATACAGCGAAGGTAAGAGAAAAAAAAAAGTTAAGAATGTAGTGTAAATCTCCCTTTTTCGATGTATGTTGATGCTCTTACCTTGCATTATGGCAACTGGCCGCCGCGCTGCCGGTATAATTAAATAATTGTTTTTATTCGTGAAGTACAACATAGTTGATTCATGGAAATAGAAACACAGAAAAAATAATAATGTTATGCCGAGAAGGGGGGTGGGGCAAGGCGTAAATGAAGTGCAATGATCAACGACAGAGATTTTAAGCGTAAATACACATATTTATCTTCTCTTTACTCTCATTACTGGGTTGGAAGAGTTTTCGATTAATCTTAGAACAATCAATTTCTCTTAAATTCGGATCTGTCTGTTGCTATTACGCTTTGCCCAATTTTGATTTTGTTTTATCAATGAAAGTTCTTTTCTTCTTTTTTCGTGTAATTTTATTAGACTGAATTACTGTATATCCATGACAAAGCATCTGCAAAACAACCATTGCATAAAGCTTTTGGGATCGAGATAGATTTGCAAAAGAAAAAATGAGAAAGCATTTGTTTTGTTGTTGTTGCGAACAATAACCACTGAAAGAGGCGAGAGCTTTGTGCAGTGGTTTTTACTATATTCGCTTAAGAACTGGAGCATTATGAGGAAAGTACATTAACATGGAATTACATGAAACTGAAAGAAAAGGAGTACAAAAGATGTTGTTTCCAGGTTAGTATGAAAAAAAAAATAATGCGTGAAAATGTTCATATAATCAATGTTTCTGGTCGCAGCCAAAAAACCTAGACTAATTGTTTCAATAGTATACAGTAATGGTAACGAGACAAAAAGATAAACGTTGAGGAAGAGTTAGCAGTTTAGATACCAGGTAGCAGCTAAGAATCGCCGAATTTAAGTAGTTGCAATCACCGTTACCAAACGAATTAATCGTATTCTGCGTTTCGCGGAACTCGAAACTAATTGGTAAATCAGCGGGGCATGAAAAAAGTGCCGTTTTGGAGAAAGAAATAATGCAGAAAACCCTTTAAGTTAGCTCTTTTTGGCGTTGAACAGCCGTGGCAACGGATAAAAGAAAATTAAATCTGCGAAAGGAATGTCGTAATCTTTTTTTTTTCGCAGTGATAAATTGTGCTCAACGAGAACGGTAACCCAATCGACCAGAAAACGTTTGTGTATGTTTCTGAATGAGTGGTTTTCGGTCTTGGTTACACAGAAACAATAAAACGAAAATGGCAAGTACCATGCTATGTGCTCAGCGTTGTTTGGTTTTTTTTCCCCCGGGTGTTAACCCTTTCTCTACTGACTCGATGTTTTCAAGTGGTTAGGATTCACGAAATTTTTAATTACCAGAAAGCGGTCCAAACACTCAACATTTTCAGCAGAGCAGTTGAAGGAAAATGAAGATTTGCGCCAAAAATACAGTGATACATGAGACATCGGTGATTCTCTGGATACTCGATCTGATGTCTACGTATTTTTATTTTGTTTTATTTCATTAACAGTTTCAAAAAATAGTTTGAAGAATTTTGAGTTTAAAAGTAGGTAATCATAATTTTCTCGGGATGGTAAGTTTCTAACGATTTTTCATTTCAATCCTTGAATTTACGTTGTAACGCAAATTCAACATTATTTTACTGTCTTTAATTCAATATTGTTGTAGAAACTTTAATTCTCTGTGTTTACTAGATAGATGTTGTAGAACGTGAAATATTATATGAGACATTCTCTGGAAATTCAGCCACTTCTTTTCTACCCTCTCAGATATTTTTCATAATTAGCTAGATTTAAATGATACTTGAGAATAATTTCTGTACATTTTTCTTCAGTTTCTTAAACCCAATATTTCGGATAATGCGTTTTTTTTAAAAAGTCAACGTATTTTGAAAGCCCCAAAAAGGTGGTTGGAGCGCATTACGCTACTCAAATTCGTATTAAAGAATTATATATTTTTCTTTTGTACAATATTTCATTTTTGTAAATAATTTAATCAATTTACCGCTTTAATTTCGAACATAACATAAAACTACAACTTTTATGGTGATGCGTTTTTTCTCTCTCGGTGATTCTTATGCTTTTCAAAATACGTTGACTCGACAAAAATACAGCATTTAAAATAACATTTAAGAGGGCTAAATTTTCAGATAACGATTTATAATCTCAAGTCCGAAGAGCCTCGTATTGAAAGGGTTAAACTCGGTTAATCGATTAGCCGGGATCAAAGGAATCTCTGAATAATACATGAGGGAAATGTATTTCGCGTTACACTTTTTTTTCTTTTTTTTTTCTATGAGAGGATTTTTTCTACAAGCGACCACCAACGTTCTAGGACAGTGAGAGCACGTTGTAAAAGTGTGTATGTTATGTGTATGTGCGCCGGTTTTCACACTCTGGTGCAGAAAATACAGAATTTCAGTGATACGGACTATGCATAGCTGGGTGTGCCAGGTATCAAGCGTGAGAGGATTTATCTACGTGCAAATTGTCTATCGTCTAAATGTTTTATTATCGTCATTCATCCGAAAGTGCGACTACTTGTATTTCATGATAATTGCCAAATTGTGACAATAAAATTCGGACATCACGAGATCCGACAAAATTCCCGAACAAGTATTGTTATTTCCGTTTATTGGCTTGCGACATGATACAATAATATTTTTCTTTTCTTTCTGCTAGCCACTTTCGGGATGCGAAGTCGTGTGTACAACGAAATGCTTGGTGGGGAGGGAGACACAACGGAAACGAATGTAAATGTTGATTAATGAATTAAATGCGCCGACCGTGGCGTCGTTTGAATTTTTATTAAATAAATGAATGAGAGAAGCAAACTAACGTTACTTTCGCGATTTGATAATTCCGATATACGAATATCAAAGTTCTGATATCAATTTGATTTCGTGTCAAATACTAATCTGGCATATTGTAAGTGGTATTGTCTTGGTTACGGAATCAATTTGTTTTCGAGTATGTTTTTTTTTTGTTTTTTTTTCTGTGAAAGTCGTCACTTACTTGGCGAATCCGATAAAATCTTCGTGATTCGTGTTCATATAGGCAAGCTCACAATCGACCAGGAGGACTAGTTGTTCCTTGCACATCTGTTCACGCTGCCTAATGTAAGTCGTTATTATACGCTCAGTCTCTTCTCTTAATCTAGGATAACGTGACATCTGCAACAAAAATTTATCGGGACAATTGAGATCTGTTTTAATCTGTTACTGAAAATAAAGCTACAGATCGTATCACGTGATTAACGCCAAAAAGAGTTTATAAAACAAGGATCTAGCAGAAAGATCGTACTTTTAAAAAAAAATTCCTTTTAGTATATGAAGGACAGCATAAAAAATAATCCACACAAATTTTCGGATTGTTTCGGAAATTGATATTATCATCAAAAATGTTAATCAATTGAAAGAAAAAGAAAACTGCACAGATTTTACCGTAAAAAGCTTTTGGGCGTCAATAACACGATTATCAATAAATAGGTGACTGAAATACTCACTCGATCTGTACAAATACGCACGACGTTGCTTAGTTCCTGTACGACTAGGTCCGTACACTTCAGACTCGGTTCTTTGAGACGATTTATTTGTTTCTTAACTATAGCTTCGAAGGCCATATCAGGAGTGAAAAGACCAACCCTGATACCTGTAGTAGACACATGTATATATTTTTTAGTTAACAACGAAACACTATAATAATAAATTTTCCTGTTTTTCTTCACTGACCGTGAATATTTCTGATTGCAAAAGCGATTTCTCTACGTAGCTCTTTCTCGTCGAATTCCATCTTAACGATTTCGAAGGGGAAACGCTCGTGAAATAATCTGTTAATCTTCGCACCACCACTGAGCTCCATCGTATTGATCTGAGCTGAGCCAGAGCCTTCGATTGTTCTTTCGAAATCTGATTGCAGAGACTGGATCATCCTTTAAAGAATTTTTACGGTTAGCGTGTTAAAGACGTTACAAAAGTACACTCGTAAGAGGCCGAGGTTCAATCGTTAGTTGCATGGGTAGAGAGCCTTTTAATTCGTAATATGTAATCACTCGATTAAATAGATGCATCGATTGTGGTCACTGGCCTGTTGCGTTTCATTTTATTTTACATTTTAATTCAACATCGGATTTCCAACAGTTTTCCCTCTCTCTAAGTGCACACATCGCTTTGTTTCCATTTTGCTTTAATTATTTTTCACGAAAACAAATTTCGTGAAAAGCGTATCAACAATTTTCGTACAAAGTTAAATTGTGAAACCAGATTGACCGGAAAACCGTTCCATCTATCGTACAAACGGGGTGAAACTTGCATTACGAAACTATGTTAATAGAAACCAGAGCCCAATAACTCATCGCCTACGCATCCACGCTAGTATTGCACACATTAATCAATGAGTAGAATTAACGTTTAAATCATATACATATTAAAAAAGTCGCGCAACTAACAATTTTATAATTTCACGCAGCACACAAATGAGTTATCAGCAATTTTTAATGCGTTACCTACATATATAATTGTACAGATCTGAAAAACAAACAAAAAAATAATAATGACAAAAATTTCGAGGTCTCTCCACCCATGACAAATTTTAAGTTCAATATACTTTGTCGTGGTATGTCAACTTGAAGCGGACGTGTAATGTCCGTGAAATTGCGCAAGTCAATGACGAGCAAAGTTTAGTAATTAAATCGTCGCGTAAATTTATTATCACGAATAACAGGGATTGTATGACAGAGTATGTCGCGATCATCAAAGGTAATGATTTAAAAAAAAAAAGAAAAAAAACCAAAGATATCTCGTATTTTATTATCATGACGTAGGTATCGGACTTACTGTAGCATAGCTTTAGTTTTGATGGCTGGATCGTCGGGCCTGAAGTGTTTGTACTGTTCGACATCTTTCTCGAGTGTGAGCAGCTGCTTTTGTAACCTGTCACGTAGGGCAGGTAGGGTGTCTCTTATGTGGTTCGTTAGTTGTTGATTGAGAACGCGTTGTAAATATGGCGTTCCCAGTCTGTCTGCTAGATGCCGATACGACGGATGACTGAAAGTTCGAAACAAGTATCGAAGTTTACATTGCGTCTTATAACGTGACCCAATTACTCGTTAGTCACGAAGAAATATTTCATAAAATAAGCGCCTCCGCTCATTTTCCGTAACCGTATGGTCTGACTAACTTCACTATAAATTGTATTAGCGTCAAGACCTATATAGTCGTAACGATCCAAAGCGAAGATATCGGTTTCAATTACCTGAGGAAAAACTTTCGTTCAGCTGCCAATGCATTTTTGATATCTTTACGACCCTCGATATCCCTCTGGCTTCTGTTTACTACACCTATGTAGCCTCTGCGTAGAGGCAATAACTTATTCTCTAAGATGTCCCTGGCGTCGGTACCGTCATCCATAAGATCCAGCTTAGTAATGACACCGATGGTGCGCACACCTTGCGAGAATTAAAAGAAAATCTCATTGTCATTTTTCGCTTCTTTGCGATTGGTGACAATTCACCGGCACGTATTTAGGCGCAAAAGTTTGGGAAATTATCGCGAGATAAATGTATCCACAAAGAATTAGAAACAGCGTGAAATAAGCTTATCCGTATTGTAAGTGCTGGTTTGTAGCAATATTACACTTTTTTGTTATATTGCTGATGGGAACATTTATTCACAAAAATAAAAGGGGGTACTCGCAATTTTTTTTATTTCGGTTAAAATTCAACAGCACAACTTACCTTGTGGATCAACCTCCTTGGCAAGTTTCAGTGCATCACTGTTAGCAAGATCAGTATTCGCAGGAGTTACGGCCAATATGAGACAATTTTCCTTTTTGATAAATTGAAATATCATTCCTTTGATCTGGGCCTCGATATCAACCGGCTGATCACCGATCGGCACTTTCGTCAGACCGGGCAAATCGATCAGTGTCAGATTGAGAACTGCAAACAATTTTGTAAGTGTTCTGTTTTCTTTTTCTTCTTTTCTTTATGTCACTAAAATAAGATTTTAAAGGAGGATACTAAAGACTCACCATTCGGTGAATATACCCTCAAATTGATAGGTATGTTGGATATTCCTTTGTTGCTTCCTGTAATTCGATCGGTTTCCGCTTCGATTTCCTTTCTGACTTCATCGAAGTCTACAAATTTCTTTCCCTTGCAATGGAGAAACTCGGCGGATTCTGCAAAGCGTGGAGAAATAAAAAATTGCGGAATTAAATATTTTAAATTGTCGAAATTCGTTCTCCTTCATAAAAGAAACTTTGTTTTATTGAAAAAAATATATATTGAAGTATTTTTAATGTATAATCAAATATAAAAATATAATTTATTATACATTAAAACTATTTGGAATGCAAAAAAAAACATTCGAATGTATGTGTGCTGGACCTTCAAAATATGAATCCCGGAAACAAGAACCTCGATTTTATTTTATTTATTATCTCCATCGGTATTTATTCGTGATAAACTTTTTCACACTGCATTCATTGTGAGACAGTTTAAGTTGATCAACATTTTTTCTCACAGAGATGGCTTTGCAAAGCATGAAAAATAATGAGAATGCAAGAATCTACTTTACATCCTTTTTTCTGATGTACAGCATGCATCCGCATATTTTAACCGATGGGGACTTTGATTCAATTTGCGATCTTCATCCCATATTTAATGTATCCCTACGTCCCTACGAGTTTAAATAGTGAGAACGCGAAATTATGGTAACCAGTTAAAACATGGAATCGATTAAAATATAACAACCTAAATTACGGGGGACTCCCACTCTACATCGCCGTATTCATTTGGGGTGTAGCTACACGTTCCACCCGCCCTTCGGTATGACCCAATTTTTCGTCCAATCGAATAATGATAAGTATGTTTTTGTTGGAAAAAAGTTCATTGGCATACTTTGTTCCAAATTTCGTGAGCCAACGGAGTTCATAAACCTCCGGACGCAAGCTGCATCGTAATCAAGGTTGAGCTTATCGTTTACTCGGGTAGAGACAGGATGCGAGATAACTTAATGAGTGATAATTGAGAGTCCGACGAGAAAACACACGTTTCACGATGCGAGGAATTCTGGAAAATATATGAATGTCGCTCTGTCCGTCGTTGGAAATAAAAAGGCAGAGTGTGAACTTGGCTCATCTAATTTATTTCAAATTAGCTACATCGATACGATTAAAAAGGTAAATTTATATGAATTGAGAGTGAAGGACGTGTGGCTTTAATATGAGGTACAACGTAGGGTACAACGGCGCGGCGATCATATTTCTTGACCGTGACAATGCGTTGGAGTCAGCCGCTGGGGCTTCATGATTAATCATCGATCGGTCTATATCTACTCTTTTTTTTTTCTAGAGTATTCTTACATTTTTCTATGATAACACAAGGATAAGATTTTATTGTCGATAAGCCTGAACACAAAGACGTATTAAATTCATATGATTTTCGTTCTTTTGACTTACCAGTATTGCTGTTGATTAGCTGCAAAATTAGTGGTCTTCTCGTCACGATTCCCGAACCTCTCGGCAAGAAGTCCCTGTAAAACAATGATTGAGATTTAATAAAAAACCATTTTTACAGTTTCTTTTGGAATTGTGTATATTTTTTAATAATTTTTGTCAAGCAACAAGATCAAGACAAGTTTTCCTTCATTAAGATTAGATAAATATTCTTTTTTATCAGCTAGATGCTCTAAGAAAATGTGATTGTGTAAAAATATATATATTTATATTTTATGTTGAAATTTAGTGTATTTTTCATTTCTTAAATGGTAATATTCAAATAGTTCATATAATTTCTCTAGCCAAAATATTCAGAGGAGTGTAGTATAAAAATGTTACTTTTAAGATAAGATATTACAGAATGAAGCTTCATATTTGTAGTAGAAAAATTAGCAACCATATTCAATTTTTAATCATTTTTTCTAAGTGCTCAGATAGTTAAAGACAAAGCAAATCATTTGCAAACATTTGAATAAGAGATAAGAATAATTGATGTCGTTCCAAATTCTTATAAAACATTGTACAAGTGTGCATTTATATAACATTGGTTGATAATTCCTAGGAACATTTCCGCAGTACAATCAGGGAAATGATGTATTGGGAGATCATCAAGATAGATTCAACAATTTAATAGGTGAGACCAGAGAGCTGGGCAATGAAAAAAAAAAAAAAAAAAGATAGTGATGTCATAACGATGTATATTCTTGGGAGGAAGAGTTGCCAGTGTTGTGATGTCATTGGAGTCTTTAAGTGCAGCAACATATGACGACACAGCAATGCTGCAGTCATTTATAGTTTACATTCTTCGTTCTAAGGTAACTTTAACTTGGTACTTTATTGATTATCCAAAACATGTGTACATGTAATTGGATCTCGATCATTCCATTGCAATAAAAACTCTTCATATGCTTGATGCCATACATTGAGCAAAATACAATATGTGAAATCGCTTGACACAGGTGTAAAATTACTTCTGAAATAACTCTTCGACCACCTTAGTGCCACCTTTAAAAGTATACCTTTTTCACTTGCATTATGAAAAAGCACAGAAAACAAGCGGCAGAGCATAAAGGTTGAATATGAAAGGAAGAAAAAATTAACAGGTATGGAAATCAATCACATACAATTAAGCGGAAGAATGAATTGGAATAAAATTCTATAAAAAGAAGAAACTAATACAGCAAAATAACCAGAAATCAAAAACTTGGATATAATCTAGGTAGATAATTTTTAATAGTGAGAAATTTGAAAATTCAGAATGAATGAATGACAATGATAGATTTAATAATTGAAAATAGAGAATGGTGAAAGAGGGAGACTTTCATTATGACTGAACACTTTTTTTTTTCTCTGTGTAATCTTAATTACCATATAAATACAGATGTAACACGTTTAAAACTTGCTTTCTATAAACTGTAATAATAATAATAATAATAATAAATATTAATGGTGAAAAAATTGTTGCAAAAGTTTAAATTTCTTTTTCAATTTCCGCTAAAGGTTTGATCGTTGCATGTCTATAGAATTCACAGAAAATACCAGAGTCCCCAGGATCCAGACAAAACAATTGCAGTTTGCATGACTGTGCGGTAAACATAGTAGATACAACTTAAGATGAGTAATAATTAGCCAGCTCAGGGAGAATCCCAAGAATTCATTTAGAAGAGTTTAGACGACTGTAAATTTGGATTAGCAGAATAATCAGGATTTCCAAGTGACATTCGAATAAATTATATGCAAATTATGTTGCAAAGTTTAAAGCTTAACCAAAAGCAATAAAATATGCAATAAACTGTAAGATAAATACTTATGTATTCTTAGGGAAACTGTTAACGCCCCAAAGGATATTATTAAAATGGTCTAAAATTACTACTACTACTAACATTTTTGAGAAGGATTTAATTCTTATAAACATATTGTCAAAATTCTTTAAATATACATGAATATAAGAATTTTTGTGGTATGTGCATAACTGCAATAATGGTAGATAATGAATAATAACCAAAAATTTAGAAATTCAGAATGAATGAATGATAATGATAGGTTTAGGGATTGTTCTCTTTTGGTAGCAGGTGGGAGTTTCATTATGAATGAATATATTTTTCTTCATGTAATCTCATTCAAATGCAGATGAAACAAGATTCAAACTTTTTTTTTATAAACTGTAATAATAATAATAATAATAATAATAATAAATATTATTGATGAAAAACTTGTTACATAAGTCTTTTTTTAATTCTTTTTTTTCCATTCCTACAAAGGGTCAATCTTTGCATATTTAAAAAATGTACAAAAAATTCCAGAATCCCGAGTGTCCAGACAAAACAATAGCAGTTTGCATAAATTCATTCAGAAAAAAAATTCGGACAATCGTATATTCGTCTTATGCGAATAACTTGGATATCCCAGCGACGTTTAAATAAAACCATGTGTAAATCGTGTTACAGAGCTACATATATATCGCGTGATAATACCGGAGTGTCATCAATATGGGCAAACGGTAGTTATCGAATAGCGTTTGACAGGCCACGAGTGGGCGCCGTGACGTCACGTCGAAATCAGCGAGTGATATTGTCCGTTGAGCGAGTGAGAATAAAACTCGTAAAAGTGGGGTTTTAGTCCCCTCTTCGTTCGAAAAGAAAACGGCAATCATTATTTCTCGTTCCGCGGAGAGTAAAGAAAAATGATTAATTAAAAGAAAGCCCGACATTTTTCGTAGTAAAGTAGCAGAGAGCTGTCAGATCGATGCTATCGATCTGCGAGGCTGTGATAGCGTAGAAACTGGTTCATCGGCGCGGCAGAGTATAATATAAGCGACGTAGAGTAGAGCTACAGAGCATTTCTCGCCACGCCTTGAATTTAACCCGTACTCTTGAGGATTTGAAAATTTAAAAAAAAAATGATATATAAGATTATCAAGAATGGCGGCATACAAGACGTCAAAGAGGGGGTGGTGAAGGGTTGACTTAGTGAAAAAAAAACAGGGAAGAGTGTATCGTCGATAAAGACGGGGAACAAAAAAAAAGATGTTACTTACTTGCCGACGAAATTTTCGAGTACAGAACTTTTTCCCGCACTCTGACCACCGACGACAGCGATCTGCGGTAGATCGAGTTGCATAGCGACTCCAAGCTGCGTGAATGCATCCTGGAGTTTGTTCACGATTGGAATGAGTTGCTCCATTCCCGTATTTCCTGCCATTTTTATTTAGGAAATTTTTGCCTTGCGGCTTTTCTCTCCTTTTTATTTTAAAACCACGAAGAACAACACCTCTCGCAGCACACCGTACACCGTTTTTATAATATATATATATATATTATACTTTTCCACCTCGGAGAGCCTTCCGACTGCGTTGCGTTTCGTGGGCAACACCGAACTGCCACCACCTACTATCAACGGTAGGGGTAGCTCAACGTTATTACACGACTGTTGGCGAATAGCTCCCCTATTCGTGCTTTGAGAATCTCTCTCTTCGCCTACCAAAATGGCCGATTTTTGCGACACACGCGCTACATACACAAGTGCTTTCACCGCATTTTCTTTTCGTTTGTAATACTTTAGTTACGCACTTATTATGAGATCCACGCGAAATACGAGGATGATCCTGTCGTGCGCGACAGTTACGGTCGGTTCGTGTGATTCAACGATCTTAAATGAGATCCACACCACCTCGCCGGAGGATTGCGGGACGTAACGTTTTAATCGATAATCGAAGCGTGCGCAGTGTGACCGTTCCGTATACTACTCTCTGCTGCCTCTGCTGACCCACTTTTCTCCTCTACTGCTGAGAGATAAAATCCATATCGTTGTATAGAGCTACTAACATTCGAAGAGTCTTTGTTGTATAGTACATTTTTTTTTCTCTCGCTAGAATCGGCTTTTCACCGTTAGGCTAATGAAATACTACTCGAGTATTCAGCCAGCCTTATCGCCAAGTATCTCGATTATTTGTTCGTGGCTGCTAATTGGTTGTCGGGCGGTTCAATTGAATCATGGCGGTTTTTTTGTTGTAATTATTTCAGGACAAATTTCCGTGGCCATTAGAAAAAAAATACTATTGCTAGGGTATGTTTAAGTTACTAGAAACTATGGGGCGGGTTTTCAAATGTAGTAGCAGTTAGGCTTTAATGTGTAAGTGCAGCAACATGTGACAAAAAAAACTCTGTCGGTAACTAAAATGGTTTACCTGTTTTCTCAAAGATTGTTGATAATTCGTGAAAAAACTGAGAACAACTAACACCAGAATCATTATGCCGAGTTGATCGATCTCCGTGTTTCTCTAAAAGATCAATCAGCTCACAAAGACCTGGCAAAGAACTTTTGTTACCGACCGAACTTTTTTAACGCGGTTTCACCTCACAGTTAATGTGACACCTCGACGAGTGCGAGAGAGATAAAGCTATTCTTGCGATTCCGAATTTCTCCGTCATCGCTGATCTTTTGGATAAAAAACAAGAAAGTTGTCTTTTATCCAAAAAAAGTCGTCGCACAATCGTTAGACGTAAAGTGACACATTCTCCCTCCTGCCGTCCCTTGCTCAGTCGGTATCAAAAACTGTAATCCAATCTAGTCAGAACCGGTTTATTTCTCCGGCAAACACAATTTAGGATCCACTGCGTCGTAGATAAACGAAGTGAAACCGAATTTACTTTTGTTAAAAATATTAACCAGCTCCGAGTAATTGTGATTACAGTTTTTTATATCCATTGCATTTTTTAAACTTTTATTCTCACATCTTAGGATAATATAAAATCAAACTTTGTTATTAATATTGATTAATCCTACAAGAACGAAAATATATATATATCCTCGTCCAAAAATTAAGTAACCAAAAAACATAAAAATATTTAGTGAATAAAAGCTTGGTATCGGGTTACCTATCTGTATAAAAATTGGATTCGTGGAATAACTACAAACAAATGTGGGGGGCGGGGGGAGGTATGAGCGCTAACATACATAAGCGCTAATACGTTCTGCGCAGGTGCAACAAATTCTGTTTTTTCGCTTGCGTTGACGTCAGATTTTTCTTTACGTTAGAGAACGCGCGTGTTGTGCCCACTACAACGAAACGTTTGATTTTATTCTCAAAGTTTTTTGCATATTGGTAGATTAATAATTCTTGTTAGACGTTGAAAAAAAATCGACAGTTGTCTCTATGTGGCCGTTAGCGTAGAATTACTTTGAGACGTTCACTGCGTGGAGCGTCGTGAGGCCGAGGGCCCACCTTGCGTTCGTTGGGACTTTTTCTCCCAAAATCAACGAAACATGGAGTCCCAAGATACGGAGGGTGCTGACGGAGGTAACAAATCATTTGTCTCGATCTTATCGCTGATTCATTGTATTATCGAATGAATTAAATACGTTTCAGGCCCGAGTTGGCAAAAAAAAAAAGTACAAATTCCTAAGACAAACACTACAATGTTTTCGAAAGCAGCTAACCTAATCGTGGTACGATGATGCTTGGAAAATACGATTTACAATTGCATAATTTGTTTACATTATTTGTTTTCTTGTCGTCGCCGTTGAAAGTATCTGATTTTCTGATTTTTATACAAACAGTATGCAAAGTGCATAAAAGTGCGTTTGCTATTTTTGTTTTTGTATAATTTTTTTGTACTTATTCAGGCTCGCCATGGAACAACTCGAGCGGCTGCGAGGACGATCGCAGGTCCAATCAGAAGGAGGGCAAAAAGTCAAACGTGCTGCCCCTGTGGGGTAACGAAAGGACCATGAATTTAAATCCATTGATATTAACAAATATACAATCCTCGCACTACTTTAAAGTTAATCTATACGAGCTAAAGACGTATCACGAAGTCATAGATGAGATTTACTACAAGGTCTCGCATTTGGAACCATGGGAGAAAGGCAGCAGGAAAACAGCAGGACAGACTGGCATGTGCGGAGGCGTGAGTATGTTTTATGGATAGCGAGAAAAATTGACTTTTGTTAAAGTTAAAAGATTGTATGATATGCGTATCTCTGCTGTTGTAATTTATATGAATAGTAACAACTGTCATTTATTAGCAAGATCGATAATGTTGTGGCATACAAGACATTTCATACCAATTCAGCCACCAAAATTTTTTTTTTTTTTAAATTCTTGAAAAATTTCTAACAATCACGTTCACTGGTTCAAATAGGTACGAAAAAGTATGAAATTAAAACAAGAAAATTCAGGTTGAATTCTGCCAATTTTTTCAATTTTAATTTAGTCTTTAATATCTCGGAATCGATTAATCATATTGACATGAAATTTATTCAGGATGGTGTAACTTTAAGCCACATTTTACGGCAATTTCAATGAAAATATTTGTTTTATCGGAAGGACTATATTTAGAAATTATGAGAATTTTTTTTTTTGAATGCCTCATATACATTTTTATGGTATACAGAATGTTGCGCAAATCATACAAAGAGAAGTGGTTTACAGAGCGGAAGATTGGAGTGGTTTACTTTAGTGAAATCAATGTTACAGTTTTGTAATTCTTTATGCATTAAAGAGGGTGGATAGTAATAATAATAGTAATAATAGTTCAATATTTAATGCCACTCTCAAGAATTATACTGAAAATGTTAATAATCCTCTAAAACAGATCTTCTATATGTAAATAGAAGATCGGTTAAAAGACAAAAGTACTGACAAAATATTTTTTTTCTTAACAAGGTTGCAGTTGTTCATATTGGTTCAATTAATTTTCTGATAAATCTATTTCTATAAATGTTTCACTGTGGTCAATCAATTTATAAAACTTCGAAACTAAAAAAAATTAATTGATTTGACACTTTTGAAGCTCTCCAACCTCCCAACAAGGGCTTCTTAATCACTAGAAATAAATGAAATAAATTTAAAAAATACAGGTTCTATAAGAAATTAAACTGTTTTCAAATCTTACGGTGTTTTAAGTCTTTAAAGTTACAGGCTCACTTTTTAAATGCAATCTTTTCATAATTAAAAAAAGATTGTTAACAACTCTAGTCTAATTGTGCATATTTTATAGTTTTGTATTTTAGTTAAACACCCTCGCTTTTACAAATTTACAGAATAGCATGCCCTTGGTCAATACTTGTTGTTGTAACGCGAGCGAGTGTTTGACTGACATAGTTGGTTGTAAATTCAGCGGTTCATTCAGGTACGCGGTGTTGGAGCTGGAGGAATCGTCTCAACGGCTTATTGTCTCCTGTACAAGCTGTTCACTCTCAGGTTAACTAGGAAGCAATTGAATGGTCTCATAAATCATCCAGATTCACCTTACATCAGAGCACTTGGATTTATGTACATTAGGTAAGCTTTTAGCTCACTTATCACTGTCTTTTTACCAATTCTACATAATTAATAAATCGCTAATTTTCATAATTTAATTAATAAACATTGATTTCTTATTGAATACAAGTTTTTTCTTTTTTTATAAAGGTACACCCAACCGCCTGCGGACTTATTTACCTGGTACGACGAGTATCTCGAGGACGAGGAAGAGATGGACGTGAAAGCGGGTGGTGGTCAAGTGATGAAACTCGGCGATATATTGAAACAGTTCCTCACGAAGCTCGAGTGGTTTTCGACATTATTCCCAAGGATACCAGTGCCTATCCAAAAAGATTTAGAGCACCGTTTGGGCGAGAGATTTCCCCAACAGACGGCAAACGCGAGAAACGCAAAGCCCCCGATAACGTTAAATAATCACGCGGGAAAATACAGTAACAACGGTGGAGGCGGAAACACGGGACGCAAAGACAATGGAAACGCACCATCAACGAGGAATCAGCAGCAACCGCGTCATATAGCGGACGGCGAGGCACAGTGGGGCGAGGCCGAGCGAACGAGCCAGTGGCGAGCCAGGTGCGTCTACGTGGTATGAATACAATCACGATACTAATTATTAATCAATTGATGGCATATTAGCACCGAAAAATATTTCAATTTTATCGAAAATAAAGTATAAAAGTAAGCTGCATATATGCATTAAATCTTCGATTACATATTTCAAGTATGACATTTTTTTATTGAACAAATTTGAAATTTGTCTGATGAATTCTTTTTTTTTGCAAAAAATAATTTTACACGATAAAAAATTATACTGAAAATTATTGTTCGGTTTTTTGTAAACTCCGAAAGTCGCTAAAACGTTTTTGCAACTTCACTAGCATTGAACATGATTTCTTGTTACTTTTGCCTCTTTTTTTTCTGCGACATTTACCGCCAACACCGATTCCCCGCTTCAACCACCAGCATTTATCTATCGAAGCTTTCTCGTTGAATTGTCACGTTACAGATCCGACGAGGATCGCGGTAAGGAGAAGTACAGAGAGAGAGATCGTGAGAGACAACGACCGAGGGAACGCGGAGAACGTGAACCTCGCAGAGAGAAGGACAAGGAGAGAGACAGACACTGCAGGCGGTCGAGCAGTCGTGAGAGAAGTCGAAGGCAACGTGAATACAGGAGTCGCAGCAGGGACAGGACACATCGGGATCGAAGCAGAGATCATAATAGAGACAAGGATCGTCATCGAGATCGGTAGTGCATCGCGTAAATTAAATACCTGATTGAGAAGCGGTACAGAAAACATGTTGAAACAATTATTTTCGCAATTCCAAAAAAAAAATTCAGCAGAATTTCTTTTCCAAAATATTTTTACAGACCTACCGCAAAATGTATGCTACAGAAAGGAGCCTAAAGCCTAGCGGTACGACGCAGGCATTTAATCGTTCCTTTACATATCGTATTATAATCGATAGCGTGCGAAAAGCCGACGAAATCCTTACAAATTTTCGCAATATTTAGCATAATTTGTATAATTTCCCTGAAGTATCTCACAACACCAAAAGATTGATAATTTAACGTGATTATAGTAGAAAATTCTAGTAAACATAATATTGGCATGATACTAAGTGATAATAGAGGGAGTCTTATTTACGATCGCAAAACGTATTTTTGTAACTATTTCTAACACACCGGTGGGAGTAAGATTTTTGCTCTAATGTATGCGCTGTGCGTCAGATCGTCATTCCTTTCCGTATGCGATTGTTAGCCCCCATATGTCTAATAATACAGAAAATATTATAATCACAACGCTATGTTTTCCTACCAACATGGTCAATTGCCCTACAATTCTTTTTTTTTGGATTATTTATATCGTGCTCTAGTAATCACTCGTTTTTAATTTAATGATTTTTGTCGCAAGATTTTTTAAACTATTGGTTTTGCAAACTTAGTGACACTTGCATGTAAATCATGTCAATTAAAAAAAAAAATTTACTTGACAAATTTGTTTATTTTTGGATGAAGTTCAACAAAAACGTATCTCTTGGGGAATTGCCTTTAATCTGTTAATTTTTATGTAAATCGGTCCTTAAAATAGTTTTTCGGAGCCCTGGACGCATGCGGTAATAAATATCACACTTTTTTGCGGTAAATTAATTACTAGTGAGTAAAACTTTGTAAACATAATATAAAAGATTTAGCACTAATTTTGACTAGCAGAAAGAGCAACTTCTTTAACTCAGCAATAGAAATTTACTCTAAAAAATCTGTGTTAAAATCCTCATTTTCCATACATCCAAATTTATTATTTTTTCACAGTGAAGCTATACATAGTTATTGTCATATAGGCAAGAATATAATTCATCTGCAATCATTACAGACGGTTTCACACTACCATTTCTGTGCCGTGGGCTTCCAAATAAAATAAACAAATTAAGTGTCAAACATTAAAAATTCGTTCTGCTTGCAACTGTTCACAGACGAAGCTCGCCCTTCGACTATGCAGCAGAATTGGCGCGCGAGAAGGAACGACAACGAAGAGATTGACAAGTCTTAAGTTTAAAAGATATTTGTACAACTGTACCTAATAATTGAGATGAAGAATATAACAAAAAAAAAAACAAAAAAACAAAAAAAGAAACAAAAACGTTAAGAAATAATCGCAACACAGAGCGTCACACAAAACAGAAACAAACCAACAATTTAGAACCGAGCCATTCAACACACGACTGCATTCTACGGAAGTGGTACTCCAGGAAGGGGTATTAGCCTAAAGTTAGTTCAACTATAATATTAATTAATTAATGATTCATCATGTAGTTTACATGTTTTTATAAAATAAATTCATGACCGTAATTCAGACGTTTTTTTTCCTCCGTTTTTCAAAATTTGCTCTCCGCGACGAGAATTTCCCTGTGGATATTCGATTTGCGCTTGTCCGCCAGCGAAAATCGAAAACCCCCTTTGCCAAGTATTGATTTCTAGCGAATAAGCTATGCTCCTCCGCTCCTTTTAATTTCGTTAAAATACGTATCTAATAAATCCCGCACAAATGTTGCTATTCTCAACTCGATATTCTGATGTCCTAAAATGCATTAGCTCTATGCAATTAAGTAAATTGTATAAATAAATTTGGCCTTTAGTGCGGCCGCCCGGATCCTCGGGAATAATCGGAGAATAATAAAAATGGCGGCGATGAGTTGCCGCCGAGTGTATCAACGGCGGAGATTGAGTCGGTGTTGAGTGAATCATGAGAGCCCGTTGGAACTTCAGATGACAGCGAAGAAAGGCCAATTGCTGAAAGGTAAATTGTCGAAATTTTCATTAGATTTTGATGTGATTTTTTTCGTCGCCAATGGCAGATCGTTGAAAGTCGTTTATTATGTTTATCTTATGACGTTCCGTTGCCAGCAGTATTCATCCCTTCTCCTTGCTTAAAGGTCCAGTTAAACTGGGTTTATCTCGTCTATAAATCTGTGTATATATATATTCGTTATCTGCTTATAGATGATTGGCCGGCGCTGCGCGCTCTTCGCGCTCGGCGGGTTTTTGATTCTCGTCCTCACCGTCAATATTTATTTCATCCGCATGATCGTCGAGAGTTCGCCAGAAAAAACCGACTCAAGAAATATGCCAGTTTCCGACGACAAGACCAACGACGAACAAACTGCCGTTAAACCCAACGAGAACAATCGCACTGTGAAAAAATCTGTCGCTACCGAAATGGAGGAAAAAATCAAAGCGGAGATGAGACTTTTGCCGTCGAAATACTTTAAGAGAAACTCGAGTTACGCTGTTTTGCTCGATCGATTGCTCACCGAACTCAAAACTATGCCTAATGTTCAGGATGATATTTGGAGCATACCTAGTAATAATGTTAGTATATTACGATGTAGATGTTGATTTTCATTTTTCGCTGTTTGGGTAGCACATAACATATTTATAGTGATGTAGTGGATCTTCAAGATCACAGTTAAATTTCCTTAAGTACTATATTTATTTAATAATGTTTTTTAAATTAATTTAATTGTTTTTCTGCATTTACATAATATTTACAGCATTAGTATAATTTTTAAAGACCTAATTTTATATTTATCTTAGAAAGCTGATATAAATCTACTTAAATTTTTTGTGTTCAGACGTTTTACTTCTGTAATTCATAGTTTGCGAGTAGTTTGAATTAAAAATACAGCATTTTTTGAAGATTATATTTTTTTACACATGTCTTTATCTTTATATTAATGATATCTTAACTTTGATATGTTTATGAATTTAAAAAAATGGGTTTTGCACATTCAGTTTTACCAGTTCGGTCATTCAATAATTGCGAGACTAGACTTTTTTTTTTCATGGCTCACACTTTTGCATATTGCGATAATTATTAATATTTCAGTGGCCCGATGCTCACCAGCTGCTGCCACCGGCTGCTCCAGAATTGGGAACGATCTTGGATGCCTTGAGAAGAGCAAAAGTAGCAAGAGCAGACAATGCCCCCGTGGGTACTCAGTTAAAACTGATGCTAACTTTGGAGCAAGGCGTTAAGGCGATGTTCAAGCCTCAATGGTACTCTAGGGATACCGTTCTCGATGGTCCCGTTTATTATGGAAAAGACAGACATAACGCAGAAGTAGTCGCTTTCCATTTATCTTCGTTGTTATCGTTGAGAAGAGTTCCTCTTACAGTAATAAGAAAATGTACGAATCAGTTTTTTTTATCCCTCTAAGTCCCGTTTTTAAATTTCTAAAGTTTTTGAAACAAAAAAAAAATTGGATATTTGATTAAAACTGATAAAAGCATTATGAACAAACAGATGCGTTTTCATTTTTTTTTCTTTTTTTTTTTTCAGTGAATCTTTCGGAAGAGGTAAGGAGCCGCGCGACACCACAATTATACGCGACACTTTATCAAGAAACAAACAATACTTGCCTATACGGAGTTTGCCACTATTGTTCACCGGCCGATCCGGTTTGCGGTGTCGGCGATATTCTAGAAGGTGCCCTTATACTTTGGCTACCATCTTATCTGAAATTAACGAAGCATCGTCATCCCTGGCAACGAACGTACAAACGAAACAAGTTTGCCCTTTGGGAAACGGATCCAAATTATTGCGACCGGGTAAATGCATTATTTGTGATATTTACGTTTGAAATTTTTATTGAAAAACATACGGTTTATGGTGTATCTTATCAATTTATACACAATTCATTAAAAGTTTAAAAAATCGAACTTTGATTAATTAACAGATAATTTTGCTGTCGGATTATAATTTTTATAACCTTTGACATTTGATAACCGTTTTTTTTTTATTTTTCACGATAATTGCATAGAATTCAATACGTTTTTGTATAAATCCAAGTTATTTAATGGATTTTTGTTCATAGGTGAAAGAGAGTAAGACTTACGCGCCGCAGGCTTCCAGTAGGCTCCTCGATCTGGTTGATACCGCTGTCTTCGATTTTTTGATGGACAACGGCGATCGTCATCATTACGAGCTGCCGCAAAATATTTTTCACAACCCCGCGGTATTGCTGATCGACAATGGGAAGAGTCTTGCGAATCCCGACGTCGATCATATCGATATTTTAGCGCCTCTCTACCAGTGCTGCATGTTAGTAAATACTTAATAATTTGATGGCGTGAAAGTTATCAACGTTAAACACAAAAAGCAAACAGAAAAGCTTAAACATTGCTTTTCTGTTTGCTATGACATCAGAGAATGTACAGAAATTATTTTGCTTCGTTTTAATGTGCGGCAAACTTTTGATGGTTCTGAAACAATGAAAAGCAATAGTTACGATTTTTATCTGATTCTGTGGAGGATTCACGTTAGCGAAAATATATTTTATAGTCGACAATTGTGAATTCTCGATTTTTCTTTCAGGATTCACAAAACCACATGGGATCGACTGAGGCTAATGAGTGGCGGAGCTCTTAGTCTGTCGTTGGGCCGAATTTTGGCTCACGAAGCGGCAATGGCTGATGTTCATCCTCTCGCGACTGAGGATCATTTGAGTGCCATGGACCGAAGACTACTCATTATTTATGCAGTCGTTGAATATTGTTTGAAGCAGAAAAAATACGCCTCCAATGTCATACTAGATCATCGATAATAAGCCAACGTTACGATGTACTATGAATAATAAAATACGGCAACTAACCATGTTGACTTTCACGAAGTTATACTGACGAAATAAAATGCACTGTCGTCACTCGCGTATAAGTAGATTAAATAAAATGTTTAACGCAATGATACATATAGTTCGAAAATCATTTCATGAAAATTCTTAACTCATTAATTCACTCATTATCCATTAGCTCGAAAAATCTATGACTTTGAACGAATAGCAAAATGTATAACGAAAAAAAAAAAATCCGAAAAAAACCAGGATGATATTTGCGATCAGGGAAACAAAATGCATCAGAAACAGGCTTCGGAAAGTTCGAACGATCGAAAATATGATTTTTAGATTTTTATTTCTAAAAAAAGAAGAGAAAAAAAAATAACAATTTTTTCGTACGTCTGTCGATGTGCAGCTTATCATTTTATTGGAACGTTGTCAACTACAATTTTTCCACCACCAGAGATGCTCGTTTTACCCTTTGAGCTTCTTATCCACTCGTAAATCTATTCCCCGAAGAGCTCGGAGACAGTCAATATAATATGAATATATCAGTTGAAAACTAGCGAGCAACGACTCAAGACTCAATATTTCGAGTATTAATAGTGTAACATGTACTCTCTGAAGCAAAACAACAACGAACTGTACAATCGAATTCCAGGTCAGTAATATAATCAGTCACATTTACATATCCTATTAAAAGATAGTTTTTGCGTTACCGATCAGTCAATCGAGTTAATATTTTTTAAATTGTTTAAATGTACACACATTGAAGGAAAAACTATAGTGAACTAAGGTGCGTTTGGATATATGAGTTTTTACTTAACGAAACTGCATTTAAAGACCTGCATTTTATGTTAAAACATTTTGTTTGTACAAAGGATTGTTTTTTTATCAGCAAGTTGGAAAAAAATTAAAAGAAAATCGCTATTTAATTATGGGCGAAATATAAGATTAAAAAATTTGAAATAATTTCTATGTACTCTAGGAACTTTGCATCGCTCTCAAAAGAAGTTTCACTTTTTTCTTTTGTGACGTCTCGAAACAGGGATGGCCCACTTGGTGCGGGGAATCCCTCACTGCAAGGCGGGATTTCCCCTCCTATTTATCTTTTATTTTCAACATTATTTGTGCTACAATAACGAGAAAAAAAAATTCATTTTAGGTCGGTTAGAGTGACTAGTAATCTTCCAATCTGCTTCCTTCCATCATGGGTATAAATCTGTGGTTCGTGGTAGCAGTACTGGTGTGCTTACAGGTCGCAAGTGCCGATACTGATGAGTGGATGATAACCGCGCCGCTACGGTGTCGACCAGGATATCGTGTATTTCGTGGTTTATGTCGCAAAGTATTTGATACAAGTAGAATATTGTCAAACTATAAACGCTATAAGAAGTAATGTACAATGAAAAATTCGAGGTCTCGACTATTTTCGATCATTGTGCCAAATGATACATCACATATATTGTGTGATTCTCGATGAAACAATAAATACAACGTCTAACTATATGTAAAAAAATGTTTCTATCTCTTAGTACAGTGTAATTTATCATTTGTCACAACTCTTGCTCAATTACGAGTATATATTTTTGTTAAGACGTATTTGTCGCTAAATATTGTGCGTGTGCATGACGCACAAACTCTCTTGAACATTGATCTATATAATGACAAGTGACGTTGCAATTGACGCTTACGAAAATGTGTATAATTTAGCCGGTGCAGAGTGTAAATTATTGTATCTATGAAAATATTGGATAGAGATATTTGTTCGAAACATAATTTAGGTAGAATTTTGAAAAAGTTTGAGTAGGTAGCTTTTGAGAAGCGAATATATAGCAAATCCAATCGAAAATTTAAATACTGCAAAATGTATCTAATTTAAGTATCTAGGAATAATAAATTAAATAACACTATAATTAGAGAATTTAATGATGTACATCGATCGAGGGAAAAATTCAATCGATGTAATTTCGGTCACGAAATTGTGGCCGATATTATTGATTTCATCATGTGATTCGTATCACAGAAATTGTGCTATAGTCTAAAAGGGAATTTTGTATGATGAAGGTCTTGAATACAATGTCTACAGATTTATAGTTTAACATTTTATTTTATGACACAATAATTATTATTATTTCGGTAGTGTTCGGGTGCAGCGCCGTACAGTATATAAATACGGTAGAAACGTAAAAAACCTGTAAATGTGACTGTATATATGTATAATCGTTTTCATATTACATTCACATTCAGCGGATCGACCATACATTTTATATAGTACTATTTGTTTCACGCGCGCTTCACGCATGTGAAAGTTGATAATTCGTGGATTTTACATGTCGCGATAAATTTTTTTTTTTTTTAAATTTTTTTTATTGAAAATGGCATTTACAGTATAGACGTGTGAGAAAGATAATTCGCATGCACGCGCATCTGAGGCGTCGTCTGTCATGTATCTGAGCGGATTCAGTGAAGCAGTTTCACGTGTTTCGTTTCTATACACACACATAGATCAATGTATTTTTGTTTTTCTACAATCCTTTTCACGGATTTACGACCGAGCGCTTGCTTATTTTCGTGGACCTATAGTTATCATTTATACTTAGTTCGTCTTTTTTTTTTTCTTCTTCTATTTACAATTATAAATGACCAGAATTACTCACTTATCTTATCAGCTAATAATATAAATTTTACTCAGAATATATATAATGATCATACATTTATATAAAATTTAGCGCCATTATTGTTATGTATATATATATATATATATATATCCTTTGCTGATATTTAGATTTGTTTATTTATTTATATTATATCAACATTTTTTTTTCTGTTAAATAGAGCTTTCATAGCAAATTCTGTATAAATATACTATTTCCGAGTAGACGGCGTTCGGTGAAAAATTGATTACCGCGCTGTTTGTTTTCTTTTTCTGTTTTAGTTTTACGCGACCGAAGGTGCTCCTTGCATTACACACTACAAAATGTGTATTATTGATATCCGTTTAGCCGATCGTGTTGATCAATCGAATTTTCGTAATCGACTAATTGCAAAATAGCGCGACAAAGTCCGAACAAATTCGGCTTGCTAAACGCTTTTTAATAATACTGTATTTAAATATCTCGTCAGAAAATTCAAGTTGATCGTTCTCGAGGTTTTCGAGGCACGAAAAAGGCGCCTTCGGTACGCGCCTTTTTTTTTATTTTCCTTCATTATCAATATAATCCTCGACTTTGTTGGACGCTACAACTACGCGTAGATAAGAGTCGTGTAGAAACGTATAGTATTCTCGTAAAATAGAATCGTTATTTTGCCGCGGGCTTTCTCGTTATTTATTGCATTGCATATATAGAATGATAGCTCAATTATCCTAAATCGAAACATTGAATTATCGCCACGGAATTATCGACTATTAGACCAAAATCGTTGGCAATTTATTATTAGCGAGCTTGTCGAATTTTCTGTACAAATATTTGCGTCTCGGCGAGTTTTTGCCGTTGGGTCGCCGCACTCTCGGTCACTATATAGAGCGTAGTCGTACTATCTTTAGAATTAACGCCGTACTATTAACGCTGCCTCGTTACTTCGATAGACGCGCCGAAAATAGATTGACGAACATAGTTTACCCATAGAGACGTGGGTCGCGTTTACTGACCTATGTAACGCTCGAGCTTGATCGGTCTGGGCAGTATTCAGTGTAAATACTCACATTCTAGAACCTCTGAACGTGTCGCGGAAGAATAACTTCGTTAAAGTTAATCCTTCGGTCTTTTTCGTTAAATAAGGGCAGTTTGCTTCACGTGGACAAAACGTGTTTCGATTGACAATACATCAAACCGTTTATTCGTTTTTATTGCGTTTTCGCGTAGATTTCTTTGTTTACGTCGCGAAGCTTCGATTAAATTTATAATCGATTGGCAATATTAATCGATCCACAATTCACGTATTTATTTAGTTACGCTTAAGTTTTTCGGATGGTGTGAAGGAAAACTCGAATACCATTTACTTCCGACACGATTAAAGTTTTCGAAGCCTTTCTGTTTGGCAGTTACTAAATTCATTCACTCTCTGGATTGTTTTCCATATCGATTAATCAGAATTTAGATACGATTCATTTTACATTACGTAAAAGTTATTATTCTCGAGTTTGAGTGAAAATACATGCAATTTCACTCTAATTGTTATTGCGATATTCTCGCTGAAACGCGTAAATAAATGTTGCAATCGATTATTTGAAAAAAAAAAAAAATCGACGAGGTTTGATTGTTGGATTCGTTTAGAGTGCAGATTCTACGCCTCTCGATGACGACGTCGAAGTACTGAGATCCTCCGAGTGCCGTGTGTGCGACGAGTCCATAGACGTTACGGAGTCGCTGTCGTTGCTGTGCGGACTCGAGTAATTGGCCGCTTCCTGTAGTCTCATCAGCATGTTGAGCTGCAATTAGCCAGAGGAGGACGCGATTATTTAAGTAGTCGAACAAGAGAGTTAAGGGGATTAATTACGACGTGATAAGGGAAAGATTTTTCAAGCTTACCAGGGGATCGCCCTCTGTATCGCTGTGCGTACTCCCGAGACTCCGGACGCTCGATGCACCCACACCGGAATTGTGTCCAGAATTCACGCCATCGTAGCCAAAGTCTTCCGGTCGCAAATGGTGAAGCACGTCAATTCCACCGTTAACTGCGTGTGTCGCGATCCACGGATAACTCGACGTAATGAATTGCGTCGGATCTTCCCATGCAGCTTCCGCGTTACCTTCACTCACGGCTTTCGCGAGATAAGGTATTATTTCGTAATTCCACTGATTGGCAAACCAGGCCTGCGAATTCGCCACGTCCATTGGGCACGACATAAATCGACTGGGATCTGTAAAATAAAAACCTAATTATTAACATTCTATGCAGACGCAGCTTAGAATTTGATTGATACGTGTGTTAAATTTTGGAATACCAGATATTGCGTTCTGAATATTCGTTGGTGATTATGATTTTAGCCAATTTTTTGCATGATATCTTATCTCGAAAAAAAAAAAAATATATATTTTTCTAAACGCACGACTGAGGATGTTTGAAAAAGTGAAGGTGTATGAACTGAATATAATTATACGTAAGAGTGCGGATGATACTACGATTAAACGAGTTTTACCTATCGTCACTTCAGTGCCGCAATGAGTCTCGAGAAACTTGTTGACATGCAGCCAGACTCGGGGTAACCACTCGACCACAGCGGCCATCTCGGCGTTTCTTGGTCCAACGGTTTCGCGTAGCTGGTGTTCCAGGAGATTGCGTCGCAGGTAACGGCCCAGAAAGCCCTTTACCGGCTCCATATCCTTCCTGCACAGTACCCATCTATTTTTCAAATCACCAGAAAGATTAGTAAAGAAAGAAATTCCCACGGTCGAGGCAACACTCGATAAATATGAATAATTGAAAATCTACGGCCAAAAGAAATAAGAGATTGGAAACTACAAAATCGCACGACTATCATATTGAGTTGTAACTATTCCATTAACATTGAAGTCGAATGTGTGTATTACATAATTAGTGCATTTATTTTTGTATAAAATAACGTGTTACCATATTCGTCAGAAAATGTATAACAATTTCCCAGCAAACTTTAGAATTGTTCTTAGCATTGCTTATTCAATAATTTCAGACATTCTGAAGAATTTTAGATGTCTTTTGTCATGACTCCAGGTTTTCTCTGGCGTCTCCATTTTATTTTACAATTTACGAAATGACAAATTTAATATTCATGAAATATTGGAATTCATTGAAATTCGTTTTAAATATAATGTTTGTACATTTTCTTACTCATATGTTAAAAATAATATAAAATCATTTATGAAATAAATAAATAGAACGAGTTCGAATGTAATGTTTATAAAATATAATTTTTGGACGTTTAATCGTGAACAAAAAAAATTACCTGAAGTTATGATGCAATTGAAGATTGGTTGTGCTGCATGCAGATTGGCTCATGGTGCCGATAATCGCAGGGCACGACGAGAGTCTCGCGCTTAGCAGGCCGCTAAACAATTCGCCAAGAGATGCGGCGTGTTGAAGATTCTCCAAGATTATAACTTTCGGTAATTCATCGGCGGCGTTAGAGTCGCATCTGTCGGCAATATGAGCCAAGTACTGTGTGAGATCTTTGCTGGATTTGTGATCGACATTGAATGTCGCAACGGCCGCTGCATCTTTGGAATCAGCATCGGCATCGGCATCGTCGTCGACAAGGGCATGAGCCAATTTACCAGCGAGATAGCTTTTGCCAGTGCCGCTGGGTCCGCATAGAATAAGTCGACGATGCTCGGTGAGCAGCGAAACGAGACGCTGTACAATTGACTTGGGAATTAGCGTGTCAACGGCCAGCCACGAATAGCCGGAAAGAACGAGATAAATTGTCTTAACATGACCGATGAGATAACCGCAAGGTAGAAGTTCAGGATATTGTGAATCGTTGGTGAATCTCGAGGCTTCACCGAGATGATAAGCCGCCACGTAATCAACGCCGAGGCCCAAATTTGTGACTGGATCGACGCGCGTCACATATTCCTTGAAACAACGACGTACCGTGCTGTCGAGCGCGTCCCACGTTGTCTTGTTGGATATGCAAACGCTCGCAATGACGCAGTGAGGCGGCTCACCGACACCGTCCTCATTGTTTCCCGATACGAGATTCACGTTGAAATTCTTCTCGCTGCCCAAATAAACAGCCACGTTTATTCGCTTGCCGTCTGTGTCTTGTTCGATTACTGTCTCGCTTGTCGTCGTCGACGACGTATACGACGGCACAACCGCGTGTTCCGTACCGCTCAGATCTTCCATTTGATCGGAATTTGTTGTGTGATGATCACCGTTTGATAATGCTGCCACGCTGAAACGGCGCTCCGGATCATTGGGCAGCGACGACTGCGACGATGTCAACGACTTGGAGGTCACGAGCTGCTGGAGACGCTCGTTGTTCTGCTTCAGATTGTTCATCTGGTTCTAAAAATAAATTTCGATCGGTTTTCAGTAAAGAACCGCTTCATGGTGTAGGCATTGAAAGATTATCACCACCTTGACGATTTGCGATATAAGTTTATTTTCAGAATTTTCTTAATTAAGGATAGACGAAAAAAATATTTCATGATTGGCTTTGGCGAGCAAAGTATTAATACCGTTGTACGACAATAATTAATCTATCATAGAAAAGAATGGTTGCTGTCCGGAACATAGTTGAGCATTATTCCGGAAGCAGTAATTTCGAGGCAAAGCTTTTAAGCCCGTCTATTTTTCGGAGCTAGCTCCCGTAAAATTATATAGTCCCTCCCGTTATCAAGACTAGTCTATTATAATGCTCTTGGAAAAGTATCCTAACGGCAGTTCGTTCAAGCGAGTCTCCTGTCTCTTCTCGGCCGAGCGTTATGGTAAACTTACCTTCATCTTGTAGACTTCGTCTTTGAGTGACAGAGCTTCGAGTGTAATCTCCGCGAGAACGAGATCCTTTTGTCTTAGCTGTTTCTTCAGCTCGTCCACATCCTCGTCCTCCTTCTTGTAAAGCGCTGAACTGCTTTTACTGCCGGGTATCGTATTCTCGTGTTCCGGTGATTTCTGGCCGTTCGCCACTTTCGAATTTTGATTCTGACCATGCAAATTCTCGTGCTTTGCCGCAGTGGGAAGTCTCGGGCTGTTCGGTGCGCTTAATTCACCCCCATGACCGTCTTTGCAATCCTCGGCGTCTGAGACCGAGCCGTGACGGTTTTTCCTTGATCTCGAGAATTTCTTTGAGAAGGAACCTAACCAACCCTTTTTCTTACGATGACTGCTCGCTGAACAGGCGCTACTCAACGAATTCAACGACGTCACACTATCAGCTGATAGTTGTCGAGCCATTGAGGGACCCTGATGATTGCTGTAACCCGTGCATCCCGTTGTGCCTGAGTCCGAATCCCCGAGGGTATGTCGACGGCCGTTTGACGCTGCGCCGTTAAGTCCGGCTTCCGCGCTTTGCTTTCGCAGCCTGTCAATAGTGTCCCGAAGTTCCTGTAGCTCCGAATCCTGAAAGAAAGAACAAATACATCACATTCATTTATTTAAAAATGTAATGTCCAATGAGATAAATGTGTAAAAAAAAAAATAGAATCCGAAGTAAAAATTCTCCTTAAAACTTTGTCGTCTCCTCACTGTTTTTCGATATTCATATGAACATTTTGTAAATGATTCGAAGGTTTGGAAAATCTCAATGCATTTATATATTCGAACGAAAATTATAGTCAATAAAATACTTCGAACACCTCTACAGATGTAGTTTAAATGCTACAAAATTTTTTGATTTCTCGAGTCTATCTCTGTCCAAAAACTCAACATTCCATAAAATCGGAATCTACTTCACGATTCGGGCAAATTTAACATTAATCAACTTAGAACGTATTTGCAATTATGAAGAACCGCTTGATTCGAAATCATCCTGCCATTAAAATTTAAGCAACAACAAAAATGTAAAACAAAGGTTCCTCTATGAAGAAGTAGAAAATATATCGTCTATTATTCATTGTTGACAGAACAAAATATAGGACATAATGGTGTCTTCAAACGGGTTTATTGATATTTTTTTCAGTCCATGAGATGAGATGAGTTACAATGGAATTGGGTATCGAGCAAATTAACAGAAATAGAGTTAATTGATTTTCTTCTCAAAGCTACTCGATGCACCGTGAATTGGACAAGGTGGTCGTGGCCTGTTGCTCTTGTTGACCTCGCAACAGGTGCAACTATCAGAGTGACTGGCGATGGAATCACTGCTCCAAGATTCAGCCATGCTGAAAAGTTGCCTCATAGATACGGAGCTTGATTTAACTTTCATCGTATCGCCGATATCTTCATCTTGTGCCTTTGTCGATACAACTCTTGAGCTATTATCCATCTTCACTCCAATAGGCTGATTCCCATCGACGTTATTGACTTTGAAGGAGATACCTTTGCTGGTAGACGCGTTTTTACATTTTCCTGATCGATATCCAGCAGTTTTGTTCGTAAGACTTCTCAGTCCTCGTTCCAATCTTGCTTGAAAGCCTTTTGGTTTCTCCTTTCGTCGCGCACCGTTATCATTGACGCTCTGACACTCAGAATCCTTCTTTTTCGAATTATCGGAATTTCCTTTAGAAACTCCATTCTCAATTTCGCTCGTTCCACTAGCTCCGTAATATTTACCGCCAGTTCCATTCATAATGCTTTTGTCTTTTATTTTGAAACGCCTAGGAGCAAAAGTCAATGAGGTCACGGTTTTAGGTTGAATATTTCTCGTCTGGGAAACCTCCGAGTTTCACGTCACGGAATTGCTTCCGGGTATCTTCAGGCTAAGAAGTTTCGTGTCTCCCGATGGAATTGGTGCGACCGTTGCGAAATTTCCATTCTGTGGAATGCCCTTAACTCCAAATATTCAGGGAGAGTAACTGGAATTGACGACATTATTCGGTCGATCAAGTTTTCGATTTACGATGATTCCAACTCGCAGCAAATTCTCCAAGGTGTTTGCATTGTTATAGATCTTCGTACCTTGCATCACGAGGCATGATTAAAGTATACTCCGAGATCCAGCGTCGCCATCGCGTTTCCACTGCTCGGTCAATAATCCTCACGCAGTCCACGGGTTTTCGTTAACCAGAAGTTTGTCCAAGGTTCAAACGCTTCGCTGAGAGATTCACGGCCTTTCCTCGACGTCCCGAGGCCTCTTCGTTGCCTGTCTATCTCGTAGGAAATAATATTGATTACTCAATTCATCACTGACGTTGAACTCTGACAGCGACGCATAGCCTTCTCCACGTCTCCGCAGTGTGACTCGCGTAAAACGCGTGAGAGATTAATATTTATATAAAATTATTTCTTGACTTGTCGAGAGAATTACATTCTTAGTGTCCCGTTCGGCAAGTCCCGTCCTCGGAGCTAACTCTCTTCGATTATTAATTGCCAATTTATGAGACATCGAAATTTAACTCCAACGCAAAATACATTATTTAACAAATTAGTTACTGAAATTTTGGCAGCAAGATTTTAATCAGATATTACGAAATACGATTTCTGGTTAGGCATTTTGTGATTTATTACCGAGATATTTTATTATTTTTTAAGGTTTTACATTATGAATTATGAAGTGAATTTAGTGCTTTGAGAAGAATCAACGTTCTTTTGTCATTATAAGTAAGATATTCCTTTTATATGTATATATTAATACATTACAGATACATTTTTATATATTTAGTCAGTCACGATTTCGAGGTATTTTTGGAATTTTCCTGCAGGTTGATAGTTTCGATGAAAATGTTCCATTTCATTATAAAGATACATTCTTATCGTTTGTCGCCTAAACTTGTTGTGAAGAAAAGTGTCGTTGTATCAGGTATGTTTGATTTACACGACAACGCTGATTAGAATGTCTGCACGAACGAGCCGGGTTCTAATTGGAACCCCGGACTGTGCTTTGAAGCCCGCAGGGCAGAATACCCATGGATGTTCGACGTTAGATGAGGGGGAAAGGATCGGGCAGCTAAGAATTTAGTCTACGGGCTAACGAAAGCAGCAACAGCAGGATCTGATTGGAAGTCCAGATTGGGAATGACTCTCGAGCTGGTGCGCGATAGGGAACCGTAGATTAAGGTAAATTGGTTAGGGGTTTGTCTGTCGAAATAACCAAGATTAGGAAATGAACCTAAATAGGTAGCAGACTGCATTATCCGTGGTCCGGAAATGAAACTCACCTTCTTCTCGGCAGTGGCTGTGAGCTGCTTGAGTCGTTGGTTCATATTTGAAAGGGATTGCTCGAACGCTTGAACGACATGGTCCTGAAACATAAATGAGAAACAGCTTGTTAGAATAAAAATTAATAAGCATAAATGCAAAATGTAAATTCAAGGTTCATAAGCTTTGGTAATTGGTACAAAGTGGCCAAAGGAAACGTCCTTGTGCCACAAAGAATTTTTTTTTTTCCTTTACGAGTTGAACGATTATCCCTTGTAATTATTCAATTGTCGAGTTTCTTCGCTTTGTTAGTTGTGATTTTCCGTTATTCACTGAAACGAGTCACTTTGCATTGAGTGACGGCTTCACCGTTTCAAAACTCACTTAACTGTGGTGGGTATGTCTGTGACTGAGCTCGAAACTGCTCGCCTACGGCTCACAATTATCATTGATATTTTCTACCGCCGACGGGAACTGTCAGGCAAAAGATAATCAGAGCTCTGTCAGATGGTCTATACTTTGAGAGTACGATATTTCAATGTTGCTAACACGAGCGATGGATCTGAAGTGACACGATATCTGAACTGAATCGACAGATTTCTGTGTCGTTGCTTCACAGTTTCTGTTCGGATTTAATTTTTCTCTACAGCTTTAGGTATTTTTGCAGCATCCCACATCAGCTTTCGTTTGAAAAAAAAAATCTGCCCACTCGCTTATATAGATGACTGGAATAATTTGTGCATCGCTTTAAAAAGTTGTAATCATATATTGTAACCCATCTATTATGTGTCTCGAATTTTTTAGTCAAACGTATGATTTTAGTTTTCAGCACCAGCTGCACCATCCACACTAATCCAACGTTTACAACAAGCCATTAGTAAATCTCATGGTAAATGGCTTGTTACAGATATTTCTCAAGTGTGGCTTGCGAGATAAGGATTCTCTAACGACGAACATTTCTCTAGTAAGCCAGATAAATTTAGAAGACTACTGGAAGACATGTTCTCAGGTCCACTCGAAACCTCAAGTGATCCTTGGCCCAGAACTTCCGTAATTTGTTATCCACCAGGCCGCTACGTTACAGATTACATCACGTTAAATAACAAAATAAAAACAGACTACAGCCAGTTAGATTAAATATAGTCTTCTCGAATCAGACTAGATAGCCGGATGGTATCGAGTGTCAGTATTTGCAATATAGTAAAAAAAATGTACTCTCCTTTCTTTTCTCTCCAAAAATACAGTTACAATGTCAAGAGGTAAAAGTATAACTCCTGGTATTATCTACGTATCTGTATCTATGTAAAAAAAAAAAGTACATCGAAACGTGATAATAATATTAAATCGAGGTGTACCGTTGCCGTGGTGCGTTCAATAGCGAATAATCTATCATCACGCGTTTATAGAGAGCAGTATGCTGGCGTGGTCCCCTTTCGAAAGTGTCTGGGCCAACAATGCTCGCCTCCAGACAATTCTCTGTCTATATACTACTCTATGTATATGTATAATATCTCATACTAGTTACTGCACAAGATTCATAAGATTGGTCGTCAGAAATAAGACGGCACAGGCGTAAATTGACGCCAGCCTCCTGACATTGATACTCTTCTCCATTTCGTCGTCTGTCCCTCTACATAGTTTACTACATAGCTAGCATATCCTTTTTCTTCTGGCTCGCTTGCTGCCTCTCTCCATGCTTTTTCTTTCGCTCTCTTCGCTCTCGTCACGTCGAACGCACTACGGGCCAATGATTTAAGACTCGCGTTTTATTGCGAACCGAGTAACATGGCCCATTGCAGCCAGAATAATAAAAAGAGGATGGGGAGGTAAAAAAAAGAAAAGATGGAGACGAAGAAGAAGAAGAAGAAGAAGAAGAAGAAGAAGAAGGGGAAGAAGCTTAGCTGTGCGGTGCGATTGACGTAGGCGACTCTCTGACCCACAATGCGACCCACACGCTCTCCACGAGTTACACTTTTCTACGTAGCCCATGTTATCGTGTGAGAGTCGGGGTGTACCGTACATAAATAGGCACTTTGATGTATCGTATACCAATAGCCGCTCTGATACATTCATACCATTTTATGCTATGTTGTGGATGTGTTGATGTATATGGCACACTTAAGGTATATATACGGTTTTGTGCAGTCAGGACGATTGTTATGCTTCGGACAATCGTGTACACCCGACAGACTCGTCCGGGTGACCCAGTAAAGTTTGACCGTTTTGTCATTTATGCAGGCAAAACTAGTTGATGATATACTAACAGGTGGACTCTCTATATAGTAATTTTACTGTTTAATTCTCTGTGACAATTCTTTAATAGTCTTTGGGAATAGAAATATTTTTTTAAATTGGAAATAAATTTTGTGGTCAAATGTGAATTGAACTTCTTTTTATCTTCAACACGGAGCATTCCATCACATCTCGATCAAGATCTGACGATGACATCTCAGATCGGCACCGTAATTTTTTATGCGAAAGTACTTGTCGAACAACACGTGCCAAATTTTTTTTAGTTCTTTTTAACACTTTTCACCTGAGACGACAAAATTTCCATAAAATTAAATCTCAGGTGAAAAGTGTTTAAAAAAATCTAAAAAAAAAAATTGTCACCTGTTTTTCGACAAGTACTTTCGTATAAAAAGTTATGGAGTCATTTTACTACATTAATACTTGTGAAGAGATTTTTGGTATATATATTTCGATTGCAATTCTTGATATTAAAAGTGTCTTCATAAAAAATATGATGACTCGTGTGACGTGAAATGCCTCCTACAAGAACTGAAATTACATTGTAATTGCATAAATGTAAGTTTCTACAAATAAATACACGTGGACGTAAACACGTCGTGTAAGTATAAATGTATATGTATGGCACGTTATATATACGCACGAAAAGTAAGTAAAATAAAATAAAATTTCAGGCCTGTAGCGAACCGGTAGGTCGGAACGATTGTATACATGTATACGTACACACTATATAAACCATGTCGATGGGCCTACCAGCTCGTAAATTCCTGATGAGCACAGTGTACACCCACGCGTAACGTTAATTTACTCAGTTACACGTGGATATCCACGGTTATATAGCGCAGCTTGAGCTCGATGTTTGTGTAGGTGCTTTCGAAAAGATTGATGTTTTCATTTCGCTGCTGTTGTTTTATTGCTACACGTACTACTTGCAATGAGTTTAACGGGTGCGATCACGAGAGTTCGATCGATTACGAAAGATCTTCATTAGGCTTCGGGATTGTTGGATTAATTCTTTTTTTTTTTTTAGATCTAGCTTCAACTACCGGTTCCAGAAGACTCCTGCTGTGAATCACTATTTCTCTCTTGTTACTCACAGCCTTCACGTGTTCCATATGTCTTTTTGCTCCACCGACTGCTCAAGGGCTTTTGGACTTTAAAAGGGGGGCCAATTTCAGGAATGAAGAATAATTTACTTTATTTTAATAAAGGGGACAAAAAATTGTACAAAAAAAATGCCATATGATTGATTCATCGAAATGGTGAAACATTCTTCAAGAATAGAATAAATTACAGAAGGCGTATATTTTTTTTACATTTAAAAATGTTATTTTGAAATAAACAGGAATTAATCAGAAATATATTTTATATAAAAAAAAAATGGAAATCCCACAATTTTTTAAATATTCAGATGATTTTTGACATTTTTCATAAATTTTTTTTTACCAATGAGAAAAATAAAACATCATTGTACGCCTGAAATAGGTGGAGCTTCGTCTTAGTTCAGAAATCTATAAAATCTATCACCAATTTCACTAAAAGATAATGAACAAAATAAAAATAAAATTCCAGAACATTAAATTACATTTTATTTCGAAGTTTCGAATGTTCCAAGATGACTAGAAAAACCTTGAAACGTTTTGCTCATTGTCAATCAAGTCAAGCTTATATCTTCGGCTAAAAAAGATCCAATTTAAAAAACCAAAAAAAAAAAAAATACACGATGTAGCCTTTTTTTTTAATACTAGAGTCTGATATATAAAATGAATTCTTAAACCCACATTGTATTTGGATTCGGATTGAAATTTCTCCACTTAACCATACAGTTGGAACACCCGTGTAGATCACGTCGATTTCTTACGATTGGATCGAGATTGTCCGTCGTCGATTCACCTCGCGTTCTCGACGCGTACCAATTTACGAGTTTACAGCCCTCCAGTGTTCGTCGGTATACTCTCTCGCCCACGTGCCAATATACATGCGCCTATGTACCCCAACTCGATATGTGTTATATCAATGTATATCTCGTGCATATACTGTACAACACATACGTATAAGCTCGAGGTTTACCTATGGGAAATTGCTAAGACTGATCGAAGCGTAGGTGGCTCTCGTTGGTTCTCGATGTGCGAACCGCACAATCGCAACGGCTCTCGCTTCCTTTCGCTCGTTTCTCCCTATATCGTATCATTACTGTCTCTGCGAAGATGTAGAAACGAGCAACCAGCGTATTGGACTATAGTATTTATATATAATATATATGTGTGTGTGTGTGTGTGTATGTGTGTTGCCACGTATACATGAATTCGCTCCAAAAGAGCTTGACAGCCGCTGCGCACTGGGAGCCGGACGTTCCTGTCGCTCGGATTTCCCTACGGGCCCAGCCTCTTTCGGGCCCTCCTCCTTCGCCACACTCATTCTCCTTTCATTCTTCCGCTTATTCGCTGTCTTCGCTTTTTTATCACCGAACCGTATCGAACCTCCCGACTCTTAAATCCATTGAAAATTGTTTCTCGATCTGTCAAGCTTGTCACATTCGAAATTCGCTATAATATAGAAAAAAAAAATAGAGAAATGATTATTATTATTGCATTTTGTAAAATCACAGGTATAATTCGACGATTAATTTTTCTAGGATACAAAAATTAGTCATATTTATTATCGGATGATTTTTTGTCATCAGTACTGCCGTAGATTTGTCCGTCGTAAAATTGTAATTATTGTACAGAAGACACTTTTTTTGGTATCAAAGAGCGATAATTTTTTTTTAGTTATTCTGTTAAAAGTATTTTTTTGTTTGAAATAACTATAATTAAATGAGAAAAAAATCGTTGATATTTTCTTGTATATAAAAAAAGTTATATGAAATAAAAAATCTTGAAAAGTCGTATTCTGTTAAAAGTAAGCTTGCACTTATTCGAATTGGATAAGATTTTGAAATTATTCGAATATCTTGATAATCTCTGAATATTTATAATGTCTAGAGTCTGTTAAAAATAGTGAGTAAACAGTGTTTGTGAACACGAGAAGAAACATTATTTGCGTAGGCATTCGTTTCGTTCGTCATCAGCAAAAAGACTGAAACAATCGAGACTTTTGGGTTCGAGGGACCAGGTTTGAGTAGAGCACGTTTGAAATGTTTTTACTGTACACAAGCCACACGTCGTACTTTTAATACTGCAACCATACACAAGCATATATACTAAATTGTTATTATGTATAAAAAGGAGTTCGCTTAGTTAGCTCTTGAACAAAGGACGTTACTGTTGCTCCCTGGTTTCTGCCTGATGCGGTTTCGTGCGAACACCATCCGCACTACCGAACCATCCGCAAACAGTTTCCTCCCGGCATATAGGTTCTTGCCATGAGAGCTTTCCGGTCGTGTTTTTAGTGCGAGCTTGCTTTACGCATGTAGTATATACAGCATACGTGGAAGGGTTCACGAGCTCCGAAATAAAATACTCTTAACTCTTATTTAACGTGAACGCGCGCTGTCGGCTCTTACATAATTGCACTCCAGAGCGTGCACTACATGAAGATACAGTTGAAGAGCCAATAAGTTAAAAAGCTTTCAGAACTAGCATGAAAATTGACATGTTCATTTTTATATTTAATATATTTAATATACAAATGTGTTTCAAGTAGGCATATTTATAAATCTACAATTAATTTCTTAAAAAAAAAAAAAAACAAGTGGATAGTAATTTGTCTAGAATGTTTTCCAGAATTAAAAAGTACTGAATTTTTTTTGTTGGTAGCAATTCTACAAAAAAAGGTGTTTAAATTTTTAGTTTAAAAAAAAAATGCAACAATGATTTTAATTCAAAATATATACTATAATGTATTAAATACAATATTATAAATATTGTACAATGTAAATTCAAAATTTGCGAGAAATTCGACTGTAGATCCATACGTCTGGTTTTTCTTAAGGAAAAGTTACGTAGCCTGTGTTAATAGCACAGCAAGAGCAAATGGATCGAGAAAGAAGAAAAGAACAGGGAGCCAAAGTACATGCCCTGCAATTTGACGACTCGTCCTCTGTACTGCATTCAGAGACACGCATGCGTGCACTCGTTTTATAATCTGTAATCTGCATGGCATAGTGTAATTCCATTCTTGCCAGTATACGTTTTACAACTGCACATATTTCCTCCATGTGCTTCCTGCACGCAGGACTCACGCACCAGTGCAGGCTTTCATAAAAAAAGAAAAAAAGAAAAAAATAATAAAATATAAAAGGAAGGATGAGTGTGCTCATAATGATCGTTGCAGAACGTACACTCGATCGACTGTTCCAAAGAGAATCTTTAGCCCGTCACTTTTTATCCCTCGCTTTCGTTCTCTTGATTTCTTGTTAGGTTGTATAAAAATAAAAAATCGTTCCGGTTAGATTCGTCACGGTTCCTGAATCAAACCACTGGTAGCTACTGGTGGTATCGATTCTCCTGCAGCCTTTCGATTCACTTTTTCATAAGCACGTATAAGTATATGTATACCGTGCATTCTATCCCTTCACTATCCCGCGGGAGATTCGTCGGGGATCCGGTGTGAGAACTGCATAATCCACGAAGCGTTACGACTCGAGCTATATAACTGGGCTAGCAGTTCCCAGGCCTTCTCCTCCTTTGCGCCACGACCTTCTCTCTACGTCTACCCCGTCCGTCTTCTATATGCACGATTCTTTTGCTGCCAACGCTTCTTCATGAAACTCTACACTGATACGCATCGAGCAAAGAGACCGAGGCATTACCTTACGCATGTCCCGTGGAGTCTCTAAAAGTGTACCAAGACTACTTTTGTCGGTTGAATCTTCATCTAACATCTGATTGTCGCTTCTGTTTTCGTGGAAGACCAACGATACTCCAATTTCTTTGACTTGCGATCTTTGATATTATATTTTGACGAAATTTTTTCTGTAATTCGAGAGCGATTTAAGCAACTGATCTAAAACCTGGCACAAATGGTTTTAGTGAGAATCCAACAAACAGTTCATATAGGAAGGCAATTATTAAGAGTAAGTCAAAATTCACTAACGTACTCTTTGTAGGCTTTGCGGATGGTGAGCTAAAAAGATGAGCAAGCATGTAGTCAAATGTTTTCTATATTTTCTTACAAGCACGGTGAAAACGTAAAAAAAAAAATGAATTCATTTATGGAGTAACTAAACAATTAGAATAAGTTAGAAAGCAATGACACAGTTGCAGCTCTGATTCTAAACCGGAATATAGGGCAAGCTATAAATTATACCAATCCCTGATGCATATACTACGTCCTCCTTCGAAAAGTGTGGCTTAAGTCACTCTCGAGGATTCCCCTCCCCCGAGCAGAGCTAAGAAGCAGGCTGCGTTTTATACGCAGGCTGGAAACTCGCACGCACAGGGGCAAGCGTGAGCACAAGTGACTTCTATCTGCACAAGCTGCTGGCGTTTACGAGAGAGCGAGAGAGCGGTGAACGCACGCCACCCGACTGGGCTGCAAGTAAACGCGTGCATCCGAGGTCGAACACGTGATGACCATCTTGGTAGCGAACCCGACTGCTGCTGCTGCTGCAGTTGAAGAGCAGCCTCTGTGTTGCAGGCCTACTATTATAAACAGAGACGAGCGAGATCGAGGGTAAACGAGTAAAATTCTAACACGTGGTGTACGCGCTCTTTCAGTATATATTGCATGTAGTGTATACGTATATTACTGCTGTTGAATAGTAAACTAGACGCCTTACAGAATCAGCAAACCAGAAAGCTCGTGTGTCATCTGTTTTTACTTTATCGCGAAATGGTCCAAACCGGTCGTTTTCACGCATTAACGTTCTTCTATAAAGATGAAGGGCTATATAGTGCAGTTGTTAGTATACGTAGTGGTAGTTGGTGGTGGTAGTAATAGTAGTAGTCATGGTCGATGGAGGTATTTAGTGTCACTCTATAAACGTGTTCAACCTGTCGCAGGTGTTCCCTTCTCAACGAGGCAAATAAAAAGACAGCCAACGACCTTTTTACAATCGGGATGCCTGTTGAAAATTATCGATGTGTAAATCAGATAAGTTATTACTCTGCTGACTAAAGAGGCTTCGTTCTAGTTTGATCTATTGGATTTCTATATTGCCTTCCTAGATTGATATTTGCCCTCAATAAGATACGCGTAAATTGACGCGGAGAATTTATAGCCGCGCTCTTGATACAATAATAAGAAAGCTTCTTGGCTAATTTTATTTCATTCGCAGTCACGATTATTATTATTGCTATTATTATTTATTGAATTTTTAATCGGTTGAAATTTCAAATAAACGAGGTAATTGAACTTGTAATTAATCTTTCGTAATTTATTTTCTTACGTTAAATTGTTTTGCATTGAGGTAAGTCATTCTGTACGGGAAAAGGTGTTGTTTTTTTATGTAGACGAATATTAGTTGGACTTAAATACTTAAATCATACTTTTTTATTGATTTTACAGATTTAAAAAAAAATTGGTACAACAGGAAAAAAAAATGTAAGCGATTTTCTTTTTTAGGTTTAGTTATCTCGGTCTAAGCTTTTAGCGGACGCTAGATGGTTAGCTAATCTTCGAGTTCCTACTTAGCAACCAGAGTTAGACGAAGAGCTGGATACAGAGTGCTAATATGACATTACTTCTACTTGGGTCTTGCAAGTTTGTTCGGGAGACGTTCGTTCGCGACAATTACGCGACACTCTAGCACGAAAGTCGTTGTATCCGGTGTCGTGGACCGCGTTAACTCGGCACGAACGGTCGTAAATCAAAATTGCCGGGGCAGCTCGAGAATTATTGGGGGTGTCGCGCGAGGGTTGACACTCGCGTTCAATATGCCTACGTCATCGGAGATATTCGCCGCGAAACCAGTTGACAGAAAAGTTGTTTTTTTTTAATTCTTTCTACAAGTGAACAGAATAAAATTGTACGTTGAGTCAAGATGTTGATATGTTATAACTCGAGGTAGCTTTAAAAGCTAATTAAGCTGTAATTATAACGACGAAGCTCGTAACGGTTTGCTCGAAACCTGAGAATACAAGAGGCACTATCCCTGAAGTCATAAATCAAAATTTCCAAGGGTCGTCCCCCCGTTGAAGGCTGTCCGGCCCGATCGCATGATTCTACTTTTTTTTTTTTTTTTGTGAGTTACGGGTCTTTTTTTATGGCTTGAGAATGCTCCCGGGATTCCGACGAGTGCTCCGATAGTCATGACGTACCGATCTTCTTATGCTCATTCATGAGAAGGGTCAGTCGGGAGCGAAGAAAAGGAGGCTAATGTTTTTTTTTTTTTTTTTCTCTCCAAGCTGAGAGTGTCGACTACCTGTCATGCGACTACCACAAGCGGTCAGACCAAATATTTTTTTCCCGAACCCTCGAAAAAGTCCTTCGACCCTATCGTTTAAAAAGTGGGGGGGGGGGAGAAGAAAAACATACGTCACAGTCCAGAGAGGAGAGAACGTAGAGAAAACACGAAAGAAAAATGTGTAAACAAACTTGAGATAGCATTTTTAAGATGCCTAGTCGTAACGTAAAGACAATTTCTTTTCATATAGACAGAAAAAAATGTAAATCAGCAAATTAGTTAAGCTAAGAAAATTCTTGTTGCAGCTATTTTCTTTTCTGCGTGTAGTGTAAACGTTATTTTGTATTAAATTAAAATATTTCGAAGCTCAAAAAAATGAATGAAGGATGGAAGTTAAAAAAAAGTTATCAACGTATAATGAAATGAGTTCAAAAGGCGTCGGTTGAAGTCACAGCTATACGGATGAGTATCCAGTGTTTAATGGACATAAAGAGGTCTGAGTTTCAGAGAAAGGAGCTGAGAGAAAGAGGCTTGAAAGGACATACGCTGATTGCAGCGTGCTTGTGATGTCGTACATTATATGTGTACCTATACTCGTCTAATTATTCAATCGGCTCCAAGAACACGCATTAGCGGGCCCACGCTTCGTTACGAACGTCGTGTGTCGCGTCACTCCACGCTTCTGACGTTTTAATGCGCGGGCCCGGCTTTAATTTTCGTTTGAAGGCGGTGCGTGTGTTTCACAGCAACCGCGTGGATGCGTGCACACCGGTCACAGAGGCGAGCACTACCCATACGCCAGTGCGTTCTGGCCTCTGTTTGCCCTGCACCGCGTGACGCCTTATTAAATTAACAGTGGGCGTCGTGGGGTTAGCGATAGAGGTGAGTATTGCTTTCTTTTCTTTCCTTTAATTTTTTTTTTTTTTAACGATGAATTATTATTATTATAAATCGAAGAGGCAGAGACCTACCACCTCGTCGTCAAAGTATACAAGTCAGAAGGCACTTTCAATGCAACCATTTCAATGCTCCAATAGCAACAAGTGGAACACGTACAAAGGAGAGTGTTTTTTTATTGCTAAAAAAAAATGAGGTAAAAAATTCTATACGATCGTAAGTGCGTTTTAATTGTGCATATAGTCGCACCTCTGTACCTTCTGCATGACAATTATAGGAGTTTCATTTTTTTATATAGTTTTTATTTTTTTTTTTAAATTCAATTTCTACTTTTTATTTTTGGTCCTAGGAATTTTTAAATTGTTATACCTTTTTGCCATCAGGTGAATTATATTTTATATCAAATTATGGAGAAATAAGTTTAAATTATAATAATTTATCGTATAGACGTAAAAGCATTCCACGAATTTGATGACAAAAATTGTTAGTGTATTTTGAAACGAATTTATATTTGACAAATTCGTTCATTTTAGTTATAGGCAATTAATTTTTTTTATGTTGTATCAATATTTTCTACTGTGTGTTAATGCATCTGCCAGTACTCGCTGTACAGTAAAGTCGTTCGTACAGTGATGCGGCAACGTATTTGTATAGGTGTGCAAGTAAATGTTGAGAAATGGACGAGTCATTGCTCGCGATCGTCTCGGATGTTCAATGTCAGTTATACACGAGGATTTCGCGCTCTCTCGCGAGCATAAGAACGACAGGTGGAGTGGCAACTGTTGGATCAGGGGTAAGAAGATAGCAGCTCTGCGAGCACGCCAATAAGATACCAACGGATTCTGGTATACCTAGGTGGTAGGTATGCACCTGTCCTGTCTCCGCGAAGGAGACATAAACGTCCCAGAGGTTCTGAGTATCATATTACCCAATTCATTTCTTCATTCATCTCGATCAATTTTTATCAAGATATTTAAAAAACATTTAGTATGAGAACCAGATATATTAACACCATTTATATACCACAATTTTCGCCGATTTTTATCAATAATTCAATTATTATTTACAAAATGCATTAAGTTTACTGAAATAGTTAGCAAATATAGGTTGACTGCTGTAAAATCTCAGGATTTGAATATTTGCTTTGTAAAAAAGTTTCAAAAGCAAAAATAAAAAACTGTTTCTCAAATTTATAAACTGTATATTATAAATTTTATATTGGAAATAAGTTACCTGTATAGATAAACTTCCCAAAATGCTTAGATATATGACGACAAAAAAAAGATTATAGCGAAGATAATTGAGCTTGAATGTAAAACAAACATATTTCATACGTCACATTTGTCGGAGGCTTGTCATGTCTCGGGACTGACTGTCCGCGGACAGCCATCATCAAGAGGCATATATCTCCTCAATTCAATAAGCGTTAACTTGAAATTTACCTGCAACGCGGGACAGCTTCGGTGTCTGTACTTCCTGGTTGCAAGTTCCCACCAGGGTATAACGTTATTGTCGTTGCCCCGGGGTTTCACGGGATCGCTGACAGCATGTTCGTACAGTGGCTCGAGCACCGGCACATTTCCCGATAAACGTCTTGGTGTATCGCTGACACGTTGCTCTTTGGAAATATTTCCACGTCGAGGCAGAGTAGCGAAACCCCCTGGACTCACGCTACTCGTTTGATGCGCCTCATTCGTCGATTTCACTGAACCAGAATTCTCATCGGATTCCAAGGAATTGTGTCTCGTCCGTGACTTTGAATGAGAATATCGAGTTTTCATCGTTCTCGAGAAAGCTTCGTTCTCCTCAGCAAAAACCGGAGATTCTATATTGGATGAACTTCTTTCCTTCATTTCCATCTCTTCTTCCTTTGCCAATAGTTTCTCTCGTATAGTTCGCTCGAATTGACCCTTTAAAATGACTTCGGTAGCATCCATCAAATAGAATGGATCCCCGATCCTTTTACCGTCTTCGCCCTGAGCTCTGACGTCCAAAGTGCTCATGCATGATCTCTTCAGAGATCCTCCATTGCCCGAAGGATTTCTCTCCCCATCCAGAACATCTTCACTGGATTTATGCAATGCCTTGGCATTTTTTGACCTTCTGTAAGGCAGAGTGCCGTATCTTCGCTCTTGAAACGAATTCTTATCTATTTGGACTTCAGTAGAATCATTTCTTTTCCCTGAATGTCCTTTTTTCGTTTCACCTTTTTTATTATTGCAAAAGTGGACCTGCGTGCTGGATGTGATTCGTGTTCTTCGCTCGCTCTTGCTCTTTCCGATGAGAACAGTTTCGTCATCGTTATCCACGTCATTGTCCTCATAATCCTCGTTATCTTCCGTTCTGGATGAGCAACGATTTCTACGAATCGTGCCAGTGGAGCTGGAACTTACCGAAGACCCCGAACGATCTTTGCCTGATCTAGCTGCACCGCGTCCCGAGATCATTGTCTTCTCGTACTTCGTCCTTCGCATCTCCATCCGCCTCTCTATCTCGTCGTCTTCCGACTCGAGGTCGACGATCTTCCTCTCCTGCCTCGATGATCGTGACTGACTTGCAGCGTTTGTATTGGCCGCTGCGCTCGTCGAGTTAACCGCAGCTACGTAGCAGGAGCTTTGATCTTTCTCACACAAGGTCGTCGAGTCCATTGCGTTACCTCTGCTGTTACCGCAGTTGATCTTGTTGTTGGATTTACCGTAGACAGTTACATCTGTACAGTCTCCGGAACTGCAGCTTCGATTTCTCCGGACGTTCCAGCCGATGTGTAGTCGTTCTTGATGGTAATTCCTGCGTGGATCATCGTCGTTTGTTTTCTGTGCAATTATTTGTGATCTCGTTGAATGTCCATCGTACTTGGCCTCCAATCTGGAAGACCTCATAGTGACAAAAACGTCGTTAAAGCCAGAACCATTGTCATAACTATCGGATTTCTTGATACACTCGACGCTACGATCTTTTCTTGGACTGTGTACGACACTGTGGACTCTCTGATCTCTCTGTAATTCCGTCAGCGATTCGCTGATGGCGTACAAAGACTCGGTCGATTTCGTGGAAGAACTCGTGGTTGTCGAGCCAGTCGAGTGTCTCGACGAGTTGTTTTCAATCGAGGAGGAGCGTGGCAGTAATTTCGGTGGTAATTTGCCGTAAGAGTTGGGACGTGCCCTGACAGATTCCCTTGTGGAGTCAACGGAGTGATTCCGCGGGATCTTAAAGTCAAATCTCGTGCCTTGGCTGCAGTCTTGTTCGTTTATAAAAATTGGCGTTCCAGGAAGACGATCGTCCCCGTTCTCTCCGAAATTCGGCGATATTGGAGGCATCGGTGCGAGGGTGTCTCTCTTTCTGTGAAAACCTGCATATAAATCCTCGTTACAGCTCTGATCGATCAGTGAATCATTTGATCTTGGAATTTTGTTGATTACACCGTATGTCGAATTTCTCGTGTTCGATGTAGACGAACATCTCAGCTCCTCGTAACTCTTGTCAATCTCAGCGATGTTTCTATTAATGTCTTCTATGTAACGAGCCGTTGTCCTATAAAGATCGCCACTGGGCACGTAATTCCCGTCCGTCGTTAATCGTGAATCAAATTTATTGTCGCTGTTCGATCTCGGGACATTTGGCACTGCGTAGATTGGCTGTCTAGACGCTTTTGTTCCGTTGCTCTTCGACTTTTCGTCATTGCTCGATTGAGATTTGTTTGGGATACCATCTGACCTCCTTCTCGCAATTATTTTGGTATTGTCAAGAGGTAAGGTATCATAAATATTGTTGAGTGGCTCGATAAGCCCACTTTGAATAATCGTTGGAATCTTATTGACTTCTGACTGGATTTTGTTGAATTTTTCATCGTCCTGGTGATCCTCGGATGGAACTGTGTCATACAGACGTTCAGTGGATAGTTTGCCGTTTTTGTTACCCTGATCTTTGTCCAGATGAGTTTTGCTGCTGGAAAACGTGTTTAGGACGATTTTTTCTTCTCTTTGGTCCTGCACACAAGAGTCTGTGCTCTTTGTGCCTCTTCTGAGTGTTCCATAATTTTCTAGAGGCTTGTTGGTCCCCGAATCGGACCATCTTGGCACTTGGTGGATGTGTTCTTGTAAGAGGGGGCTATTCGAGACTCGGGGAAGGGCGTAAGGGCCTCCAGCCTCTTTGAGCAATTCCTCTGAATCCGATCTATACACAGCACGAGGTCTACTTCTTCCTCGCGATCTTATAGTCGCGTAACCATCGTGAACTCTTCTCGAGCACACATTTAGATCCATTTTTTTTTTTTCGTTTTGCTTTCACAGTCCAGGCACTTGTGCAACTCCTGAAACAGGCCAGCTAAATGGTCATTTTCGTGGCGATGGCCTGCCTCTCGTTTGTATGATATCGTTTAGATAGATCCACCACTCAAACACTTGGACGGTTCGAAAGTGTCGATTTAACTCGATCAATTTATTTTACTTGTCAGTCCCACCGACAATAATAACGCTTGTCCGTTGGCTTCATTGAATTCTGGCGGATTCTTTACGATCACAAGGTTGACACTTTTAGGGCGAGCACTCGGTTCCTTGGACACTCTTTTATTGGCTTCGGCGACGATGACGACGATCTGTGTTAGTGAAAATATCGTACACGATTAAAATACGCTCCTTATTTCTACTATCTTATCCGAAATTGCTCTCCACCTACTCTCATCGCGACCGAACGAAATTTCGGAACATTCGCATGAAATTGGACGTAATTTCGTGCAGCTTTAATATATATGTGTTCTGGATTGAATGGAATGTCTCTCTGTAATGAAATGAAGGAAAAACATGGAACTCCTGACATAAGAACTTCGCCAGAGATAAGTATAATGATTATTGGTATTATCATTACTGTATTATTGCTCTTTCACTCGTGCAGAGTGTGTAAATAGGGTGGCGATATGCGTGAATGTCGTGGTGTGTTATCATTTCTCGTGAACATCTCGGGATTGTTATGTAAACTATGTGAATGTGCGTGACCTCTGGAAACCCGGATCTTAACCGCAGCGATTGGGAGATTGAGATAATTTACGAAAGAAATGTTGGGAAAAAAAGGAATGTAATAGGGAGTCAGAGACTGTGGAAAGAAAGGGGAGGAGCCTTTTTGGAGACGAACCACACGCTCGCGTGATCATCGGTAACCTATCACATCGGAAAACAAGTTAGGAATTGCCTGGAAAGGCAGGTTTGGTTTCCCAAAAAAAAAAATGTACATTCTCCGAGCAAACGTTAGTCTTTTAAGTTACACAAGACTAACGCTAACGTAACTCGATACGAGGGGGTGAAATTGAAACTTCTTTTAACTGTCTGAAACGGTCGGAATGAAACCAGACTGATTTATAGTGGAGTGGCCTCAGTATATAATATCGCTAGTATTTCCAAACTTTATTTCGAATCGAAAAGATGTACCGATTCTGGCCCCTGTAATTTGTGGCCACCTTTAGTATTTAGTTGCTTTACACTCACTTTTCCAAAGTTATTTAATCAGATAAGAACGTAATTTATCAGTTCTGTCTATCAACATACTGCTATTGCGTTCACGAATGTTGAAATTCAGCCACGTATTATTTTTATTATAAAAGTTGAATTAAAAAAAAAAACTTCCTACACAATATATACATAATGAATTGAATTTTTAACATGTCTAGAAGAAACTAAGATTTGCCATCTACTTGCAAACGAACTGTATAGGCGCTTCAAAGATGACTTGACTAATGTTTGACTATAATAGGTACAACCTGGATTCAATTTTAATTTCCGAACCCTTTTCTTTCAGTATACGGTAGAAAGTGTAAGCACCGTATACTGGTAAGTCCCGTACTGTGTTAGTACAGTAGAAATCCGGGACTCGATGAGCGATTTGTTCTAATCCCAAGTCGAGTGACCCAGATCACCCGAGCGGTATATAAGCATACGGCTATAGTAGTATAAGCACGAGGTTCTTCTTATCGCTTATACGATAGCCATTCGGCTGAAGAACGTTACTGTATCCACAGCCTCTGATTCAGCTTCACAGCTACAGGCAGTGAATATCCTCGGCAGCACATGCACCACGCTACAAGCGGTATTCGTTGTGCCGGCGTTTAGCGTCTACGACGCGTAACGTGCGATTCACGATAAGAGTATAGGCCCCGAGGCGAACACGAGAGCTGCTCGGGGATAACGCAGCGGCACATAAGTGCGATTAGATCCGAGAAGCAGCGAGCAATAATAATTACTCCGCGCGGGTATCCCCGCGGGTTAATTTCCAAGTGCGTGGAACCGGCAAAGTGTATTAGCACCGACATCTGGGACGATCAATGCTTTCGTGTAAGCATATAAACTAAATATGGCTTTTTCCAGCTCGGCTGATTAACTACTTAGATACAGTGACTTCAGCTTTGTCTTAATTGGCAAGAAGGTTTTAAAGGTCGATTTACCAGTAAGCAAACTCGTAAACATATCATTTTATAAGCCACATTTTCATGTATTATATCTTGTTGGTATATAATTAAATTTTTAGTTTTCAGCGATCTACGACTTTATAAAAATGTATTATGAGTAAGGTTGTTTACGGAGAATTATTATTTTATAATATCTGTTTTTATCTTCAATTATGTTGTTATGTAATTTGTAAGAGATTTATGTTATTTTATACGAGATATTAAAAAAGTCTGGAAGACTATTAAAAAGCTTTTAACGATGAATTTAGTGACCACAGGAGGAAATTCCTCGCTTTGACCCCATGCACTTCCTGACGATCCTGTATCTCATGCATTATGTTAATTTTTCGAGTCGAATTGACACGGATGCTGGGCAAAAGGAGTGGCAGAACCGGAGCAGATATTGTCTCTGTGCATTGTCTCTCGTGCCAGAGAGCGGGTCATGTCTGTGATCATTAGCGAGACTGGATCGCGAATGTCCACGTAAAGAAGTCTGATAGAACACCCCATGAGAGATATATACTGGTGCACAGTGGAGACCTTGAATACAACGGTTCTTTGGCCAGCCAGCCAGGAAATATTGGAGTTGCGCGGTTATACTGCGGCCTCGCTATGGGAAGTAAGAATGCCAACGTAGTAGAAATACTGGGGAGTCTGTGCAACGTGTATTTTCTTGGTACGTACTACAACGACTTTCGTACTCATACCCTTAGCTACAGTAAATCTTCTCTTAAGTTAGTATGCTTTACAAAATACTATTAAAATTAAAAAATTTTCTCCTCGTTTAGGGAATTAATAGAATTTAAATTCAAATCTTTCAAAAGAATGAAAAAGTATTTTTACAAGATAATACATGTTTGATTTATTAAATGCTGTGCATACTTTTATATGGCAAATATTTCGAGACTCAATTTATAAGAAGTGTAATGAAATTATTTTTTAAATTAAATTAACGACACATACAGGAATACAAAAAAGGACTTCTAAATACAAATAACTCGTTACAAATAAAAATAAATCAAGAAAACATATAGATATATAAAATTCTAACAAAAATCATTGCAATGTATTAAATGAAAAAAAGAGTATAAAAACAAATAAATTTTGTAACTTATTAGAAGTTGTACTGTTTGCTATACCAAGGGTCAGTGTGTAAGGACGTAGCACGGCATTGTGGAGCCCGACCATGGCTGGAGTGGCTCGAGAACGCCATAAAGCTACCAACAGCGCGGCAGCAGGAGCAGTAGAATGTCCGGATTCTCTGGACTTTCCGGAGCGCAGAGTTGCTGGTCAGCTGCGACTCGACATTGAAGCGCAGGCTCTCTTTCTCTCTCTCTCTCTTAGCTTTGCCATCGGCACCCTACGATTATCCCTGTATGGGTGGCTCGCGAGCAGACTCGCATCTTTCTCCGAGTCTTTCGAGGGCAACTCTTCGCTTCTCGAGGAGGACACTCTCGTGTTTAATGACTTCACAGTGATCTTCACGGATCTCTATAGAGCACAGTATGCCAGCGACGCTCTTTTGCGAATCGTTCAGACACAACGAACGATGTTACGTTGTTCTCCATGTTAGGTAACTGCGTTGTTTCCATGTTATAGCCCGAAGCCACGCACGGGTCATCGAACGCTCTTGCCGGCGGCTCATAACTGTCCTCTATCATCACCATCACAGTCGCCGGCATGTTTTTTTTCTCACTTCTTTGGCCCTGTAAAACTTGTACCGTTTTTTTATATTGTTTTTACCAATCACCAATTTTTACCAATTTTTGTGGCAGTTTTAGAACAACATTTTGGTCAACCAGTTTTCTCGTCAGCCAATTTTGTTAATTTCTTTTAAATAAAAAAGAATTGAATCATGCATAAAGTCATTCTTTATTCTCCACGATTGATAGACATTTTATTATATTTATCAACTCGTCAGAAACTAAAAAAAGAAACCATTAGTTGACTCAGTCTCCTTAATTTTATTTTCACTCTTGTCATTATGTTTTCCACTTATTTTTTTTTTTTTTTACTTCTGTCGGTATCGCCGTCTCATTAGAAACGCAATGAACCATATACTCAGCCAAAGGTACAAGTCCACACCTAATTACCCCGAGGCTTCAGATCATTTTGATCGTCGCGTGGAACTCTGAAGACTCCCGCGGGTACTCACGCGTCTCAATTAACCCACTTTATCGAGAACGTGCTACACACTCCGGCCGGATGGGACTAACCCAACTCGTCATCAAAGCTACATGTAACATTTGCAGTTGGTGCGGTAGTAGGTGGTATAATCTATCCGATACGTGATGCACTCTACTAGGTATGATGAGATATACTAGCTGGGACAAAGGGTGTGGGAACTGGGTGACAGAGTATATATTGCAGTTGTATTGCTGTTGCAAAACCGAATTGTCATGCAACTTTTCTAGTGATGCATTGTAATAAAAAGAATCATTACAAATTCATCATTTTGAAAATATGCAATGAGATGTTTGTGCTTCCTCGTAGAGAAAGCTTTGATATCACGAATTTTTTTTTTTCGAAAAAAGTCTTTTTTAATTTAAAAAGATTGTCAAAACCTTTCTCATAGAGGTAGTTTTGTAAAAAATTCAAAAATAATGAGGAAGCAATGTGGAAAGTTCTATTTTGCATCCATTTTTATTTCGTGGCTATAATATCAGATTGTAAATAGATCACGGTCGATAAAGACGTCGTGAAGTTGGCAAGACAAAAAAAAAAAACAACAAAAAAAAACAACCGTAGACGGATATCATCGTTACATTCACAGCCCCTGCTGAATTATTCTAATATATTCACACGTGAGGCGAGTCTCAGTCACGAGGCCGAAGCGCAAGAGACCGGTCTCGCGTGCGGGCGGTCGTTTTGATTTTGAAACGACGACGGACGACAGAGACAAAGTAGAAGTAGTAGAGTAGAAGAGGAAGACGCGGCGGGATCTGACGCAATGACTATGGTATGGTCGCGCTTTATTTAACGCGATGCGCTCAGTCTTGTTTTGACCTTTTTTTTTTTCCTCGTATCTGTGCGTGTACGTCGTTGCGTGTGTTTTCTCGTTATTTATTACACGCATCGCTCGAGGCGCTTGCTGCATATGCAACGTTTATAGATTTGTACAAGCGGTTTCAGAATGCGTATCAATCGTTTCAGGCAATTTTAATGATTGAATAAACATTGAAAGACACATATCTAAACACATGAAACAGGAGGAATGTTAGGGTGATTTGAAATAAAATAAAAATCAAGATATCTAGGTTTTTAGGATTTGCAGAAAATGAAGAAAAATGTCAGAGTAATCATTTTTCCGTAGATTGAACCAAATAAAAATCGAGACCTCAAATATTCCACGTTGCAGGGCACGGAAAAATATATGACTTAATTTACTGAGAGAAGGTAAAAAATGTTGACAGACATTTTAATTAAGGCTTGCCAGTAAAACGTTCAATATACATTTTGAACGATTCTGTATGAAAGTAATATAAGCAAGGCTACTGGCAAAATGACTTTGCGTCGTAAAAAAGCTTGTGTATTATAACGAGAGTCACGGGCGTGCGTAAATCGATCGTTTATGCGGTATACATATATATGATGAGTTTACGCGTCATGCTCGTCCTCCTTCCCGCTCTATATGGAAAGAAAGGGAAGTGTATATGAATAGGGAAGGCTCGGGGAGATAAATTCATACTGAAAGAAGCTACTGGTTTTATAGTAACACGCACTAACTCAATGCTGCTTAGCTTCTATATTTAACGATTAGCTAACACGCCACAGTCTAGTCGTGAGTGAGCAAGGGATTTCGCTACCAGGCAAGCGAACGACGATTTAACGTACCGATACATGCCCCGAAGTGCACGCAGACATAGCGCACGCACGGCAACGTCGTTTTATACCGGATAGTGGACATGTCTAGCATTAGCGAACGATCTTTATGCGTGATTTAGCATTGAGAAACACGAATGGGGAGCATAATCGGTACAGTTGTAATATAAGTTGCATACCCAATGTATTTTCCACAAGATTCTCCAACTCGACATACACTAAGAGAAGAGATTGATGTTGCAACTTAATCCCGTGGTTACGGACTGTGGATATTTTTGGAAAAAGGACAACAACAATTTTGCTTACCTCTAAAACAGTGGAGTCAACAGTGAATAACTGGAGGGTTTTGAGGGAACATCCAAATTTTTGTCGACTGCCCATTTTTTTTTTATCAATTGCGATTGTTAGTTTCCTATCAAAATTGATTTTAGTTTCATTCGACTGTCCCTTGACTGCCAGTTTGTATTAACCCATCTAAATTACTCTTCTCTCTGCGGTATTTCGATGAAAAACCGGTAAGTTGCCACAAACTATATCCACCGAATGGAATTAAAAAGAAAACAAAAAATGAAAATAAAAACATAATTGTAGAAATGTGTTGAGTATCACAGCAAGTGCGTTAATCTCGGTGCGATCAAGCTGCTCGCAGCAAAATAGAGAAACGAGAAACAGACACGAGATAAGGGGGTAAGGGCTGCATGGATGTGCGGAGTGCCACGGAAGTGCGCGGCGTTAGATATCGGCTGTAATAAATACGTTGCCGGGAGTCATCTATCACGAGGAATCGATTCCCGACATCTATTATATGGTCGATCCTCGGGAAGCCGACGATGAGACGGCAAGCTGGTATAGTATAATGTTCTCTCATATCCTCTCTCGGTTAAGGCATGCACTTGGACGCGCTCACGGCTCTCTTCTTCGTGCGGCTTCGAAACTCACGCCCGTCAAGTTATTTCAGAAGAGAAAATGCTTATTTCTCACACTAGATGAGCCTCTGGGATGCTGATTTTGCTTTTGACGCTGTTGCTATTGTAGAATTACAATATTTCTAGGTCCTTGCACTTGCACTGCGGATAGAAATGCGTGCTCAGCCACAAACCGCTTTCCGCTGACACGGTTCGGTTCCCAGCAATTCACGAGAAAATAATAGTCGCGAAGAACGATGAAGGACGAACATGCGGAAACAGGCTGATGCGTGAAGAAGACGTAGAGCTTTGAAAGTAGCATGTATGATATGGAAAGGAATTTCATTTTGTAGTAACAATCATGGAAGAAAAAAAGTATATGAGAAAATATATTTTTCTGTGTATAAAAATTGTATATATGGGGCATTCCATGGTAATTCTTACACGATGAAACCCGAGCCTCTTCGATTTTCCTAATATTTTTTATATTGTTGTTATCACTGAATGGAACATTTGTGATTTTTATTAGATTTTTATTTTGCATCGTTTTTTAAAATCAAACGAAAATGACAGCTGTGCAGTTTAAAAAATTCCAACTTCGCTTATAATTTGTTTCGTATGTTAGAAAAATGCGTTTGATCGTTAAGAGACGAAACTGGCGACTTGCTCACAATCTAGACTGCATTCTATACTCTCTACTACGTAGGTTAAGGCACGTTTAGTTGACGAGTGAAGACGGCAGTTGACGTCCTCTTAGGATATACGGCCACCGCCTTTACTCTCGTGAAGAGGAAGGCAGCAGGATTCAGAGTGGTATGGTGACCGATGCCACTGAGGAAAAAGTTGAAGACGCCGCTGCAGGGAAGAGACACGACCGGGTTTCTTTGCGTTCTTTTCGCTCGCGTCGTGAGTTGTCGTTTCCAACAGACAAGGATTCCTCGACGATTCTCGTGTGCACTTTTCCTCTGCGCTGTGGTATCGCGACAACGAGGACTATGCGTGCGATCGTCTTCTCGTCTCGCGCCTCCGGCTTAACGCTCAAGTCAATGCGAATTCTTCCGAAGAACATCCTATCTGGACTTCTGTCCGCTGATCACCTGCAGCTATCGTTATGAAATCTGCAAAAAAGCTACATTCCAATTGTCCAACGATACACCAGCAATATCAGTCTCACGAAAAATATACCCCAAAATATATCAAGTATATCAATCTTTTCGTCGATTTATATATCTCGGATATTTTTTAAGAATTTAAAAAATTGTATTTATAGACAGAAGAAAGTATCCTGAAATTTTTTTTTAGGACACGTTGCTCCTTTCAAACATAATTTTTTTCGTTTGTGAAGCGAAATGCTAAGAAATTTGTTGAACAAACAAAAAATCATATTTTAAAGTAAAATGGTTCCAGAAGTATTTCTTCTTGAATTTAACAAAATTTTAAATCTAATTTTTTGTCTGTTATGTAAAAACGCACTAAAAACCATAAAAAATCTGTTATTTCTCGGATTTTCATTTTTTAATTATAATTTTTCAAGATTTGCATGTAAATTCTTCGAAACTTGTAATCGGCGAAAAAAGTTTAATTGTATGAAATCCTATCAGTGAGTTCAAGTACGAAAAATACTCATCCGTGGTCCGGGAACAACCGGAAAGCTAGAAAAACATAAAAAGCCCGATAATAGCATCCTTGATGCTATCTTACAGAAGCGCTTCTCGGGTTAATTGTTCTATCTGTTGAATTTGTGCAGCTTCCTGCGGACGAGACGTTTATCGCCCTTAAAAGCTGTTTTTTGGCCTAAAATAACAACGCGTGTTATTATATACCCATTGATATATTAGACGACCGAGAAAAGAAGATACCAGGAAGGCCTTATCCATTATAGTCTGCCTCAAATCGAGGCACGTACGTTTTTTTCTAGCGATCGCTTAAACGTGCCGAGGAATTTCCGGTTGTGGTCTGAGCCAGGCACGCCGGTGATCCACGATGAGAAAACGAGATTGTACATACTGTTACACCTACTGGATACTCCAGAATACCGCGAGTACTCGTCGCAATGCCAGATGTTCGGATAGTTAGCTGCTGCTTGAGGGAGAGATTGAACGTTCGAGTGCAACCCGAGGTGGCCTGGAACTCCTTGTGTGTCGCCTCTTCGAATATTTCGTGTGAAGGCACAGCGTGCATTTCTATCTTGCAGTAACAGCAGCAAGCCTCTCGAGATAAGATAACTTATCGTGTACGCGCTCGTGCGCCTCGTCTCGATCAACGAAACAGATAAAATTGACATGCTACCGAATGGATCCACGATAAATTCACTTTCGACTTTGCATTTGCCTTTTCCTCGGCTCTATTCGCGTCGTTCTTTTTTGTCGTCAAACAAAGCGCGAAAAAAAAGAAAAATGCAAAAAGTGTTTGTTTTTTTTGTATAAGAAGATAATGTTTAGAAACTCAGCAGCATAATTTACTGAACTTTTGGACAGGTGGGAAAAGTATATTTTATAATCAATGAAACGAATTTGAAACACGTCAGCAAAGTAGTGTGTGAAACAACGAATGAACGGTTAAAAGAAAAACATAAAAATTTTATATTCCACAAGATAATTTCGAAAAAAAAAAAAATGTCATGAAAACGAATCTTCCGCAATTAGCAAAAGTCGTTAATAAATTGTGGAAGTGAAGATGACTGCAGATAAGTTGGATGGATGAATAATCGTTGCACTTTAGTTTATATTGATATTGATGGTTAAAGCCGATACTGGAACAATTCCTCTTTCTAAATGGTAAACACCTGGCGGAATGACGCATCGGATATCAATCACGATTACCGTCCGTATCGACGAAAATTCGTACCATTTGTTCGTGGTTGTTTGGCTGGCGCACCTTCCCCTCGGTTCCGGAAGTTCGAGGGAGGCATAACCGTCCAATCGCTATACACAGTTGACGATATAAAAAAAAGGTGTCTCGCGAGGCGAGGTCGCCAACGGCTTATCTCCAGTCATTATCTCGACAATAAAACCGAGCATAAAACGCTAAACGTGAGAGTTTCGTGAACCCGGGGTCCGCGTTACGGGAGAAAAAAGAAGCGCAGATGTGTATAAACACGTAAAAAGAGAGTATAGACTAAAGGTGCGTTAAATGTCGACTGTATCTTGCAGCAGTCCCATTAGCTCAATTTCCCTGGAGAAAAAAAGAATACTTCTCCTCAGACACGTATTACATTTTTTTTTTTACAAAAAAAAAAAAATATCGTCGAGTACAATTTATTTTTCATCTTTAAAAACTGTATATATACTTCATCTTATCTTTGTTTTTAAACAAGTACTTTAAATTTATATTCAGACGCGCGTTAAATTTACGAAAAATTATTCATTTAAAAAATTCTGTACACAATATATTTTTATCTCACACAAGTGTGATTTAAACGTAATTTGTGTTATTTTTTAGCTTAATTTCAAAATTAAAAAAAAGTCTACTAGACTTCAGGTATATATTAAATTTCGAAAAAAATGTTGATGTTTGAAAGGTGTATTTGTACTTAAATTTATCTTTGATTTTATAATGGTATTTGCAAACAGTTACTTTCCTTGTAGCCAACTTGATAGGCTCTAACTCTCTTTTCCGATGGTGTGAGAAAGTCCGTGCATCAAGATGTTTCATTGCTCATCGTTATCTCGATTTCTTCACACATTTCTAGGTAATTTCGGTGCCCTCAGGGGGGTTTCACGGCTCGAGTTGAACTTTAATGCTTTCGTTATATTGGTTCAGGGAAAAAGTACTCAAATGAGGCCGGTCGAGTTACGATTTGTGTTGGTACACTGGATATGGTTGGAGTATCGTGACTATTCCTTTATTTATCCTCTCCAGGGACCGAGCCCACATTCTCAGGAAGACAATGCTTCTCTTGCCGACACTCAGAATGCAACAGCTTCGGCTTCCACACTGTACAATATAAGTGCTGTATGTGCTCCATAACCACCAATAGCATCAACTGCAGAAATTACCATATGGCTACGACTAATCTTCATTTCATGACCTACTCCATTTTCATCGAAATGAGACAACAGTACAAAACACGAGATCTCTGCACAGATGGACTGAAAAAAGACTGACAACGCTTTTTCTTGCGATAATAACGAAGATAATGAGGTGAGTCTGTGACTCTTGCAGAATTTAATCACTAGAAAGCTACTTTTCAGTACAAATTCTCTTTTGAAAACTCTACAATCACCATGTAAAATAAACACAATATACTGCTCTTTTTTTTCAAGTATCACTGACGGTTAAATAATGAAAACTTAAGATTATTGCCTCTATAAAATAAATATTCACATTACATAGGGTATGTGTCCTCTTGAATTTCTGTAACGTCATGTTGTTGTTATCACAGAAAGACGAACACTTGTGATTTTTGTTAGATTTTTAGTTTGCATCATTCATGAAAAAAAATAAAATAAAATTTACCATAAAAGACAATTGCGTAAAATGTATAATTTAAAAAGACAATGAATCATTTTTTCAAGTGACATTACCCAATTACGAAATTATGGAATAAAATAATTTGTCTAAAAAGGTGCAACCCTGTTTACTGGTACTTTAGTGCGTTATGTTTTAACTGTATGACGAAACACGTAGACATTATTCTCGAGTGTATCTCGAGGCCCTGGCGTCATAAGGAGAGACAAAAGGCATAACGACGAAGAGAGTTTTAATAAGTCGAGGGCCTGGATTGGCCGGCTAGTTGGCTTCAATCAAGAGACGGGGTCTTCGGGGTCCTTACTCGAGGGCCACGGATCTCATTCTTCGTATCTGTATACCTTATACTATAATAAATATAGTAATAGCAGTTGTGGAATATAAGCTGGACGTTGTTGTCGGATGGAGCGAGAGTATTGTGGACTCGAATTAAATCGACACTGTGCGAGGACGAAGGGAATAAGAGAGGGGGAGGGTGAGGTTGGGGCAATGAAGGAGAATCGAGGGCCGAAGACGAGCACGAGAGAGGAACGCCGCGAATGCGTTATTATCCTGTGTACCGTCATTACTCAGACGTGCCGCGGCTTCACCTCTGTACAAGCTAAGAGGACGAGCCATAAAGACGAAGGATATTCCGAGAGAGGCGCCTCCTCGATGCAGACCAGTCGATTCTTTTGTGTAACTCGAATCTATAAAACACTGAGAGCCTCAACTACTGAAACGCCGACGGAACTTATCGTCATTGAAAAAATGAAATTTGGCTCAATGCAAAAGGTATTTCCTGCTGAGATTCTTTTCTTTTTTCGTGATTGACGAATAAGACTGTCGAAGATAACGCAGAGAGGATGTAATCACAGTCAAAGAAAAAAAAAAAAAAACATAACAGGTTCGTGAATCAGTGTTTGCGCAATTTCTTAATCGACACATTTCTTCATTGAAACTACTTGATTGTGGAAGGAGCAATGTTATTTATATCGCGCCTTGAATCGCTGGCGAATTCGACTTGGATGGATGACGCCTTTCGATTAAGATGATTTTGTTGCAATTTTAGAACGTTAAAAGATTTCTATCGGTACAGAATATTTTATACCCTAGAGAAAATATTGTAAAAATGTGTTGAAGTAATAAACGTATTTATTACTTGTTTAAAAAAAAATTATTTTTCACGAAAAATGGCACCTTTTAATTAAAAATGTTGATAACGTCCTTTAATTCTGGATTTCGGGAAGAAAAAAAAACACTTGTTACGACAGAAAAATAAAAAATAAAGCCGCAAAAGCTAACCCGTTTTGAATCGATGTGGAACGTCTGTAATTCAGAACCCAAGAGATTAGAGGATCGACTTTGCGACACAAAATTTGGGACCTGGCGTTGTTGTATAGTATTGCAAAAGAAAGGGAGGAGATCCTGGCAGTGTGCGGTCATAGTATAGGCCAAGCCTAATCCGCTTGGCGATTATGTTCGCCCAGGAGAATCTGAGAACAAGAAAACTACTAAGAACCATCGCCTGCGAAAGACATGGAAGCGAAGAGACGATAAAAAGAGAAACGAAAAAAAAAGAGAGAAAAAGAAACGATTATGAGGAGAGTCGTCGTGCATGAGGGAATAAACGAAAAGCTGCGACAGTCTGCGGAAGAAAAACATCGGGATCACGTGAATTATGTTCTATGCTTGTGGTAGATACACTTCTACGGCTTCTGCTGGTAGAGGGAGTATTGCTGGGCCTAGCGATGAGTCCCAAGAGTGGAGAGAGGCCACCAGGATCCGGGCCAGGCCCATCGAAACGAGCCCCCATAGGCGTAGGTTCTCCCTTTTTCTCTTTTTGTTCATCTCCTACACACTCCAGAGCTTCGCTTCGCTTGCCAACGAAAATTGTCCTATGGACATCAGCACGGAATATAATCGTCGCTTTCCTCAATCGGCACGTCGCTCGCTTTCAACGACAATTTAAATTTTCAAACTCCCACGCCTACTTTGCTACAATCTCGATAAATTTCCAGTCACGAATTTTCTGACGGTTTCCTTGCTTTTAAAGTGTTGCAGTGTTTCTGTCCCTTTCGTCGACATCTGTAAATGTGGCTGTCAGATGTTGTTACTTGTCACGTGCAGCAAAACTTACAGCTGAATTTAACATCCTGTTTTTTTTTTTTAAAGAATATTTCTACAGTCTGTTAAAATGGCTTACAATTTTTTAAATCCATTTCATCCCTATATATGTTTTGCTTCCTCATGGTGGAAGGTTTGTGACGTCTCAGAATGTCTCGAATAGTCAGGAAATTATATTTAGAAAAAAAAAATTCTATATGTATGTGTGCAAAGGGTGCATAGTTAAACGTTCTATATTGATTCCTCATTATTCTCATTTCTCACAAACCCACTTTTATAAGGAAGCTAAAATTGTTGACCATGCTTGCTTATAGAGGTAAGATTGTGAAGAACAGGAAAATAATGAGGAAGCAATGAGAAACGTTCAACTATGAACCCTTTTCATTAGTTATTTTTCGATGACGTAATATAACAGTAATGTTATTTGATATTTGAAAAAATAGTAGGAATGAAGCTATTTTTTTTAGTGTTTTGACTAGACCTCTTCACGTCCATGAATGGTCTTTTTAAATGCCTGTGCAATTGGATAATTTAGATGTCTATGTATTCTCGACTCTATTCGTCTACTGTGTTCTTCTGTTTTCCGTCCCTCGGTGCCAATCGCTTTTCATCGGAATATTAATAACCGAGGCGGTCCCTGCGATGACGGCGTGCCTGTACCACCCGCCTCTTATACGGTCCGCGTCAACAATAAGGGCCAATTCCGAGTGTTACATGTGTGTAGTACTACTATTATGGTCGTGAAAGAACCGGGTTCCATCGCCGTCGTCATAGTCTCTGAACTTTGTCGTGTCTTGGTCGTCGTTGGGAAATCAATCTCGCTGCGAGGGCCGCAAGAGACGAGGGGGAATTATTATTAATATAAATGATCACGTCTCGAAGGAACCACAGCGCTGTTCCCTCCTCAAAGTCTATCCGTCGGCTTCGCTCTTCGTTACTCCAGCTCTATCTTTTCTGCATCTCTGAAGCAACCTATGTTCGACCTTCCTTAACAAAATGACAAAATTCATACACTTTCATTTTTTAATCTCTATATGTGATTTTACATATATAGAGAACATGTCTTTTTTTTTACTGAAATCGGTTGAGTCATCGATAAATTCAATTTTTAATGTTATTGGTAAAGTAATTAATGTCTCCTTTGTTAATGACTTTGTTAATTCCTGTTATTGTAAAAAAATGTAGCTTTACACGGGAAACATATTTGTTGATGGTTAAAGTAATAGGTATTTGAATAAATGGAAGTCTGAAACATTCAAGAGACGTAGGAAAAGGCCTTGCTACTTCCGATGTCATAATCATGAAGCATCATCTCGGCGCCTTTTCAACAGGTGTGAGAGACTGTGGAATCTCCGGGCAGGCTCGAATAGACTCACCCGATCGCCTCGCAGTTTAACATACATTATTATACAAGAATCGTTACAAACACGAGGCTCTTACGTTCTTCGCATTCTTAAAAAGAAAAAAAAGACACATAATAATGAACTCATAAGAATTGCTAATGCAGCTATAACTACCGTCGTGCACAGGACACAAACGACAAGAGTTTGTAATCGATCAAGGCTGCGCGTTTCAACCTCTGGCTATTTTTCGTTATTACAGCATCGAGTCTACGCCGCTGACCACGACGCTCAGATTATTCCTATTGCTGCTACTGCTGATGGGTGAGTTCTATTGGGCTGCTGCAAAAGCCTGTGGCTATTCTGTTGCGGCGGAAATTCCGTAATCCTTCATAAATATTATTTCTCCATAAATCTCATACCCCCGGTTTTGATAATCGATACATTAGCTTGTAATACCTTTCGAAATTTCGTGTAGCTTTAACCTTGTCGAAAATTGGACATGAAAATTATTGTAACGATTTAAAATATCAAAATTCATCAGTAAACATCGAATAAAATTTGAGGAAAATATATAAAATATTAATATGCGATTTTGCTCTTACAATTACAGCCGAAAAGTTTTATTGTGTTGCTTATTTTTCTTATTCACTGAGAATTATAAATCTTCTCATTTGATTGAAGACCTATTTTACATTCTAAATTATTAAACACCTTGTGATTTGAATATTTTGACAAAAGCCTTTTCGTTTTATTGATATAGATTTATTTAGTCGTATACTTTTTGAAAGCGACGGACGTTTGCAACTGTACGTGACGATTCAAATGATTTTACAGCAATTTCGAAGGATTTATAGCTTCTCGACGTTTTTGAGAGTGTGTTAAAAAAAAAAAAAAAAAGAAGAAACGAGAAGCTTTCCCGTGGCGTAAAAGGTCTTAGGGGGGTCCGTCGACGCTTCAAGATTTTCGGCGAACGATCAATGTATGTTTTGCCATGAGCAGAGTCTGCCTCGTTCGTGCCAAACAACGACGAAGGAATCGATTGTCCACCTCTCGTTCGTCTTATATTCCTCATGGTAAGCCGAAGGGTCAGCGACAGAAGGACGGTGATCGTAAATCTCAAGCACGATGCATCTTCTGTACTTTTACTACCAAACGGTACAGTGATTGGCTCGTTAGAAAGACACTCATTCTCTCAACAAGGTACAGAAGTGTTGGAACTTAATTTAATGCGTTCTCTCCTTGTAAGCAACTTTATCAAAATTCATTTTAAAAGAACAATAAACAACATTTTTTAAAATATTTTCAACTACAAAAAAATATACTGTTGAGCTCAACATTTGGGTAAAATGTAAAAATAATACAACGTCAAAATAACGGGTCAGAACAACTGAAGTTAACGAAACAATCATCAATAAACACGACGCGAAGATAACATTCGTCAATAAATACAACGTCAAAATAACACACCATGGAATATTGTCGATGAATCGACAATATTACCATCGAATATCTGTGAAAGGGTAATGTTTTTGTACCGTTAATTTGTACATTAACACGAAAGGACACATCACTTTTGGGCACATTTTGATGAGTCACAATACGACAAGTCACGACACGAAATATTTTCGGGTACAATGACTTTGTGCACATAAATGTGTCGTTTATTGCAGAAAGAATAATTGTGAATGTGCAGTGGCAGTTTTGAGGATTTTCAAAAAAGTATGTTAGCAGTTTCACAAGTAATATCCAATAATAAAAGAAAGAACCTAACCGAACGAGTACGCTAAAGAGAACCTATCAGAGTTTTCGAGAACCAATTTTGTAATAACAGTACAGGGATTTATAAATGTAGAAAAACTGTAGAAGCTCAACTGTAGAAGTTTTTCAAAAAGAAAAATTGAACTGCAATGTTGTGAATATGAAAGACATTTCAGAAAATAGAAAACGCCCAAAATTCGACCACCATCTGTGCAATCTCTGTAATCCCTCAAGAGTCGTTTCACTGTAACATATTTCACTGTCAAGTAGTTGTTCGGATGCCAATGGCCGTAACCTTTACGTATACAGAAGCAGCAGGAGGGGCATCTCTCCCGTCGCACCAAACGTGAGCTCTTGGTGTCGCGCCTTGTCTGCGAAAGAATATTGTCCCTTTACTTCAACGACACAATATGCATCCCCCTCGCAGCGACAGCAGCAGCAGCAACAGCAGCAGCAGCAGCAGCAGCCGATCGGTCGAACGGTTTACTGCTGCAAGTCAACAGTCCAAAACTGGCCTCAAAATGCGTGTCACGTTTATGGGTATTATTCTTTGCCTTGTCCATTCCTTTATTTACTTTTACTCTTCTGTTCTGTCGTGACAATCACCGCTCAATATTTCATTCCGCTACGTCATACCCAAACGCTCCATGCTAAGAATTATAGATGCTACAACCGTAATAGCCTCTGTTTGCACCAATTTTAATAAGTAAAATCAATATTTTTTAAGCGGAGACGAATCAGCTATTTTTTAAGATAATATTCGTATAGAGTAACAATTAGTAGTTCTGATTTAACATTTACTAGGATTTCTATCATTGATCCGAGTGAATATATTTAGACAAATTCAGTGAAATACGAAAAAAGTATCTTTGACAAATGTCCAATCATACTATAATTTACTCATAATAATTTTAAGCAATAGAAAAGCAAATGCTCTTAGTAGAGAAGGTACGAAGTGCACTCAATGCAAAATGCATATCCCTTGCACCGCCTGAAGTCTTTCAGTGTAGGTACGTAACTGCTACTTCTAAATGCATTAACATCAGAGTTTCAATCGTTGTGTAAACTCGACGACGTCCTCTCTCGCAATCACTTACACGTTACGAGCACAATTTCGAATTCTTGAGCGTGGCAAATTGCAGTAATGACATTACAGTATGCATAAGCAAAAGTAAAATCTCCGAGTGGATTTCTTTGGTGACGTTAAACGTGTTAAAGTGCGACTGTATACCGAACATAGATGCATACATAAAATTCTATCATTAACAGAGGATTGCATGACAGAGCTTGCAGGACATGGTGTATCATTATTATTATACTGTTACTTTACGGTATTTATATTCACTGACACTTTCAATCGGAATTCCTGTCGCGTTTCGCCTGGCTCCTCCCAATCGTCGCCTCTCGTTCCCTTCGCTCCCAAGCGATATCCCACGAGTCTACGTTTCTCTACCTTGCTCGTTAAGCCATGATAGGTGAAGAACCCGCAGCTGGTGCGGAGAGCCGCTAAAAGCCGGTAGCCGCGCATCACCGCACCAGCAGGGACCCAAGCTACGTCAGCGTCCTTCGGTCTTATCGATACGTGAGTTGGATCGTATACACAAATAGTACTATATACTATACAGTAAATACTATATATACGGTATACAGTAATACTACGTGTACTCCAAAACCATACTGATGCTTTAATACACGCTCGATACAAGATACACCTTTTTCGGGAGGAAAATATTGCCCAAAAATCCTACAGTACTGTTTCATATGGGGCGAATGCTTCATATCCTCCAATTTGACAAAATCGGGATTTTCGAATGTCTAAATTTGAATGATCTGTAAATCTCTTAACAAAAGAATTTTTTTTACTATTACAATACAATTTCCTTCCCCCGGTTTCTGCTTGATATTTAGCAGCGCTAAATGCTGTATTTGACTGAATATTTTTTAAAAAATATTTCGTTAGTTCAAAGTTCCTTAATTCGTCTTATCTGTTGCGTTATCTCGAGCGACCCCACAGGCCACCTTATCATTTCCCCATAGCAAAGACTCTGCGTTCAATGTCCCCTTTTATCCGCTATTGCACAATTATTCACGCCGGTTAATTTCTTTCGGCTCTTTTAATCTCTTTTCCCTCTCGTTCCCTGCTTGTAATCAGAGGTCGGTTGGACTTGTTCACGTCGCGGTCAGTGGATTCTTGGACGTCGCACTGTCTAGCGTTGGTGATGCGAGCGACAGAGCGTTCACCAGTCGCCTCTCTAGCTCATGCGCTGTTTCTCCGCATTTATCTTCACCGTTTGCTCTCTCTTTCTCTCTCTCTCTCACACAGCTACCCATTTCACTTGGACGTTCACTCGGAGTCGCGGGAGAGACACAACCAACGAGATCTCCGGGACACCAACAGTCAAGCTTAGTCGCGTAGCAGTGCAAACAGAAATGATAAAGGAAAGAAAGGGAGGAGAAGATCGTGCGGGCTCGAGAGAGTCCATACGCGCTACGAATCCCTGATGATTCTTCGGGGTGGTTAGCCTAGCCTTCAGGACGCCTTCGCCTCTTGGTCGAGACGCGAAACCTTCGCGACGATTTTTATCTCTCTTTGTCTTGATCCAATCGTTGCTTGCGAATCTATTGAGGTTTTTTTTTTTTAAGATATCAACGCGTAAAACGACGATGCGTCGAGACTTTTGCCTTATATGATCCAATGCTCATCTATAACGATATACTATTGCGTGTACGAGATATCAATCTTTCATAAGTGATTATTCGAAGATCGAGAATGCTCAACGATATAAAGAATCGAATAATCTTGAGAGTTCATCAGACTGCAAATGGAGCAATTCCTTCACAAGGAATCAGAGGAATAAAAGAATCCAGTAATGTTGCCAAAAAGAGCATTTGCATCACTCTGCTAATCGGACAATTCCTTCATACTTCTGATCAAATATCGATCAACATCGATTACATTCGGATAAAAAATTGTTCAAATAGAATATAATAATTTATTTCTGATCATTCGCGACGACAGATCTTTTTACAGTAATTTAAACAATTAATTCTGATTTTAAAGATCTTAGCATAACTCGAGCTATTATCCAATGTTCGAGAAGATTTGATTAATCTGATAAATCTGTATGTTCATAATTGATATATTATTGTATTTATATTTCAATATTTCGAATGAGTAAAATAGTTTTTCGAGATAGCCAATAGCACTAAAAAAGCTTAGGGCGACAGTCGAAGCGACCTTATCGAGCTTTTATCTTGGGACGTTAAATGATAACCAGCTGATAGTCGATGCTCCAAAACTCCAAAGGGGTGTTAAGCTCACTCTCCCAACATAGGAAAAGTATAAGGACTGTCGAAGCCGTTAACACTCAATAAACAGCGAGTGAAGTGAAAAATCGGGAATGCCTTAACGGGAAATCGATAAGTTATCGAAACCAAACGTGTGTTCCCGTTGGGATCCAAAGTGTGTACAACACTATATTTCTATAAACGACTATATTTAAACACCAAAACATTACGAGCGCAGGAGAGCAATTTCAGATAGAGATAAGTAGATTTCTTTTTCGCCTTGTTCCTTGTTCCTCGATCAAACCTTTTTTCCGTCGATGTGTATATATTCCGATGACGCGAGCCGGTGATGTCAGAAACGTCGACTTCCTTGTCGATCGACATAGCGATTTTATTCACTAAGGCTATTTTAATTGATCGCCGAGCACTCACTCACACTTAAACGATTCTTATGAAAAATCATAATAATAAAAAGTAATCATTACACTGCTAACAATGAGCGATAAAAAACATATAAAACGATTAATAAAAACGGAGTTACGAGTGTGTCACTGAATTCCGTATTAATTGCACGTGTTTCATGATCGGCGAACGATCCTAATCAATCGTGTTCGCTGAATCGATTGAGCGAAACCCCCACAATGTTTACATTGTGGCTGCACTTTTGTTTTCTTTTTTTTTTTAATTCTCTTTTTTACGAGGCAAAGCAACGTGATTACTCGGCCAACGAAAGAACGAAATAGAGTTCCGACGTGACTCAGTGCGCGTCTTGGCGCTGACTGAAGTTGCTGTGAACACTGCGTGTACACTACCGATCCCCACTCCGTTTACTGCGTGTAGAGTGCGGTAGCTCGCGTACACTTGAGATCGTCAAGACGCGGTAAAAACGGTGCTTCTATTGGTCCGTGAGCCTCGATGACCTTCTGCCTGCTCCGTATTGGTCCTCTGCCAACCGGCGCTTGGCGGTACCGATATAAAATCGGGGCACAATCGCAAGCCATCGGAAATATCTGCGATGGTACGTTCGAGTAACCAAGCACGACGCCGGAAGGCATTTCTTGCATTCACGGCATTCTTGGCGAGAGTATTGGCACAAGAAATGCAAAAAAAAGAGTCCTAGCTCACGTACACTGCTACTTTCTTCTTTTTAAGTGTGCCGTTGGTCTGTTACAAACAATTTTGTAAAGGCCATTGCATAATTTGAATGCATAGCCAGAATCAATAAGGGATAAGAAACAGAACACGTTTAACCCGTGTTCTTATTAATAATTTTACTAAATATTAAGCAGTGCAACGATCACTGAGATTTGACGGTATTTTTGAGCGATAATAGTATCTCTTTTATAAAAATTACGTGTGTTTTTAATGTTTTAATGTTTTTGTAGATCAAGTTTTATTTTTTGTGTATTAAAAATCGCATGTCATTATCATTTGATCATGTATAACAATGACCAAATCTCAGTATAATAAAACTTAAAAGCTTTTATATCATTTTTTTCATTTTCCATTTTTCAGAAATGGAGCTGAATTCAACTTTTTTTTCAAAGCTGAGATGATTTTTTTTTTACATGGGAATATGTTTTCATTTTACCTTTGAAATTAAGAATTTAATTTCATCTAGAAACGTATAAAAAATGAGATATTCGTTCAACTCGATAATTTGATAAGCACATCGAAAAATAAGCAGGACCTAGAAAATATCTACAAAAAAAAACGTAAATTGTTCCTATAACGGGTACCAATAACGCACGAAAAATTAAATATTTAGGAATTATCCTCATATTCTGTTTTTTGAAGTTGGAAGATCTCCAATTTACCGACTCCTTCTCGATGAAACTTTTCAATGGTCGAAATAAATAGAATCTATTGAAACTTTTGCAATTGTGTTTGAATAAAATATTTCTCACATTACTGATTCGAAAGACGGAAAAAATGATAATTAATCAGAATCAAGATTTTTTTATGACCGTTTGGCCAGTCATTATAAAAAAATTATAAATTCGAAGATGATTCCTAAAATTGAATACAACTCTATCTAAGCCATAGACACAGTTGAATCTGGAGTAAAAGTTACGATAAATATCGTTATAACTTAAAACTAACGATCCGAGGGTTCGAAAGCGCGAATTCTCTTCGGACCAGGTGTATAAGCTTACGAACATACATAACTTCGAACAGACCATTAGCTACGGGGCATTCTTGCATTCTTCATACCCTCGGCGCTATGCTTGAAGTGAAGATTGCACAATAAATCGACTCATCTGTGGTAAATTACAATCTAGGTATGAAGAGTGTTTTTGCAAGTCGCAATTAAAATTAATGAAAGGAAAGTAGCGAAGCCATTGACGATTGAACGGGATACGATTAAAGATAACGCCAATAGTTCGCAAATGCTCATTTCCATCCAGCTACTCATTAACGCTACTGAGATTACTTTTGATAAAAAAAAAAGTAACAGTATCCTTCGAGAGGTAATTTTTTTTAAACTCACGTTAACGGACAGCCGACTGGTCAGCGAGTGAACTTTTTCCTGAGCGTCGACCAATTCTCGCCTGAGCTTTCTCAACTCGTGGGCCTGCTTCTCCTCGGCCGAGCTGTAGAGACTGCTCGCGGTCGATACCAAAGAAACCGAAGATCCGTGAACTGCAAAGTGAAAAGAATATAAAAATTCAATAACAAAAATTAAAACAAAACTTAGTTGTATTGAACCCATCAAATTTTCAACCATCCCATTTATAATAAAAAAAAGAAATGGGCCATTATTTTTTTTATTATTCATTTTTTTTCTTGTGGTGGCATTTCTAAAACAAACCTACATGGGAAAAACAGGTTTTTAATCAAATGTTTATACTTTTTTCGCCACTGTAGTGGAATGTTTGTATAAAATGATTAATGTAAAATTATTTATAGAATAAATAAGTAAATGGAGATACACGGAATATAATGGGATTGTTATATTTCTAATTGAATCTTCAAAACTATCGTTCGTAGAGAAATGTAGTAAAAAACTCACTGTCGTCATCCTTGTGAACGTGTTGATAAAGATTCGGCGGTTGTCTCGAGGCATGAGTGGGTGTCGGCGAAGTCGGCTGTGACCAATGCTGTCCAGGTCCTCCGGTCGATCCGACAGGCACGCTGTAGTAAGGTTCAGCGCCCATTCCAATGCCGACTCCTTCCTCACCAACCGACGAGGATGCTCCGCTGCCTCGTGCCAGCATTGAAGGATACATCTTTTCGCTCTTAGTCGACCTTTTAGTTCGAGAAATAACAAAATATTAACAACACGTACACGATTTTTTTAAATGCACACTGAGAGTATTGAGATTCGATTGAGATGAAAAGATATTAAAAAATGTAAAATTTACTATGAAATGTTCAATTATAGACATGGATTAGGAATACTGCATTATCCTTGAAATTGTTGGGTCTTTTATTGTATAGTAAATAATTTTCGGCAAAAATGTTTACTCTTTGCAGTGTCTTGGTGTATTGTAACATAGTGAATTTCGTATTCAACAGTCAGGTCTTTTTATTTTTTAATGGAAAAGCCTACAAGTGGTTGTCGAGTGGAGCAATTTAGACGCGTAAAGTGCACTGGAAGAAACAGATCGTAGCAACTTGGGTGAGAATTGTACTCCACCGTCTGAAAGTAGTTACTGGCGTGGAGGAATATTTTTCTGGGCACTTAGGACGAGCAATTTTAGAATAGAAATGACCGAATATGAAATACCCCTACGTCGATCTCATACAATTTTTATTTACGCGTAAAAGTTAGTAAACTGATATAATCGTCGGATGAACTTATTGTTTATTGGAGATATAGCCTTAATTTCCCTAGAAGACAGTTTTCAAATCTACTCATTTTTTTCATAATGACGAAAAATTTGCACACTTGAAAAAAATATCATCTCTAGCAAACGGCGAAAGTCCACGAAGTATCTTTCTCTGTGTTAACGTGGATATCGAAAGATTTTAGAAAAGCCCGGTTATAAAGTACATGAAATATTATTTTTCTCGGGGAATCCACTCGATTCAAGCTGTTTAATTCAGTGGAGAGGGCACGATCGTTCGATAGCATTGGCATCAGAGGACTTTCGTGGTCTGGTAATGGATGGTAGAGAGCTGGATAAACATGCTGTAGGCTCCGATAATCGGATTGATTAGGAATGGAGGACTAAGGGACTAATGATCGTAGCGGGATGACCGCAATGTTTGTCTACGAATGACGTTAAACAACCGTGTTGGTTCTGTTTGCGTGTCATTGATGGGAAGAAAACATGCGAGAGACACGTACCTATACGTGTGTACTTAAGCGCGCGTGAGTAAAGCACGGAGGTAACGGTGTCAATTTCTGATCAATGTTATTATAGATCTGCAGTTCGGCAAATGTAAATAATGTGAAATAATAGGAAAGGTGTATTTGTATTTGTGTCAACATCAATGGCAACGTGTAGTGGTGATGCATTGAATAACGAAAAATACGTATGTGTATTAATACATTAAGTGGCACAACGTGTACAATAACGAAAAATTTCTGCGTATTGCATATTCTGTGTCAAAGAACGCTGCATCAGTTGCAGCTGTAAACAAAGCTAGCCACATCCGCCGAACTGTGGAGTGTGTAACGTGTATATCGACAGTTTAGCGCACAGGAAGAAAAAGAAAAGAGACACAGAGTACGAGAGAAAAAGAGGATTGAATATAATAGCACATCGAGTACATAATGAAAACGCGTGGAAATGTATGTCGCAAGTGTGTTAGAGGTATTGGGGTTTTCACTACCTTGGGAATGTCCTGTCCCTCAGATAGCTAAAATTGCATTAAACACTCTGTGTTAATCGAGCGAAAGAAAAAAATCTAAAAGCTGTTAAATTTGTAAAGAAAACAGCGGGCCAATAAATGTTATTTTATGTTACGTCGAATGATAAGCAGGTGATAATGCCAATTTTTTACTATGTTGCTTATAAAGTTTCCTCAGGTAGTCGTTGAATGAGAAAATATAAATGATTCACTTAGAATTTATATAATATTCAAGGTACACAATTAAACGATGCAGTTCAGATTATACATGTTCTTTTTTTTTTTTAGTTATTCCCGCCATTGTCTCACTAAGATTTTGTAACATTACTCGATCGGTAACAAAATACAGTAATCCAAATTTTTGGTGCTACAGTTAATTTTTTGGGTATAAAACCTGAATAGCCCTTCGTTCTTCGTTTAAAAACTCTGCTGGACACCGTTCTCGTCTTTTACCGGACAGATAATACGCGGCAAAGAAAATTGCGATAAGGAAATCTGTACTATCTCTCTCACGCAAAAATGTTACACATCATCAGAGTTGTAATGATCCCATTACTTCGGAACCCGTTCTATCTGTTTATTTAATCCATAAATAATGATATTAATAATTTTCCATCAAATATTCTAAAATAGTTGAAACAATATTTATAAAAATTTGATTAAAAACATAAAGAAATATTTTTTCAGATAGATTCTTTTAGTAATATCATAAAAATAAAAATAATTGCCCATTCCGTTCTCTAATGTTTTAATTTTGTGGCATAAATGAACTTTTATGGTCATAATAATTAATTCCACAAAATAATATTTCTTTTCGTTTTTAATAAATTGGTGATACAACATGTAGTATTTATTTTGGTTAACAAAACAGTAGCATATTTTGAAAAGAATAATTATCAAGTTAATCATAAAATTAATTTTCAAAATAAAGAGAGTTCGAAAGTTATGAGTCGATTACAGTTCTGCAATTTATTTTAATGCCGCTTTCAGCCGGAAGGTCTGATTACCTGATAGAATTGCTTCTATTGAGTCGCGGCGGAGCAGGTGAACCCGTTGAGTCCCTCTGATGCATCAGCAGTCGAGCGTGAGTTAGACTCGCGCGATGAGATCCCAGAGATTCAACGCTGTCGGCCTCGCATAATCCCATTCCTACAAAACAGAAGAAATTTAAACGAATTATTTAACAATTCTAAACCGTAGAATCCAGGTCTTTCGTGTCCGCTGAGAGATTAATAGACGAGCTAGACAAAATTTAGGAACCTAGACAGATTTTATTGACACTATGTGCTACTGCAGAAACTCAATGGCGTTGCTTTGGCATCTACCGTTGCTAGCTTAGTCAGAAAAGTTCATAATACAGAATTACGTTCTCTACGAAGTAGAGATTTTTGCTCGAAATTGTATAAATTTAGGTAAAATTTGGAAAGGATTATTTTTTATAACATAAACTACTATAGTGATTGCGCCTTGTTTTTTGGATGTAATAGTAGTATTATCTTTGTTTAAAAAACTTTATTTTGCATCCAAACAACGCTATTTACTTGACGACCTTTTTAAAAAAAATATTTTTTCTATTCATGCGGCCTAATTTGGGATAACACAAAGTGTTGATTCTTCTATGTAGCTCTGAGGATATCATTATACATGTCGGTCATATCAAATCAAATAAAAACTAAAAAAAACAGTGTTGTTTGAAATTCAGTAATATTTTTTTAAAAAATGTATAAAAATGATATGATAAATAACAAAGGATTCAGCGAATTTAACGCACCTTGAGATCGACCGCTAGGCGTGTAGGTATTACTGTGTCTCATCCACGAGGTTGAGTAAGGGCTGTTTGGCGCATAATATCCTTGCATATCAGGAGCAGCGTAGTTGCTGCAGGTGTCGCTTAAACTGCCGTCTGAGGGTTTGAGTACCCGTGGTGAGAAGCTCGAGGACGTTTGCCCGGTGCCACCGCCACTGCTGCCGCCTCCTCGATCACGGTGATGAGCAGCTGCGAAGAGAGCCGTAAACTCCGGACTTCCAGGCTTAGGAAGGCTTTGCGAGCCAAGCATCAGCCGGTCCCTTACCGATTGCGATAACTGACTCGCGCTCGGTCCTGTCAGGCTATAACTCTTATAGTGATGTCCCTGATTCGAACTCGAGCTCGAGTTTGCCTGTAGCTCGGTTGTACAAGTCTGCGTACCACCGGATACTTTGACCTGCGAAATGAATGTCATTGAAAAAAAAAAAAAAAAAATTGAGTTATCGAATACACAGCACAAAAGATTTATGAGAATATTTACCTTTGTACGTGGCACAGCACTAACTTGTGCTGTCCTCGTTGGATCCTTTCCACCATTCTGCACTCCGTTTGGACTCGGACTCGTGCCCGCGCTGTGCCTCTTAACGTAACCGAAACTTTGCGGCACACCCCTCACTTTGCTGCTACCACTGCTACCGGTTGAGGTACCAGACGAAACTTTTTGCGGTTTCTCGCCATTCGCGTACTCGGCCATCGCCTGCTTCCGGTGTTTGTCCTGTTCATTATGTAAAATGCGCAAAACTTGAATAAAATGTACTTTAATACTACTACTGTTACTGTTTAAAATATTATGATCTTTACTGTATTGAGTTAAATTTAATTAACAAAGTTTATATGTAAAATAAAAATTCTTGGATATTGTATTGCTACATTGACAACCGTATTGAATGAACGCAAAAAATTGTCTTCACTTTAATATTAATTTTGATAACGATTTTTTGAATACTGTAAAAGCAAGTCCATCATGCTTTAGTATTAAAACACGCTGTACTTCTCACCTGTGATCGTCTAGAGGGACTAGGACTCGAAGGTGCTCCGTCCTTTTCCCTGTCTCTGTCTCTCCCAGCCTCTATGTACTTTTTCCATTGTTGACTGTTGCTGTTAGGTGTACAGTTCGCATTCTGCTGCTGCTGCTGCTGCTGTTGTTGTTGTTGTTGTTGCTGTTGTTGTTGCTGATGCTTGAACGCCGAATTTTCCGTCTGCTGCGAACTGTCAGACTTTTTCACGTGAGGATGATGACCGCTTCCAGGATGTCGGGAAGTCACGACTCGGTACACCTGTTGTGTCCCTTGGGGGGTGGCCGAACCACTGCCGACGCCACCCCCCACGACCACGCTCCCGCCACCCGGCACCCTCTGTTCACGAACAAAAAAAGCGACATTCCTATATTAATTTTTCGTAATAAAATAACAAAATATAATGTCAAAATTTCATTTTTTGACACACTAATCTGAAGCCATTTAATTCATTTCCAGATTGCCGCCCAATACTACTTTCTATAAAAAAATGAAAGGCACGGTGTAATAAATTTAAAAAATCGATACTCCGATTTTTTAAATCCTAGAAAACATAAGAAACCATCGTAGCCTAATGAATCCAGTGTCATTTAAAAAATGGGCGAAGCAAAAGAAGTTTAAGTATCTAGTGCACTCCCAAAAGTAATGGAAAAGAAAGTTAGAGCCACTGTAAGGAACCACTTTTTTTTTTTACCAAAAATACTCAAAAAAAATAACGTATATTTTCCTGAAAATTCAAATAAGTGTTTATTGAAATTCCAAGTCAATGAATCTGAGTTTTTCCACTGAGATTATGTACCCAAGCTACCAAATCGATTCAAGAAAGAAATGAGATTATACGTCGTTAGGTCCCGTATCGTATCAGGTCAGATATGATCGTGTATGACCAAATTAGTTCAGATATGATACCATATATATCGTCAAATTCCCGAAATTTAATAATGTGGCATTGTTAAACTCAATAATACAACATTATTAAATTTCGATAATTCAAATCGCCTAAACGATTATTCGTCAAAATGATATAAACCCAATTTTCTTTCGGGATTCGAAATCGTAACACATTTCTTTACGATTTCCAGGTGCGTCAGCCCTCCGAAACTGATTAAATAATTAAAAAAAAACCGATTCCATATGTCCCTGCGTCCAGTATTTTCGTGACTATACGTTTCGTCGAATTTTCGTATCTCGCATATATTTGACAAGCTACAGTATTATCGATTCTCGAGCACGAGGGCAGGGCACCAGGACCCGCGGTGCCCCCCTCGCACCATATGATTCAGAGCCACGTACCGCTATACCGTTTATATGTATAAGAGGGTGGCGGAGATCCGTTTCGGGGTGGGAGTGCCTGAATAGCTTTCCATCTCACTTGTGCGTTCGCCAGCACGCTATTACCTCGCTCTTTCGGGCCGAGCGTCTATATAGGATCTGTAAAGGGCCCAGTGACTCATGGGGGTTGGAATGGAGCTGCTGCTACCGTTCCGCGCTGCGCGTTTCGCCTTCCTTCGGCTCTTCTCTATAGTATAACCACTACAAGCATACCGCTTCCAAGCCCACCGAGGCGGCTGAGCAGCCCGCTCAGAGCTCTCGTGCGTGTTAACTATATACACATAAACGGATAGCGAAGGAAAGAGTGCTAACACCCTACTACATATACATATATGTATATATATATATACATATGCGTGTATTAGGCGAAGGAAGAAACAAAGAAGATTTCACGGGAGTCTTTTTTTTCGCACCACCTCAGCAATGCTTCGCGTGTGCTGAATCGTCTTTGGGTATTAAAGCCGCTGTTCCCAACGTCAAAAGCACAGCCGAGAGCTATACTATACCGCCTATTCCCCGAGGAAAAAATAATAAATATTCGCTAGTCTTTGAAGCTCAACCGCCATCTCCCTACAATAAAAATAATCTATCTGTCCACCGAGACTTAGCTTTCTTCAAATGCTCCGATTTTGCTTCTTTTCCCATTTTCGTTATTCTATGAAATTAGATTTTTAAGTTGTTTAAGATTTTAGCGTAATATCAAACTTGGCATTTTTTTTTCACTGCCCTATTGAATAAACAAAAATTAGAATATTGCAGTACCGATATGGAAAGAATTTATTAATATTATTACATTTTTTAATTTTCAGAAAATATGTCAAAATTGAATATTACATTTCTTCAATACACACTCACCATTACTGACAATCGGGAAGTCTCGATGCGATGACAAACTTGCGATAAATCTTAAATTAATAGCAATCCACCTTCTAACAAATACGTTTACGAGATTCACTTTCGCGATCCTCCATTTGTTTTATTTAACGACACTGGTTGTATCCAAATTTTCCATTTATTTTATCACCAACGACGAGCATTTATTCATTTTTATTTAAACTCACAAATCACGATATAATGAAAACTGTCATGTTGGATTTATCGTACATGTGTATGAGCATTACGTGAGAAAAAAAAAATGAAAATAAAAGTCATGTTAAGGGATACAAAAGTGCAAGATAAGAACACAAAAGCTTGAGAAAGATACAGAGTAGAGGGTAAAAAACGTAGAGGACGTCGACCTTGCCTCCAGTTCCGGGGGCACGTGGGTTCGTGAATTTTTTATACGAGCCTCCTCCACACACTTAGATCGAGTCATATCCACCCCGTAGCCATAACCACAGCAGATTCTTTGTACGACTTTAACATCGGTAATGATAAAGTTCAACGTGATAAGAGTATAAACCACGAGCGAGAAAATTCTTTAAATATTTAAGTGTGAATTTTCCACGATTTTCACTCTTTTCACATAATTCTTTTTCGTCACTTTGATTCTCTGGTGAAATCCACGCATTTTCTTTTTATTCCTGGCCGAACGAAGAGTAAATACAACCCCACGACTGAAAATTCTCTTTAACTTTATTTCGAGTCTCTAGTTGGCTTTGTTTGATGCGGTCCTCGTGTGGTTACGATACGAACTGTTAGGGACGTGAACCAAACCGTTCGAACGTTAAGCGTCGACTAGACTTGCGAGGGTCGACGATCCATTGCTCACCGGTCGTACTCCCCCACTTTGAAGCCGCTCTTGGACTTACTCTCTATGCCATCAACAGCGATACCAGATACGCTCGTCCACTGGGTGACGAGGAAAAAAAAAAGAAAAAAAAATATCCAACTGCCGCTACCCCTATGGCCCATTGGAGTACTCTTGTGCTGCCCTTTGTATGATACTCGCTCGAGCGTACGCAGTTAGCGTGGTATTTAATTTTTTTTTTTTTTTTTTTTTTTTTTTTTTTTTCGTACAGAGATGTGAGACACCCGTATTGATTTATTTTGATTTTTTTTGGAGCCATCGATCAATCTGGTATATGAAGAGCACGCTCCAATAATTATAGTTGTCTTGGTTACTATTACGTGACAACTACTCTATTGTTAGCGTAAATAACTTCAGTCATTTGGATCTTTGAAATAATGTTTTTCACGAGTAATATTGAATAATTAAATGTTCGGTTGTTTTCCTCCTTTTTATTGACATATAAAATTATTAATACGAATGCCTCTCAAACTTAATTCAGTCGAAATAACTCTCTAACATAAGACTATATTTTATCAAGAAATTACATCCGTCAATTAGTATAATTCAGTAAAATGAATCATCCAAATCGTATTTATTATTTATTCATCCAATAATTAATTCACCAAATACATTCAAACCGCACTTTTGCCCTGAAAAACTTTTATCCCCGTTAAGTAAGTAAATAATAAATACGCTTCATCCCCGTGGCTTCGTGGATCAAAAAATCGAATTGGCTCAAACGGCAAACACACCGGGCTGTGGGAAAAAGAAAAAAACTTCAGGGGCTGAGGAAGAGCAGGGATGAAAGGTGATGTGGCAAGGAGGAGGGCTGAGATGGAAGGATGAGGATTATCCGGAGTGGATTTACCCCGTCCACGTGGTTCTCTGGGTGGAAGGCTCGGGCAAGCATCGTACAACCCTCGCTGGATACAGAAAAGCTTGAGCGGCTAGCGCGTAGCCAGAGCTCGTGACTGCTACAAGACCAGAGCCAGGGCTTTCCGAGCTCTTCGTAACTGCGGAGTGACGGACTCAAGAAGAAAAAAAAAAGAAAAAAAAAGAAAAAAAAAGAAGAAAAATCGCCAGCTCCAAAGCGGCCAGTACATTCGCGTCTATATAATACACTATATATTTATGTATACAGCTCGTTCGCGATAGCTGGTGGAGTTATTATTTCACGGCGCGCGGTTCAGAGCCCGCACGACGAGAAACCGAGATAGAGTGAGAGAGATATCGATTCTATTCGACGCGACCTGGCGTGACCCGGCTGCATAACTCAGGGGCGACGCGCGCGAGTTCTAATCTTCTCACCGTCTTCTTCTGTATGCATATACGCGGCCAGTGTAGAGCTCGAAGCCAAGTTTCTGACAAGAGCTAAGGAGTCTCCTTTTTTTTTTTTTTTTTTTTTTTTTATTTTCCTCGTACGATATACTTGCCGGACAGTTTCGTATTACACGTAGTTTTGTTAAATACGCTGTGAGTACCGTAGTGAGACTTGTACGATACTGAGGAAACACGCGGTGTTTAACCAGCGGTGTGCTTTGCATAAAACACATACACAGTTGGTGTTTTAGATGGGGTAAATGCAGAAGACTATAGCAGAAACATATTATCAAGTCTAGACATTGTAGCAGTCATGGACACCGAACAAATGAGGCTCGATTTCTGCTTTGATTGCAGAAAAATCTAGAGTATTATAACTGATAACTATTATTTAGTCAGTATTTAGAACTATTTTATCTAAATGTTTATGGTTAGAAAAAGAGAATCGTAAAACGAGTATTATACATTTTTTAAAATTACAATATCAGTCGTACATTTTAGTTTTTATAAATAGTTAAACTTTAGGTGCTCCAATATAGACAAAGCTCTTTTTCTACCCCTATAGAGGTTTACTTTTGGCCACTGTATATAAAACATATATATTGAGTATAGTTTACTTTCATGAGGGTGCCATAAAAGATTTGGCCATGCTACTCGCATTGATTTAATGTGCAAGAACATTAAAAATCAACGAAGTGTCGATTATGCGAATAATACCTCGACAGTTACATGTTATTTTCATTACACGTGGTACATAAAAGAGTACTTTACTTGGTAAAAGTCTTGCTGTACAGACATATATACACCTATAAGTGTATTATACCTATATAGCTGAACACTACTGGATTCTCGAGCTCCGGCGATCCCTTCTCTGACATTTACCCGAGCTTTCCCTCGTTCTCTTATCGCTACGAATCGCTACTACCCTAAGCAAGAATCCGACACACATATATACGTGTCGAAAGTGTGTGTGTTTGTGTGAGAGAGAGAGAGAAAATACGCTCCGGATGCACACCTTAATCGAAATGTCAAAACTGGCACGAAACGATTTGTTACTCTCGCTTTCATGGATAAATAAGGGATAAAATGTGATTAGACGAAACCTGGAGTATTAGTTGAGTGACGTTATCAGGAAATTCGATAAAAATACCAACCTCGCGCACGAATAATCGTCATATCTTTTGAAAAATTCAATCAGATTTGTAAGAATTCAGAGTTTGCTCGAAAGTATAACTACTAATTAAAGGAAGCTTATATGCCACGTATTATGTACTGCGACTCTAAAATATACATATAACATTTCACACACATCTTTTATGGAAGAGAACTTTATTTTTGTACATTAAACGCTATTTTTCAATAATACTCAACATTTCTCATTTTCATACTGTCGAATGGAACGGAGACTGCAATATAAGCAAAGCAAGGAATTCCATATGAAAATATTAATACAGTAAAATGCTGAAGATATGAAAATGTCAGATGCTGCAATCAATCAATTAAAGTGGTGGATAATTAATCAAAAGTATGCTGCTATATTTCGAATGAAAAATATTCGCGATGTTGAAGTACCCAGTGAAAAAAAAAAATGCTTATACAGGCTGAAGAGAGTATTGAGTGCTCAAGCCTCTTCGGGAAATAGAAACGACCACGGAGAATCAAACACGACAATAAAATACTCGTTGCCTCCGACTGGATAGTGAAGGGGGCCGAGGGTTGACGGGCAAACGAGTCGAGGAAGCGAACAACTCGAACGAGCCAGCGTCATCAAGCAATAAGTAGAACGGGCGTATAGAGTGTAGTACTAGGTATTACCGAGTGAGGCCAAGAGCAGGGAGATTTTCTTGTTTAGCCCTCGGGGGGGCCAAGAGCCGCTTCTTGGGATTCTGGCTCGAGTAACTCAAGTACTTTTCACATACACTGCAGCTCTGCTGCACTATATATCGCCCAGGTTTTGGCTTTACGCAGTGTACGTATATTTTAAACGATAAAAAGTCCCATTAAGTACCCCTTTATCCCGTTCACAATTACTAAAATATAAGTTAAATGAAATTTTGTTATTACGTTAGTAACATTAAAATACAAAGTGGTAATTTGCTGCGTTTATTAACAAACGTATATAATTTTGAAAAACAAAATTAAAGATGCCTGTAAAGTATAAAATAACACATTGCTTCCTCATAAAGGTGGAAGTAGGTTGAAAGTAATGAGAAAGCTATTTCAGGCTGATTCAAATGCACTAGTTTATCTGCTTGAATTTTTTCAAAGTTAACGAACCATCCAGTTTTTTTTTATGTATGACAATTTCGATGACATATGATGCCTTTAATCAGGTCAGACCAACTCAGAACGAATCGACCTAGTTTGTATCTAAATTGCTCTAGAAAGTTTTATTTTAATAGCTTGACATTTTTACGAGGTTAGTGCTTTTAAGAGAGTTTGTATTTTATAATGAAATATTAACATTTTAATTACTGTCGATTTTAATTAATTGCACAACGATAGCCGTGCCGCTGTTGAGTTATATTAGTTAAATTTACTGGAAATATTTTTTTCAAATATCATGGATTTAAATCCATTTGCCGATTCTGACATTCTTAATTATTATTAAATACGATTTTCCTTTATATACATTTTCAATAGTAGAATATTGCAATGTTTCATTAAAACCGACGGTTGCAGTAAGCAATTAATCGTTTTTTTTTACATCTAAAGACTCAAATGTTGCATTTACTCTGAACCGCGTACTTCATAGGAATGTGATGTTTACTGACTAGTGGTTGTAGCATTTGTTTGCCAATATGAGCCTGGAATGCAATTCAACACAGCCTAGAATCTACACAGAGTACCAAGTCGAGGTTTGCACGAAAGCACAGTCATAGAGGTATGTAACTGTGATTACAGGAAACGGGCAAAAGGGGTCAAACTGAGGAAGTATACCCGGGGCACTCGGAACTACGCCGCTGGGGATCTCTTTTACTTTGACTCTGGTCTCTGCTCAGCTTGGGTACCACGAGCAGCAAAGCACCAAAGGCATAAGGGTAAACTCGAGAGTGAAGGTGCTAGTGGCAGAAGCCTAGGAAATAAAATAGAAACAGGGCAAAACAGAGAGAACATAGGAAAAGCAACAACAACAACAACAAGAAAGTGAGAAGGTGACTGAAAGCAATCTCGAATAATGCATACAGATCTTTCTTTTTCTGCTAATTAAAATTATAATATCTTTTCAACGATTTGTACATTTAATAAATACGTCGGTAGTTTAATATTTTGCCAGATGACTGTCATGATTATATCCGAGAAAGCTCCTTAAATTAAAACCACAGAAATACAGACGAAAGATTCGAGTTGAAGCTGCGGGTGAAATTTGCACTGCGGTAATTCAAGAGGCGGCTAATGAAGCGACTACTTCGAGTGGTCTCGAGCTTAGCAGATTCCTAGTTCACTTTCCACCTTGCTCTCGGTTCAATTCCAACCGGCTTCTCACAACTTCGCAGTACTCGGGGTGAGGTCGTAATCCAAGCATGGATTTTCAAAGGAGCGTAGATTGTACAATCTATCGTCGGTCGATCGTCTAAGTGCAGTCAGACGTTTCTAAATGAACCGAGCGTTGCACATAGCACAATCTACGGTACAAACCATGATGAACGAAGAAACACGGTGATGCGCTTGCAACGATTGCGAAACAGACAAGCACTATATATCTTCGCACGAAACCTCGAGCTGTATATTCTGTTACAGTGCTCGCAGGAGCAGCTCAATGAAAACTTGCTGGCCAGGTTTGCGAGGGTTGAACGGATACACTGATTGTGGTTCGCGTGCAATACGGAAGTTGTTCGTTCTCGCACCAGTACTATTATCACTTGAATATCTGTGTCTGTCAGGGGATACTGGATTTAGTTAGGTACGAGACGAAGACGATTGAGCAGGCACATTGTATCGTCGAAATATAGAATTGCTTCTCATTATTTGTTGCTTGTTTTGTACGTTTTATACTTCTGTCTACCAGGACTTGTATGGTAATGAAATTTTTTTGAAAATTAGTGTACCGGAATAGGAAGTATTTATTTATATTGAATTTAATATACCAGTACTGTAATGTTGCTTTATAGCGGTATATTACATTTATTCATAAATGCTTCATACACAATTATATTAATTTTTCAAATATTTTTAAGAGGTACAAAGAGTTCTCATAAAAATGTATATTTTATGGCAAAAATCACAAAACAAAAATGTTTGAATGTAAAAAAAGGTTGGTCTGTGCAAATACACTTTAGTGGCGTTATTATTGTGTCCTATTCATTCGTTATTTTTCAGGTTTTATATAGAATTGCGAAACGTCCGAATTCAAGCGAACTCCGAATAAATCCTGGTGAAATAAATTGCAACTATAGCGACCGTAGACGAGTGTGCGACAGGAGTTATATGCCTGTCAAACGGCTTTTACCAAGGCTTCGCTTGTTGGAAAAGTTTTCTATTTTTTACTTCAACCGTCGAAACTTTACTCAATGTACTTCAAACTCTTTGCGTCGACCTTTTCGGTGTCGGTACTTTACATTGCTTTCTACTATTGGAACACGAAGAAATATTATAATAAATACGAAATGAAACGTTCAATTCCCGTTACAACTAAAGTTTCAGTACATATTTATGATTGTGTTATAAATATTTAACAGAAAAGTGAAACATTCAGTATTTGTATACGTAGATATTGTTGTGTTTGTGCAGATTTTTGTTGGTTTTATTGTAACCCGTATTTTATTAATTTCGTCATGTAACTCCCAAAATAAATTTTCATTAGTCCAATGTAGAAAAAATAAACTCCATACCCAGAGTAAAAAGAAAAAACATACAGCCCACAATTTTTTATTCAGATGCACTATCAGTTGCATAGATTTAAATGTGAATTATTCGTATTTACAGAATCGACGGCTGATGCAGTATCGTTTAATAATCAGAAGGCACCGACTTTAGACACATATTAATAATACGTTGGAGTATGTGCATGTTGAAGGGACGTCTGCAGGCCTGCGGCAAGTCTACAAGCGCAGCTGCACGATGCAACAGCTGACACGTAGTTTAAGTAGGGATGCGTATATGCGTGAGTCGACTGTGACTTCGAATTTCTATTGTTTCTTTCTGCCAAGCCCGCCGGCGAAGGGGTTGGGCGAACGTAGGTATCTGTAGTACCTACTGAATAGTACGTATATGCACGAGAAATGCCATTCTACCACTGGGATATACGATTATTGCATTAGGGATGGTTGCCGAAGGGCTCCGTTCCGGTGCAAGCGGCGTAATCATGCATTCACAAGTTTCCCTCTGCGGAATGCGCATCTTGTCGTGTATACTGTATACATGTGGTTCTGATTAACTCCACCGTCGGAATCAATGAACGTACAGTGGTGGGAAGCACTGCACGTGATGTTGGCAGACAACAGTGTTATTGGAGCATATACGAGAGATCATTAGGAGTATCAGTGAAACAAGAGTAAGGCCGTGTTAGACTTCTCACTTGTAGGTACTTGATATCGACTTCTTTTTTTTTTTTTTTGATTGTCTACACCTGAATTGGTGCGAAACAGTTCGGAAAATAGGATTAGTGTTAAGTCGCTATTGCGTCCCTTAATTTTTTAATGAAGAATGTGACTCTGGTGATACAGATGAAAAATACTCAATGTTTCTGATAACACTTTTATCACGGAGTACCACAAAACATATTTGGTAATATTAATTATTAAAGATAGCTTTTAATTCTTACCCTTTGAGATTAGAATAATAGCTGCCAGTCAAACATATTTCTGGTCAAAAATGATGACTCCGTTAACTCCTTTCAAGCCCATATCGTTCAAACGATAATAAGCATAATACGGAAAATTGGAAACTGACCTTATGATGAGAGGGATGTCCGTGAACAGAGTGATTGCCAGCTGGAATAGAGGCCAGGTCCTCGATGGTGAGCTCTGCCAGGGCGTCGTTGCCACCGCTGCAGCCTCCTAAAAGTCCCGCTCCGCAACCGCCAACATCCCTCGAGCTCGCCGACGGTCTTTTCTGTACTCTCCTCGAGCTCGAGTTCACCAGCTCCTTCACCCCCGATAATTCTCGCCTGGAGCCACCAACGTACCTGCAACACAAAGATTAACATTCAGATACATATATAAAAACCTTAATAATAACAATAAATTGCTTATAATGTTAGTCTCCTTTATTCGTTCCGCAGGAAACGACAATACTTGTTGAAAAGCACTCAAACAGATTATAATTGGATCCAAAGTCCTTTTCTTCCGAAGGAAATTCGCTCCTTCCTTTCCCGAGCCTTTTTAACTTTTCTCTTCCTCTCCGTCTTTCTCCGTAATTAATCCGATTGTCGAGATAAGATTTGCGACTGAATTCAAAGAACTTTGGTAGAAATTCCTGAAAGCGTGCGAGCTTGCCAACTTTATCTCTCGATTCGTTTACAAAGTAATCTGTCCCGTTTGATAACAATATTGCGCTGAGAAAAATCGACGCGACGTCGAGCCTGGCGAGTCTGCTGCATGCCTCGAGGCTACGAGTAATGGACATTCGTGCGCCAGGCTCTCTTTTGTTAAGCTGAAGCAGCAGGAAGGAGAATGGGAAAGAGGAATACGACAGGAGTCTGGCACTGGAGTTGGAATTAAAAGTTTCGTCCTTTAACCTTGGACCTCCTGCTGCTGCTAAACATTGGATAAAGTTGTGAATATTTTTTTCTGAATCGAATTCATCGCCGTGTAGTTCTGCATAATATAATAGAAGGACAAAACAGCAATGATTGTTTTTTTTAAATACCCCTTCGTTTTTCTAATTCAAAACTGTGGGAAGCGGACTAATGAAATGAATATAAAAAATATGGCTAAACATTTTTTTTTGTCTGGAGATCAAATAAGATATTGCTTTTAATGTTGTTGTGTTGCCTTTTCGTAGAGAAATCTTCAAGATAAAATAAAGCGGCGTCTCTGTCGCTTCGCCTCAGGCTGATTGAGTAAAAGAGGTATCGAAAGTTGCAGGGGCTGAGATGCAAGAAATCTCTAAATGAATTGCTTGGTTCGATTAGTGGGATTACAACCCTCGAAGTCAATCCACTTTAGCCTACAGTTCTGGTGAGTAAAAGCATTCCTTTGCGACGTTTCCGAAAGTGCTGAACCGTATGTAGGTTTTGCCGATACTCTTATAGCATAATAGCTGACTCACACGGTCAGATTCCCCTCTTTTATCCTTCTTCAGTATTTTTCGCGCTTTCTCCTCACTGGATTCTACGGATTTTCCACTCTTGCGAGAAATCTATTTCCGGATTGCCTCTCACATTTTGATGAAACTTGGCAAGGATAAAGAGGGATCGAGGTGTGAATCATTGGTACAATATTAGAGGTCCATTATTTTGTTCTATAAAAAAGTTTCATCTCCGAGAAAAAAAATAAATATTTTTAAACTTCTTGATACTTTTGCTTGCCTTATAATTTTATTTAAATAATTTAGTGGATGCTTGTATATAGTTATTGTCAGACGACGATATATCTTGAGAAGAATAAAGAATGTATTTCATTCGATCAGCTGCCAAAGCTGTATAATAAATTTCCTGTCTTTTTCCTTATTCACTGTCTTTGATTCCAAGTCGAGGAAAGGGATCTAACCGAATGCTGAAGAATTGTTACTTGACTTCCAAGCGAATTTACGATAATGTATTGGCATTTGCGACACACGTATTCGTCGAAAATGTCCAACAAAATACGTACAAGAGGGAAAAAAGCGAGAGAATGACGAAGGGAAAACACAAGGTTTCCCCTTTGAATTTCTGGCAAATCGATGTGAGGTGTAAGGTTCACAACGTTTCGGATTGCCCTATCGGGTTTCTCTCCAAAAGCCAGTCCAAGGACGAAGACGAATCTCAGAGCTTTGCTGCGCTCGTGCAAAAATCTGTACCTTTACTTTACTACCGTGCAAGTCTACTATTCTCGTTCGCGGATGCAAGCGAAAAAAAGTAGCACGTGACGTTCCAAGATTTTATACTGGTTGTAAAAGTCGTAGCGACGATGTGTAAAAGTCGGGACATTTCGTAGATTCTTTATATGTCTTGTCTCCTCGTGCTAGCTGCTCGTATTCGCGAGATCGTCAATGTCTAGACTATGAAATCCTCGTTTTAAGCAGTATATTCATTCCAATGGTTTTGTCGAATGGCCTGAAGTACATACTTGAATCAATAATTTACTGCGAACGAACTGGGTAAAGGGACAAAAAAAAGTGAGGGCTAATTGGGGATAAGTAGAAATGAACTGAAATTAGCTAGACGCGCCGTCATCAATCCTAGAAGTTCTGAAAATATGAAATAAACACCTGTGAATTTTACCACAAGCTGCATTTGATATTTGTTACGTTTCCTATATTAAATTACAGCTAATAAATTCAGTTGTCGCCTGACAAAATTCTTCCTTCATTTTCTGTTTATCTTTTCTGTCTTCAATGTATATAGCGGACGACTCGGACTCAGTGTCATATCAATTCCGAATATCCTAGAATCTACAAACATACTAAACTATATGGAGCTTTCATAATTCTAAACAATGCTAGGAACAAACGTAGATACACAAGATATATGTTGTGATGTTGGGAGAAAGAGGGTCGAGAATGTAAAAGATCAAATAAGTGAGGCAATAATAATAAACACCTATCTGTCCATAATTCTAAATATTGTGTATACATCAGAAAATAAAACATTCCACGTATAAGAAAAAGTTTAATTCCAGTGAAGGAGAAGCATTGATAATTCTATTGAAGTATTTTCAAAATTGGATAAACGGTTGCTTTTTCGTTTCTCCACGTAGAAATATACTTTCAACAGCCTGGTTGACTATACACAGCGTAGACTGTCTCGTCGTAAAAGCTACAAGCACAATAGTGCTATATAGCCCAAGCTCGATATCGTACAATCCGGAAAACGCGATGTATAGTGCATACAGTACAATATGTACGTTAGATATATGTATACGTTCGGTCTGCTGTTGAAATAAAGACTAAGCGCAGGACGTTCACCCCGAAGTTATTACACGCGCGATCGTAACTCAAAACGCTATCTAAACATCCCCTTTACAAACCCTACAAATTCTAAACAAAATGTAATTTTCGTAAAAAACATTCTTTAACAATACATAGGCTATAAAGTATGTAATTAAAAAAAAAAAAAAAAAGATAAATATCACGAAAATAACAAACAATACCTCTTTGGTTCGTATCCTTATCTGAGCCACGATGTCTTCGACTGTAACATCTAGCGCCTCTCTTCGCTTTCGTTACCCGCAAACACATACGAAAACACGCACGAAATTCCCAACCCTCATAGCGTATTCACGCACAATATCCCCTTAACACCCAATAGAAAGTTATAAACCGAGTTACAGTCGAAATTTCACTTTTCGATGCTTCGTTAGGCCGCGATAAAATATTTCTCTAACTTTTACCATAGAAAATAATCCTACAATCATGCCGTTGATAAAGTTTTAATATTTTTGGTTCGTTCATCGCGCGAGCCGGCGTAAGAACGACGGAGAAAGCACCGGGCGTATGAGAATACTCTGACGATAATTTAAGAGGGGGATGAAAAACGGCGCAAAACTACCCTCTTCACGCTTTCCACGATGTTTTGTTAACACTAATATGAAAATCTTGCATGCACTATTCGACGCTTGTCGCTAATAATTCATGAATTTAATTGAAAAATTTATTCTGACTGAATAAGTAGCGAATTTTGATAGTCAATGGTGGGGATGACCAGTGGCCGAAGAACGTCGTCTGTTCTTTTCGTCCCGTCCCGGAGGACTATCGCTAACCTCGACTTTCCGTCGTTCCCTTCGACGAGACATCCCCGGCCTCGCCTCGTCTCGCCTCGCGGCTCGCCAGGCCTCGTCGCCACCACCCCTCGCTGACGCCGTGCGCACCCTCACACCGGCTTCCCTCCACCGGGTTGAATAATCTCCACCCCTTCGTGGATCCGAGCGAAAGCCGCGAGATCGCAGCACCGGCAGATGTGCCGGTCCCCGCATCGATCGGCATCCTCGAGGACGTCGGGACACCGCACGAGATGCAACACAAACGATTCTGCCTGTACGTGTATACAGCAGTGTCGGAGAGTTTTCGTGTGTTTGGAAGAGAAACACAGCGAAAATACTCGATTCTGACGCAAAATGCTGTGCGTGGCGCCATCTCTCGAGCTGGAAGTGCAAACTCGTTGTGGCGTGCGAAGATTGGGGTGGGAAAGTTGAAGGGAGGGAACGAGCGACCTTGGCAACGATGACTTAATGAATGATGGCTTGAAAAAGAAAAAAGAAAAAAAAAAACAACTTTTTCTTTTTTCTTCAGCAACGAGTTTTGATGGATACAATTAGTTTTGTTTGCTTATATCTTCGTGAAAATTGCAATTAACATTTTTTTTAGCTAAATGTTTCTCACAATATGCCCAATTTACTTATAAAGTGCCAAGGCGCACTTCGCTTTCTTCGTTTTTTATTTTTGTAATTTTGCTTCATAGGAATCAATAGGAAAAAAAATTTTAATTGGCTCTGTTGTTAAAACGACTTGTTGGGCTTTTAATGTGCTTTTTAATAACATTTTTTTTCATAACTGCGCTGATTTTGGATAACGTCAACGAAAAAATCTATTTTCTTATAAATCCGATAAATATACGTAACTGATCCTGACCGATTAAAAAAAAATGTTATTAATAAGTTCTTAAAGTCCAACATGTTAACAAAATCTAGTATACACGTTATAAAATGTAATTAATCTAAGTGAAGATGAAAAAGTATTTAAAAAGAAAATCTAAAAAATATGTTTACGATACAAAAATAAAAGTAAAAAAAAAAAATAATGAAATATAGGTGTAATGGGGCTATAAATAAAAAGAAGAAAGGCTTCAGTAAAGATATTCCGACAGTATTAACATTGTACAATGCAGAGAGGTATTTTTGTAATTATTATTATTTTTAACTAAACTTTCCCCTTAAGAGTAAACTATAGACCTGCTTTAGCTTTTTTTTATCGTTTGATCTATTTGCTCCAAATTTACATTTCACTCTGCATTTAATTTAACTTTACATGTGTGCAACATTCAAACCATGTCGCATACAATATTTGATGAGATATTGAGAAACTGGACTTTTCTTGCACTAAGCAAAACTTCTATATCGAAAAAATTTGATAGACGTAAAGAAGTAACTTTCAGAATTTGATCTTTAACGATGTTTCGTCTGATGTCTCTATATTATGCATATATACCTTCATCCATGAATAATTGGAGACTCTTGACATCGGAGTAGCTTTATTAAAAAAAATCAAAATCTTTGGAGATCGAGTAGGAGCCCTCTGGATGTATATAGCGCCCGGTGGGGGTGGTCAATAGAAATTTTCATCTCAGAGGCGTAAACTAGGTACCCGCGTTTACCAGTGCTCCCGGGCAGCACGTAGAAATGAACGGATGGTCGGAGGGATCGAATCGTTTGAATAACAAATAACACGATAATATGCATTATTCATGCTATGACTTCGACTTTGCTTTAACGTTCACGTGGAGTATTACCCCTTGTGTATCTATACTATACCCACGAATGCATAAATAGAGTGCATGCTGTGTTTTTTAATACTTTTTATTATTATTATTTTTATTATTGAGAATGTTACCTTAAGTCGCTCTAGTGACTTCTAACCTTAGACGACCAATGTAGTATATATAGGTATAGTAAAATATAGGTTTGTCAGGGCCAGATATAATGAATTGCTTCATCTTTCTGCCTTGGAAGTGCTAAGAAAGGAGAATTATGTTTGATAATTGAAAGAGGATAGAACACAAAGTACAGTGGAGGACAGTGAAAGCTGACATCCATGGAATAGAGACACGTTTCTGTTCTTAATTCCTGATGCGCTCGTGTCGGGAGACATGAACGCGCTCATCTGTCTGGCAAATAATGTTGTTCCAAGCCAACGTCGACGCCGGGCGCCAAAGGACCAAGCGCGCTGTGAAATGGGAAGCAAAAGCAGCTCCACCCGGTTGCTTCTTGTTGATGCGGTACGAACAAGGACAATGCGCCACAGGGTGACAAAGGAGTGGAGAAGGACGTGTCGCACGACCGTCGGTTATCTACGCTGAAGCACCTCCGTTCAACGATTCACCTCTCGCCTTTCCAAGCACAGAGATATTCTCGTTGAGAGGACGATGAAATAACGCCCGAGGACTCGACGATGTTCTCCATGCGTTCACCAGAATTTACCTTGATATTAGATTTCTCAGTCTGATGACATACGTCGCTATTAAATCGAGATTGCACATACTCGCTGGTATTGAACTCCGAAGGGTGTCAAGATTTCGAGGTCGTTATTCATTGTCCTCGGGTAATCGAAGAAAACATAATGGAGGTAATAAATGAGAAAAGAAAGCACAACCAGGACAATCGGAGTAATTTTTTATTGTATGGATAATTCCGGATTCCTGATTCTCGGTTAATGACTTATAAGTCGCCTTTAATTTTACAGCTAATTCAACCAAATCTAGTCTGCGAACATCGCACAATCCGAGAGAATGAACTCTATGAATTCTAAAGAAGCAATTAAGAAAGATCCTAAAACATCCAATTTCTTCGTTTTCAGATAAATGAATTAATCTGATCTCATGCGTCCCCTATCTCTTCTCCTCTTAACTTTGCCGTTTACTGCCACGCGTTAACCCCCAACCCGGCAATTCGTAATCGTTCGAATATGCCGCGGGGTTCTCTCGTCTCTTTGTATGCCCACGCGGCGTTCACTTTATGGGGGCTCACTCAGCTCTTCTTTGGCGAAGAGAGGAGGACCTCCCATCCGTACGCAGTGCGTATGAGGAGGCTAAAGGGCTCCCGGCTTCGTTCTACGAAAGGAACCGCGTCGAATAGGCAAAGAGGAGCGACCAGGGTTGCAGGCAGAGGGTGAGTGACGAAGAGGCAAAACGAGAGAGGGTCGGAGAACCAGCTAGTATATTGAATTTCCGAAAAGCGCGTCGGGTTTCAAGCGGATGATACGCGCCATGCTTGAGGCAGCGATCGAATTAGGTGCCTCAGGACTCGCGGAAGGACGATGACGACGAAAGATGAGCGCAAGGGGGACGAAAGTTTCGAACTATAGCGCGGTTTCAAGCGTTGTGAAAACAACGCTTCGGGGATTAACGGTGTTAGGGTTGCATCACTGAGAGTCAAGGGAAGGTTGAGGCACATTGACGAGAGAATAAATGCTGAATATCAACGAGACCATTAAGACAAGTTTCACCTCAATTTTATGGCTTCCAAGCCGTATTTTTGTTCCTGTTACAGGACAAGGTATCTGTGAATGTGGCCTCTTGACTCTATTTTAAATTATTCCCTGATCACTAAAGTCGGCTTAACGAGCAACTCAGAATTGTAAACGCAGCATAATGACTTTTTAAGGATTTAGCAGATTCATATTATTGTCGTTACTAAAATAAAACGCACAACGCAATGGAACTGATCTCGTACTACAGAGCGAGTGAGACAGCAAGACGTCACGTATCCGCGAGCTAATTAAGGATCGCAGAAGACAGAACCGCCTCCGTTAACTCGAGCGTTTGGAGTTTACTTGATTCAATCGAATTAATCCGAGCCAGAAGCGCGACGTCTCTCCGCGACAGGCTTGAGTAATTGGAGGCGCGGTTGTACACGCCGGTCATATAGTCAACGTTCCACTATGAGAGATCTATGGCGTCAGCGTGAAAGAGGGAGAAAAGCAAACGAGTGGACGCACGTGGCGAAATTAGCTTCGCAAATTTCGTCTAATTAAAGGCCGTTAGTGAAAGCGTCGAGTCCTCCTCTGTGCTAATGTCACGACGGGGTTGGTACGCCTCGTCGTGTCACGCTCTGTGGAAACAAATGCCGTTCTACGATCTTTACGTTGCAGCCTAGACAACTACTTGGGGGAGCACAAAACTCAGAGAAAATACAGAATTTCACATAATTATAAGCCTTTTCACTTATATGTAACGTCATTACTAATTTTATTAAACTAGAAGTTATATTATACAGCTAATACCAGCGTAATAGAATTATTTAAAAATAAATTCATCTAAAATAATGGATTGTAACTATTTTGTACATTAAATAGTACCGTTATGTCTGAAAAAAAGTGAATAATGGAGATTTAATAACCAAATAATTAATGAGGACTTTTGCCAGAGTATTAAGACAGACATTACACTAGATTGGAAATTGCATTCCAATCATATTTGGAAATGCTCCGCATAATCGGTAGCATACTACGGTTAATATCGGGAGATGTTCGGTATCCAGATTAAACCGCGAATAGCCGACAAGGTACCGTACCGTATCGATCACAACGCTTAGTTTCAAACGCTCGTTGGTCGCTCACATTGTCTGCGGAAACCCGTAATGTCTCGGAAAATTCATTATTGGCTTGTCGCGGTACAACCCACACCCAAGTTATACCGTCGACCACGAACAGGCGATGCGATTGAAACACCCACGATCGCGCGTTGTCTTTGCTTTTTGGCGAAAATCTCGTTAGGGCCGACACGACACTGTTACATGCGCTCTTGCAACTTTGCGCTACGTTGCGCTTTTTTAATTTAATAACCACCTACGATATTGATACAACCCAGATCCAATAAATATACTCAGGGGCAAAGGTTAAATATTATATCTAGAACAGACTTGAAGTAAGAGGGAGCTTCGTGGATTTCTGATAAATAGGCGAATGTTTTTTTTTTTATCAGTAAATGATAATTGTATAAAAATTCGTTTGATTGTTCGTAACAGTGGGCTGGTAATGTAAAAAAATCCCAATTGCAAATATAACAAATTGTCGATGGAGTTTAATTTTTTTAATATAATATTTTTTAATACTTTCTTTTTTTTTTAATGGATTTTCTCCTGCATTTTTTTAAATATCAAGCCTTGGGTATTTTTTTCACTTAATCAAAACACCGTTACTAATAATAAGCACAAGTCGCGAGTTTTCTTGCCCAAAGTTGGAGCCCCTCATTAAATTGTAACTGAAGGACAATTTTATATGCAATGAAAATGTTTGCGAGAGTTACACGGTGTAGAATCCTCGATATATCCATTTTATTACCACTTAGGGCATTTAATAATTTATAGAACTTACCTGTCATGATCGTGACCATACGAAGGGTTGACCCTTCTCGCGTAAAGCGAGGCTCCACCCTCAGACATGTAACCATCGCAAAGGTCAGATAGTGCTCTGCTTCCAACGTTCATGCCACCGCGAAGTATTTCGCCATCGCTCAGGTAACCCGAAGCGATATCAATATCCGCGTAATCCTGACCGACTTGATGATGCGACGAGGAATGCAGAACCGTGTATTGTCGTCCTGTCGTTCGACTCGGCAGAGTCTGTAAACATCTCGCACCGGGCGTATAGCCCCGGAGAAGTGGCTGCATCGGCTTCACTGTCATCTCTGCGTCTTCCTCGGGAACCGGACCATGCATCGGTACGCAAGGCGCACTGTCGTTTAGGACCTATTAAAATTGAATTCATAATTTTACTTATACACTCATTTGAAATATTCGACTTATCAGGTATTCACAGTCATCTTAACTATTTGTATTTGTTCACTCCGATATTTCTCATAATATCCCAGAATTTATTAAAACTTTAGAGCACTTTCTGCGAATAAAGAAAAATGGCCAAAAATGTAGGATTTTTTTTATAAACTGTGGACACAACAATAAAAATTTTATATTTTTGATGAACTTTTGAATGCAGTAGAAGCTCTATTTTTACTTTTCGTTTCAAGTGAACAGGATTGGTTTCTGCGCTAAATGAGCAGATTAATTATATTTTACGCTGAATGAGATTCTTAGCGTCTTCTTTTGATCATTACAGAAATTAGAAAAAATGTGTATAGAATCTAAAGAAAAATTGGCAGTTTGTAGTTATTTGAGCAGTAAAAAAATTACTAAACGACTAAATTTTGTAATTTACGATAAACAAAGTTTTTCGTTCTTTTACGTGATTAAATGTTTGATTTCTACATTACCGATTTTTCTATCATTTCTAGAGACTTCCCTCTAAATTTTATAAAATACGAGTAAAATTGAATGTGTCGTATTGTACGTTATTTGGAATTTTAATATCATTTTTATACTAAAAAGTCTATTTTGTATAATTTAAAATACAAGAAAAAACATAAATTCTATTACAATTAGATGACTATAAATTAAATTAATTATGAGAAATATCTGAGATGTTCGTTCGACGAATTGACAAACAATGACTTTTATGATCTTTAACAGTACCCAGTTTATAAAATTCTAATCATTTTCAACAAAAAACAAATGATAGTCGTCGTTTTTTAACGTCACAACATTTGACAAACCTTCTCCATTTGTTCAAAAGTCGTGTCGATCTTTCTATTCGGAATAGTTTTTATTTCGCTGCCGCTCTCGCTGCTCGGTCGATAAATCACGCTGCTGTCGCTCGAGTTGCTCTGACCAGTGCTGTTAGAATTGCTGTGTGAGCTTTCTGACATGAGGTCTGATATGCTTGGCATAGGTGACACCATCGCAACGGTATTAGGATCCAATTTACGATGCAACGAGTCACCTTTTAGTTTGGCGGCGCTTGGAATATTCGGTATATTTATATCTTTCTGTTGTTTCGTCGTGCCCTTGACGAGAGCCGTAGGTTTTGGAATACTCGAGCCTGGACTCACTCCAGGACCTTGAGCATTTTGCGCAGGACCCGGAAGTGGACTGCCATTGATCATCGCCTGTTTGTACGCTGGACTGCCCGGGCTCTCGACCTGCATAGATCCCGAGTTCTCCGCTATTTTCGCAACTCCACCGTGCAATTTATTATCGTTTGACGATTCTTGTTGATGACGAGGAGAACCAACGGGTTCCGTCTCGTTTGGATCAAAAGTAGTTATCTTCTGATCGCTGATATGATTGTCACAGCTCTTGTTATGAGCCTCGTAATTTTCCGTAGTATTTCTGCTCAAATTGTTCAGATCCGCATCAACACTCTTTCCCACAGACTCGCCGATTTTCTCTTCCGACAAATTCATGTTTGCCTGATTCATGGTGCTGATGGTTTTGTCAAAATTGACAGGACCGTTTTCCACGAGATTCATAGGATGCTCGACATGTAAAACTTCATGACTCTGTTGTTTTATCAATCCATTGGAATTTGGCAAAAGTCCTTTCTGCCCGAGAACATCTTTATTCAAGCCATTCGGTGGACCTTTGTGATTTTGCTGATTCATTTTCGGATCCATAATTTTCCCAGGCAATTCCATTTTCGGCCTCTGAATAGATTTCTGCTCGGTCTTGGTGGTTGCTACGATCTGATGTTGTTGCTGCGGATGTTTCTGCTGTCCTGGAGGACCCAACGCGGTATTGGATTTTTGCAATTGCGCCGATTGCTTCAGAAGATCGAAATTATTGACTTTCTTTTCGGTGGCTGCGAGTTTTGTGCCAGCGTTTGCAATTTTACTTCCAGTCTTCGCATCTTCGACGGGCGATGATGCGTAAGCCAATTTTTCGGGGCCTTTCGTTCTGGCTATTTTACTCTGCGCCTTAGCTTGCTCTTTTCTCGTAGTTTTTGGACTCGATTGCTTCGCAGGTTTTGCTTGAAGCTTCGACTTCAAAGCTCTAGTCTTTGGTGACTCAACTTGCGTCTTCGTTTGATCGCAGAGCGACGTAGAGCTGTCCGAATGCTCGGAACGCGCCGACGAGAATCCTGACGAACTCGACGTTCTCTTTGAAACTGCCGATGATGCCTTGCCACGTTCCTGATTTTTTTCTTTGTTGTTAAAGAGCTTGAATTTGTCGAGTACGGAATTTTTGTTCTGCTGTTGAGTAGGTGCTGGCTGACCGGAGTAAGGCGAAGGCTGCGGCGTCCGTAGACCACCAGGTCGTCCGACTGTTGATGCCCGAGGACTGAAAAATATATATTTTTAATTAATCAATAATCATTGCAAATTTATAACTATATTTAACACGCTGGATAAATTGATAAAAGCCAAAAATACAGCGAAGTATAGCGTGTAAAAAGAAGAAGAAAAAAAAAAGAAAAATAACTACCTGGGTGTAGTTGCTGTGGGCTGACGGTTCACCGAACCCTGACTCCTGGGTTGTGGAATGAAGGAAAGTCCCGGGGGAGGCTGTTGTTGACTCGGGCTGGTACTCCTCGAACTGCTTGCACTGCCAATACCTCCGTTTCCGTGTTTTATTCCCGCTGAAAGATAAACGAAAGAATAGCTATTATAGTGTTGGTGTATGTATATGCACTTTGGGAGTGTCAAATAGTTGGGCTACCTGCAGCCACTTACTTTAAGTAGGTAAACAAGCTTATAAAACGATGGGAGTAGGACGAAGTAACGAGCGATGGAAAGAGATATTTCTGAGAATTTAATAAAAGGGAATTGTGGAAACTCTCTCTAACTGCTTGCTCTTCGCAATCGGACGTTAATGTGGACAGAACTTATTTTATACTTAAACAATTGAATCCGAAGTATTTATCTACATGAAGAAATTTATTTTATGATAAAAAAATCTCGAGATAATTAAAATTTATTTTAACAAGTGTTTCGATTGTGAAGTATAGCATTTACGCGAATGCGCAGGTGGAGAAGAACTACCGTCCAACACCGTGAAACAGGTATCTTTATGGAATTAACTCGAAGCAAAGTAATCATAAGTACATCATGAGAGGGGATGGCACACGCTGCACACCTCATATTGCGAGATTTGTTTTCATTCGTGCGGAAAAGTTTATTTGTCGAGTTCAGCAAAAATCTCGAGTTGCACGCGAAACGGATATATAGGTCGAGCGGACAGTCATCAGCAGAGCTGGACTCGGAACTGTCTGGTGAAATTGCTGGTGCGGCAGTCGCCGAGTTACGCGTTGGGTGCTTTGGGTACTTCGCGCCATCAAGTGTCAACGGCGAGACGCGAGAAATAAAAGGCCAATATCTGCGGTATTGCTCGCTCGGCTCGTAAGAATGGCGTAAGCTTCAAAGTGCATTCACGAGACTCGAATATCTTTTATAGTACTGCCGTTTTACTTGTCTCTCAATATTTCGAGCGTGTTTATATTATCGTTGCAAAAGTGGAGGTAATAAGCTCGAAGCATGAAAGAATTAATGACCCAGTATAACGAACTATTATCGTTGAAAACGGTAAATAAAAAAGGATGGAAAGTGCACCGTTGCTCAATACTTCTTCGCTACTTCCATTATTCATAAAGTCACCTTTATGAGGAAATATTTTCACCATTTATGATTTTTTTCGAAAGTAATAATGAAGCAATGTGCAACGATTTAATTTACATCCTTGTTAAAAAAAAAGGAAATGAGAAACAATATTTAAGCAGACAAGAACTTAAAATGTAATATGGATCATTCATCCCTTTTCGTTTTTACACTATGCACACTTTTGACAGAGAGTCAGTAGCTAAAAAATTCCCAAAGAGAGATTTCTAGGCGTACTATTTCACGTGGGAACAAAAACGTTTTGGTCTTATATGCGTTAAGTATCTTCAGAGTTACAGACAGATTTATCTGCACATCGATTAGGAATAGTGCTTCATTGAAACCAATTGAATGAATCTGCAACGCATCTACTCATAAATAATTGCACAAATTGCACATTCGTTACAGAGACACGATAATTCATTCGAATAATTATTTTTCAGTAATCTCTCACTCCCCTCGGTCTTCGTGTTACGTGATCGAGCTTGCGAAAATCCTCTATTGGCGAGTGCACTCGATAAAACGACGATTGACTGCCTCATTAAGCGAATACAGACGCTGGTTGTACTGGGTGCTCACGTGAACACTCGTCGTCGTCGTCGTCGGTCATGGCGGCCTGAGTCTAACAACCCGTAGACAAAATAAACCAATCTCGGACCAGCACGAGGCAACGACGTCAACGAATACGACGACCAAGACCCCGGCAGTCTCGAACGGTGTTCGCCAACCCTCGCATTTACAACACACCGAGAGATCGAGGTTGCGTTACGTCGATTACTGCCACCTACACCCGGGCTAAGTAATTTTACACGCTTAAGCTGCTCGGTGACTTCCTACTAAATTATTTTTATCACTGTGCGACGATAAACGTTTAATCGAGCTACATAAGCCACTATTCACTCTTCTACTGTCAATACATTCATGTTATGTATACTTCAAGGATGTGCGACATCCATTCTCAAAAGATTTATTTGTTTAGGCTTTGAGTAGATTGAAACATAGATTGCGTAATTACTTTGATAAATATGATCTCTTATTTTTTGTCAGTTATAGAAACAAATATACAACTGTGGAGTGATGTGATTGTGATTTTTCCTTAAAGTTCCAGGACTTAAATGTTGACGTCGACTTCAATTTCCTATTAAGAATTTGTATTACCGAAATTTCTCACTTAGTACGGACTTGCCAGTATTTTTGTGGAAATACAAGCATACAAACAGCTGCAGCTTTATAGTCTCGGCAACAATCACGAAAGAGTTAGTGTGCTTGAGAATTGCTACAGTTTATCTTACAGTGAAATGTTTTATTGTCCGCAGAAGATATGCAGAAGTAACAAATTCCTCATTACCATTTTTCGTCGAACAGTGATAAGCTCGCAATAAATTCACTTTATCGGAGCAAACAATGGCATTTGGAAGAACAATTCTTTAACAGATATATTCATCGTTGCGAGTTTGCATTCTGGATTTAGATTTTCTTAGATAAAAATGAAGAAATATCGGAGGCAAAGACACGGCATAGGTAATACGACATGTTTTATTGAACTACATACGAGGACAAGTAACCCCGTAAATTCTCAGGGCTGTACAAGATCTTTCAGCGACTGTTACAGCACTACCAGAGGGTAGAATATTGCAAGACCGTGTGGCTGCTGCAACTGCAGCAGTTGACTCAATTTATTCATCGAATCTGTCGCCAGCTCAGGCGAACGTTCGCGCCTTCATTGAAGCTCCAACCGCCTCTTTGCTGCAACCCACCGTATTATACCGAAGTCTGGAGTACATACTGCAGATATGTGTGTGCACCAGCGATTTATAAACAGCATGGTAACGAGAACCTGATCTATGCAGCCCGTTTCCTTGGCTCAAGTGCATCGGGAACAAAAAAAATTGCTGAATAAAAGGAAGCGAATAAATTGACGTGTCTGCAAATTTCATCGATTTCCTTATCGATTTTATCTGGTATTTGTAATTGCAAAAAGAGCTTGAAAAGTAGAACTTTGCACATTGCTTCCTAAGTTTTTTAGACCTCCATTAATGGTCAATTTTGGTTTCCAAATAGAGAATGATTTGTGGACCATTTATGTGCAAAGTGTCAGATATTTTTAATGTTCAAAAAATTGAAAGTGTAATTTTCTTTAAAATATGAATTTTCTGACTTTTTTTCAGTCCAAACCGTTCGAACTTCGACTGATTTTTATAAAATTTATACCAAAGAAACATTTTGAGTAATTTGACATCAAAACCACGAATCTTTTTTTTTTTTTTTTTCATGAAAACAAAGTTTCATCTATGACGAAGCAAAAATTCGAAAAATCTAAAGTAAATCTAAGGTAGAAATTTGTATAGTTTCCATCTTTTAATTGCCGTGAAATTTACGGCGAATTATTGAAATGTTACAAAATCGTTTTGAGATTTATGCAACGCCGAGTACGTGCGTTTTTTGTAATTCAAGCGAGTTTTTATGGACACGTAATCGCATCGGATTGACAACAATGGTACAACAATGGTCGCTCGATGAGAGTGGCCATGGAGGGGTGCTTGAGAATGACAGAAATAGTGAGAGACCTTAAAACGTGACTGGGCATACAGCAGAGTCGGAAAGTGCTTCTCGAGCCCTTGTCAAACAGGGGATGATTCATTGCGGAGTCGGAACACGGTCGATCGATCTCGCGTCTATCGCGTTCCGACGAAATTAATGGCTCTCTCGTACCCGGAATTCACGATCGCGTTGCGCGAGTGAAACAGAACTGATACCACCAGACTCGAAAACCACCTGCTGGACGAGATGATTTTTTTAAATTTCACACACAAATAGCACCGAGCATAATGGCAAAAGTATCTTCACTTCCGTTATATCCTGCATTTACTTAAAATTCTGTAAAGATTTTCAATGTTAAGAATATTAAGCTGTTTTTATGTTACAAAAATACCAAAACACGCACTCATTGTCAGAGAAAGTGGGGATGGGTTTACTTAGAAGAAATAAAATTTATTTGCATATTAAATACAATATAGTTGGAATAAAAAAATTCTATTAGGCCGGCAATTGAGTGAATGTATTTATTCAATTTAAATAAAATTATTTCTTAAATTACCGGTCTGATGGGATTTATTTAATACAACAATATTTTGTTTGATTTAAATAAAAGTATTACAAATGTTATAAAAAATATATCACCTCAACACGGTTTATATTTCGCTTTCAAATCCAATATACAAAGTAGGCTATGCCACACATCTTCTGAAGCGTGTGCACAACATTTTAATACCCGATGAATTTGTTTGAAAAAATTGCACCATTAATTCACTGAAAAATGTTAATGAGAATTGTCTTATTTTTTTTTTTATAACTCGCGATACAAAGTAGGAGTATAACTAAAAAAAAAAAAAAATAAATAAATAATGGAATGGAAGTGAAAAGACACTTGTTAGAGCATAATAAAACTGTTCGTGATGTAGGTAGTGAACCGAAGAAGAGACAGAGCTGAACGATACACCGAAGCACTGCACAGCCTCCGGCGAGCTGTGCTGCACACTGGAGCATAACACACGCGTGTAGTTAGTACCTCATCGACGGTTACGGCACGCAAGTAAGTAACCAGTAAGGGAGCGTGCAGAAGCAATGCAGTACCGCGCGTTGCATGCCATTTCGTACGACTACGCACAGTAGATATTCGTTCGGTAGGCCGGACTTGTGTTGAGCGATAGTTATACGCGTCCAACCAAACGTCTATACGAGATCTTTTTCCCACTCTCTTAATAGCAGCTTATCTCGCTTTATCTCTATGTGTCTCCTCGTCACTCGCACTTCTCGCCGCCTATCAATCTATCCGTCCTTCTCCTCTCGTTCGTCGGCGAACATTAGTCCAGACGTTTTGCGAGCTCGTCGATAGGTAGTTGCAGCACGCAGCAATGCATTTGTACAGGAAGTGCCAAAATTGGCGTAATATATTTCCGGCAAATTTCAATTAAGCTTCCTTCACAATTATTGAGATGTAAAAAAGTAACAATAATGATAAATGAGTCTTGGAAATTTAACTATTATCGATGCCATTTATGAGACGATGGACGGATCAATTTTACGAATATTGAAAGACTCATATTTTATTTACGTGGTCGATAGTATTAGTTGAAAAAATATGTAAAATAAAGAATTTTGTCAGAAAAAAAAAACGGAAGGAATTGTTGTAGGTGACCCGCATTACGCCCGTGCTTTCGCTACCTGGTAGTTATATCATCATTGTTGAAAATTTAGAAATAAAAGAGTGGCGAATTTCATAGTACTTGGTAATTAATTGTTGTTTTTGGTACATCCTGTATATTATAGTTAAATGTGTGCAGAGTATGTGAACGTATGCATTAAGTAAGGGCAATGTATTTCTCACTATATCTGTTCGCATATTCTATCTCACTCTTTTGTGCATTCTTCTTGCCAGCGTTATCCTGCCTTCGCGATACGTATTGGTAGTAAATACTCGTTTATATTATAAGCGTGTGAGTACACGAAGGATTGACAGGCCAAGGCGATTAAATTCAGTGGTTCTCTTTAACGTTATTTTCTTATTCCCTCACTCGCCAAATATTCGTACAAACTGGATACAATACAATTTATTAATAATGATATTATTATATTATAATATATTATACATAATAATAATTCTTCAAAATTCGACCTCGGCGTTTTCAATTCTTTTAGGTATTCCCGAGTGCGCTGGAGCTGAAGCATCACGAAAATCATCGTTTGAAAGCTGTCAAATTTGTATTCCCGAAAAAAATTCAGAGAGTGCTTAAAAAAAATATTAAATCAGCTATTTGCTATTTTTATTTTTTTAGTAGAGGACAGTTGCGAAGTACCTGATCGCTAGTACAACTATAAAACACAACGAAAAAATATAAACATTACAAGAATAAAAAAGTACAAACAAAAAGAAATGTAACATCACCTAATAAAATTCGACGTGAAATAGGAGCTATGAGATAAAGAAGTAGAATCAGTTGAGAACCCACGACGAGCAGCAAGACCGTAAAAGCCGAGGCTTTGGAGTTCCCTCGAGTGCAGAGTGCACATACAGCTGTATAGAATCTAAGTTACGGTACACGCTTAGCAGCGACAGGATCTTCTCGAGAGCAGGTATATAGTATATCTGCTAGCTACTGGCACGCTCGATGATCGTCTTGGGAATCGAGTGAGAAGACCGCGAAATGAGATATAGGAAACGGTTCGATGAGCCAGGAGCCTCTCCTGTTTTCCTGTTTTTAGTTCCACTTTTTTTTTTTTTTCTTCTCCTATTTCCTCTTCGTTGTTAGTTTGCTTCTTCGATGTACCGCTAACGGATCAGTAGGTAAGGAGTGCATCGGTCAGACTGCGATCAACGCGTAACATATAATAATACAGCGGTGTGCATATAGCTAGGCGCAGTATGCAATTATTGAGTTCCTCTTCTCGTTTACTCACTGACGTCTACTGACTATTCACTGGACGCGTTGCACTGGTCTGCTGGGATTGATCCAATTGAGGCTATGGCTCAATTGGTTGTTAGGAAGAAGACATATCAGCATAGTTATTTCAGAATGCGATAATGTGCATAGGAATCTTGGTTGCATCAGTTGTCGTGACATTAAAATCGTTCTAAATTTTAATAGCCTGAGAAACTATTGCTTGCGACTGATTTAATGATTCAATTGGAATTATAAAAATTATATTTATTTGTTGGATTTTTGCCTTTGCCTATTCTCGAAATAAAATTGCTATTTTTATTCAATTATTCAATTTGATAAAATACGATATTTAAGTGTATTTAAAATTATTTAATAATCTTTTTTTTTCCCCGGGAATGTGTAAAGGCTCAAATTCTTCCCGCAAACCGACGAATATTCCTTTGGGTGTCAGCTTTCGGACGTCTCGTGGTTGAGATATACCCCATTTCTTTTATGCCCTTATACATACAATTTTATTTCATCCCAAACGTCTCGAGCCGTCTCGAGTTACGTCTGAGAGATGATAGCCAGAGATATATGAAAACCCGAAGCGTGGTGAGAGCGAACTGCGCTGGGAACAAGAGTGAACCGGGCTCGAAGTAGTTCATTTAGAGTGGGTTCACGATCCCGGGTTTGTCGTCTCAGTCGATACGAGTTTCATTCGCTCGGGGGAAAGTCATGAGGCTTCGTGTAAAAGTCGTGTATAGGGTTGTAGTGTCATGAAAAGATTGAAAATGATCCATCATGCCAACGCAATGGGTGCAGCACTTCGTGACTACGATCCTCCAAGATGTTATATTTATTGTTCTTTTTCCATCATCTTTATCTCACTACTCCAACTTGTGTAATATGTCAAGCAGGTTCTGAAAGTTTTGAAACTCCATTATTTTTGTAAGCTGAATATGTACAAGTAACTTAACAGCCATCAAAGGTTATGTCAAGTTAGAACAACACTTTTGCTTTTTTTTTCAACAGTCACTCGGTTCAGCAAACTGTCACATAATATTTAAGGTGAAGAAAAATATTGTGCTGACTAGACATTCATTCGTCAGCCCGTGTCAGTCAGATTTAGTTGAACCAATCAATCTCTTTTCTCAATGTCTGCTTGCCTTAGGCCCCTCCAAACTGAAAAAAAGAAGAAGTCTGCTAGCATTGAGGATTTGCGGTTATATATTTTAGGATGAAAAAGCAAATTCACGCATTACTTCCTCTCGGTTTCGAGCAACGCCCAAACTCATGCCTTCAGTGATCGTCTAGGAAGGATCGAGTTTTGGTCAAAGGAAAGAAGAAGAAGAAGAAGAAGAAGCTCGATTGTAGAGGGAAAAGTTGAAGGGATTGATATAATGATCCATCACTGCCCTCCGCATCCAGCAAATACCAGCATCAAAAAGACTTTGATGGAAGATCTTCGGAACGTTTTACCTCACCAAGCATCTCGGGATTGAGCTAAAGCGCACCGCTTTTTACATCCAGGTATATAGAAGCGATTCATTTACCACGACGAGTCTACGTTTAATGGTGAGGCATAGTTGGGACTGGGGTGAAACGCACGTCTTGAGGTTTAAGATAGATTACATAGGTATTATACTATGTACATAATATATACATAGTTATATACCTATATAGGAGGGGATTCATGGGTACCTGAAGGAGTTATTGCACCCGCGGGGTCAACGCCCTCTCTCTTGAATCTATGCGTGTATATATATATGTATACACACATCTTTGAAGGTAGGGGTTGCATTGACTATGTATATTTCGCATAATATTACGGATTAATCATTGAGATTAAATCTAGGTACAGTAGAGAAACAGCTTCAGTGGTTGTACACTCAAACTGCAAATAAACTACAAGTTACACGTAAAATAAACTTTCGATATACCTTTTCCTAACTTCAACCGGTTTTTCATTTTTTCGAAAATAATTATTGAAACGCGATAAACGACGACGACGATGAAAAATTACGTTCACTTTATTCTCGTGTCATGTTGCATATAGTAGCCGGAATCAATAACACTCATTGTCACCGGAGCTATGGATGATCGTATGAGGCAAGCTTCAGAGGTCTCGGTCTTAAAGAGCCCTTACAACATTTTTTTTTCTTCTTAAAAGGCCTCTTCTAAGCAATCCGTAGAAACCTCACTTACACAACGTTACTGCACTTGTAAGTAACGTAGTGGTGGGTGGTCACTGGTGTGTTCTACGAGTGTCTGACTTTGTGGTAGCCGATGGGAGGGGTGAGTAAGCGGCCGTTTTCGAGGAAAAGCTTATTATCGGCTAACTGTCAAACCGGACTGGGGGAGGGGGAAGGGGGGCAGCGCCCTGAAGACTCTAACTTAGTCGGTCTCTATCTTGATTCCTCCCCAACCCAGCTACTTTCTTCATTCTCTCGAATTCCATCCCCGTCTTCGTCGTCTTCGTAGCCAATACTCGGACACGTGTTAATTCGCACGAGACGTCGAATAGACCGCGATGGCTACGAGAGGACGTCGACTTACGGCCGACACCTGCGAATAAGCTCTTGTGCGGCTCAATTGGAAACTGGTGCTGGTCAATACTCATGATGCCGAACGTGTCCAAACTCAGAGGTACTCTCGAAACTCCCACGAAACAGACGAAATTCGATTAGAAACTTGAATTAGAATTTCCACTTGAAAGTAGTTAAGTAATTTCCGATAAGGTGCAATCGTACTCTGTAATCGCGTGTACTAAATAAGCAAAGTGTGATTGAGATAAATAATGTAATTCACTCCACGGAGTTAAATTTAGTGAGCATGAATCTCGTTTATCAGTACCGTTCAACCGGAAAGCTACGTTTTGTGGAAAGAATTTTGCTAAACAAGTAACAAATACGTCCGGTCTTTATTTAACAAAAAGCCCTTTTGTTAATTACCATTTCTTTTTGTAAGCTAAAGAAACGTTTGTAAACTACATAAAACAGGTAAATTTTGGCTAATTCACGAATTTGCATATAGTTTCCACGCACATTTACTACCAAATATTTATTATTTCGACGAGACTATAAATATATATTTCCGTTTAAAGTAGTAATAACTTGATAGTAATGCATTTCTTATAACAATATGAATAGTGTCTTTTAAGAGGCACTTTATCAAGATAAAAATCGAATAAAAATAGAGGCTCTAGTAACTCAATGTCAGTAATGGACCATCCTATATCGTATAATGTCCCTCATAAGAGAATAATAGATCACAGATATTCGACGTTGAATGTCTAAAATTAAATTACCAGCACCGTGTCCACCTCCAGCTCATGGATCAGCATAAAACCTTATAGTAAAGCAATACCTCACCTCCTATTCTATACACTCTTTTTGAACCCTATAATTCACGAATTATAGTACCCATTTGGTGATTTATACGTTTGGAACATCGTTATATTAATAAATATTCAATGAAAGCATCCAGGGAAGCTACTATGAATGGATTTCGTGGGGTCATTTTTACCCTCTTAGACCCCCCAACCCAATAGACTTAGATTCTCTCAATCAGTTGTGTGATCTGGATATAGTGCCTACAGGCACGAACTCTCGGTTTTCCGCCATACGCAACACGCCCTCGATAGCCTCAGAACAGAGGAGCATCGAAATCGTCTTTCGAAAAGCAGTATTTTCTCTCACTTTATTTCTCGCAGGACAGTCAGTCACTACTTTTGGCTAGCTTATATTTTTTCTTCGATTTCTTCGGGGAGTTTATGCACGTGCGGCTGCCGATTCGAATTAGCGCAGAGTCTATAGTGTGTACACGTGTGGTCACGTACGAAAATGTGTCCAAGAGGGTGCGAGTGGTCGACACAAAGCGTTCCTCCAATCCCCTGGGGGTCGAAGCCTGGCAGTCGTCCCGACGAATGCGCCACGGCACGAAGACTGAGAGACACGAGAGTGCATCTATCTACCAATGCTTCAAGTGCATCTACTGTATTCCAGACTGGCTGATGCTCGTGGCCCCTCTTTTTCCTTCTTTTTTACTTTCCGTCTATTCGTCGCTATCGCTTCTGTGCACACAGATTGAATATTTGTAGATACGAGATAATGTTCTTTCGTACATCCCGCGTAGGAGGGACGAGTGAAAAATCTTTTGGAACGTGGCCAGAATGCGGTCTTTGAAATTTGGGAGAATTTCGTTGACACACTTGTGAATACTGTGGGCAATTGCATAAGAATCGGTAAGTTTTACATTTCGAATTGGAAAAAAAAGATCGGGATTGGACAATGTAAACAGGAATGAGGACAAGGGTAAGGAACTTCATTATGGGTTTTAAAAGTACTGCCTGTACAATCATTCACCGGTGCATTCACTCTAATCTATCGAAAAACTTTGCATAGCAATTTGTGCATTGCAGATTTATGCTTTTAAAAATCTTGGCAGTGGGTGGAATTACTTTGCTTGTCTTATGACTTTTATACTGGAAATTATTCCAATTGCTTTAGTCCAGCTCCAATTTTAGTATTACTGGAGTGCTGGTTATGATTAGTGCATTCATGCTAAAAAAAATCCTATTACGACCCCATATTCTCTATGACTCACGGCTTTCCATCGGACACACATCACACAAACGCTCATCTTTTCTTTATTTTTTCTGTTCGTCATCCCTTGGCGTCCGATAATTCGCTGGCATTTGATACTTTACGGCGAATTGAATATTTGCCGGGATCACGCGTGACCGATAACGACGGAAATCCCTGTGGGCTGAGGGGATGCGCCGAAGATGGCCACACTTTCCGTCACATCGTATTTTCTAACGATATCAACAACAGCGTAACGCGCTGCTCTTGGAGCTCTCGAGGCTTTCACCCTAACTGGACGCGTACAAATTTAAGCGGATTTCGTCGAAAGGCTCAGGGAGAGAGTAGGAAAGATCGGCTACACCAGCGAGGGTTGTGCCGCACGTTCCACGAGCGTCAAACCTCTCAGTCTCATTTTATTCGTTTTTTCTTTTTTTTTTTTTTCTTTCATCCCCCTCGTGGAATTTATCCCAACGATATTACATTTTTTCACGACCCTCTCTCCTATCTCGACGTTCGGACATGCTAAAATCGTCCCGTTGGCCTTCGCATGATATTCCGTTCTTTACAGACTGCTAGAAAGAGTCCAGAGCGTTAATTTCCCTCTAGGAAAATTAAATGCGTTACGAGAAGGTTCTTTTTTTTTGTCTACGATTTGCGTAATTAATTCGACCGTGCCATACTCATGAAGAGCCGTTCCCTGTTTTGTTCACAAATATATCATTGAAGCACAATTGATCGTCAGGTGATTGAAGTAGTTACTAGTTGAGGAAAAAGTGAGAATGTATATTACGAGAAAGAAAAATTCTTTGGGAGAAAAACGCTACGTCGAAAGTATTGACAGCTGCTGTCCGGCAATCTGTAAAGCTGGTGAAAGCAATTTTTTTTTCTTCTACGAGTAGATTAGTGACAGACGGGCATTGAAGCTCGACGGGGAATGATAGCGATGCATTGATCAACAGGCTGTGGAATATAGGAAGCTTTCACGCACTATCTGTATGTCGTTTTAATTACTCGTACAATTCGACTGGCCATCAGTAAGCCTGTCGTAACGACCAGTAACGACGGGATGATTTTTAAATGGAACCGAGCCCGATGTCCGGTGAAATGAAAGGAAAATTAGTCCGGCAGATACAGTGCATATAGCGACAGATAGCCTGAAATTGCGTTTTTATACTTTGATTGAAGACAGGCAAATGGTTGGTTGGCTTCATAGAATAAATTGGACGAGTATTTATAGCGACAGCGATGAAAAATCGTAAAGGCTGTAAAACAATTTACGGCACATTTATAACTCAATACAGTTATAAAGTTAAAGTGGAAGCTTGCAAATTATTTGACACTATTTACAAAGCTTTATTTATGAGGAAAGGGACAAGCTTCGTAGACGGTGTCAAATAATGAGGAAGCAATTTTCAAGCTTCTACTTTGCAGGCATGTTGATATAATTTTTATATCTTTTTATAGATACTATTCAATATATGGCCAAATTGGTCAACTTGTTTTTGAGAAAAAACAATATATATATTTGGTTGTTGAGTTTGATTGTTCCAAAATGTCATGCATACAATTCGAATTTGGAATTGAATACGTCTAGCCAATTTTGGTCGACTGAAACTAAACTTTCCTTAATAGACGATTCATCCATTGATCACGATTGAAAACGTTAGTTTCTAAGTGTTTGCATGACAGCATTTGAGCCCTATTCACTGTAACACCGTGTTACATATCTCCACACCCCTTTTCATTCGATCTATCGCAATCTTGAATTCAACCGAGGTCGAGGGGCTTTACATTGAACGAGGGTGGAAGGTACACAAAGGTCGAGGCTTCGCGCACCTGCTGCCAGACCCGAGCGCGCAAAGCTCGCGTTGTGGCTTACCGTGTTGTTCGCGTTACGCTTCATATATATATATATACAAGCGAAACTCTGCAGTACAGTTGCGATGTGTCGTCTATGCACAATTATAACGCAAGCGCGAACGCCTCGAGCCTGCGACTCGACACGGCCGCGCTATTACGACAAACCCATTCGTCCGTGTCTACATGACACTACTCCAATCTATTGTACGTGAGCTTCAGCCTGCAGTGTTTGTATAATACGGTATATGGCGTATACAAACTGCGGCTTTCGAGATTTCCTTTCCAAAAACATTCATGAGAAACAAATTACGTTTTATGAGCCTTAATTTACTTTTTTTTTTGGGGAGGGAGGAACGATTAAATAAATAATATATAACAAATAAATAAATTGTATTCCCAAAATGAAACTCTTATTAAGATTTTTTATATTTCAGATTTTATATTCCATCAAATTACGTAGGATGAAACAGATAGAAGAAAATAAATCTCCTCATATATCCCAGATACATTTTATAGGAATGGAGTCGTGAACTGAATTCAACGTATTACACCTTCATCTATCAATTCTTTTGGAAAACTCACACCGATTTAAAACAGCACCCAAAAAGGAATAATATTTCATGTACGACATATCGCTAGTGCTTTTTATCATTACCTCTCCTGCCAGAAAATTTGTGTCCAAGCGAAAGAGGAGAAAACTTCAAGTGAAATATGTAGGAAGTAAAGAACAGTGACATCTCGGTATATGCAGTAGACGTCGTAGAACCTCTCAATCAGAAGGAAGAGACCAGGGAATCGCGCATCAGTCGCACCCCCAAGATCGGCATAAGTGAAAAAAATTGATCTCTTCTAGCGGGTAGGAATATACAAGAGCAAAGGATACCTGCTAGTGCGATTGCAGTAGCGACGGGGATGAGCCGGATGCTGTTGGCGCGATATCCGTCTAGGGGGATGAAAGCCGATCGCGCAGCGGATGGAGTAAAGGTGATGGTGGCACAAGGCGAAAGCCGTCGGGGGATGAAACGATGAGGGGTTCGAGATTCGAGAACCAGAGACGCAATGACCGAAGAGAAACGTATATATATATATATATATATATATATACGCCGAATTCGAAGTAGAGGATAGTGGATAGAGCGGAGAGTTAACGTCGGGAACAGCTGTCGTTCCCCAACGAGAAATAAATGGGAACACTCTCGCGACGATCGCTAGGCCCTTATACCCTCTTTTCCTCGATCAGACCTCCCTCCGGCATGCTTTCTTCGTGCACTTGGTTATTATAGCCCGAGATCCACTGGCGTGAACGAACAAACCCGATGAGAAGTCTACACTGTAAATTGGCTGAGGGTAGTTGAAAACTGTATACAGCTGCTTGCCACCCTTGCTGGTGATAATCGAGGATAAGAAATTTTGTCACGAAATTCTCCACTGGTGATTAAGATAACCAGTTCCAGATTCATTACTCTAAATAATTACATGGGCACAATAATTTAATACATTGTTGACACCCTTTTGTCAATATTTCAAGGTGACGACATAATGAGCCATCGAGATTTTACAACAAATTTGTAATCCATAATTTGATTTAATTTTCTACCTTTGTATCTATCTGGTAAGATGATGCAGGTTCGAATTTGTCGATGATCGAATTAGTGGTTAACAATTGGCACAATAAATTCTATCGTCAGTATTTCCAAACTGTCACTTGAGTTCAAACAAAACCTCTGGTGTCTCTATTGGAGGTCTCTGAGGCAGAGCTTCAATTTCAAACGTTATGGACAGTAAAGAATAGCCTATACGATGAAACGTATTGAGGGATTTGTACTTTCGGAAAGGCAAAACGTAGAGAATACGTCAAGAGAATTATGGTAGCCCAAAGGAACTCAATTCAGAGCACTATATCGAACTCGTTGAGTGTGTCGACTGGATTGAAGATGTCTGGATAGAAAAACTCGAGGGGTTTTCATATCGGAAGGCAGCGAATGGTTCTGAAACGAATGGAGCAATTTTTACGGATTTTCTTTTTTTCCTCGTCTCCCGCTACGTTCCACTGTTTATTTTTCTTGTATTCGGAGAGTAAGATCGAGGATGGGTTCACAAGTGCATAGACTCTTATTATTCTCCGAAAAACTCTATATTTCCCCTGGCTAAAGTCGAAAGTTCGAAGGACTTATCCCAGTCGCAAGTCTAATACACTGATGCTGATGCGCTGCTTGGGAGTGTAGAGGGAATGGAATGAACTGGGAAATCGTTGGTCGCGGCACTGCCAAGGAGTTTTTCCAAGTTGCTTCATGGATCGGGATACCATGGAAGAGTCTCTCTCGCGACTACAGACACTCTTACTCCGTTACTAACGGCGGAGACGTCGAGAGAAGTAGCTAAAAAACGAACTACGGCGACGACGAGATGAAGAGACACGACGAGAGGGAATTGATCCCTCTATCCACTCTTTTCATTCCTACTTCTTACTCTATTTTTATTCCGCAAGAAGCGAACAAACTTCAAAGTGCTCGAAGGGGCATAAAAGTTCGATACCATGGAGTACATCGAGCGTCTAAAGAACCGATAACGATGAGTCCCCAAGCAAAGCCGTCAATGACAAAAAAAGATAATATCATCTTAAGAAGATTGCGTTTAAGTTACAATCAATTTCGTTCTCTTAACAAATTATTATTACTCAGCTTTCCTACCATTTCTCCGAAACTTGCAAACTTACTTGCAAGCGTACATTAAATTTCAATAATAATTGAAACTTCTGCTAATGAGAAATATGTCACCTCTCACAATATCGTAACTACAATCATTCACCGTGTCAGTTTATATTCAAATAAATTTTACGAAATTTCTGAATTAACGCGGGGGATGAAGGTAATTAGGAAAAAAAAACAGAGTGCCAAGCCTTGATATTAATATACCTCTGTCAGGGATATGGAATTACGACTAAATTGGAAAAGTCCAAAGGGATAAAGTAGGAAGGGTCCCTTTGTCCATGTTACCTTCGCTGTTCTGGTAGGTTATATTTATTGATTTGGCGCTAAAGTCCTCACCCTCGATCGCCTCGTTGGTGGTGTCGGGGCATCGACCCTCGTCCTCAGCAACGACGACGACGACTTTGCTATCCCTTAGCCCCGCGAATCTCACGCAAAACATAATGTGACCCGAGGGAATGAGAAACGTCGCGCGCCTCGCAGTCTGTTCTCCGGCACGAGGTTGCACAAACGACTGCGCTACTACCTACTGCCACGGTACTTGCTGAATTCGATGTAAATGCTCTCTCTCTCTCTCTCTCTCTCTCTCTGCACCGAGCAGAGTACTCTTTGGGGGAGAAAAGTCGCGCTAGGTAGCGCGATTCGCGGTCCCCCAGGAGAGACCACACTGAGAGGACAAAACCCAACCCCCCTCACACACTCGGGATGCAAAAATCAACGTGCGGTGATGACGAGACACGACGCAGAAGCGCCGAGAGGGAAGAACGTGTAGAGGGTGGAAAGTGGAGAACGCAAAGTACGTACAGGTGTCCTCCATGCCATACACCACGCTGTGTGCAAACGAAAGAAGATAGGAAAAATGAGAAGAAAAAAATACTGAACATGTACGGATATTTTTTTTTTTTTTTATAGACGTGTAAGTAGGAAAGAAGAAATACGTACAGGGTTATAAGCAGACCGGGACTCGCTGGAACAGGGGCAAGTCGGATCAAGTTGAATGAAATTACATTAAAATAATTGAATTTCTATGACAAACTAATTGAAACACATAAAAAATCCTACACAATATGATGTTTCTAGATTTCTTTTTTTCAAATGTAATACATTATTGTTCTGTTAACTATTGGATTTGTGTTCGATAATTTTTGTTGTTGTTGTTGTTTACGGATGATTCCGTTTAATTAGAACTACAAAAGAAAAATTTCTAATTTATAAGCATGATCATTTATGTCGTCCCTTCTAATTTTTAACAAAATAAGTGCTTCTTAAATAAACACGTTTTATTGGTATAAAGTACAAAAAGAACGTTATTATTTTAAAAAGCAATAAAAATCTTGTATTTTATTTGATAAATAATGAAATTTTTTTTTTTACATAATAAACAAAGTTATAACTACAGTCTCAACTAAAAGTCATTACGAAAACTGCATTCCACCAGATTGAAAAGAATCGTGATATGAAAATTGATCCAAGTAACCCCGATCTCCTGTACAGAATGTGTGCGGGCATTTGTTTATTGCAGACTGCAGGTAGAACGAAAGGTAGTGCAGAAGAGTTGGAAAGCAAAGAGCGTAACACATGGTGTAAGTGTAGAAATGTAAGAGGAGGCAACCCGGCGAGTAGACGAAGGGTTCAAAGTCTACTTGTATATATTTTTTTTTTTCTCTATGCCAACCCTTTCATCCGCATACAAGTCCCGTGGTCTCCCAGATAAAAACACCGAGTTACGTACATGCGCATCAGTCTTGTTTTCTCGTACGATCCGTTGCAATGAAACTTGTCGTGCCATTTCAGCGGAGAACTTGCCGGAGACAACTCCTTTCCGAGAGTATAGAGTTCACGATATGCAAGGACGCACGTACGATTGAATAAAATTCCGTGTGTCTTGCGAAAACGCGTAACGTAAGGCAAACATACAACGACCAACAGACGCTTAGTATCCAAAATAACGTATTTTATTTTATTGCCTTCGAATAATCCTCAAGTTGGAAACATTTAGAAAAGTAATATATACATTTCTCCAAAATAATTTGTCAATTATAAAATTTAATAATTGACGGACAAAATCAAAGGCAAAAAAAAGTTTCCGTGCAAATTTTTATCTAATAGTGAGATTTCGTCAAACACTAACTTTTATCACCGATTTCTCACCATTCTACGTGAATTAAAAAAATATATATATTTGGTTTAATTCCTAGCACAACAATGACGACCACTGACAAAGTTACATTAAAATTTGTTAAAAAAAGGATACTATTTTCGAAAGCTCTGTTAGTATTCTATTGTGGCCTCAGATAATGTCTGGTTATCTGTTAAGGCCAAATTAAGCGCAAACGTCCATTTATTGAGACGATAATATCCATCACATGATCGTTATAGATGCATTTAATATTAGAACTGACATATAGATGGTACTGCGGCACGTTGACCCGACTTATGTCAATAATATATTATCGTGATCTATAAAATCTACTATCTGGTCGATATGGTATAAATAGACCACAAGGGACATAACGTAATGTGCATAAATACAAAGACGTATGCATCGTTGGAGTGAGCATATCCGCATCCCTAGATTCAGCACCTGCTATGTAGCTAATGCATGTATGAATGCAAATGACTCAGTGCGATATGCAGAAATGTGATCGTACATACAGTGCTATATATACGTGAATCAACTTATATATACATGTATTGTGCAGTATAATCTCAACTCTACAAGGATTCATGGTACCCAGGAGTCACGTACCTGCTGATCGTAATATATACTCGTACACCACTTGAAACTAGATGCATGCATGTCCAGTTGCATTACACGTTATGATAATACACACTTTAATGTACTTCCATTTCGGATATTATCGTCGTTTGTTCGGTATTTTCCTCTTGTTTTATCAGTAACTGCAATTCACTCCTAATAACTGTATCCAGTAAAGCGTTAAATTACGATTTCATTACCCCATCGCAGTGACAAATCGGTTCGGCAAATTGACGATTAATAAATTCACAGAATTAAGCACAGAAATTACTATTTGGTAATTTTATCCTGTTGCAATCCTGAGGAATGTGTAATTTATTCACCGAAACCATAAGCAATAATTGAAGGTTAAAATTATCGTTGATATTTTCGTATTAGCATTTTTTTTAAATACATTAGACTGATAAATCGAAGTTGTTACCGGAATGAATGGATAAACAAAGCAATATAAGAAATATTCTACTTAAATTCTCCGTGCACCGAGAAATAAGATTTATTGGATTCAATTAAGTGAAAGGAAAAGTTTAAAAAATGTAACATAGTTATGTCAATAGTTAATATCTACTGTCACTGTTGAAAATTCAAACAACAAAATTTCATTGAAATAAATAAAAACTTTGGCTTCGATCAATCTTATAATGCATATATCCAATAACACTAGATTTAAAATCATTCCCAATCAATCAAATAAAATATAATATTGAATTATATCTATTTTTTCATTGGCGTCAAATAAAACTTGAATAGGCTGATATTTCAATTAAGTTTATGTGATTGAAGCTCTCTCTCTCCCTCTCTCAGTGTCGATATTCACTCCTCGTTACCAATCAAATGTCATAGCAGACGCAGAGTGACGCGGAGCTGCGAGCGTACGCGAGTGGAGAACCAAACTGATTTTTATTTCCGCGTTGGCAATTTTTTTTTTTTCACCGCGACTGGAGCCGCGACTTGATGGGGGTTGGTCCATGGAAAGAACCGTGGAAGAGGTGGTGGAAACGACGCGGTTTCGGATTACAACTACCTATGCACCCGCTTTGCACCTGCAGAGCTAACGACACCCTCCGGATCGCGCGACTCCCGAGCTGCCGAGTTGTTTGAAAGCAGCCACGCGGCAACGAGACGTTCGTCGTGTGCTCGTCAACGTCGTCAACGTTGAAGTGAAAGAGCGTTGTGGTTTGCATGTCGACGTCGAGCGACATCGAGTACCGCGAGTGCCATGCTAACGTATATTAACGTGCATCACATGCACATATTTCTGCGAAGGTATACTTGTATTTAGGTACACAAGGTATGATTATGTACGTTTGCAAGTGTAGTTACCTTTATAGGAATATGGTTCCACCGGCTTTGCAGAGCTTTCGTGCAGGTTGTTGCTTTTCTATACGTTCGCGAGTAAGGTTTTCCTGCAGCTTTTTTTTTTTTTTTTTTTAACCCTCTATGCTCTTTTCCTCTTTCCTTGCCTTTGCCTTCTCAGATTTATTCATCTTTCAGTCTTTTGCTTTGGGAAATGGTGTTTTCTGGGCTTCTCGTTCATTCCAGCTACCGTCACGACCACTTTTCTTTATACGCAGAACTTATTTTCTTTTCTTCTTCTTCTTTTTTTTTTCTTTTTTTTTTCAACCATGGCAAAAGATGTGGAGAGAGTGAGAGCGAAAGAGAAATGGCGTGCAAGCGAGTGAACGACGATGGAATGTTGGATGAAAGCCCTTGTTGCTGCTTTCTTGAAAGTCACCGGAGAAGCGCACCTGAGCTCACTCTCGCGTTTCAGAGAGGAAAAGAAAATTGCGAGAAGAGGGCGGAAACCGCGTGAATGGAAAGACCAAAAAAAGGGATGAATTGGGTACGTCCACAAGGAGAAAGTCTCAGACGTACTTGTTTTCTTGGAAATTCTAATATTCAGAGAAATATTTTTTTACCGCATCTAACAAATGATCAATGTTCGTAAACTTTTAATTTATTGTTTTCATTATTAACTTTTCTTTATTTAAAATATTAATTTATATTCTATGTATTACACTTTTGGAAGTGCGCTCTTCTGGAATGTCCTTAACTCAATTTTTTTTTTCAGGTTAGATAAAAAAAAATATTATTATTCATTGTAAAAAAAAATAATTACTCTTCATTGATGCGAAAGTATGAAAACGACTACTTCTGCATCTAATTAATGTACGTAATTTTTTTTAGAGCCGAAATGCTTTTTAATTCGAATGGTGCTCATCCCTGATTATAGCTATCCTGATGGTATGCAGCCGTTGATCCTCGAAGTGAGAAGGAGATTGCTTGCGAATTTCAGCGAAATCGGTGTGAGTAAGAACGACGTGAGTCGGTGCAGTGCAGAGGTCGAGAGACGTATAATAGAGTTCACGTACGCGATATTTCCTCGCGATAATGGCAATTGCAAGGCCCGACAGTGTTGGCGCTCGTCGAGGTGAACTATACCTGGTAGTTTCGCGCGATGTGGCGCTGAAATTACGTTAGTGCAAATTCCGACGCGTCCAGCAGTAACGCTCTCGGAGGGTGGTTTAGACTCGAGTGCTCGTTCGAAGTAGTAATAATATATATAATGTGACGGCAATGTACGGACATGCAATGTGTGTACGCCTCATCACTCCTGGATGTATACGCGTATATAGTATATTGTACTGCTTTCCGCTGAATGCAGATGAGTAATTTCAGAATAATATATAATACTGGCCATTTGGTTAACAAAATTCTGTGGAATATTTATATTCAAAGGTCAATGATCGTAATACAATGACAAAAGAAAATAATCAGAAGAATGAATTAACGAAAGAAAAGAAAATATATTTAAATCAATAAAGATTACCGTGGAAAAGAGGCACAGAAGAAAAAAAAAAGTAATTTTTATGGCGAAAACCGGTGCAGGAGCCACAACCGATTCTTCAACCCTACCTTTTTTTTCTCGGTGTCGAATAATTGGTCTAACTGGGTTAAAAGCAAACAACCATTAATTTCAAACGTGTTTCCAGTCGCTTCTTATGTATACTGTACATTATTATTTACCGTAGCAAAGGCCTCTCGTTATTTATAAGACCAGGAGCATCTTTCAAAGTCGCCGATTTTCCTGATGTTGACGGATGTATGTTTCTCGTAAGATGAATAGAGCACTCATCCAAGCGTTAGAAAGATTCTTCGAGCCCGAACACGCCTTCGCGCTGTATTCATCCGAAAGCCCTTTAGTCCCGCTTCGTTATAGAATATAGTATATGTATATAAAGCAGGGGTGGCGAGTACTATACGTATGTTCACCTTCGACCCCTTTACTTCGCCCGCTGTCAGCGTTAACGCATGTGCGACCCGTAATATATTACTTTTTATTATTTTTTCCTTTACTCCGACACTTTTATTTTTTTTACTTTCTTTTTCTTGAGGACGCGTGCAGCGAAATCGAATGTTGCGAGGATATACATAACCGTAACCAACAACAGCGACAGAGAGAGCAGATGTAAAAACATATATATATGACGCCTGCCCTGCTGCTTTTGGAGGGTATTGGGTGGTATTTTTAACCCGAAAGAGATTTAAAGGACCGCAAATGTCCGGACGCTACCGAACGGATGAGGGAAATGAGCGAGTGCGAATGAGAAGACCGAAGATCAACGAGGATAAAACGACAGAAAAGAGGCTCTCAACCAACGTATTTAAATTGAAAAAGAAAATATTATAAATTTTTTCAAGACATTTTTTTAAAATACTTTTATAAACTCAACGTTTTCGGTATCTTACGTTATTTTTTTCATATTTATTTCTTCTATAAATTTGTGTTATTGTAAATTTCACTGAAATACACGAATTTTGTATTAAATATTCTTTTAGATTTTAAGAGGCAAAAAATATTGAACAGACAGTGCAGTGTAATATCTTGACTAAACTCTTGGCGTCGTTGAGAACACTTTTGCAGAAAGTCTATACATAAGAGGAGGAAGATGGTGAGTTGAGAGACCTTGCTATCGTTCGAATGTTCCCGGGTTAAAGACCGAGGGCTGTTTCTTACGTTTGTGACGACGCAAGCCTCCAATTTTCCCTCTTCTTAACGTGCCTTTTTCCTTTTTCTTTTTTTTTATCTCTTCAGTAGTACATGTGCGAGTCAAGTGAAATAGATATACGAAAACGCAGTTGAAGAAGAAAAATAAAAAGATCCACAACCGCGACAATATACATATATAAGTAAGCATATAAATGTAAGAAACGTGTTGTGTACACTTCTGCGTTTAGTCATCCATTTCTGGAATTACTTGTGACCGGTTGAAAGATTCTCGAGCGATTAAGCATACCACGCAAATAAAAGATAAAAAATAACTTAAAAAAAACTCTAATTCCAAGAATACATTTTTCAGAATTTATGTTACCTTTTTTTTATAGAATAATGCAGAGAACTGCTCTATAGGGAAAATCTTTATAACACCAAGGCTTATGTAAAGGTTTGGCTTTTTTCAGTTGAAAAAAAAAAAGAGGGTGTTCGACCGTCACGCTAGAATTATCACCAGTCTTCACAACTGGAAAACAAAATATGAGAGGGGTTTTCGAAAATTCGTTTTCGTTCGTCGATTCTTCGCCGTAGTCGTTATTATTATAATTGGAAGTCGTCGGTGTTGTTCGTAGAATCGTCGCTTTCCAATCCCCAAATTTCCAGCCTTTGTTGCGACGAAAAGACGACAAAGTCAGAGCCCTCCGTAGCAGGAGCAGCGACACCAAGTCGACTTGGAAGATTTTTACGCTCAGTGGTGTAGCATCTGGTGTGTGCGGAGTGTGTACGTATCCACATCGACGAAACTGAGTGGAGGGACCACTCGCGTTCATCGTTTTGTGCTCCCCTTTGCGTGGAAAACGGTAGGCGCGAGTCATCCTGAGAGGGTGGTGAGGCCAAGGGATGCAAAGGAGAGCGAGAAGGACAGATCAAAGAGGGTGAAAGTACGGAGGAATAAGAGGACGAGAGCAGTGGGACAGAGGGAATCGGCAGAGTTCCGGTGGAAGATACGCGGTGATACCCTTGGGATTTATCAAGTTTATGGGGTGGCGGAAGACGAGGCCTTTTACGTTACCCCGCGACTCCCGTCGTATACCCAGATTCAGGAGCTATATGCCGTCGAGCTCCAAGGGAAACGAGGCTCCTCCTGCGACGTCTAGATACAGCCGCATGGCGCCCTTTATGAAAACGATGATTTCCGAGGAGATTTCCCGAAGGGGCTCTGTAGCGTTGCAGTCAATTCCAGAGTATTATTCGGTATTCAGGACTCAACGATCTTCAATTGTATTTACTCTGATAAAACGACGAATCGAATTCGTTTAACATTTGTTATTTATTAACTAATGATTCGTTGCGTAGTGAAGAAGAGCTACTGGTTATACCTGAAATTAATAGACGACAATAAAATATAATATATGTCAATATACAGCAATTAAATAAGGTCGGATGTACATTCGTTTGAAGCAATAATAATTGCGACTGTGACGTACATTTATATCAATAATAATTGCAACTATGCAACTCGATTGACTCGCTTTTTGGTTAAACATGCATTTATTATCGAATAAATATTGCAGATGGCAGTGTCAATTAAAGAACAAAAGATCATTTTTTTTGCTCTCGTGTTAGCGTTGATTATTCCCATGAACCATTGTGACTTCAATTCGTTCCTACAAGCATACTATCTGACTTTTTTGTCATGTTTTTTTTTTTCGGGAACTTTGGGGTAGCTTGTGTATGAAATCACCGAAGCGTGAACTTGTGGGTTAAATCGTGTGCCAACGGGGGAGTCCCCTGTCAGGCACGTTCACGGGGAACCCTGACCTAGCCCCGCGCTGTTTTCTAGGCTCTAGGACCCCGCAGGCCTAGAACTGACTAGCATAATATTCAGAGGGTGCTCTGGGACGAGCGAGGGCTTGGCGATTGGAGGAATAAAAAAGCGATGAAAAAGAAAACACGAGGACTGAAACAATATCGTAAAGCTGCAGTCCCCACTAGGTCTAACAGTTTCTCTAAGCTTCGGTTATACCGAAAGGCCTTGGCTTTGGCATAAGCTCCATGGCATATATATATATATTATCAAGCGACGCGTGCTATACTTCTGTTGTGGACACGTGTGTGAAAGAAAATTCTATTTTCGTATATACACATCAGGCTGAGTGAGAGTGCGACCGTAATGTACGAGAGCTTTTCACATTGCGTAAAATAAATTGCGCTTTGATGTGGCTTTTCCCGACATGAACTCTATACATATGTGTAGCGAACTGCGGTTATTTTATCATCACTGTTATTTTGTCTGTCGATAAAGTGATGGAAACTCTGCAGCGGTTTAAGTTAGATCAGTGGATCTCAAATTGAAATAACTAATTTGTTTCATATACGATTTGCCGTACCCTCACTAAAGACTGTTAGGGATATATGAGGCTTGCGGATTTACAAGCTCTGTGTACACAGTGCCTCGGGCTGTACTGGATACAAGCCATGCGTGTACATCCCCTCCAGGCTATATAATAAGCTCCCTACACACGCAGGGCTGCTCAACCATCGGCAACAATTAAATCCTGGCATGCGTCGCGTGCGAGGTACATCAGCTACTTTGATAAGTACTTATCGTACGTTATGTGCTGAAGCACATGTACACTATAATATATGATCCCTAATTATGTTCACATGAGTATTAACATCCCCTAGAATAATCGCAGTCTCAAGCTCAGCTCCAGGAGAAATATTGTTGGATGTAGACAGATAGAAATTCAGATTGTTAAAAATAATTCTTATAGAATTTTGACTATTTTTCATTCAGCTGATGTAGAGGCGAAAAATCCTCATCTACTACCTCAAATTTTTCTATAGATTTATTTTTGGGATCGATGGATGAAAATCAATAAATTGTTACTCATTAATGCAGAATTATGGGACAAATAAAATCCAAAAATGTTATTGAATATTTTCAGTCAATTTTTAAGAATAATACGCTAAAAGTTTTAAGGTTATAGTTAAAATTGACACTAGCTTTTGGGCATCTTTCATACTTTCATCGATATGGACCGAAGATATAGAATTATGTAATCAAAATGTATTTAAAATACTATTTGATTTTAAAGTCAGATACTTAACAGTAATAGGAACGCAGGTTTAATTTCTCCAAAAAACGTCCCACCCATTTTGAATCTGTCTAAAAGCATTCCGTTTGAATTTCGTTGGATAAAAATATGGATTAACCGTGCGGTTGTTGTACGTAACACTCGCTACATACATTCTTCAGCACACAGAGTAATATAGCTTTCACCTACAGGATCAGTTTCGAACGATATTCGGATCCCCTTGAGTGCTAAGCGCCATAACAGCGGTGCTCAACCAACGATTAGCAAAATCTCACGTTTCCAATGTAATCCGTTAATTAATAAACGTCAACAATAATTGATATTAATAGTTTTGAAACGATGCGCCTATCTGCGTGAGCAAACGAGATGAATTAGTGGGAAGTTGTCTTGAGTGAATTCATGAATTTATGATGAAAACTCGTGAGAGCGGTTTGAGCGAGGAAACTGCTTATACATTGTGTCTATATATGTATAGACTTTGAAGGGAAGGGGGGTTGTTACTCTGTATGTACAGTGTTACGCATAGATGGTTTGAAAACCCCTGGGAATCGACGGTGCGCATCTGGTCGTGGACGCCCTAAAATGTAGTAGCCGCGGATAGAGCGAGATAGGCTAAAGTACAAAGCTATGGGGTCCCGAGCACAAACCCCCATAGCCTCAGCACACGAGAGTTAGCCCCGTGCAACCCCCGGAGCTCCAGAGACTCGCCATCACTTCGTACACGCGGATGTTGGTAATATTGCTATACGCATCCTGAACACAGTCGCGGTAACAGGAGGGGGAGGCTGCGAGGGATGAAACAGAGAGGAGTGTGCGGTAGGTACTGCTCCGGGTACTACACAAACATTTCGTATAAACTGCTTCCAGCACACAAACTTGACGAAATAACATTGAAACGGTAGATTTCACGTTGACTTTAATAAACAAATTGGTACCATTCGTTACAGGTTTGTCAAAGCTTTCGTCCGAGAAAGATGATGCGATTTGTAGAGAGTTCGTAAATTCGAGAAATATAATAAAAACAATATTCCATAAAATGTCATTTTCTGTTGAAATGTACATCCTTGTTACATCATATATTAACAGATATGTGAGGATATATTTTTTATACATTTTCCAATTTATAATTCTGCATATATTTCTTTTTCATGGGGACAAAATTATATTTGGGAAAGCGAGATCGACTAAAAACGAACAAAAACTAAAAAGAGAGATGCACGATTTATGTAATACAGTTAATGAAAGAGGGCACAGCAGAGTAGTAGCTCTAATACGGTAGCCACCAGACCTTCGTCCTCGAGTCTTTGGAGAGAAAGTGAGTTCGAGGGTTGGAGAAAGGGAAGGGTTCTCTTCGCACCCTAAAGCAGCCAAATTGTTGCTAAAAGCCCGAACAGACCAGGCTAATGGCTGCCTTAGGGACATCAAATTTTTTTTTTTTTTTTTTTGTATATATACTATATATAAATGGGGAAATAATAAAAGAGTCGATTTTTTTGTTCAATTTATGGATTTTGCAACCCGTCGTAACTGGAATCCTAGTCCATCCTAAAGGAAGAGAAAAAAAAGTATTTCTGCTTCGATGAATGGATCTTCTCTATCCTTATAATCCCCTGAAAAGCGTAAGGGTTGGTTTCGCGTGTCTCAGTGATGTTCAGAAGACGCCGGTGGGACTAATAGCTGCTAATGAACGTTTTTGTATCGATTCGTCGAGGAGGAAAGATAGAGCTGCTTAATGACAATCCGAGGGTTGGCAAAGCACGTCTTTCGCTTTTACGTGACCAACGTTGCGTGAAAAGGAAAGCCATGATCTCACCGACGTAGATCGGTCTTCGTTTAGATCGAATAGGATAAAGGACCGGGAGATTAGAGTCAGTGGCTCTTCATTGCTTTGTGAGAGAGAGATTGCTAGGCATGATAATTCCATGGATATTCTCAATATAATATGGGCTCATGATGATTCATCCGAATACTAATGCCCTGTACGGCGTTAATTTGACACTGAATGAGCTGTTTGCTGTTTGATGCACAAATCCATGGAAATGGTGAGATTAAAATGATCTACAGTTACTTTGCATTGGCTTAGATTTTAAACCATAAATATGTATGTAATTCGATAGAGATATATTTATGTCGATTGATTCTAATGGAAAAACGTCGTCTGTATGATGTATTCAATTTACATTTAATTTTTCTGATTCGCAATCGATAGTTTAAATGCAAAGAAATATGCATACATTTTGTCTCCACAGATGAGTAGTAAGGAAAGATTCGAGTGTAGAGAGAGTATAAAATATTCGAAAAGAAAAAAAAAAGACAAGATCAAAAAGTATGAGGTCGTCCACTCCTGCACACTTTTATTCTATTTCGTCCCCACAACTTTTTCGCTTCTCTCCTCAAATTTCAATTACATTCGTTTTTTTTTTTTTTTTCTTTTTTTTTCCACTTTATCTCCGTCCTGCCGTTTCATCGTTCCTGTGAAACCTTCGGGAACTTTTAGCAAAGCATCAACAGCCCCTCCCATTTAATATCTCTTTTTTTTGTACCTTTCTATGCGTCTCTTTATATCACTCTCGTTTTCACTTTCATCTTCCGGGGACAGTCTGTCGTATAATATATATCCTATATGTACGAAGAATACGCCACTAAATTAAACATGCCTTCTCATTTTAAAGTTTAACATATTTATGTCTACTTTCGGCTGAATTTTAGTTTCGAATATAATATGTCACGATTGCGAAAAATGTTGTACTGATAGATTTTTTTATCAACTATCTGTGCCAAGAATACGTGGATGAGATCCAAACTAAGAACCCGCCTTTTTCCTTCAACTCACACGAGTTTTGTAATTATTTAATGCTTATTAATTATGTAGAAAATTATCAATTCGTTGACAAAACCTTTAACGCCCCTATTTCATTTTTATGTATTCTGCGAAATCAATAGCTAATAAATTTACGTGTATTGAGATTTCTCTGACATTGGAATCGTTGTGGATTTGTCGGGTTTAGAAGGACGTATGTGAAACGAGTAGCAGGATCCGCTGCGGGGCATTATGTCGATAATCAACTTACCAAGCTGCGTTTGATGCGCAGGGGATGGAGCTGGCCTGACCTTGTCCGGAGGGCATCTTCTCGTGGCAGCTACAGTCGCTGGCAGGGGTATGCTGGTGCCCCCTGGACCACCTCCGGGGCCAGCGGCACAAGCCTGTTTATTGTACGGTGATGGAAGTCTGGAAACAAAGAACATGGGCTAACATTAAACTCTTGTATCTCGGTAGTATGTATTTTACTTTTTCTTTCCCGTTTTCTTTTTCCTCTTCGCAAACGAAACGAAAAGTCGTCTCGTATACGACGACAATTACGACAAAGGGGTGGTTTTTATAGAGGAAACGGTATTGAAAAGAAGAGGAAGAAAAGAACGAGAAAGTCTCAGCGAGCATTGTGCGTACGTTTAGCTCTATAACGAATTCAACGATCCGGTTGGTCCCTTCAGGTTTCACTAAAGCTATACGCTTCCTCTTTTACCTCCGGTACTTTCCTAACATTTCATTTCCAATCTCAACCCTTAGTGATCAAACCGAGTGCGTCGGACAACGATCTGTCTCTTCTGTTCGTCCCCTTACAATCTCGGTCTATTTCGAGTTTCTCTCGCTCTCTCTCTTTCTCTCCTTGTGGCCATTTAAATAATTCATCCCCCTTGACGATTTGATCCTCCTTTCTTGTAAACGAGAAATTCTACGCCAGCACTGCGGATTTTATGCTGATTTATACCAGTAGCTGATGCACGATTGCCACAGAGATTATTCTACGATCAGAATGAATATTTTATGTTCTGTGTGTGTGTGTGTGTGTGTATGTGATAAAATATCGAATACACGCGTTTACTGGAAGACCCATCCGTCAACTGTCAAGTTGGCATACACTGAGAAAAGAGATTGGTTTGATATTTACTAAATCCAGCGGTGTCCAATATATTTGTAGTTAACCACAACATTTTTGTTTTACTTAAAGAATTCGAATCAACCAATATTTATGGCTACTTATTTAAAGTCAACATTTCAGTCTTTGAATTTGAAAAAATTGGTAGAATCTTAGAATTACTTTTTGGACTCTACACACAGGGTCTTGACAAATCGGTGACAATTTCTCAAAGCTTTCGCGAGACTTTCAAGCGTCATGGGCCAATTAATTTGTCGAAAATATCTACCGTATAACGAACATGTTGTTATTATTATTATGTGCAGAATCTGAGGCGTTATTCGCCCAATGCGCATTCTAACTTTCAGAGCCGGAAGTCGTTAAATGGGTCTCTAACGTTGAGAGAAAAAAAAAGCCAATGAAGGGGAAGACGCTGTAGAAGAAGAAGAAGAAGAAGAGGAAGAAAAGTGAGATTCTCATAAACCTTAGAGCGGTTACGAGCTGCTCAAGGTCTGAGGAACGCATTCGGACGAGATGGACGATTAGCTGGGGCCAAATTCTTGACGCGGAATTCCATATAGTTCGTTCCCTCAGTAAGCAAAGAGAGGTGTAGACGTTGGAGAGGTGACGGAGTGTAAAGGGCTTAAGCGAAAGAGGAATAAACGTACCGTGAGCACGATCGTAACTTCGAAATAGGAAAAAGGAGAGACGAGAGACGGAGCGAACGAAACGGAGAAACGGAATCTCGCTTGTTGGCCGGTTGCCCCGTTTGCTTTTTAACGAGATGGGATTCAGCTATAAGGTTAGACAACAGGTACCATCAGAAAAGGACGAAAAATGTTGGTATCAAGTAAAATTAAAACGAAACAACAAAATAAATTACTTAATTCCACTTCGCCGACAATTCGTACCCTTTTGCTTCCTTCTTAACGAGCAGATACTTTTCACAGAAGAGACAAGAATATCATAAAAAATTAACTAAAATGGAAAGTGGTATTCACTGTTTGTAGTTTTTAAAATTGAATAAAAAATTTGTTGATTTTACATTTTGTTTACTGTTACATTTCCCGAAATAAATTTAATTTGTTTTAGATTTTTATTACTGAAAATTATGCTATGTTATTTTGTTGGTGTCTAATTAAAAATAAACAAAGAATGGTGAATCGTTTTCTTTCAGTCGAGCGCAAAGCCTCGAAGGGGCCACGGTTCTTTTTCATTTCTTTCGGCGAGGGAGGTCTTCGCGTTTCATTTCGTCTCATCGCCGTCGTCGACGTTGTTTGGAAGAGTGCGTGAAAGAGCTCGAGCCCTTTTATACCATACCGCGCTTCTTTCTGTGCGCTCGCCGACGTCGACCAAATATTTCGTGCTCGAATAATAAACGAAAAAAAAAAAAAAAAAAAAAAAAAAGCAAAAGACGGAGGTTCACGTACATCAGAAGTGAAAGAATTCTCAAACATTCAACGCGCGATTCAGAAATAATTGTATTATATGAAATTATTTTTTAATTTTTATACTGATTGCTTAAAAATTATCTTCTAACTTCCGCAAATAATATCCACAAATAAGTAACAAAATCGTTTAACTTTTAAAAAAAGATCGTTTGTTTTTGACGCTTTTTCATTTCTTTAGATAAATGACAGAAATAAATATTTAGAAATCACTCATTCTTTCTGTTAAAATCCAACAAAAATTCGTTTCTTTTTTACTCTGCATTTCACTAAAAAAAAAATTTGTTCCAATCTAGAAAGGACGACTTTAAACAAAATATTTCGAGAGAAGGTGGATTAAAAGCACGATATTTACCAGGAAATGAAGAAGCTGTTGTGAGGGGTTGAAATGACAAGAGGAACTGTGCTTGGAAGGGGCAGAACGAAAACGAGTGAGCAAACTAACCGGTATATACATATTGAAAGACAAAGCCCTACGAGTGGAGGACATCGATGTACGACGCCTGTTCGAGATGATTCTCGGGGGTGTAGAAGAACCAGCGAAGCATTTAGCTGCTGGCAGTAGCAGAGAGAATATCATGGTGAAACTGAGGAAGCAGAAAGGCGGAGTGAATTTCGGGGGTTGGTGTAGATTCTCGGTTAACCGCGCGCGCTCTGCCGAGTCAACACTCGGTTCTACGATCCAGCAGAAGGGCCTATATTACCTCGTAGTCGGGTAAATATTTAGTCTAATGGTGGCTGTCATCGTGCCGAAACGCTTTCCTGCATGCTCAGCGTGTTCTAGGAGTCCTCGAGAAAATTACACGCATTGCACAGAATTTCTCGTGTGATATCCTTCCATTTAAGCTCATAGTGAATAGTAGAGAAATGTGCCAAAAACGAGTGAGCAGATTCCGACACTTTTAATATATTAAAGTGTAACTCTATTTCGGTTTCAGAGCTTCGGTACAGATATATATTTTTATTTTTATTTTTGAGCGAACAGTCACCAAAAAATCATGAAATTATTATATTCAAATTGCACTTAGTTCATCAGTCAACATTTATCTTTCATTTCAATTTGTTGCAGAGCTTCATCTAGCACAGATGAACAACATTGGTTTTGCCTGGTTCAATTATCGGAAATTTCTAATTGAATTTCTTGAGCAGATGATACTGTCACATTTATAGAAGATGTTATTGTACTGAGTAAATTTATTTTAGCAAATTTTCTTTTAGTTTCTGCATAAGAACAAAAAATTAAAATTCCTATGATGGACACAATCTTCTTATAAAGAGAAAAGCTGAAAATAGAAGGGGAAAAATTGCACCAGTACGCCAAGTAAAATTACAAAAAAAAAATAATCAACTTATGAAAATGTTTAATTTCCTTTTGTGATTATCAAATGGTATTTATAAAATGTTTACGCGAGTCAGTCTCCTTAAAACACTACGAATAAATATAATTTTTAACGAATACGAGTGAGAGTTATATAATTTTAGAGAAAAAAAAAAAAATGTCGTCTTGTATAATTTTCGACGTCCTACACTGTGACAAAACTAATTGGATGAGACATCCAAACTTAGTTAATGCCAACGAAACTCAGTTGACTCAAAGTAAATTGAATTCAGCTAACTAAATATAGTTTGGTGAATCTCTCACATGAGGTTGAATATAGCGAAACGTCAAATTTAGTTAGCTCACTTAAATCAACGGAATATTCTCCCAAGTATACCGAATGGTATTTTTTCGTGTTGATTTAAATTTATTTCAAATTTTTATCCAACGAAAATTCTACGTGATAAAGCACCAAAAAAATACATTAACGTTTCACGTATTTTAATAAGCTTTTAATACGAGACACATATGACGAAAAATAAAAGTAGTCGTGTAAGAGAAATACAAAGGAAAAGGTCATCCAGCTAGCCTTCGTACATATAGCAACATCAGAGCAAAAGGGACCAGGAATGTATGCACACCAGAGAGAAAGAGAGCTCGGTGAGGCCAAGTTCCAGGCGCGCCCGCCCAGAGTCACAATAGTCTTATCCAAAAAGGTGTGACACGCGTGTTGTCCTGGGACATCGTACGACACGAAAACAGGAGGGAGTGGAAAGAAAAAAAAAAAAAAGACGAATTCAGAGGGAGAAAGAAGAGGATACGACCTGTCGAGTGTCGGGCGAGGTGCATTGTTGCAGTGAAACGATGCACTGTCCGATAGTCCCTTTCTCTACTATATATATATATACAGCTCACAATGTAGCACAAATTATTCTGTACACCGTGTGTATAAATATATATGTAGCAGAATAAACGCATAGCAATTGAATATGTTGAACGTGTGCTTGACTGAATAGGAGATACAAGTAAAACCACAGATGGCTGTAAAATGTTGCCCTGTGAAATGCAAATATGCGCCTACAGGAGGCATGCGGGTAGTATCCTTTATGACGATCCTCAGCGCTTCGTCCACTCTGGACGTGTCCATTCATTTTTTCTTCTTCTCCCTCTCTCTCTGTCTCTGTTTTTTCGTGCAGTGGAGCCGTGAGTATAGCATTAGTGTATTGTCGTGTGGGAGTGTGAGCGGCGAGGGTCGAGCGAAGCAAATAGAGGCTCCGTCGAGGCTTTTGCTCTTATAAACGAATGTGGTATCTTACGAGCCTATATGCTCTCTGCGCCGAGAGCCCAACATCGCTCAGAACTCTCGATGCAAATCTTGTACACCTATCGCAGAGACCGCGCGTATACACAATGATTTCTGTAATTGACCAGACTGCCTCGAGACTCGAGTGAGAGGACCGGACGGGCATTGTTGTCTGGAATTGACGATTGCGAGATTAGCCACCAAGAAATCCGTGCATGCTTCGAGCTGCGGCTGAATCGCTCGTTCGGCTGGTTCTGATGTGTTTAGGGGACGGTGAGAGGGTGGGAAGTATCGAGATTCTAGAGACAGACACACGTGCGCGCACGTGACGAGTCGAATTATTTGCTTCACGATTGTTAACATTGATCGTTAAGCTTAAAAACTTAGAAAAACACATTAGCATTATTGTTATTTGAAAATTTAATGCTTCGACAAGAATCAGTTGTCCGATTTCGCGAGCTGTTTCTTGAGCATTTCTATGTATAAAATAGGATTTTCGAGAATTCTTTTTTCAGGTTTTAAAGGTTTCAACACTGGAGTGAAGATGGGCGTGATTTTTATTTGTACAAAGAAAATGTTATGAAGAAAAGAAATAAGACTTTACTGAACTGTTGCAATGGTGAACAGAGCGTGTCGGGTTCCATAGTAACAGTAATAATAATAACGGTCCTACTGTAATAGTAGTACCGATAATAATGGTAATTTTCATCGTTAAATATCTCATTGCGTCACCGATTATTTAGTTGACAATGGATGTGAGAAAGACGAATATCGAGACTGAACTATAAATCAGTACTAAATGTATATGCATTGGGACTGTAGCATCGACAACAGCAATATCAGATTGCCCCCTAAGCACACGAGTGCTCACAAGTGATGCATTTGCGAGTGGACAAACCTGAAAAAAAAAAAAAAAAAAGAATGCAGAGAAGAGAAAGAAATAAAGTATGGGGAACCGGGGAAACGTCCGAGTACCAGAGGCATCGCTGGAAAAGCAAGGTAGGTACATCACACGGAGGTCCTAATAACAATTTGTCAAGTGAGAACAAAACGTGAGTGCGTGGTTCGACGAACCGGGGTGTGCAACGCTTTCAATCTCGCTCCCAGTCGTTTCTGTGGATTCTCTCTCGGTTCTGTATCGAGCTGGGTCCCCTCTCTCGTCCTCTCTCTCTCTCTCTCTCACACACACTCTCTCTCACTCATTCGCGGGTGGCACGTGTAAATGTCGAAAACGAGCAACGTGTGAAATATCGTCTCGACGGGGGACGAATGGCAGCATCCTGTCCTGTCTGCCTCGAGCCTGCTATATAATTACTAATATGTATATGAGTCATAATACGTCCTTTTTACTATTGTATCCGTCTCCTTGTATTTATGTATGAGTGAAAGATAAACCGTATGTCATTGTATTTTATTATCGGTGTTTTAATTTTCTTCAGTTAATAAAAAAATATATATATTATCGAATAACATTTAATCTATCCTTTCCTACTTAGCTCTTTGAAGCATTAAAAAAAAACAGAGATTTTGATGGTATGGATTTGTGGATTATAAATACTCGCTATAATTTTCCGCAGATTCATTTGATACATAACACCGCTGAATATTATTTGTCGTCTGTGGAAATTTTCAATTTATTTGGCGATATTTGACGTAAGTCAGTGCAAAACGTAAGGAATCAGATCCTTGCGGATAAGCACGTTTTTGTATCGAGTCGAAATTTACCTGAACAATCTTCTGCGTCTAATACATAATATCAAGAAAAAGAAAAGGCGGATTTGACGCGAATGACAATAAAATCCAACGTAAAGCATAATAAAAACAAACGAAGGGAATTTCAAGCAAAGCTAGTCGGTGAAGCAAGTAAAGCGAGGAGGTTGAAATATCTTCGATCGTAATCGACAGAAACGAAAAAAGAAAAAAAAAGACGTGAATTCAGACAAGGCAGTACGGAGTTGGATTTTTTTTTTTGCCTTGTGCGGTGAAACCGTCGAAGGCGCACCAATCTCTCGAGGGCGAAACCCTCCACACTTGTTGGCTGTCAAGAACAATATCCCTCGATCGTGCAGAAGGGGCGAACGGGAGAGACTAAAGGGAAAGCAACCAAAAGGTTCGATATTATTTACAGTGCAATATCGAAAATTAATGTCTCAGGCTGGTGCACTCGGCCAATTTCTTCGTTTTCCTCGAAACCTCACTCACCCCCATAACCCCAGTGGCATTCGAAAAAGGAAAAAAAAAAAAACGGGCTGTCGCTAGGATTTTTTTTCCTGAGTTAGCGTATTTCACTTCTATGATTCTTTACGAGCACAGCGGTGCTGGAAAACCGGCACGATTATCGCGATTTTTATTACGTCTCCGTAAGAATTTCATGACCTCTACGATATTAAAAGTATTAAGAAGTTGTGGAAAAATAATAGCGATCGAATGGGATTGTCAGATTAATAGCTAGTTAGAGAAGCGGTAATAAAATTGACGACAAATAAAGTGAATTTCCAGAAAATCAATGAAAAACCATAATTTTCATAGTTGAAAAAATAAGCACTTGGAATACTGAAAATTCTAATAAGTACAGTAAGAAAAAAAATTGACATCGGTAAATATAAATAGTGGATCTGGAGCCTCTGGAGCGACAGGCATCTCACAATTATGCTCGAACAGTTGTGTATTCCAGCAGATCTTGAACATATAGTTATAATAACGTAGACATGTTTTTGGAGAATTGTATTCTGGTAGTGTTGTTAAGCAGTACAATCACAAGCTGCTCTTTGATGTGCTAAAATCGTGAGTCGTTGTCATTAAATAGGGTAGCGTTGTACAATGATAGAATTCGGGTGGAGAATTGTTTTCTGATATATATATATATAGATCTGGTAGACATGTAAATGTGCCAATGTTGAAGGCCAAGGTCTATAAGTTGAATGACAATGGCTATGAGGATCGATTGATTGAAGGTATTTCCATTGTCTTCCTCCAGTCTCCATCATCCGCCCCTTTCTCTGTTCGTACCATCATTTAGCTTCGATGATCACAGTCAACGGTGTGATTAGAGCGACCTACACATACACGTTGGTTCACTACAGAAGCCCAACGTGGAAAGGGCACCCGAACCTAACACGTGGACCTCCGCTAGGACGACTACCGATTGTACGCGAAATGCTCATTCAAGCGGCACGCACCACTAAGAGACAATGAACAGAAATTCAGCACGTCGTGCTGCTGCGTCCAATTCACATCGTGGAGTCTCACGATACATGCATAGTACGTATATCCTGTAGTCCAGACTCTGTCTCTCTAGTATTTCTGCACAACAACGGAACTATACTCACGCACACGCATCAGTTATAACGCATATATCGACTGGCCATCGACTGTACATTTAGTGCGTCGCGACGTACTTGTATTGGGGACGACCCGTGAGCCAGGATTTTACTAATTACCTGCATGTTCGCCCTCGAGCTCGAACCTGGTGGTCTCTTTCACCCTCCTTGCTATAACCACCCCGCTGTGTTCCTCTGCATATACACTCGACGACGACGTGCCTGAAATTCCTGCGCCGTATCGATCTCTACTATACCACCATACCTACCTACAGGATCCTATTTCTCACACATACTTCCCGGTATGGTGCAACTACTGTTTTCACGATTCGCTGGTTCGCATTGGAGTACGTGTATGCGCATATATATATATGTATGTATCACTGTGGACAGAACCCGACGATGCGAAAGAGAGAAGATACTTGAGAGAGGAACAGCAAGATCGTTGCACTTGCGAAGGGACTAATGAGTAATGAGCATGTTCATGCATGATCCACCCATGTTTTTCTTGTTCAATTGGTCCTGTCATATCAACGAACCTTATCGATTGTCTGGGGCTTCGTTAGTTCGTGAATTCAACCGGAAACCCTCTCGATAAAGTGGAGGTTTTGACGTTTCAATAATATCCTGTGAAACTGAAGTTTTTCACCTTTCTCCTTTTAGCTGCACATCCTGCTTGATTGAGATTCCAACGTTGTATTAATTTCCAGTTCACTCGAATTGTAAATTATTTAATATACGTTCTTTCTGTCAAATGTCCTATCGGATTGTTAGTAAAATAAATATAAGAAAATGGACAAATGCTGTAATAAATATAAAGGTCCATTATTTTTTTCATTAAATTAAACGTTATAGTTTTTTTTTCAATTACTTTTTACCAGATAATACTTTTTCTCTGTTAACTATAAACAGCTTAAAAATGCATATTTGACCATTGGAAAAATTCGAGTTTTCTGTATTCATGATTTCTTAAGCGAAATCGTTTCACCGCTTGCTCTGAATTCGTGCATTTAATTCTGTGCATTTCAAAAGCTTTGACACGAAGCCATGCTCTTTGGGTATCCGTGCGCGAGTATATATATTTTATTTGTACGCCAACTCGCAAGCGTTTAATCGAGAATCACGATCTAATTGGCGGTGCTCCTACCTTCTGCTGGTTGCTCGTACTCTCCGTATGCCTTCCAGTACACATACCGGTGCTCTGCTTTGCTCTTTGCTCGGCAGTCTATACCGTTCTGCAACTCTCGTGTCCCAGCGCCTCGCGAGCTCGAGAGACTTTTAACCCATTCGCTACTTCTCCCGGTCATTCTCGGCCTATAGTTTCCTAGCAATTAGAAGGAATGTCGCCCGACTCGTTGCACTCGACTTTTGCAACGATATGCATCTGTCTATCCCGCTCTCAGTGCTGTATTACACGAGTTCAAAATTCGAATCAAGTTTATTGGATTAAAATGTCTAGCTTTGAACAATACTTGTGTGTTGAAAATGATTTGTCCATATTTTTACCGAAATATTAATTCAAATACATGAGTTTTAATTTTATATACCTTTTACGTGCTTCAGCTTAATTCGAAAAAAAAAAAAAAAAAAACGTATAACCGTGGTCCAATAGCTGCGATTTGTGGCAAAGTATCTCAGTAGATTCCAATCTAAGATCTCGCTTTATCCTTCGCATTATACCATTTTGCGTCGTAACCTCGAATATTGCCGATGTTTAGCCGCGTTCACTTACTGAAAGTACTTGCTTGAGGGAGAGGCTTACCCTAGATCCTAATCTGTAGTACATTTGTGTAAATATGTAATTTTCGGTAATGAGGTTTTTTGCGAATATACATGTATACAACGTCCAAGTAACAAACAGGTCGGTGTAAGACGGTTGAATACTGAACTTTCTCAAATGGACATGGACTTATCCCTTATAGATCTTTAACCATCAGCGAGTATACTATACACTGTTACTATCTTTTACGGTCTTATTCTTTGCAACTGCTGACAGAAATTGCATACAACACTTGTTTTTCAGCTGTTAGATAAATTTTAATTTTTCATTGAAGTAGCTTCAGGTACTATTTACAGTAATACATGAATGATATGTAAGAATATTTGAGTCAAGATAAAAAAAAATGTAAGTCCTTGATTACACGAAATAATCTGCTTAGTAACAGCGCAACATTATATTACAAAATGATTGATGCTGTTTGAGACTTCTATTCAATTTTACTAGAAATGCCAGAAGACATTTAAATGATGGTTCTTTGAACTTAGGATTTTTGGCTGGAACTTCTAGTGCCATTTGTTAAGAAATCAGTGATAGCTCTCGACTATAATAATTTATGGTAATTTTGTTCTCTGCCCACACGAGAATTACTACGAGATACTTCTCTTTATGAAGATCGTATTCAAAAGAATACATGAATAACATTTAGTATTGAAGGCAAAATAAGCTTGAAGTTGAAGTGTTTGTTCACACGAAACGAACCGCACTTCGTACCAGTATATACAAGAGCATATTCCATCTGCTATTAGCAGAATGAAGTACTCTACGGAATACACGAAGGTCCAAGGCGGTCAGCTCGTTGGGACAGAGTGCATCAGCGTCACGTTAACCCGTGTTCTACCTGACGTTTCACTTAGCCAAATAGCCCATCATTGAATGGAGTTAAAGAACATCCAACCAGTGGCCACATTGGCAAACGGTTGAACCGTCATTACCAAAGCCGCCCAGTTGCCGCAATTAGATGCCACTAGTGTAGAGGATCAAATAGAGGGGTAGAGATCTATTTGTAGTTTCCTGCAGTGATAAACTCATTTGATATTAAATAGTTCATTGTACATTGTTTTTTTGTAAATGAGGCATTCCAACCAATTTTAATCAGGCTCTTTTTCAGAAAATTTGTATTATACCTGACAAATGTAAAAATTAAAATAGATGTCAAGAATTCAATGGCTTTTAACGTCAAGTGTAATATAAAGCAGACAATATCGTTCAGGAATCTTTTTTTTTTTAACCAAAAACAACTTTATATACTCTTTTTCGAAAAACGAATTAAAAAAAAAAAAACATATATTTTAGGTTTTTGAAAATGATTTTCGGTTAAAAAAAAATAAAACTCTGCGAAATTTGTTTAATTCGTCAGTATTTCAACCTCGATTATTTTCGCAGTTATTCCGAGAATTTCAAAATTTGGGTGGCTGGATTGGTTTGAAATGGCTCGATACGTCTCTCCTGTCAGATATAATATCTTTTTAACGAAGACAACTTGTTTGACTACACGCATTTGCGGCATTTTTTCTCAAGATTTTAATGGGCCAATTTAGTGTCCAGATGACAATCTATAATAAAAATGTAAGAAATCAAAATTATTGTTACGACACACTACATGGACCTTTTCTGTTTCTTATTTTTTGTCTGGACTCTTGAAGATCTAGACGTTCGTCACCCAGGGGGTCCAACGGCGTTTTCGCTCTCGCGCCTGTCTCGTCTCGAATGCCTCGCGCGAACGAGGTCGCTAATTCATTCGAGCAATTAGGGATAATTGCATGGAGTATTGCGACGAGTATAGCACGTATACATCCGAACCGCCAGCGTCCAGCTTTCGTGACGTGTATATATGTATGAGTGCAATACACGAGTCCTACATGCGCTACAGCGATAATGCAAATTCCGCAAACACTACATGGAATTGTTGTACTATGTATATACTTGGATTATTGCATGGTTTACAGAGACGTAAAGTCCACGAATGGCCCACGCCTGTCCAACACTATACAATCCTTGGCTTTTCAGGCAGCTTGCAATTTCTTGCTTACCAACTAACGTGGGATATAACCCACTTGTGAGATAAATTTAGATTATCGCAAGCGAGAGTGAATGCTCGGAAGGGAAAGAAAGGACTTGCACTCATAGTCATAGATGCCTGTCAGGATGAACAGCATTCAAATGGAAGAAAACATTGAAAATATTTGAATAAATAATTATAATGACAAATTATTGTTCAGAAATAAATTATTTCAATATTTGGTAATAATCATCAATAATTTTGAGTAATTATGCATTTACAATGAAAGCTTATATTTTGTAGGCGTAATAAATCTTTAAATAATTTTAATGAAAAAAGTAAGATTTCGAATCCCTGATGAAAAACTAATTTTGTACAGTAATACTTTCTTATATAAGTAACTATTTTTTTGTTATCTTAACAAGTCATTTTGTCAATTTTTTTGAAGCCAGTAAAGTATCAAAAAAAATATTACGTTGAATAGCAATTATTTTTTTTCTTTTTTTTTAACTTACAAACTTTTTTTTATAATAAAAAAATGGTCGACAAAAACCCTTTGATTAAAGTGCCACAAATTTATGTTTTCGTTTTTAAAAATCGTATAAAGATCACTTCGTTTCTGTCCTTAGCTGCGTTGCTAGGGAAGTTCCAAGGACCTTAAAACCGGCCGGTACACACCTTAGCAGTTAGAACAGCAGACCAAGACGTCGCATTAAGCAGAAGCAAAAGCAGGCTTGCGTCGAACCACTCTCGCGATAAGACCCCGAAGGTCTGCCTATATTTTCTTCTCGAACGTGTTGCACTCTGGAGTTCCACGCAGCAGCAGGCCACTACCCCCTCGCATATGCCCAGCGGTAAAGGAAAAATAAGAGAAATAACCAGTTGGCGCCGTAGGCGATCGGACCTTCGAATTAATTGATTAATTATGCGTTTGTTCGATGAAAGCACATCGAGAGCGAAGATTCATTACAATCGATTACTTATTAATTATGAATATTTGATTTAATGAACCTTGTGAGGTTTTAAAGGGGCCTTCACTTAATAAAAGGGCATTAGCAAATATTTTTCATTCACGGTACTATTGATGGTGAATTTCGAAATTCTGCACTCGGTAGCTAAAATCTATTCAACGATTTGATCAGAAAATTGCGACGAATGTAGAATTTTATATTTCTCCTCGCAGCATTCCAATGCACTACACAGCTATACACAAAATTACAGACTTATGGTGCTTAATGTGCATTTTAAAAATGCAATTTTTATACTATTCATAGCGTCATAAATAAATAACTATTTTCTACTGTACTTTTTTTTCCAGACCCTTTAATCGGTGGAAAGATTCTCAAGCGGATGTTCGCATCGCTATTTCGTGATAATGGTCGTTGCGCGCCCCTAAATTAGTCTTTGTTGAAGAGCCCTAACTGCTGCCTTTGTCCAGCGTCGTAGTCGAATGCATCCGATCGTTAGTTATAATTATATTTCGATGCTGAGAAGTGCCAGCTGGTCTTAAAGTGCCAGCCGAGAAATCGTCGAGACATTACAACGATGGATATATGTATTTCGCACTACATCTGCATACATATGCTCTAATACTCTCTGTACTTTTCGCTTCCCGAAGGGACGTCGAAGTGGCTTGTAACGCGCTCCAAGCACTTTCACAAACGATGCAACACGCGCTGCGCCAGCTCTTCTATACTAAGTGAGAATGCCGTGTGTCCACGGCCGTGGCTCCGAAAGTCTATTTCTGCGACCATTCACATCGAAAACATTGACTCACGCGTACAAGTTGGTAGCGCGCGGGGTGTCTTTGAACTCGTTTGCTAAATAAAGAGGGCAAGAGAGGGCGGTGTACCGCGGGAGAGAGTGGAAGAGATGGATGGATAGAGAAATAGAGCCATAAGAATGAAACCAACCAAGAGTTTCGAGCCCGTGAAATAATCGTCAGCGCGAGAGAGTCGCGAGGCAATCATAAATCACCACGAGAGTTTTGCTCTCGCGGACCCTCTCGAAACTCGTCTTTTTTTTTCTCTCTCTCTCTCTTCTCGCTTCAGGAAAAAGATAGCGACTTCCTAGTGGAGATGAAGAGTCAGATAAAGAGAGGAAGAAACGAGAGCGAGAGTAGAGAGAAAGTAAAAAGTGAATAAAATATAGTTGCAGGCAAATGAAAGTACTTAACAGTGCACTCGTTCGTGTGTATAAAATATATATATTGTATATATGCAAACAGGAGGTTATAAATCCTCTGCGACGTGCTTGCATATTATATTCGCTATAAAAGAATCGATAAATTGCTCAAAGTAGTACCTTCTTGGATTTAAATATATACATTAAAAGTAAAAACATGTAAATGGATAATGCGATAAATTAAAAGAACATTATATAAATCGTTTTTAAATTCTAATTAATAGATGTGTTAAATTATATCAGTTATTAATCATTCTCGTCGCACAGTGTAAAGTACCGCTAGGCGAGCAGCTGCAGGAACGCTGTAGATGAGATGAAGCTAGGGAAGCTAATGGTTCAAGCCAACTGTACAGGTAATGCATCATCGTCCAACGCATCGCCATTAATTATTGGACGTGCATCACTGTATTAATTGGTATTTTAAACTGTTCACTCCTGCTTTAAATTAAATAGCCTGTGCGAAATATTCAGTCATATGTATATATTTATTAAACACTCGCATTTTATGAAAGAACTTATTCGCGCGCACAAAAATCTATGTAAAATATATTTAAAATGTGTATTCGTGTATATTTCGACAAACTATTTTTTTCAGCAAACTGTATTTTTATGGGGTGTTAATTATACACTCATTTGCATTTTTTAATCAACAACTAAATTTTCTCGTTTACCTCTGTTTCTCAAATAATAAAAAAGCAGGGGATTCCCTCTCATTCAAAATACTGTGGATCTTCAGTAGTACAAAAAATAAAAAAAATGGATGAATAACCTCGAAACAAAGAATCTGAAATCGTCGGTGTATCTCGAGGTCACGGATACAACCACGAGCGTGTATATGCAGTCACGCGAGTGTCTACTTTGAATGCGTGAAACTCGGCGATGCTGCGGTGTGTGTGGGTGCGGCGGATGAATTTTATTCGAAAACTCTTTCTCGTTGGTCCGCGCGCGGGAAGACGGCGAGAGCGAGCACGAGAGTCCGGTCCTCCCACTGATGCAGGTTCCGCTTAACCCATAATTCGTTTCCGACGGAACAGACTTTGTGTTTTTATTTTATCTTTGTATTCCTCGTAAATATAGTTGTACTGCATATAATATTAACGTACAAAATATAGATATTTTTTTTAATGCTTTTTTTTTTTTTTTTTTTGTAAACGAAGCACGCGAAGAGCTCGTTCTCACGCGATTCTGTTGCTTTTCTTAGAATAAAAACTTCGACGGTGTACCTCTATCCATCTTCTTCTCGCTTCATACCTCGTCACTTCATTTTACGGTAATTTTTTTTTTCATTATCGAGAATTGAGATACATAACAAGGTGCTTACAAGCGCCTAACGAAATTGGCCCAACTTTACTTTAATTTTCTCTGGTTCGTGACACGTTTTTTAAACCGTTTTTTGGTCAACACCAGACACGAACACGTTTCACGCTCTATATAAGCTATGAAGCTCTTTGTACTCGATTTAAAATTCTAGAGAAGCTGAGTTCATTTTTTTTGGCCACTCAATGCCCACCAGAAGACACTGAGTGTATTCCTCGAATCTCCTTCGAGTGGGCATAGGACACTCATGAGTCTTGTCAGCTCACTGCGGTTACATTTTCGGTAGCCCCACAGAGGATCCTCTTTTTATACACATATTTTTTTCTTACTTTTTTTTATCGATCTTGCGAGTTGGTCGTAATTTAATAGCGGGATATCAACGCTCGATTCTCAAGCAGAGACACGGACGAAAAACTTTTTTCTCCCTGGTGTTGAAATGTACAATTTTACTGTTGCAATTTTTATAAACTAAATCATGTTCAATGTTTTGTATTTTGTAGGATTTTAATCGAAATAAAAATAAGCTTGATGTCCCTCTAATTTTTATAAACTTTCATTAATTTAACTGAGGTTTTATTTAAAAGTGAAACAATTTTTAGAACATTTAACTTGAAGAAGTTTAGTAATGAAATTAAAATTCTGCTATAGTTTGCAAAATGAAAGTTGAGTAAATGTAGAATTGCATAAGCATCAACTGATTTAATGTTGGTCACAGCAATTACATCGTAGGATATCGATAATTCGCTACTATATTCGTTGTATGATACTGAAGCAATGAATTCTTGAAGCATTTTGAATTCTTTAACATAAATACATTAAATACATAAATTTCATTAAATTTCAGTTTCAACGATTTTTTAAAATGAAACGTCGATTAATTGATTAACATATTTCACCATATAGGTGACCCTGTGAAATATAGAATGTAATAAAAAAAAGCAAATCCACTTTGTATTCATCGTTACAAGATTTGTAACTTCAGATCAATTTTTTTTTTTTTCTAACATTCAACGAATCCTTAATTTGGCATCCCCTAACTCAATGCCATTGTATAAAAATTCGCGTGGGAATAATACATATGTTTGATGATGTAGGAAGAGCCAGTGAGAAGCCAAGTTGAAAAAGGTGTTGAACGTTTTGCAAAGAAAGAAAGAAGCATTTGCTTCGTGGACTCACTGCCAACCGGTCTTGGAGGGTCCGCATTGGCAGCACCGGGGATAGTAGCAACGGCTCGAGGAAAGCAAGGTAGGACCCAGAGCGTGTGTACAACGCTGGTCGCATTGCTGAAGGGGCTGCGCGAATCTGGTTTTTAATTTTTTCCTTCCCGATATAGATCGCCACTGGCAGTCTCTCAGTCTCAGCACCCTGAGCGAGCGTGACCGCGTCAGTGTATAATTATAAGCGTCACTACGTACATTTACTATAGCTATGTATACTGCACAACTTATATATATATATATATATATATATATATATGTGCATTTATAACGTTAAGCTTATATTCATATATGCATTCGCCGTTTAGCTGGTACACCCGTGGAGAAACTCATACGGCTAGCTGATACGGCGCGGGATCTTCGATGATCTGTAGCCCAAGGGCTGCTTGCTTGATCTTCGTTCTCATCGTGAATTCAAGATAGATCAATGATTCTAGTACTCTTTCTTTTTTTTTCGTTTTGAAAGCTTCCGCTGATATACTCTGTACTACATCCTGAATATTTATGCATCTTCTGGTGCTCAAAGGTAATATTTTAGAATATTATTCTCGAGCAAATGAACGATAGTTAAGGCTGCATTTGTTATATGCTGCAAAGAATTTATTTTGAGATACGTGTGTATAAAAATTCAAGCATGTCTAGCAATTTTTTTTACATCTAATAAAAGTCGAAGTCGAAAGAGAGAATTAAACGTGATCTCTTAGGGATCGACGTTTTGTTGAATTTTATTTGTGTTTTACGATTTAATGCAAGTGTAGGAACAAAAAGCTTTGAATGATTAAAATGATATTGAGAAGAAAATTGGTTTACGAAATATTTCATTGATCGTTCTGCAGTGAATATGAAAGTTCTGAATTCGGGACTAATGATTTATTAGCTGTGCTAGGATTTTAGGTTAGACCTATACAGCTCGCAAGCATATAGAAATATATATAGAGACAAGGATGGAAAGTAGAGCATTGCACATTCCTTCCTCATTATTTTTGAATGTTTACAAAGCTTCCATGAGTGCTTGTGAAGCCAAAATAGATAAACATACTTCATCATAGAGGTAGCTTTGTAAACATTGAAAAATAATGAGGAAGCAATTCGTCCCGTTTCAATATTTTCCAAATCTCAGTGACTGAAATTAAGTAATTTTATTTTTTATTTTTCTGTTTAAATGAACATCAACTGAGAAACAATAATAATGTGGATCAATGCGAGATCAACTTTGCGTAAACTCAAACTAAAGTCACGAATTAATTATTTCTAAAATTCCCGCAACAAAGTGTTCATGTAAACGGTATTTCTGTCTTCCTTAATAATGCGTCCGAGAAATTTCGTAAAAGCAATCTCTAGGTAAACTGGTATTATATTCGTGAGATACTATTCTGGATGAGAGCCAGGGTCCTAACTGACGAACTGCCTTCCAACGAAACCTCCTTTTTTTTCTCCTCAAAGTTATTGCGAATGTACAAAACCGCACAAAATTTTACCTTGGCTATCCAAGGAATTTCCGGTAGTGCAGGAGAGGAGAAAGAGAAACAGAGAGAGAGAAATAAAAAAATTAAAAAAAGTCGCGTTGGCGGATTTACTCGGTGTACTAAAAGTTCGTTCTACACCAAGAATACGTGTAACGGTATCGAAAGTTTGTGCGCGCGCGTGCATACGGCGTCGTCCCGCGTGAGTTCACGACATAAAGTCAGATTGAAGAGAAGAAAGGAGAGAAGAAAAAAAAATCTCGAGACGAAGAACGAGGACGCGAAGGAAACAGTCAACCGTGATGTTCTGGACAAAAGGCGTTTCGAGACACAATTTCCACCCACTGGCAGTTCCATCATTTTTTAAAATGAAATTTCAATTGTGTACGAACACAAAGTACTCCAAAAGTCACAATACTATTCTTAATTTTCAAGACATTTTTATAGTAACTCTGCGATAGTTACAAAAATTCAAATACAATTTTTGCAACTACTACAAAAATTACGATGAAGATAGGATCGGCCTTTTCAAAATTTGAAAGTCACGGAAAAATTATGAAAAAAAATAATTGTTTCGAAAATGAGATATTTAGTAAAAACACTTCTTTGTACAAATATTTGACTGGATTGAAGTCATGGTTCACTTCAGTTATTCACCATCAAATATCGATTACAATAATTTTTGAACAAATATATTTGCGCGCCAAAAAATCGCATCAGTTCCGGTATTATCAAATTTAATATTTACGTCAACATGACATTTTACAAATTCGACAACAAGGACATAAATCACAATATTGAGCAATATTCAGTACATAGCAATAGGTAGACATTAGTGGCATTATACCTGTGAGCTTCCGGTGAATTTGGCAAGCTTCGCGCCTTCCGGCTATTGCCGCCGCTGCTTCCGCTGTTTCCCATTGTTCCGTTCGAGTCACGTCTCGTTTCCCCTCTTTTACCTTATTTTACCTTTTTTTTTTTTACTTTGTGCCCTATTTTCACGAGCCAACGATTTTTATCTCCTTCCAGCGAGTCAGGCTTTAATGAACTCTCACAGCTTTCCCCTTCTTTTTACTTAACGAAAAGAAAAAAAGAAAAAAAAAAAAAAAAGAAAAAAAAAATCAATTCCCAATCCTTGTGTATACTCTCGACTTATTTCACGACACTTTTCCAACCACGTAATATTACAAATATGCATATCCTCCGTTTTATGTTTTTTAAAAAGTTAAGTCACGTTGTTGCTGTTCACCAAAATTTTCATTCAATTTCCGGGAGTCTCACGATGTTTTTTTTGATATTTAAAAAACTTATCGAAGATCTCGTTGATACCGCGAAGAGCGAGGGTGTCCATGGCAACGTTGGACGCGTGCACGAGACTAAAGCCAGTGAGACAAATAGGGGAACCCAACAGATCGTCGTTCGTATATCTCACTGATAAACTGTCGTACACGTTGTAAAAAAAATATATATATATAGATGTAAAACCTCCATTCGTCTCATACCCCGAAGCTCATTCTTTCACAATGACGAGGCTTGTCCTCGTAGTTCCACCGTTCATCGTTCTTTCTTCTTCTTCCTTTCACCCTTCATTCTCAGATGCTCTCTTCTTCTTTATATTCGTCCTGTGAGTTGCCAGCTCGATTCTCACAGCGCTCATCTAACGTTCGAAGAGGTTCTTCGATCGTTATCGAGCGATCGACCACGACCGGTGTTCATCCATAAATAATTCAATGCTATGGTAACTACACTAACTGATAATAATAATAATAGTAATAATAAAAATTGTGCACTATAAAATTTGTATAAAAGTCAGTTTCACTCAAGACTGTCACAGTTTTCAACTAAATTGACTATACTCCGAAATAGAAAAAATATAGATAGAAATACGTATGTTTATTTTTTATTTTTTATTTTTTTTAATAATAAGAGCGATATGAGAATTGTAGAAAAAGATATTGTTGAGTTATCACACGCAGAGTTTTGGGTTAATTGTATCCTATGCGCTAGGCCTTAGCGGCGTGCTGGACCTCGCGCGCGCCTCATGGTGTGCGACCATGGTGTAGGCATCGTTGATGGCCCGTTTCAAACTGAGCTGGAGGCCCCGCGACCAAGAGAAGCCCCCGTGTTCCCCATTCCCGTTCCCATAGCACGTGGCTTATTTGCTTCTCCGTCTGGCACGTTTTCCCCCTAGCCAGTCCCTATACTTTCCATCCCTTTCTCCCTCCCGTACTCTCGGATCCATTCCATATTCTATCTTGCTCAGGCTCACGTAGCAAACGCACCGGGCTCTCCGCAACCCTAGCTCCCCCCTTCTTTATCTTTTCACGCTCCCTCCTCTTCTATCCTACAGGAATACCCGGTGTATCGTTTGGTCTACCTATCCCTCTCTTACTCTTTGCTTCACTCGCTTAGGCTCGTGTCGAGTCACTTTGTGTTCCCGTCTCGTCACTCACTCTCTCTCCCTCTTGCACTCTCCATCTCTCAGTACATAGTATGTATATAAATGTACAGGGTGACGTAAGAAAACGTACACCAATATCTATGTTCTATAGACATTTTCATATTTATATTTCATGTAATCGTTGAAAAATAAAATTTCTAAGTACTTCTGTAGATGTACAAATCACAGTGGAAAAAAAACTTAGATATCGATTTTTTTTTCTTTTTTGAGAAAATTGAGATATCGAACTTTTTCCTTCGCCATTCGTTCTAAATGGCATATTTCCGCACTGACAGTACCCCTAACATTTTTCAATACGTTTTCGCCGTTGCCGTTGTTTGAAAAATTAGAACTTGCAGACATTTTTTTTTTGTTGGTAAAATGACAAAAAAATATTGCTCAAGTTTGTGAACAAGAATTTTTGGTTAAAAGTGCAACAATTTCAGTTGCGTTTTTACAGTGTGCAGGCTTTGCAATTGTATTACATATGCATTATTAAGATATTTTTCTTTTTAATTTAATTTAATTTAATTTTTTTCAAAAAATTCTCACACAAATTTAATGTCAGACAATTTTTAAAAATCAGTACAAACTTTTCTTTTTTCTCGTTCCATTTTTTAGTGATCTCCTTTTTATTTTTAAATGGAAAACTTAATCGTTCAAACGCGAGCAAAGTTATGGTCACTGAAAATGAAAATCCAACTGACATTTTTTTTCTTTTTGAATGCTTGCAAATCGGAGAAAAAAAGCATCGTAGTTTACAAAGTTTAAAAACCCTATCCTTCTGAAAATGTTCAGTTGATTGCAAATTATATGAAACTTTATGTTGGAGACTCAAAAATTCTAAGCGAAAAAAAAATTATAGATTCTTCACGTAGAATCCAGGCTTTTATTTCGGAGGTTATTTCTGTGACACCGTGTATACCCCAAAGCCTGTTCATTCTCGTTCCCTCTCTCCATATCTTTCTCCCTCCGCGCGTTATATTCCTGTGTACAGCTCTCCACGAGTCCATGAAGAGAGAGCCTACAGGCATCAGCAGCAGCAGCAGCAGCAGCAGCCTCCCTCGTCTCATTTCCCCTTACACTCTCGGCCAACGGGATTACAGGCTTTCTCTCCGAGCCAGCCAATGTCTGCTCGTTTAAACACCCCCGCTCCGGCCTACAATATACGTCCTATACATAAACCCCCGCAGACGTGGATTTTTGAACCATTCTCATGCTAATGCCCGGTCAGGCCGGTCTCGCCGAGCAACCAAACCGGTGTCTCCTCGATGTATGCGAGAGAGATTCTGTGCTCTCTCTACCGCACACTAAGCGTGGGCGGTATTCTATACCATTCGTACAATTCGTATCATCAGCGTGTTGGTACCGCTTTAGAATACAAACCGCACGAATACCCTAAATTACAATTTCCAACGATTCTCGTATATACATATATAAATTCAACGGGCGAATACAAGTATCTTTTTGTGGGTGGTGATCGCGACAGATTCTAGCGAGAGAGAGAGAGAGAGGCAGCATCAAGTTCTGACTATCAGAAGAGAAGTTGGCAGAATTGCTATGAGTTTCATTTGTAGTATAATGAAGCATTGTTAATATGTTAATGTCTCCTATCCTTCTTCTGCTGGATCAGCTACTTCTCGTCCTTTTCGAGTATATGTATATGTATGCTTGTGAATTTTCTTAACCAAACCAGACGAAAACTTCAAGTTTGTCCATTAAATTACCTGCCGTACGCCGAAGCGACGACGAACTTCTGTATTTGTCTCCTGGGCACTGAATTTATAGTCGATATTGACGAGGGTGTCGAGAGTTTTGGATCGAATTCAATGAATGAGGAAGTACTCAATTAGGGCATGCAATCACGTGCCATAAACTTGCCGTTTGGTGAAAAATATCTAACGACATTTTTATTTTCTCCGTATGTACGCCCCCCCTTTCACCGGCTTTACAATTTCTTATATTTGAAGGAAATGAGTAGTTTCAAGAACGTTGGACCAAAATCGTGAATACTGAGGTTTTTAAATAAGACTTTATTTTTGTAAAATTTGACGGTAAAAGGCCTACCTAGATGAGAATTTTAACAAGTTCCTCTCCGGTACAGCGAACCATGAACCATGACTTTGCGGACCTACCGCGTCGTGCGGCAGTCGCACGTCGAGACTTCGACGCAATTAACCATGAGCGTGCGGAGAGTAATTAAAATATTTCAAGATTCGAGTCGGGTGACGGCGAGTGTTCCTTCACCAAAGTGCGGTAACGGCGAGTAACAGCACACAGAAATGAGTGTGAACTTATAATAACTCGCCAAAAAAACTTGGCTGTTGAACCTGCACATTTATAGTGGATGGGGCGGACGGAGCATAATATTCGGAGAGGGCCATGCATATATTGTACAGTACTTGAAAGTCCACAGGTATAGTAGTGCGGACCCGATAATAACCGAGATTTGCGTTGCGATCCTTGTCGACATACAGCTTGATTAACGGAGACATTAATGAGTACACATATACTGCGCGACGTTTCCGTCGTACGGACCGACTGCGGTAAGTCGTATTCGGTACGGTTGGTATCGATTCAAACCTACCAAAAACTCGACAGTCAGGCACAAGCAAGCTTGCTACAGACAAAGGGCGAGAGTGAAATGAGAGTACGGGTACTATGTAATGCAACCCGAGCTAAAAGGAAGCTGGAAACTTTGTAATACATCTTCGTGCGCAGACGAAACATTGGCTACATTTGAGCACCGACGACGCACAAATGAGGGCTCGACATTCTAGGAAATGAACGTTAAAATTGACCGGTGACGACATTTGGAACATTACTGGCCGTAATGTATAAACTGAATTGTTAAATACTTAAAGGTTTTCCTTTTTTGATTACCTAACAAAGGATTTTTTGCAAAATTTTATTAGACTGTTCTTCGGAAAAGTTCCCAGACTTTTTTTTCCCAAGTTAATAATTTAGGCGCTACACCTTGCTGAAGTACATTTTTTGCAGATGCAGAAAACTTCAAGGCCATATTGTACAACTCTATCAGAATTGAAAAAAAAAAATAATATCTCTTACAAGATATAAACTTTGCCATAATTCAGGCTTCACCGACAGCCACAATTAAAGCTCAACAAACTGCAAGTTTAGAAGTTTACATCTCTAGCACGGAACAACTCTCCAACTGCTTTACCATCAGTCTTGTACGCCCCCTGGAGAGAGTTGTTTTGTGGTAAAGATGTTACGTTTTGTACGCTTCCGGCAGAGCTGTAATATGAGCTGGATTATAGTGTCTTGCAGAATAAAATTGCGGTGGTGATGTTTTTTTTAAAAAGAAATATTAATGTTGTAGTTACGAATACTCAAACGCACAGAAATTTTTATACGATATCCAAACTAAAAAAAAAACAAAACCAAGGTTTTTGCCTAAAATTGTTCATTTCGTGCGCCATTATTCTTAATAATTTTATATTGTTTCAATTTATAATTGAAATTGTTGTAACGTTTGAATCAATAACGATATTTTTACCTCGAAGGGATATGAAAAATATCGATGGTTCGTCATTGTTTAACTTGGGGCCAGAAATTGAGTTTTTGTTCATTTTGAAATGTCAATTTTTCTTGCCGTTTGCCTAAAATTTCGATCAAGAGCACTCCCGATCAATTTTAACGCATTACAAGGGCTTTCTTTTCACCGAGAGTACGGGCAGTTTTTAAGTTTAAGTATTCTTTTGTAATAGAAGAGGTACGTGGATAATGTTGCGACGGTTCTGATGCTGTTGCTGTTGCGAGATGACGAGCGAGAGGACATTACTCCGAGTTTGAAGGAGGACCAAGGGCTCCCTTAAGTGCTTGCGGCGGCTCCGGCCATTAAAACGTCGCTTAACATTTATGAGATCCGCTAGCGAAGAGCTCGAGAACGAGAGGCTGTTCTGAATTTCATACGTTACGAGGTGCGGTTGAACTGGCCTTTGTGTCGTCGAGTATAGGTACTTGGTAGCTATGGAATAACGTAATAAAATCTTGCGAAGAATATCCGAAGTGCGTGTTTAATGTCAGCAGTGGTATAGTGAATTAATCCAGCTGACGAATGTCAGTAATTCAGACAGTTTCTAGTTCCGCGAAAATCAGACGGTCGATACTTAACATTAGAGCCTAACTGGAACTAAAACTATCTAATTCATATGTGCTGTAACTTCAGATTTGTGGATAAAGTTCGAATTATACCGACATTCGACTGCTAAACAAGTGACTTTATCATCATAAGATAGGTTCAACTTCACTCAATTACACACCAATAATGGATAAGATAACAATGGTCGGTAAAACAGATTTTGAACTATGGTGCAATTTGTATCCTTCATTAAAACACTCCGTAAAAATGTAATTCATTCGAATTAAAATTTTGTGTTAATTGACGTAAAATGAGGAAAGGTTTTTGTTACGATTTCTGAGTTTCATCGCATTTGAAGATTCCTCCGTTAAATACCGACAGTGGATAAGTTGACGGTTTAAACTGGTCGATTCAACAGATTATGAGCTACAGTACACGTTACAAATCTTTTTACAATTCTTTTACAAAAAATTATTTTTATTCGAATACCAATTCTGTGATTATTGACGTGAAATTACGAAACCATTTTTTTCTTCTTCATTACCAACGGTACAGAAATTACTAAAACTGTTTTATCGGTAATAGATGTAATCCCTAAGAAGATGTCAATGATTCCTCTTTTACCGGCGGTCGGTAGGTAACACAGGGTTCCTGAAATGCCAGCGGGATAAGATAAATGTATAGACTTTGGGTAACTTACCTCGGCATGTCTTGTAGTTGCTTTGCTCGCTGCTTGTGTCGCGAGAGGGCGAACAGAAGAGCGAGTACAGGTCGCAGAGTAGAACCCGTTGACAATTCGCCAGGATTCACGGCCCCCACGTCTGCGCCCAGGGCCCGCAGGGCTCCTACGCAGAGACTCACGTTTTCGACCTGCGCAACACAAATAAAGAATCCCTCTGTTAATTGTCGTGCAAAACAAACGAGTGAACGGGCATATACATACAAAGAAGGGAAACGGCATATTGCGCACTGGCGAATTGATCTACAATTTTTTCCAGCTGACCCTGCCGCCGGCGTTAATTTCCCGCACGAGTAACGAATGCCCTGGCGCTCTCTCGCTTCTATCTGCTCAGGCACACGAGCTTTTTAACAAATTAAACGGCCCAGAGCCATATACATACACACGTAGTTCCAAGCCGCAGTCGAGACTATCGCTGCCCTGTTGAGCGGACGAGAGAAAGAACAAACGACCGTGCGCGCAAAAAAGCGCGTACGCAGGGAGTATTCGAATCGAGCCCACACTCCACGTGGACAAGATAAAAAATGGAACGATTCACTGGTAGAGAAGGATAATAAAAAAAAAGTGATTTAGGGCACGTTGTAGAAAGTGTGGACGATCGTTAATAACGGAAAGCGTTATGGTAGGGTGAGATCCGCTGTAGAGGTAGACTGAAATTGACAATGAAGGGAATGGGATGTATCCCTTAGAGCGCGACGTATGATTTCCCTCCTGGCATTTAGTACCGATGCGCGGTTTCCCTGGATTAGATCCAGGAAATTCGAACTAGTTCAGGTAATAAGATATCATGTATCTACGTATTAACATGTCGTTACAAAACTCCGAAGTACCTTGCACAGCGTGCATAACAGGAACAAGGCACGAGTGCTAATATATGCTAAATTTGTGACGACTGTTTGCGTCATAGCTCTTGTCAGGAGTTGGTTGAAGTGCGCATCTATATTTGAAAAACTTGAGTCTGTTTCGTTAGACGTAAACGACGGTTGTCAAACAATAGAAGGACATCGAAGTTTCTTGTAACGCAGATATGTTAGAAAATGATTTATGGGTACATCAATGTTTTAAATTCATTATGAACTCTAGTTTTTACAGTCTGTTGAAAGACATTTGTCTTTTTCAGCTCAATATCCAGTATATGGCTGATCGCATGAGTGACGAGAGTGTCAAGTAGAAAAGTGATTTGACATCCGGCAGGAGGATAGACGCAACGTCGTCCAATTACGCACTGCGTAAAGTTAAGACAGGCTTGCTGTTCCTCTGCACCTCTCCGTTACAGGCTCACTATATTGACGAGTCGCGGCAGACTCGCAGCAATGCGTCACCCCCTGAGGGCTTCGTCGGTCTATCTACCGTCATTCCCTGATCGTTGAAGGTTACATAGCGCTGCAGGTAGAACTTCGTTTTGCGATATACGTCTTCCAAGCCTATCAGCAAATTCTGGTTATGATCCTATGTAAAATACGTCTATCTAGGATCCTACAATAAAATATTTAGTCAGCGCAACGGAAATGTCGGTTTCTCTAACTAAGATTTCAATTCAGCCGACCAACACATATTTGAGATGAACAAAAAAAAGTTTTTAGACTAACTAAAATGTACTTGAAAGCCCGTATGCGTCAGATTCAGTGGAACCAACCGACCTCTCCTTTCAGTGTAACTAAAACTATCTAACTATAAAATTAAGGTGAAAATCTTGTCTCAAATTGTTCTACTTAGAGATCCATGTAGATTACAAATGAACTGAGAGTTCATCACAAATTCCGTTGAATTCCATTTCAAACTACAACGTGATTTAAACAAAATGTTAGCCACCTGGGAAATGACAAGTTTGGTTGACACAGCTATAACAGACTTCATCACCTGCACTCGGCGACTCGGATTTCAAATTTCTGTACAGCTGTAGGTAAACAGAACAGAGAATCTTGATGCAGTACTTAGGATATAGTATTAGGATAGCTGGATACACTCGTACATAGAGCCGTATGTAGGCACCGACGTACCAGTAGGTATACAAACAGAGTAGGCACGGCGTGGCGGGTTCCGCGAAACGTGACCGCCGTGACCATGCTCTCGCTGTGTTACCTCGGATAGCACGCGCACCCGCGGTGTCCCCGGTACACCTTCTTTTGTTTCCATTGTTCTTAGGCCCGCGGTAGTTTTCTCTCTTTACCTCTCGTTCACTCGTGATATTCCACTTCATTCTCTCTCTCACTTGTGCCGCGCGCTTAGCCTGAAAACAAACCGCACGTGTGGAGCTGTACACCAGAGTGGTGAAGAGAGGACCGCCACCGATGAGTCATCTAACAATAGGCGTATACGTAAAACGTACGTAGGTGCAACACAACCGAGCGATAGTGCTTTTCTCCACTATACTCTGTGGGATCCCTGCGGACTCAACCAGGCTTCGGGAGTATCCTGTGTAGATATCGCACCACAGGAGGGTTGAAGATAAAAGCGTGCGAAAGCTCTACCCTCAACCGGTGAGCTCTCTCCCTCTTTCACCCGAATGGAACGAATCTCGGCCGGCCAGACGCGACAAACATATCGATGTGATGATGACGACGACGTAGTCTGGTAATCAACGAAAACGAAAGTGACGAGCCCGGGAATAAAAACTCAGCACTGTATTATCAGGTTTCCTGATTCGATAGCAATAGGATGTAGCTGCGGAGGTGCACTAATTTCGGGCAAGAAATAGTGTATTCTTTTCTTTTATCTCTATTATAAAAATTGTATATGAAATTCCACGAGACTGATGGTAGCTTCTAACGCATTTTTGACTATCTAGAAAAATCTTCAGATCCGAATATAAAAAATTATCTCAATTATTTTAGCAAATGTTTCTTATCCTACAATATGTGATATCAAGATTTTTGTTCTACATGATTATATTGCAGTTACAAAAATAATTGTGGGCTAGTATTTTTTTACACTACGTTTTTTTTAACAATACAAGCAAAACAAGCTTTTGTGTCTGAAATCGATGGACACCACTTGAAGGAGTATCAATAAGGATTTAAATTTGTTCAGGTTTAGCAGATTAGGAATTGCCGAAATTTTGTCAGCTTTACCGGATGACATCTTGTTCAGTTGATATTAATGACTGACGATTAAGTGTCATCAAGTTTGCAATTAGATGCAATTAAGATTAGCTGATTGCTACCGTCAAAAGCGTTCCAATCGTTATGTAAATGAATTTTTCATTAAACCCCAGAGACATTAAAAAGATCGTGCCTCCAGATTGGAATGCAATATTTGAGATGCCATGAGAGGGCATAGCACTCGGAATACGACCCTCTTCATTCCGCGGAGTCCTGAAGAAAACAAAAGTCGTTCTCTTCGTTGCCAATTTCGGAAGTCGTTTTCGCAATTCTTTTGCTTTCGTTTATTTCTTCACTCTCGTTCGTTCCTTACAGATTCTCATCGATCTCCTCCCTTTAGCTGCTTGATACCAAGATGAAGACGAAGAAAAAGAGGAAATTGTAGCGCGCGTGTTCCCTCCTCATTCTATACTTGCATTCTCGAATTACCCTTATGGGAAGGAGAGCCGTAAACGGACCAGGTTTTTTTTTGTTTAGCCACAACTCGGCTACTCCACTCTTGCAGGTTATACGATGGTTACCAGTACTGAGTACTCTGCAGAATCTGTCTAGTTCTTCCGGGATGATTGTAAGTCACATCGACTTCCATGTGCACCACTATCCGATCCCAACTGCCATCGAGGGAATTCACAGTTGAACAGAGGTTACAAGTCACCATTTTTGTTATCCAGTCAGCTGATATTTCTCAAAAATTACAATCACAGTTTCTCTCTGTTGATATTTGTCAATTAAGCGGGTTAAAAGAAAAAAGTTCTGTTTTTTGAAATTTAAAAAATTTAAATTTCTGCTAACACAATATTGCATGTTTTATCTGCTAAAATCAGAATTCCCTGAACTGAGAAATGTCATTTTTTAATATTTTCTGGCAATCTTATGCGTGTTTTCCTCTCAACCAGGACTTCATTCAACTGATAAATCACAGTTTTTAATTTGTACATTTTCATTTGTAATCCAATCAACTGACGAATCCCAATTCAGAGAAAGTATAATATTTGTTTCCTTTTTTAGATTAATGGAAGTGGTACTCGTAGGGTTTTGAATAATCTAGAATCGATTGGACTATCAATTCGAGCAACGTTTGAAATTCTATCGATGGCGTTTCCTCGATCTCTGTCACAAGTGGAATCAACGGGAGTTGGACAAGTTGAGAGTTGGAAACGATCTCCTCAATCGAGTTCCTCGGTTCGTCTCTCGTCAGAATGAGCTTTACCTGTGGTTCTTTAGACGAGAGTTGACAGAGTCAGGAGTTGGAAACATGGGACTTGTAACCGCCCCTCTTCCTTTCCTCTCTTCGTCATCGTTTTCTCGTTTCCTTATCCCGTTCAACCTAGTGGCTCACGATCTTTCCCTCCTCTCGAGTCTCCTCTGTTTGTTTCCAAGAGCCGCTCGCTTCGCTCGAGCGTCACCGAGAGATAAGAGTGTCGTGGACTCTCCCCTGGGAGTCACAATTCTCGTCGTCTATATCTACCGCCGTGTACTGCTACCAAAAAGGAAGAGACGGCTAAAGCATCGCTAAGGGGGAGTGTATAGTCAATGAGGGTAGCTGAAGCGAGATGAGGGATTTCCTCTTTCCATCCGTCCTTCCGAGCCATCAGCAAAGCGAATAAGATTCGAATCCCGACTCGACGACGAGCAGTCTACTCCGACTGATTTAACAGAGACTGGGGGCAGCTAGAAGATTTTATAGAATCAGAAAACGAGAGAGGACACAGGAGTTGTATGTATATACGTACGGAGAGAGATAATAACGAAATTCGGTATGACAAGCTTGTCATAAGATTAGATTAAAATACGAAGTACTGCAGAGTCTTGAAACTTAAGAAAACAAAACGGCTGAAAGATACATGGGTAATCTTAAATTGAGTAGATGATATAGATGGAAATGGAGAGATCGTAAAAAATAGTAAGTGGATAAACCTGTAGATAAAAGTTCTGAATTAATTTCGATTTACAACCTGATTTGAAAAAGTAAGATATGAAAAGTAGACCAGAGTGGCAAATTACATTCAGGCCAAATACATATGAATCAAAGTTTCCGTAAAACCGGACCACGTTTTTGACGAAATTAACTTCAATACAGAAGATGTAAGAAACAACAACCGAATGACAAAAACAACACCACGAACTAGTCCTGGTTACGCGATCGTGCATTCGACATGGTTCAAGTGCCTCTCTTTTGATTCCACAGGTTTATACGGATATCATTTATAAACTACTGTACAAGAGCGTGTAATGAACGCCAGTGGGGATCCGGAGCAGCAACAGCGTCAGCGGCATATACACTCACAGCGGGTTTATAGCGAGACATGCCCTCTTATGGTAGTGTCTTCGTCGCCGGCACGGTCGCCCAGACGATTCTCCAGCGCGGCACTGCGCACGGAGAATCGCGCAAAAACGAATAAAGAGAACGAGAAGAATGAAAAGAAGCAGAAGAGAAGGAGGAGAAAGAGGAGGTGGAGGTAACCCAACGAGAAGGACAGCGTCTTGCGCCTGTCGAGAGACGAGAAAGTGTGTGTGTGTTGCAATGTTCAATGCAGGTTTATATAAAAGTATGTTGGATTGAAGAGAATAAGAGAGAATTGAAGAAAGGGGAATAGAGCGAATGAGAAAGAAAGTGAGGCAATCATTATACAGGAATATATATCCACAAGTACAGACCAACAAGCCTTGATGCTGTGGAAGATATAAGTTGCGATACTATATTGGCCACAGGAAGATTGCGATGCATCGTCCTCACGTGGGTCTCTAGTTCTATCGAAACCACCTACGTGGTTCGCAAACATTGACGCAGAAATCTGTGGTCGTGAGTAGAGAACCTCTTATATGAGAGTATGTGTCAGTAGTAGACCCTTGGGGTGTGAGTGTACGAGGATGACCCAGGCAGAATCGATTGCGCAACAAGAAACGAAGAGGCAAAGGGATCGGAAGATCCTATCTGTGTGGTACGGATAGAGGTATATACATCAGAGGACTCTGCGGCGTGCTAAGAGGGATCCCGTCCCTCCCGACACTTTGGACAGCCAGCAGCAAACCAGAATACCAGGGTTCCGGATCGGAGATTGGATGATGGAGAGGCCACGTCAGATTGATCGGGTCAATATGCGGTCAACGAGTGGTATCCACTAAATATTAGTGGTCGTCAAGACTATCAGGAGTATAGCCTTTGATTCGATTCTGATATGATAGATATTAACTGTTTTAGGCCATAAATCATTTTTTTTTTTTCGCAAACACCGTTGCTTTGTCGACCCAGTTTGTTGATCAAGGTTTTATGTCAAGAACGGGTGATATTTAAAATCTGGTGTCAATTTGCTTGATAACACCTCAAAGCTTTAAACACATTTCACTTGAAAATGGGTGAACGAAAATCAATGCTATTTTTAGACTTTATTTGCGCTATAATTCTCCATTGATTTTTTGTTAACAATTTATTAATTTTCATGTATTTGCCACGAAAATAGATGGGATTAAAATTTTGACGTGTGATCCAGATAATTTGAATACTCTTGCTTGTGTGAATTTAACATTGTGATAAATGTCACCTTAATAGGTGTATCCCTTAGCAGTTGTTTTTCGATATTTCAACATAGTCCTCAATGCTACTTGTGTTGGTATGGTGACGTAACAAAAGAGAACATATAAAATTTCAAGAACAACGTGCCAGATCTTCGGCATCATCTTTCCCCTAAGAAATGTAGTATCGCTAAATGCGATTGCTAGAGTCGGCAAACCTGGTGGAACAATGGCATCGAATGAGCTCGCACAGACACAGATGAAAGCATATAAGCGGCAGAGTTGCGTATCGGTTAATCTTGTTGCTCAACGTCGATATACCCCCGGGCCAACTTGATCTCGAGTTCGAGGTCTTACGTCGGTTCCGGATTCGTGATCCTCGCTGCGCTATTACCGATTAACGTCCATACATATTGCAAATATTACGTATGTTAGCCGTTTGATTCGATTATAATCGTAACGGTTCACTGATTACTATAAATTCTAGAAGAAATCATGGATTGGCAAGGTTTCCATGTAACTACATAGGTACTGAAATACTAATGGTATGTAATTTGCATCATGAATATTCGAATATTATTGCATTAGAACGCAGTAACATCGTCCATTATTGAACATTTTTCGGTTAAAGACCAACACCCTGTTGATTTTCCGTGGACCACTCTCTTTCTCATCGAAGAGCTCCCTTTCTACGCTGTTCCCTTTAATCTCTGTCTCCGATCGTTCTTCATGTTCTTCTTATTAACTAGAGAGACGGCAACGCTACACTCTATCTAACTCGTTTCGCTCCTACTTAATGGTGTCTCCCGTCTTCGACCACACATCGTAACGAGCTACTGTGTTAGGAACACCTCAGAAAGAATACCGATGTACAGGGTGACGGAAATAAATGATTCGAGAGAGAAAATACACTTAGGCTCTTCAGGGACATTATCCTTTCAAATTTCCGATTTCTCTTATGTTATGTTTTATAGTTTGCTTCCTTACAGACGAAGCCTTGCTTTCGTGGGAAGATTTTCGTATCAAGATATTTAAAATAATATAACATTTTTGTGCCTGGAGCTTCGTAAGTAAAGCATTTATATGTAATTCAAGAACGACTTACGAAAACGTGCAGAATGTTTACACCGAAAATAAAATTAATTAAAACTACCTGTGTGAGGATGTTTATTTATCGATTTTATCTTTCTCACAGCTTCGCAAAAATTCAAAAGGCAACAACTTTGTGTTGGTGTCGGTTCGAGCTGACGCGAGTTAGAACAAAACGTTAATTTTTCGAAATAATTCATAAAAATCGAATGAATTTATAGATTCACCTCAAACTGAATACAGATTGTTCTTCAACATTACAAAGTATCTAGAAAAAAAAATCCACGAAGACAGAGCTTCCTGTAGATGAAAGCAAAAAATTAACTAAATTTTTTATTTAACCATCGACGGTTATCTTGCTTCAGAATGACTCATCTGATTCTATCTGAGAGCCTTTATTCGTATTCTACTTTTTCCTCCCTTTCTCTTTCATCCCGATCTTCTTCTTGTGGAAGAGGAAACCCGCAGACACGCTCGTACGGTTGGTAAGTTTAATGGTGTGTCCTCTTCCCACAGAACGCAGCACGAGGGCAGCGAAACGACGAGCTCTGCACTACGGCTATAATACGCAAGCTGTCTTGCCATGCTGTCCACGCGACCGGCGCGCCCGTGCAAAAGGGGTGACTGAAATAAACGATCCTAATGAAGCGCTACTTATGCCCGTACTATCCCCCTTTGTCCTTTTCAGCATCCTTTCATGTGTATTGTACCAGTTTGCGGAGAAGTTTTTACGCTTACTGGGACTGAACTTGTCGCATTACATATTCCCTATTCACCTTTCAGCGAATCACTATTATCGCGTACCTCCCACGTATTTATATTCGTACCTCTGTGTTTCTGTGAATGAGTGCAAGCAGAATAGTCTCACGTGCCGAGGGAGTTTTCAGTGACCATTTCAACTTCTGCTTTCAATAAGAACTTTTGAAAATTCACCTTCTGCAGCAATACTCTGCAACGTAACAAATTATTTTCGCAATTATGGTCGATAAACTTACAATTATGTCCCTTCTATTATTATTTAAATTTATCCTGAGAATAAAGAATTGCATTTAAAATCCTATTAATGCCCTTTATTACCCAACCAGTCGTCCATCCTTATGGCAGAAGATGTTCGTGTAGTGAGAAGGAAGTTGACAGAAAAGTTCTCACGTACTGCAACTGAAAAGAGGTACCAACCTGCTCATCTATCCCCAGTTTTCTACATCTACTATTACGACGTACGCAGCTCTTTCGCATTTCCCGTCGCATGCCCTCTGAACAGCTGCGAGTACTAGTGCGAATCCGTCATGAATTGCGTTCCCACTACTCCCGGTGTATCGCCCTTCCAAAACAGTTTTACGATCGACGAGTCTTGGCAACCACTTTCAATTTTATTCATGACTTTCCTTATAGCGTCGATGAGCATACAGCGATGCAACTCATTTGTTAATTGCATAAGTTATGTAACATACGTATTGCACAATGAAAAATAACTGCGTTGAATGAAAATAAATATATAAATACTAAAATAAATAATAAAGTTGTAACTTTAAAATAATAAATATCAATATTTTCACGAGTAAACGCAGATGTACTCGGCAATTTTTAGTTCTTTTCGACTATACGTCAGAATGCACAACTTTATGATACTTTGCGAGCAAAGAGTATGAACAAGTCCCTACTCTATTTTTACCAATACCTGCGCACGATATAATGTGGTACGCCATGACGTTATCTACCTTGCTAGTGGAGTTTATACATATAAAATTTTATGTGTTTCCCCTGTAGTTGCTCTATGCATTTCCTGAGAGCTGGATGACTCAGGATATCGAGTGGGGCACCAGTAGAGGCGGTATGGATAAACCAGCAGTAGACAACGACCACGGAGGACGATTCCCTCGTCTTCCTTTTTTGTGTCGACGTTGTCGCCTGGTAAGCGCCGCACTCTTTCCTGGTTTCCTGGCCGCAAAGGACCACCCCACTTGCCACCGCTCGCAGGGAAGGATACAAAAACGCGAGAGAGCTCAAGAGGCGACAGGGCGTTACCGATTTTACAGCACTTCCCATTCCTACCTATGACCAACCGGATATAACACCGTAATATTTCTCGCAATCAATTAACGCTATATCAGCGTACGCTGTACGTATCCATATATTATGAAAGAGTTATTCGAGTGCGGACTTGACATTTTTTTTCTTCGTCTCCACTATGTATCATCCGTTTTATATTTTCCATTCTATTTTTAAAGTCGTACATCGACCTTCATTAAAGCTTCTATCAATTAAACTCGCGACACCTCTCTGAATTCTTATTAATCTCGTGAATTTTTTTCTTTTTTTTTTTTCTCTTTTCAACAAACAAATATAATTAAAGTTAAAGTGGATCTGACGGTAAAAAATAATTTCGTGAAATCAGAGTGTTACCTTTCATTGACAAATTGTTTTGTTAAATGAGTAAGAAAATAATTTCTTACTTTAACAAATAAAATGATTGTTTTTTTTACCATACTTTTTTTTGTACATTTGTAGTTTTTCGTGAAACTTTAATCCTAGGAACATCTTTTGGTGGAATGAATAAAACAATTTTGATTGCTTGTCAACAAAAACTTTTTGTTACAAATTCAAAATATTTACTTTCGTTTTTACTGCGCCGAAGCTTCTGTGAGTCGGCAAGGAAATATTATACTGCTTATTTTATTTTTATTCTTTAAGAATGCTTTTTAAAAAATAATTTATTACGACTTGTTGCAAATCTGTCGCGTGTGAATCTGAATTACCTTCAGTATACATAAATTCATTTATTACGTTTTATTTTTTTGCTTCGCCTCCCTAAATAAACAAGAATCGTAACTAAAAACGTAATGTGTATGTTGTGGAAGTTTGCTCTATTTTCTGAGATCCGGAAATAGTAAATAACAGAATGTAACAGCTTACGGAACGTTTCGTTACGCGTGGCCTCAATAGTCACGTGCAGGGTGGTCGCAACCAGCGCCGTCAAAACTCTTTCGCATCGCTCCTTTTCCTCTTTCTCCTTTTCGTGTATTTTTCCACATCAAAATCTCGAGTTCCTCTCTTCTTTTTTCGCACCACGCTATATAGACTATACTATGGGTATACAGAAGTGAGAGGGTATCGTACACTGATTCTTGCCATCTATTTTTAGAAAAAGCGGATGTTCTGTCGGGTCTCGCGTGCTCTTCACTCGCTTCACTGGTCAATGTACGCTCATCGGATTTATTAACGTAGAGGGGAAGATGCGATCGTCACCGAGGTCAAGATCTGCGGAATCGAGCTCGATTAAACGTTTGATCCCAGCTATTGACGTTGACGTTTTAACTAATGATAAATAATTGCATATAATCAACGTCATTTTATAACTACGACAAGATTTGTTACGGATTTACGTTCTATTCGTACTACATGTAATCTAAAAATCGATTTTCTTTGCCTTCTATTCTGCACGAAAAAAAAAATATTATTAAAATAATAGAGAATTTTTTTGTCGGTTATATATATACGAAATGTGTAATTTAAAAAGTCAAGTGACGATTGTACACTTTATCGTAAAATTCCTCATGTACGAATGCTTTGTAGCAAAATAGCTACGACCATTCAAGTAAAACGACGAAACCTTATTTTATATTCTTAGCGACACGACCTTATATTAAATATATCTAAAATATATTTTAGCTATTTCTAAACACATTATTTCCGTGAAAATGATGTCCTATCCTCCGCTTTTTATTGTGACTTTATTTATAAAATATTTTAGTAATTTCATTATAATTATAAAACTGCTTGCCATTGAAAAATGTCGAATATCGATAATTTTTTATTGCCCTGGTAAAAATTAGTGTTGTTAATTACCAAAAGCTTCCTGTGTTCTTCATAGAACAGTGGATCGTTAAAAATGTATTCATGATATAAATACCTGGAAAAAGTGAAGTTAATGAGCCGGAATATGTGGTGAAGGAAAAAATTATATTTAGACGAGAGCTGAGGACCTAAAATAGTGGCTTTTGACTGTAGCTGGTTTATCGAAAGAAAACGTAGAAGGCGAAAAAAAAATCGGATCTTTCTTTTCCTTCTTCCTGGATCTTCATCGATGCGGAGTTCACGGGGCCATGTGCGCATTTCATTTGGACCCTGCAGTTTGGTTTACACACGCGAGTTTCACTGTATTGCTGTACACTAATGTATGTATGACGAATGCAGGCTGTATACGCACCAAGTTCTAGTGGGTTATCCCTGTCTAAATATATATGCTCTCTACCGTTCGAGAAAGCAGAGAAACGTTGCTGAGAGGCTGAGCAGACCTACCGGGCAAACTCAGTCGAAACGAAACGCATCACAACACTGTTTTGAAGTCGTTGGATGAATTAGTCGTTCGAGGTAGATGAGAACATCATTGCACGCCGCTGGGAGAACGAAAGTTCAATACAAAGCCACGAAACACAACAAATACTAAATTTCCAAGTTCAGCTTTGATGAACACAATAAAGTTATTCGTATTTTGACAGTTCACAGTTGACAGTAAAAAAAAAAAGTGATATTTGGTAGGTCATTAAAATGACCTAACGGACAACAAAGTTTAACAGAAATTCGAGGCCAAAATAAAATGCGAGGATAAAATAAAAATCAAAATAAAAACGTTATTAAAAAAAAACGTGACTGAAAAGTTATTAATTTATCAAAATAGTTTAATCATTCTATAAACCAGGAACATGTACCCACTGTGTTTCCTTGGTGTTTCCCAAAAATGTAGCAAATATTTTTTCTTATTTTTTTTCCTGGAATTTAGAATTTCTTTTATTTATTGAAATATCATTGTCAAAGCAAAATAGATTATATAATTTGTAATCCTGAACGTTGATGAGGCAGGGTTCAAAAAGGCGACCGTGAGTACTAAGAAGTATATCATGTGAGGAGGAAAACCGCAAGGTCTGCGGGGTCAAGACAAGCGCAAGCTTACTGATAAGAGACTTATTAAAGTGGAAAAGACCATGACTGGAACAGAATTTGTAGAAATACTGTCATCATTGATGAATGTACAGACGCATAAGTCAGTATATATCCGTCGATTCGCCAGCATTCTCTTCGCAAAAGTCATTCGATAAACAAGCTCGCGGACCCTAAAGTTTCCTTCATCGTAAGTGTCAATTCTAATTTAAAAGTATCTCACTTTCATAAGTGTTAATAAAATATTTATTGTTTTTAATTAACAATAACAATAGTTTCTTTAAAAATTCCAAACAATTTTCTACACAAGAAAACTTATTTTTCACACGCACTCTAAATAATGTCCGCTTATTGACTTTAATTCCTCTTGCCACAAGCAGAGATTATTTATTGTGTGATGTTGTATTTAAAGTGAAATAAAGTCTTCATAAAAATGATAAAATTCATTATTGAAAATGGCAGTGATAGTAAAATAAATAAATGAAAGTATAGCTATTCGTACAATGCATTAATAATACGTTGATAATTATTTCGCAGACAAATAAGTGTAGCTGTTTTTGTCACTCAGATGACAACATCGAAAACTGCGTGAATATGAGTGGAAGTACGAGTTCGGGGACCGAAAAATCCGGTTCCTCGCGACGAATGACATTCTTGATCTATTTGGTGTTATTGCAGTTTGTTATACAGTTAGTAACGTTCACCTACTTAAGCACTTATGTGTTCAATTTGGAGAGTCAAATTCGTGCGATTGTAGACGATGAATATAACGAATCAGAAAATGTGATAAATGTGACGCGCTTCAAACGAAGCACCGATGATGTTCCACCAAATATCATGCTGGTAATTAACCTATGATGGAAGTTCAAAAATATCTTTAGTTTTATTTATGTTTTTTAATCTACTCCACTGATATGATCAAACGATACCTAAAGTAATGTGCACGCAATAAAATCATTGGAAAATGATCTGTTTATTTAAAAACATGTTTTCTATGAATATTGTCTATAGCAGGGGGAAGAGCTGGCTAAATTCTGCCGTAAGACAATAGACGATTGTTCGAGTCAAAGTTCAAACCAAACGGCAAAACGATATGATATCGAACCAACTCGAATTCGTATACCAGGTCTACCAGGTCCGCCAGGTCCGCCAGGTCTACCAGGTCCACCAGGTCTACCAGGCCCACCAGGTCCAGCAGGTCCAGCAGGTCCGGCAGGTCCAAAGGGAGATTCTGGACCACGGGGCCTCGATGGAATACCTGGTTTACCTGGTGAAAAGGGACGTACTGGATTTCCAGGATGGGAAGGTGTGAAGGGTCCAAAAGGGGACTCTGGGTTACCAGGCCCCGAAGGTCCTATGGGTCCCCCCGGAATGCCTGGTTTACCTGGTTTAGGCGAAAATCCTAATCTACCATTGCCGGGTCCAAAAGGTCCAAAGGGAGAACCTGGTTTACCTGGTTTACCTGGTCTACCTGGTCCACCTGGTCCAGCCGGGAAATCTGGATTACCAGGATTGCCAGGTCCAAAAGGAGAGTGTCCTGTAGGAAAGTGTGGAACACCTGACCAAAAGAAGGACTCTGAATTTAAAAAAGAGCCTGGTAAGTATTATGCATTTTGCACATTACCTTTTCATCGTTCAGACCGTTGTTACGAACAAAAAATATACATGGAATTATGTGAATTTGGCATTTTTTTAGCTTCATATGTGAGTAATATAATAATTATAAGACAATTTTTGGCTCGTCTTTTGTAGATTTTCAATGTTATGATAAAAGATCAAATTGCCCGTTCTCAATTAAATGCGCAAGTCAAACATCTATTTTAATCTATGCAAATAAATTGTAAATATTCCATTATATTAGATTCTCCTTATGGATGTTCGTAAAATTGAAGATAAACATTTATTGATCTTTATTTCACTTGTGGAGCATAACTTGAAATGGTATCTGAAAATTTGATACAATTAAAACTAGGGAAATCATATGAGACATTTTTTCCATGTTTCAGAACCAAAGAAAGCACCAGGACATGTGTGTTCAGGTTAGTACGTTACAATGATTAATATATTATCTACTTTCTTGGATCAAATAATCTGTTGTAATCTCCCGAATGAAAAACTTGAAAAATCCAGTAATATTACAGATTTTGTTGTAGACTCTAGTCAAATATCAAACCTCCTTAATTGGCATTTCACTTGTACAAAATGACTTTTGACTTTAGTCGCTGAAGTTAGAGTTAGAGTTAAGAAAATTTGATGGAATCCTATTCTCCACGTTTCAGGAATATTCGGGCCAGACTGGTATTCATCTCTAGATCCAATACCTAGTAAGTTGGCCTTATTTAACTCAACGTAAACTGTTATAACTTTGAAAATGAAAAATCCTACAATACATATATAACATATTTTCGTAATGGATTTTAGTAAAATTCAATATCAAACCTCCGTCATTGCTATTTTACTTAGGCCAAACGATTTCTGTTAATAGTTAAGAGGCGCTGAAATTAGAACTTAGAAAATTGTATGATATCCGTCTTCCCTATTTTTCAGGTATATCATGGGATTATGATGGAGTAGATTATGGAGGTCAACAATTTTATCAAACAACTAAGTGAGTTATTTACATTGATTACTTTACTGTACAATTTTGGAGGGCAAATAATTCATTGCTATTTTCTTATTATTTTACTTGAGGATAATGTTTTGTCTATTTTTCTCAAGATTGACGACATTTTTAAAGCCTGGCAAAATTGATTGAGATCGTCTATTCCATATTTCAGATCTAACACGAAGAAAACCAAACCGAAGGAAAGAACTTTACTTTCAAAAATCCTGAAGCCATGGGGTGCTCTCGTCTAGAGGACGATTAACACTTCCGTTTGTCGATTCAATCATTACAATTTGTATATCATTATTTTGGAATTTCCGACATTGTGTATAGCGAAGGCGTCAGTATAATTTCAGTAATAATATCCACAATGTTTCAGTGCATAATTAGTAATTATTTAGATTAAAGCAGCTTAAACTGCATCGAAGAATTTGGTTTTGGCTTAAAAAGAGAATGATTATCAATGATCACCAAGAAACTCTTAGTTTAAAATAATTGTTATTTTTTCATAGTTCAAAGTATGATCATGAGATGTGGCGTGTTTTGTGAGTACAATGTGTTGTGTGATTTTTGTGTAAGTCCCGTGTGATTCGTGATTCTTGTTAAAAAATAGCCGGAGCGCCCATGAAAAAAAAACTATATATGTCGATAGTATATTTAAAAAAACATGTGAAAATATATTTTTTAAAATTTTATGCAACATACATATTGTATATTTCATATATATTCCAAATATATTTCTTACAACATATATAAATATGCACTCTTTCGGCAAGAAATTACTCCCTAGGGAGGAAAACTGTTCACTTCGGCAGGAGATAATGAAGATCGAAAATTTTCAGCAGGTGAAAATGAAAGTTAAATTCCATAAACGTGTATAAAAAGATCATGATTATTAAATATCGAAGTACATTTATTACCAAACATTGTGTTTATACCAAACCTCATTATATGCTAACCCACTTGAGTATGAAATTTGAAAAAGATACATAAAAAATTACAGCAGTTATCGTGCAAACTATTTTTTTAAAAACCACTTTTCTTGACGTTTTGGACCATTCCGAGTGTCTTCTCATGAAAATCTCAAAAACAAAAAACAAAAAATCTTCATCAAAACAAAACCTCCTCTATGAGGAAGCAAAAATCTTTAAGATCCGCTGGGATCTATACATCTGAACGAGTGTCCGTGGAACACGATCGAACAACGGCGGTTCGCGGAATGTAACGGTCGTATAGCACAGACAGTGTGTATTAATTCCCAGGAGATTCGCGGAGAGTACCCAAAGAGTATGCGTGTGATCTGTTTGCTGCTGGATAAGCGAAAAAAAAGGACTATACCTGCTGAAAGAGAGTCGTGCCACGTTAAGAGGACGAGCGAGGAGGGAGAGTGAAAAAAAAATGACTAGCGTAATTACCTTGCACGCGGGGGGGACCCGGTAGGCCCGCAGGGCTTTCTCGTCCCGAAACAGGTCCAACGCGCCGTAGAACAGCAGAATGTGCACAGTGTGCCTCGATGGGGCGGGTTGTTATACTGTTATAGTTGTTACGACGTTAAGCACGCTTACGTGTTTTCGTTTTTTTTTTTTTTTTTTTTTTTTTCAATTTTGTTTTTATTACGTTTATGTCGATTCCAAGTATAGCCGATACTCGATATATAGTATATTATATATATATATATATATGTATGTGAGAAAATCCGCTTTTTAAACTCGTCATCGTAAACGTGACTCGAAATCACGTTTCGAGTGCGTTCACATTTAGATTGACTGCAGCTACGTTCCGATAACGCTCTGGGATTTTACCTGCTACTTGTCTTTCAGGGTCATATCATTGAGCATCTCGATTTAGATTGAATTGTTCTTGTATCTCTTCTATGCCGCAAAGCCACAGAGAACGTCCCACGTGCCATTTTTCCCTGGTGCCTCGTTATATCAATATATCTTTAATTCATAGCCATCTCCAAGTCAACACGTTTGTATTTTTCCTTGAAAAACATTCACGGGTATCCCTCGACATTGAATTCATCGACGAGAAACCTTTTATCGATTAGCATTAAATTATTAATCTATAGGATAGCTTTAGAAGAATTGGCCTGATGTAAGGAATCAGCACTGTATGCGACATTCCAGGCCAAATCGGCAGGACGTAAATCTTGCATTCTTTATAGATTCATTTAGTTCAGTATCTGCAAGACGATATTAAACCACACAGATTTTTGAACATTTTTCGAAAATTCTTTTTGTCACAATCCCACAAAATTTTAATTAGAACTAAAAACTACATCATTTTTTTTTTATTTGTAAAGTATATTGATCAAAAGAATTTTTTTTAAACTACTCCGAGGATGGACGTGAAACTAGGATAGCAGTAAAAAAAAATCCATTCAATCATCAAATTTGAGTATTTTCTTCCTTGTTAAACTGCATTTGGTCAGCAAATACCAAAATGAATAATCAATAGGAAGAGTCTGAAAAAATATTTATTTCCATTTAATTTTTCAGTTATGTGTGATAAGTTTAAAATTTTTTTTAACTTTCAAAAATCTACTATCTACATAACAATCAAGTGCAAGACGTCTAGCAGTCTCAAGGAAACTCACAGACATTCGCACAGACACTTATACACTCACATATTTATAAAAATTGATCGCAAAAATATTTAATAAATACTAATATCATTTCTCTGTCGACTTGGCTTGGAATGTCTCATACACATGCTTTGCAGAATCAGCAGAAATTACCCAAAGGTCATGTTTTGCATTCTACTCCGAAATTCCACCAGGCTAACCGCGATGATTAGTTACGGAAGAGTATTTAGATAAATATCTCAGGAAAACATTTGTTACATATACAACATTTTCCAGGAAAACGAATAAAAAAAAATTAAAAAAATAAAAAACGGTCTAATTGACTCAAAGGTGAATAGATCTTGAAAGAGCCACATTACAAAATAGTGAGATAGCAAATTGGCATCGACTCTAGTTCTCGGTATGCCGTTCCATTACCGATATTATGCGGCAATCACCGAGAAGCAATAATACTAACGACCTATCCAAGGTTCTCGAGTCCACATCGCCGTGAACGAAGCGATAACAGTTATCATCAGTTTCTCTTCTCAGGATCTGAAGGTAAATCAAGGACAAGACTGGTATCTTATACGTTCGTACTGCACAAAATTATACTCAAAGTAACATACTTTTTAATTTAACGCAATCTAAGGAGATTATAAAGTCATTAACTGCGTGTCATGCTTATTAATAACGTTTGGTCTGCAACAAAAATTAGAGTAAATTGCGAAAAAAACGTTTGTATCCTTTCCATACGAAATCTAGGTTATATATTTTTACAGTTACATAGTTGGAAATTTTTTTCTTTTGGTGGCTGAATTTTTATGTAATGCCTCATATTTTTTTGTATTATTTTGAATACATATATTTAATATATCCAAAAATATATTCCCGAACATAGATTATTTTCATGGGGGATGATAATTTGAGTGTGTTATAAAATGCTCTACATGCCGAAACAGACAAAAATTTAATTCAAAATTCAACAAAATTGTAGCACCGCGGTGCCTCGTTAAAAATATATGAGCATTCTACTGGGAAACGTCAGCGCAATGCTGTTATTACCAGAGCGATTATACGTGATTGTATGCAAGAAGGATAGAGCGATGAAATTAGAAAAGTCCGGTAAAGGACAGTCTGAATAGAGTGTGGCACGTGAACAAGTGAGAAGAAAAAAAAGTCGAACAACCAGAGAACCGAGGAAACTCTCGCGTGCGAATAGTGCCAAGGACCCAACGTAAGTGATATTCGAGTTGCGCAATATTGCTGACTATGATCTCGGGAGCAAACACAGGCAACCGGGCGCGTTTTGTCGTGTTACGTTCCGCACGTGGTACCGGCAATTTTCCCACACATTTACACCTCTACTATATAATAGCAATAGTAATAACAATACACGCTAACTGATCAGTGTCGGAAGTGTCGCTATTGTTTGATTACAATCGCACTTTCCGGTGAACTGCATTCATTGCCAGTGCTGACAAATTACAGAATCACGTAATCCGCTAAAGGAATTTTTCAAAATAAATACGAAAACGCCGTGTAATACACGTTTTTTTAAATGTCAAAAAAAAAAAAAAAGAAAAAATTGAAACAAAAAATATATAACACATATCTAAAATCTTAGTTTTCTTGTCGACACAATTTTTTTTCTTCTTAATTCATCAACATTTTCGTCGGCTGAATTAGGAGTAAAAGTTCAAAAATCACGTATAATCCATTACGCCAAATACGCAGGAAGTATTTAAGACAAGAATCTTGAGCGTTGAATTTGCGAATCACGTGAGTAGGTGGACGGTCACGTGCAATACGTTCTCGGGCGTGCAAGAGAAGAGCAACGAACGTAGCGACACGCCAACTCAAATGCCGCCAACACAAATGTACAATTACGTATACTATAGTAAAAAAAAAAGAAAAGAAAAGAGTCGCAAGCAAAGCACAGTATAGCAAAATGAACGTAGAGCACGTAACACATCCGATGAGCCATCGCTCGTGGTGCATCACTCGCTGACTAATTGCGCGAGCTGCACTGAGTTTACTGCGCTCTGCGCTCTTATAGGTATATACGATATACTGTATGAACGTAGATAAGTGCTTATGCTGCTTTTGCCAGTAAACTCCGAGTATTATCAGTGCTCGTGTTGAATTCCATTCTTCTGGTATTTAAGTACAGGACATTTTTAAATACCACGAGAAATCGTGCATTAATTTTCACGTAACACAATTTATATACGTTAGGGGGAGATTAATTACACCGCATAATGCCACAACACATTAACGCAGTCTCGAGCGGTACAGTCAAGACAAATAAGAAGATTTAATCAAAAAGTTTATTAAACAAACATTCGAAAATCAGTTAAATCGAATAACGTTGATGCTAGAACTTGAGCGACTATTAATTATTTCTTTTTTTATCTATACCGTTTATAAGTAGTGATTTTTTTGCTTTTCTAATCTTCTCAAGTATTTTTCACGAAAATTGCACATTATTTTTCGATTTTTCTCTCCTTTAAAATCTTCTGATATCACAACGCATTTTATGAATCATTTGTTGAGATATCGAAATATGAAGTAAATATTACTTCAATTTTAAATTGCATCATTTAATTTGCATTATCGTATTTTTCTTATTTGGAGAATGAACGTTATTTTTATACCGAGATATCGATTTTTCGTAATTTCGTTACAATAAACCGAAAATAATATTTACATTCAGCTATATAATTATAATTATTATACTTCAGTATTGTAATATCGGTATTATTTCATTCATTGTATTTAAAAATAGTGCTTATTTTTTTTTAAAAAGAGAAACAAATTTCTATAAACCAAAAACATTATTTTAATACCAAAAAAAAAATAAATCTGGTCATCTCATAATTTTGCATGCATATTGTGAAGCACATTTTGCAAGAATAAAAAGTGTATTCGATGAAAAATCACTACAGTTCCGTTTGACTGTACCTCGTCTTAATTATAATACCAAACAATTATTAACGACAAACATCTATAGATCGACAGTTGGATTTAAAATAAAAATTCCTAATTCTCAAAAATGTGTAGAACGACAAGACTCCGGTGAAATAGTCCAAGAGCGCGAGATATTACGGGGGTTAGAATGCAAAATTGCTCATCTAATGGAGTCGAGGAGCGTTGATGAGAATGGATGAAGATTGATGATTCAGTGACCGCCATCGGGTCATTCTAGCCTTTTGCGTCGACGTCTTGATGGTCATGGTCGATCCCGGTATACATCCGCGACACACGCGCACCGCGAGCTCAGCCACGCCAGCAGCATGCGACGGAGTCGTCGATTCTGTCGAACGTGACCGTTTTTCAAACAGCCGCGAAGCCAGCGGGGGAGACACCGACTCCACGGAGACCCGCGTTCCTGGGATCCGCGTTCACGGGATCCCAGCTCAACAGCGGTATAACGATGAAAATGCGAGCGGAACGTCGTGTGCGTCGTCACTGCTACCGCGCTTTTACTGCGCATGTAGAATTTATATATATATATTTATATATATAGATATATGCATCCGTGCTGATGGTAGCGCCGGAATTTGTTGGCGATGGACGGGACGTCGCCACGCGTTAAGTACGGCGAATTATACCGCAGATATGTATGTACACATATAGTGGACATACGGAAAGCTCAAGTCGTGTTAGCGTGAGTTCACACCCGAGGATAAACGAGGATCACCACGACATTTATTACTCACGAAAATTGCTGTACGACTCATTTACTCGTTGCACTCTGAATTAGAATTATCGCCGTCATTAAAAGTTTTATGACAATTATGTTTACATAGTATGGAGGGTATTCTTCACGATTTAAGACGCTTCTTGGATGATCACATTTTTGGGGGAGTGTTTAATTAAAGAAACGAGAAGTTAGATAAATATTTTGTTTAAGGGCAAAGCTTCTTTTGTGAGAAGGAATAATAATGAAATTAATTTCTGTAAGAATATTTCAGTAGCTATTGAAATTCCCTTATCTTGAATATAAAAGGAAAATTCAGTGACATATATTTATGTGCTTCCCAATTATTTTTACATTGTACAGACGACTTATTTGATATAATTTTGGACACTTCTTTTAATTTTGTTGGATCCGCAATTCGAAACAAAATGCAAACCACCAAATTTCGTTTGTCTTCTCCAAATACTTCCAATAATATTATATTGGTTTTAACAATAATATATTGATTGGATTAATAGATTTAAAATGCCCTGAATTAAGATATCAAAAAATGATTTATTATTCGCACTGTCAACAATGTGGCTTCATAGCATTTTGTTAAATAAGTAAAACAATTTTTCTGTATAAACTCATATAAAATCTCCTGACGAACTGGCCTAAACGTGGGAAGATATTTCCAAAATGTCGTGAGGTGTGAGGTCTTGTTGCGGAAATGATAAATACGATGGCGTTTTGTCGTGAAACCGCAGGCATTTTAAGCTCGACCGACCGGAATCGGTCATTTGTGTTCTCCGAGATAAAGCACACTTGTAATACTAAAAAGATTAAGGAATGGCTTAACGTCACATCGCGGCGGTGCGGTCAATCAATTACAAAAAAAAAAAAAAAGAAAAAAAAAAGAAAAAGAAGAGACGTTAGCGGCGAGTTAAAAGGCTGCTTTAAGGTGTATCATACATATTGAGATTTGGATAAGAAGCAAAGCCATCCGCACTCATGAAAAATAGACGCGTCGGAAGTGCGGGAATGCCGCATATAATCCGTATAAAGTTTCGAGAGACCGCCAAACGCGCAAATGTACGAGCGGGGATTAAAAGGTGCGTGAGGGACAACTCGCGAGTCGTTGACGGTGAGACTTTGACCTCGTAATAGAAACCGCGACTGCACACACTGATTTTATTACAAACGAACTTGAAACTGTACTCCCTGGCTTCGTGATTCCGCAAGCTATGTATTCATTGCACTACGTGATACGTAATTATTATATTATCCAGCAATACCACCGGTAGTTTCTGGATTTTCATATTATTTAAATTATGCTTTTTTTTTTTTTTTTTTCAAATCAACTATAGAATTTTTGTTGTTGTGTTGAACTATTTCCTATTTATTTTTAACCTGATACCCACTAAGTGTCCAATCGCATATGTGATATCTACAACAAATATGTACGCTTAAGATCTACCAATGTGTATAAGCGGAAGAGCGTAAGGTTCGGCAGAGATAAGGACGCTTAGTGGCGAAGGTGTGAACGTTTGTCGAACTACAATATTAAATAGAAATAATAATAATATAGAATGATAGCGTCTATTAATCGGTCACACGCTAGAACTCACGTCGATAATATTGCAATAATAAAAAAATTCATAAAAATAACATTTAACGCTAAAATGCAAAAATGCAAATAATATTAATTAATATTGTTAAATATTATTAATTAATATTTAATATTTTCCATTCATTTTATTCTACTATTTATTGTTATTATTGTTATTATCGCGGTTGTGTAATTGGCACGACATTTCTTTTTCTTTTGATGTATTAACAGTTGCTTGAATAGGATTGAAATAGGACTCTAACAATTCACTTTCGAAAAATCCGTTGTCACAAATATGTTTCACTTTTCTTCGTTACTAATACAGCGATGAGTTACAGAATGCCGCCACGTTACAAGAAAAAAAAAATATATAAAAAAAAATCACTTAAACACGAATGCGAGTTGAGTTATTTTTAAGAAGACGAAAGGCGTCTGCGAATTAGCAAACTCGCGGAGGCTTCGCGTCTCGTCGTTCACATCACTCATAAGCCATACCATACATATATACATAATAAAAGATAAACGAAGGCGCAAGCCCGCTCTCGAGTGTCCTGGCGCCATTTACCGGAAGTTAAGGAATTCGCGACGAGGGAAGTGCGAATTTGAATGTCAAATTTTTATTTTTCATTCGATCGTATATCTACCGAATCGCATGTATATATATATATATCTATATAAGATAGTCCTACCTCGTTATCGACTGGATGATTGAAGGCAGAAGACGAGATGCGCACGTGAAGATGCTGGGCTTACGGGAATACTTCATCTGCATGATTGAAGGGAACGAGTGTCGACGGGATATTCACAACTCTCTGTTGACCCAATTCTTTCGCGCTACTCCCCCTGATTAAATTGCACTCGTGACTCTAGTGGCCAAGTCGATGGAATTTTCTTGAATAACAAGAATCAGTTCTCTTTCTTTTTATTCACAAGAATCAGTTCTATTTTTTATACAGTCTTTGAATTCGAGACTTTTTGACATTTTTTTAGCGAGGCGCAGATTTTTCTTTTTCGTTTTTGCCTGAACGATAAAATCATCGTGCATTTAAAAATTCGTCGTTTTTCATTAAAGAATATATAATTCTGTACAATTGTGGAATAAAAACGAAATCCAAGAAATTGTCGAAAAGTTGAACGCTGGATAAAAATGAGCGATTTGATTTTTAAACGCCAGCCAATTTTCAAATATTTTATTTTCAAATTATTTCCGAATATATATTTTCTTGATAATAATGTAACAAATATAATGAAAAAGTATTCGAAAAAATTGATTTTTAAAAATAAAATAAAAAATGTAGTACTAGAAATCATGTTTTTCAAAATTTTCTGACTCCTTCAATGAAAAATTCACGATGATACTTTTAAGATGTGGTAGAAATAAAAAGAAACGGAAAATTAGACCAATAAAGTAAAAAGAATACTTTGTAATATATCATAAAGCTCCTTTTCGAGAAACACAATTTTGTTAAATAAATAATGAATCTTTGTTTGCTACTTTAAAAAAAAAGTTATTTTGCCATTTTCTTTGGTTAAACTAAAAAAAGTGGCAAACAATATTATCTGAAATGTGTAATGATAATATATTCTTTGCAAAAATCACAATAAACAATAGAATTGGAAATTTACGTGTCTTTGTAATATTAGCAAAAAAAAAAAATTGTGAACCTTTGTGAATAAAACCTATCTATTAAAAATACAAAAACTTTAATTTCGTTTCCACTGTGCCGAGCGAGAACCAAGAGTTAAGACTATTATTTTCAACTGCATATTGGCTACGTGTAAGATTTTTTTTTTTTTTTTTTTTTCGTTATAAGAAGTGTGCGAGTAAAATGACTGTAAACTTTGTAGCAAGCCCGCGCATGTCCCTTCTTTTATTTTCTCCAAATCGAGAATCCTTTGTTTATTTAATAGCCACTAAAACGAGCCGAAATATCCTCGCCTCGCGTAAGTGTTTACAGCGTATGTCAACGCGAGAGAAGTTTTTCCTCGGTCTTTGGAGGAAATACAAGTCGTGAAGACGCGATCAACTCAAACGAGCGAGGTCATTGCAATTCAGTAAGGCTGCAAAACTTTCTGGACTGGCAATAGTCACAGCTTCTTTTTTTCTTCTTCTTGTTTTTTTTTTTTTTTTTTTGCTTATTTCTTTTCTCACTCTCTCGTCACCGAACCAAGTCAGCGGGTCGCGAGAAGCGCATTGCGCAGAGCTATGGTAGACGGTCGCTCGCGTTTCTCGTCGAGAGTGCAACTGGCAGGCGTCACTGGGTCGAAGGTCGAGCTGCACGCGCGCGATCTTCGTTCTTTCACTCGCTCTCGTCTTTCACTCCCTCTTGTACTCTACGCAACGCCAAGCCGTTTCAGTGAATTTTTGCACGTAGTAACTTCACAGCAATGAAAATAAAAAAAAAAAAAAAAAAAAAAAAAAGAGCTCCAACGTCTATCCTGTCACCAATTAATTGCCGGAGATGTTGGTGAAGTCGACGAGGATTTAAAATATCACTTTGCCTTTACGCCCCGATCTATTTTTAGTCCATCTTATGTCCTGCTATTCGTGAATGAAATGGAGCAATCTCTTTTTTTTCGCTTCAGTGAATAATATATTCAAATAATTAAAATAAAAATTCAAAGTGCAACCTTGCACATTGCTTCCGCATATTTTTTCGTCTGATTCCAGAAAAGCTTCCTCTATGAGGAAGCCAAAATTAATTATAATTTTATTATTCAACTAAGGTACTTTCCAACGTTGTAGAATTACATTTTTTTCATTTACTTCAATTCGTTTGATTTATTCTCATACATTTTTATTTTTTATTTTTTATTTTTTTAATTATTTAATCTGGTGTATATCCGGTCTTTCTTACAGTTAAAGAGATGAGTGACTGACGTGATTCCGGCAACAGATATACAACAGGTAGGCAGTGAGATCGTCACTATCCAAGACCCCCTCAGAGAATGACAATGGAAGGGGATTTTGCACCTTCGAGAGGTCGAAAGCCAAGCGGGTGTAAAGCTTCTTCCCGAGACACAATCTCTCCTCTCTCGTCGTTGGCCTCTCGCTCTTGTACATGTAATGTACGCGCGCAACTGGGACGACGATTAATAGTCTCGTGTATCGTTTACAGCGTTGAGTATCTTTCACTGTTCGTTCTCTTGTATATACTTCGCTATCCTCAACCAACAGCTGACCCTAGGCGCAGCAGCTCTGTAGAGCGAGACCTGTACAGCGTGTATTTTTTTAATTATCTCTCATTTTATTATTTCTATTTATTTCGCAGTTTCTCACGGTGTAATTTTACTTCCGGGTTTTAAACGCTACCAATGTAATTTCGCAATTTTTTTTTATTTTTTTTTTATTTTTTTTTTTTTAAATACTATTCACTATTAATTATAACACTTTTGTTGGTTAATGCACATACAGGCGCGAGCGTACAGGTGTTTGTACAAGCAAGGGGATGGTATATAATGTTGGTCGTGAGTTAATTGAATTAATCGAGCGCGACTCCGATTACCGCGCGGCACGCCGACACCTGTTAACGTGTCCCGTATATTTATAGTGCCACTATGTAGCCACTATACATACAGCCCATATGTAGGAATTGCTGCGTGTCGACGCACTCTGACACTCGTGTACACACAAATTTACTTCCGGCGAAAATTGTGAGCAAACAGTGTTTTTCATAAACTGTGTGAAAACGACAGAATTCACACAATTAGATGAGCAATACACACAGAAATTAAATGCATTTTTATCAAATTTTAATTCCATTTAATTTTTTTAGGCAATTTACGACGATGTTATACTTATATCTTTATTTTTAATTTAATGCACCGATTATGTATACAAAATAAAAATCTCAAAATAAACTTTCTTTTTTTTTTATTCTGATAATTGTATTAGTAAAATTAATGCAAGATTTATCACAGCGACAAAAAATTACAAATTTATGATTAAAATTACAATTTGTGAAATAATCAGTAGATGACGAATTGAGAACTGAAAATTTTGTGATTAATTGCGCGTAAAAATTGAGATAAATGGGAATTCTAATAAACTGCGGATAAAATTTCTTAAAATGTAATTTACATTGCACATAAGAATTAAAAAAAAGGAAATTCATCTACGAATTTATAAATTATTTTTTCACTTCATCAGGATTAATACCTTATGATAATAATTAATGTAACGTCAATCGATTGTGTCGTTCGAGGATCGCGTTGAGGTATCGGCAGCATCCGCGCTACCGGACCACTCACGAGACACTAACCGATGAGGATAGGGCAGGAGAGCTGAACACCACGAGAGGTAGACTGTTGCTGTTGCTGCTGCTGCTGCTGCTGCAGCAACAGCAGCAACAGCAGCAGCAGAGAGGTAAGCGAGCACTCGGCAATTGGCCGGACGAGTAGGAAGGAGAACCGGCGATCTACACACAACGTGCACGGTACAGATGTGTATACAAACACAGGTTCCACTTGTATGTGCGTGTTGGAGCAAGTGAAAAGGAAGAGAAGAAGGAGCCGAGTGAATTGAGAAAGATGAAAAGTGATAGCGCGCACCACAGGTGGGGTACATATAATAGTGGGAGGTTCGAGAGTCCGAGGAGCAGTGCGCATTTGGGATTGCAGAGATAGACGCGTACTATTGCTCTGGGATTGCCGCGATTGGACGTATGTACACAGTGACATCAGAGCGTGGCGACATATGCACGCAAGAGGGATGCGATGCACAACGAGGAGTTTCGCTAAACCGTGTGTATACACGTCTTCTTGTTCAGAGAGTCGGGATATGCTGTTCTACCGAAATGCTGACGAGAAGATGAGCTCGTTGAAACGTGCCAGTCGCACTGACCAACAACCAGGTAGGTCCACGCGGCTTCCACCCGCTGAGTGGACACGAATTAGTGAGCTCGTCGACTATCAGGTAGGCCCGATTACTCAGAGAATTATAACCACACTGATTCTTTTTACAGTCAGGGCTTATTTTGCAGAGTGCATTTTTTTTTATTGCTACTTCATGGAGGAAGCTTCGTTATTTAAAAACGTTGCAGGGAATTTGAAATAGAAAAACCGTAGTTTATTTTATTTATTAACTGGTATATTAAATTTAATATGGAAGTGAAATATGAAATTACGTTTCAGTTCGGGAAGCAATATCGTGTCCCGAATTGTTCTATCGGGATACGAAAAAAATAAAAAGTTCTATCATTTCGTCGAAGTAGAAAATTATTTACTCTCATTTGCCACCAATTTTGGATTGAAGCAGGTTTACTTAAAAGTGTAACCATAAATATTGAATAGTTTAAGAATGTTAAATAAAAATAAAATGCATTAACAATTAATATTTGTTACTTTTAGTTGCCGGGACTACGACGATTTCTCTGATTGTGAGTGCAGCAAAAATGTGACATCGGAGTTCAAGAATTGCGTAGCTTGTATTTCCATTACAACGACCTGGTTGCATCTCAAAGGGTCGCAGTGACGTTATTCTTCGGCCCTTCGGTTTCGAGAAAGTATTCGTTCCGACGGGGAACACCTTCACGCCTTAGGAAAAGGTGAAAGAGAGGAAGCTAAAGAATATAAACAGACTACTGGGAAAAGTTGAAAAGTATCAATGAGCTGTAAAATTGGATGGAAACTCACGAAACCGGAATATTTTTGTTTCCTATTCTTTTCCCTCTTTCGTCCACTCACCCTGTATGTTTCAATATTATTTTAGAAACATATATATGTTAATTATCATTTCTCAATGAATATTGCATTTTAAACAATGCTATGTGAAAAAAAATGGTATGGCTAAAGTTAAGACGAGAAAATGGTAAAATTGTAATTCATTTGACGACGAGTGTATAGAAGTGCTTCTAAATGAGAGCATATATTCCCATTGCACATTGCTTACAGTTTAACGAATTTCATTGCAACAGCGCGAAAGGAGAACGAATTAAAAAAATGTTCTTTAGCTTACACTTTGGCGCGTTGGGTTTCGTCCTTTGTTACGGAATTCCGTAGATTTCTGAAGAAGTATATGCAGCATTGGATTGCTTTTCCCTTTCTTCGACATTCGTACTCGAATTGCAACGACACTGTAGGTGTGAATACACGCAACGGGGCAACTGGCCATTGCCACCGGGTGGCGAGCTTTGCCTTTGCTCCCAACGAGTTCATTGTGTATACACGAACAGGAAGAAGCTGATTCAAGCGAATACAAAATACCATCAGTAGTGCGCCCAACACTGATGCAGCTACAGAATAACCACAAATTGGTACGTTGCAGAATTCGGGATTTAAGAGGCATTCACCATTTGAATTTTTTTAAAAAGTGTGTCATTATTATTTTCAACGTGAAAGAAACCGTATAAAAAAATGCCCCTTATTAGATTATTTGTATCGGAGTCGGAAATGCGAAAATAAAAATTGTCGAAGCAGATTCACTTGTTTAACATTATTTTCTATTAAAAAATTAATGAAACCCTTGCTATCATCTTGTAGATTCGAATCTGAGGTTTTTACGAAATTTTCTCACCGATAATTTGTTTACAGTTACAATCGTATATGGAATTATAAAAATGAGAGTTAAAATAAAAACACGATTAACATTTTCTCAATGCCTAAAACCAAAGGAAGCGAGCTGTTACTCCTGTGTGCAATGCTGCTGTGTTCATTGCATACTCACGACATGAGTGAAAAGATGTTGATGGGGAACGACGTGCCGAACACGTTTGGTAAACTATACATCCAACATTGCACAGCTACTGGAGTATACAGCGCAGTACGTATGTACACCATGGTGAACAGTGCACTGTGTGCGGTAGCTGAGCTTGCCTACTTCCATGAGAGAAAGGTTTAACCACAGTAATTAACCGCTGGATTAACTATGGTAATAAATAGCGTTCGTTCGATCGATCGATCGGACGTCGTCCTCGTCGTCGTCGACGTGTACTAACAACCGGCAAGCGGAGAAGACGATAAAGTTTGAGCAGTACCAGCGAGGAGGAATCCATACGAAAAAAAAAACAAAAAAATAAAAAATAACTAACTGAGTTACGAGAAAATGACGCGTTTGGCACGGTCCGCGAGATTTGCCCCCCGAGGTCAACAGTAGGATCGTGGAAATGAACGCCCCCAGGCAAATTCCTAGTTCATCAATTCTCCTTGTTTGTGTGCTGTTTTTTTTTTTTTTTCTTTTTAAAGTTAGCCTCCGGTGAGCTTCGAGCACAAATTGCCACGTGTGCTTCATAACGGATCTAACAAATTTACGACCGAGGGCACATTATAATGAAGCTCGAGGTGAGAGACGATTGATCGATCCTATTAATTTTCACGATCAATAACGATTTATCTTATGATAGATTGAGATACATAAGGCGTTTCAGTTTCCTTAAGCGACTTTATTATGCATGTTATTATCCACAGAGACTACACTCTCTGTTGAAAATAATTTTTTTTTAACTCCCATCATAGTTTTCATTAAATTTTTAAGTAAAATCAACTTAAATCCCTTCCTCTTAGCGACCTTGATATCCATTATAGAAAATAATGAAAAAATATCCATTATAGACAAAAATTCACAAAGTCCTTCGGATTTTATAACATTTTTTATTTTTCGAAAAACTGACATTGTCGATCTACTTCACGTATATTTCATGAACTACTAAATTCGAATTACCAGTGATAAAAGAAGGTATTTCAGTCCTAAGCAGGTGTTGCGTTCAGTGCCCACGTTTTACGTAATATATTCGGGATGGCATATCGCCTCTATACAGCTTCAATAAGGACTCAATAAAATTCTCACAATATTTTGATATTTTTTCCTTGGTCATGTAACAGAGCGAAGAATGCCTTGGAGAGGATTTGGAGCATAGGTGGGAGGGTCATGGCCTATCGTCTCCTTTCATCCCTCGTCGTGGCCCGTGGTTCACCCTGAACGGTAAATATTCCGCTCGCTCGACTCGCCAAAGAACGAGAAGAAGAAGAGACCACCTGTGGTACGCGCGTCGTGGCTTAGCAAGAAACGAAGAGAACGTTGAGGTCGAGCGTAAGGCTCTAAGCGAAGACCTCGTTCAAGGGGGGCAACGAGGATGCACGCGAGCAGCACCAGCAGCGCCAGTTCGCACACAAAGGCGATTTACACGGACGGAAGCTCGTTTTCCCCATCAATAAAGAAATTTATGCTTTCAACGATGATAAAGTGTATGATCGGTGAAAGGGGTATGATTCTGAACGACGTGTAGTTTTTACAGGCTTCTGCTACTATGCATACGGGTTGTAAATATTATAGGTCTGATCTGATGGCGCTCGTTTGTTTGCCTACATAATAACGATTGCAGTTTACAATGCTGTTAAAATGACGTGATTTTGTATTCTGCATCATATATCTTCTGTTGAATCATAATATCTGAAACAGCAAAGTGTAAACCTTCCCTAATCGAACTTTTTTATTCACTCAGTTCATTTGTTGCCTATGCTATTTAATATGAATTCTTTTTGTCACATTTTTAATCTCATAAGTAAAATTTAAACAATTAATTGAAATAATTAAAATTGATAATATTGTGCAAAAAATGTTATGACATTGGTTCGAACGGTTTGCTAAATATATTTCAAAAATGTTTCCATCGTGTAAATTTTTTTTGTGTTTTGCATACATAATAACATTTCAATTAAATTTGAAGCAAATCGCATTTTATGTTTCAACGTTTAAACAATGTATCGTTCTTTATAAAAATCGAATTAAAAAGAAACACTAAAATCAAAAGTATTTAATTTTCGCTAAAATATGAGATTGAAAAATGTCAAATAATCTGTACATATTCTAGATATTCTAAACAACTTAAAAAAAAAATAATAATCTTTTTTGTGGCATCTCCAAACAAGGATTGCCTCAATTCGTGGGAAATGTCTCATAAACAAAATTATATTCCCGTAGCCAACCGATGTGCATCAACTCAAATAATATTCGTGTATCGATTAACGCATTTATACGAGAGATAACCACGCCCGAATTGTCGGTACTTCGCGGGGCTTTCGTGAGCCATAGATATTACAATTCACGGCTGGTCAAGAGACGCGGTTGTGTCTATAACATATTTACCAACGTTGTTTTCTCCCGAAAGTGGATTAGACAACAGAGCGACTGAGTTACTTATTTATGAGTCGGGTGTATAAAATTTATTTATAAATTATCGTTGAAAGCCGTTAAGGAACGAGTTGCTCGTGGCCCAGTCACGGCTAATACTCAAAAGACAGTGAAATAGAGAAAGTGACTCATGGAGAATAAGAGTCAACTCGAACGAAATAGAAATAGCTTTTCGTATACGCGTATAGAGGCATCTCATATGGCGCACACAACTGTCCGAGATACGTTTGCGTACAGCAACCAGCCTCGAAAAGCAGTTCAGAGTTCTTCCGCCTCTGCCACACTGATCTCACGATGGTTATACTCGCTAGAGCACACGAACTGCGCTCGTCCGGTAATTTACCTCGTAAATTAATCGTCACTTAATTCTGCAGTCACGAGATTTCAAACAAAGTAGCCAAAAGCCAAGCGCGCATTGGCGTTTTCAAACTCGGCAGTTTAGAGATTCTATTATTAAGTTTGTTTTGCTTTATTTGCCCGCTGCGAATGTTTCGGAGGTGACGTTGGTCGTAAAGTATCAATGAAGTGGGATGTCCTCTCTCCGTCTCAACATTTGGTTAATACCTCGACAAATGGCAGATTTGGTTGAGCTTGAGTGGTAAACGCAGTTGGAACAAATTCGGAAAATTCAACGAGAGCTCGATACGATAGTTCAACTTATCAAATGTCCAAAGTGTTGAAAAGTACGCACATCCAAAGTGTGATTTTATACACGTGTACGTACAACGTGTTTAACACACGGTGAAGTTTGAAGTATGGAAACGCAGGGAAATCGGTGAAACATCAATTCTGTATAAAGTTGCGTGTATGCGCGTGAGCAACGAACAAAACACGAGGGATTACTGCATGCAGTACAGTTGTGACTTGACGAGAGAGAGAGAGGGTCTTAGAGTTTAATTATAGAGCTTTCTGAAGGAGAATCAACGAACCCTTTATTCTCTTCGCTAACCCTCCAAAATGCTCCAAGGAAATTAGAAAACAATTAATCCTCGTGTACACAATCAGAGACTTGAAAGCACAGACGAAATGTTAATGTTCGTTTTATAATTTTCAAATTCTCTTTATATTTTATTTAACGTTTTAAATATTCGTTTGTATTGTAGGGATTTTTGGTAAATTAATATAGCGACAAGAAAAAATTGCAATCCGGAGTACTTCGTTGTCCAAAAATAGTATTTATAAAAAGTAACAGAACCGTTCGTTACTTTAACAAAAATGTTATTTTGTCATTTAAGATTGTTATCGTTGTTAATCTAAAAAAAATTATATAGGCTTATAAACTTTATTTAACAATCCAGCGATTAAAAATTTTATGTCATTTGTGGATAAAAATTATTTGTCAAAATATAAAAAATTTTGTTATTCCCGTTTTTCATTGTACTGACAATAATAAAAACGTTTGTCGTAACTATGCTAACACAAAAATGGTGCTTAGCCGTAGACACAATCTATATTACGTAAACAAAATCCGTTCTCACAGTCAGGCTGTTACGTAGATAATATATAGAACAAAATGTAGCACAAAGAAGGAGAAGAAAGTGGAACAATAGAAGCGCTCTGTCTCGAGCTATCGATATTAATATTCCAGTCGTCAAACACTAGAGCCATATATGGATTCCCCGAGGAAAATAGTAGAGCATCGAGTCGCAGTAACGGATTAGAAGTTAATAGATGAATAACAGTTGTAGATGTATCACAGTAGATGAAATATTAATGCCAAAAAATATATTTCATTTTTGAATATGTGATACTAAACCGGTCCAACAAAAAGGACCATATTTTTTTTAATCAACTTGTTCATCGAGATCCAAGTTCCTTCCAATCAAAAGAGAAGTTCACGCGAAAGGAAATCTCTGTCAAAGATTTTTACTACTCTCGGAGGTTGAAATTATAAAAAAAATAAGCTTTTTCGATATTGACAAAATACAGATTACGCAATAAACCATTCGGTATGCATGTCTTTCATGAGAACATTGATGTTTTAGAACCACTCCAATGTAATACGCATAACATAATTTCGTTTTGATAAACATACATTAATCAAAAATATATAATGTTACACGATAAGATTATAGTGGTCTTGATAGGTGCGACAGAAGAAAGACTAAAGAGAACTCTCGCCTCCATGCTCTGACGTTGTCTATGGTTTATGCAAATTCGTCACCGCGTGAGACACATATACACGTCAGCGGGATGTCGAGTGTGTTTCTTCTTATATTCTATATACGACAAAGTACAAAGTCGTGGAGCGGATATGACGTGGCTCGTTTCCCGGAGATACATTCAAAATCCATAAAGGGCCTGGCTTTAACGCCCAATTCTCGTTTATCTCTACTGTCTGTCTCTCCTATATGCGTTTGTGTCACTCGCGCCTCGAAGAAGATCATTATCGGGCTGCGGCTCTACGTTACTTTGAGGGTTACAGATCGTTTTGCTGCCACGGTGTATATTCATACATGCCAACGTACAGAACATTTCGCTTTGGTATTATCTTAAATATGGAATCGACTATAGAATCTCTCAATGGAATATTTATCAAATTTCTTCTCTCAATATATGATCCACTATCTCTGCTGGATTACATTAGAAACATTTGATGCGGTAGAATAAAATTGAAATGCAATAGACAGACGACAGTCTTTCTACTGTTTTTCCTATCGGCATGAAAATCAATTTTCTAGTCAACTAATACCATGTAATCCTCTGATACGCCCTGCTTTTACATTATCCAAGTTATGGCCTTCTTCTCATCTGTTCAAAATTGAACTGTATTCACAAACGAATTTTTTTAAAGCTGCCTTGCTAGATGAACTTTAAACATGCAAATTTTCTATTCGGATTTTTAAGTTAATTCATTTTTTATAAGTTCATGTCATTATGGATATTGATATATCAAATCACTGTAGAAATTCGTAGACAATTGAACAGAACAAAAATCAATTTAAAAAAAATATATTTTTTACTTCTTTTTTTCCAGTTCATAAATTGAGTAGTTAAAAAATGTAATTTTGAAACATGTTCGATTTTTATGGACCACAGAACTCGCGTGACAACACTCCAACGCTGCTGATGATAAAAACATCTGAGAGCTGTCTTGTCGTAGAGTTATAAAATCTATTAGAATTGTTTTTCAATAGAGAAAGTAATGACAGATTTATAAATGAATCAATATTTCTCTACCACATCTGACAACTGTCAGAATTTAATTTTTATCCCATCGTTGTGAAAGTCTCTGTATAACTGAACATAAGGAATGCATTTCTTAAATATTTGAGGGCTTAATGGACTTTCATTGGTATCCGTGAAACATCCGTCTCGCACGCGGCAGCCTATATCGTACGTATAGATATTTTTGGTTCGCGATGTCGGCAAACCCTCCGTGGCCCTTTTGGTTACCGTTCCAGTTCGTCTACTAGAAGGGACACGTGATCTATGGCTCGTTGAGCAACGATGCAGCTGTGCTATTATCCGAGCCGCTCGGAACTGTGAACACGCGCGCCTTTTCGACATCCCCCTCGGATACATCGAGATATATAATTGTGCGCAAGAGTACTGCACCCCAAAACGTTTAAAATGTCTTCTATTTTTAAATAGCCGTAGATATGTACTTTTAATTTCCTTGGTGGCAAGGTCGGGAACGAAGCTCAAGATATATCTTGACTTTACACAATTGATAATAAAAATAATGGACTTACCATTTGTTGAGCGCTTTTGGGCTTTCTGTTGACGTCGATCACCTTTTGATTCGCTGTAATTTAAAAAAAAAAAACTGATATCAGATAAATACAAAAAACAGCCTCAATAGGTGAATTCGTCGAGTTCACAAAAAAAAAAAAAAGAAAAAAAATTCTTAAATTAGAAGTGTCTAAAAAAAACCTATTCTAAATGGAAAAATATATTATGTAAAATTTTCGATTTCTTTCAATATACCAAAAAGAATTAATACACCAACATTTTTTCCCCAAAGTACAAAAATGATAGTTTCGTTATTCGCCATTAAAAAAATCGAGTCCTCAAAATGTCTCAATATAAAAGAAATTGTCCCTGTAGCTCTGGAAACTTTGTCAGTTGTACCTGCTGCGGAAGTTCTAATATCTTATTCCTTCCTTTCAGTAAGTCATTTACAAACCCTCCATAGATGTATATATATATATCTATCGACGACACCGCACAGAAATTATGTTATTTTTATTTTTTTTTTTTTTTTGAGCATCGTCGGCTCATAAAGTAAACGGAGCTCGGAGGCTTACAGTGTCACACGCATATGATGTGCGAGTGAGAGCGCGTGCTGAAGCAGCAAGCACACACGTGACCCCTGTCAAGCGACGCACGTGAGCGTTAAAAGTCTGAGGCCCAATGCAACTCGCACTGCAGTATATTTTATTATGCGTGGTGTCTTACGGTGTCTTTCTCGTATTCCTTCTCTAATAAGTGTGTGTCCCTCTCTGACCTCCCTGTGGCGGTGCTATTAGTCGGCTAACTGTCCAAACCCATAATAGCATCGACTATTGAAGTGTTTCCGTCGCTCGTACACCGCACAGTTTCCTATACTGTTAGCATGCGTGCCGTTGCAACTGTCCGACTCTCATTCGGAATATAGTTTTCCCTGCAAGATATAAGTGCCAGGCAATGCGCAAGCTACTTGTTGATGCGCTCGCGGGCGCCACACGGCTGTAACGTGATTCTCGCGGGCAAACATATAACGATTCTGTTGGCTCCTCACACCTGCGGTTTTTCTCCCTCGAGATATAGGAAGCTATACGCTTTAAAGGCCATGTGTTAGATGCGAGAAATAAAATTGTGCACTACCGAGTTTCAATGGGCTGCATTATTGTCAGTTAGCTATGCGCGCACATGGCACGCCGTAAATCATATTGCACTACATACTGGTATATCTGAGGATAAGTGCATGAGAGATATTGTATATATGGAATGTATGAAATATACTCACTGACGGCCTCGACGAGGTCCGCAAGGAGGACGCCGTCGCAGAGGTCCGCCTGAAGGTCGGTGACCCTCCTTTTGCAGCCACCGCGCTCCAGGTAATGATTCGCCCAGTCTGTATAGATCTGTAAAAATAATTCATTTAAATATGGTTAATACTTGTGTTTACTGGGAAGCCAATTAACGTCGGAAAGTGTATGTCTTCATTTTAGATTTTTTTTTACTTTTTTTTTCGTTGTATTGACACTCATTGGCGCATCACACCATTTTTTTTTTTTTTTTTCCTATCCGTGGTTATGTAACTAGTTAGTACAATGTACAACTGTTGTTTATGCAGATGAATATAGTTGTATAGGAAGTATTTATATATACATAACTTGGTACATTGAATGTAATATACATAAATACATGGCATATATTAAACACGTTACTACCAACTTCCTCTTCAATATGCAAGTACTTTAGTGTTGTTTTATAGTTGCATATTAAATTTAATATACCTGTTTATGTTTTCTTTATCATGGGAATATTAAATTTTCATATATTTTTGTAAGTTAGTTATCGTCTAACTAGAGAAAAAGTTGCATGGTATCATAATAGTTATCACTTTTAGATGCCAGGGCTGTCGCGATTTTTCTGTTCACATCAAACACTCGTTTTACGTAAAACAGTTAAAACTTTACGACATCTATGCGTTTTTTTTAAAATATAAATCCGGTTTCGTCCAAAATTCTGGTTTATATACAGAATATTTTTTTTTAAATTGCTACTGCTGAAAGCGAGTGCCTCCATTTTAATAATTGAATATTAATTGTGGAAGAAAATTACCCTCACTTATGAGTGATTAACGAATTCGACTATTAACACTTCATATTTTTTAAAAATGTATTATTCAAAATTGTAGGTAAATTGTCCATTTCACCTTAACTCGTGCATTCAGTAAAAGCAGATAAAAAAATAAATAAAAAGAAACGTTATAACGCATGACGATCGATCGATATTTTTGATCGACATACAAATTACACCCCTTTGGATCCGCGATCGAACTGTCGATCTACTGCAATATAGCATATCTAATGATCAAACAGGCCTGGTATCTATCGATCGATGATGGAAAGTCGACCCTCGATTATTTTCATTTTTGTTGCTCGAGGCATAAGAAAATGAAAGATTCACGGAGCTATCGGTATACATTAACCTTACAATATGTGCTCATTCGCCTTGTAGAGGATATACGCAAGGCGTGGAAGCATATGGACTTATAAGTAATTTGTTGGCCTCGCGGCCACTACTCTCGGGATTTGCGTTTCGTATAGGACATACAAGTGTACCAAACCATACACACCGAGACTCGTTACCACAGTAGTATATTATAGTCTCTGTTATATATGTTGAAGCGAAAGAATTCGAGAGGGCCCCCGAGTGCAGCCAACTTGATCGACTGGAACGCACGTATACGAGATACGTTATCGTCATCGCAGTCGCAAAGCGTAATGGAAATTGGCCAGCAGCACTTCGCTCTCCTGACGGAGAACGAATAAACGATCAACAGAACGGCAATACATCTCTTGGCTCGAGAGCACGGGCTACGGCGTAAACCTATAAAGTTGTAACAGTGTAAAATGGATGAGATAGAGTGGGAAAGGAACGAGGAAGCAACGGGTCTACCTGCGTGCGATAGATTCATGCAGGAAGACCGAGTGTTTGCGCAAACACCACCAGCCTAGGTATACACTGATATCATTGCTGATGAACGTGCCTTCCCTTTGAATCGCCTCAATCGTCTTGAATTACGGGGAAATCATAAAATGCACCTAATATCACCTCTGATTTTGCAATGAAAAAAGTTATTTACTTGCAGGCAACTTCAACTTTTTTCAGTTGCTCTGTGTCACGTCAAATGATATTGATACATTTTTCAAAAGCGTTTCTACAAATTTAGCTGATTTTATTGTTTATTTTCAAGAATGGCTTTTGCGTCAGCGTGTGAAAATATGTTGATACACAAAATAATCATCAGACCCATCGATTGAGCTACCAAAATTGGTAGAAATGTTTTAAAGAATTTTAATACTGATTTGACTAGCACATATTCATCAGAAAAGATTTGAACAGGTCGTTAAAAGTTTTAAAAAAAAAACTGTTTAAGCCTTAGAATCATCTAAGCATAAAGAATGCATAAAATGGGCAAAGCTATTGTAAATAAAAATTATTTAACTTTATTGCTAAGGTAGTCTTCGACGAACATTTCCAGGTGCATCGTAAAGCCATTCTTGGCGCGTGTGAGCGCTTATAAGAGGAACGGAAGAAAAAAGAGCAACAAGAGTGTGGGACAGCTATAATATCGTGGAAGAATGTAGGTAGCAGCTCGTGTATACCCGAGCATCTATTTTCTCCACACGACTTTTCTTTGGAGCAGCCATTTCCTCGGATGGGCGAAGCCCATTTTTTTATTCTTAAAAAAAATATATACTTTTCTTCCCCATCGGGCATTTCTTGGCGGGCCTCTTTTTCATAGATTCGTGCGAACCGGTCCAGCTATTTGCGGTAAACAGATCATTTTTAAAATCGCATCTTTCCTACGTTTTTGTCTGTACCATCGTCCAATCTGTAGTGCCAAATAACGCTTTAGTCGCTGAAAATTTACCGGATATAATAATACGACAGGGCACAGAATCCAAAAAGGAAGAGCGTGAAACGAGAAATTTGCCATTATTAGAATTCAAGAATCCACCGGGATCTATAATAGCACAGTGGGCTCGTGTAATGGCGACTACAGGGTGCGGAGCAAGGGACTGAAAGCAAGACTAATGGTGAGAGTATAGAGCACCGTGAGCACGACTAATGGTGAATGCGGAGACTAAGCACCAAGGAGCGAAGACAGCGCTTGGGCGTAAACAATAACAGCTCTGTAATGTGAATGCAGAAGTCCGCTGTCCACAGTGAGTTTCGCTTGTGCTTTGGTTTATACAGTGGGTAAAAAAAAAAAAAAAAGAAAAGTCAACGGAGTCAAGAGTCACCACTTTCCTCAGCTGGTTCTGACTATTCCTGTGATTTTACATGTAGTCTCAATAGTATATTCTATGTACCGTCTGGCCTAGACTCTAAAAGAGAAATTATACGTGCCTTCCCTCTCTGTGCAACAGCTGGTCTCGCTGCGGTATCTGGAGGGAGAGATCAAAGGACTCCGGAAATTCATTTCGTCATCGGAAACCCAATGAATTAAGTATACGAATGTCTCAAAGGCAAGATCTAAATGTTTAATGCGTGAATCCTAATAGTACGCCACCCACGAATTTTCATCGCTTGCTTCGAAACACTGAGCGGATAAAAGTTAAGATCCAAACGGCATTGAAAATTCGAAAAAGGTATCACCGATTACACATTGCTTCCTCTTTTTACTCTTAGTTACAAATTATAGGTGAATTCATTAAGAAAGACGAAACACAATGTGTACCAGTAAAAATAAATTTGTGGAATCGGTGGTCTGCGTTTTATAAAACTAATTATGTTGAATAAGTAAGAAAAAAAATTTCGCAAAAATAAAGCATCCTCCAATGAGTAACTAAAAGAGTAAACGCCATAAGACTATTCGGAGAGGTCGACGTCAACGAAATCGAGGACCCATAATACATACAGTCGTTAAGGGTACGCATTTCGTATACGATGTCCTGCCTGCAAACAAGTTGTATGGGTACATAAGTACGTACACTTATTCGCAGTGAAGCTTACGCTTAATCCGTGCATTTACACCGTGTCGTTCTCTATACACAGGCATATATACATATATATACCTATATCCCTCAGGCTGCGTACTGCCACTTGCGCTCCTCGGTTGTATTTGCGGCATCGCGATCTCGTGGCTCTCAGCGTACGCTGAGAGCTTCTGCTGCTGAGAGGCTGTCTCGCGGCGCGTCTCGTGCCACCGCAAACGACCAAGACTACCAAGAGTTGCAGCCGAGTCATGTAAAGAGGAAGCGAGAGAAGAGATAAGCCGAATAGAAAGTGAGCAGCGAGACGATGCGACTATTTTTGTGCTTACCAAAGAGAGAAATGAGATAATTTCCTTCATAATTTCGGGTCACCGGCGCGGCATTACCACTGAGACTCCTACACGGCACTAACGACGACGACGGCTCCTCTTCTACGCATGGCGCTTCTCTTTTCCGCTACTTCTTTCTCTCTGCTTTCGAGGAGCGTTCCTCAGACATTTCTCCCTTTTTTCGCTTCTTTAACATCTCTAATTTAGCCAAATGTGACAGAAATATATATATATATATATCATTGGTGTGTCACAAACTCAATGTAAATCTATCGACCACCCAACTTATTATTTTAGTTTGAAGCTAAAAAAATTCTTCAGCCTATCACAATACTAAATCGCGCGACAGTTGCTCACGTCGAAATTGAAACGTCAAGCAGCAGCACTTTTTCGACCACGTGCTCGTGTTTCCGGTAGTTTGGAATACAAACATTTTTATACAGGAAATAATAAATGTGTAAATTGCGAAAAAAAAAAAAAAAAAAATTCTAAATACAGTAGAAATGAAAGTAAAATAATTTTTACATTTATGAAAATCTTTGAAGCACTAAAATCGACAATTTCTATTCATTAATTTAATTTTCAAAAGTCTGTAAGATTTTTTTCACAAACAACAGTACGAAAGGTGAATAAAAATTGTAATTTTTACAAGATTTTTTTTTTTTTACACAAAACGGAGTTTAATTTGAATTTAAAATGTTTATTCTTTTTTTTTTTTTAAACAGGGCATTATGTGGATGCTTTGATTGTATACCTGGACAGTGTTTCTCGTCGAATCCGCTTTAATGTCATCGCTCGAGCTCCGAACTGATCTCGGTGCTCTGATGCAGGCCATGGCGATTGTTTCGAGCGATCTCTCGGTTGCGTGGAATCGCGTGGATCGACAAACAACTTCAATGCCACGATATACATACGTGGAATCGTTTAAGCCTTCGGTGGAATCGATTCATTTACGTAATTCGCGCAATAAATAAATAAATAAGTAAATAAATCTACAAATAAATAACAGTTTCACCTCACGAACTTTCGATCCCAGTTGATCAATCAAAACTTTTTCTATCAATGAAAAAAGTAAGGACGATCGGGTATCTATAATTTAGTGCGAAAATAAATGGACGCACAATCGTAGATCACAACGCGTTTAGATGAATATATCTAGACCGTGGATCGACACGAATTCAACACAACAACAACAACAACAGCAACGTTTCCCTTTTTTCACTTTTTGCATTTTTACATTGCTACGTATTAATACATTGTTTACATATTTATTTCTGGATCCTGGAGAGTCTCGTGATTTTTAAGTATATAAATTATAATCCTCGACAAACCACAGTTGCACTCATAACATCATTATGTTTTATCGTATCAACAGATTTCTCGATTTCAATTCGAACCGAGCGATATTACAACAACGATAGCATAATAAATCACTGGCAAATCGCACAAGAAGACACTCGAAGAGGAGACCCTGCACGAATTGAAACAGCTTCCCACTACTGAGATTGAGCAGAATAGCTGGTTGATAATACCAAACACAATGTCTAATAGAGACATGGAGCGATTGTCACACCAAGCCAAGATCACCGAAATTATCCGTTTATTCAATTGATATTATATTCGTTCAGACACTACATCACGTGGTGTTGTTGTCGTTTATCAGAAGCAACGCGAAGGGGGGGAGGGGGCGCTTTTTCGTCATCAGAATAAATATACATCGTTAAACTCGACGATCAGATATCTCACGACATTTAAATTGCATTGAATAAAGTCATGAATTCGTGAGAAATTTTGACTTTCGCATGGAAAACAACGGCGAACAAGCAACGAATAAGAAAAAATTCTTTTTTTTTAACAATAAATTGTCAAAGTACGAGTAACCGGGTATTTTACGAATATCGTATGGATGTGGATAACGGTGCTCGGGAAGATGCATCTCGCGTGTGATGCCCACAGAGTGCTTGTCGTGGCGCGCGGATACGCGTAAGCATTGAGGGGCTGCAACGCTCCAAGTGGGGATGGATCGTCGACGCGTGCCAAGATTCGTTTGCCCCGGTGATCCTCTGTTGTTTGACTGTATATATACAAGCCGAGATACACGTGCGTTGGGGAACGAATGTGGAAAAGCGTCACGACGCCTCGACGCACCGGACGTAACTGAATCCGTTGCGACCGCGATCGTCGTCTTGGTCGTCTTCGTCCCAACCGCTACTACTTCGACTCCTACGTATAGGCCATGGCTGTATGTATATATATATATGTCTATATGTCTACTATAAACTACTATACGCCACACGGTACAAATACACGCTATATATGCGTTTGCGACGCTCTGCACGAGCAGAAAACCCGCCGGCAAGTTTACGGGTCTACTGTAGTGTAGTGCATATATATCTATATATATATATATGTATATTGGATGGGTATGAAACCGCATGGTGACGCGGTTCGGGACTTTGCCTATACCCACAGGATAGATACACTGCAGATACTCCGACACTCTCTGCCAGGCGTGACTCCGCGACGTGTCAACTTTGTTGAGATTTCATGTGAGTGTCACACGCGACACAACTCGGGAAATCTCGAGATGTAACAACGCGCGCACCGGTTAAGCCCTTCGGGCCTTAGCTGTATATAGACGGGAACCGAGAGTGTTGAGATTTTTCAAAAGATATCTCTTCCTGTAGGAAATTTATGCGGGATTGTGTACGGAGGACTCGTGCTGCTTTTATATCTAGTCTCGAAAGTACTTCCTTTTTATTTTTATAACATTTTGTAAAAATACAAAAATTTTGAAGGCAAAATGGTTACTCTACAAAAATAATTAAATAAGAACTGAAGACGCCGAAGTATTGTATAAAATCCATGTCCACAGAAGAAATTGTCAATAAACTATTTTATTACTACTAATTAAATAATTGAAATGACGAAATTCAAGTAGTTTTAATTCAAGCTCAGCATAAATTTTAGGTCCTTTGTAATCTACTTCTGGTAGCTACTTTTATTTGCCGTACTTTATCCTTAAGGAATTACGAGTACGCTGACAGTGCAAAAGATAATGCGTGCAGAGAGCAGAGATGACAAAATTCGTCGGGGAGAAGATTTTCTGCCCCGTTTCTATCTTATTTCAAAAGCCTGACGATGAAAAGTCCAGAGTGAAAACCAGCAGAGTGTCTTATCGAACTTATTAAGTGATTGAAAACTAGCTCGTGTCCAAAACTTTCTTCGCCTCGATGCTCGAAAATTCTGTGACACCGTTTTCGCTTGGAAGAATCTTCGGGTATAGTGTAAAGAGATTCGAGCTTCGCCAACGAAGCATAGTTTGTCAAACTTTCGTTCGTGAATTGAACAAGCTTTAAAACTTTGTTCTCACAGTTTCTAAAGAGAGAGAGAGAGACGATAAACTGATACTGAAGACTACTTTTATAACAACAGAAAAAAAAAAAGTATAAAGACTCTATATTAGATATATCTACCGTTCGAACGAAACAAGCTCATTTTTCAGAATGAGACGCGATATATCTCAAAATTAAACTGGAAATAGTATCATCATCCAACAAAAACAAAATTTACAAATAACAATCGAAAAAAATATTACAGAAAGCAAAAAAAGTCAAGGACATTATTAATAAAATAAATACCGTAAACACATGATGAATTTCATTACAACCAGTAACAAAAAAAAAAAACAGGGAATCGAATCCTTCAAAAATACTACTAAGATTAACAGAAACTCGTAAATACAACAAAAGCTAAAGTAATGAGAGTTTCAGAAGATTACTGTAACAAGGCGATATGTATCTTTGACGAAGCTCTTCCGCCTCGAGAGTCTTTCCTGCTGAATTAACGTCATCAATAAATTCATTACCAAACAATAAAAGCGATCCTCATCGGCAGATAGCTGGTCAATATAAATTGGCCAATCATTGGTATTTCTTTGAGAGCTTTTGCTGAATGGAAACGTCCTTGGCCGATTCCTAGACGCTTCTCTGGTACGTGACGAGACGCCCGTTGAATTCCGTTTCCTCGTGACGTCGTTTAACACGAGTGGAACGTGGCGATGCGAGACAACATTGCATAGAATGAAATAGCTAGCCATTGAGGGTGTATACATCATCGCCAGCGGTAGCAAAAGCAGTAATAAAAAAGGAAAAAAAAAAAAAGTAAAAATAAAAATAGAGAATGAAAATAATAGAATGCCTACCGTCCGCCAAAGGCCACAGGGGACACATGAGCATTCTCGACAGGTGCCGGCGAACTATCGATTACTATTCCGTGTGCTCGAAGCGTACGTACACTACCCGTCATTAATTGTAATGCCGCCCAACGTGGCCCTCGCCAGCCCGTTTAACGTACACTCCTCGGACTGTATAACACTCTGCTCATAGCATACGTGCGCTATCCTGTGGATATCTAACTCTATCACACTCTCTGGCGGAGTACGCGAGGGATAATCGACTCGAAGCTTCGACATCGATCAGCCCTCTGGCATTATTTGCCGTGTGCTAAAATACTTGAGCATACATATATGTGCTTTGGACTGAATATTATTACCATAAGCGTTGCTAGGCCACGTGTGACCGTGACGTATTGTTTCATTCTTCTTTTTTTTCCTCACCTTTCACAAAGCATTTTCTATGGAAGAAATGTATCGATCAATTTTATATTCCATACAGAGGAATTTTTGTGAAAGGTGAAAAATGATGAAGAAGCAATTGACAGAATTTCGATATATTTTTTAACCACTTTTCGGATGTTTCAGACAAATGAATATCTTAACATTTCTTTCTGTATGAGGGTTTAAAATAATTAAAAAAAAAAAAGGAAAAAGGATAATCCATTTTGATGCAATGACAAATTTAAATAAAAATAATTGCTATCAATAATCAATCACATGTATTTTAAATGTCAAGTAGATTCATTTTTTTGTTCTACGTCTATTGCACAATTGTAATAATGACGTATGTTACGCAAGCAAAGAGGTAATCCTATTATGTCAAGAATGTTGGGTCAAGAGCATTGTTAATTGGATAATATAGTCTGTTCATATATTTTAGTTACGTGACATTTAATATTCGTTGGAATGAACAACGAGAGTGCGATTATTTTAGTGCACAGTTCGTGGTTACGCAATTACACAAATCCTGACTGATACATCGGAATTGGTGAATTTAGAGAGGGACGATGTAATTTGTGACTGAGGCTTATCCCGTCGTCGTAGCTTTAATATACTACACACTCCGTTGCAACTCGTGAAGTATACGATCGCGACTAAATTTCGCGTCGCTGACTCATTACAACACACGGTACGTACGGTTTAACTGCGATGTGTATGTGTCACTTAAATTTAGCATCTTAAATAGGATAACGAGCGTCAGTTTGTCCACGTGCAGCTTCCTGCAATGTGCACACCTCTGTAAGAAATTATACCGGTTCAGCTATAGCTGTACGTGTCATTACTATGTTCGGAATAGAGGACAGTTCCGGGTCCTATTTGCTGCAACTATGCTATATATCTTTTAGCTGTAACACTGTGTTGTTTAATTTTGTCACCGCAATACACGATATTAAGCTTGGTCATATCAAATTATATTTTTTTCACTTATTCCGACGCTCTTTTTTAACACTTAATTTTATTTTTTAAAAATGCATCGCATGCCAATTTATTATTTATGAACTCGCTCGAATAATCAACATCTCAAAAGACACGAGATCGATAACAAGACTCTATAATAATAATAAGAATGATAATAATCCTGAAAACAATTTTTTTAAGTAATAGAAATACATAAATACGTCACATAAAAGAATGTATTTTATTAAAAACAATTGATTTGTATGAAGTCAATTAACGCAGATAATTTAATTTTTCTAAATGCTGATTGCTTAATCAAAAATTGATATATCATTTCACGAACGCTGAAAATAATCCAAATGTTCGAATCTTGTATAAAGCCGTATAATGCAACATTTAAAAAATGCCTGCATCCCAGTCTCTTTTTCGGTCCTTTCACACTGCCAGGAAGTAGAGGACATCGCCCTCTCTTCCTTCCGGGTTATTCCTGTCACCGTGACAAAAAGAGCGTTAAAGAGGAAGAAAGATAGGGAGAAGCGGCGGGCTCTGTGCTTTTGGGCTTGAACCAAAAATAGAGAAGGAGCAAAAAACGGTCCTACGTGTCATAGGATCTTAGGTGAGGATTGGGCGAGCACGGGTTATAGAGGACTTGTAAGTAAGCTCTTACAAGGCGAGGAATGGGATAGAGAAAGTGGAAGCGAAAGAAAGTTCAAGAGAAATATAGCAGGGTAGACACATGGTGCCACAGGGCAAGGGTGACGACAGACACGAGAGATGACAGAAGTTGACACTGACCGAAAACACCGACTGTCGCGCACAGGCTGTATCGGTACTTGTGTTTACTTTAAGTATATTAATGAGAAACATGTGTACAATGAAACATACGGAAGTTTTCTTGTGAGGAATTTAAAAATTGTAATAGTAATAAATGTAGTATTTACGCTAAGATGTTTGCTTTTGGTTTGCTACGAAACTTCTACTCACGATTTTTAATCCTTTTCAATACATTCTTAATTTCGAAGACTTTAAATAAAAAGAAACTACAAAAAAATTTGCTAGTTTGATGAATAATGCATGATACAGAGTAGAAAATTCAAAAGTCACCTATAAGATCTTGCCTTAAAGTTTTGATCTTTCCTCAACGTAACTCCGACATTAATCTGCCTGTAAAAAGTCGAACTGGAATTTGTTTTTTTTTTATCATCCAGAATAGTATCCCTCTTCCGGTCCCTTATCTATTTAAACTTTTGGTTGATACCTATACAGATACCGAGTGAGTGAAAAAAAGTTTGATACTTGATGAAGGCCACTCGATGCTGGGTCTTCCTAGTCCCCTGTCCTTCCCTTTTTTTTTTTCCTCTTTTTATTTTCCCTCCGTCACTTTTCCTCCCCCGTTCTATCTCGATATCACGGCACGACGAACCTAATTTCGGTCCCTGGCGGACGCCGCGAGCGCACTACCAGTCGAGTAGCCCCTTCGTAATCGCACGACAAAGGCACATGCAACCGCCCTCCTCCTCCTCTTCTCCCTTTTCCATCCTCTCCCATCTCACTCACCCGGCCTCTATATCTCTTTCTGTATCGCCCTCAGCCTCTCACGTAAATACATACAAGCATTGTCGAGCGGTCCCTGTATGTATTATTTTCTACGTCTCTCGCACTCGCGTCCTCCCCGTCCTCCTCCCTTCGCTGCTTTTACCCTGGTCGCAGTCCCTAATTCGAGAACCCCTTTGGCCATCCGAAGTCTCGTGGCGAACATACATACATACATATATATATATATATATAGCGCACCATAGTGTGGCAATGGGATATCCACAAAGTTGTCGCTCCAACGAAAACGCGGAGAGTTTAGTGAGGATGAGAGTGAAAGGTAGAGAGGAGACGAAATTTCATTGCGGCGAGAGAAGCGAACGCGTGGAACCGAGTGAAATTCACCGATTAACTGGCTCTCTTCTCGCTTTTCCCGCGCTCGCTAGCATATACATGTACCGTGTATTACAGGGTACCCGAGACTCTCCGCAGAAGCTAAACACAGTTATATTAAAGCTACGTACTCTGTATACGCGATTACGAAACTCTCGCACTGTTAGAGACTCAACGGGTGAAACGACGGCTCAAGTATGGAGTGAATGTACGGGAAAACGGTAACAGAACATATGAAGAGAGATACACGAAAGGGGTGCTAATGCCTCCATGAGGGTGCTATCTTCATTATTATGCTCGGTAAGTGAATGGAGAGAAGCAACGTTGGATAACGTTCTGATATTAATGGATATGAACCACAAGGTTTGTTAAGGCATTTCGATACATGAGGCATTCTCTGTTAATTTAACCATCTCATGATGTAAGACAATCAGATATTTCTCATAAATAGCTAGAGATCACACACACACTACTTGAGAGTACTATTGAAAGTGCTGTTTCTGAAAAAAATGTGCATAAAAATATTATTCAAAATACTTTACATCCCGAAAAGAGTGAATTAAAAAATCTGAAAAAAAAAAAATCGCAAAAAGTATATTTAAAGTAGTACTACTATACGGCCAATGATAGAACAGATCCGAGAGGGTAAACAAAAAAGTAGCCTAAGAGCCATAATTCGGTTCTCTGTAATTTCGTCCAAATTACAAAGAACCAAATTAAAAAAATATATAATACCGTACGGTAAACGAAAGAAGAAAAAAAACTTTACGAGATCGACGAAAACCCTCGAAAAGGTCGAAGTCTCGTCTCCAAGCCAGACTACGCGGACAGTTTCTTCGTAATTACTTTCAAAGTCCTCAAGCGTGTCGAAAAGTGAACAAGACTGCCTTACCCCTCACTTTTTCCACTGATCGTGGTGGTGGCTTTACCGACTTCATATCCCCTCGTTCTTAGACTCCACGAATCCGGCTTCGAGTTTCGTCAAAGCAACAACGCGGAGTTCTCGATGAAAACCTCCCAGCCGATTCCCGAAACACAGAATTTCATTGAAAACACGCTGTTGGGAACCCCTGTAACCGAGTTATCGTCCCCCAAGAACCAGTCGCCACCAAGGATGCACCCTCATCTTCCCTCAGGATGATTCGTACGTGTTCTGAAAGAACCAACTAGTCATACGGCAGGGGAGTGCCCTGCATCCCTGCTCTCCCGAATTCTACCTCACTTATTCGCTTATACTACAACTTTCTACAACTTTCTGCACTATAGTGCCGTATTGCTTTATCTTCCCTGCTGTGCGTACCACGACTGGGAATCGAGAAAATGCTCGTGAACGCATTGGCTTTCATTCGTTACCATGGCTACTCACTGTGTATAACACATCAATAAGAAATGGTGAAAAGTTCTCGGTTACTTTTACTCAACCAAACACCATGAATATATCTTACGAAAAACATCGCGGTTTAGATTTAGCGCAGCGATCTCAATCGTCGACAGCGCAGACAGAAAAATCGTTTAGCCGTGGCAACTATCATTGACAACTACCAATTGTTGGGCTATTTTTATAGACGAATTAACTTTGTTCCATCTATTCGACAGTTACAAAAACTAATTTTTTATTGCAAAGAAATAATTAGAAACGGCAATTATGAGTATGTTAAAAATTACATGATAAATGAACGTTGAAAAAAAAATTGCGTTCCATTGTGTGAAAATAAATTCATGACGAGGCTTGAAATTAGTGGACATTGCCGTGAAGTTTTTATTGGTGAATCGAAAGCGTGGAGAATTCGATCGTTGCGCAAACATACTCAAGTAACCTGCGCTATGTATTTGAAGTGGCAACTCGCTCGTCCTACAAACTCAATAATTATTTCGTCTCGGAATCGAATCCTCTCCTTCGAACGTGACCACATTTTCTGACGAAGTAGCTGATATATCAATCGCATCAAGGTGGTGTTATTCGCGAAGAGGAGCTTTCTCGACCAAACACACACAGGCATTCTTTGGTATCAGGTTTGCAGATATATACTCTCTTATCTCTTGAGTCCGATCGCTCGGACGGTCGTTCCAGCTGAACGAGAGATAAATATAAACTCATCCATCGAGTATATTATATACACTGAGTTGTATTTCACCATTAAAGATTGCCCATTTCTGTGGCGGATCTTTTTATTCGTTTGATGGTGTGCTCGTAAGATATCAATCTAGCGGGATATCTTGAGAATGGCTGTTCCGATCTTATGACTGCGATCTTAGTCTCATAAGCGGGTATTAATTTAGAATTAAAATATTTCTTTCAATCGTTTTCACGAATTGGCCAGCAGTGTATACACTGTTAAAAATACGGCGTGTTAAAAGTGATTAGTGCGAACTTTTGATCAGTGTTGGGCTACCTTAAAACTATTACAATTATTTAGTCGTCCTAATTAAATATGAATCTAGCTGAATAATAAAATACACCCTTATCAGTCCGTCATTTCCCTGTTTTATCGCCACAAGCTTTTTTCCCTTCTGCGCTTCATTATTCAATAAACCCGAAACTCATCTCATGTATTGAAAAAAAAAAACTTACCCACTAATTTCATACATACTATTTTCACAACCTAGTCGCGCCCGGCATGACCCAATTTTTTCTTCTAAACTCGTTGAAAATCCACGACAAATGTGTACACTGAAGGAAGCTCAGAACGGGAGAATGTGCAAACAGACTCGGTTTGCACAAGTCCAACGTTATATAGGTAACGGCGCGGCTGTTCCTCGTGTAAACCAGAAGAATCGGCGCCCGGCGCACGTGGGTTACATGTTTTATGAATGAGTTACACCTACGCGTCATTACGGCGAGTGTGTGCGTGCGCCGAAGAAGCCAAATATACTGCTATGCTGTTCACATTCAGTGCGCCATGGTTGGTAAAATATAGTGATACTGGTGAAATGGAGGAGGCACACGCTCGATGGTCTAGAGTGCAAAAGGCCCAACCCTGTCCATTGTACATTATACTTTCATCCTCGTTCATTCTTCGCCAGAGCAGTATTTTTCCTCGTATAAGCTTTGTCGTATGCGTCGTCGCAGCAACGTCTTCCTCGTAGTGTCTTCGTGTCCTTCTCTCTCTCTCTCTCTATACTCGTCCTGTTTTGCAACTATATGCTGTAGATTTGCGTGCTGCGTTATTTTTCCTTCTTCGCATATAGTCGTATGTCACGTGTGGGCATCGTGGAAGGTTCTCCAACCGTCTTGTCTGCCCTCGAAGACTCTTTCTCAACAATCAGACACAATATTTTATCGATGCAACACGTCAAGAAACAGTGAATATGCGTCTATCGAAACGGTGGATGCATTGCAAGACACATAACGACAAGAGCTATATGGAAAATCAAACTGTGTTAACTGTTACCTTATAGCGCCTTTCACTTATTCCAAGTATGTATTTCATTTTTTTTTCTTTTTTTTCTCTAGTACACGTACCTCTGTTTAACTCCTCCCTTCTTATACGGGCGTGGATATTTATTCGCGACATATGCACCTTGGCTGCATGCTCACGCGTGAGCGTATACAACAAGACAATGAACCGCGACAATTGAATGAAAAATAATCGGCGCGAGACTGTGTATATCGTACTGCGTCAGATAGAGTCGCCGTTTAAGGTTATGTGAAACATTTACGTCCTATTACAAGCAGCTATTCATATTTTATGAATAACGACTATCAGTACATTAACGCTTGTTTATATATGGTTCTGAGCAATCTTTTACTTGTCCAAATGAAAATAAATAAGCGTTGTCTCTGTTTATTAACGTCACTTAAAGTTTTCATAGATACCATTTTTGGAATTCAATTCTACTTACAGGACGTCTACTTATAGGCACCACTTTGATTAATAGTGCCATTTATTTTAGTAGTACCTAAAATACCTTATAATCCACAAAGTTGTCGGTCACTTCGTTTACAAACATTTCTTAATATTCATTTTATGAAATAAAAAGTGTATCCCTAGTAAATATATTTATTTCATGTCCAAGCTTTATTACGAATTAAATGCGTTCAAGAAAAAGTGAAAGTTGATATTATTTATTAGTTCTTTAGCTCGTATTGAAAACATGTCATCTGAACAAACAAAAAAAAAAAAGCAAAAAAGAGCAGCACGTGTACGAGAGACTGCTGTGCTCGCAACTTGTGCTTTGTAGTACTTTATAGTACTTCTAACAATCGATAAATCTCGTTGGTCGAGCATGCGAGACTCTCGCATGCTCGTGTTTTCAGTCTGTAGTCTATACAAAGATGTATAGTTTATACGTAGCTAGTATATATATATTATGTCCTGAATGCAGAGCTACGACGTGTGTACGAGTAGCACGCGCCCGCAACTGATTCGAAATTCCGAGGCCTACGAAATTGCTATAATTCTTTCGGCTCACGTATATCCGAGTCTCCCGTCGTTCGCGTTCTGAAGTAAACTAGAGCCAGAGAGGCATCAGCGAAGCGCTCGTACGCCCGGCTAACTTACTTCGGGAGCTCTAACGAGCTCTGACATTCGTTGCGAGGGTGGCGCAGACCTTTCCTTTTTCCCTCTCCACAATGTCCTTTTAACCCCCCTCCCTTCTTCGTGTCCCTCGTCAGAATCCACCCCCCACGTCCTACGTTTTCGTAAAAACGTGTGTGTCTAGTTCGAGACCCGTTCCCTCGTGTTCTCCCCGGGGCCAGACTCACGAGGGCCCTTTACTTATACGTAAACAAGAGGCGAGTGAAGAGGTAGAAAGGGCAAAAGAATGGTGGAAGATATCCTGGAGTACAATACTGGTACACTTCGACTGCCAGTTTTTGGAGATTCGACAATGCTTAAACCTGTGGCATCCCACAAATGGTCTCGGCATCGTTGACGAGTGTCCAGCAGACAAAAAAAAACCCTTCAGCACCCATGACATCCCTTTAAACCAGAGAATATGCGGAATCAAAAATAAATCTACTTTACAGTAGATGTAAATTTGAGTATTACATATAATCACAATAATATTTATGTTTTCGAAATAAACTAAACAGTTTAATTGAGATTTGGACTCGTGTGGACATCTAGAAATATATATTTGCTTATAAAATAAATGTTTTTTGAAAAGAGACTCTGTTTTGTAATTTTGGTATCGCATGCGTTTTTCGGCAGTACATGTTTTGGCAATATGTTTTAGGTAACATTGTTACTATTTCGTAGTTCTTACCACCGTTATAAATAACTGTTTAGAAAACAAATCCCCAAAAAAAATAGAGATTTAAAAGCAACATTTTCCGCGTCTTCGTGAATCCACTTTTTTTCTTGTACACGTGAATACTTCATCGGTAATGCTTGCGACACTTTCTATGCTGTATAATGTGATTCATATATTCTTGCATTCAATTAAAGATGTGAGACAAATAGGGAAACTTAAAAAAGCGGTACAAAACGGATAAAATAATGAACGGAGAGATAAACGGATCAAAAGAGAAAATTCTCAAAGACTCCAATCGAGATGCTTTCTTTATTCTTCTCATTCCACACCGTTCGATAGCTTTCCTCACTCCTATATCAGCGGCGTTTCATCAATTTCCCGCGAGATGACCTTTGCCAAATTTAAGGCGGGTTCCCAAAGAGTAAAGGGCCTCCTGCAGCACAGTACAGCAATTAAACGTTAAAAGGAACAAGTACCCTTGTGCAAAAACGTGAGGGTGAGTGAGATTCACCGTTTCTCGTCCCCACATCCTTCCCCTTCGATAATCTCTATCGCACAGAGCAAGAGCCGCTGGAATTCGTGGTCGAGATTCGAGAGACCCTTCGTGGCGTTGTCGTCCCGCCCGGCAATTCGATCGTCGCGTCACCGCTTCGAAAATCGAATTCCCCGACGCTTTTTCGATCACGTGTCCAATAATAATAGTAATAAAAAGAAAATGACGACTTGCGCGCAGAGAAATAGAAAGACAAAAATAACAATCGAAGTGAATATCGCCTTGTTCAAGCGCATCTCTGATCGTTACTATACACTTTTACCGTGAAAACAAAAAGAAAATAGAAAAAAAAAGGTTTGATGCGATTTTCGCTCGATCGCCGAATAGCGATGTGAGGCAACAACAAAAAATAAAATGAAAAGGAAAAATAAAATAGGACGTACCGAGTGAAAATTCGCGGCATTCCCGTTGTGCCCTTTTATCAGTGGTATGCATATATGTATAGAGCTACCGAGAGGTTCATCCTCTTGGCCAGCGTGACAGGGAAACCGGATATCCCCGCGAAGCGTTTAATTTATTTTCCGATCCGGTAGACGCATTCGTCGTCTACCCATACGAACACCATGCATATCGTATATACTGTACACTAAATGTACATTACACGAGATATATATATATATATATGGACATACGGATAGGACAGAGGATATCCTTGTATATTTTCCGGTTATTTTCCCCGAGGTCGTTATCCTCAACGAGCGAACGAGTCTCTGCTTTCCGTTATACTGCTGCATTTGTCCACGGGTGTAGATATACACCATGAGTGTACGGTAACAGTGCTTGGAGAGATTACCCATATTCATATGTTAGGTGGTATTAGTACTCCGGCTCTGCGATATGCGTCGAAGAGCTTCGGCGTCCCTCGTGGGAAGGTCAATATTTTTTGTTTTTCTTTTTCTCGTGTCGCACGTCATAGCCCAAAGAAAATGAATAACAAAAGGGTTCGCATCCCTACGCAAACGTATTATTATTATTGTTATAATTGTATTTCCGTCATCCGAAGTATATGCGACATAATCTCTGGGGACCTCCCTAAAAATATACACAACGTTCAGAGTTTCAAGACAAGTTACATACGTGAACTTAATTTGAATTCAACGAAATTTTTCGTTTCACATCAGTTTCTTTGTTAAAAATTCGTTGACTCTGCTTGCGTTTAATTAACTTTAATTAAGCTGATTCAATCAATTGGATAAAGATTCGCAAATGCAGAATTTAATATAATAATTAGGCTTAAAAATTGAAGCCTAAACCCAGAGACTTTAAAATAGTGATATTTGGCACAGGATTTTTCAGCATTTTTCAATTCATACTAACGATATGTTAGGTTTGAAAAAAAATTTGTAAGCTTTTTAGATTTGGAACAACGTTATAAAAAATTGTCGACCAAATCCGAAAGGTCGAGGGTCCGGCCCAGGACGAAATGGCATTTTTTTTACTTACACCTAGTAAGCGAACCTCGGACCAAGTAGCAACTCCTCCAAATTCAATATTTCACTTCTAATCAAATGAATTAAAAGACTTTTTTGAATATTCTACGGTGCCCTCTTTCCTCAATTAATTATCAATATCGAACAGATGGAGCAACTTTTTTCTCATCGATTCACGTTTCTCCCATCTTTCTCTACACACCTCTTATGTGTTAGGCTATCAACACGTGAGGGGTGAGAGAATTCGTGTGCTCTGTCTACAAAGTGCGGACGAACCATGACTCATGCGTCTATATAGAAAGAAAGAAAGAAAAGCGAGAGAGACAGAAATTGCTGCAACTGTATACTCTCGGCTATTCAACAACGATTCCATTAGGAGATATATTTTCCCGGTAAGATATAGAAACGCATGTGCGCTAAAGCGAACGATATAGAGCGGAGATATTCGCTTTGCCTTGGGGTAGGTTCCACCCCCATACATAGCTGTATGTAAGAGAACCATATACATCGACGTAGGAGCGAGAGCGTGTATTGCAGATATACACGTCAGAGCCCTTCATCCATACGACCACTGTTGTACCGCTTACACCTTCCCAATCTATACGGTTAAATCAGTTACTTCTTCAATTGGCAATTTGCAGCCCTGCGAAAATTGTTACGAGCTACACGTTCGGTGGAATGACTTGCTTCTGGGTGCAGGCAGGCCTCGGGTCGACCCTCTACACGTCTTATTTTTCCGAGCTCCTTGCTCGCCATTCGCAAGGCATCTAGCTCTGCACCCTCGTTTCGCTTCTTCCTGCTGACTTTCTCATCCCCTATGCGTTTCCTATATGGCTCTTGCTAGGAAGCTCATTCTTACGTTACACGCTTCCTTCAACATCGACGAGTCAAACAGCCAATATAACACGATCCCATACTGTCATAAGCCAATTTTGAAGGACGAAATTTATCCTGCGTTATCCACGGTCTGTTGAACTTGATACCATCCGGGATCATTAGCTTCGCGTTTTCCGGCCGATCGATGCGTATAGAAATATTTCCTGCACGAAAAAATATTGCTTTGTTATGCTGGCAAAATAAGTTTAACTACAATGACTTTGTTCCTTCAGCAAAATTATTACTGATGGAAAAGACTGCGACGCATGAGCGATTTATTTCGTTAGAGGATAAAATTCATAGCTTACTGCGAGAAACAATATTGTTACGGTAACAAAAGTCTGTTTTGTTGTGATATAAAATCACTACAGTCGGATATTTTTTTAAGACGGGTTAGTGAACCCTGTGCTAGGTGTGTAAATTAGATACCGCAGCAAAACATTTTCTGTCACAGCAAAACATTGCTCTGAGTGCAAAGAGATTACAATTCGTAATCTCTTTCTCTTATCCTCCTCAAAATTGATAAGACAAAGGAAATAAAAATTGCACATCACAGATTGGGTTGTAAATTTTCATAAATCCACTTCTCGACAGAAACACACCTGTTAAATGGGCATGAGCGTTTTGGCTATACGCCAATCATAGCTTGTATTCCATGTTGCAGTGCTCTCATACGAATTGAAAATGAGTTTAATATTCCGATGGTGTAAATCTCGATTTTATATATATCTGTCCGACTCGTCTGGCTCGCGTAAATAAAAATAAAAGTGCGTACTGGGGGGGGGGGGGGGGGTGAGTGAGCTTCACGAGCGTTGAATAAACAAAATTCAATTTCCTCGTTTGAAAGCAACAACCTATGGCGCTTCGAGAGATCGCACTGCATAGCAAAAAGAAGACCGGATGTTCGGTTTCACGTGGAGATTCAGTATCTCTTTCGGTCTTCTCTATATGTGCAAAGATTATTGACACATCAACTGGATCCAAGAGATAAAAGGCAAGCAATAAGGGAATACAAAGAAAAAGCTGGCAATTATCGCCCCTAAATTTTAGCAATTGATACTGCAAGTACACATTGAATAAGAAAAAAGTATCGGTGTTGGGTAGAAAAAAAAAATTCCTGTGGGATTAGAAAAAGAAATGAAGCGAGAGAACGAGAAGATGAGAAGAGGCAGAAATGAAGCAGGAAATAAGGGAGACCGAAACGACGTAGAGGAGGGATTGAAGATCGACGTGGCCATCGAAGATCCTTGGCAAAGACGCTATATTAACGCGGTGGCCACCCAGTACTGCTTTCACTCTCGCTTTCTCCACGTCGGTACGTACACTTGGTCCCTTTAGTGTAAACATCGTGGGCCACGAGAGAGAGAGAGAGTGCTGAGTGAATTCTGAGGGCGCCCGCCGTTCTTGATCAAAGTATCTTCACACCCTCGGGCAGCATATTTGATAGAGTCGCGGTCCGGACCCTCGCTCGGCTCGCTCCTCCGTTAACTTCGCCTCGAGGATTCTCGAGAACACACGAGAGAAAAGCAAGAAGCTTCCACTGCCACTGAATTCGACGTTGCGGAAACATGAATGCTCTCGTTACGGTATATCGCATCACTCGATTTTCAACAGTATGAACAAAATAAACAAATATATATATATATATCGTAAATTGTGTATACTTTGACGATCGGTAATGTATACTATTCCATAGCAAATTAATTCTCCTGCGATATTTCACTTCAATGATTTGATGTGGAAAAGCATCTTTAGCAAGACCTAGAATTAAATGGTTACGTGTATTGTGAAGAAGCTTGTTGCGGTTCTTTTGGAAATGATATAAAATAGTACAGAAAAAAATCCTGTAAAAATATCACGGATCTTCTGGAAATTATAGGGTAATAAATAATTTCGTTAAATCGGCGTGCTAGTTTTCGGAAGTATGAAAAACTTCCACAATTTTGTTTTTGTAAATGGCGAACAATGTCAACAGTCCCATTTTAATGTTCTATAAGTTCATCGAAACAAAATGTTTTCACAGAATATATAATTGCACGAAATTTAATCATAATCTTTTTTATAACTTTTCTTTTTGCAAAAACTTGTGTGGGAGTCACCGCGTCCTTTATTAGGAAGCAGCAAGAGACGGACAATTCATATCCGAAGCACAGCTTTAAAGCACAAAGGTCTGACAATGTGAATGAAAAAAAATTGCGTGTATGAACCCGTCTATATGTATAGATCCATGGATGCAGAGACTATATATTAGATACACGGTCAACCGACTAAATTGCTTCCGGTTTTTCGATTACCTTCGTTGCGGCCCAAAGCCCAAAGCGTTACCTATCTTCCGAAGAAACATGTAGTGCTGCAGCTGACAGTTGATTGAACATCCAAAAAATCTATCAGCGGTGTACAACAATGATTTCGTCATTTTACGACTCGATCAACATGCATTCATAAAATATAAAATAAAATCCTTTAAAAAAATAAATGTTCTCCTTCAAGATTTTTTAATTTAGCACATTTTCGTAACATTTTTGCCTACCTCAAACACAATTTCCTCCGCCTGGATGAAATGACTATTGAAAAAAAAGAACCAACAATTCTGTTGCTCTAACTGTCTCATTTGATAATCTGTAATTGTCGAATTTAGTTAAGCCAACCAATCTCATTACTCAACGTATGTACTATTCTCGAATCTGTATAGCGTCTCTTATAGTACCTGCTGTGTCGATTTTCCTCGCTGTTGCCACTGATAATAGTGTTCAGCGTTGAGCGCCCAACCCGGAGCAAAGCTAAAGCCCTCCAACGGTATCTGCGAAGTTCCAATAGCAATTCCAGTTGTTCCACTCGAGCCGACTGTCGCCGTAACTGTATTCGCACCTCTTGGCATCCATTCGGAGTTTCGACAGCCAGGATCCGGCAATTCCGTATAAACACCTCGACGTGTACCGAACCAACCGCCGGATATGCACTTCTCATCGAGTTCGGCAATGGTGTCGCGTCTCGACTGTGTCAATTCCTTCTCCAAAGTATACAACGACTCGAATTCAAGAAATGACATTCCCGGATCGTCAGTCAGGTCATTTGACGACGAACTGCCAAATCCAAAACCCATCTCGCATTGAAAAATATTATCCTCAAACGCTGAAACACTTGGACGTAAATCGAGATATCTCCTGGGTGATCGTTTCGGCGATGGGCTCTGCTGACGATTTCTGCAGTGTGCAAGTTGTTTCGGAAAATCGTCCGTTTGCACGTGTCTCCTTGGCGAGGATTTCGACGATTTTGCGGGCGAGCTACACTCCGAATTTTGCCCAGAATATAATCGCGAGGGTGACGTCGAAGCGGATTGGCTGCGATTGTGAATCGGTGAAGATGCTTGCTCGTTTAATCCTGGAGTGCAAGATTGTTGCTTCTTCGGCGACGATCTCGGTGAAGTCAGTCTGCAAAGTCTTGACTTGGGCCTCGCGCCTGTGCTCCTGATACTCGACAGAACACTTGGAGGTTTGATTCCCGACGACGACGACGACGACGTACCTGACATCGTGGGTACATTTTTCAAATTATCCTTTGCAATTTTTCTTGCTCGTTGGATTTTAATTAAATGACAAAAAATCGTCGATTCACCGATTTTTCGACTCATTCGAAAATCTCGCGCACTCCCGGTTCGATATAAATGTTATTTTCTATAGAACTAATCAATAGATAGAAAAATGTCATGCATTGAATGTTTATTTATAATAATTCGATGGTTATTTATATATCAACAAATTAGTTCATGATATTGTCTTTGATCACAATAGGAAATTAATCGCAATTACGACTATTATTTTCCATCAATGAATACTATAATTATTCACTTCACAAATTATTGTTATTATTTTAAACAATACATTTATTTAGATAATTAATTTAAATCGATATATTCATTTTTCTTAATTTTAATGCTTTACGATGAGATGGATTTAAATTAAATTCACTTCGCGTATTGTTGTTATTATTATTATTATTTTATTAAAGATTTTAATGATAGCATAGAAAATTAGAGTTTAATTGTGTGAACCGTGGAGAGATCCGCAATTTCCGACTGGTTGTATAGCGACTAAGAGTGAATGAGAAGGGTAGGCCCGTGGACTCTCGACCGATCGCGGGAGGAGCCCAGGGTGAAAACGCACAACCCTCTTCCAAGGGTCCTCGACGTGACTGAATGCGTTCAAAGCGGCCGATGCGCGCCGCCCCGGGACTACCGAGTTGCTGCGATCACTGTGAGCTGACGCGCGCGCGCATTCCTATCGTGTTTCCTTCCACCGCAAACAATAAACGCACGACTCAACTTTCCACACAATATCGTAACAATAACTGCTTTTTTATTTATGCAATGTGTGTGTATCTTTGAATACACAATGCGCCGTCACCTACGCTGAGAAACAACCCACAATACACTATTCTACGCAACACATGTCTAATTTGTTTTCACTTTTTTAGGGTATAAAGTCATCAGTGTCTTGACAAACTATTCATTTATCATCGGTTTTACCACAAGAAGCCAATGTTTCAAAATTTGCTGCAATTATCTTGGAGGATGCTGAAGTAGATATTGTTACCGAAACGAAATTCAAATATTGTAAAAACGCTTAACTGAAAAATTGTTAATCTATCAAAATAATGAAATAATTTTCAAATAAATATATTAAAAAATGATTGCATTATTTTTGCAAATTAACAATATTTTAGTCGGAGGTTTTTCGAAAATTTCGATTTGCTTCTTTATTCTTACTTTTTTTTTCTAACAAAAAATAACACTACGATTTTACAAAATTATTTTTTACTGTGCATCGAATTTTCCCGCTGACTACGGAATGATATAGGAAACCCCCGCATTTTTTTAAGTGAACTAAAAAAAAAAAATTGATATGAATCAGGAAATAAGCCAAAAATAAGGTTTCTCGTCAGGCACGCAGCGCCCGAGGCGTCGAAGAAAGAAATAAGGGTGTCTCAAGCCGGAGGAGTTCTGTTTTATACAGTACAGTGTCGTAGGCTGTCTTATACTATTATTATACTGTCGTACAGAAAAGAAAAAAAAACGCCTGTGCGTATAAGAACGTGGAATTTTGGCGCCGAGTGGCATAACATCGACACCCCCTTCGGCATACTTCGATCACGGAAAGCTCCCTCAACTTGTGCTCTTCCGCTGGGCATCCGCACTACCGCCCGTACTTTCGTCACCCTCTCCTCACTCTCTCTCTCTCTCTCTCTCTCTCTCTCTCTCTCTGTGTACACGGGGTGAATATTATAAACGCATTTGTGCGCGGGCGGTGAGCATATTCAGTGCTATGCTACACTTTACTCGTATATATAGTATTTCAACGCTATAGTACTGCTAGTTGTGTGGAGTACATTATCCTTGTGTCGGTTATAATACAGAATTCAGTGGCACTGTCGTTGCTAATACCAATATGTATAGTACAGTTTTGTGTTCCTCCACCCTTTGGCCTTTGTTGTTCTCGGCTTGTTAGGTCCAAAAATTCCAATGCATTATACTGGGTGGCCACTAAACCTGAAAACCTGGAAAACTTGAAAAATTCTAGAATTTCCTGCGCTCTGCAATGTTAGGATTTTTTTTTGTCCTAAATTTTTTTCCCTTTTTTTAAATCCAGGACAACTTCAAAACGCTTCATATAATGTTTTTTTTTTATTTAATTTCAATTTGAAAAAAAAAGTTACGTTCAATAAACCTGTATAGACCTAATTTCATGACTGAAAAAAAGACTATTTCATTCACATTAACCGGTCGCATAAGTGACTGAAAGAGAAATTAAAAACGTTAGAGAAAACTCGCGTACATTATTTCGTGTTGGATGCTTTTACTCTCGTTTGAAACGCAACCATAGCCAAAAAGGCATCACGCACAGAGAATAAGTCATGCAAAAGCCCAGAGTCGCGTTCATACACTCCTATATTGTATAGTAGATGTATAGGAACGGTAGACCAGCAGTGGCAATGGCAGTGCCATCACCTCGGGCAAAATCTGCATATTTATGGCGAATGCTCAGCGCCCCGGAAGATTTCAGATGCATGCTAAACAAGCTGCCGTTCTGGCTTTCGGCTTCAATGTCAGGGCCACAATTATTCGGGCGACAGGCGCGCTCACTTCCTCTCTCACACCCTTCTTCGTTCCCCTTTTTGCTCGCGCAGTTTAGTCTATAGTGACACCAGCCACCAGTGGACAGAGGTATATTAGTATCCTATACATTTCCACATCGTTAGTGTACTCTCAATACGCATACGTACGTGTAAGTATCGATAACAATACGGTCGCCGGCTGCATAAGGAAACGAAAAATAGTTATTCACATCTGGCCATTTTGCACAATTTATTACTGAGGTTGAAAATTAGTGATTCGAGATATAACTAATTAAATAGCATGACATTTATCAAGTTCAGAGCTTCACAGATTTCAAGATAAATTATCATTATTGCGTTAATCATATTTTTGTATTTTTCAAAAATCTCTTCTACGATATTGTTGTTACATTCAGAGTTGAACATGTTTTTTTTTTTTTTAATGATCAAAACACTGTTACGAGCAAACTCAACAGCTTGGAATTTTTAAACGATTTCTTCAAATTCATGAAAATAAATTTTCAGTATAACTGGCAATTACTATAGAAATAGCCAACGACTGTACCATTTGCAGCATTGAAGAGCAGTCTATTGAGAGTAACTGAGCAGCCAACAACTCTTCTCTTTCGATTTCCGTTGGTCCCAAGGGTAGTTATTTCGCTGCATCGACACTGCTATACACTCCCAGGACTTCAGACACTGCTACTGGACTAGTACCAGAGTATTGCTAGCTTAGCACCCTTCTGACCCCTTCGCCAGAAGCAACGCTTCCGCAGGGGTGTTCTGCCGACGGAAAAGCGCACCGACCCGCCATAAAGCAAGAACAACGAATCCATCATCGCGGAGACACGCACACGTCACTCAAGTCAACACGGCGAACCTCTATTCAACCTGCTTTCCTTTTCTATCGTAATACTGTTTACGGTTTCTCTCTTCTGTGCTCTCGCGCCGATATATATATATATATACATTTATATGCATTTAGACACGTATATTACACACCATAGCTTAATATGGATCAACGGGGGTTTTAATTTGATTCCTGTCGCTAGATAAGCCCGACTGGTTTGAGCCTGTTGGGATTTGCCAGAGGATCACATGCGCACGTTCTTATAGTTTGTGTGAATATCGATCTTTTGACGGTCACGCGTGAACCATGATCCCTCGAATATCGTCAATACTTATTTATTCCATAAACGCAATCTCAGTGTGGAAGAGTATTTTTAAATTGGTTAAATCCTTAACAACCCTATTGTAATGTTTCGTCAAAGATTTATATATTTCTTTCGGGGCCTGCGAAGGGGCGGTAGGGGAGGTGATGTAAATATCTCAATAAAAATAATCAGGTAGCCAAGTAGGTTTCAAGAAGGCTAAAAGAAATGTGCAAGTTTAGTGAAACATAATTGGCAAGTTTAAAAACGCAAAAAAAAAAAGTCACTATAATCTTCTGGTAACAATTGCCAACTGAAGACTCAGGCTTTGCATGCAGACTCGGCAATTGAAATACCATCGGGACACCTTGTATACATTACGTAACATCCAGACCACTGGCGTATTATCCTTTCTCTCCCCTTCACGAATGTCTTATTAGGTTAATTAGATCCAATCGCGATTGTTAAGTACATAGTGGTTGGTTTTACTATTAAGGTATCACATGAGACAATGCAAGTGAGTGGAGAAAAAGAGTGAGAAATAAAGGTGGATGGTAATTTTCTTTTAAATTATGGCTTTGCAGAGACTGAAAGTTCTATGACCTGTCTCGGCAAACTGTCGGACTGAATGGTGAGTCACGTGGCTTCTATAGTACTGCAATTCGCGTGGGCACGAATGAGTGGGGAATCCCGAGGTGGATTGCATCTGCAGTATTCGACGATTCGGCTATTTCAAAGAAACTCTTGAAGCACTCGACGAGTGAATCAGACGGGAATAGCAACCCTCTCAGAAATTATGGAAACAAAAAAAATGTGCAGACAATAACGTCTCAATCATCTTTTTCTTTTTTCTTTTTTTTTAGGTTTTTACAAACATCGCACTATTTTGCAATAATTTGAATGTAAATGTATTCTGGTCTATTCGTTGATCAACAATTCGTTCAGAATTAGGTTAAATACATAAATCTGTCTTGATGAAAAATTATCAGCAACTCACAGTTGCTATACAGACAACTTAGCAGCCGGGCTATTCACAGGATGTACGTTAACGACGAAAACGTGCAGACGTCGTTGATGGATGAAGTGATCTGTGAAAGATACAAGGCTTAAACTTGGAGGGGTTGCGAAGTTCGCCCGCATCGCAATTAGCAAATCTGGTGACTGCTTCGATGGCCAAGCGAGCCTCTCACCATTTTCCCCGTTTTCTACTGTCTCGCGTATCTACTGTATTTTCCATTTCTGTCCTGTTATCCTGTGGAGAACCCACCCTCATCAAAGCTCTTCCTCTTACTCCTTGTATCATCCTCCGTCGTCGAAACCGACGGACCGATCTCGCGGTTTCCTCTTCCTCCTCAACCGTTTCTACGAATTCAATATAATAATGCGCGCCCACCCTCTGTCTGTTTCTCGACTCCCGCGTCATACCCTGACGTCCTAGTGGTGCCTTACCCTTTGCATCAGTGATGCTCAGCCATAGGTATGAAAATGAAAAATGAGAGGGATAAAAATATGTCGCCGTCGACATTGTGACTTGACGTGTCATCGCCATTCGCGAATCGATCGAGGTAGCACGTCGGTTGAAAGGACCGATTCAGCTAAAGATTTAAAAATTTCAATGTTCTACAAGTTTATTTTCGAACAACAAAATGGTCTTACGATGTTACGCAACATTAGAGGTGTGTTCGTATCAAGATCTATTAATTGGTGAAGGCAGCGGTATGACAAAGTCCACCGGGACAAAAGAGGGACAGGCCGAAGGGTGGAGAACCAGCAAAAACCCCGTTCTGTCAGGACATCGGTGTACACATAGTCTGAAAACCTGGTGGATGTCGAGCCCTCGAGGGTGGCTTACGGAAAGCGTTATTGCCATGTCACTGGCTTCGGGATTATTGCGAATCATTTTTTCCACATGAAAGTGAAGCCTTCATCCTTCTATTCCTTTTCCTTCGGTTACTAGCTGATGTGCAAAGGGACTGACGCTCGTATATCTTCTTCGATCGTCGTAGCGATGTACATATAACGCTTTTCCGGGCTCCTCCTGAGACCCTGATAAGGCTCAAGGCCTGACGAGTATGCCATGTCGTAACCCCATGGAAAGCTGTAGCCCAGGGCTACAATAACAGAGCTTCTGGGACGATGTAGTAAAACGTACTAGGTACATATACCTAAGTCAACGTATAGAAGACGGTAAGTTTGTATGGATGCGGTATCATCTCAACAAGATCTTTTTCGCATCGACATCCACGTTAGTACTGCGGTGAAGTGCTTCCTTCTCTTTTTTTTTCCTTTCAAGATTCTACAGTTATACTCCGTGAAATCGTTTCTGCTTGAAGTCTTTCTTTTTTGATCCGTTGCAAAGACGCTTCGCATCTTCCGTGTGCTTGCACAAACGCTGGCGCTTATTTCCCCCTCAGGAATCGAGTTTTTTTTTTTTTTACAGATAGGGGAACTGTTGGATGAGATGGCGTGCGAGAAGGGACTTCCAAATTCGCCTGACAATGAGTGAACTGCGATAAAACTTGTTACCACGGAAGGGTACGAGACGCTTCTGCTGCGTGAAAGTTAAGGATAAAGGGTCGTAGCTTAAGAAAAAGCGATACACCTGTTGGGGAGTCCCGGGAACAGAGGAGAAAAAAACAGGGATTGGTTCGTTCCTTTTTGTGGTTCTTCGGATAAATGGCACAATTATTGGCCTTTTAATGCACGACCAGTAGTTGGCATTCTTTCATCTCTGTTTGTAGCCTTTATGGCAGGATTTTGCCATTCAGTAGCAAATAGACAATACCCCAATACTGAACCGCTTACCCTGCTCCCCGTTTTTTCCAGGGATGGGAAAACCGCACAATCAAAGACCTTTCATGATTCCAAGACTTCCAGTTCGTAGCTAATACCCGTTTTTTTTTTTTCGTTACCAATATGACAAATCGTGACTGTTTCGGCCCTGGGCGACGTGAAACAAAAACGAATGAACAAACTTTCAGAGCGGAACTCAAAGCAACAAAATGTGAATAGACTGAGAACAGACAGTACAATACAGTGCATGACAGGAGAGACCCCTATGTTCACGGAATCCCTAAAACATACGTACCGAGGTGGTTTTATATCAAGAGGGAGCTCATCCAACACAATGTATTACGATGTGTCTTCCTGCCACAGGGATGGTCAACGTTTAATCTACCGCAAGGTTTCATTAAATGACTATTCTACGTACACGTTGTATAGGCATATCTCACAAACCTTTCACTTTCATCTATAACACAAATACAAAATCCAATCCTAGCCTTTCGGCAACAATTTATGCAAGAAACCAATTTTTTTTTAAGTTGCAGAAGGTGTACTTGATCTAAAAAAAAAATTGTCTATCCTCATAATGCAGCGTCAAACTGTATTTTTTCTAGCTGAAATGCCAGTATTGCTTTGTGTAACTCTGCCACTTGTACATCACTTTGTACAGATATTGCATTGATATACAACTTCCGAAAAGCTGTGGTAACTTATTAGCAGGGTATTCGACAAGTTTTTGTTAATTCAATAAATAATTTCGATTCGGAAAAATCTAAATTGATTTGGTCTTTCACTCTCGCAGTACTATTTATAGTTTCGAATAGCAAGTTTTCGCCAATTATGGTGAAAACAAATACCAATTTATCCCAATGATTTGACTATTATCAGACTCCTTCCTAGAGTCATCAGCGACTATAAGGTAGACCAAAGCAAAACAGTTGAAAAGCTGATAACCCTCATGTAAGTGTCGCCATCGAGCGGCAAATGCTTGGAATACAAAAGCACACAGACTCGGTTGTCTCTGAAAGAGTGGCGCGAGAGAGCTCTTTCCCCTATGGAGGGAAAGAAAGAAAGCTTCGGTGTTACGTCGTAGTAGATACAGTCGGCAGTGTGGTGTCGCATGGTCGGGAATAGTAACGGAGATCGGGCGCCTGGTTCGAAAGCACTGCAAGGAAAAGTTCTCATTCCGTTGGGGTAGCTCTGCCGGACTGTCTATCGCGCTCACATTTATTCTCTTTCTTGCCGTGAATGGAGGACCCTCGCACACCAGTCCCGTGGGTTGTAGTGCGTGCGCGCGTGTTTACACACCGTAGAAATGCGTCCTTATGGAGCAACAGCAGCGCAAGCGTGCAGGGGGAGACACGAGCAGCGACGTAATTCCTTCGCACCACGTGGGTGCACACCCATGGGGCATATAGCAGTCCCGGGACCCCAGAATGTGACTCACAAGATTTATGATCCTAGGATCGCCGCTAGACGTGCCAATCTCTTGCGCCATGGCGCACGAGCCGGTGCGGAATATCCCGAAGCTACGGGTAAAGCTTGACACATACACATCCATAGACGTTCTTCAGCTACTGCAGCATTATTGGAATATAGACTCGCATCGAACGCCGCGAATTTTTTCAATGATAATCTTTTATTCCTATATGCTGTATTCTTTTTTTCATACCTATGCTGCTCACTAAGTTGAGAATAACTGCAAAATTGTAGAGTTTGTCGGTACTTAAGAATGATTAACCAAAAATTAATTTTTAAAACCGTAATCTAATCATGTTTTTGACTCACAAACATTTTCGGACGCAATTTTCCTGAAATTATCAAGTAGAGACTTTTGTTATTGTTTATAAAAAAAATGTATTCAATAAAAAATCGCTGCATTGTTACGATTAGAAAAAAAAACAAGTCCTCATCTGTAGTTTGTATGCTATATGTATATGAATAAATTATAAACCGCTGTATACTTGCGCTTGTCTTCTCTCGCACGGACAATTGTGAAGTTTTTCAAGCTGTTGCTGTATCAAATAGAATGCAGCATACTGTTGGCTATCCGGCGACAGTGGTGAATCCGGACTGTCCGGTGACCCCAAACCAGAACTTTTGCTATCGCTTGTCTTGATTGTCCCATCGTCGCAGCTTTCCTCTTGTCTAAGTTCAGGGTTAACACGGCAAGCTGTCGAGTCCTTCTGTAGCGGTGACAGTGGCGAGAGGGGTGAACCTATTCCGGAACTTTCGGAACTCGAGTTCACCAGACCACGACCTTTCGACGATGCCGATCTTGTCAATTTCAATTTAGGTATTGCACTTATTTGTTGTGGCTCTCGTGAAACTTTTGCCGATATCTTGCCAATCGAAGGAGGCGAATTTCTCCATGCTGACGAATTCTTCGTTGACTTTGCTGATTTCCAGACTGAGGGATCCTTGCAAAGCTTCAGACCGAATGCCTTTCTCACTGCAAGTTTCGAGGATCGCTTTTCCGGTTGTAATTCCACAGTATTTTCCGACCCTTTATTGCAACCAATCCTTACTTTTCTCTTTCCATCTTGGACGTCGATGGAAGCGCCCGATTCTTTGAATTCAACCATTTTCTCGACCTCTTTTTTACGGCTAGGGTCTTCTTTACGAGGAGATTCTCTGACTATATCACCTCCGTTATCCCTAACTGTCCCACAAACTTTCTTAGATTCCTTCTTTTCAAGCGGGCTTCCGTTAGTTTTACGGTTCTGCGCTTTCTGCACCGATTGTTCGTCATTGGTAGAGCTATCGAGGATGAGTAGATCGTCCGTGGTATCCAATAGACGGAGATCGAAGCCACCAATGAAATTTCTCACCTCGTAGTACTCAACGTTTTCAAAGCAATTTCCAGTAGCCGTGAACGTGGCACTCAGTGACGCCGGACGTCGTTTCACCGTACCAGTCGCCGTACTCGGTGAATCCCAATCCACGTGAAAGGTTCGTCGCTTGGAAGCCATTCTTGGATATCACAATTTCAGCTATTTTTGATACATTTTTAGAAGCGAAAAACAATATGTTTAAATAGGTTAAGATTCTATTTGACATCCGTGTCGTAACGGAAGTTTTGTTGCCACATTGCCATCTTCACAGGTTTCCTAATTTGAGCATTGTCAACAAAGAGTGACGGTCGAAAATTTATTATACAACAAAACTAATTTGACTATTCAACTATAACTTAAAACATGTACACTAAAATTTATTTATCTAAAAAACAAAACGCACGTAAGATATCCTCTGAATAAAACATCACTATTACACATTGAAAACATATTCCTTTCATCGTCACCAAAACTCTGTAAACAGAAGCACCGAAAAACCCGCGTTCACCGCATTATTCCAAGAAACACACTCCAAGGACAAATCACTTTAAAAGAATTTAAACTTAATTTCTCTCGCACTGATGCTAAAGAAAACAGAAGAAAACGCGGAAAATCCTGGAAAAGCACTACGTCGTTGCTGCTGGCTTGTTCGTAAATGACGAAAGAAAATCACATTGAAGACTGTTGCCCCGTGAAAGTATCGAAGGAAACTGGAAGAAGCGACAATCGAGGGAAGGGCGAGCGGACGATAAGCGTATTTTCAGGTTCTTGCACTCAGACAATAGGTGCACTTGCCAAGAGTGCCCCCGGCAAACTGAAACCGCCCCTAGGCACATCACCCACCCTTCGACAACGACAACTACAAGTAGAAATATTGCGTGAGGGTGTGCGTTAGCCTCTGCATCATCGACGCCACGAAGAAAAATAAAATGTGAGCGTGTGTGCATCGGATTCTCCAGAATGGATGACGCTGAGATATTATAAGTGTGAGTGCGCGTGTGCGTGAGCCCCGTTTGCCCCTGTAGAGAATGGAGATGAGACCCCAGGCACTAGGCGCCACGACTAGGTCTCCCGTTCACGACCACCACACACCCCCTATCATAGCCATGGGGCTAAAACCTAATTACATTCGGCTACGGGGTTGGTGTAACATGTACCCTGTACCCCGCATCACTGCCCACTGCTGTTTTCCTATTCACTTCCTCGCTTGCAACATATTGCAACGACCAACACTCGTTCATTCCGCATATAATCTCGTGACGAAACGATAGACGATACCCGAGGTCTTGCCAATGTGGTCATATGAATTCCACCAAGGTTTGCGCGGGCGCACGCGCCCTTTTTCCCCCTTGGCTGACGGTGTGGCGTTATTCCTGCCTCTATTGTTTACCCAGTAAACATAGACTTCGACGTGGCGAAATCTTTGATTTGTTTTTCCTGTGCGAAAATTGGGAATCAAGGCTGCGTATTTGATTCATCAAGAGACAAAACAAAGTCTAAGCTGGACGTTAGGGATTCATGATTTCTCTTCGTTATCCGGAATATACGGGAACTAACGGTTCTCCCGTACTGTTTCATTAGATTTGACAAACACGATTGACCAGCACAATTGGCGAGAATTTCGAAGACTGCTTTTTCGTGGATAACATTATTGTGTGTATTGACTAAGACATTCTTTTTTGGAATAACGTTTAGCAAACTAACAAAGTAATCAACACAAAGAATAATCTTCGATTTGGGTTTTCTCCTTAGAAAATTGAGAGCCTAGATCTACATTCAAATACTGAAGGAAAATCAATTCTGATTTAATTTTTCAAATCTGGTCAACTTGGTAAAAGCAGTCTTTGATTTCTATTTTTTTTACACACAGAATTATGGAATCTCCAGTTTCTCGCATGACATTGAATGGCAGAATATTTGAAGCTTTTAAAGATAATCCGCTGATTTTTCTCTACCTTTTCATGTCATATCGTTCCTTACTCCAACTCCTTTTATTTTTCTACGCAACCGGACAGAAATCTCTGAGATTCCTCGAGGTATATCGACCTTTCGATCACCATCATCCGCAATGTTAGTGTCGGGATCAGGGAAAAAGCACGGGAAAACGCGATCGAGATAGGAAGGTCGGTTGCGATTGTCGGTAATAATAGAAACGTCTCGGGAGCGTGATATCTCGTGGCATTCATCTCTCCGGCACAGACATTGTGTGTTATAGAACGTTTGTGACGTGTATATGTAAACGTTTGGGAGTACTCTCTCTCTGTTGGACTGTTGGTGTGGGTATTAAAGAGCACAGTGGAGAAGGCAGGCTCGCTCATGAATACCATTTGGATAAAATCTCATCGGTTAGACGCCCTGGGATGGAGGGCGTCCACTCCTCACCAACCGCCATAGGGCATTTACAACCCCAGCAGCAACAGCATCAGCAACGAGACTCCACTCTCGCTTTAGCCTTGGTGAAAAGCGAAAGTGGAAGGGTGCCTCTTTCGAGCCAGTTAAACCAGCATTTTGAGTGTGTAGTACATACACACACATACACAATCACTTGAATCATACATGTCCAAACCATACTGCGTATAACCGAATGTCCCAGCACTACGATCAATTTTTACTGTACATACACATGCAACACTTTTCCAGTTCGACTCTTCGTGTTTGCTAGGGGTACATCGTTCTCGGTGCACGTGTGTTTTTGTTTGGTAATATTTTGACACCAATTTCGCGGGGGATCTGCTTAACCCATCTACCCTTTCACGTTATCAAATTGTAAACGCAAATAGAGAACTCAATCACTACTGCAAGAGATGATCGCTTGACGCCATTGTCAATTATTAACAATTTGGCCGCGGTAAAAAAATTTCATTTGACGGAACATCAAAGGATCTAGTGTTTTTCTTTTTTTGTCATTTTTGTTTCGTTTTAATTTGTTATTTTTAAATTTTACATTTGTTCGTTTAATTCTCAAACGCATGAGTCACCCGCGTCTATGCAAAAAGTATACACTAGACGATGATTTTTTATAGTCGCACTCTGGGGAGGAATGACATTCCCCTTTCGTCAGTCTTCACGCACGGTGCCAGACAATTTTGTAAAGGGTACGTACGACATTTATATAGTACAGATGACAATGTCAAATCGAGCCACTACAATAAGTGTAATAAATAATAATTGTTTAACATAACATTTGGAGCTACTTCTGTGTGGGTTTTAAAGGCTCATGTTTCTAAAAATCATTATTATATATTGTGTATGCATTAAAGTAATAAAGGAAATCACAAAAGAAAACATTTTAAATTGAATTCAATGTAACGTCGAACTTGGCGGAATTTTTATTCTGTACTTTCTCCTGTTTTTTTTTGTTTCGTTAAAAAAAAAATGAATAATAAGTCTCTTGTGAAGTCCCTTGTAACGGTGTTTTGATAATTAAAATAATCGCCACATCCGAGCACAAAAGTGTACGAAATTGATTTAAAAAACAAATGATAATATTGAAAAAAATTGAACTTCCGAATATAATAGTTCGATCTAAGAATTTGTTTACATAATCAGAAAACCTTACGAACAATCAATCGCAAAGAATTTTTTTTAATCGATGAACATAATAAAGTAATATTTTCTTTTTTTTTTTACTATAAAATGCTCTTTGAAGTACGACAAATTATTTGCCAATTACGGTAACTCAACAATGCCTATTACGCGACTACTTTTATTTTCCCCGGAAATTCATCACGATAAATTTGTGAAATCACAAAGGTATGGGAGAACGAGCTGATTGGAGGTTCACGATGAAATGAATGATGCAACTGATGAACGCGACGAAAGGGTGGACTTGTTGATGAGCATCTGCGTAATTTATAGCGATCCTCTGCGGTCTGGCGCTTAATAACGCGTTGGAAAATAAACCGGGCGTGAAAATTGCAATCCACTTTTCGCTTTCGACCGTAATACGTGTACCGCATATTTACATACATATATATATACACGCATACAATATATTTGTACATATATATACAAATATATTGTACGAGCCGTGCTAATGAATAGAGCGAGGCTTCCCCGTATACCAGGAGATTACAACTTATAATCCGTATATCCCGTTATGGGTTACTCGCTCGACGTACCGTACGAAGATTAAGTCTAGCGGGACCCGCGTGGGTCCAGCCAGGCCACAACGTGGCAGACTCTGCACCCTTCACGAGCAACAAACCAACCCTCCGCGCTCTGCCGCAAATACAACATATATGAAATTGTACCAAGGACCCAATCTCCTCGGCTACAGCCCCTGAACTACTACGACTCCCTATACCGATCTCGCGAGCGAGCTTAAGTCTACTTCTATCGTAACCGTCTGTACGCCTCATTTAGCTCGTACGTCTCCCCGCGCAACATATGCAATTCCACAAGATCCCGTTAATAATATCTGAAGCGATATATTGGCAGGGTCGTACCGCGAAATCGATCCGAAAAATTTATTCCGTTAACGGAACCGAGGGTGCTTCGGTGTGAGCAGTATAAATGTAGTTTATAGCGAACTTTACTGATTCATTTGTCACCGGAAATTGAATTGTTGTTATGGCAATATACAATGATAATAAAAAAAAAAAATTGAACCTTAAAGCGGCATTGGTACAAGAAATGCGCAGCTCTTTTTGTATGTGCTATTGTTTTGCGTCGAGCTACAAAAATCTCGATCAACAATTCAATCTAAAAATAAAGCCATTGTTTAAACCGGTCTATTATTTTTCATATGTATTAAATGATTAATGTAATTCATGCCAATATATATTTTAAACCATAATCAAATTTTTGAGAATCATTATATCGACCGTCGGCGTTACATGTGAATGTCTAAAATATTTCTACGACTAAAATTGATTGTCGAGAGACGATCAAAAATACGTGTTTTCGAATTTATAAAAAAAAAATAAAACAAGTCGATAAAATGATCGAGATACTGTGTTTATAAAAATTAAGTTTATAAAAATTAAAAATGACTGAATCTTGTATTTAATACACTGACAAAGTGAATTGTCGTCGATAAATCGAAATATGAATTTTACGATCATAACTAGTGTTTATGCTGTTTTTGACGACAACACGCCACTCATGTTCGTCCTAAACGATACTCATTCACGATAGTCGTTTACGGTATAATGGTCGATCAGTTTATTACCGATAGGGTATTAAATTCTGGCCTTGCTCGCTGAACAACCCTTAACATCGAGTGCAAATGATGCTTTACCGACCGAGAGTTGGGTATCCCTCGCACTCGAAAGGGAGATGAAAGTTTCAATGGATAAACCATCCGAGTTTCTCGCCCTCAAGGGATAGCGGGGCTCTGGCTGTGTTGGATGTTGGCAACTTTCCCGCAGAGTTTGCTCGATGTTGCGTGAGATGGAGCTTTGTAACCAGAGCCGGGGCTACATTGGGGCGCGCGTGTACGAGAGTGTGCACTCTTCAGGTATAGCTTGAGAGGGTGCGTTGGCGGGCTCCAGGGTAGTTTCGTGCGCTCGGCGTGGCGCCTCAGGCCTCACTATGGATTTGCCATTAATTCGAAACCCCGGAGAAGTATTGTCAGCCCGGTAGGCGCGCACCCTCGAATAACGTGCGTACCTGCGAGTGGCTCTCGAATATAGAAACGCGCATTGACCCAAGTCTCTATTACCGAAATTCATAGATTTTTTAACCAACGCAAATCAACGAAAACCGTTTTTTTTTAAATATCTTCCTAAAATTAATAAAGCGTAAAACGAAAATTAAATTAAATTTGCTTCAAATGACTAAAAACGAAATTGGTAAAAAAAAAACCGTTTATAAGATAGTTTTGTTAATTTTAAAAAACAAAAATGTTTGGCAATTTCTAGTCTGGCGGACTAAAAAAAAAAAAGGACAAAAATAAATTGATAAAAATTTGTGTTTTCACTTCGGAATTTTATGTTATCTTGACGAAAAAAAAAATAGTTTTCCCTTTACAATATATGTTTTGCTATTTAAAAATTAAATTGAATTTTTTTTTTTTTCATTAAAAGATTATATAGATTATAACGCCTATAAAAATCATCATTTGTAATAACGAAAGAATGATTACTCGTAAGTTATTCATAATTATTACAAAAGCGTCAAGATTTTTATTCCTGCCGAATAATAAATTACAATTATTGTATTGTAAAAATATTCGTTATTCTTTTCCATTCAGATACTGCCTATTCCCATTTAGCGATTGAGAAAAAAAACCGTCCACCAAATACATTATAATGAAGCACATAAATTCGTGACAAAGATACGACGAAAATTTCACAGAATTCAGTACTCTTTCGACAGAGAGCCAAAGAAAAAGAAAAAATCTCCATAAGTAAAATGAGGAATGGTGTGATAAAAAGAAGTAGGGCGTTCCGCGCGAGTTCCATTTTAATACAATATTTTTTGTCGAGACTTCTGGCACATCAAATATATATTCGAGTCTCGTAAGATCGCGCGGTCTCATTAGAGGGTGAAGGCCGAGGATGAGAAGGGTAAAAAGAGAAGTAGAAGAAAAAAAATGTAAAACCAGGGGAGAAGTTATAAGGAAGCAAGGAAAACGCGTGCCCACAGTGAAAAGTGTCTTCAGTGGAAAACGAGAAATTGCAGCGTTGTTTTGTGCTATGGCGAAGGGTTTTTGAGCGCACGTATCTTTCTAATGCCTCGCGGCTCGGGTGGATTTTCCCACGTGGCCGTTAGATCATGCGCGCTCGTGCAGCCGCACCATACACTGTCGAGAGCGAATAAGTTTTGTCGAACCGCGTGGAAAGCTGTGGCGCGTTTATTGCACCGGGGCATTACCTTGACTCTGGCAGGATGAGAGAGGGTGGCACTGAGCCGTGGGGATGTGGAGAGGTAACGGGGATAGAGAACGAAACGAACTATGGTGGGAGTGGGAAAGAGGAGGGTTCCGAGGGGGTTGGGTCGCTTGCTGGAAAAGCGAAAGTTGACTTTAAACTTTGAAGGGGATGCGACTCAACGCGCAGTCTCACTTTCTCCACAGCTTTCCCTTTCGAGCCTCTCGCAGGCTGTTCTATCCTCTCACTCTCTCGTTTTTCCGTTCCTCTTCGCTCGTTTTCTCATCGACGTCGCGCGGTGGCCCCTCGTCATAGAGAGTAAAAGAGCATCTTCCCTCTTTTCTTTTCTTTTTTTTTTACACTCCTCACGCCTCCCCACTTCACTTTCTTTGCCATCGCTGATGGAGTAAATTGTATTAGCAACTTTACGACTTGGGCAGACTCTTCGGCTAACTAATGTAACTCTTTTCTGGCGACGGTGTCGTTTAATCTATGTATCTTTAACACCTGCCGCTGGTAATTGCGAAATCCTGACGATTTGTTTACTGTCTACACTCATAGAAATGGCAGAGGTGCCTATTAATTGGTAGCCCATGATGATGTTGATATTCATATTATCGAATTCATAGTCAATACAAGAACATAAAGCTAGTAAAAGTAAAAATTAAAAAGTTGTTTCGAATTAAAAAAATGTATAAAATCAACTGGCTCTCATTTCACGAAAATAAAATTGGGTTTTATCCAAAACTGGATTGTCTCAATTCAATATCTGTAGGTATTACCAAAATTTCTTCTGAGTGTCCCAATAAACCAAAGCGTCCGAAATTGGGAAAAAAATCCCAATAAACATCAAAGCGTCCGAAGCTGGATCGTTTACCTTCTCCTGACAAGAAAATCTCGCAAAGAAATCATGAAAACAAAGTTCTTACTCTATGTGAATCAAGAACAACAACAAAAGTAAGTACCCACTAGGGGATATGATCACTCCGCTATTTTGAAGAGAATTTTATCGTGGTCTCAACCTGTCGACGTGCTCTGACATAGAGTCGAAGGAGAAAGAAACGAAAGATAAAGAGCAAAAGCAGTGGCAACCGATAAAGCATTGAAAAATCGTTGTAACACACGGCGGCTAAGAGTGAAGGCACAGAGAGAGAGAGAGAGAGAGTGAGACCGTTCTACATGCCACGGAATAGCCTCGATTTCCATTTTCTTCGCGTCTCCGTTCACCGTTCAGCCCTTACGTCACATAACATCACGCACGTTGATACCCAACTCTCCCTTAGCTCCTTCGCCCGGTCTCTGAATTCATCGTCGGTACCACCGCAAGGGTCCTGTCGCGGGTTCGCATGCAGACCATTTTTTGCTCTACACAGGTCACGTGTACCATCCAGCCTAACCCGAGCCACATCAGTTCGATAATATATTTGCGATCGGAACAACAAAGTGCTGGAAACAAACGAAGAAGAAAAAGTATATATTGAAATAAGAGTAAAAGCATTGAGAGAATTTACGATATAGAAACAATTGTCGACAGTGCACACGCGAAGTTCGTCGATATACCGTGCAAACAATCTCTTAACCTAAACAGTAACCGCGACATTTACTAAGGCAATAATATTAATATCTCGCGGTGAAACAGCACAACTTGGAATTCTTGCACAAAAAGTTTGCAATATTTAAGCGTTTAGTGGAGTCGAGACATTCACGATAATGTGAAGAACTAACAAAACACTATTTTAAGTCGATTGTACAGGAAGAGTGAATGTGAGATTTACAAAACCTAGTCTTAAAGTTCAACGCCACAACTGTTTCAACTTGTTTCGTACCAGTCGACGTCTACCAATCGAAAACTCGATTAACCCTCGAAAAAAGGCATTGATACAGAAATCAAGTTTATTTTTTGAAATAAAAAAGCGTGGAAACTCGGATTACCTTGTTGCTATAGTTACATTAATTACGGATTATATGCCGCTATAGGTTGAATTCGAGGTATAAACACATATAATGCGGTAAGCTCATTCTTTCCTTCGTAATACTTCCGACGTGCCAGGCATAAGATTTTCTTATTACGCGGAGTAAATTTAATAAGTCAAACGAGGGTTTAAGAGGAAAGCGGTAAAGCAGTCGTAAATTTACAATAACGACTACGACTGACCCTATAGGGCCTGTTTAACTTTGAAAGTTGAAAAAAACCTGAATCCTATGGATATCACGTTCGTGAAGTCTTGTGCATCAGATTTAATAATTATTCTATTTCGAAAAACAAGTGCGGTCAACGAAAAAAAAAAAAAATATTTATATATAAGGGGCTGCAGATATATTTCTCTGAAGGGACATTTATACTTTAAATTCGCTTATGTGTAACACTATGAAAAGTGTCTCTAATAACACCGACTGATTAAAAGTCCAGATCAATCGCCTTTTAATAAGCTGATGAGTTTAAAAAAAATGTGACCTCACTTTTGATATGCAAGGTTTGCTAACGTAATGAGGTTTGTTAATCAAGTCTCCTTCTAGTCGATAGCATTTTTCTTATTCATACTTTCGCAATATCAGCATCGTGCAAAGGGGCCCTCTTCTAATTAAAAGTAACGACAAAACGCGTAGCAGCATGGTGTACACCGTTGTAAAAGCGAATCCTCTTTCGTTTGGACGCAGCGCGGAGAGGATGACGCAGAGCGCCAACGAACGACTGGGTATAAGGTACACCAAGCGAGAGTCCCGCCGCTCGAGTGATGCAAACGAGCGAACTCGTAGTGCAGCTCAATTTCACAGAACGGTGTCGATTCTGGTGATGTACTACTGCGATGAAATTTCACAGTCCCCCGGTTCGTCCAACGACCTAGGTTCCCTTCCCTTTTTGAACGCTGTGTGCCAACGTCGCTGATTTAACACACCGATCTATCATGCGCACGAGTGAATTCCGATTAAAAAAAAAAAGACCAAAATCGTTCGATATATCTTCATACTGAACGTCGGTACGAAAAAAAAAAAAAAAACAGCTACAAGAATATGCGCAGTCCAAAATTGAGTGCCGCATATTCGTTACGAACGAGAACCCTTTTCCCATTCCGTGACACGTAGAAAAAAGTGGCCAATTTGTTTTCTTTTTTTTTCTTTTCCTTTTTTTTTTTTTTGCGACATCTATTCCTGCCCTTCGTAGGCACAATCGGTGAAATCAAAAGTTCTGATTATTTCAAAAATTTCAAAATATCTCTTCCACAATCGTGTAAAATCTCGAAATATCTCAAGATCGTTTTAATAGCTAATTAAACATTCTCAAATGTGATAAAAATATATGAAACTGGTAGCCTCTACTCCCAAATTTAATGCTCCTAGTTTTAATGGCCTTGTTGTACCTCGCAATATATACTTGTCACCAGTACCACGGAAAAATCGTACACAAACCACTTTTCCATCGTGATTCTAATGGAATTTCGTTCTCGGTTCGGTATCTCGATTGAAGTACACATACATCAGCTAACCAAGATAGAAGCGCACGTCCCATTTGTTGACGTGAAACCATAATACGTAGCAAAGAAATACGTAAGCTGAATAAAGTGTGAAAGTAGGTATAGATGAAAAAGATGCGCCAGCGCAGCCCCTTGATCTCCTACAATGTGACAAAGAAGAGGATAAAAAGAAAGGAAATATGTAAGTGAAAGACGAGGAAAGCTAGAGAAGGTTAAGTAGAAAGGTGAAGTTTATCGTCCAACCCTCAGTGAACAGCCTGTGCACGCACGAACCGTTGCTTGCCTTTCCCTCTTCTTTCATTTCTCTATGGAAGATAGGTATATCCTCGTCTCGGTATCTCTCTCGGTCGTTCCTTCCCTCAGGGCTTTTGCTAGAGGCAAAATTACCATTCAGAGGGTCGCGAGCCCCGAAGAACCTCCAGGAGAATCTCGAACGTTACTCCACCGCTTCGTATATCTTATACGTATATGTGCTATATGGGTATAAGGTCCGCCAATAGAAGCTAGGATGAAGCATACATCGACTCAAGCACCAAACTGCTCGAAGAGCTCAAGATAACTAACGCGTCTAGTGTGCCAATGGCTAAGCTTGGCTCGAGCTTTACTGGTTCCGAAACTCACGCGTTCGTCTCATTACAGAAGCCCAATTAAGAAAGTTGTGGGACTACTAATACTACGCAACAGCCCTTATCCCCCCTCCCCACGAGCTACCTCCTGACACTTCCAACCCTTTACGCACGGGGAGCGTTAACCCTGCTTTGCTGATGCGTACACTCCTGAAGGATTTAATACGATAACAGCGTAGATTCGAATGAAAGTCTCATTGGTATTAACGCTGTACTAATTATCGACAATTTGCACGTCGATGCATCACTGTCATCACTTTCCCTGGTCTTATTGCTCTGCTGAAAAGTGTACTTGGTCATTTGCTTCGAGGGACACGCGCAGTAAAAGAATGATGCAATGTAGCACTTGCACATTGCTTTCTTATTATTATTTCCTATGAGGAAATATATTTATCTATTTTGAAAATTCGAAAATTAGAAGCACACACTCTTTTTTTTGTTTTTTTGAAAAATTAAAAATCTTATTAAATCTATATACGTGGACACATCTTATAAAATGAAATAATGACAATTTTATGATTAAATTTTATTTTTTATTCGCTTTATTCGCTTGAAAAAATTGAATTACTTTAGTCAAGTGGAATATTTGGTATATTCAATTATAATTTTCTCTCCGTGTGATGTCGACTGCACTCGGAGGCGATTAACTTAAAGCCGTCACTTTAGTAATTTCGAGCTCGACGCCAGTCTCTTGTTTGTTATTTCAATTTCCTTTTACCTCTCGAATCGTTTGGTAAGCGCTTTGCGAAACAAAACAGAATGCATTTATGTTGGCTTCTGGTGGGGTATAGTAGGCTGTATAACCCTCGGTCGAAGAGCCGAGAAGAAGCTTGAGTTGGAATTCGAGACTGTGAGAGCCACAAGCAGCAAAACGAGTCGAGCTTTGGAGCTATAAGGGGTGCTTGGCTGCTGCTACTGCCGGTGCTGCTGTTGGTGGTGGTGGTGGTGGTGGTGGGCGCGCTCCCGACGTTACAGCTGCTGTCACATAAATATCCGGAAACCCCTGAATTCTAGAAGCCCCAGGACCCACCTACCACCCATTCCTTCGAAATCCCAACGGTCCTTGCTGCACGAGCAACCGAGAAAGAAGAAGGCTGAGGAACCTCGAGTAAAGTTGCAGAAACTCCACCACTACGCTGGTATCGATTCTCAATTCTTACGAGCCAAGCGTGCGGAGAGGGTGTGGAAAATATGAAGGAAAAAGGGAAGTATACGAAAGGAACAAGAATATAAGAAGGAAATGGTTTAAACGGAGATGGTGGTGAAACTAGGTGATGGTTTCAAAGAGCTCCAGAGAGCAAGAGGAATACAAAAAACTTGTGCCTCCTCCACTGTGTATTTTCTATGTATATCTGTGTCCTCGACTTTTTCATCCCCAACCAGAACTACAACGATAGCACAGTCGACGCTTTTTCAGCTGTTTCTTCCTTCTTTTTTTTTTTTGTCTCGTTCGCAAACAATATATTTTTCCACCGATTTCGGAAGGATTTCGATATCTTAAAGAACGACCAACCCCAGCCTACTGAATGTTTCAGTAGCAACTGTGAAAAACTTTCTTCTTCGGTGTGGGAATTATAGTATTTCAACGATCAAAGTTTATATATTCTTTCGACGCCTTCGCACTTCATTTCCTTATCTTTTTTAGCATAAACTAAATAAAATTATAAATATTCGGATCCTTTTCCAGCTTAACTCTTATTGTATTATTGTTGATCAAACGGTTATTATTTTACAATAATTATCTGCAGCTTTTATAAGCAAATGTTCAAATTTCTTAATAATTGCAACAACAAAAATATTACGAAAAATTGGGTTGATAGAATGCGGTAGTATACGCAATGCATTGAAAGCGAAACGATGGACCATTCCCCTTTAAATTATTTATTTTAATGAAAACAATATTTTTTAAATTTATTCCCAAGATGAAAGGTAATTTTATAATCACTGCTGATTATTATTATTACAAAATAGTAATTTAACGAAATTATATTATCACAATAAACAGCATTCCAATTTAAAAAATAATTATTTCCTTCATAACACAATATTTAGATAACATATATCTAGACAATATAAATGACAATCCCATTATTAGTTTTACGATGCCGGATATGAAATCCGTCCGATTCGATGTAGCGTTACAAGCGGCTATTCAGATCAGCTATAAATAGACTTCATAGCAATGTGTACGATAAGTGTATTAGCGTATAGAAATGATCAGGGGACGAGGTCGTTCGTGAGGAAAGACTACCTCCTCGACCCTTAATCACGATGTGTGATAGGGGTGTGCTGGTGGTGGGGTAGCACAGGATTATATAGTATAGACGACGAATAGTCCCGGTAATATTAATCTTCGATTAAGGAGCTTATCGCTCTTTGGTGTGCCACACACCAGAATGAAACATGCGGAAACTGTTCTCCCGGAATATCGTTGGAGACGAAGGAAAATAAAGAAGAAGAAGAAGGAGAACACACTCTAAAGGAACAAAAGTGTAAGGGTGCTTCGTGGAGCCGGAAAATTTCAGGCGTCGTGCGAAAAACCATTGGTGTTCTTATCTCCCGGTACGACGACTCGAATTCCCTCGTCGTACGCCGCCACCCTCCCCCTCTATTCCCTTCTCCATTTCCAGCTTTCCTTCCCTTGGTCTCTTCTCTATGCTCTATCGTTACTGCCTATCTACCGACAGTTCTGTCTATACGACAATATGCCAGAAGAAATCATCGTCTGAGCACCCCACTCAAGGCTTCACGAGTGTAACGCGCACCGGTTTCGTTTCGAAACTGATAGCACAAAACTAAGAAGGGCGAATAACGGAGGTTGCTAAAGGGCAGACACACGGCAAGATCCATGATGGAAGATGAATGGAAGGATATAAGAAGCAGATGGGAAGAGGCGGCAGCAATAAAAGATAGCTGTACAGCGCATGACCGGATTATTTTGTAACTAGCTTAGATGCATTAGGCAGAATTATTGATGTGATGGGAGATGCTTGAATCAGAATAATCGATAACTTGAGCCACGAAAGTATATTTATAAAAATTCATGGAGATATATCTGTCAATTGTATTTTATTTTAAACACGATTCAGAGTTTTCTCATTCAGCTACGTTAAGTAAACATGAATTTTCAGCTAATATTATAAAAAAAGAAGAATATATCGCCCCATCGAATTCTAAACCATTTTTCGATAACCTACAGAAGTGATTCCTTTTTATCTTACATTCATGAAATTACCGGCAAAGAAAAAAATGTTTGAACATCAACAGTGCACCATTTCGTAAATTCGCATCATGCGAATGTGTAGAAACCCTTTCTGACAGGTTCCGTCAGATTCTGAAAGTTCGCATCTGGCACAAAATAGTATAAGCCAATTTTCGTAAATTCTCCGAGGACGACATGAAGAAGACCAGAGGCGAGAGCGGATCGATCTCAAAATCGCTAATCGATGGCATGCCGGACCACGGAACTACGTTTTTCAGGATATTCCAGCGACGTCACCCTCGCTGCCGTCTCCCTTCCCCTGGTTTTCCAATCTTCCAGGGCGTCACGCCGAATTTCTCAATGACAAGCCGAGAACGCGAAAAAGGGGGAAACTCTCGAGAGGCTCCTCAGCAGGAAGGAAGTAAGAGGAAATCGTGCAGGTACGATATGCTTCAACCCTTCTTTGAGTCGCTCCATGAATTCAAGTTGAAAAGAAATGAATGCTCGAAATAAATATCGCGAAACAACTTGGAATCAAATTTATTTTTCAAAACTGGAAAATGGTCCACTTAGTGGTGAATGCCTCATTTAAATTGGGGAAAATATCATTTCTGTCGTAATACATGTTCATTTACTGTGCAAAAAAAAAAAAAAAACTTATTTTTAAGTGACTTTTCAGATTTTAACTTGTACTACTCGAAAAATAAATTTTTTGCTGCTAAACATAGTGGGAAAGATGAAAATTGCTGAAAAAGTATCAAGCTTTAATGGATATATATTAGTTCTCCTTTTATTCCCACTTGAGGGAAACTTCGAAGTTATTACAAACGTTCTGAAAGATCGTAGATAGCCGAAAAAGGTTGACGGGGGACCTGCGGTGGTAGCGGAGTGTTGTAATAACCGGACGGAAATGGGCGTCGTGAGAGTAACCGCAACCCTTATTTCCGCCTGGTCGAATCTAGCGCTAAGGCCTCGCTATACGAGTTAATTTCGAGTGCGCGCTCTAGCTTTTCTGAAACATATGGCGCGGAGGCAATAAGGGAAAAAGGCAAATAAAATGATCAAAATACTATAGATACGTGCCTTCGTCAAAATATGTTGTCTATTTTATATAGGTCATATCTACAATAGAGTATAAAAAAAAATGTTCCTTAAGGATAGATAAAAACTGGAAATTTCGCCTCTCAGCACGCGCGAGTAAAATTGGAAATAATCTACTGCTGCTTCTCGCAGAATGGGGACTCGGACGATTAAATTTAAGGGGCGCATCAATGAAATAAAAAACATTCGGTGTTTTCAGTTCATTGAGTTTCTTAAATTTGATCGCCAGTGCTATCATCTTGTGAGTAGCAGCGGTAAATTATTTTCATTTGTAATCGAGGGTGGGTCAGCAGAATTTTATTTTCTAGTAAGGAATTATTTTGATTGAATTTTCAAAAATTATTAGAGTCCTTAATCTGACATCTACAGTAAAAAATAACTTTGTAGGATTCGAGTAAAACACTTGAAAAATGTTATTTTGTTAATAAGCGACAAATCAATATGTTACGTCAACAAAATCACGTTTGTCATTTAGGAATACTTGTTGAAATAGTAGTAGTGTTAATAAAATTAAAAAAAAAATAAGAATGCTATGTTCAATAAAAATAATTTTTAGTAAGCAACAAATACTTTTGTTACTGTAACTAAAAAATCATTTTTAATCTACAAATTCTTTGTTAAACCAGAAAAACGCGACAAGACGAAGTGTGATAATTTCTCAATTGTACGTTATGCTGTTGTTATAAAAACAACAATAATTATATTCCAAAATGTAAGAAGATATTTTTTTTCATGACAATAAATATATTGTAAAATTAATATACAAACATGTCCGTCTGTTTGTTGTACCCTTATCAACCTTTGTTTCCTCATAGAGAAAGCTTTGTTTAAATTTTTTTTTAATTCTGAAATGACCATGTTAGTATACTTAAAATAGTCCAAAACGTCGAGAAAAGTTGAGTAAAAAAAAAGTGAGTTTGCTGTGCTCGTGCAAAAATTCCAAAATAATCAGAAAGAAATATGCAAAGTTCTCGTGTCCATTCTTTTTCAAAAACCTTGTCTTTGCAAAACTAATTTCTAATTAAATCAACAAACAGACATTTCTCGAAGAAAACGTTATTTTCTTACTGAGCGCGGTTAGTTATTTATCAGCGCGCTGTCAACGCAGTCTGTGATAAAGTTGATATCCCGTGGACACGAGAGGAAGTGGTCAGGATGGATAGAGTGAAAGGCCAAATCGAGAGTGAGAGTTAAAAAGCAGCTTCTGTGTATCACCGTCAGCTGCTTGCAAACCGTGGAACAAAAATTCTCGCTTGATATGTCTCCCCCCCCCCTCTGTGTATTTTCCACTGCTGCGCTGCTTCTGTAGCTGCGTCACGCCTTTGCCCCTCGTGTCTCGCCTATCCTCCCAGCCGCTGGATGCTGCCCCGCCTCACCACCCGCGCAACTGGGGTGTAAGATTCCGCAGGCGTAAGCCAATTTACCGCTCGCGCCTCTCGCCATAACAGAGAGAGAGAGACGAGAGGAGAAGAGAGGAATCCGAAACTCCCGCACATATACTCTCTCTCTCTCTTTCGCTTTCTCTCTCTGTTTCAGTCTGATACAGTATCATCCCATCCGACACATTTACCCTCCACCGAGGACCAGTTTTACCCTCTTCCGCCGTCCGCTTTGCCCTTCTCCTTGAAACTAGACGCAGAGGCGCTATATCTTTAATTATCCGCACCCAGAGTCTGGCTGAGGGACGCAAAGACCTGCTGTGTTCTGGCCTGTTTCCGACTGTACGTAAATGTCTTGCCGCTGTTTCTACTAATGCAAAGTCTAGAGAGAGAGGGAGAGAGCTATGTTGGCCTCGAAACGCATTACGGTGGAATCCGAGAGCACTGTTTATTCTAATAATATGCCCGACTACTGCTACTCATTACTTTATTAACATTAATTTCGTGTATAAAAAATAATGTTAACCCTTAGCCCGTTTGTGTGCACACTGGGGATTTAAAAGTATCATTTGAAATTTCTATCCCCTTGTTAATGTTAATTTGTTTGAAAAAATTTAACGGTGAAGTAACGATTGTTACGATTGTTACTTTTGCTCGTTGCATTTTTATTATTTTCATAGAATTCACTGTAAAAATGTATTTCAAGGACATTGTTAAATTTTGCGAGCATCGGTCACACGATTACAATTTAATGAAAGTATCATTTTTTTGTCTCAGTATAAACACCAACTTTTCTAAATTTCGAGCCATTGAGCTGCAATTTTCCATGTAAATTCGCGATAATTGAATATCAAAGCTGAGTTTAGTTCTAACCAATTGGATTGGAAAATTTTGATTTTCCAAAAAAAAAAAAAAATGTAAAGTAAAACCTTGCAAATTGATTCCTCATTTTATTTTATATTTTTAACAAAGCCACCTTCTACGAGGATAATATGACGATTAATTTTGGTACCCTCATAGAGGAAATTTTATCAAAACTATAAAATAATGACGACACGGACGTTTTCACTACTGAATTATGAAAAACCATACATTTCGAACATCATTTATCACTCTCATGTTGAAATCTCAAATGAACTAAATTTTGATACCGAACGACAATATATCAAAACCTCATTTTTCAATTTCGAGAGTGCTCAAACCCCTTTAACGCTATTACTAAACACCGCCTGATTCTCCCTGTAGCCGAGTACCACGAGAACTAGGAGGGAAGCAACATACACAACGGTATCATCTCGTCCTCATGGCCAGGGCGTGGCTCAAAAGGCTTCGTCCGAAATCTCGCGGGTTCGTCCCCTCTTCTCGCTCTCTCACTTTCCCTCGTCCTTTTCGAGTGGTGGACACTGAAAGAGCAACCCAGGACCTACGACCCTTGGCCTTTTAGCCCGTTGGCCCGTAGCGGGACGAAAAATCACATCAGGAAAAAAAAAAAAAAAAAAAACACAAAATTTACCACCGTGCACAGACAATATTTTTCGGCTATTTCTTTGTAAAAAAGAAAGAAAAAAAAACAAAGAAATGTAATTCGTTGTCACGATAAGGAAAAAAAGTTAAACTTCGAAATAGAGTAAGAAAAATGATGTTCTTCGACGATGCGAAGATCTTTTATCAAAATATTATTCTGGTTTCTTTATAAAAATAATAAGGGAAAGGCATTATGGATTTAAAAAAAAATTGAAGTATATAAGCGATATGTATAATTTTTTATAGCATGTACTTAAAAAAAGGAACCGAAAATAATTATGATAATGTTTTCTTGTCACTACGAACGCGTTTTAGTTAATCGCTCGACCGGTAAGTAATCCGTTAAGGACGAATTTCACGTCGTTTGGCTTCCTTTACCAGCTTGTATACGAAACATTGTAGAGAGTTAGTTGAGAGAGTGATTGAGAACACGAAGGGTGGAAAGTGATAGCTGGTCACGCGAACTTCGAACCCTGGTTATATATATCTAAGCAAAAAAAGTATATGTATTCATGGCTACGCACAGAACGGTTCAGTAGTGACTATTGCACATGATCACCTGTAGTAGAAGTGAACGCACGATTGCGTATATATTGCGCTGTGCAAGTAGCGGAGAGAATTTATTCGCCACATTAGTGTATCTTAATCGTTACTGGAAGCAAAATAAAGGGTGAACAAATTACAAATTATCCACACAGAGCAAATTCAGCAATTAAAAAAAAAAGAAAAAAATACATTTGCGAAAAAAAAAATCCGCTAAGACTCAAGACAATTGTAGGCAAGACATTATTTTCTCCACAAAAATTTCCGGAAAAATAACGGTTAGATTTTTCACTTATGCAGCGGGCTAAGTTCGCAAAGCATCAAAGTACTGCAAGTCAACATCGATTGGCGTAAATTTTAACGCCACTCTGTAGATCCAATAGGTCCATATTATTTTGGTGTAAAATTTAATACCGCAATTCTTACAGTGTATAAATATGACAAGCAGAGAGAATTTATTATTCATCATAGACAATTCGTATCTGAATGGCTCTCTCTCGATTCGTTCGCTGAGAGTACAGAAGGAAAGCTTGATGATGGGTTATCACGGATTACCGTATAGTATAGTACTCACGGTATGTCCGTGAGTCACGCTCCGGCACGTGATTACTGCTGATTCAGCTCGTCGTCAGCTCTCCTGGCTCTACATACTCTGCGCAAGAGTTAAACGCCCACTTTGTTTGTACCTGCGATATATATATATATACCAGGCGTTCCAGTGCTTAATTAAGAGCCGCGAATACTGGCCAACGATATACCATGGAAAATTTACTCGACAAACAGTGATTGACAAAGTCTGTCTCGACTTCAAAGTACGAAACCGCGTTAATGCAGAATTAAGCAGTGTTTCTACTAATTTACCGACTTCAGCCCTTGAGCCACGTGTTATAATTGCGAGAAAACCTGCAAAGGTATCACGAAATCGGTATATAAATTATAATTACAACAGAAGACTGTCGGTAATGGATACCTCGACGTTGGCAATCCTTTGATTTAAGTTCCTTCCTGCGCATTTCCGATTTTTTCATTTCGCAAATTATTGAATAGCAATTTTTCTATAAATCTCTCTAAAGTGTCTTTTTTCGTTTGCTCAATAAAAAAATTAAATATTCAATAACTTCAAGGTTCGATAATGCTACTGCAATCACGATCAATATAATCATTACAAACTGATACCATTTCCAATATTGTAATATAAATAAATTCATTCAACTGTGGATGAAAAAATAATCTATTTATAATTATGTAAATTTGCATGACGTCAAAGAAACAATTACCACGTCTCTTTTTTTCTTTTTCTTTATGATCTACAAACGCCTAACAGAAATAACGGCACCAATGTAAAAAAATACATAGGAACCGACATTGCCTCGTAACGAGACTCGAGATTGGAGCTGGTATACAGAAAGCCACTCGGCACGCCACGTCCGACACGTGCACGCAAAATTAATTAAGACAGCCGTGAGGAAAAAAGGCGCCGCACCGACGCCGCTCGTGGTCCAACCGGATGCCGAAGCATCCGCGTGGAAAATTGTCCCTGGTGTACGTCACGACGTTTCTCGTACTGCGAGTAAGGCGCATACGAAAACGAGAAATATAAGGGTTGCCCGGGAGCAATGAGTACGAACGAACAACCGAGCCAGTGTGAAACCTGCCAGTGAGGCGAAGCACGAGCGCCACTGGAGCAACCAAGGGAGGATAGCCGCCAGTGGTACAAGGCTGGGTACAGTCAGACACGTACGCATCCCGGATTACCGACGCTAGCCCCTGGTACACTCATTTTCCTCATCTCCTATAACTAACACTACGTGTGCCAAAGCTATACGACTGGCCGCTCGTCTCCCAAAGGAAGGAAAGGGGAAGATATAATTCTGTTTACCAAGAAAAAGGAAAATGCAATTTTAACGCAAGCTGAGAGAAAGAAACGGCTCTTTCGATTAAAGGGACTGAGTCAACTGATGATAGTGAAAATAATATTGGTGTGTGTCAATGGCATGTATAAAATCCTGCAACTTAATTTTAAAAAATTGAAGTTGCACATCAAAAAGATTAAACATTCTTTTTGTAATTGATCGATGAATTTTTCTTTTTTTTTTTTTCAACTTTGTCAACTGCACCGGTTTCAAAGAATAATGTTCTATGTTTTTGTTTCGATTAGAAAATCGTATAAAAAAAATCGCATGTTATTGATTATCTGTAACGATTTTTAAAATCATGTCATATTCCCTAATGCGAATATAAAAAAATTCTTTTGTGTCATACTTTTTTTCGATATCATTTTTTAGTGTTATTTCTGAAATTGGAGTTCCTACAATTTTTTTACTTATTGTCGGAACTTGAAATAATTATAGAAAAAAAAAAATTCTTTTTTAATTCTGATACGCTAAGCTTTTGGCTTTTATCTAAAATGATGTAATAAACATTGCCTGTGGATGGAACGTCGACCGAAAGAAGATAGTGTTGTCGGTTTTAAGATGCAATTTATATCCAACTTTTTGAGATTAACTGCTATGCGTCAAGATGGGTACATGGTTATATTATTACGAGAGAACCCAGCTCAAAGTGGATTGCGGCCGTTTGCCACGCCAGTCTGCAAAGGCTTCGGGAAAAGGTGCAGAAAAGAAAAAAATGTTATCCTGTGACTCACCTTGACGGTCTCCTGAGGGGAGTACCTCGCCGCGCGCTGAGCCTGGGCCTGCAGGCTCATCGCTGTAACATAACTGCGTCAGCTTCAAGTATCCTGGAAATAAAGATACACCAAATGAGATTTACATTTTTTCCTCTTGTTAGAAAAAACAAAAACATATTTATAAATTTGTCATCAATTTCCCTACGATACGTTAAAAATACAACACGTTAAAAAAGTTCAGTCGGTAACAAAAACTGTTCATCGGTTGAATTATTGATAATTCCGAAAGAAAAAAAATCGCGAAAAGGGTCTTGATTCAAGAACTAACGATTCCTGAAGTAAGCAGAAAAAAAAATTGTCATCGCAAGAGAAAATTTTTTCAATTAAAACTGGTAAGAGGAAGAAGGAGAAATAACTTTCCAATTTTTATAAAGAAAAAATCAAAATTAATCAATTAATCTATAACAATAAATGCATGCACCTCAATATCTATACCATGAGTTTCATTGAAATGAAAAACTTCAACGTCTTTTCTATAATTCATTCTGATTCTTCGAGTGAATAAAAAAAAAAAAAATCTTCCTTCACAGCTTTATTGACAATAAAAACACATTCCAGAAATCAATGAATTTTCAATAAAGAGTATAAAATCTGTTCCAGTTGTCAATTAAACGGTTATAAATAACGATTAATAATAACATATCATATGTAACAGAGTTCATCATCTCGGCTTCACTATGAAAGGTATTTCATGAAAGGAAATAAAAACAGCGGAATTGTGGTGCACCGCAAAAGGCCGAATATACAGACTGTCCAGTGTGGAGCCAAACTCGAGGATGAGAAGGACGAACCCTACGCGTAGGGAGAAAGATGATCGCGCAGGAGAGACGGGGTGAGCGGTACGGGGCATCAGAGAGTGCGAAGGGAAAGCGAAATGACGAAGAGTGAAAGCTACGGTAGGGATGCAGAGGGCGCACGGTGGCCGCTGCTGGTTGGCTTGTCAATACGAAGAGGTACGTGACTCAGGTACAAAGTGACGTCGCCCGCTAGAGCAGAGGAAAACCGAGAGCGGAGGGGCAAGGGAGAGGTGAGATCGAGGGGTAAAAAAGAGAGACAGGGAGAAGAGGGCTAACGGCTGATGCGAGCTTTCTCCGCAGCAGCATCAGCATCAAACCCTCGTTCCTATATTTCTACTACACTGCGCGGTGCTTTACCCAACCCGTGTTCGCTATTCTGACCCTACATTCTCTCAACGAGTGGAAAATACCAAGATATCGTCTCTAATCGTTTGGGTCGATGAACCCTGCTGCATCCACTGCTCACAGTGTCTTGGAAGATTTGCGATAGTAAAAAAAGAAAAAACCCACGCAGAAGAAAAGAAAATCTGTTTTTTTTTATCACGTTAACCATTGTTCAGGAAAATTATAAGAACGTGAGAGAATTTAAAGCTGGTCGAAGACAAGGAATTGGAATTTTTTATTGATTAGAGAAAATGAGTGACTATGCTGAGTGAAAAAAAATATTTTCTAAAATCAATCAATTTTAAAAAGTACTAAATAATGTACAATTTTTTATCGTGAATAAAAGCCATTTCCAGAAGTTTTTAACTTTGCTGAGAGCTTTTTTTGTAATATGAGGTGAAGAAAAGTACTTGTGAGTGATTTTTATTTTTATAGGGATGAATGTAAAAATTTGAAAAAATATTTCAAGTCAGTTGAAATTTACTAGGACAATTAGTTGTCATCATAAGATGAAATTCTTCATAATAAAAACATTTTTAATTCAGTAATTACTAAGTGCTGACTTGACACAAATCGATACAGTTGTGTCTTGATCAACAAACAAAACGTATTTAAATTTTCGTCGATTTGTATGCACGACTTTAAAACTTTCTCGGCCATTATTTTACGTCAGATAGCAAAAAATATAAAAACTTAGATTCACATTAAAGAGATTGAGTTAAAACTTGCAACCACCAGATTCTATTCTCAGCCATGCAGGAGGGTTATTTGAGATGTCAGATATCATAGTTGACGTGTCTCTTGCAACCACAAAGTCATACGCAGATCCATAGAGACCATAGACAGGGTCAACTCTCTCTCTCTCTCTCTCTCTCTCTATTCAGCGTCATGTTTCACGTTTCAAATACCGCATTATGCGTTTGGCGTGCATTCCAGTGCTGTAACTACACGGTTCAATTATCGCGAACACGCGTAGATTAATAGACGCGAGCGACCTCGAAGCGAGACGGAAACATAGAGACCGCGTGATCTCGATTATTTCGTCTCGTGTTATACACAGGAAGGTATACTGGTAACCAACCACTCGGGAGATTATGAGATATGAGAACAAGAGCGTATTGGATAGCTTGGCAAAGACAGGGACGACGAGATTGCAAAAGTGAGATGTGTATAGAACGCAAGCAGTGTATGATTATGGCTGTATGTATACATATATACTACACACGCCTATATTAGACTGTGTAAACGCTACAGCTACTCTGCTATATGAGAAAGCTAATCGAGCGAAAAGCATAATTAATCACGACGAATTTGTCGTGATTAACGACGGTCCACTCGGGTCCCCGCGCAACCGCAAGCATAAACATCGTTAACGCTCTCACGAGCCGACAAGTATGGACTATACTCTCTGTACATTTCGCTTTTGACTCATATAGGTACGCCTATATTATCATTTGCGAACCGTTCACCAACACGTAAATTCGAGCCTGTTTGGTTTTTGTCCTATCAAATTTTAGGGTATACTGAAAAAAGGCTGCAAAGTAAAAATTTGCGCATACAAGAGCTTGAACATTTTTTTTTTTCATCTCGAACAAAGTCACCTCTATGAGAAACTATGTCGATCAATTTTTCATTTCCTCATCAGAGGAAGAATACATTTTTCCAAAAAATATTATAATTTTGAAGACAATTGCTTTGGACTTGATTGTTTTCCTTTTTTTCATGAGAAAAGAGGCTGTTACTATAAAAATTAGGTGCCATCAATGTTTCGAAAATTTTTCAATCTACTATAAAAGCTACTTAAAGGATATATACAAATATCAACAATATCCAGGTTTACAGATATCGAGCAACGTTTGTATCTACGGTTTGCGTTGTGGTCGAATGAGAGCTGAAGTCGTTAGTTCAGAGTCCACAATGTACAGTTTCCAGCAAACTATAATACGCACACACAGCGTAATATGCATACAACACGTACTGACCTGGCAGCCTGGAGTCCCATGGGACCCCATACCCTTCTTCTGTATATCCCTCTCGAAGTATACTGAGTGCGAGTACAGTACGCAGGGGGTTCGATGCTGTCTAATGAGGCTCGACACCCGTCCACTGTGGCTGTACGTACTCCAACCTCCCTCGCTCTTACTTTGTCTCTCTCTCTCTAGCATGACGTTTTAACCTGTATATTGTAGTCCAGTATGCACTACAGTATAGTATGCTATATAAATGCTATACTGCGGACGTACCCTAAAGCACAAATTAATGCTTATACCATTGAGTACGTTAGCTGCAACACCATATGATGTTCACGGTATCTGTATTATGGTGTCGCAATTGCGTGGCGAATGGCCCTTTGAAAATAAATGAAATAGTATTTGAAATTGCACTTAGGGGAACCGAATCACTTTAAACAAAGTACAGGAGAGAAATAATTGTGTTGACGATAAGGCTGCTTTTAAATATCTTGCATATTAAGGATGTTGTGCAAGTTAACAGTTTTGAAGATCTTTCGTCCGAAATTTTTCATGTTGTAGAGAAAAGCACGACAAATGTTTTGAATTTTCTTTTTGAATTTTTATCCACATGATTGCTGAGATATAAATATAAATTGCTGAGGGTTTTGTCGTGTATTTGGCAAGTGCAGAGAACATAAAAATTGATCACAAAACCAATTCACCACATGTTTGATAAAGCATGAAGCATATTTAACACCTGACACTTTGTCAGTTTCCAACGAACAGAAACTCTCTCTCACCGCTGATAATCTTGGTGGTGACAGCAACAATTGTCCACCAAATGAGAACAGATCTATATAAATGCTGTACCAAACACTAGACCAAGCAATAGAAATCAACCAGACGCAAAAGATCCAAGGGTGTCGGTCTAGGGTTAATAAACAGCCACGCGGAAGAAGGGAGACCCAATAGTACAGGTTGCCGACTGAAAGTGGTTGGAGAGAGGATCGCATCGCGTGTATTATAACCCCGTAAATAGATTAATGGGGTGGCGACGATTAGCCATGGGGTCCAGTTTTACGGGCAGCAAAGGTCAACGGAGCGCCACAACGCTGCGACTTGAAGCGCCCGGCTGGATGGTCAAATGTTATGCTCCGCTGCACCCTGCCAGAGGTTCATCCGTTCTGCAGTCGGGAGCATATAGCTACTTCGTTCTGCTACATCACTAGGAATCCCAGGCCCCTTCTTGATAATAACCAAAGCAAAGTGTCTGTCGTTAAAGTCGAGAAGTTATCCTTCGACAGGAGGGTACCTTCTGCTTGAGCTTGTTTTACAGGCTCAACGTAAAGTTACGTCGTGAAATGTTTATATGATAATTGGGACTATAACTCGGCAACCACTCCATACTATACTATAGATATATTCAAGAATATGGTACTCGAAAAACTGGCCAGTGAAAGGGCACACTGGTGAACTTTTGTAGTACGCCAGATCCAACTGTGCGCTGCTTCCGCTTTTACCCGTTTCAAATTCTGCCGAGGACATTTGCGAATGTGTGTCATGTTACGACAGTTTTACATGATAGTAAAAATAATTTGGAGAACCAATAGTCGATTAGGTCAACTAATTAAATAGTGGCAAATTATATTTTTGAGTAATTAACTGGTTGTCCTACAATCTTTCTCTGGATTTGTTACACATTCTACAATAAGAATCATCCTCCACTACTGTTATTTATTCCAAAAAATTCTCCATAAAAATTACCACAAAAATGTACATGGAAGCATTCGAATTCGTTAGCAATTGCACATTTATAGTATTGGCCGAAGAACATCTTATTGAGCTTACTAGAAATACAGCTTAAGTTGAAACTGTGTATAGCGCGTAGACGAAAGTAAGAAGACTGTATTAGAAGCAAACAAGATAGACCAGCTAAAGCACGAGCTGGGTATATCAAACTAGTACAGACACTCTGACCAGACTGAACGTGCTATAAAGTGGTGAAGGTACTGTTGCAAGTACCACGTGCACCGGTATATCATGGAAAAAAAATCGTTCACTTATTGTCCCTCTCGCCACAGCAGCTCGACGTCTCTCGTGGCGGCTGTCTCGTGGTTTACCTGCGGACTGACAGTGATCGAGAGCTCGTGATACAATCGCCCAAGGGGCCTCTCGATAACGGCTACCGGATGTATCATTTTAATCACCACATCCGCGCGCGAACCGGGCGTCAATCCACCCCAACATGGCACTGAGCTACACCAACTTTGAGTGCCTCTCGTGTAGGTTCTTTCAATTTCACAGGCGTCACGTGAGACGCGGACAGGAGCCTTGAGTCTCGAGTTTAACTAGCGTTCAATGGGGATACCATGCTACGCTGATAGTGTGAGTGACGAAAGGAGTCTTGAACATCGACCGACTGCGTTCATGTATTTTATATTCAATTTAACGCAACGGAGATCGACACGAATATTGTTTGTGCGGTTGTCAACCCTTTTGTAGATCACAAGCAGAATGCCTGAGTAAATCGTAAATGTCAGAAATAAAAAAAAAGCATCTACATTGAAAACATGCGTAACTTTGATATAGCGAAAGTCAAATCGATCTTAGTCACGTCAACTAAAAATGTGTCATTCAACTTCGACAGTGAAACAAAAAGTTTAGCGCAATATTGTTTGCATGCATGCTGAGTGTGATAATAAAAATTACAATAGCAGTCTGATAACAGGTTCGATTTAAGTTACAATTAGAAATTGCAGCCCCTCGCAAACCAAAACTGGGTTTTCAAATTATATTTTATAATCATGTGGCTGTAGTTTATACATTTTTTTAAATTATAGGACCCAAAATCAAATAGTCAAATGACTAGTGAAATCTGAATAAATAAATTCTGGATTTAACTATGTCACTTTTGTCTCCCCTTAACGTTCGTGTATTTTTAATTAATTTTACAAAAACAAAAATGATTTAAAATTTCTATTGACTCTTTTTTTTTTACAAAATATATCTTAAACAAAAACAAGAATTTACCAAGAGAATATCATTTTTTAGATTTTACAAAATTATATTTTGCAGTGTAAAACTACTAGCAAGCCCTTTGGAGTTATATGCTGGAAGTGTACTTTTACATTTGAAAATTAGTTAATTTGTTCCCTTTTTATGAGCATTGCGTGATCCATTTCGCCCTTTGCATGCATTCCACGCCACGTGTTTCCACATAACTAGGTGTGTTAAGGCTTTTTCATTACAAAAATGTTTACTGTTTTATATAGTTTCAAGGAGAAATAAATCTGAAAAGAGCTGGCATGCCGGATATCCAACGAGCAAAAGCAGTCATGGAATTTTATGGAAAAAGCTTGGTGCCAGGGCGAATCGATCCTGAGAATCGATAAGGTCTTATGGTGGTTGTTAAAGGGGCCTAACAGTGAGGCACGATGAGGGCAAAGATATAACAATATAGCTATTTCACATAGGCAGGGTTTGCGTGACCCACTTGCCTCCCCCCCCCCCCCCCCCTCTCCGACCTTTCTTAGCTTATTAAAACTGCCTTAGAAACTTTAGTCAATTTCACGTTACTCCACTCACTTAGCCTTTCATCCGAAAGTCAGAATCGTCGAAACAATTAAAAAGCGTTTTAACAAATTCATTCGAATAGAAATACTTCATAACTCAGTTAGCATAAACAGTCGTGAATTGGCTGGTTTCCGGGGTGCATAATATTATTCCAAAGCAACTACCCAACTAAAGCTCACAATGTCCTGGGCTGTATGAGCTAAATAATCACATATCTGTCGAACATGAAAACTCTCTTTGGCTGTAGGTAATTTTTTTCCAAAAAATGTAGAAGGATCTTTTGTTTTAAAATTTTTTTATATCTTGAATTGAAGAAATAGCATGAGAGAATTACTAGGCGAAAATATTAAATAGATATTAAATAAAAAAAATAAACTTTTACATTTGTGGGATTAAAAGATTTAAAAACCAAACACAGAATCTACTCTTCCGTGGTAATAAAAACTGGATAATTAGGAGAAACATCCAAAAGGGTTGAAAAAACGTGACTGAATTGACAGTGAATCTCTAATATATGAGAAACGTCTATAATATTTTGCCAAAAAACATAATGAATATAAATCGAGTAAACTTTTTTCCATGGAAGGCAAAAAGTGAGGTCCATGAGACATCACATGTGTTGTGAAAGGACTAACACAACTTCGTTTATTCAACTTTTCAATCGTCAGCACATTTCTTCGTACAGTACTTTTTTCTTTATTTCTCTGACGAACGAGACGAGGAAGAAGAAATTGAAGAATCGGTGAAAGCCGAGTGAGGGTTAGCGAGTAATCCTGGAATGCTGCCAAGGGGTAAATCGATCATTCGTGCAGCTCTGTCGCTTGGCCTTTCATAAGGTGAACAAGTCTTTACAGAAAACGAAACCATAGCTCTCGATTCTACAGTCTCTTGGATGGAAGACTCGCGTTAATTCGGTACCGATGGCATAATAGCGGCGAGAAGCAAGAAAAAAGTTAGGACAGCCCAAAATACCTCAACAATTTTGTTTTTCGCTCTTCCAAAGCAACTGAATTCATATCTCTTTAATAGTAGAAAATCAGTGAATGTAATTATAAAATTTAAAAATATAGTTAAATGTCCAGAAATTTTTCTATAATAAGAATAAATTATAAGAATTTTTTATAAAATTTACCAAGTACAAGATAAAAAATGATGTTTAATAAAACTTCGCCACGTTTATAATAATTATTATTATCGATATTAAAAATTTCGAATTTGTACCGAAATCGAAAATTTCAATCCCTTTAAACGATCTTTAAAAAAAAATGATTTACCTTTAATTTTTTAACTTCAGAATCATTATTTTAGGCCAAAATGAACTCAATTCCAGAGGTGTCAAACGAAAAGAAAAAATCATCGAGTTATTTTGGGCCACCATGCCGAAGGCGTAAATGAAAAAGATAATCCGGGATAGAGACAATGCTGCTGTTGAAATTGCCTGTGAAAAGGAAAAGAACGAATCGGGGAAAGCGAATCAGCGTGACACTGTGCGGCAAAGTAAACGAAGAAAGAGGATCAGGAGGAAGAGTAAGAGAAGTCGGAAGTGGGAGGTGGAGGAGGCACCATAAGGTCTGGAGGCCCCTTATGCTATCGATCTGTCCCCACCTCGGCGATGTACACCACGCACGCGGCCCACTATACAATAACCTACACCTACATAGCCCTACAGGGCCGCGCTGTAACGCACCGCGTGTGCCGGCTGCCAACTCTAACCATGCAACAGCAGCCCCATGGAACTCGCCCTACTACCTACACCTCCATCTCCACCCCCACCCCCCGGCCACCTTCAACATAGCGCGAATCCTCTCACTCTACTACGGTTAAGGTTGTTAAGTATGTATGTATATCTAGTGCGCTTCGCATACAATACACGTCTCTCGTCGCTCCCCGTGGGGCTCCCACGTGTCTAACATGCGTATACGTGCAAGCACATTCAATACGCACTCTATACACACTTCAATACATCAGGCATTGGCACCGTTCGAATCAAAAAGTTTTTTTTTTTTTTTTTAAAGACTTCTTTGATGAATTCATTAAAACATACTCCAAGTTATTCTCAGTTACTGCAAGCGTGTGAACATTTTAAATTAATTGTTATAATTATTATTTATTATTAAACAAAATATTTTTCATGCTTTAGAATTTTTTAACTTTTCTGATAGGTGGATAAAAAATTGTTTAATATTGTCATAGGAGTATTTTTTTTTTTTTTTTTTTTTTTTTTTGAAAAAAAGTAATGAAACAAAATGAAATTGCGGCAAAATTTAAAGGCTTTCCTGGCAGATATTGTTTGATGTACATATTATTTATGACAAAACTAATATTTATGCTAAAATCAAATGACCCAGTGCTTTTTTTTTTTTTTTTTTGGTTTCTCATATAGATTATGTAGAATTTTATAGAAATTTAATATATTCAAATTCTAATGCACGTAAATATACATTTTTTCATTCTTCTTTTTTTTTCGCCAAAAAATATTTAGACATTAAAATTTTTAAGGGTTCGTAGATTTTTAAGCCGACTTCATACAGATTCGGAAATATTTTACTGAGACCGCCGAAACTTTGTGTATGCAATATTCCGAGTCGATGCACTATACATCGATGTACATAGTGCTTTAGTGAAAAAGCCTAAGCGTACCATGTATACATGTGTTATGCAGTTATTGTTGTGGTGTAGTATGTGAGACCACATGAACCCCATCACACCTGCCCTCCCCCTTTGCCGAGCTGCTATTGCGTCACGTACACAAAGCCACGCATCGCAGGGTTGTCCCTCTGGTACTCCGACGTTCCAGTCGTGCCTGTGTGCCACCCCCGTATGTACGATCGAGTGAACGCGTTACCGCACCAGAGAGGAAAGAAGGGTAGAGGCAAAAGGGTACGGGAAAAAAAAAAAAAAATTGCCACGACTCACGATGCGTTCTACGCGGGGTCGTGTGTTCCAGTAAAACGACTGAGCACTCAGGCTGTACGAGCGAGGCGAGGCAAAAGGAGCGATCATTTTGCTGCTCGCGCTCAACGAAAACAGGAGGAGGACAGTGTGATGAGCCAAGACTAATGGTAATAACGAAATAAAATGAGGCTCAGTAAGACCCGGAGTCAACTCGAACAAGCCATTTCTATACGTCCTCCTCTATCGCTCCTGCTCGTCGAGCCCTATCCTCGACTCTTCCCCCTTCTGACGTGGACATATGGTATTCCACTTTTCATAACGAGAGAGACACGAAGCGAGGGTAAGAAAATGCCAAACGAGAACGAGACAGATAAGGATAGATGCGCGGATAGAGATTTATTGCACTTCTGGATAGAAGCTTATATAGGAGCAAACGTCTTTAGTAAAAGCCAAAAAAAAAAAAAAAAAAGGTTTATACACTGACAAATACAACGAGATATAAGTGAATTTGGTCTTATATACGCACTTAGAATAATAGAAAAATTAGAAGCCAACATTTTTTTCGATTGCAATACTTTCTCTTTTACATACTCCGTATTTAATGAGAGAGTAAAAAAAGGAAATCTGCAGTACAGAGCGGTAGAAAATTAATTTTCGAAAACAGGATGTTAATTTTTGTTAAAGCGAAAACAAAAAAGTACACAAAAATTGTATTGTCATTTTGCAATATTATTATTGTAAAAATTACAAAAAAAAAACATATTGTAAAAAAAAATTAATCATCTTAAACAACGAAATGACAAAAAATACTTTGCAAAATGAGAATGCAATTTTTATGTACTTTTTGTTAACCAGAAACTTAAAAATTTTTTTTCTTTTTTCAAATAAAATCGACAAACAAATTTGTACATATTTACGAAAAAAAAAAAAATTCCTTTTTGTTTCAATATACAAGAAATCCTCTAACGTTTTAACTACGTGAATAAATGCGGAGAAAGAGATACAGTTTGAGAAACGAAAGAGCAGAGGGTGCGAAAATGTCAGAAAAAGAAGTAGCAGAAATGTTGCTTGAAGCGGTCAGCGATAGAGCTAACCGAAGGGAGCGATAATGCCATAGGGCGAATGTGGAAGGAACGAGTGAGAGGGAGAGTCGCCGAGAAAGATTAATATCTCTATCAGAGACGTTCAGAAGACCTGACCATTTATCTACCTACGGTGTTCCTTGCGCACGCCCTTTCACATCTTCTCCTTCCTCTACCGGCCCTTTACGTCACGTTCTCTTTCACCCGCGCGTGTTAGCAAGACTGATTCGACCCCGGACCTCATGCTCAGACTTTTAACAAAAGTTTATTTAACTCGTGATATCGTGTCAAGATGAAAACATGCTCACCTACGTACATACAATTAAATTAAATTAATGTAAAATCTTGACGAAGTTGATTAACAATTTTGTATTTTTTTTTTAAATTTTCAATACTATTTTTTCCAGCATCGTTTAACTATTTAACCAATTAATTTTGTTTACACAAATAGAATCAGTAAAGCTCTAATTTATTAATCTTCAAATCTTGATAAAAACAAATAAAAATATATTATAATCAGGGATTTGGTAACTGAATTAGAATGCACGTCGATGTAATTCATATTCATATGAAAATAAGTCAAAGGTACGTAATCTCGATTTGTAATTCTCATATTCAAGCAAGAGAAGGCTATTTAATCGAATCAGAAAAGACTCATCGATTTGATGGTGCGGTGCGTGGGCGACAAATTAGAATACAGAGACCGAGAATTTAACGAATAACATTAATTCCCCACCTTTACTTTCCGAACCCCCGTCCTTTTAACCAAGGCTTCTGTTGTCAGACGAGCTTCCTTGCGGACGAGATGGAGGACGACATTGAAGCAAAGAGGGACGAAGATATCTCCTTCGTTCTGTCTACTTGTCGACATCAAACTCGACAAGCAGCCTCGCTTCCGGTGGAGCCGCGAGATCTGATCTCAAGTAGCCGAGGGAAATAAGGGGGGGGGTGGAGATGTGCCGAAGGGGTGCGTGCGATCTCGAAGAGGAAACCAGGAAGAAGGAAGGGGACGAATAATTTCACAGTCTAGCAAATTAGTTGAGAGACGTGAGATGAGAAATCAAACCCCCCCCCCCCCCTCCTTCCGAAGTGCGTGACGATTCGATCATCATCATCATATATCTTAGAATGCTTTATTCTAACAAATTAAAAAATTAAATTGACCATTTTTTAAATCCATTCAATCGTGTTAAAACGAAATTTCACTACGAAATTCGCGAAATGTATTTAAAAAAAACAAAAAAACAAATGTATATACTTAATTAATTATTTAAATTAGAATTGTCTTTTCTCCGTAACAGGAATGTACGAATAATTCAAGGATACATTATTGTATATTTTCCATGAAAAGAAAACTGCGTCAGCAAATTGAATGACGCGAGCAAGAATGTGAGAATAAATCAATAGCCGAGTGAGTACAGAGAAACCATTCTTTGATTGCCGGTCCGGACGTCATTTTCACGAACAGCGGAAAGGAAAGGATAAAGGGAAAATTCGATTTGGCACCAACGTGCCAAGAGCACCATTCGTACGCCGGAAGTTCGACCTTAACGAATTCCAAAGCTTTCTTATTTGGAACCCCGTAGTGAGACCCCGCAACCCCCTGGACGTGGTCGACGATATGGTCACCGGTGCAGACACACTTGGCTGACCGAGGGAACGAAGCAAGGTCGACAATGTCCACCTTCTACACATCGCGAGGATCTAAAATTCTATATGCGACTGAATGAATCCTGGTATTCTCGCAGAGGGCAGTTCGAAGGGTCATCTGAAATTCTATGCTATGGCCCACTGGCTCAGAGAACTGAACATTGCAGATAGATACATTTTCACAGCGAAAGAATCTTTTAAACATTTTCAGTCACACCGAACAAAATTTCATACAAAGTTTAATGCCTCATTTTCTTTACTATTTTTATAACCAATTTTGCTTTCCCATAGAGGAAGGTTTGTTTTCATGAAAAAATTTTTTTTCGAGATTTTAATGTCAGTATACTCAGAATGATCCAAAACGTCGAAAAAAGTGATTTAGAAAAAATGTCCGTATGTGTGTCTGTACGAAGCTTCCTCTACGAGAAAGCCAAAATTGATCATCATACTTCCTCATAGAGGTACCTTCGTCAAAAGTGGAAAAATGAGGAAGCAATTAGCAAAGTTTGACTTTCCAGCCTTTTTCCAAAAATAAATAGTCTTCAGGGGGAGTCTGAATTACAATTTTAAAAAAAATTGTTTTTTTAAATATCTTACTCAATATTAATAGAGTGTAGAAGTACCTGTTATAGACCCTACACCAATTTTGGCCCTACAAATTACTTTAGTACGCTTTTCAAATGTAATTTTTCAAAACGTCGTGCATTTTGGAAATTCCTATTGTAATTTTACCGTCAATTCGTCTCCACTACAAAAAATACTATGCAAAACAATAAAGAGCCACATCGGAGGATTCACCAAAATCTTCACTGTTTACGAAAACCCAACCATCCCGCCTGACCCCGTGAGCTTTATTCTCTTTGCTAACTCTGGCACGTGAAGCAGCCCACCTGGAATGATAGATTAAACTGGCACCGAATAAATACACCGAGTTAGCATTCCATACTTCAACTGCCAGGGCCTTTGTAGTCTACTATGCTGACTATTCCAGTTGGTTTTCACTATAACTGTACTGGAGTATCTTGCACGCGATACCTCGAGTAGAACGAGCATCTCAGAGTCTTCGACTCGTCTGAATTTCTTCTCCATTTCTCTGTGCTCCATTTTCTTTCCTCAAACCCCGTCCCTACGGACACCTTTCAGCGATGTCTATTATATATGTAAAAAAAAAAAAAAAAAAAAGCCAACGTGTACAATACTGCAATACTATATTAAGGGTACAGCGTTGGGTATATATACAATATACTATGTTAAGAGTATATCTCTCTATACTATAAAAATATCTCACCGCCGCCGAGTAGGACAATCGAGCTGGCTGGGGTTAAATGACACGCAAACACCCTAATTTTTTTTTCAATTCCCAATAAGCCTCCTGCCAAGGTCTGATTTTTATTTCTTACAATCGCAATTTCACTAGAATTCAAAGTAATTGTAAATCGTATTGGGACTAAAAATTGCGGTTTAACTCGAGAAACATTCATTTGTGACTACAGGCAATAAACTTTACTGATGAAACAAACACAATTTTATTACCATAATTTTGTATAGTATCTAAAATCGAAATTGAGAGTAATCTCCAATTTTCCCATAATTTTTTTTCTTTCAGTCTTCAGACTCGATTATCCAAAAGTGTCGAAAATATAAAGACGTCTGACATACCGAAATTTCCAAGTAAACTTATGATGAACATTTGTAATATACACACAATACAACGAACTATCATAAATCGTCGAATTGGATATGCTCGGTATATCGTATAGATTTCAATTTATGATTTCCACTGATGCCACGTCACGTAGACTCGATAGAGGGTTATATATACTTTAGTGAATAATAATGTCCATATGTGTAAAGATACCAATTCTCGAGCACTCCACTGCTGGCACATAAGAATTTATTCGTTCTATTAGCCAGTGTGATGTTCTCTATTCTTGTAATAAGTGGGGAAAGTATCTTTCCGTACTTATCTATCGAAAATTTTCGTTCCCGGTGGTCCGCCACTCGGAAGTACTTAAAAAATGTATACCACAATCCACGTTTAAAGGCATGCCGAGCGCTCTGCTCTTATCTGTTTAATTGTTCGTAGAAAGGTGATGACTGAGTGAGAAATAACAGACACGATGACCCACACTTTTACTCGAATAGCAGATGGCGTTCATAGGACAAGCTATGAATATATGTATATACATGAGACATCAGGACTGCTCATTTTTTCGATTGAGCTGACCATTGATATGGTTGGGCTTTCTAATTTAAAAAAAAAAAAAGACAGATTTTCGCAAAGGGGCCCTAAAAAATGATTTACTCCTCCTAGAATTATTAACATTTGAAAAAAGTGTGATATTTTTTTTTTTCCTTTTCTTTTCCTTTTTCGATATCCTAACAAAGGATTTTTTACAAAACTTTATTAGACTGTCCTTCGAAAAAAAAATGAGATATCGAATTTTTTCCTTCGCCATTTGTTCCAAGTGGCATATTTCCGCACTGACCCTTAAAAACCCCCTAAAAAAGATTATTAAAAAAAATAAAGAAAAAAAAAAAACTTTGCAACATAACGAGTTTTTAGATAAACGTTCATTATTTCTCATTAAATATGTATATAAAATAATATTTGCCACACACGGATTTAATTCAGCAACAATTACATTGTTAAAGAAAAAAAAATATTTTTCGCAACAGTAGTGTATCTCTTTTGTAAGTCTCTTCTGTAAACCTGTTTTTTGTGTAACGAGGAACAAATGAGTCGATAAGCGGCAAAACCAAAAAAAAAATCCTTTCTTTTTTTAACCCACACTAAAAAGCGACATTCACAAGATTCCTCTGTAATATTGATGTTGTCTGGGTGGCATACACAGTATAATACACATGCGATATAATATCCACGATTTTCAGGTCCTCTGTTAGCATCGTCATGATACGAGAGGAGAGAGGTCGAGAGCCATGCATTTCAGGTGAGATAATGGAAGTGGATCCCCCTATGGACTGTGGTGGACACCAGCTTGGTCTCGACCCTCCGCCTTGTACATTTGTACGGATGTCTTTATCGCTTTATGAGACCCATAAAGTGCGCCCGGGGCTACTCCTATACGGTCAACTACTAATACAACTACTGCTGTTGCTTCTGCTTCTGCTGCTGCTGCTGCTGCTGCTGCTGCTGCTGTTGCTACTGCCAGGGACTCTATCTGCCTCACTGTACTCGCCGCAACGGTGAGGTCCTCTGGGTTACTGCGAGAGAGCCATTGTTTATGCGTCTCATTAGGTATACAACGTCGTCGCCCGATGCCGATGCTGTATACTTCGAGCGCACCGGCCGGACTCGTAAAGACCACGACAGTGCGAGAGGGAATGAGAAACACACACACACACACAAGACACAGAGCGAAAAAATAAAAATAAAGAAACAAGAGTAGTTTGAATTTACGACGAAAGGGCGACAGGATAACGGATTTCGAAGCATTTCCTTACAACCTCATTGATGTTCGAAGCGATATATGTCAAGGAATGTGAAAATGGAAATCCGTGGAAGACTCAGAAGAATAAAGTACTTGAGATTAGGCCAACGGAATCAGCTTTGAGTCAGCTGAATTCAATGATGGCTATATTCAGTTGGTTCAACTGTGTGATAGGATCAAACGCCAATTGAGCCATGAATCGCAAATTTGGACATTTAGTAAGAAACTACTGCGTTACATACCGACGGCACATTTATTTTTAGTTCACTTTGAAATATTTTTTTAAATCCTTCTTTTTGGTAAAAATATATATATTTTTTTTAATAAAGTTTAGAATCTCTTTAATAAAGAACTAGAGATTCATAAATCAATCGCTAGGATAAATATTAACAGATGTAACCATCATGCAGTGCTTTAATGTATGAGGCAAAACACATCAATTTTTCATGTCAACAAAACGTCCCAAATTTATTTAGGATGTTGGTCTGGTTGAAGAAAAAAAAACGTAAGAATTTTTTTCACATTTCTTATTGCATATTCCAGCTATTAAAAATTTCTGAAAATAATCATTGTTTATTTTTTAATTTTATCTATTTGAAAAATAACATAAAATGATATCGGATAATTCTACAAAAAATGTTGATGGAAAGTACGCTGGAAATCCAAAATTTCATGTTGATATCATTTTTATTTGCAAGCCGTAGTATTGGCGTTAAAAAATAAACAATGATTATTTTCATCCATTTTCAATGGCTGGAATATGCAATAAAAAAATCGGAAAAAATTCCTCCGTTTTTTCTTCAAGAGATGTGAGGACGTTTTGTTGACATGAAATATTGGAGTTTCCGACTTGATGTGTTTTGCCACATATACCTTAAAACTGATCGACAGCCTCAAATTGTACAAGAACAAACACATATAGCATTACATAGAGTTTGAAAAAGCGAGTGAAAACAAACAGGGAAAAGAAATTAAAAAAAAAATAAATAAAAATATGTGGAATGAAAAGGATGCAGACCCGCGGTGGTATGCCCTGGTAATTATGCCGCAGACGAATGCCGGGAGACATTCATCACTTCAAGTGTGTTTAATGTGTGTCCGTTAAATATGTGCCCGAGGCACGCTAGTGCCCGCGCGCGAGAGCTTGAGCCTCGCCGCAAACGCTAAACAGTCGAGCTAACAAATTAACGTTGATGCGTTAAATGTCCACGCCGAGAGGCCAACCGGAAGATCGGGCTTCTAACCAAGAGAGACCCTTTGGAAACTCTGTATAGGTACCTACATACGTCTCAGTACCAATGGCGCAGGGAAGCAAGGGAGGGAGGATATGTGTTTGGTGGAAAAGGTAGAGGAAGCTCAAGTCGAAACCAGCGTTATATAGTACTTCGAGTGTATATGTCTTCACAGTTCGCTGCGAGAACTGCCTCTTCCAGACGATTTACGAACGCACTCTGCAATCCGAACACTTACTCCTACTACGAAACTTGGAAGATATATATAACGAAGTGGTATTATGGAACGAGAGGCTCTCTATATGTTTCTATGTCCGTTGCAGTGTTTATAATTCTCCAATTTATTTTCCACTTAATTTTCATACATTCATTCGTTTATTTTCATTAACCAGTTTTGAATATCTTGCGCATCTACTTTGAATAAAATTGCCACGACGTTCTCGAGGCTCTTGAAGAAAAAGAAAAAAAAATTCTCGAGTAGTTTGTCTCACGATTCATGGGTTTTTTTGAATCCTGTATACAAACATCAACTCGTGGCTTTAAATTACTATTTCGATTGTCTCTAAAATAGTTTCATTCGCATGAATTAAAATTGAAATCTAAGCTAAAACTAAACAATGTAATGAACCGAAATGCGTGAAAACCGCAATGTCCTTATTTTCTATAATATGAAAATTAAATATTATTTTTAAATGTGCTATATTTTAGATTATTTTTGTATCTGTCATTTTGACGAATATTCATCTTTTGTGTTGTTTTCAACAGTAATGTTACATACCGATGGTAATTTTACATGTGAACAAATTTAAAAAAAAAAATTTTACTTTATTTTAGTAAAAATATTGTCACCGCCGCAAAAGAAAATAAACGCGAATAATATATCCGCACTAACACTGCGACTTCCGTGATGGTAGAGAGACTCCAACGAAGAACAATATTTTTCATGCCCGCTCGAAGGTTGTCTTCATCTTTTTTTTTCGCGCCAAGAAATATATATTGCAAGCCGTGGGGGCACGTCTGCGATGATGGATAGATTCGTCGAGACCGCCCAAAGAATTCTGCCTATTATCGCACTAACACGTTTCAATCCTATCCCCATAACAGTCTGCTTCTTTTTTTTTTTTTTTTTTTTCTTGTGCTGACAAAGAACCCGACGCGAGCTGTAGAAATACGAAAAGGGAGAGAGAAAGAGAAAGGAAGAGACGAAGAAAGAGAGAGTCGAACAACCTGTTACCCGCACAAGCCGGATAATTAATAACCCGCTAATTGCCGAATCGACCAACACACATCGTGTACCGCCTCGACGAGAGAGAAAACAAAGAAGAATAATAACGCGGAAGCCAAAAGAAGGCAACCTTATAATAACTGTCGAAGATTGGGCGCAACTTGAACTCGTGAGTTATCGACGAAACGAAGGTAAACAAAAAAAAACGAGCAAAAGGAAATAATGAAAAATAGTATTCGAAATTCGGTGACTGGCACGGGGGTATTGTCCGGCTGTTATTGCTTTTTTTTTTTTTTTTTTTTTTTTTTTCTTATCTCTATCCTTCATGCGGTCGAGGCGGAGGGCACACGAGAGACTGTCTAGAGATACCGCATACTGGTACGTGTTTTCGTTCAGGATCGTCGAAAAACAAACACTGTCTGTCTATACGACGTGTCTGTAGACGTATAAGTATCTTGTATTCGGCATTAGTATTGTAGAGGACGCGGACTAAACTTGTTATACGAAGTTTCGGGAAATTGCTCGCCTATCTTTTATTTGCATCTTTTTTAAACCTACCTTGTAGCTTTATCTACTTTTTGTCTTTTTATTATTAGACACATGTTAATTAAAGAAAAGAAGAATAGCGGCTGACGTGTAATAGCAGCATTATTGAGAAAATTCAAGGTCACGTCTTGTAAACATAATTTTAAAAAGACTATTGCAGAATTGTCGATGGAATAAATGGCCGGGGAAATTTTGTCAAAAAAATTATACCGATGAAAAGAACGTTGCTGTACATGCACAATAAATTCCAGTTACTTAGATCGCTCGAATAGTTGAAATGATTTAATAGTTAAAATAGCTAAAAAAAAAGTAAAAGGTAAACTTTGAAATGTGCCAGATATGCAATGCTGTAAAAAAGGTAATAAAAATTGTATAAATGAAAAATAATTTAAGAAAGCTTTAGCAAGACAGGCTTTATTTTCATTCTCTTGTACGTACGTATGTTAATATATTTTACGTACGAGATTCAAGCGTAAAGAAATCAGGACGAGCATTAAAAAAACAGCGTCGACGTAACAGTATAGCACCGACGGACGATCGTCGAGAAGCACGTGGACACGTTACGCATCACGGGCAGCGAAGGCCCGTCCTTGCGAAATTATACACGCATGCTTACACTCTGCTTTTCAATTGCCAAATTTGGCGTGAATCGACACGCCACGAGCTCTGCTTCTGCAACATATTGATGACGCTCTAGCGAGACACGTAGCCCCAGGGAGAATGCAAAGATAATAAAGATGTTAAATGCATAGTCCGTGCACCGATAATTGACGACAAAATGAGTATTTATGTGTATTCATATATGAGGCATTCCGCACGAACTGGGTCACTCCTGTTTCGAGATGAGAACAAAAAAAAAATTTTAATTATTTTGAGAGCAACGTAGTCTCTTAAATACGTAAATTATTTCCAATTTTTTAATCTTATATATTTTACCCAGAATTAAATTTTGTTTTTGTGTCGAATTTAGAAAAAAAAATGTATGTATACAAACTGCAAATGGCATAATGGCGAATTCCTACTTTCGAGAGATTTAGTCGGGTTAAAAAAGAAATTAAATCGATCTAATAATAATAATTATAAAACTAGGTCTTTGCATTTCACGTGTTTGGGTGGTCATTACCTTTATTTAATGATAACAACATTTTCATAAAATTTGGAGAAGAATCAAGACGAACCCTCTCAATTTTTTTTTCAACGTTATTCTTTTCAAAAATGCATAAAATTTATTGTTCGCAGCTATAAAAAATTTTCAATGGAAACTGCATTGAAATACCTACATTTTATGCATTTTTTGAAATTTATATACAGCGAATCGAAAAAATACTAAAATCAAAAAACGGTACTCAACTTTTGGCAAAATACTCTCAAACAAATTATATATTTTTTTGCGGTTTCTGGCCAACAGGGTTGCCCCATTATGCGTGGAATGCCTCATATGTATATCGTACTTTAACTACGATGTAAGCGGTGGGCACGATTATCCAAGAATAAGGAATAAAATCGACGTAACCTCTGAGAATGTAAAGATATGGCAGACGCAAGGGCAATAACGTCAACATAAAGGAGAGAATTTGCATAGTTACGTAAAAAAAAAATCTAGAAAGCGTTTATAACACGAGTTGCATTACCACCCGACCCGCAATGTCCACACTTCCGCTGTAGGTAATAAAAAATGCGCAAGGACACGCGTTATGGTACGTCTTGGAAAGCCTATCTACCGCACAGAGGCGAGGACTCGTTATTGCTCACATAATTGGCATGAGTTTCGCTCGCGAATTTAATTCACCCACAGTAAGCGGCACACCAAGTAGTCGAAGAAGAAGAAGAAGACAAACCACGAGAAAGGATGAGTCCCACAGGCACAACGGACCACTTCACTCCACTACGTCGTATGCATTTAATTGCTTGTATATATAGCATCGTTGATAATTTTCTCAAGGTATTCATTTTTATTCTTTTGTTCATTTTATTCCTTCTTTCGGCCATTTTTCGTTTTTTTTTTTTTTTTCGAATATACGAAAATATTATAAATATGTTAAAATTTTGTACGTCATTATTTTTTAAATAAACTAATAAAAATTAATTTTCGTAAAACCGATTCAGGACAAGTTTCGTTCGCTTATAACTTAATACTAGATTTTTTTCTCATAATATTTGAAGGTGTAATATTTGCAGTATACTTACATGTAGTGGAGACGAAAGTAAAGTTTTTATACAAAATCTTTTTGTTCACGATCGGCAACAATTTTTTTTTTTTTTTAATACGATAAGAACAAAAAAATTGTAATTTTTTAGTCTTCAAATAAAAGTAAAAAAATTCCAAAAAATCGAAATTCTTACAAATAATAAGATTATTATTATTAAATTTTTATCTTTCCGAATGCAATATTTTTTTTTATTACTGTTACAAATTTCGTTTTGTCAAGATCACAAATAATTTATATTAAAAGTTCGTAAAAAATAAGTAATTTTGTATAATGTACGGATTTGTTAATATCACTTTACGAGTTTATCAAAAAAAATCATCAATAAAAAAGCTTCTTTTTGTTAAAACAAGAAACAGATTTGTTACTTTTTTTAAAACTATTTTTAAAAAATGTAGCACTCCGATCTTACCATTTTTTATGTAATTTTTCTAGTTCAACAAAAAAATTCGCCAACGACAAACGATTTTTTGTTAAATTAACAAAATAATTTTTTACTGTTTAGGGATGTCAAAAATTTATTTCGATTACTAACTTGAAAATAAATCTACTTGAGTAAAATTTTTTTCTATCATTCACCTATATATTCTCATAAAACTATGATTCGATCAGAATTTGAGTGAATTGCAAAAAGAGAAAAATCTCGAGTATCCTAACAAGAAAATCGCGAAAAAAAAAATTCATAAAAACAAAGCTTCCTCTACGAGTTAGCAGAAAAAACAAAAATAAATCTAAAAAACTTACCCAATCCAACGACGATTTACGTCAGTTGTCCCGAAAAGTTCGGGGACTATTTTTCACCGGAAGATCACCTTATCACGTCGAACAGGAGTTGCTACACGTATATAGTAAACACACAAAACATTTGATATGTTTATTCAGGTACACGCGCATCACCAGTTATAAACTATAACACCATGTTGATATGTTTGGATTTTGTTAAGATTTTTGTATATCACGTTTTTGGTTGAGTGAGAGAAAAATTGGAGGGGGGAGTAGAAACTCGATCGCACACATATGTTCCCGTAACCGACTAGAGGGAAAGGTAGGGTTCGAGCGCCGGTATACAAACGAACCGGCGAACCACCCTTACGCCACGCGCGCGAGGTTCATACTGACGTTCCGTCGTCGAATCCAAACATTCGAGCGCGCCGTGATCGGCGCTACGGCTTGACACGCGTGTGCGCGAACTCTGTATACCTATAGAATTCTAGTAGCAGCAGCAGCTACGCACGCGACTATTCAACACTGCCGCACTATAGAGTGGTTATATATCCCAGTCATTGACTCATTGACAAGTGCCTCCGGCACGTGATCATAAAAAGATTCTAATTTTTATTTGAATCTGAATACAGCACGAATAGAGTCGTTAAAAGTCGCATATGGGATATGTATTACATGGGACTGATTTTGGCTGAAGGTGCCAACTTCACGTATCTAACACCTATCGTGAATTTCGTTTCTTAATACGATACAAAGAATCTATAGTTGAAGGCTGCAATAAGTTTTTTTTAATCTTATTTCGAGACGCTAGTGAAAATTATCGGAATATCTATGTTCCGTAGCTTTAAGTTTAGATAACTTAGATGTCGATCGGGTAAAACCAAAAGTTGGCCATGCTTTTTGTAACCGTATTGACACTCGCGGCGCAGCGCAAGAGACTGAAAAATGTATCACATGCTCTTTGAGAGACAGTGTCGCCCCTCCCCCACTACTTTCAAAATTTTAACCGTTATTTTTTCGCAAATAACTCGACACATTAGGCTTAAATTTTGAGCGAATACGCGGAAGGATGTTACAATTGGACTAAGCTTCTAATTCCGCGATACTCAAAGCCGTTTTTTTTCAGAAATACCGAAAAAACAAATGAAAGAGAGAGATAGAGAGCTGACGTATAGGCGTTTAGCGTTGGACAAAGAAATTCTCACCATTGTATCACTGCGTCGTTTGGAGCGCTTCTTATTCAAATCATAATGTTCTATGTTTTTTTAATCGTTTTTACAAAGTTTTATCATCCGTTGCAAAAATTAAACTGAAATGTTTGTACTCTTAACAAAAAGTTTTTGTTCATAGATGTCTAGATAAAGATATTAATTTTACAACGAACAAACATTAGTATTACGAACCGTTCTCGAGTTATATTTTCAAACAAATAACGGAAATTTCAAAACTCGATAAAAACCAAACCGCTTTTCCGATTTTCGCCAAATTCAATAACCAACACCATTAAATATACCTGCACTTATGAAAAACTGTTTAGCAAAATCTAGTAAATTTTACGAAAGTTAGAGTGACCACGCCCTTTTTTAAATTCAAAAAGCTGTAAAATCCAAATACTTGAACGATTGTTCAGTTATAGGTTAATGAATTTTCAAAGCCCTGCGCACGCGCATACGGACATTTTTTCTAAACCAATTTTCTCGACGCTTTCGACCATTCTGAATGTCCTGATATGAATATAATATACAGTATTTGAAAATTAAAGTCGGAAAAGTGATTATTAGAATATTTTTAGAAGACTATTGAATTTTTTTTTTAATTAAAATAAGCATGGTTATGATTTTTTAAAAATTATTATTATCTTTATACTTGCTGCAATCGTCGGAAAAAAGGATCTCAATTGTTCTCTTATTTGATGAAATTGACAATAAAACTTCGTGAACAAATTCTTCAAGCCCTACACTTTTAATTTATTTAAAGAATCTTAATAACGTAATTAGGTGTGTTTCGCATATTTTTGCAAATGACGGCGCTGTCCTTGATTGATTATGCGAGATTTGAAAGGATCGTAGATCTTGGGAATGCTTCTTTGGATTATTAAAAAAAAATACTTCATTTTCATTGTACTTGTCTTTTAATTACGATTTGTCTGTGGTCAATATTGGTGTGTACACAATTTAAATTTTACAATGTTTCCGTTTATTAACTGTATAAAATGATAGGAAGGTTTGGATGTATTTCTTTCTAGAAACACCTCGCTGATGATGATGATGATGATGATAATGATGACGTATATCTTGAACATGGAGTATGAAAATCGTGAAATACGAACAGATGACTCGGTGATATAGAATATAAAATATACAATGAAAAAAAAAATGAAATTTTGGCATGTATCTTGATGTTTGTATGAGAATGTATTCGTGTTATGTGTGTGAGCGTGTCAGTGAGTAATAATGTATAATAATACTATAATATAAATACATCCTTTATGCTTTTTGTTGTTGTTTCGTTAAATATTTGGCGTGAATCACGTTTCTTTTTCTTTAAAACCTACAGCCTACATTTGAGGAATTTCCGTATACTCATACTCGCAAATTTCGCGAAAAAATTATTCGCAAACGGGCTTAGAATTATAAAAGTTACACGATATATATATATAAGGTAGTATAATAATATTGTTTCTGCGGTATTATTTAACGCGCTCCATTCTACTTGACAAACAATTGCAAAATTTCCAATGCGAATTTTTATAATTTTTGTTTTTTTTTTCCTTCAAACTCTAATACGAACTAATATTCTCGCTTCTCTTCTATTTTATTATAATACGCGAATATTTCTAATGGGGATCGATGAGCCGTTTATATCCCCTGGAAATTCATAATCGTTATATATATTTACAACATTTATTAGAAATATTACTTGTTTTTTCTTTCTTTATTTGCGTTAGAAAAAATGGGTATGCATAGCGGCAGGTCTCAATCTATATCCTCTATAGTACCCTCAACCAGTGACGAAGAATCGAATAAAACCGCACGTAAAGTTGAACACGCGCGTGTGTTTCTACAAAAATAAATGTAAAAAATATTCTACGTTATCTCTCGTTTCTATGCTCTCGACTAAAAGACGAGATTTGATATTTTTCTTTTTTCGGAATTCATCCGTATTTAGATAGAAGGACGATAGTATACTTTTTACCTGAGGCGAAGTGAAGAATATCTCGCCGCTTTTTACTAACATCATTATTTTCACAGTAAAAGCTTCGAACTCGAAGAAAACTGTATTTATCGATTATGTAATTGTTAAATTATTGCAAACGCTTTTATCGGCCGGATATATTTTACTGTGAAAATAAATGAATAGAAAAAGAAGTCGGTAAGACAGAAATTTCACATTTCCTTAAGGCGTTATCAACGTACGATTTTACCGTCGAACGATCGTGTAATTACATTGCTCGTGCAGGGACGCGAACGCTCGTGGTTTCGCGTTAATCAACATTTTACAAAAATATTCACTCTACCACCACTTGTATTGAGCAAAAGTAGATTACGATTCTACTATGCAAATTTTTTACTTGTTTTTTTTTTTTTTTTTTTTTTTTTTCATTTCCTTCGATTCCTCGTTCGATTCGCGCGATCTCGCGTGACAATCTATTCGCTCATTTGTCACTGGTCTCGTGAGGATTTCGGCGTTACATTATTGACGGGATTTTACTTATTTTCTGCATCAGCTTCTTTGAATTTTCGCCCTGTGCGTTCACATTTTTACTATGTATTCTCGGTAACGGGGAAACCTTCATTAACTCTTTCTCACATTTTTTTTCCTTTCGTTCTCGCACACTCTTCGTACAGTCTACAAGATTTCTACGTGTTTCTACTACCACTAAACCGGTTGGGGCGATTCGCTTGCTAACTCTTATTCTCGATATTACATCAGATATAAAATAATTCATAATTAAATGCATTTGGCATGTCACGATTTTTCGTACGATGGGGTGGCATCCGTTTAGTCGCTTACTAATGTCAGCATACTGTGATACTATTCACTTTTGTAAGACGATCTCGTAACTTTTGTTCATTTGTGTGAACGGCCTTCTTCTTTACCGGCTCAAAAAATCCGATAAAGCGCCATTGTCCACAGGACAACAATTCAGTTTGTTTAATTTAATAACCACCTAAAAAAAATTCCCGATAAGTCTGGAATCGACGATATGTTAACGACAAAATATTCGACAGAAAACATACGTTAGAAACCATAATCATAGACTCTGCAGGAGTCAATATGATTTTCCGAGGTTTCTTTAGCGTTTTTGTAAAATATTTAAAGTATTTTTTTTTCCTTCTGTGTTGCGTTTTTCGTAGAATTCTTTTGCTTTTTTTTTTCTTTTGACATCGTCCCGAGAAGGGTGACTTTATAATTTCTTATGCAAATTTAAAAAAAAATCGCCCACTTCTAGATCAATCCGCATGCACCAGGCATGCAATTGCCAGAGATTACATAAGAATATTCGTAATTCTTCTATAAACAATTCTTAAAGAATATTCCCCAAAATTAGCAAAAAAAAAAAAAAATTATTCTAAAATGCGATTGCTTAAATCGAAGAGTGGAAAAGAAAATAACAGAACCAGCATCTTCAATTTCGGAAACTGAACATTTTTGACTCAACCAATGTCTAATAGAACACTATAGACTCAGTATATTTTATTCAATTAAAAAGACGAAAAACGTTGAAAACAGAAGGTGATATCGTCGATTCCATTGCGTCTTTTATAAATATCTCTGCCTTAACCACGCGGCTGGACAAAAGCACCACTACAATTACCCTAAATACGCTTAAAAAACCTCTGAAATCTTCTTCACTTCGTTCTTCCGGGTGGCAGGTTCGAATTCGTCGACGTCGTGGCGTTCGACCTAATGTGAATCGCCTGTCGATTCGATTTGTTTCTACTCGCGGCAGTCGAAGATTCCGCGACAGATTTACGATTTTTCGCGGAGTCCCTACGATCGTTCGAGCCGGAGACTTGTTCAACAACTCTCTTGGATGTTTCCGGTGTCCTCCAGCTGGTAGGTCTACTGCTGCTCGCCAAATTGCCCGGTGTCTTAGATGCGTTTCTCGTACTTTTATTCTCCGTCTCGTAATTCTTTCTGGAAGGTTGCGGCGTGTAGTACAGACTAAAACGCTTCGTTTTCGCGGTGCTCTGCTGTTTCTGCTGTTCTTCCCGCAGCTCGTCCGTCGAACTACATTTTCTTCCGTTTCCCATAGACGTGCGACTTGACTTTGATAAAGTTTCGTTTCTGACGTCCGTAAGCTTCGCCGAGTATGATGAAAAGCAGCTGAACCTCTTGTTTCTCTGATCGTTCTTCGCCTGACTGCTCGCCGCATTTGTATTTTTCTTTTCTCGCATTTTGACCGACTCGTTCAACGGTATCCTCGAGGGTTCAATGGGTTTAACTGAATTTCTCACTTGGCCATTATTTTGTACGGGAATGAGCGAAGGCCTCGAAATTTTCGACGAAGCGCAATCAATCGACGGTCGAACTTGACGATTTGGCGTTGGAATGGATCGTCTCTTATCCGGAGTTTCCCGAATTCTTCGAGAATTTGGAGTCTGAACGCTGTCATTGAGGCGAAGATCCCCGTCTCGGTTTTCCTCCTCCTTTTTTACCCCGGAATCTCTTACGAATCGAGTATTTTCGAAGCTGTCCGAAGATTCGATACTTTGCGTCGAGCTCGACTCGTTTCTTCGTCGCTTTGACTGCTTCGCGAATTTTATGTTCACAAAACTATCGGAGGTCTCGATATTGTTATCGGAACTATCGCTGAGTCCATCGGTCGATTGAGATAGTCGTTCGATCGGCGAGTTTCTCGCGCTGTTTCGATTATAACAGCTACTGTCTTTCGAGGTGTTTCTCGAGGTTACAAAACCCGCAGCTTTGCACAGATTCGTAGGTTTAGGCCGTACGACTCCGTCGGAGTATCTGCCGGTTTTCGGTGTACCGTAACGTCGATTGTTAGTAACGCGTCCTGGCGTCGTTACCAAACTGGAATGAATGTCTGTGAGTGAATTTCCGTTTCTCGTATTCACGGAATGTACGCTAGACGCTATTGGACTTTCGCAACGCGAACTGTCGCGAGATCTCTCGCCATTGTTGTTTCTCGTAGATTTAAAATGTTCGGGAATACTGCTGGTCGAGGATGCGGCACTCTTGTTAACAGTGACCTCCCTCAATTTCTTCTTGTTTCTCACTGGTGTGTCCCGAGTATCGTCGATATTGTTCATTAGATCGTGTAACGACGATGTGAGATCGCGAATGTCTTGAAGACAATCGGCGCTCAATGACAACGGCTCGTTATCGCCATTTTTATTGCCGTTTATGTGATCGATCTCGTCGCGGCCACGAGGATCGAGAATAATGCTCTTACGAAAAGCCTCGTTTACCGAGGCCGATGCATCGAGCCACTGACTCTTAATATCCGCTGTACTGGTTCCGAGATGGTTCGAGTCCCCGGCTGGAAGATCACTCGAAACATCGATCCGCCTCTGTTTCTTGTAATCGAACTCGAACGTCGCCAGTCTTAGCGGCTGACACTGCTGATTCCGGTGTTGCTTCGACGATTCACCGATTGTTCCTCCTGGCGATACGGTCTGCTCGCCTCCTAGAAAGCTCTGCTGATTTACAGAGGCGGGACAGAAAAGAAAAGAAAAGCACCGCTACAGATACAGACAAACCACTACTTGCTCAAGCATTGCTCGCGTGTTCCGTGCGTTGTTTTAGGTTTTGATTTTTAAAAAGCTGCTTTGAATACCGGAGACGGTCTGTATGACGACGAAGCTATTTTTATCGAAATCTCAATCTCTCGTCGCAAACTCTTTGATTTTGTGATCTAAAAAAATGTTATATCTACTAAAACAAAAATTATGTTCTTATTATTTCTCATTCTAATAACTTGTTTAGTCTTGAAAGAATTACCTTAAACGGACTGCGATTTAAAAAGTCAGGTAATATTATTTAGTGTGGTGTGACACTTCTGAGATATTCTTTGCCAACGCAGCTCCTTTTTTTCGATCCTCTCATACAAGACACTTTTCCGTAAAAACTGTTTTTTCCCCCCGAATCATCGTATCTTAAAAGATATAAGTAACAGAAAAATGACTCAACATTAAAGCTTTGTATCAGCTTTGCAACATAATTTTTCAAATAAATTTGACAATCTGGTAACATTGATATTTCATTATAAAATGTAAAGATTATTTTATCTTTTAAGAAAAACCGCTTTCGTTTTGAGGTAGCCGTTCCGCAATAAACAAATTTTAATTGTTTGAAATTATATCGATATAATTACTTGTAAGCTGTACTTAGATCTGGATAATAATAATAAACATCTGAAAGGAGGAGAAAAAAGTGATCGTATTGACCGAGAATGTCTCAAGTGTGGGTGCAAGAGAGATAGAATTTATGTTCCTGTACACAATTTCTCCGCCATGATCGGTTGGTCGAATAAAGTACAGCTTTTACAAGATCTATTACCCGTTGCAGAAAAAATTCAAAATTCAAAATTCAATTACAGTGTTTGTTACCGACTGAATAGATGGAGCCTCCCCTTAGAACGGTATGAAACTACCCGATCGGTAACGAAAACTGAAGTCCGATTTTTTCCGCCATGGTTGATATTTTGGATTTAAAAAAACGGGAAAGTCGCTCTGCACAATCATTAAACGGAGGACAACTTTCTCATCTTTTATTCAAAAGATCAAATGGGACGGAAAAAATGGGATTACAAATTTTGTTACCGATCGAGTAATTTCACATCGTCTTAAGGATTTTGCCGGTCCTTCAACGAATTTCAAGTATTATTAAAAAAAAGTCATGACCGTGTAATTTGTTGTGACATCCAAAAGCCGAAATAAAGCGTGCTACTTGCGGAAAAAGTGAGTTCTCAAACTCTGACATTAATGATACGATAAGGCTATAAATATGCTACACCGATTACGTTTATTACATTGTACTTGTGCGAGTACGTCATACAAAAGCTTACCGAAACGATGATAAATTGAGGGCAGAACAAAATATGCTAATGAGTGACTAAATAAATAGAGTAGAGTTCGTCGCCGACTCCTCTACCACATGTGCTACGACAAAACTCACTGAAAATTTGTACATATTAATAGGCAATTTTAATAAACAAATATATAAGCCGTGCAATTGATATGGCTGTCTTGCTGATACCACCGAGTGACGCTGATAACTTAATTGACAAAAGGAAAAGACGTTTACCACGAGCCATGGATGATCAAGCACGTCCTCGGCACTAAATCTCAGTTCCGGCTGTGCCTGAAGCATATTGGAAATTAGCTGTTTTGCCGAATCGGAGACAGGATCCCAATACGGTGCGGTAAATTCGTATTGACCGCTGAGAATTCGCTCGAACAGCTCCTCCTGATCGTTTTCTGGCGAAACGAAAGGCGGAAAGCCGCACAATAAAATATACAGAATTACACCAGCAGCCCAAACGTCGATCTGCAAACAATACAATATACAATATTGTAATACGAGAGGTTCAAGCTAATAATATGTTCAGTATAAAACTGTCTATAGGCAGTCTTAAAATTTATTCATATGTTTATGTCGGGATTGCATATTTTGGAATAAATTATTTTTTTCATAGAGTTTGTATGTTTGAGTTTTTTTTTACCGAAGATTTCTTTGTCAAAAGTTCATCGAACTGCAAAATTCAGTCGGTCTACCGCTCGTTAAATTTATTTTTATTTCCAGACAGGAAACAAGTAAATAAAAAGTTGAACCCGCATTTTTGGAACGAAAACAGGATTTCAAAATGTCAGTATATCTTCCCCTTAACGGGTAATTCCATGTCATTTGTATCCCTAATGGAGACATTTGTGGGCAGGGAAAGGAGTCGATAGTAGGAAGCGGTCTGTCCATATTGGATATCGAGCTGGTTTCCTGATTGGGTGATCGATAGATATATAGATATTTAAAAGCGGTTTTGTCGCGCAATTTTTCAAAGGATCTTTGACTCTTCGATACATCGACAACGATATTATAAATTGCGCAACATAAGTCACAATCTCGTTACACTCGAACGTAACATCCTCGTGTCTTTTATATCTAACGTTAATGCAATTACCTTGAGACCGTAACCACTTTCAGCGAGGATTTCTGGCGCAACGTATGTGGGTGTACCGCAAACCGTGTAGAGTGGTTCTCGGACGACCTGAGCGAGACCAAAGTCACCGAGTTTCAAGCATCGCACCTGACTGCCTTCCATTTCGACCAAAAGATTCTCAGGTTTCACATCTCGATGAACTATGTGATGCGAATGTAGATAAGCTAATGCCGAAGTTAAATGACCGATCATCACGCTCGCTTCGGCTTCCGAAAATTTCGTTGCCGCAGCGATCGCGTCGAACAGATCACCTCCCTGTATTGAGAATATTTATCGGTTAATTTCCAATAGATTATATAAAATAAGATGAAAAAAATAAGAGATATACCTTGACAAGCTCCATGACTAAAAAGAGTTGATCAACAGTCTCTTGCTCGCCGATCAAGCTGATTATATTTGGATGGCAAACTTGGCGCAGTATCGCTACTTCGCTGGCCAGCATTGTTTCTTTGCCCTGGCATTTGTACTTGTCGACAATTTTCATTGCGTACTCGGCACCGGTTGTTCTGAAATTGATAAAAAATATCATTTTATTCTGTCATCGCTCGATATCCTCTTTAGACCTCTCATATTATTATTAATAATAACCCTATAATTTTTTGTGTTTAATATGGTGGATAATTTTTAAAAAAATGACGAATATAAAATTAACTATGGAATTTAAAAAAAAAACAAATATACCAATTGCCAATTTTTATTGCTGCAGCTATATTTAACAACGGAATATTTAGTACATTTTGAACGATCTCTTTTTCCTTATCTCAAGTAATGCTTCTGTAAATATGGTGCCATGACTTTCATGAAAAAGGTAATCGTAAAAAGACACGGTGTTTCATTGCCAATTAAAGACTGTATTTCTGGGTCAACAAACACTAGAAAGTTGTATCCTTCTTGAGAGTCATGTCAGTGTTTGCTTTTTTCTCAACCAATCATAAATATGATGCTGCAGCATTATAATGTTTTATATTACACGGGATTGTATTTTGCAAAATTTATATCAAGTTGGCGATGATTTTTCTATGGGATATTTTGTTAATTTAATAAATATTCATCGGATGAGCTCCAAATTTACCAGATGAATCTTTGTTTAAAAAAAACAACACACTCATGGAAATTTCATGGTGTAAAATCGGATTATAATTCAAAAATATGTTATTATATAAATTTATTAGAGTTGTGCAGAAAAATAAGGATATATATAAAATGTCAAAAACTGAAAAAAAAAAAAAAAAAAAAAAATCAAATATGCTATCATATAAAAAAAAATAATGAAAACTCGGAATTCTCTTTTAGACGTGACTTGCTTCGACTTACTTGTGAATACAATGTCGAACAACGGCAAAGTTACCATCGCCAATAACATGTCCGACGGCGTAATGAAGTCTGAGAGGTTGTGGCAGTATAAGAGCCGAGGGACTGGGTGTTCTGATTTGTGGAGCAGTGAGTGTACGTTTACCAGATTTTCTCGGCATAACAGGCATTGGTCCACCTTGTCTCTTGGACACCCAGGGACCACGACGAAAGCTCTGAACATATTTCGACTCCTCGGAGTCAAGCTCAAAATCCTCCTGTGTCGATTTTTCCGTTCCATAAGCGACAAAAACTTCCTCGCTCTCGAAAAATTGTTCCAACGATATAACGGGTTTACCCGCTAGAGTGTAGACTCTACGGACAGCACCGGAATCCAATTTAACCGCGTCGGTTATTGCCTCAAAAACGTGTTCGAGGCTCGGCGCGTTTCTCTTATTCAACAAGAGACGCGCCACTTTTCGTGGCTTTGAGCCGTTTCTTATGAGCGTTATTATTTTAGCTTTCACACAAGTAGGTATTGCACTTATCTGTCTGCCAGTACCAGCTGGCGACTGAGGCAAGCCCGACAGCGAACTTCCCCTGCGTACTTTGGAGGCCGAGTACTCCACCTTTTTAAATAATTCTCCCTGTCCAGATACTACATAACATTTACCATCCTCCAGATCACCCACAGTCTGCACCTTTCTTCCGTCCATTGTGTAAATCGATCTAACACCGTTTGGCAGTGTTACACTGGATACCAGAGCTCTGGTAAGATCCGAGGCGAGACTATCAAAGCTGCGATATCTTTCCGGTGTCACAGCCATCACGACGCCTGTATAAAATTTGTCGCCATTTCTGAAGAATCGCACTCGTTTCGCTTTCTTTGTCGGTGGAGTTCTCAGAGAGGCCAGTGAAACCTTTGACGTAACATCCAACAGCCTATCGTCCAGCGTTACGATTTCTGGGCCAATCGATAAGTTGCTGTCACCGGATAACGATGCACCTCTGCTAATAGGTGGTTCTTCCATCTGATTTGTTAAAAAAAAAAAAAATATTTGATATTAAGATTTTAAAAATTATATATTTTCTGTTGATCGTCTTATAAATTATAGTTATTATAATCAAAGCAAAAACAATTTTTTTTTTGCGTCATAAGATATTATTCCAATTAATTCATTTTACTGTTGCAAAATAAATTTGACACAAGTGTCATGCACAAAATCCGTCATTTTGCCAAACGATACTTCCAGAGTCCTGTTTATCAAAGCAAAAAGCTTGTATTAAAAATGTTAAAATAAAAATTTTTTGTATGTTAAATAAGCAAATAATCATAATTTGTGATAAGAATGACTTGTTTTTCACAGGCACAGACATAAACAATTAGTATTGCCACCAACGTTTTAATTAGAATGCATGTGTAGGTTAATTACAGGTGTAATTAACACTTTGACCCACCACGTAATTAATATCGTGTTTCTACTTACAGTTTGTTAAATATCTTATTTTTAGTTCCACACATCTTTTAACTCATCCTTGACTTCAGAATAGATTCAAAAAGTTTACAAGAAACAAACAAAAAAGAGTATTCGCAATTATCACGTAGATTTATCAGCGAAAAAAATTGTAAGCCAGACAAATCCAAAGCGCAAAACCAACAAAATAATTTGGCTTCACGATGTGATTCGTGAAGAACAATAAAGCGAAAGGGGGTGTTGCCGAAAAAAAAATCTGACAGATGACAAGACACCCGGCTATAAGGAAATCAAAGGCTTTTCTAACCGTGTTATAACCTCAGCGTTAATTTTTCCATTATAATGTTCAACCTTGAACGCAATAACGAGTGCAACACTTGGTTATAAGAAAAAGCGTTTTCGCTTTCTCCAAATATAGTAGAAACTCATCTTGTGATCAACCGGGAGAAAATAAAGTCGACACGAGCCAGTCTCTGTAAAGCCTTCTGTAATAGAGAAATACTTGGGTGCACTTCAAGTTGGTACTTACATTTTCTGCTCGTTGAAAACAACGAACTTTCGAAAGACGTTGGATGGCAGACGTATTAGTCGAGTGCGACTTGAATGATTCACCAGAGTGCTGACATTTTCATAGGCAGCTCCGAGAGACGAATGTCTCTCTCAGTGTAACTCGGTTTACACACTGCTCGGCTTGGCTCTTTGGCTCTTAGGGTTCTACCAACGAAGTCAGAGTTACATTGAAGCGTATTTTCTATGGGTGGCTTAGAGACAAACTCTTTCCGCGGTATGTCGCCGCTTCGCGGCGCTTTGTTCGGCAAATCACGTGACATGGGACGCAGACCGCCTTGTGGGCGGTTTTAGAGTATGACGGAATTATTGTTCATTGGTTGTCCCTGTTACGGCCCTTTTGTAAACATAAGTACAAATTAGCCAGAAATATATTGAATACTAATTAACCGAATATCAAATATATTTAGATAAACGATATTCGTTAACTTTTACTGTACTCAGAACAGGAGACGTGGTGGCGAAGCTGCAAAGTTAAAGCTTTTCCGACAGAGTTTTATGCTATTCATTTTTTTCATGCACATTGCACATGTAATTCTTAAAATTGGAAAAACCTATATAACGTTATAGAAAAAGAAATATTCCTCTCGAATTTGTTAAACAAGTTCTTAGTCACTAATTTTAATTACCTTCTTGGCAATATTATTATTATTATACAATGTTCTTGGTACATTCAATGATTTCCATTTTTACAGTTTTTTTTTTCAAGTGCTTAAATTGTAATAATACCACATTTTTTGTTGAATTGTACGTGCAATGCCTCCTTAAGTTAAAAAAAATGCACAATTCAAAATACGATCCCGAAACTTCAGGATGATGTTTCAACTTTGCAGCTAGGCCATCAACTCTCTTTGTACTGAGCAGTATATATAAGTAAATCAATATCGTTTATCTGAATGTATAATTCATAGTCGATTAATCAAAATTGTTTATCCGATTTATCGCCACCATTAATACATCATAGTAAGAACACACGAGTACCCCAGACCCCAATTGCGAGAGTGATGAGAAGGATAGAAAAACGAAAAGACGTGTGGGAGCGAGAGAGAACACATTACATACTAGAGTGAGGACAACAAAGCTAGACAAAGGGGCGGTACTGCATTGCTATGTTTTGTCCATCATCCGGCAACGCCATCACACAACTGGGGTCATAACTAACTCCATGACCCCAGTTAGCTTCGCCTCACATGAAACATATGCGAAACACGTTTCTATGTAACTCTGACTTCGTTGATTCTACTCTCTAAAACTCTATAGGACTTTCTATGTATTGTGACTAACACAGAGATACGAGCTATCGTTGCACCAAGATGCCGGTGTATATATTTTCTCTTGCTTACTCTCCTGTTGGTCACAACAGAGAGAAACACCACACACTGCACCACACAACTCACTCCCTCCCCCCACCACTTCGTTTCCTCCAGTTCGTGGAGTCGCTGCGAAGCCGATACGGACTCTTTTATTATCCAACACGCGTATACATGCTCGACCACACCACCACCACCACCACGAATGTCCAGCACGTAAACTTTAGCTCTGCGGCCAAACACAAATACAAATAAAAGTTGTCAAGCGCTGACGGGAACCGGAAGTGTATGAAAAGGGCCGCGGGTGGGGTGGAACGACACCCCATAGAATGAGACACACGCATTAAGCCGCGACTAGACTTGAGACTCGCGATTATTGCGCGGCTTTATGAAAGATTCTGTATTTGCATACTTTTGATATTGAAATCGGAAATTTTCTTTGAGAAGACAGATTGCGGGTTTAAGATGTGGATGGTTCTTTTTAACGTAATGCTTTAGGGTGTTTCAACCATTTTTTAAATTTTATCTGAAAACGTATTTCTCATCATTTTTAAGGATAATTATTAATAATTTATCACTGCTTCACATTATTTTTATTATTGTATTTAAGTCTACTGGAAGGTATGTAGAAGCAATTTTTTTATTTCTGTGACGGAAATTTAACAATGAGGAATTTTTTTCCAACGGACTTTTTTTCACGTATTTTTTTTTTCACCATCAGGAATATCACCGTTTGAACGCTGTCAAATGCGTATTTTTGAAGAAAAAAAAAAAAAAAAAAAAAAAAAACAAATCAGATTAAAGCGGTTTCAAAAAAAAAGAAATTCTATATCGCTAGTATATAAGTAAGGTTTATAGAATTAAGGAATTGGAGTCGTAGAATTCCCAGTATGTTGTATTGATTTACATTCAAGTATATAAGAAGTTATACAATATTAAAATATTCTTTAATGACGATAAGACATGTTCAGTGAGTACAGTAAGAATCGATCGAAATTGTCAAGCTGTTTTGCACTAAAAGAGAAACAGAGGCTTAACTATTGAACGCATTCTTACTTATTTAGAATCAGTTTCACTAATGGACTGTTCAAAGAAATCTGAAATACCAGCATAACAGGATAGTCTTCCTATTCCGAACGCTAGATGGCGTTACTCTGTATCTTCTTGGTGCAATTAAAATACTTGTGAAACTGTAAAACTATCAATTTATTCGATAGTTCAATAGTTCGGTTTATTCGTAGTTCATTCTTATTATGCACAGTTTATTTAATTTTAGGATTCATCAATGTTATTATTATTATTAACGATTAAAATTAAAAATTATAAATTTATAAGATTAATCATGCAATAAATTATTTGCAATCCTTTCGAAAGCGAAAAATCTCTTTCGATATATATTTATATATATATCAATTTTGATATATCAATGACAATTCAATGCAACAAAACTCCTAAATTATAGTCTCAATTTACGTCACACGAGCAAGTACATAATTATATATGTACAAAAACATAAATCTCAATGTTCGATATCAATATCGATATCGAATAATCGTCGATCATTGACCCCATCGAAAAGTCACGTGTTGTTTGACAAATGAAAGCGATATTTCAAGTCCTCTGATAGCCGTGATCGTCTAGTGGTTAGGACCCTACGTTGTGGCCGTAGTAACCCAGGTTCGAATCCTGGTCACGGCAATGTCAGTTAATGACATTGTCACGGTAGAGGTATTTTTTTTTTTTAGCTTGTAAGATCTCAACATTAATTTTCCGTCGCTAATCATGTCGCTGCTGCGTATAAATTCGCGTATTTTTTAGCGTGCAGGCGCGCCACGCGTTCGTCGTGTATACTAATGTTGTCAGTCGGTAAATAACCGGCTAAATATCTGGTTAATTAACCGCAGCTATTTATTATATTTTACCTGCGGTTAAATATATATCAATTGATAATCAACAATAAAAACGGAACTGAACTTTTTGTAGCTGTAACAATTGAACTGTTTGCAATTTTTTTATTTATATTAACATTTTGGGTTTTTTGTAACACTGCGTTTACCGATAAATGTATGGACAAGAATGATAAATAAGATAATTTGGCGGTAAATTCACAACACTAGCATATAATATACTTTAAGCATTGCACATGTACATGTCATGACGTACATGCGCTAGTACTACGTCAAGTCAAGCGGCGTTCCACGAGTCTGCTCAACCGCGAGACGCCCACCGCTGTAACATAATTTCACAGTGCTACTTGTTAGCATAATAATAAAAAAAAGAAATTAAATTTTTTTAATAAAGTAATTTTTTTTAATTATAACAAAAATTTGAGCCGTTTTATGTGAATTTACTACAATATCTGTTCTTTTTTTTTTTAAATATTATTAGTAAAAATTAATGTATAAATATCGGACTAATAAATCTACATTTATGAACCAACTAAATTTTACAGTCAAAATCGAACTGTTTCCATTCGTGACTGGAGGACTTAGTCGAATCGAACAATTTTTCCTCCGCTGCGCCAAACCATTTTCAACATAACTTTTTATGTGTATATTTTTCAACATAACTTTTTGACAACACAAAAAAAAATTGTATGTTGGACCAATTTTGTAAGATATTTTTTATTACATCCTTAGATTAATAAAAAAATCGTTGTAGCTTCCACAAATCCATACTTTTTTGTCTTTGTTTACTAATATATCAAAAAAAGTGAAATGCAAAAGATAGTTTTCGTCAAATAATAAACGGACTTTTTATTTATTTGATAATTTTTTTTTTAAATTATGCTATCTACAATTTGCATTACCAGATTTTCAATTTTTTAACAAGAAATATTCTTGTAATACCAATATAAGGAAACACTTTTTTTACAAAATTAATTTTTATATAATAAATGTACAGAAATTAACCAAATTTACGCCAATAATATCACGGACATATATTTATGCAGTTAATGTGAAGTCGAAATTGTAATTTTAGTTCGATCTTAACGAGTAAGATTACATTTTGTTTCTGGGTAGATACTCTACGAATTTACGAGAAAATATTTATGACGATATTCATCGTTTACAAATTAGTCATTTATTTATGAAAAAGAAAACAAACTTACAAAGTTTTCTAAACTTTTATTCTCATCGAGAAGTAAAATGATGCAAATTACTCGGCTGATTTTGAGAAACATATGTTTAATAAAACAAAATCAGCTTTCTCTCATAAAAATCGAACGAAAATTACTATTTTGGCTTCACAAAAACTCCACGAAAAATGTGCCAGCGAATTTCATAGCGATAATGCAATTTTCTTTGTGTAAATTATTATTATACATTTTTTAAACCAAATCTATCTTAGTTCACACTGGTCTCTCCATTAAAACGTGTACAAACAATTTTTTAATCTCAGTACTCGATTGACTTGACTGTATTCCAAAAAGACAACCTCAAACCCCGAAATAAATCTTACGAATAATCTGAATTGTAGATTAAGCCTCTGAGATTCAATTTTCGTTTGACGAAACAGAATTTTCGAGTCCGATATTCTCGGCTGGACGCAAAGAATTCGGGTTGCTTCGAGCTCCTTGGTAAGCCGAGGTCTTTCCAGGAATGCATGAGAAGAGTGCCCCTGATCGAGACGCACCTGGCGGACGAGAGGGAACCTCCGGTGCTGAACGGTTGGACGGTATACACACAGTGTGTCGGTTGTGTTCGGGCCGTTGGCAGAAAGCGTGTTGTGTGTGGAGTCAGAGAGGTGACGTGCGGCCCGCCAGAGCGAGGAAGAGAGCAGAGAGGTACACACAAGCTCGAGAAGCCGGCAGCACGGCGCATAGAGGAGGGGGCACGCAGGGGAACGTATATAAAGGGGGGTTTTACCGAGTAGAGGGGGTACGGCGCACCGACTGCCACCGCGCGAAGCGTTCTTCGAAGTACCGCCACTGTTGGTAACAACCAGTTCCGTGTGTTTGTGCGAGCAGTGCGGGTGGACGTAAAAGAAAAAAAGAAAAAAAAAAAGAGCGACTCGCACAATCCGTCTAAACTAACAAAATCTGTGGTGCATTCAGTGTTACCATCGACACACAAAGTGAATAAGAGTCACGCGTAGAGTACGATTTCTTTTTTTTTTTTTAAAGAAAAAAAAAAAGGAAAATTGCTTTTTTTGTTCTTTTAAAACTTAAATTTAAGTGCGTCGAGACGCCGACGGCATTCTCGACACTATAAAAGCGCGATGTATCGCGATCTTCCGCTGTGACTCGTGCCGATCTTTTTTTTTCTTTATTTTATTTTTTTTTTCTTCGGGTGTGCTGTTCGGAAGTTTTCAAGTTCATTCACTCTTTTGGAATTACTGAGTCAGTGACGAGGACGTGAAGTCAGTCCGAGGGACTGTGGTCGGGAGGATTTTTTTCTTTCCGTTGATTTGCCCTGGATAAATATGCGGATTCCCGACGTTCTTGCAGGTGAGTTTTGTATACAGTATACTGTGCATAACACTGGGACGCGGTATGGTATATGTTGTATATTATACATGCAGGCCTTTACAGTTTCTCGTTTTTTCTGTTTATCCGTTCACTGGACGCCCGCGCGCGCTCGCTCGCTCGCTGTATCGCTTTATGACTCGCGATCCTCCACCTCTTCTTGTTTCGCACTTATTTGCTGGTGTAAAATTTCATCGTTGGATTTGCAAACGCAGAATTTCGCATGTTCAACTAAAAGCCGTTTATCGGCAACTTGGATACTTTCCGTTATGTTTTTAATGTACGCGGATTTTGGTCGTAAACAGCGATCGCTAGTTGGGTAGGTACATGACGGAGATTTATACCGGTTCATGTATAGTTGACATGAAACTGTGCTGCTTCCACATAGAGGAAAAATGTTATTTCCATGAAAAACCTTTTTTTTGTCGATATTTTAATGTCAGTGTACTTAAAAAGGATAACTAGAAGCTTGCACATTATTTTTCACTGTTTTACGAAATTACCTCTATGAGGAAGTAATCGATTTTCGCTTTCTCGTAGAGCAAGTTCTGTAGAATAGTGAAAAAAAAAAAACAATAAGGAAGCAATGTGCAAGGTTCTATGTAGCATGCTTGTTTTTAAAAAATTCAGAAACTGCGATTAAGGGAAATTTTATTCGTCAAATAATATAATTTGATGTAATTTATTTTCTTAATTAATTTTATAAGTGGTGTGACAATTTTGTAAAATTTATTTATCACGTCGTTTAAAATTACATGCCATATGTTTTTCCAAACTTCGGCGATAATTAATGTAAATTTCTTATTTTACTATAAAATTTGAAGGCCTCTGTCCATATTCATCAAATTTTGTTTCAAATGTCCTTGAACATTATTACGTTTTGAAAGTCGAAAGGATTAAAAAAATAAAAAATAGAAATTTCAGAGCACCGTTCATTGTGTAGAAAAACTGTATATGAATCCCAACTTCAATTTCTCACGTGACAATCGAATGGGAAATACAAAAGATCGTTGCGTTACGTGTAAAAAAAAATACGCAACAAGTTTTCCTTCCACGAGGTTCAATATTATGGTCCAAACTATTAGATTTATGACGTGGGAAAGAGAACAAAAAAAAAATGTCTTTTTTGGGACTGTGTAATGAACATACGAAGTTTTTGGTCGTAAACGGCAATCTAGCAGGTAAGGCAATATAACGACATATATGCCGGTTCATATAGCTGAAATTCAGCTATACTTTGTGCTTCTGGCGCTTGTTATGATGCGGCGCATAGCAGACGTGAGTTTCCAAAATTATTCGTAAAAATCTACTTTTTAAAATTTACTTGACTGTCGCTAATTTTTATTTTCATTTTTCATTTTAATAATTTTTTTTTCCATAATCGTATGACAATTGGGAGGGCATGAAAAAATAATTTCTTCTAACAAGTTTGGATTTTTTGGAATTTCAAGCTGAAGATTTTTTTTCTATAATAGAATCTGCTAAGAATTTCTTATGGAAATAAATTTTTAGTAGGTTTTTATAAGCCATAGTTAGTTAAGTATGGTAAGTTATTTCGGATACTTAACCAGGATACTTCCCGTTATTTTTTTATGTACAAAGATTATTGTCGTGAACAACGATCTTTTAACATCTTAGGCTCATAACGAATTTAATACTGGTTCACCCTGAAATCTAGCTATAGTTTATGCTTCCGTCGCTTATTATTATGCTGCGCATACCAGACGAGGGTTCCGTTGAACCCTGTGTGCGAATAGTAACGGTGAAATGGCAGATTAGAGAGCATTTAGCCACTGCTACTATTACTATCGTGCATTATAATTTTCGTGGTTATTCCAGAAGCTTCCCAGGACGTTTGCACCTAACAGCATCTTCGTTATTAGCAATTATTATATCTAATATGAAGCTTGGAATGAAAATTGGCTGCATATGATAATTGAATATGATTATATGATTATTTGTTCGTCCTTAAAGTGTACAATTACACGGAAAACCTGTACATTATAAAAACTAAAGCGATAAAAAAATAACAGACTTCCATAGATCGATTGTTAAACAGCTTTTGCCTTGAAAAATGCCATTAAAATTATACATCTTATTTGCTGCCATTTTATGGCGAATTGTGCAACTCAAATAATCATTTGTATAAAATTTTACAATTACATTTTAATCTGCGAGAAAAGCAGTGGCGCTAAGACTATTTTACTATTAAATCCTAAGTATTTAAGATTTAAAAAATTGTTTGTATACCCGTTTTAAAGAAAAAATTAGTCTAAATTAAGAATGACCTTTAAGGTTTTTGCATCTGCATTAAAATTTTCAGAACGGATCTGGTCGAAATTTCGACCACCAGTTTTGTCGGGCGCTCCACGTGAAAAATTCATCGATCAAATAAAAAAATAAAAGGTCGTTTTCAGCGTAAAAATCCCCGTTCTGAAAATTTTAATCACGTTTAATAATATTTAATTGTGCATGAATTTTTCAGATTTGTTTTATTCACAGACGTCACAGTCGAATTTCGTGAAACATGTGTGAAAAAAAAAAGAATGAAAAAATTGTAGAAAAATAGCAGGTGTCTGGTGTTTAGTATTAGAGGGATGACGAACGCTCGTGAAAACCCCTCCACTCGTTTAGCTCTGTATGCGATGCATGCGTGACAGGTGAAGCCTGACCCACGTTGCACGAACCGTCGTATACACACCTGACCGAGTATCCCCATAGTACGGCGTTGTATATAGAGGAGGGTTATACTATAGTGGAGGAATATATACGATAGTACATACCTCGGACTCTAGTATACACTGCAATAGAGCTCTATTATATGGTCCACATTTTTCGTCGAGGGTAAGGTCCGTGCTTGAATGGTATTAACGTGGAGGGTGGAAAATTTAAGCGAATTGGACGGAAGTACGGGCAATAGGTTAAGGTTCCTGGCACGGGCATAACCGTACCTCGGTGTTTAGTAGTATGTGCTTAGCACATACAATAAATACTTTGTATTTACACTATTATATACATTCTAGTAAAATGAATTTCTCTTTTTCTTTACGCAGTCTCGACTGGCTACGATATTATTATTCTTATTGTTATTATATAGTAACTGTAGGGGATGTCGGGACAAGTTGGATCAATTTTTTATTTTCATTTTTTTTCCAGATAATATGGATGAGTATGTCGAGTTAAAAAAAAAAGGAATGAAAGTAAAACTTTGCAGATTCCTTTCTCATTATTTTTTATTTTTTTTAAGAAAGCAGTTGAAACATAAACAATTACAATTATTGTAAAATTTAAATGTAATAATAATTATTTAATTACTGTAAACAAATACTGAAACCCTTTATTGATCTTCATCAAATTTAGTAGCACCGTTGATTATTCTTTTTTATCTGTAAAAAAAATTGAGTTGATTTGGTGGGAGTTTACGTGAGTTAGAGAAAAATGTAGATTTTTCGAAAAATTCAAAATCCAATAAATAAATAAATAAGTAAATAAATAATTAATTCTTGTGCCTCTCCCAGGCAATTTTTTCTAATTAACGACAAAAAAAAACTTTTGGCAGAAAAAAAAATTTTCTTTTCAACACAAGAAAAGTAAAACTTTCTAATTGTAATATAAACTTGTCTAATCGTCACAAGACTTGACAATTAGAATTTTTATAAATCATGATTGTAATTTCATTCAAATTTTTTTAAACATTCTTAACTTCATTTGCCCCTAATCCAACGAGTCCCAATGTACCCTGCTATATTATAAAAATGAAAAAAGTTTTCGACCGTAAAGAGAAGAAATAATTCATAGCTCTCAGTTCATACTGTCCCTCTAATAAAAGGCTCTTTGTATTGTCCTCTCGTGGCAAGATCGATAGTCCACGGAATTACAATACAACGCAGCATACTTTGCACGTACATATTACAATAATTATGCGTGCTTTCGCTTAGTATTATATATTCTCTCCACAGCGCTCTTTGGTTTTCAGTCTCCGTTCGGCTGTTTATATACAGACTGGTTTGCCTCTTCACTTTCTTGCACGAGATAACGCATCTCGCATTTCCCTCTAATGTTACTCTCACTCTCGAAGGAGGCTCATCGCGCGGCTTGTGCTCGCGAGGACGCTGCACCCAAACGATTTCCCAAGGCGTAACATCGGACTGTCTACCGTGGAAAATTTCACCATCGCCACGACATTGGTCATTCGCACATAAATTATTTCTAGCTCTTTATACTCTTCCTCTTATGGCTATTTAATGCCAGACTTTTGAAGTTTCTGAAGCGCGAATCGTCGTGTACAATTATTGTGTTAGCTAGTTGGGCATTCTTTTTATCTTTACAATTTACGATCTAGTCCAGTGCCTGCTTTTTAGAAAGGATTTACAAATTACAACGTGACAGTGAATTCTTTCCAGACATCGAAGGAATGTGTAACATTGGTAATTTTTTAGAAAGTAAACAATAATAAATTCATGAATCACGAATAATTGTTAGCTTCTAATTATTTTTTGTATAAACGGTGTCGAAAAACATTTAATATCCTATTTTTCGCTTGGAAATCAAACCTACTGAGAATTATTCATGGTAGTAAATTTACAAAAAGATTAAAAGATTATTGATAATTCCCGAGGACGCACATATTTTTTTTTTTTTTTTTTCTTTTTTAAGAATAATTTTTATTGTCTTATCAAATTTATTGCTGCTTGTCTAATTCTTCATTTTTAGATACTCTATGAATCAGTCATAATTGAAATAGTTTTATTGTAAAAATTGAATCTATTCTTTAATGTTAACGAATCCAGTTTTCATTATTGGATAAAAATTAATGATATATTGTATTATTAAAAATGAATAATCTTTCATCTACTTTTTTCTTGATTTTCGTGTCAATACACGTGAAATGGTGTGAAACGTCGAGAAAAGTGGTCTGTAAAAAATGTGTGTGTGTGAGGAAAATAATGAGCAAGCTATGTGCAAAGTTCTACTTCGCAGTCTATATTATTCATTTTATAATTTTGCACCAACATTATAAAATGAATAATATAAATATTTATAAACGCATTGCTTCTACTTCGTTTTTTAAAAAATAAATAGCTCCTATAGAATTCTATTGAAGGGTTTTAATAAAAATCGTTTCCCGCCGTTCTTTAAATTGCCACGCAATTCAATGTCTGATTCGAAGCAATCAATTTCCGCGCTAAACTTTTTCGTGCTATTTCTCCGAACACTCGCGAGCGATTAGATAATAAAAAGAATGAAAAAACGAGAGTTCCCCGCCGATGGGAATTCTCGCTTTTTTATTTCTTGTCGATTGATTGAGATCAGATCGATAAAGGTGGCGTAATATATGTGTATATTACAGTCTTCGTTAGTATTGTGATGATGCTTGCTGCGGTATCTCGTGAGGCGTTCGGGCTAGCCGCAGGTCGGTTCTGGTAATATCGATCGCTAGGAAATCTCACTGTGGCATCGCATTTAGCCACGAGTCGATTCACAAGGAATTCACCTAACTGGAAGCACATATTGCACTAATTGCGAGTCTTTGATGAGTGCCAAGAAATTGGACTGCAACAGAAATTGCGCTTGGATACACATTTACTCTAAACATATATTGTGTATGATGTGGTAAATATGCATCGTAAACCAAACATTTTAATCCGAATTAGGAAATGTAAAATTTTGCAGTTTCCATATACAGCAGTAATCTGCATTCTCTAAAAATCTCTATTAATCAGTAAAATATAAAAATCCACTATTAAAGATTCATATTTCCAGAGACACCTAACATGTTTTTTTTTTCGTAAGTAAAAAAAAATGTGTATGGAGTGTACTTCGCGAAAATTGAGATTGCTAATTATGACAAAAATTATAATAAAAAAAATTGTTTGCGTAAGGATTTTTTTTCGAATGTACATACTCAAGAAATTTATTTATTTCAAATTTATTCAAGAATAAATAATAAAAAAATGTTTAAAGTATTTTCTGTGCAAAAATTGCAACGTTCAAACAAATGCATTTAAAGCCTCAGATGGTCTCTCGACGAAAGTGAATTTATTTGCCACAACCAGAATTCGTCAATTTAGCCAATTTTCATTTGCATTTAAATCTGGAGACAATCGACGCACTGAACACATTTACCCACAAAAAATGTTCATGTTTTGAGAGAGTAATTCTTTTTTTTTTCACACAGACAACAAATATTTTTCATCCTCAGTTGGCTGTACAAATAATTAGCACGAAAGCCTCAAAATGAATTCACAATTAGTGAAATCAGTCAAGGAGACGAACGGACTTGTCGTCCTTGAAATCTAATTACAACTAGTTGTGGCCTCTGTTGAGGAAGCACGTTTGTCCTTGCAAATTCATGATAGCATATTGTTTTCCACCTACTAATATTACAAAGTAAAGTTAACGCAATCGTCACGTTTCGCTCAGTGTTTAACTCGACTTTACAGCATTCTCGAAAGGAAATTTTTCCACGCTAGAAGTAACAAAAATGCATTCTAAACTCTAGGAAATATTCGGGCTCTTTGTAACAGGTGATATATACATATATATATATATATATATATTCATCCACCAGTGCGGGACGAGGTGATGCATTAACTAGAGCCCCTCGCTCGTTCCATCTGCACATCTCTCTTTCTCTCCTTCACGCTCAGGTGCGTAAGTTAAGCGTCACAATTGTAGACTCGGTAATGCTATACCTATATACATACCGATGTATGTATACCTTTCTATATAATAATGCCGATGCATACCACTGATATGCCTCTGTAATATTAAATACGCTGTCAGACGCACGTTCCCCATGATCATCGACCGAGGAGCGCATAGCCCTTTCCTTATGTCTGCATTCAGGGTAATACAGTGGCGAACAAAAGTATTAGCACATTGGTGTGCCATCAGAATCGAGACAAACGCAAAAAAATTTTGTATTAAAATAGTATTTCTGAAGTATTGAAAGTCGAAGTATGCGCCAGAAAAAAAATATATTAGTGCTTCATACATTATTGACCCTAAAAATCTAAACATGGGTCGTTTGGGTCCGTACATTTTAGTGTAAACAGCCTAGATGTCTCCGAACTTTGATGAAACATATTTATTTAAAAAGAGATATTCAGAAATGGAAACAATTTTATCGTATAGCTAAAAGTCCAAAGAAGTCCTATGAATTTTTTCAGATTTTTCCTTACACAATAACATAGTCAAATAAGCCATGTTCTGGATTTATGGTTGCTGAAAACAACGACAGGTTTGTAGGGTCAAAAACATGTGTCAAAAATTATCCGTCACTCATGTACCAAATGTGAATGTATCCATCATAATTTATTATAAATATATGTTGTTCTGCAAAAAGTTGCTGTTTGTAAATTTTTGTTATACATTTTTTTGTACAAGTGGGACCTCTTCAAACCAGTTTTTTCCTTTAAAATTTGTACAAACAATTAATCTTAGTACTTGATTAACTTGACTGCACTGCAAGGACACCTTAAATTCGATAGAAAATATCTGGACATCAGTTGGAAGAAAGTATAAGAAAGAAGCACATTACAATTAAACTTCAGAAGGATTTTTCTCCAACACAGGAATGAAGTCTGAAGTCACTCGTAAATTGATGCGTTCTATGCCTGATAGATTGAAAGAGGTGCTGAAAAGAAAAAGATCGTCAATTTTTTTTCGACTTATTTCAATTCTGGTGGCATTACTGTGCCAGCACTTTTGTTCATGACTGCCTATAAAATCGTATGCATGATCACTCGCCGGTCTGTGTCTTTTTTATTTTCTTTCGACATCAGCGAAATAGGAACTTTGGAAACACTACAGTTTGAATAGGTTTCAGTGTCAGCGAAAGAGGATTCTTTTACTGCTGTTGTGTGTTTGCATGTATATACGTATTATATGTACTCAGTGCTATGTAATATAGTATGGCGTGTATATGTATATATAGATACGGCGAAGCATGTTAACGTATAGAAGAGTGTAACGATACGTTTGCACGTGTTGCCGACGACAAGTGCTTCCTTATCACTTATCACAGCATCTACCTGTACAGTATTTGCTCTCTCTCTCTCTCTGCCTCATATTCCTTACTTACGTTATGTGTATCCTTCACAAATGTGTAAATCGGTTTGTGTACATTGTAAAACATGAATAAATCATAGTAAAAAAAATTGTAAAACGTTGTTGGAAATATTTTTCTACATTTGTGTGTCTTTAAGGAAATGTGAAAAAAATTTGTGGTCACCGAAAAAAGAATACACCGATGTGAAGTTGATATGATGGTGATTTCTTTAAATAATAGTTACATTCTCCAAAATTTTTTATATTACCCAGTGCTCGTGTATTTCGTTATCATTGGAGATTCAGAAGTTGGCAATTTGTTCAGTAGTCGAAGATTGCTTTTATTTGTATATTTTTCAAAGTTTTATTGCTCGAACGTGCACAACCAATAATTTTTAAATCGTTAAAACGTTCTTTGAAAAGTCATATATATTCGGAAGAATCAGAGAATGAGTATAAGAATCGTGTGCAAAAAAAATTAATTTTTCTGTTAAACTTGTTGAACTACTTGTTTTAATTAATTTATTGAACATTTTTTCGAATTACTATTTAAAATCAATACTCTTAGTATCTTCAATAATGTTGATTTATTTTTTTAGGTCTTTCTCTTGCCGCCAATCACTCAAATTCTAATAAAACCAAATTTTTCATTAATACTTTATATGCAATGGACTCTCGACATGAAAAATCAATTTTTTCCAATTTTTGACAAAACTGTTTTCACATTTTTCAACAATCTTTAAAATTGCTTCATTGCAACGAAAATCAAGATATCGAAACAAAGTGCTTTCGTTTAGTGTTGCTTTAAAATCACTGCAATTTTTTTATATAGATGAGGCAATTTTTTCAAACAATATATAACTACAGAAAAAAACTACTATTTCAGTCTCACCAACAGATGTTATCGACAAATCGCCTGTCGATTTTTTTTCTTTACACAAATCCGTTTTTTCATTACTTTGTGTCATAAAGAAGTGTACTCGATTATTAACACTACAAAGTGTGGCAGCTATATCGTACGCTGCGCAACGTTTTTTTTTTTTTTTTTTATTATCGCATTTCGTTTGAATTAAACGGAAAAGCGTTGCGGCATGCAAATCGAATAAAACAGACTCGCAAGTTCACTATATATACTTTCCAGGCTATTTGCCTGTGTGGGCAACGTGTTACGGGCCAAAAAGTGCTTTCGACAAACGAAAGCTCGACGCCTAGAGCACAGACGAGCCACCCGGCAAAGCCAAAAGCAACGAAGCCCAAAGCGACGCTTGTTGAGAGAAGCAATAAAAGAGGGAAATTTATCTACTCTATACGTCTCACACGTTGTGCACTTTTCCTTTGCAACGCGATACTATCTACGTATATTAAATGCACAGACATGCAGTTTGTATACATATATGTATATTTGAGTATACTGCATACGATTTTACAGTACATAGTGTAATACGCATACCACCCGTATACTTAAGTGACTCGTATATACGTGTTGTACGAAAGGGTAAAGAGTAATGTATGAATATGCAGGTGCAAATTAAATGCACATATCTATCATCTCACGCACAGCATACGTAAAAGAAGACTCTGATGCAACACCCTACGAGCTCGTTGAAAATTCGTTATCCAATAAAGGGAGCTTCAACGATTTAATGGCAAAAAGGTTACGAAGTAGAACATTGCACATTGCTTCCTCATTTTTTTTTTCGTCTGCCATCCACAATGCTACCTTGGTGAGAAAGTACGTTGGTTAATTACAATTGCAATTCATTTTGGCCTCCTCGTAGGGAAGGCTTTGTGAATGGCGGGCGAAAAAAATTAGCAAAGCAATATGTGCACGGTTCTACTGTGAAACCTTTTTTGTAGTATTTGAATAAAGCATCAATTGATTTGTGGCCTGATGATTGGGGTAAAAATTTAATCATTTGCGAAGACTGTTAAATAGAATCATTTATTTATTATATATTCAATTATGATAGATGGTATTAAAAATTCGATGATTCTGTTTCATCAATGGGCAAAGTGTCAGGTCATTTATTTGAATATTGAATTTTCAAAAAAAATGTAAAATTCTTTAAAATATGAACTCCGTTGGATTCTCGATAAATTCAGTATCGAACATCGACGCATTTTATTTTAAATTTTACGCTACATTGTAGATTAATTACTTCAACCGTTCGTGAGTTATAGCATTTTCGAAAAAAAAAAAGAATATTTCTTAAATACTGAATTGGTAAAAAAAAGTGGTTCTAAATACGTCGAAATTTCGTAAAAACCTGTAATATTTTGAAGCCATGAAATATTCCAGATTTGAGCCTTTATTTCACTCTAAGAAGTAATATGAAAGGCGGCACCCTGGATACTTAAAGCTCTGAGCACTTGAAAAAGAGCGTCTCTGGTGAATATCAAGCATGTACGACAAGTACAAAGAGCTCCCTGAGAGAGTGCTGGCTGGCCACTTTCAGTCCCGTTAAATGTTTCCTTTAGAAATATCGAACGCAGCAGCATGCGGGGAAGAGCCGTCTATGCACTCTGAGAAGTTGATGCGATGCGTTACGTGCGCGCGACGAAACGACTACAGTCAGTCAAGTTTTTTTTTTTTTTTTTCTACACGCTGGGAGGGTGTCTGTCGATTGTCAACGAGATGCGTACTTATATACTGAAGGGGAAAAAGAAAGGGCGGAAACTCGTTAAAGGATGTCTGTGGGGGCAGTTTCTGTAAGAAAACGTAGAAAGGACACAAGATAAGTTACCTTTACTCAACGTATTTGTACGTGTTGCGAGCCCGGTGTGGTTGTGCCATGCGGAACATGTGGTCATTTTTTTTTACAGGACTTCTGCACAATTTCAACTTCCGACTACTCGCAGGGCTTGAAAATAAAAATCGGAATTATTGTACATTCTGATAGACTGATTAGTCATTTTGTTTGTTCCTAGGGAAGAATCCAATATCTAAATAGTGATAAATAATTGTAGAAGTTCCATTTTATCAACATTATCTTCTATTTAAAAAAAATGGGACGTCTTCTTTATCTGGATTTATGGATTTTTTTTTATAACTAAAAGAATTTTTTAGGGATAAAAAAATATTTAGTAAAATCTTATATTTTTTCCATATTCTTATTTTAAAAAATAACGACTGTTGTATTTTATAACGTAAAGTTCGATTTTACTAAATTATTTTTTACTGCGTGATTCAAACGTTTAATTTACTGCCATTTTTCTCTCCAAATTTATATAAATTGCATCGTTAATTAGTTTCTACTCTAAGGAGATATTAGAAGAGCCATAACACCCCAATTAATTAAAGTTTATACATCAAAGGTCGTGAAAACAATTTTTTCTTTGAAATTCTAGTGTACTAATTTCACAAGATTGCGTCGCTCCGAGCATGGTACCATATATACATACTCGTACATCGTAGATATATAGTGGAACCGCGTAAACTCTCCAGGCAATTGCTAGGTCCTCCTTAGTAACTTTGAATTCACGCCTCGAGGAACTTTGTGACCTGACGATCAACGCCGCCCACCCTCAAGAAACTTTAGCAAGCAGCAAACGCACAGATAATATACCCACCATCGTGGTTCCTGCTTTCCTTAGAATATTTCGCTCTCGAAAACATCAACGTTGAGACAATCAGAGTACATTGTAGGATCCCTTAGAAGTTATTCCCTCGCATTTCACTATAATCTTCTTTGCTATTGTTCTACAGTCTCTCCTTATATGCATAGTTAGTCTCCCTACATATATGGGGAATTCCGCACGAAGTAGGCCACCCCTGTTTCGAGACATCGCAAAAAGAAAAAAATGTTCAAAGCTTTTTTTGAGAGCGACGTAGAGTGTCTAGAATATGTACAAATTATTTCAGATTTTTTTAATCTTATATTGCACTTATAATTAATTACAGATTTTTTATTTTTGTGCTTTTTCGATTCGCTGTATAAAAAAAAATCGAATCATCGTACAAAAAAAAGTTTTAACATATATTGCAGGTCTTTGAAGGTTTTTGAAAGGAATAAAGTGAACATCTTTTTTTTTGGAGGAAAGATCTTGATTCCGCTCCAAATTTAACAATTTTCTTATTAAAAAATGATTAATAATTTGATTTCATTTTTTTTGGTAGCTTTTAACAATTTTTTTTTGTAATTTGTGTAAACTTTGAGCAAAATGAAAACGTTAGCTTTTAACAGCATTTAAAAAAATGTATTCTTCAACATTTTTGAGTGAATAGGCAATTCGTATCACCGCGTCTTCTGGATAAAAATTCGAAACTTGATTATACATCGTATACCAATGATTGTACATATATTATTATATATATCTATATGTATTATACATGTATATTTAAATTAATATCTCCTTCAGTGTGTTTAATATACATGAATTATATGTTATATTGGAATTTCTCATCCACCTTCGTTCCAAAGTTTATATGATGAAGCTCTCGACGACAGCCGAACCACTCTATGGCGGCATTTATATAACTCTGAAGCAGAAAGTTTTCGTTGCGCATGTGAGTATAGGGCTGCAGCTAAAGTTTGACGAGTGCACTCAATCGCTATTCAAGCCCAACACGAAATATTACACCTAGTGTCTGAGTAGCTTCGAGTATAACGGCTACTGTAACGCGTTATTCGACACTGGTATCGTACTCCAGGCCAGTCTGGACACAGTCCACACAGTCAGAATGACGATAGTGAGTTTATTAATTTCCTGTCGATTTTTTAAAATTATTATTCGAGCATCGAGATAATTTTAATAGTAGGAAAGACCTGACTGGGCTGTAACACAGGGAACCGCGTGGCGTCAAATTTGCGGATGCTTTTTATCACAGAAAAAATCAGACTTTTTTTTTATAGAAGTTTAGTGAAGTGAAAAAGTATTATTCCAATGCAAAAATAATTTCTGCCTAGGCAGAAAAATAATAATAATATTGTATATATTACAAAATTGTAACGTTTACAACGAATCAGAGTAAGCATTTTGGTTTTATATAAAAAAATGACAACAAATATATTGTAAAATGTAATAATATTTTTTGTACTTCAAAACTTTTCTTTAAAACTATCATTCGAAAATTTACAACAAAAAATTGTGCACTTTTTCTTAGGCAAAATATTATTGGTTAAACCTTAATTTGTAGGATTTAACAAATTCATTAGAAGTAAGGACATTTCTTTGCATATAAAAAGTGCCTTTAATTAAAACCTTATTATATGTATATATGAAGCTCGAAAAAATCAAATTGTTAATACGTTTCGCAGTAGGGAAATTTAACTTCATATTCACTGTAGCGTATATTCAACTCCAAACTTGGAGGCTAATATTATAAGATAATTAGCGTCAAATGAATAATGGGATAAATAAACAAGAATCGTCACGCGATGCGCAACACGATTTTCCCTCCGCTGGCGCTCTATGCTATTTACGTCCGGCTGCATATTATCTACGTTCCATGGTTATTACGTTACACGTAAACTGGTCGGAGTATCTAGACGAGAGTCACGATTCATTGGACGTATCGTAGTTACGTGGCGGTGAAATATAGATATATGGAAAATCCCTTGTGCAGTGAGTGGTACCAGGAGAGAGAGAGAGAGAGAGAAAGAGAGATAGAGCGAGAAAGGGTGATAGGGAGTCTGTATGGCACATCTGCAGCTGTTATACATGAGAGGTGTGGCGATTGGCCGCGTGCGTATTCTACCGCGACGACAGGACAGCGCTCGCTAATCCTGCTCACACTCACGCGTTCGTTAACTCCGAATTAATTGACGCGGATGAGACCGAGAGGGGAAATGAAAAAAAAGGAAAAAAGGAAAAAAAAAAAAAAAGGAAACAAGAGAGTGTTTCAATTATACGCTGAGCGCGCTTGACTCGACGGGCAACGAGGACTCGCGCATGATGAACCGATAATAAACTATACGCTTTCGGCTCTGCTGATTGAGTTTTCAAGAGAGATGGAATCTACCGAATTAAATCAAAGAATTGATATATGGAGAGCCAGTCACTATAGATGAAAATAACCTCTCTGCTTTCTGCTGATCCAATTAACTCTACTCAATCTCTCTCTTTCACACTCTCTCTCTCTCTAAATGCATAGAACATTATATGGAGAGAATTTTATAGTACAGTCGGAAAATCGTGATGCAGTGTAAAAAATAGTAACGAAAAATTGGAGTTTTTGGGTGTAATTCAGATTTTTTACAATGGTCACTTTTTTTTTGTTAGGTAAATATAGTGAAAAATGTGTATTAGAGAAATTAGGACCATGTGTAAATTTGTTGATTTTATACAAAAAATATACAATTACAAGTGATGCAAAAAATGGTTTCACGTTCAAAAGAATTTTCGTTAGAATATTAACAAATATTTTGTGTATAAAATGAGATCACAATTTTTTGTTAGTAAGCAAAAAATCTTTCTGGAAATTTAAATTCACTGTCACACTTCTCGAATTTAATACGAGGATTGTTAGTGTGATGAAAAATGGGTTTCGTAAGCTAGATTAATTCTCTCAACCGATTTTGTCAGGAAAAACGAAGCTCTGTTCTAATATTGCTCGAGGATTCACGAACTTTGTGAATCCAAGAGAGTTCTGAAACTTTAAAAACTCGAGCTATTTCTGCATTGGAATTTCCAAGTGGCTCGCCGAGCTTTGAAAAAGTCGAGACTACGAAAGTGGAGGATATGGAAAGTATATTTTTTAAGATGTAAATTGGTAGGAGAGAGCGGGCATGCACGGAGATAAGCTGGAACTCCGTATAACGAGATCCTTTGAGGACTCACGTGGGGAGCTCAAGACCATGAGTCACAAACGCAACAATCCACGACGCATCTCATTCTTATTCTTTCACTCCTATTTCTTTCAACTTATCTGACTACTCTAAGGCAATGCGTTGCCGCTGTTATTATTACTATTGACAATTTTTATCGAGAATATATGAATCCAAACTTATTCTCATGATAATTCAACTTACGAGGTACTCTACTGTACATTGCAATGACCATTCTACGGAAGGTCGACGTTCTCACTGTTATAAATAGGTCGTAATACGCGGATGGAAATGGAGAAGTACTGATCGATTTATATAGGAAAAACGTTGCTTTGACGATTCTATATTTTCTTCGTTCATGCACATTACAATTCGCCTCTCGTTGTTCTCACGAATATGAAAGGACTCTGTAACCATATATATCGGTCTATATATATATATATATATATTTCGATTGTCGAAGAGCTCACTTTATACTTTACGAGCACTATCGCCAATTGATAATAAAAATATGTGGCAATGGTGGTTTTATACACGTATTTATTTGCCGGAGGTCGATCACCTTAAGAAAACTTAACATTGTGCTTGATTTTCATTGGTCGTCGTTGTCGTCGTCGTTGGATCGTAGAACCGAAGCTTCTTCGAGTGGAATAACGACTGGTAAACTATATATATATATATATATGGCTATACAATCGGCTAGAGTCGGTGCGAAGCCCTATGGATGAACTATTCACCATCTCCCTCGCAACGTCGGGCTTTGTCCCCCGAAGCGTTGTTGTACGTATTTGCCGTATTGTATATCGATGCCCAACTCTCCACAGTGCATGTTACGCGAGCAAATAGTTGAAAGTGCATTTGCACTCTAACGCGAAACTTTTTGTTGCACTACTGCCGGGCTTCCTTCTATTGGGTTTCGCTTATTTTAGTGACCGTTGATTCATATTATTTATACTCACAAAGAAATTCTAGAAAATAATGAATCAATACATTTTTCGTACATATATTATTCATATCTAAGTATATGGAAATCAAAATTTTTACTGTCATTTGTCATTAATTTTTTGAATTTTTTTGTCATTATAAAAAGGGTTAACCACTTCTATACGATTTATTTCAAGAAGTTAAAGAAGAAAAGTCTCCATGAGTAGCTCATCTCAAAAATGTGCTTTTTCGAACCGGCCTAATATTTAGTGATCTAAAAATAGGTACCTGCGTGAGTTCTTTATGACTGTTTGGTGATTGAATACACGAAGACGATGATGACGATTTAAATGAACAGCCAGACGACAATGAAGAGGGTGTAGCATGACACAGGGTTCCTTACATAAATTATTCAAATGAACATTTCTCTGCTTTGCCCTCATATATTTACATGTCATACTGAGCCATAGGCTGGTATTCACCAAGAAAACGTTCTCCAAGTCGCAGTTACAGTGAGATGTTTTATTTTTTTTTTTTAATTTATATTTAATTTATCCGAACTGATTTAAAATTTGAAGGAATTCACTCGTCTATTTACTTGTATTATATATTATTAAAAATATGTAAAAGATATGTGGAATGACCCATAACGTTTGTTCGACAATTCTCAGAGAAATAGCGAGAGGCCGACTGCTAATGACAAGAGAGTCTCGATGTGACGAATTTATTTTACTAACAAGATTTGCTCTACAAGAAAAAATCAGCATTGTTAATTTATGCGGATAGAAAAATATCTATTTGATCAAAATCTTAATTCCTCGAGAACGACGTTCTCCAAGCTGCGATCGTTGAAATTTCAAGGGTCGTAATGATCTGGTGACTCGTGACTTCTGGGGTCGGTCACTGATCCTTTCCTTCCTTCATCGACAATGATCGTACAGAGAGCCACTACTATAGATGGTGGCGGAACAACGGCCAACCATTCTAGCAGCATAGTAACCATTATACCGTTACGTCAAAGACGTCGTTCAGCAGGACCAGAAGCGTGTGACATTGTCATTGGAACATTGCATTTTCTCTAACATAATCTATAGGTATGCTATAGCTCCTTACAGTCGCTATTTTCAGAGACAAAATATTTTTGGTATTTTCAACAAATTCCGTTTAAATTCGCTTTAATGGAAATAAATTATAATTTTTTTTTGTTGAGAATTCGATGACTTACAGTCTTCTAACGTGATAAAGTAGCCGTTAAACAAGCTAAGCCACTCTCGTACAAATCCCTTAGACGATGTGAATTCTAGCGAAAAAATGTTCGCTGAAAAAACGCAGTGTAGCAACGCTGAGGGATTGCTCTGGTACGAGTGCAATGCACAGCGAGTGCACGACACCGGAAGCCAGCCACGGCCACAGGTTCGCCAAACCGTGTGCGAAGCGTTTTGTTTGCCTCGAGTGAAACACACAAGGAAAATAAAAAAAAAAAAAAAGAAAGAGTCGAGAAGGCGAACGATCGCGCAAGAGCGTCGACGCTCGCGATTTTACAGCCACACACGCATACTGTGAATTCGTGTGCAAAGCCCCACGGTATATATAGTACGTTGGTTTGGTCTTTACCGTCGAGTACGTCTTGAGGCTGCCGCATGTGCGAACTTATACTAGGTCATACGCACTCGACTTTCCCGTCCATTATGGTACAACAAAGCTGAGAACAAATAACACGCGTGATCGCCAGCATACAATGAATATGATCTGAATAATTACTTTTTTTTTTTTTTTCATCTGACCAGAACATTGTTGGAAAACAATAGTTCGAAGCTAACTAGAAAACTACACCGTGAAAGAAAAAGGAGAAGAAAAAAAGAAATTGCGCTGACACAGGTTATCGATAGAAAATTTCGAGAAAATTTCCGCCGTTGGCGGAGTTTTTTCTCGAAGGTTTGGCACCGGCCATAGGCCAAAAAATGGGGATTTCGACAAAATTGCTCAAAAAGGATTTTAGAGGGTAAATTCAGTGATGCCATATGCGACTTGAAACGAATGGTGACGGAAAAAATTCGATATCTCAATTTTCGCGAAAAAAAGTTGCCGTTGGCGGAGTTTTTTCTCGAAGGTTTGGCACCGGCCATAGGCCAAAAAATGGGGATTTCGACAAAATTGCTCAAAAAGGATTTCAGAGGGTAAATTCAGTGATGCCATATGCGACTTGAAACGAATGGTGACGGAAAAAATTCGATATCTCAATTTTCGCGAAAAAAAGTTGCCGTTGGCGGAGTTTTTTCTCGAAGGTTTGGCACCGGCCATAGGCCAAAAAATGGGGATTTCGACAAAATTGCTCAAAAAGGATTTTAGAGGGTAAATTCAGTGATGCCATATGCGACTTGAAACGAATGGTGACGGAAAAAATTCGATATCTCAATTTTCGCGAAAAAAAGTTGCCGTTGGCGGAGTTTTTTCTCGAAGGTTTGGCACCGGCCATAGGCCAAAAAATGGGGATTTCGACAAAATTGCTCAAAAAGGATTTTAGAGGGTAAATTCAGTGATGCCATATGCGACTTGAAACGAATGGTGACGGAAAAAATTCGATATCTCAATTTTCGCGAAAAAAAGTTGCCGTTGGCGGAGTTTTTTCTCGAAGGTTTGGCACCGGCCATAGGCCAAAAAAGCTTTGTTCAAAAGGGAAATTAATGAGGAAGCCATGTGCAAAGTTATACTTTGCAACTTTATTAATTTTGTGATTAAGAAAACTATATATGATTATATTCGGAATTATCATATGTTTCATTTGTATTTTATTTAATCAAAACATGATCATTTTTTAATGCTATATATATTACAAATAGCATTCATGAATGAGATATATACCGAATCAACATATGAGTTATGGTGTTTTATTTTGTCGATACAGTGTGCTTTTTAAATATAAAATCGCTGTGCCTATCACATCGAAATCAAAAATTTAAATTTAAAAAGTTTTATTTTGTATAAATTGTAGTATCTACCTTTGACATTAAAAACAAATATTATTTATAATTATTAAGTTGTGTTCAATGACTTTGAAATGTTAGCAAAATGAGTGATTGTTTCTTGTCTGTCGTGGGCCGTAGGGAAGGATGATTCGTGTTTTCTTGTCGTCATATCTCAGGGAAATTTATTTGCGATATTCTTCTATGTTGAATCGGCTATAAAACACCGTTATAAACAACGTTACGTCTAATTTTTTTTACATACAAAGTTTTGTCTTACTTTCTTAACTTTTGCGTAACTTATAGCGAAAATCTACATTTTTTGAAAAATTCAAAATGGTGTAAAATCCGAACGACTTTACCGATCATAACCAAATTTCGTACGTAACAGGGCTGTATGTTATTTTTTGACTGTAGAGCATTTCGGTTCATTTATAGAGATTAGACTTGATTTAGAGCAAAATGTATTTTTTTCGTAAAATTAAAAATTCAATAAAATCCGAACCGCTTTACCGATTTCGTAGAAATTCAATACCATACAACATTGAACGTATCTTCCATTATGAAGAACTATTTAGCCAAATCGTCGAACTTTTACGAAAGTTAGAGCGACCACGCCCTTTTTTCAACAAATTAAAAACTACATAAAATCTTAATGACTGTATATATGTTATCAAAAATTTCGCCATTGGAAGAGGGGCAACTAGTCTACTTGCGTGCCAAATTTGAGCCAGATCGCTCGAACGGTTTCTGAGTGAGAGGCGATTGAATTTTCGAGGCCCAGCACACACACACACACACACACACATACATACGGACATTTTTTCTAAACCACTTTTCTCGACATTTTAGGTGATTCTAAGCATACTGGCATGAAAATCTCGAAAAAAAAATTTTTCATGAAAACAAAGCTTCCTCTATGAGGAAGCAAAAAAAGAAATTGCGCTGACACAGCTTATCGATAGAAAATTTCAGTAAAATTAACTTATCACACCCTGACAAGGAATGGAACACTGTACTGAGAAAACAGATTGGTTGGTTCAACTATAAAACAAACCAACACGGGATGTCAAATAAACTTTTAGTCCAGTAAATGTAATAAATTTATTAAAAAAGATATGGAGATATTTAAGAATCGAAAATTGAATCGAAAAAATGTGGGCCACCGGAGAATTGTGTGAAAAGTCTGGCGTTAATTGGAGGAGATCAGGCTGCATGGAATAAAGCTTTCGTCGCCGTCGGCGGTGGTAGAAAGCTACTGTTTTAATCGATATCATATTTGCATATCTCTCTATAATATTAAATTCTACATTTTGCCTGAACGCTTTATTTCTTTTGCCTGGCTCCTTTTTCTTCCGCCTGGATTCCTGTGTTTCTTGTCCGATGATTTTTTTCCGTCTAATGACACATTCTTTTCTTCTGTTTCATTTGCTATTTATTTCTGCCTCTCGTATAAATAATAACCTAAGAATTAATAGAAAAAATAGTTACGTGAAATTAATTATAAATATTCGATTACGTTTTAATATATCTTAGGAACCGCTGCTTCATTTACGCGAAGCGTTACGTGGATTCGCCATCTAGCGGTTAGAACGCCAATTGCCCTAAACACAAAGTCCACGTGGAATTGAAAACGTCCAACGTAATAAAAAAAAACATTGCTTAAGGCACATAAGTTTCATCTTGTAATATGCAGTATTTATAACTATTCAATCTCTGGTCAGCTCATTTCTTCATACAAATATATTTCTTATTTTTTTTTAATAAGTAATCCAACAAATCAAGGAAAATTCTTTATGTGGATATCAATTCTTATTCCAGGTGAAACCTTCCTTAATTTTACTATCTACTAATCTCCCTGCTTATGTAAGTTCCGGTGCGATGAGTCTCCGCTTTCATTTTTTTCTTTTTTTTTTCTTCCTTTTTCCTCCACGATCAACGAACGCTGAATAATTATTCAATCTCGTTGAATCTAAATTCTCTTCGCGCTCACGTTATATAAAATGTGAAATATATATATATTTTTTTTTATTATATCTTGTGGTTAACCAGTATAGAGAAGCCCACATATAGTTATCAGATTCGGGTGGTGCACACGAGGGATTTAGTGAAGAATTTATACAGCACCTAACCTGTAGACTACTGTAAAATGCCGAGGGCGACGTAAGCGCCAACGTTGAGTATAACCCGTCGATACGCTCGATGAGCACGCTCGTGCATATTGTACAGCCATATTACAGTAGTATAGCTTCGAAACGTCCAGTCTATCTGTTTTCCAGGTTCTCTACGCTCGGCGTAGCTGTCGATGACTCATGGACGACGTATCTCCTGTGGCGTGTTCCTCGCAAAACTCTTAGTCAGAACTATACCTGAGAGAACTCTCCCATACTGCACGTAGCTTCGCATTACTCATACCTCTACCTACGTAAGATGCGTGTGGAAAACGATATATATCTAACTATACCGGTTTCCGATTTTGTAATATCACTCAATGCCTATTCACACTTGGTTCTGATGGAAATGTATACTGATTTATTTTTTAAATAGCAGTCTATCAAAAAAAAAAAAAAAAAAGACGTCGATTACATTTTTTTTTTCTTGGGTGAACCCTAGACAGATTAAATAATTAATTTTTTAATTTATAAAATATATATTAATGATTTTTAATATATTTTGGGTGACGAGGTTTTTAAATCTTTTAAAAATCAAAACCTTGTCAGCAGTAAACACACAAATGTTATCACATGACATGGATGAAAGATTACTGGTCGCTCTATCTAACCTGGAATTTATGTTGATCTCATTATTCCAGTGGAAATAATAGTGACGAAATTCGGGGAGTTTCCATGTGATTTGGTGCTGTTTAATAAGGTGGGCACTTTGGATTCTATTGAACAATCAGTTTGTTGGTGAGCTCGCTTTGCAAGCTAGAGATCGACAACAACTGGCTACTGTTCAACGCGTATATTCTCATTTTATTGACTAAATCTATGTATGCTCTTTGAGTCGAGGTTCTGATTTGCGTGCTGCTAAGGAGCATCCGGCAGAGAACAGTTGATAATAAAGCAGTTAAATGATAAACTGCACATTCTTGTTTCTTCTGTTCTTATGATCTGGACAAAAGCCGCATTTGTTTGAATTCAATCTTTCCTCACTCACATCAATATATTCAAATGAATTTTACAAATGAATGTAAATTATGTCCCAGTGTCATGCTATTAGCAAAAATACATATAATTTATTTTCTCTTATAATACATTTATTCTACGTGGCTATGAAATATTTTCATTGGAATGTACATTCAAAGACTTACATTTTATGATGAAACATTTTATTTGTACAATGGATCATTTTTTTATACACCGTGACTCGAAGAAAACACGAAAATAAAATATCGGTATTTAATTCAGGGTGAAAATGAAGGTTAAAAAATCTAAAATAAATTTTACACATTATAGACACTCTACACTGCTCGAAAAAAAAAATTTTGAATTTTTTTGGTGACATCTAGAGCAGCACAATTTGTGCGGAATGTTTCAGTAATTCAATCACATACCGTTTCAATATTTAATATAACTAATATAGTACGATTAGAATAGCAGAGTGTGCGAGTAGTCATGAGCTCGCAAAATGCCTGATTTACCACAAACTTTAAGAAAACGAATTGCCCATTAAAGCATTAATGGCCTTTTAATTGCTATATAATTTTCAGTAAAACGGTACTCCCGTTGCTGATGAATAATAAACTGGACAATCCTCCTTCCAAACGCACTTTAATACGACTTTGACCGATCTCTGAGATAACTTATTTACCTGTCGCTAATTACTTTATTGCTTTAAACGTAATGATACATCTATCAATGGTAACGCATTCAAATAAGTCAACCAACTATTTATTTGCGCCAAAGCCCCGTGTAAATTACTAGGTATAGGGAGACAGTATTTTGACAGAAAACAAATTGGATAATCAATGGCATTTCATTGAAATAATGTGGAGGGTGGGGCTCCATATCGGTCTCCACTTCTATCGTTATTTGTTACTCCACTGATCGACATTTGCTTTCCCTCCCTTCCAATCCTACGTGTAAATATTTGTGGTGAGAGATATTAAATTGCCGTCAATACTTTACACTCCTGGTCGATGCGATACGCTCTGGCGGACATTGATTTGCACCATTCAAATGCAAAAGCGTAAAAAAAAAAAATATCTCAGAAAAAAGGGTTGCTAACGAAGGGTTAAGCGATCTTTGCTTCACCTGCTTCAAGTTGTCAATTACATCAGTCGACATTGTTACTAACAATCAAAGGCAAGACTGTACGTTTCAAACAATGACCCTTCATTACACGAAGGTTTAAGGTCCCACCAAGGACGTAACCGACCAATCAGCAATATCTTTTGTACTCGAATGATTGGCATTCTTATTTCACAGACCTCTTCGTCGATAAGAATAACCGACACGAGGGGTTTCCGGCGAGCTCGCCGCTTTCAACATTCACAGAACTTTGAGCAGGAGACATTACCGACGGCTAGATAATCGTCATCGACATTCAACCGCTTGCATAATCGACACACCATTCAATTATATATACGGGGCTTCGTCGAGTGGGCGCTGTGCTTCGAACAATTCCACCGAGCAGTGTTCATAGTTACATCTACAGATGAGCCCTCTTGCACTATTATATAGCTGAGAAGACCCAGTAATAGAGCGTTGTTATTATACCATCGCGAATGAAGGAGCCGAGTTTCTACGTAACGGAAGATCCCGCGAGAGAGAGCCTCCAGCACAGACAGGACTTCTGGTATTCGCGCGGGTGCATCTAGAGAAGCTGGAAAATATGCAGTTAGGTGCATAGGCGAACAGTGAGTGCCTCGAACTGCAAGAGTCGTTATCGTGAAATTACGTTGCGGTACTCGATCGTTTCTCCAGTGAAGTACAGCGAGAGGGATGGATGTAGAAACAGTAGCCGAGGCGAAAAGCTCGAATGAAGCATGAAGCACCGATTACATGGCCGAAGTTATTAAGTATTTTTGTATTTCAAAGTTTCAACTGTTCTGTATTCAAGTACGTCATACATTATGCTGATGTATGACGTATTATTTTCTGTTCTGTGTCTTGCAAATAAATATGTCTAGACATCAACAGCTCAACAATAATTTCGGGATAAAAGTGCTTTTTATGAAATTACTCGTTCGATGATTCTGAAACATTTAGTTTTTGTATAATATTGAACAATTTTACGAAAACATTCCAACAAGCAATTCTTAAAATTGGAAATCAAAGATTACACAAAAATTCTTTAATAACTGGTGTATTTATCATTTTTTGACATTGTTACTGTTATCTAGAATCCACTTTTATGGTACATGCAACGCATCCTTAAACACACGAAAAATAAACAAGTCAAGCAAAAGCGTTGATGACTATTCTGTGAAATCAACGAGAACGAATCCTTGAACGATGCATACGGTTGATCATGAAATTGCATTTTTATGACCGATGCCGATTGAAATACCGTGCGAGAGCTCTTTGAGAAATCTCGGTCGTGCAATGCACTGGAGTACGAGAATCTCAGTTGGTATAAATACTGACACGCCTTGGCATTTGCTTGGCAACTGCACACGATACACCAACAATGATGAGAATCACCTAGGGAAGTATATATACAGGCAACCGAATGAATGAGTTCCTCCATTCACCTATTCTGCTTTTGCGCTCGGGTTTTGTGTCTGACATTTTAAGATTGTGAATCTTGCTCTAGCTGCGTATGTCTTGTGACGAAGAACGATGAATTGAATAGTAGAGTGAGGAGGAATCGGAGCCTTTGAACCTTGGCTCTGATGCAGTATGTGTGCTCCTTAGTAAATGGAATGGCAATTTTTCTTCATTCCTAAAGATTTTTAGCACCGTAAATAGTCCCAAGTTTAACCGACTCAGATTAATAGCTGCATTTATCCGTTAAACGGATACTCGATTGAAAGTTTACCATTGATAGTTTCCCATTAAATATAGGAAAGTAGGTCTCACAATAATAGTTATCTGAATTTGAACATCAAAAGTCAGATGCATTGTACGTGTAATTATTGGTATTTGTTGTAGCGATGGTTTTAAACATCGTGATATGCCTCAGGAGAGACGCTAAACGCCAGAGTACCCTATCCGCGCGTTCGACCAGCTCGCGCGAAACCGACGGACCGTCACTCCTTTCAGTTATGGCCTTAGGGAAGCTGCACCGCGCGTGGGAATCGCAATTTTCATCGTGGAATACAATGCGTGACGTTATTGCCCCCCTTTTTTATGTTTACCTACTCGTTTTCATTTTTTTTTCCCCCCCCTTTGATGAGGTATCCTTTTATATGTGTACTCGTTTTTTCCTGTATAATTATTAGACCTCTTGAAAAATGGGGGAATATTTTTTAATTCCGTTGCTCGTCGAGATTCTTCAAGTTTGATGGAAAAGAAAAGTTTTCGCCAAAGGGGACGCCTGTAAAAAAAACTTTGCAGATGACTGAGCTCCCTTAGAGCCGGAGTCCTGGGTAACTTGCTAAACTACAAAGCTCTGCCTCTAGTGATATGTGGTATTGTGCGGTGGTGGTAGTACAGTTAAGCCACAGGAGGAAACAACCCTGGAGGCGTGGGAACTCACTACGTTTTACCTTCGCTTCCACCGAGATTGTACATATTTTATATTTCTAAGCTCTTCTCGCGTTCCGACTAGGTTTCCTATACATTCTTCCGTAGCCTCCGCAGAAGCTACACCTGTCTCTCTTTACATCACATGAATTCTGCATATTACGACATTCGCTCGCGTGCTTTTCTATTTACTAAAACACGTTAGAAATCACATGTCATTTCAACGAGTAGTCTTGGCATAGTTGATGCACGATCGTTTACATAATTCAATCGTTTAACATACATATGCACATAATAAGTGCTTGTGCTGACCATTTGACGAAAGCAACGAAAAATGACGCTGCATTTACTCTTTTTTTTTTTAAAGATGTTTGCTGCATTTTTTTAATTTAATATTTTTCTATAAGCAAGACAAAATGTCGCTACATTTACTCTTTTTTTTTTAAAAAGATGTTTGCTACATTTTTTAAATTTAATATTTGTTTCATAAAATGTCAATGGTAAGAAATTACTACATTTCTTAAGTTTATTTCTCTCCTGTTAGAAAGATATACGAGGACAAATTGATTGTACGTTGAAGAGTGTCTTGACCTGCATACCGATCTGTGTGCACTCGTAACAAATCGGTCACACTTCTGTACTCTCGCTCTCATGCACGTAATTCATACTCGTTCGTCGAAGGAAATCCCTCGCACGTGGCCTTAGCATAAAATCTCTTATTTTTTTGTTAATATACCTATCTACATAGAAAATCACCTACTGCCTGGCTACTGATGAAATTATGTAATTGCAACGGTATTACTCTATGCTGTCCAGCGTGGATATGCAATCAACACTCTCGTGCTGCACTCGTCAAGGATACAGCTTTCTATCGTACGACCAGATCGATGAAGATTGAGGTAATGCGATGAGATTTCAGAAAACTGTACATGCAATTAGTACGTCATCGAGCGTCGAGTTCCGAAGGTGCATTTGTAAATATGAAAATTATCGCGATCAATAACAGCATATTCAATACTTTGGAAGATCATTTTATTTAATGAATAAATGACAGCGTTCAATACAGAGTTCATCATCGATTTAAATTCAATTATAAAATTGTTATTAAAAATTGTCGTTTAATTTCAATCATGCGCAATAATTACAAAATTATTAAATTGAACAAAATTTTATTTTCGATACGGTTCGACTCTTTCAAAGTGGTTAGGACAGAAAGAAATGTACTGAGACCCAGTTTAGAAAATCGGAGACGAGATTTACTTTTGTCCGGCATCAGGTACATCTCGTGCGTCCACGACAGTGCCTGTTACTTGCAGTCTTTTAGGTATTGTGTGTACGTACAACTCCCGTAATCTCTGCTCCGGATCTCATGGTCGCTTCCTGCTACAACAAAGAGACTTGGATGTCTGGCAAGGCGTGGCGGACAATACTCTAGCGCCTAGCATAGTCGGTAAATACCTTTAGCTCGATCTGTGACTCCAAAAGACTCGACGTTGAGTCACGTACGTACTGGCAGCGCGCATACTCTTATACTTATCTTTACTTCTCTCCTCAACTCTATCTATGTTTAGTGGAAAGAGTCAAGGACCTGTTCAGAGATGAAAATTGTCGAATTTCGACTGATAATTTCAGTCTCGTACTTAACCTTCTCGAATAAATCCTGTAAATTACAAAAAAAAATTATCTACATTTTTTTGCTTCATTAAAATAATATTGTGAAATCGTTATTTTCCCTAAAATCTTTTTTTTTATTTCTCATGACATTTCGAGGTTTTCATGTCAGTACACTCAAAATGGTCTGAAACATTAGGAAAAGCGGTTCAGAAAAAGCGTCCGGGTGGATGCATGTTTGTTTCAAATTTTTTTTTTTCAAAAATTTTGATTCAAAAATCAAAATTTAAAAATCTTTGTAGCCAAAAACTTTTAGTGAAAGGTACATTCAATTGCATTTCGTGTTTTTGTTGCGTTAGTAGTTGAGAGTCATTGCATATAGAATTTTTTTTTAATATTGTAGAGTTCCAGGTGCAATAAACATACTTTTTTTTATCTGTAAAGCAATAAAAGAACATTGCTCCTATGTTGGTACTGAATAAATTTACGCGGATTCCTCTTGTTCCGTATTCCAAAGTCCACGGACTCCTTCGAAAAAGCAAAAATCGCTGCATGGACAGCATGTTGGAATGGGCTATGTATATTGTTCTCCAAGTACAGCGCAGCGGTAAAATTGCTCTAGTAACTCCCGGCATCTTAACATGGTCGCTGGTCTTACGAGAAATTCCGCAACCGAATGCTCGCACAAAATGCACTGTGGCGGGCAGAGCAGTTGTGAAAAATCCAAATCTTCAGATTATTATAAAAATACGTTTTGCATCTGAAATTATGCATTGCAAAATTTGTAATCTGCGTTATCAAAAATCGTAGAAGAAAGCATACTTAACTACGTCAATTGAATATCATGAATATGCAATTTTTGAAATTTTCAAATAACCACGTCAAATTTACAGCAACAAAAAGATGGAACATTTTTTTTTTTTGTAGCAATATTTTGTATCCGTTTTCAGCTTGTAATACTTAAGGTTACATTGTTAGATCAAATTAGCTTTCCAAGGTTTCCATGAAGACTCTATCCGATCCGATTATAAGGGATTTAAATTTAAAGGTCTTGCGCGGAAGATATTCTTCCGTAGACTGTTTTCCATTACGCAATGATTTTTTACTGAATTCCCGAAGTGATCGAGAGCTTGAAATCAAAATTTCTGTACACGGATTTAGACAGTGTAATTTAAAAAAAAAATAATCTCCCGCAAAGCCATTTTGATCATCGGTAAAAGGAAAATATAAAAGCCTGTTGCGCCAGCTCTAAAAAAAGTTGGCAAAAAGTTTTCCTTTCACGAGGTCCAATATTATCATCCAAACTATAGATTTATCTTTTAAAATTGTATTACATTTTTTTCTTTTTTTGTGGACCATCTAGTGTATCCTTTTGACCATAGAATCAGAGTCTCCGTGCGAAAATCTTGAAAACCCGTTTCACCAGACGCCCATCAAGCTCTCAGTCCAAACTCGTTAAGCTATATGCCTATATAGCTACAGAGTGTACTTTACTACGTACGACGAGTATTATATCCAGTATGTGTTGTGGGCGGACAAGCGCCTCGTGCCGCAACGAATGGACCCGCGCGACGCGCTGCTCCTATGAACCGGAGAAGAAACACGCTGGAGAGAAACTCGAGGACTCGCGATGCAACAACAACCAACCAGCCGCAGCCAGCCAGCAAGTCAGACAACGAGCCACACGGGTTAACCGAAGAAAACTGGTTCGAGAACTACATGCTATTACACTCCAGGCGCTCTTCAGCTTGGGGTTCATGAAACTTGTGGATCCCTCGTGTACTCGTCGTTAGGCTCTCCTCAATTTTTTTTTAAACGACGATACAGATATGCGTTTTACGGTTGTCAATAATATATTTGTTATTCAACTGCCATACACAAGTATCCATACATATTCTAGTCCACGCACGCGATCTACGAATATCCACATATGAGTTGTTCTCCACCAACTTGGCTACTTTATTTTTTACTCTCTGGGATATGTTCCATAATTGGACAATCGGAGGTATTTTTTTTCAGACTTTTTAATTTACTCGTTTCGAAAATAGTTTTTTTTTCAAACGTGTATGTCGTGGATGATTGAGATCAGGCAAGAAAAATGTAAAAACTACAATGTTATGTTTTTTCAGGAATTTATCAATGAAATATTCATTTGATGCAAAGGTGCTGTAAGCAAAATGCTGCATATGAGTATGTATTGAATTTGAATCATCATGAAATTCTGAGATTCTAAATGAATTTGTAGCGAATTCTCCACCAAAAACCTTGTTTAATCCGAGGTTTTTCGCGGTCACTGATTACAAATTCGAGATCAATATTTTTAAATATGGCGAATCCAATATGACGGACAAGAATGCAAAAAATTACTCGATTGAGATGAAATATAATATATAATTCATATATGCTACTTTAATGTTCTCGGTTTGTGCGAATATATACTTTCTAAATAAATATATTCATTTTCTAAAAAATGTTTAACAGTACAGATATATTTACAATGAGTCTCATCGCCATTATATAGAAACGCGACTACGAGCTATTTGACCAAAATGGGAATAGAAAATGTTGAACTTTCTACACCATCGCATTTTACGCTGCAATGTGCACATCTAATCCTTATTTAGACTACCATCACAATTCCCAAGTCCCGCGCGAAATAACGTGAAAAAAGTTGCATATTCATTCCCGCGTATTGTAACTGCAGATTTCGCGTATTTTCATAATTTAACTTATGAGGCAAAACACGTCAAGTCAGCCGCCCCAATTTTTCATGTCAACGAAACGTCCTGAAATTTATTTATGATGTTGGTCTGGTTGAAGAAAAAACGTAGGAATTTTTTCAGATTTTTTATTGCATATCCCAGCTATGAAAAATTTCTGAAAATAATCATTGTTTATTTTTTAACGCCAAAAGATTCTCGGCATTTCAACAAACAAATTGTGAAAATTTCAACTAAACCGGAAACGCCATTTCGGAAGGGAAAAAGTGGCAACTTTATTTAATTGAAAAACAGCACAAACTGAAATCGGATAATTTTACAAAAAATGTTGTTGGAAAGTACGCTGAAAATCCAAAGTTTGATGTTCTTATGATTTTTTTTTGTCGAGCGTATTGGCGTTACAAAATAAACAATGATTATTTTCAGCGAATTTCAATGGCTGGAATATGCAATAAAAAAATCTGAAAAAATTCCTACGTGACATGAAAAACTGGGGTGGTCGACTTGACGTGTCTTGCCTCTTATACACAATTCCAAAAGATCTTCATATTTTAACCTGTTACTATTGTACCGAGTTCGCGTAATTTTCAAAGACGTTTTAAATACAGGAACGTGTGGTGTAGTAACGAAACGCACTGCGGAGACTTGAACGCCTGAAAAGATGAATAAGCGAGAGCTGCTTCGCCGTGTGCTGGCTCGCTGACCACATCACGACAGCTCATCATTACTTCTCTGCTGTGTCGGTACTACACACAAGCTCATCCTGGAACGAACGAGAGTCGCTCTCGTCGCGAGAGTCACGTCATTTCGTGGGACTCGCGCATACACGATTGTATGTGTATACACTACGGAATAATAGTCCGGGAAGGACGTCACTTCCGGCGACGATGAAGGTGGTCGTGGTTTGGCTCATTGTTAGTAGGTACTCGGGCAATCTATGTTTTGCCGGAGTAATTCCACCTGCGCATCACAGAAAAAAAAATCGTAGACTCATTTTTTATACACAGCGAATCGAAAAAAAACACAAGAATAAGAAATCGGTATATAATTCTGGGTGAAATGTAAGAGTCAAAAATTTGAAATAATTTGTATATATTCCAGACACTTTATATTGCTCCCAAAAAAATGTTGAATTTTTTTGTGACCCCTCAGAACGAGGGTGGGCCACTTCGAAGTGGAATGCCTCATATAGATCAAGAGCAAAAGTGTACAGTTGCCATCCTCTAAGTTCACGTTTTTTTAAACTCATCTTAGCTGCATTTTTACGAGAATTAACCAACAAGTCGTAGAAAATTCAGGTGGAGACTTTTAGTGAATCAGATTCATCTTCATTGATCTGACTTGCGTACACAGGATGGAGTAAAAAGCTTTGTACGCATTTACGGAGAGACTAATGCATATAGCAGATATACTTACGCTATGCGTTAGCGCGATAAATCGATGGTTTCGTACACAAAGCACGTAGAGCTCGGCACTGCTGCCTCCTGTCCTTTTTTGACTTGGTGTATACGTGCCCGGTATACCCTCACGTGTCAAGATGACGGAAGATCTAACTTCACGCTTCTGCTGCACGCTTCATTCACTCTCAGTATGAATTTTAATGTCGAACGGAATTACTGAAGCGGTACAATATACACAAAATTACACAGTTACACTATTTATGAGTTATACATGAATATGTACAGAGCTAAGTATTTATGAGTAAATGTGTGTATTTATTTCTGCCCTTCTATAGACTTTCATAGGTTTATTTGAACCAACATTGAACTTGAACTTTGAGTTTGACTTCATTAGTGTTTTACTTCACATACTTTCTATTCATTTATTTTTTCTCATTCTCTCAGATTTTACTACTACTTGAGAATTCTTTCGTACACTTTTTCAGAATTTTTTTTAACAAAAATGTAAGAAGAAGGAAATCAAATATTTGAACGACATTGTTTTTTACTAAATCACCAAAACTTGTGATTTTCAATAAAAGGAATTGTGTGGATTTTCATGACTGCTTAAAAAATTGAATTTCCAAACTGCCAATTTGTCTATTTAATTTGCTATTGCATTGAATAATTCATTTTAAAAAAATGATAAACAGTTTAAAAAAAAAATCTCAAGTGGAATTTAAATCTGGCTAATTATGAAAAACCTTTTAAGAGGTGAGAAAAAAAAGATTAGATAAATTGACAAAGAATTCCTCATATAGAGAAATAATTATCTGACCTCGAGTTCTCCTTCTTGAAATATAAATTTACGAGCGTGATTTGTTATTCAAGCATAGGAAATATAGTGGCAAACGTAAAAGAGATATTATTCTTATTATAAGAAAAAAAAATAAAGAAACTTATCATTTATAATTTATTATTCAAAGAGCTGTCAATACTGCCTGTTATTTTTATGCGGAAATGCAGATAAACCATCGTTTTCAACGAAGTATCCCAACGCGATTGTGGAGAAGTAATTTCTGAAAGAAGGCTCAAGGACCCTGAAATCAAATGATCCCGCTGAATCCGCATTACTATATGTTTCCATCATCCGACCTACGTCACGCCATAATATGCGTAATCGTTCTGAGTCAGATATTTCGAAAGTCCTCTTCCATCAAACAGATTTATAGAGTTTATATGTATTACAGATGTGATATCACTTGTTGTCAGATGCCCTTTGAAATTCGAAAAGTACCTTCGTCTCAAAACATACGCCTCGCTATGTTGTCGTAGAAAAAGCTTAGAGAATGTTGAGAGCGAAGAAAAAAAGAAAAAAGAATTCTTTTGAATTTGACGCTGCAGCCTTTTGTGTATTTTTTCCCTTATTTTTCAATCAAGATAACCCAAAGTCACTGGGATTGCCAGGTATGGTTCTCTGCAGTCTCTCCAGCCGCTTATTGTGGTACCCAGATGGTGCACAATGTTGAAAGTTGCAATGCTCACGGCTGCTGCGTACAGATGCATCTCATGAATTATTTAATATTGCACGTACCAAGCCGATTCCTGGTTGACCAGATATAGTCGCAGATATTTATATGTAACCGATGTCAATATGCCGCACGCGCTGAGTTTTACAATTTTTGTTTCTTTTTATCAAACTTTTAATGTTTTAATTATTTAAATATTGTAAGAAATATTTCTCGTCTCAGGCGTTCAAACATGCTGTTTTTTCTACTTCTAGGAAAAAAATTTAGAAAATAAAAATTACATTAATTTCCTACTAATTGTTTTACAATAATATGGGAAACTCATTGACTTTGATCCTAATACATTTTTTTGTTGAAATCAAATGAATCAACAAAATTAATTACGCTGTTGTTGGTTCCATACGAAGGAAATCTGGTTAATCAGGAATTTTTTCGAGACTACCTAGAATCGAGAGATTATCAATAAATACAAGTATATATTTATTTTTATTTTTTTCTCGTGTTTACCCACTTTTGGAGACATGATGTCTTCCTCTTCTATTGTGTGTCGATACCTCTGCTCGCAGTATGGAATACAAAATTCTTATCTAGGGCATAGCGTGTGTCAGTGAATCAGCTAAACCTGACTCGAGACAGCTCTCTCACGTTTCATTTGCAGAACATATAAAAGCCTATACTGGACCTACCAGTTGCCATGCTTCTCGTGGTGGGGGACATGTAATGAACGTATTAGGAAGGTATACATACTACGCAACCTGTACAACTTTTCGATACACACGTGTGCACTACAGACTCCAGTCGCACCTTTGGATTATGTTTACGGTAGTAAATATACTATATACACAGACCAGTGCATGCTTTGACACGGATATCGGAAGCCTATAATAGAAAAGTGTGTAACGTTATCGTTAGGCAACAAGCGAGTCAGGGCAGAGAGTGACAGGTTACACTCAGAAGAAGAGGAAACAAGGTCAGGAGAGAGCGAGCAATGAATTCTACAATTCAGGCTCATTGATCCACTGTAATCTAATCTTAAGAGTATTTGGAGCATCACAGATCGTAGTTACATTGTAGTATGCGGAGCAAATATAATCGTGTCTACTATAAATAGTTGACTGTCGATTGTAACTCAAAAGATTGGAGACATGACAATCAGGAAGCGAATGACATATCATATAGATTGTCGAGATTTCGTCTTAACCGTAATAATATTTGAAGAAACTGATACATTGCTGTGTATTTATTCATTATTGAAATAAAACGAAAATTGAGTTTTCCTATTTCCATTTTGAATAAACTGGATGGATAGTCAAATACTGTAAAACTGATATTTTAAAAGCAGGAATTATTTTCCACTGTAATAATATCAAGATTTCAATTTTAAACTGTTGCTATAATTGAAAAAAAAAAATTGTTGATTAGTTTCCAAAATCGATCTTCGTTGATTTCATCATTGATCTCAATGAGGTCAATATAAGTATTCTTCTTGAATTTTTTTTTCTTAATGAACGATACATTGGTATTTATTGCTACGATTCTACTTTAATAGCAACATATTTTTTATTTTTGATAGAGGTATCTAATTCGTTTTTTTTTTGTTCTTGTTACAGTTCTGGCGTGTCTCGTGATCGCCACTCACGAAGCTCTTCACAATGCCAGTCACTCGAGCGTCGTGGAGCCTCCCCGAGAAGCTTACTTCAACGGATCGGCAACCCTGAAGCTCTCGTCCACGGTCTCTGTGCACAGGCACAGTGGTCTGAACTTTCGTACCTGTGACGGTGGTAGACTCTTCACTCAGAAGTTCAACGGCGATAGCATTAGCCTCGACGTGAATCCCGAGGGTTTGCTACTCGTTGCTCTAATCGAGCAGCACAGATACGAAGCCAAATTGAACGCAAGACTGTTGGACAACGCTTGGCACACAGTCAACCTTCTATTCAGGCTTGGGAATCTCACACTAAATGCGGCGGGACACACACAGGTATTACATTTTTTTTTTAAATCCCTGAGACACAGCTAAAAAATACACTAGACCGATGAAAAAAAGTGCCATATTTTTTTTATCTAGTTGCTCATGGAGATTCAAGTACTTTTACTGAAAAGAGAAGCTCACGTGAAAGTTGATTCCTAAAAAATCTGTGCTGTGATGTGTTAAATTGACACTTTTTTATATGTTAAATTGAAGGTGATTCAAAAAATATGTTCAATTGACTGTTAAATCAGAAGTGTAAAAACTGGTTTGTCTAATTTACAGAATAAAAAACATTTTATATTAAGATGACTCAAGATATTTCGTAAAATTGAAATACTCAGTTTTTAATACATTATTTTAATTTTTTTCTGCACTACACAGATTTCATTTTAATGTTTACTGTATTAGTGGCATTTTTTATCAAATGGGCCGCTGTAACTATTACAAATATTTTTTTATTCATGAAAATATGTTGTGTTCACTCTACTAATTTTTCTATATGTTCTCAACATACCTCTGTAGATTATATAAAATTTATAGCAAAATAAAAAGTGTGGAAGTCAGTGAAAAAAAATGTAATTAGAAAAAATGTGTTTCGGTTGATAAAGAATGCCACATATGGACAATAAAAAGATAATCTCGTATCTTCCGGCCAATAAATGAAATAACTTTTGCTTTAAAAGATAACATTTTTGTCTCGTAATTCAAAGTAAAGATAATTCTTCATAGACTTCACACTACCGAGCGATTTCTCTGTATTTATTAATTGTATAATGAATTATTTTATTTTTCACATTATGCAGATCGTCGCCAATGCAACATACAACTCAGCGATACTCATGCTTCCCGACAACAATATAAACAGCTCCCTCGTAGTCGGCGAAGGTTTCAAGGGTTGTATTCTCCAAGGTCCTGGAATACTCTTTAACAACACTGTGAACCATGGTGCCGTTTTTGGTCGCTGTCCATCGGACACCAGAGGATGTAAGGATATATAATTTTTCACCATCGACATGTAAACGCGTATTTTAATTTTTTTTTTTTTTTTTTTTTTTTTTTTTCATTTTTTCTTGTCAGAAATTTGTCGCACAAAATGAAGCGTTAAATGTCAGTTATCGTATCGCATTCTCACGTTAAAGCTATAATATCTCACGTTAAAACAGCCCGACCATAAATATATGTATTTCACAAAGCTTCGCGATTATCGCCGTGACTCACTTAACGCGTGCCTCCTCTTGTGTATTATCGAACGATCGTCGGACGGATAAACCAGACACAGACACACCGAGTATATACACAATTACTCCTTATCTGCAGTTGTGACAATTTCGATTTTTTTAAACCCGAATATATACAATTATATTATCGCTGTGAATTATATTGTCGCAAACATGAAAAAATGTCGTTTTACTCATTTATTCAATAATCCATAGCTGCGTGCGTGCGTGCAGTGAAAATATTGTTGTCTCGTGACAATGTTCCAGTTGCAACGAAGAAAACTCTTGAACTGCCGAAAAAAAAGTTTTATAAAAGTTGTTGTGCTATCGTCGCTTTTCGTCTTTAATGCTTGTCGTCTCTTCATGACATTTATCGTCCGCTCAAAATTAAATACATCTCTTCCAAATTCATTCACAAGAATGTTCGAAATGAAGTTTGAAAAATTACGATCATTTATTGTAATCTACGAAGATTTGTTTTTGTAGATTCAAAATACAACAGAAATTTGTGCCATAAAATGATTTACAAAATTGTTATTTGTTTTATCCGTAAATTTATTATATTACAATTTATTTCTATTGCCGTGAAGTCATTATACTCTGCGATAAATTCACATCAATCCCTGTTCCCGTCATTCGATACGCGCGAGCTAATTTTAATGATTTAATTAGTAATAGTGAGCACTGTTTGAGTTTTGTTGTTTTATTTCACGTTTTAATTATTTCGTACAATAATATAGTAAACGTAAGAACGTATGCGTAGAGTAATAACAAATAGAAGAGTACGGCAACACACCTATATTACTGTTTTACAAGAATATCGCGCCAGAGCAATTATATCCTGCCTCAGGCTAGACTCGCTCACGTGTCCCTCAGTAGTTTGCATGCATTGTCTGAATCTTTCAGGTGATCCGAACAGTGTCGGCGGACAGAGTGGCTCGTCCGACACCACCATGGATTTCTGCCATCACGAACCATGCATGATGCACGGCAAATGTGTTTCGCGACAGGACCGTTACGAGTGCCACTGTTACGCCCGATATTCCGGCAACAACTGCCAGCTCGACAACGGTACAATTTCAATAACGACGATTGTACTACAATCTATCGGGAATATCAATATTACAGTATAATTTATTATATTATAAAGGAGGGAAACTGCGCGCTTCCCTTTCCGTGCAAAATTTTTTTCTCACTCTCTTTTCACATCGTTAATTTCTTTCGCACGGATAATTTCAACTTTCGCTCAACACGTAGTCGAAGTACACAACACAATATTACTGTAGTGTAGTCTATAGAGAATAATGGTACCAATTTAGTCGATATTTTTTATGGTGTAAAATACACGGTCACACTGCCTGCCCCAAACGCACGAACGACTAACAATTGCTTTATGAACAATATGAGACTGAAACTGTACGACACATCAACATCATACAATCAACTTTTTTTCTTTACACACATTTTACAGGGTATCCTAGGATTATAGATGAACCGATTTATTATTAATTAAGACGACTTTACAGCGTTGTTTATTTATTTTTTTATTTTTTTTTATTTTTGCTGAAATATAGTTTGCTGAGAACAAGAGATTTGTTGGTTCAATGAAATTCGTCGGATATGCGGTTTTAAGTAAATTCTCAATCAGAGCAAAGATATTTTTTGGTTTCTACAACAGTCTTTCAGTCCAGCAGACCGACACATGTTTGAAATGAGAAAAATGTTGTTTTGCTGATTGAAGAGTGATTTTACAGCCCATTTCCGTTGTATTTAGCGGATCCAACCAATCTTTCTTTACAGTGTAAGGTCTCCCAGATACTAGCCACTTGAAAATTGGTGTCATTCGCATAAGATTTCAGATTTTCAATGCCGAATCTTGGTAAATTTGTCTAATAAAATGTCGAAATAATTTTTTTAATTGTAGTTGGAATTTTTTAAATTAATAAATCATAGGTGTTTCAACGATATAAAAAAAAATATTAAGAAAATTGCAGATGGTCAAGTTTCATGCTGCATACAACGCTTTTTTTCCAAGAAAGTTATCGATAAAAATGCTAATTCTCTACCATAATTTATGCCAATGCATTCAGAGAAAATGGCCAATATCTGATAGACCGCTTTATATACTAACGAGAGTAAAATGTTAAGTTGAAACTTAACAGCGAAGACACGGAAGCAGAGGCGAGCATTGCGACATCAGTGCTTGCACAAAGCCGTCGTTTTCGTCCATTATTGCATCTTAGCTTTGTTACTTGACTTTTGTAGTTTGTTTTGTTGTCAGTATCGTTTTCGTAGTATTGCACTGTCTCTTTTATTGATTTATGTTAATGCACGCGTCCGTGTTGTTTTGGTCCAAAAAGTTCGACTAACCGTCACTGATCAAAAGCCTTTTTTTCTTCTTCACTTATCACCGCTGATTTATTTTCTCTACAAACAATTCAGGCCCACCGTGCTCGAGCAATCCCTGCAAAAACAGTGGAGTTTGCACCGAGGATTCGAAAGGCGATTACACATGCACGTGCCAACACGGCTATACCGGTACTTTGTGCGAATCACAGCTCGGAGTTCGACTTTGCGAAGATAATCCCTGCAGGAACAAGGGATCGTGTGTTGCCTTGACGGATAGCGATTATCGATGTGAATGCGTGCCTGGTTGGACCGGGAGAAACTGCGAAATCAATGTCAACGAATGTCTCCCAAATCCCTGCAATAACGGTGGACTTTGCATCGATGGAATAAATAACTATACTTGCAGATGCGAAAGAACAGGGTAAATGAATCCTTTAATTATTCACTCTTTTCTTTTTGCATTTAAAATAAAAATAAGCTTTCACTTTCTTAGCTGTTTTCATCTTTTTCATTTTATAAGAGTAATAAATCATTATTTAAATCAGCGATTGCTCCTTCTTTTTTGTTTAGATACGAAGGCAAAAATTGTGAAATCAATATCGATGAATGCGTGGTCAACCCTTGTCTTAATAATGGAAAGTGCTACGACAATTACGGCAGTTACGTTTGTAATTGTCCGGAGGGTTTCGAGGGACAGAACTGCGAGTTCAATTTGAATGAGTGCCTGTCCCTACCTTGCGCGAATGGCGGTACGTGCGTGGACGAAGTGGGAACGTACCACTGCAATTGCCCTTCGGGTTTTGCGGGCAAACACTGTGAACGTAAGGGACAATGCGAGAATGCGGCTTGTCCCTCGAACAGCATTTGCCTCGAAGTTTCCTCCGGGCTTCAGTGTGTCTGCAAACCAGGATTTATGGGAAATCCACCGAATTGTACGGTAAACTACTGCGCCAGCAATCCATGCGATAACGGCGGTACCTGCAACAGCGACAAGGATGGATACAACTGCACCTGCCCACCTGAATGGAAAGGTAGACATTTTGTAGCAAATTATAGAAAAATATTTGTATGTACGTGCATGTTTGCTCTCACAAAGTGCATGAAATTTGAAAAAAAAACACTACTTTCTTTTACATTAGAGAAATATTTAGACCGTTAAATTTTTACAAATCAAATTCAGTTGGTTGTAAATCTCATATACAGTAATCAGAATCGGATTACGAACCTGGCAGCTCCGACTAATCGGATTTCTACTTTAAAATGTATAAATCCTCCTCAATCTTTTTTTGCAAAATGCCGTTTTTTGTGGAATATCGATCTACAGGTTTGAACTTAATTTTCACTTGACTTTGCTCATCACTTTTTTTTCCATCTATCAATAATACAAGAAACTTACGTAAAGTATACAATACGTTTATGTAGAAAACATACTAATTATAAATACTCCATGTCTAGAGAAGTTTATAATTCTATTCGTTAACATTTCCACTAATTCTGCAATGTCGTCTTGAGCTTATTTCTGTTTATTTTCATTTTCGCTTAACATATTATCGTCTCTTTTGCCATTACAATGTTTGTCACGTGTGTTCTGTGTTGCTTTTGCCTCGTTCTTCACGGCCCTGTAGGACCGACTTGTCATACACCCGCATCGGAATGGTGTCCCGCCTGTTTCAACGGTGGATCTTGCGTGGAAACGATATATGGAATAATGTGCCAGTGTCCGAGATTCTGGACGGGTCCACAGTGCAAAGATCCGGTGACCTGTCGTGATATGCCTTGCAAGCAAGCGTCAGCTTGTCACGACTACGTAAGTTTCCCTGCGCTCTCCGTTTCCAACATTCATAAAAAGCTTTTCAACACTCTGTACACTTTTTTTTTACTCGTTGCGCGTTACGATGGGCTTTTTGTTCTCATTACATATTTGGTTTGCTCATTTTTCATCGTCGCTTTCGTTGTTGTTTGACGTTGCGATTTAGCCCGGTGGTTACTACTGCAACTGCGAGCCTGGATGGACCGGACCAGAGTGCGCGATCGACATCGATGAATGCTCAAGCGATCCTTGTCGCAACGGCGGAATCTGCATCGATCATTTCAACAGCTACTACTGCCAGTGTCTTCCTGGCTACACTGGTAAAGCTACAACAACATCCTTATCCCTCCGAGTTCTATGTTGCTTTTTGTGTTGTGCTAATTTTTCTGACTTAATCATAAATATATTTGAACTAAGATAAATAATTAATCAATTTCATTGACTATTAAAGGAATGTAATGATTTACAACTAAACATTATTTGCGATGTATATATAAATACTGATAATTATCATTTGTTTATTGTGAAAACAGGAAAAAATTGTCAGATCAATATCGACGAGTGTCTATCGCAACCTTGCCAAAATCATGGCACCTGTATCGACGGAACAAACGGCTACACCTGCAACTGCACTCAGGATTTTATGGGTGACAATTGCGAACGCGAGTACGATGCGTGCGCCGTAAATCCTTGCCAGAACAATGGAACATGTACTCTCACATCGCGTTCCAGAAGGGAATTCGTTTGTGACTGTCCACGAGGGTTTGAGGGGAAAGTCTGCGATATCGATGTGGATGACTGCATCGGCATCGTCTGCCCCGAGAATAAAACTTGTGTCGACGGTATTGCTGGATTCGAATGTAAATGCAAGGACGGTTACAGGGAACCGAATTGCACGCTTATCGTCGATCACTGTCTCGCGAAACCTTGCAACAATGGCACTTGTCACGATCTCGGGGAACAGGGATACAGCTGCAAATGCAACGAAGGCTTTAGAGGTAAAAAATCCTTTGTCTTTAAATACTGTTTGCGGATTGCTCAATTCCACACAACGGAAAAAGTAAAGAAACAAAATGCGGGTCTTATACTTTTTCACCAGAAATTTGTAGAATTATAATGTAATTCTAATATATTTTCCAATGTATTTGGAAAAATATATTTGTTCTCATATTCGAACAAAGAGTGTAATATCATATAGAATATATCTTTCCAATGGAATCTTCAATAATACGCATATTTTTTACATTTTCGTGAAATTAACATTCATATATTGTAATGACGATCTCCTTGCCCATTTATTGACTCATTTGATCATTTTAACAAAAACCTTTTCCACGAATCGTTTCATAAATCGATAAAATTGTTTACTAATGTTACAACTTTGAATTTTTTTGAATTGCAGGTTCACTCTGCGACAGCGACATAAACGAGTGCGAGATACTCGGTAACGCGTCGTGTAACAATGGTATTTGTGTTAATACCGTGGGAAGTTACAATTGTTTTTGTCGTCCGGGTTTTTCGGGCGATCATTGCGACATCGACATAAACGAGTGTCTGTGCGGTCCGTGTAAGAACAACGCTACCTGCATCGACAAGATCAATACGTTCGAGTGCGTCTGTCCACCTGGTTACGAGGGCAAAACTTGTGATACCGAAGTCAACGAGTGCGAGAGCAATCCTTGCCTCAACGAAGCCGCGTGCATCGATCAAATAGCCGCATACGCTTGCGTTTGCTCGCCCGGTTTTACCGGACAAAATTGCCAAACAAATATCGACGATTGCAATCCTCAACCTTGTCTCAATCACGGAAAATGCATTGACGGTATAAACAATTATACGTGCGACTGTAACGACACGGGTTTTGAAGGCTTTCATTGCGAGAACAATATCGATGATTGTCGATCGAATCCTTGCGTGAACGAAGCTATATGCGTCGACGACATCAAAACCTACAAGTGCCAGTGTTATTCCGGATATACGGGACAGAATTGTGAAATCGATATCGACGAGTGCGAAGGCTCGCCCTGTCAGTACAACGGCACTTGTCTCGAACGATCTAACCAGGAATTGTACAAGAGCGACTCGCGAACACTGCCCGCTATTTTTACACAGAATTTCAGCTACGCCAATGCCAGCGGGTTAGTAATAAAAACCTTTTACGTTTCCTAATTACAGTCAAATGGAAAAAATAAACTGTTATCCTGAAATATCGATGAAACTTCAGAATTTTGATCTTGTAAACGTTAGTAATTAATTATTTACCATTTTTTATTTTGAGAATTTACCAGCGTATTTTATAGTAACATATGAAAAGCCTAATTTATCAAATCAATGTAATAACAATGTAATCTCGTTTCGTTTTACAGATACGAATGTTTGTGCGTCCAAGGTCTGACCGGAAAGAATTGTGAAATAAACATAAACGAATGCGAGAGCAATCCCTGCCTCGCTGGTTCCTGTCTCGATAGAATTGGCGGTTACACCTGCGAGTGCGACGAAGGTTTCGAGGGCGATCACTGTCAGCACGATATTGACGAGTGCAAGAGATACACGCCCTGCGAGCACGGTAGTTGCATGGACGGCAGAGCCGATTATTTCTGTACGTGCGAGTCCGATTACGGAGGCAAGAATTGCTCGGTCGCTCTTATCGGCTGTCAGGACAACGCCTGCCAGAACGGCGGCACGTGCTGGCCCTATCTCATCAATGAAACCAAACACATGTTCAACTGCACCTGCCCTCATGGTTTTCATGGAGAAACTTGCAATAACGTGAGTTACAATTTTAATTCCATATTAAATGAAAAATCACGATCATCCAAGTCGTTTTAGAAAATATTCTTATTCGACAAAACAGGGGTAACTTACTCTGAATTCCGTAAAAAGGATGTCATTTTCAAGATTTTTTTTTGGAAATACGTAGAAAAAGAATTGGGTTTATTTCGTATACGATCTTTACAGCATTTTTTCGTAAATTTACAGTTGCTTTTTTTTAAATATTGACAAATATACTTGTTACTAGAATTTGAAGACTTTTCTATTTAAATGGCAGAGTGTTTTATTTTTATTATCGATAAAAAATTTGTTTGTAGCGGCGTTTTGATCATATGGAAACAAATTCGAGTACACGATTAAGAACATGGTCCAGAACAATAATTCACATACATTTCATACGACTGATTTTATCAATAAAAATAATAATAATGAAAAGTCCTAGTGTTTTGTTAATAAATAAAATTACAAATTGGACTTTGCGTCTAACTTGTTTGTTGATTACACGGATGTTTGCCTTATAAGACGATGTTGAGAAGAGAAGAGGTGGGTGGCGTAAAAGAATTGCCTCTAGGTGAAAAGAGTAGACAATAAATTTTGTCTTTAAATTGCTGGATAAAGGAATTAACTCCGGTTGCTCTGATAAATCAGGTAACAACGATGTCTCTGAACGGTAACTCTTTCGTAATGGTGAACACGGCGAGGGACGAGGGCTACGACATTCAATTTCGCTTCAGAACGACACTGCCCAACGGACTTCTGGCAATGGGCAAAGGGTCGACGTTCTATATGCTCGAGCTGGTAAATGGAAAGCTCAATCTTCATTCGAGCATTCTCAACAAGTGGGAAGGGGTTTTCATAGGAAGTGGATTGAACGACTCCACCTGGCAGAAAGTATTTGTCGCTATTAACGCTACGCATCTTGTACTCTCCGCTAACGAGGAACAGACCATTTATCCCATCAATCTTAACGAGGGTTCCAACGTAATGCCAACCTCTTTTCCGACGACTTACGTCGGTGGAACAATCAGTAATCTTAGAAAATTGGCCCACGGGCCGCCTTCCTTTGTCGGCTGCACCGAAGACGTCGTAATTAACGGCGAATGGGTATGTTTCCACTGTTACGTTTAATTTTACATTTCATTTAACATTTTATAAACTTTTTGTTTGGTATAATTTATGAGACATTCAGTCACTTTTATGGGACCCTCTCAGGTGTTTCTCATAATTAATCAGACTTTACTACTACTTGAGAGTGTCTTCTTTGAATTGTTTACATTGTAAAAATACTAAGTAAAGAATATGTATTTTTTAGGAAATCGAATTTTTAAGCAGTCAACAAAATTAAAGAAATACTTAATTCGTATAACTATCTCGCTTACAGATTTATTCCCAAATGGAGTCGAAGACGGTTTTAATGGAGCACGTGGAACCAGGTTGCCCTCGTGAGGCTCAATGTTCCCCGAATCCATGCAAAAATGGTGGTCATTGTACGGATCGTTGGCGTGACTTTTCATGCATGTGTGAGCGTCCCTATCTCGGCCACACGTGCCAATACAACATGACAGCAGCGACATTTGGCTACGAGAACATAACTAATGGTTACGTGACGGTAAAGGTATCGGACTCAGCACGCCGTTCGGTAAGCTCAATCGTCGACATATCGATGTTCATAAGGACGCGTGAACAACGCGGCGATATATTCTATCTGGGCTCAGAGCCGAATCCGCAATCAGAATCAAAATCTTTAGAAAAGACATACATAGCGGCGCAACTCGAGGGCGGCGAATTGCTCGTGAGAATTCAATTCAACGGCACGGAAGCTTACACTGTGGGTGGCGTTAAGCTTAACGACGGCAATAATCATCTGATTCAAGTGATTAGAAACATAACTCTCGTTCAGGTAAAAATAAATGGCTCGGAGTACTTTAGAAAAACCATAAGCGCCACCGGACAACTGAACGTCACGGTTTTGTATCTCGGAGGATTGCCCCAAGCCTCGAGATACATACGTCAGGTGGATAATCGACAGATGGACTTGCAACTTGCGCCTCAAGTCAATTTTAAAGGTATCATTCAAGACGTACAAATATCAAACGGTGTGTCGACCATGGTCGTCGAATTTTATCCTCTAAAAGCCAACGACATACCGCCACCAATACAATTCGGTAATGTCACGTTTGACAAAGAAAAAGTACTCGAAGGTGCGATATCCGATAATGTATGTGATAGCAGTCCCTGTTTTCACAATGGCACGTGCCACGTCACGTGGAATGACTTTTTCTGCCAGTGCCCGAGAGGCTACACTGGCAAAACTTGCCAGGAAATGGAATTTTGTCAACTTCAAGACTGTCCCAGTGGCTCAAAGTGTCAGAATCTCGACGATGGCTACGAATGCATCGCAAATGCAACTTTCGACGGTCTCAGCACGTCCTTCACTTACGTTTACGAGCAACTGGAGGCTAAGAATGTGACGGAATCGAATATAGAGATGATACAGATCACTTATAGATCAAACAGCGGCGGTACTTTGTTGCACATGGCGCCACGAACGGGAGATCAACATTTTACCGTTTCGCTGTACAAGGACATGGTGACTGTGGCGTGGAAGCTGGATGTACAGAATCAGGATACTATCAGCTTTGGTAAGGAAGAACCCGACGGAAATTGGACGACGATTGTTCTGAAATTGAGCAACAATATGCTGAGCTTTATATGCTGTATGCCTAATCCTACCGATGAAACTGCCGTGGAAACCAGCGCAAAGTTTGACTTTGAACTTTGGTACCAGCTTCTCGAGACTGGCACTGTTACTTTAGGCGGTTTGGCCGATGTCACGTGGGACAAGAATAGCTATGTCACCGTCGAGACGGAGAAACTATCTGCTGATAATCGCGATGGTCTTGATGGAAATTCCGTCGATTTTGCGGATCGAAGGCTCACCACTGCTATACCGATGCACGGCATGATGTCAGGTAATTTTTTTGCATAATTCTATTTTTACTCCATCTTATTACTATATTATTATGTTATTCTATTATTATATGTTAGCATAACGAAAATTTTATCGTAAATAAATTTGTTGTAATTTACGAAGATGATAAAAAGTGTGTCACCAAATTCTGTCAAATTTCGCAGGAATATTTTAACAACTTATTTTACAGTTCAATGTAGCGATTCATTTTCATTAATACTTCAATTTTTCTTCTCAGAAAAAAAATGGTTTTTTTAAATTTTCTTATTAATATTTTTTCTAATTTTTCAGGCGAACCATTCAAGGGTTGTCTCGGCCAGGTCCGCATCGGCAGCATGCTTCTACATTACTTCACCTACGACGAAGTTTATCGCAACGCCAATTTCACCCCTATGGAATACCTTTCGCTTCAACGAAACAACGAAACTAATACCGACAACATAGGCTGTGAATTGTGTTTCGAAAAAGATTGCAAGAATTCTGGTCACTGTCGCGATATTCTCAACAGCTATGTTTGCGAGTGTCCTCCCGGCTATGCCCAGGACGACTGTTCGGAGAACATCGACGAGTGTCTGGAAGCGAAATGCGAAAATAATGCAACCTGCGTAGACGGAATCGCGAATTACACGTGCGTGTGCAACAAGGGGTGGCAGGGCCGGTTGTAAGTATTTAATTATTTTGTCATTATTTTTAATATTAATGTTGGCTTCCTCATATAGAGGAAGCTTTGTGGATGCTGGGCAAAAAAAACGAGTTACTATTATCTACAAAATATGCGATAAAGAATATATTACGCTTTGCGTATTTTACCGTATTTTTGCGTTTTATTTCAGTTGCGAAAAAGACATAAACGAATGCGTAAGCTTGAGGCCTTGTCAACACGACGGCGTTTGCGTTAATCTTCGGGGTTCGTTCCGATGCGAGTGTCCCGATCAATTCACTGGTGATCTGTGCGAAAACTTTAGGCTAATCCGATGCGAAAATCATCCGTGCAAAAATGGCTCAACCTGCAGTGATATCATCAACGAGAAAACGGGAGACAACTTCACTTGCTCCTGTATGCCAGGATTCGAGGGAACTCTGTGCGATATTCCATACTGTGAACTGCAGAAATGCCAGAACGGTGGCAGATGCGATTTTCTCTATAATAAGGTAAATCGCCGAAATATTAATACATTATTGAAAGATAAACGTAATAATTTTATTCAATTACACATGAATTTATTGACAAATAGTTACAATTATTATTATATTTATTTACTTTTTGTTGTATAATTGAATATAAATAATAAAGTAACTGAAGAGAGCCCTGATCAGAGCAGAAACCTTTTTGCACATCCTAAATAAACGGAGTTTTAGGGGAAAGAAAATTCCAGCTACGGCCACCAGTTGCTAATAACACTCGATAACAGATTCGATAAAAGATTTTATAAATCTACGTATTTTTGTAAATTTGCGCAGCCTCCACAATGCACCTGCCCACTCGGATACACCGGCCTCTATTGCGAGACTAACATCGACGATTGCGCTCCGGATCTCGAAGGCAACGTTCCATGCAAGAACGATGGAAAGTGTTACGACGGTATCAACAGCTTCACGTGCAACTGCGCCGGCACCGGTTATACCGGGCCAGACTGCTCGATCGACATCGACGAGTGCCGAGTACAAAAGACTGACTGCGGTCGTGGAAAATGTCAGAATCTTCCTGGAACTTACAGATGTGCATGCAATCCCGGCTTTTGCGGATACAACTGTAGAATGGAAGATCCCTGCGCCAGAGAGGTACGTATATCCGTCTTTTACATAATTTTATCCTAACATCCGATATCTAATTTAGTATGTGACTCTTATTCGCAGGAATATTGCCAGAACGGCGGTACTTGCGAGTGCGTCGAAGATACGGGGTACACTTGTCATTGCACCCCAGAATACAGGGGACAAAATTGTACAGAAGTGAGTAACGCTGTTATCTAAAGACTTTTCCTAAAATCGTCAGTATTCATATTATCTCAACGACGATAATTTTTTTTTTTTTTTGCAATTTTTACTAATTTTATTGGAGCAAAAATATGCAACATTCGTACTGAACTTAAATAGAATTTCGGCTAATGTTGATCTTTTTTTTTTCAGTCTGAACACTTTTTGGGAAGCCAAGCGATGGATATTGCGGTTATAGTGGGACCAATAGTGGGTGTGCTGTTCCTAATTGCGGCTGGATCGCTGATAGCGTTATTCATGATGGCGAGGAAGAAGCGAGCCACGCGAGGGACTTACAGTCCGAGCGCTCAAGAATTCAGTAACCCGAGAGTCGAGATGGACAACGTGATGAAACCACCACCGGAGGAAAGATTAATCTGAAGAAGAAATAGTAGCAGCAGCAGGACGCACCTGGTTACTGCTCAATCGTTTATCCTAGTCCGCCGTGTATGTCATTATTTCGTTGCATCTCGACCGAAAACTTTAGCAAAGTTTAGATAATATTCACGGTTATCACGACATACCCACAACGACGAAAGGTTTTCTCCCCACAATTTTCTAGTCCGCATCGCATTTTTCGAAACCGAAACTATTTTCGTATTACGAAACAACAAATAAACTGACCAAACAGCTGAGTAAATAATTCAAATTTTTATGACTTTGACATTGTAATAACTGAGACACTTGCATATATATATTTTAAAGCACTTTTTTTTTAACGTTTCGATCGAAGAGTCAACTGATACATTTATTTATGAATTTTTGCTCTGATTTCTACCGGATCTCTCAAGCGGCGTGAAAACTTTGTATTTACGTGAAAAACCTTTCCAAGTGTACTTAACGACAACTCATCAAGTGTCCTTATTAAGATTTTAAATAATATAATTGAAACGAAGCTCACCGAGCTTCAAGGCCCGTCCATTTGCAAGTGCCTAGTGTATTTTACTCATGATAATTCATAATTGTAATAGGCATTTACAAATACTTGAAGGACATTCCAAGAATATATGTGGTACTATAAAGTAATTAATTAAAATCTGTAATATCGGAGATTTTCCGAAGCATAATGTGACCATCGCTATCTTGCGAGCAATAACGAGCTCGCTCGACGAGATGTTTCGAGCGAGATATATATATATATATATATAAAACGTAAATTTAACGTGCTACCAAGAAGCTATGAATGTTCAATTGCAAATAATGTTGACAAAAGAAAAGATGATAAGCGCGTTCGTATTCAATGTAATCCGCACAGACGTGGCGCGAAATTTCATGAAATTTCATCGTTCCGTCGTGCTTGTTAATTTTGTACATACTGTAGATTATAAGTTACCAAGATTATTCAACGGTTTTATCGAATAGGATTTTATATGAATTTAGTTAACATTTAACGTGTTATTTGGTATATAATATTTACTATTGTGACCAAAGTAATTGAGCGAGGGACGAACTCCAATCGTAATATGATAATTCTACGAAAATTGTAATTTATAAATGACAAAAAAAAAAAGGGGGAGGAGAAGAAGACGATAGAAATGCAATTGAGAATTGCTAGGCTCGAAAACAAATCGTGCATATGTACTCACGTGGCAATGTAAGATCTATTTTTTGTTGCAAGACTGAAGTGTGTGCATCTTGGTTGTTTTAATGAAAATATATAATACAATTGACCAATGGAGATTGGGCGTTCTGATATCAGACTGCATGATTCGGAGATTGCTAAATTAAGACATTTACGATCGTCTTAATGACGATCATTAGACGAATGGTTAAATGTACAAAAACGAAATAAACATCCGAAGACTTACGTGAACTTTTTTTTTTCATCGTCACTACTTACAGAATTCTTCTATCGTCTTTTTTGAGTGCTCTTACAAGATATAGAAGACGACTTTCCTGAGTATCCATTTTGAAAATGATTTATTTTCACGTTCATACCACGTATCGATATAATTTCAATAAAAATTACAAGTATCCCAGCAAACAGTGAACTTTCACACAATATACAGATCTTCGAATAAATAAAAGCTGGGTTAAAAGTGAATATATACAATTCAAAAATTCTATTATAAAATACGTAATTGTCCTATATCGTTGAAATTGCAGTTGGGACCGCGATATCGTGTATCGTCAAAAGCTCCATTGAGACTAGAAAATTCATTATTACACCCACCCGAGCTTTTTTCCATTGACTTTAGATAGTTTGTCGCGAGACAATTTGTCAAAGAACAAGAGCCCGGCCGCACGTTCGATACTTTCTGGCGGTACCTGATGCAAAAAAAAAGGTCAAATCAGTCGCATAAATTAATTAACAATTAAATTTTGCAGCATCGTTAATCACCTGGAAGTTGGTGAGAGGAGTGTTGTCATCTATAGGTGCATTCGGCATAACAAACGCTTCCATCTCCAATTTCGCGTCTTCTGTTTCACCAACGACAATCTTATAAAAGTGAGTCGGAACAGCAACGTGATTCGCTCCTATAACTTCGTAGCGAATATATTTTTTACCATCAGCCTCTTTCCTGATTAAAGAACAAGAATAACATTTTCTTATCGTTAAATTGTTGAATCTTCGGCATTTTTCATTCAGGTAATCGAATCACGCGCAAAAATCCGAAAATTAACATTTTCAGATAGTAACTGTATGTTCTACGTACTTTGGTAAGTATAACGGTCCGGTGCAGACATAAACGTTGCTGTAAACCTTAGTCAATTTTCTCACATAATTTTCCAATCTGTTCCAGGAATGTCGATTGAAGCCGACGCCAACCTGAGGTGCCATATTCGACAAATAGAACGTTTGCTTTAGGTGATCCTGGCATATTTTGTGATTACCAGCAGCAGCCAAATGGCCTCGATCGTAGCCGCTTCCCTTGTAATCGGAATTTTCAGATCTGTTCGGAACTATAATCGTTATTTTCTAAAAGATCTTTGGTATACTTTTAACGAAACATTATCTTACAAACTATTCGCAACTTGGACACTTTTAAAAAAAGGGACTCTTGCAGTCCTTCCTCATAGCAATTTAATGCAAAATATTTTATACAGATTTTACGACGTTTTACGGATTAATTGACTACAGTGAAGTGTGGTTTGTATTACAGCTTGTGTAATTAATTTTTTGCATAATAATAATAATAATAATAATAATAATAATTTGAGTTTCAATTATTTTAAAAACTCTAATTTGACTATTGTTCAGAGCTATAGTTATCCTGAAAATCTAAAATTTGGGACATTGTAAATATTTATTTGTTCAAAAATTTCGTGAATGCCGTAGAAACACTCACGAAACTGAATAAACGTTAAGAAACGTTTTTCTATCATTCTGAATATGAACGCAATATATATTTTAGATATTCTGCCATTTGCCGCTCGATTTTGGTTTTGTATGCCGAAATATAATTTCCCTGCAGTTTAAAACTCACCTGAAGAACGGATGTATACTTTCGTCGGGTTTGAACTCGCAATTCGATCTATCGACGTTTTCCTGATACTTCAATCTGTCTTTCGTGAGATGCTCGAAGACCCAATGAGCGACTCTGTTGCGTCTATCGTAGGATAGTACGAAATCGTCGAAGGATCTGACATTATCGAGGCCAGGAAAACCAAACCTCATTATCTATAACGATGTTTCTTGTTATGAAATGTTTTCACGAGCAATATTTCTTATCTTCTCATGGTAATTAGATGTCGGTCAGCTTTGCGATAATTGCTTGATTCAAGTGCAATTAATTGTATTACAAGCAGACGAAACTTACCTCGGAAACTCGCGAAGAAGTGGTTGACAATTTGGAGCCCATGTCTGTTGACTTGTCGGTGGGTACAAGAGGCGATGCAGCGGAAACTGTACCGAAAATTGGCAAACCGGGCATACGCGGGATGGTTATGTCCGGTTTGGCACACTCGCAATTGTCTGTTTCCTCTGTCTTCGAGTGTCGTACTCGTTCGAAATTAATTCCGGCATACCATCCACCCAAGCCCACACTCGCGAGCATTGAGATCCTTCCAGCTAATCTTATTGCATTCTTCATTTTTTTTTTCTTTTGAAAACTTTCGCTCGATTGCGCGAAATAGAACTTAAATAACAGAAGTAACCAAAGTACGCTCAGCTGTGGCTATTTGCTTACTGAATGTAGAACGCAACGCAGTCCGTGACGCAGTCGTTGTGGTGGACGACCACGTGCGCGCGAGATCGTACCAAACGAGATATGCAGCTTCGAGTGGGGATTGTGGAGGGAGAATTAAAAAATATTTTTGAATGAAAAACGCGGGAAATCATCTATCGTTTGAAAATAAAACTACTTATTATTGTGAGTACCAGTGATTATTAAGTGCGAGTCTCCATTCTATATGTATTTATATATCGTTATTTCTTTTCTTTACGAAAAAGTACGAATTTTCGTTTCGAAGTTTTGTAAACTTGTTTTTTTCTTCAGAGGGGACGGCCGGGCGGCCGTATACGCGACAGAAAAATCAGATACCGAAATAGAATCCGAAATTTTTGGGTAATCCGGGAATTCCGGTTAATCAGGAAATTCTGGATTGACGAGATATTCTGATAATATAGGGAGATAATTAACCAGAGAGTATCTTCGTGAAAAAAATATATATTTAGCGGTAGATTTGCTAATTCAAAGCTATATATTACATATTTTTGAGTCTAACTATAATTTCATTAGTACGGCTGTATCCAGTACAGATATAAGACAGTTTAATTACATTTCTTCGTCGGTATCGTCGGCCAGGACATCTTCGTGGCCGGGCATCATACTGGGATCGAAAGTAGCTTGAAAGCATTTTTTGAATATCAACTTTGCCTTCTTTGCAGGTGGAGGTGGCGAGGCGGGTATCACGTCTTCTTCCATCGCTGTTTGCGGAGAATTTTTACCAGTTTTTTTTCTCCAATCAGACGAGAATATCGAGGGCTCTGTACCTTTGTTGCTTGTCGTACCTAGACTGGATACTATGGGACTAGAGTGACTTGAACTCGCGCGACTCGTCGATGGACTTTGTATAAAATCTGCGCGTCTTCTTGCCGTTTCTTGAATTCTCAGTACCTCGAGGTTCGAGTTACTCTGCCGTCTTGGCAATTCCGTATCATTATCATCAGCAGTGTCATTCACTCGCTCCATTTCTGGAGCCGCGTCGACTTCCATTTGATTTTTCGTTGCATTCGCTTCGGCCGCATTCACCGATAGATTTCTAATTCTAGAATTCGTTGCATTATTTGAGACAATTGATCGGTTCGTTGGCCGCCTGGAAGTCGATTTCACTGCTTGTCGCGGTGTCTTTTTTGGCGCAGCACGCTTACGGCATGGCTGTCGTACTTCATGCGCTGTGCTTATAGACATATCATCGCTGTCTGGATTTAACGTTGATAGAACAAGATTTGCTTCGAATGCTGGATTCTTCAGATCGAATACAACTGGCCTAAAAAAAAAGGATTAAAATATATCAAAATAGAGTTAACGAGCGTTATTTTAACTATTCGAATATATGAAAAAGCATACTTTCCCGTTGATTCAAAATAAATATTGACGGGAAGTCCAACGGCTTCCGCAAAACTCAGTAGAGCTCTCAATTCTTTCATACAGAATGTGATACTAGCGTCTAAACCAACATTGTACTTATCGAATTCGCAGACTGTCAATGCTAGCTGAGTTCTCGTTGAATTTGCCACAGCTGGAATTTAAATTAATAACTCTTGAATATATCTACAAATTATATTAAATTTTAGTTTCTGAATATATTTTTAAGGGGGAATATCCAAGTTGATTTTTTGTAAATAACTTTTTTTACTTATCTTAATGTATTAAGAATAGAGAGTAAAAAAACATTATTCTAAGAAAAAGTAATGAAAAAAAAGAAAAGAAAATGTTACTCGACAATTTTGTATAAATATTATGACGAATTTCGAGAAATTGTGGAATTTATAAGCAATGTACTAAAACGAATCATAAATACACAAATTAAGCAAATAGTTATAAATCTAAAATTTCTCGAAATTCGCCTATTTTTCAAGTTGTTTACTCGGATTTTTATATCTTACTTGACGTTTCGTCAACATAATTTCTCATCAGAAGCTTTTGCGGAGATACTTCTACTGTGATCTCAACAAGATTCTGTTGAAAATTCTGTACAGCATCTGTGAGTACACGTGACTTTGCTGATAGTTGGTTCGGTACATTATTCTTTGAGTACGGTACCTGAAATTTAAAAACAATATTCCAGTTACATATGTGGCATTCCACAGCAAAAAAATTTGTTTATCAACAAAAAATTTACTGAAAAAATAATGAAAACAAAAAATTTCGAAAAAAAATCTGGAAAAAAGTTTAGAGTGCTTTTCATATTGCCCTACAACATTTTAAAACGAAAAAAAATATAAGGGTCGTTTGACTCATATTACAAAGAAACAATTTATAGAAATTACCAAAAGTTTTTGATTTCATTATTCCAGCAACTCGACTGAAGGTTTCAGCAAGTATTCCTGAAACAAGAACTTACCGACAAATCTTCACAATCTATGATAGGCAAGAAGAAGGTCTTGACAACGCTATTCTTAAATTTGAATATAAAGATTAGAGTATCTGCATTAGGTTCCAGTCTTATGTGGCACGTTTCAACAAGTTTGTCTATCATGGCTGGTGATTTGAAGACTGTGAGTGCGCTCTGCAAGAATAAAAATAGTTAAATCAAACTGAAAGACCAAAAATTCACTTTTATCATACATTAGTGTTGCATAAACAAATTTTAATTGTGACAAAGCCTGTTTCGAAAATAAATTTAAAAAATCAAAAAATATTGAACCTAATCATTTTTTCAAAAATGGATGAGATTCCAATTTTGAATTGAAATCTTGTCCATTTTATTGGTTTTTTTATTAGTTCTAATCAAAAATTCTTTAAACGGGACAGAATAGAACAAACATAGAATACATTTTTCAATTAAATTTTTTTAGCATTTGATATTCGGATACTTTGCATGTCTCTTGACAAGAGCAAATATATTTAGATAATAGCGTGATACTTACTCTCATGGAAATTTTACATTTCAGGGCATCCTGCTCATCCAAATTTCCAAATGTGTAAGACGAGAAGAAATTATCGAAGAATGTAAAATCGCAGTAAGCAGAATGTGACATACCGACACATCTGAAAGACAGTGACGTTTCCTTTGGCTCGACGTACATTTCTTCGCCAATTTTCGCTAGAGCATGTATAGCTCTTGCCAAAACTAGAAATAATTGAAAAAATCAATTATAAATACTTGCCTCTTTAAATTACGGCATAACCTATATACGGATATTAATTCTTTTTGACTAACTTTTACAATTTGTTCCCGGTACAACACACTTCATCGTGAACTATTTTTAAATCAATTTTTTTTTCCTTTTTACTTAAACGTCATTAGGGCTTAGAAGAAGATTATAAATAAACTTAAAAAAAGAAAAAACGTACTGTGTGACACATAAATTCATAACAATTCCCGCGTTACGATCAGATTGAAATGATTGAAAAAATCTGTTTGATCTAGAAAACAAAGTCGTCTTACCGGTCGTCGGTAAATGACCAGTTATATATATATATATATATATACAGTTAATTAACAGCTGGAATTTATTAAATTGTACGGTAAAATATATTTCAGTTGGTACTACACAGTAAAAACTAATAATTTTCTTTTTAATTAAAATTTTTTTTTATGACTTCCGAATCCTCAAATTCACAATTAACCTTACCGATAAAAGTAGTAAATAATAATTAAGCGGTGAATTCTCGCAACACTTGTCTCGAAGCTGTTCGGAAGCATTCGAAGGATTTGAAAGACCGGACGTGACGTAGAGGAATCGATAGTTATATATCTGTCAGCGCAACGTCCGGTTTCATGCTTTTTGACATTTCTCGGATTTCAGTAATTTTTTTCGATACGCCCAGGCGATTGATGCGATCAGCGAAAAGTCGTAGATTTTGTTAATGCTCGTTATTTACCGTATATATCAGAAAAACAATCATGGTGAGACTTTGTAGAATTATAGGCTTAACGTAATTTTAATCCTATGTATCGACCTGTATTTAACCTCAAAACGAAAATATAGTGCAGTTGTTGTTAATCGAATTTACCGATATAATAATGATAGACGTTCAATTTCCTATCCAATGAATGTATCTCCAGAAGGAGGATATATTATGGACATTCTGTGTTGGTGATAATTGATCATTCTTGAGTTTATAAGTTTTGTTTTTTTGACATCTCTTATAGAGAGAGTTGAAATGGAGCAGCAATCTAAGTTTCTTCAAATTCAGAATTTTCTTATTAAGTGAATCTCGTAAATTATGAAAAAAAAAAGTTAAAATAACTTGCAAACTGACTTTAATTTCTTATTTATATAACGTTGTGTTATTTCCCAGTTATGTTTAATTTACAAGAATTCATACTTGTTTTAATTGAAAAGCAGATAGAACTACAGATTACAACTTCCTCTTGAAGCAATCTATGTACAATAAATACAGAAAGTTTTATAAAAATTAAACAATTAAATCATAATCTGAAATTTTTCCATCATACATTTAATGACAATAAAAATGTTTGGTTTTTACAGCTTGTTCTAGTTTTGGGAGATCTTCACATTCCTCACAGATGCAGCAGTTTGCCAAGCAAATTTAAGAAGCTATTGGTGCCAGGACGAATACAACACATTCTTTGCACCGGCAATCTCTGTACAAAAGAGTCCTACGATTATCTGAAAACTTTGGCCAGCGATGTTCATGTTGTCAGAGGCGACTTTGATGAAGTACTCATGCTTAATGATTCACATACTCTACACTGTGTTTATACTTATGTCCTATTACAGATGCTCATTTGCTTGCTTCTCTTTTAGAATCTCAATTATCCGGAGCAAAAAGTAGTGACCGTTGGTCAATTCAGAATTGGACTGTCTCACGGTCATCAAGTAGTTCCTTGGGGAGATCCTGAGTCACTGGCACTGATTCAAAGACAACTTGATGTGGATATATTGATATCTGGTCATACCCACAAATTTGAGGCCTACGAGCATGAAAATAAGTTCTACATAAATCCTGGATCTGCAACTGGCGCATTTAATCCTCTTGACACGTAAGTTTTGTTAATTGGATGAATAAAATTGTGAATAATTGATGAAGAGCCTGAAAATATATTTTGTTTTATATGTTATCAAAATGTATTACTGCCTTTAAGTCTTTTACACAATTCAATAAAAAAAATGTACAATTTCCTTATTAAATGAAGTTCAGTGAGAACAATTTATAAATTATTAGGAATATTAAACAGGCGCACAAATCATCGTCGTTTTGAGGCACTGAGGCGAGCCGGGAGAGCTTCTAGACCTCCCTTGAATAATAATGATTTAATCGACCCTCATCTTTTTTTGCAGATCTATTATTCCATCTTTCGTACTGATGGACATCCAAAGTTCTACCGTCGTAACTTACGTTTATCAGTTGGTCGGCGACGAGGTCAAGGTCGAGAGGATCGAGTATAAAAAGAGTTAAGAATAGTGTATAAAAATATATATATACGATACATTCAAATTTGAATATATTACTTTTGTAAGGTAACTGCTGAACAAAAGATACCACTGGCGTATGACACATACAATTATAAAATTGCATAATCTAAGATAGATTTTGCAATTGCTTACATAATCATGTAAATTGTAAGCACTCGTATTCTGATTCAGGTGTATAAAGCCTTTATTGTAAATAAAGTGATAAATTAACGGTTATTTGCTAAAAAAGAAAACTATTGTTACATTTTTACAATTGGATTTTCCCCAATCGTTGCTATATGTCTGTGTGCAAACTTATTTTTCTCAACTTCTGTCTGCACGCTGAATTTTTTACTGCCCAAGCAAAGATTTAGTCGCCCAGGCGAAATACTCTGGGCTTTCAAAAAATGGAAAAGAAATCATAAGTATTTCGAAAAGTAGGTGTAGCTGAAAAATCGAACAAACTTTTCAGCAACGAAAATTAGTCTGCGGTTCTTATTTTACATATTGGAACACTTTTCATCGTCGAATATGATTAATCTAGCTCGTAAAGTTTTATTCTAGAAAAGACTGCGTGCATCAGCGTACAGTGTGTTGCTCTGGGAATATAAGAGAACTAAAAATAAGTGGGATGTCGACCCAGTACTTTTTTAATAAATGGGCAGCACAGACAACTTGAAAATTGTCCGATAATTGGCGTGTTCACCCTATCTAATAACTGCTATCAATATTTTATGACATTATGTGGAGTAATTCATACCATTTCGACCTGGGTCAGACCCTCGACCGGGGTCAGACCCTCGACCGCTTTTAGACCCTTGACCTGGGTCAGACCCTCGACCTCTTGGATTGGATCCATAATTTTACATTACTGTTCCAACTCGAAAAAAACTCACATCTTTTTTAGATATTTCCCCTAAATTTAACTTAGTTATGATTTTTCAAAACTAAAATATTGTTAGCCAGAATTTAAAAATCTGAAAAAAATTCTCATCAATCCTTGGTTTAAAGCTGAAGTCATGTTAACGCACCGTTTAAAGTTGAACTAACTTTAAAATAAGTTTTAAAAAATTAGTAGAAATTCTAAAGAATATTGAAAGAGGGATTCCAAGATTAGAATTAATGGGAATTAATTATTCGGAGAAATATACCCTATATTCTATTTTTTTTGCATACATTTAAAATCTATTTAAAAAGTCTGAGAAATTTTTCGAAAATTTCGGATAAATTCTGAGAAAATTTCAAAGAAAATCGGAAAAATATTTCTGAGTAAATCTGAATTTCTGAGTATTTCTGAGTAATCAACTGTTACAACTGTTAGAAATATAAATTTAAATTAACAAGAAGAAACTTGAGTTTGAAATTTTTTATTGTTCCATTAAAGACCCCGTGTGCAAACGGAGGCTTATAAACGATACAACAAAAATTTTGCCAATTCGCTTAGCACAGAATGCGTAAAATAATGATATTTGTTCAGAATATTTGGTTGATAAGGGTGAAATAATTCTTATATCTGCTTGCTGAGCGCATTCAAGTGGAAACAAGACGCGTGTTAAAAGTCATCGTTTTATCGAAATTACAACAAATTCGATGAACTGTTTAGTAAACACAACTTAATCTATATGCGTATGAGTGGACGTGGCGTTTGCCACGTTATATACAGTTTACGTGTTTGCAGACATGAATATATTAGATTCATATTATACAAAACTGATCGCTGTATGGTTCTATAGAGATAGCATGAATACAGCTGATGACCTCGCGAAGATCGAAGCGGTAAGAGGGGATACAAGAATATTGGTTCTTACATCTAACTGATTTGCTCTATTTAAATGATTATTATCTCGATAAATATACATCTACAAATTCGCATTTATCATCAATATGCAGACATTCCTGATGCGTATATTCAACCTTGGTCGTTCGAGCACGTGTTGAATAAACGAAAGCCCGAATTTCGTTTCGCAGGTGTGAAACACCAGTATCAGGTATATATTTACAGTATAAATCATCACAGAAATCTCATTTCTTTAAATTAGCTTTTCTAAAAAAAAATCTAGTTTTGTGATAATAACTTCCATTTTGTGCATTCGATAGTCACGGCTTTTTTTTTTAAATAGAGGCTACAACAGAATTATATCGAAAATGGAAATTATAATTCTTTTACAACACGTTACATTCGGATATTAGGAATCGTATATATGATCAGAACTTCATTACAAATATTCAATCGGTGGGATTTTTTAAGAAACTTTTTTAGCAATAAATAAAAATAAAACATACTTTATGGCCTGAAATCGATGGATCCTCAAAATTCAAAATAAAATATATTATTTTTATGGGTATAACCTTTGATATACACTTAACGTGAATATTTTTCCACCATATAAGGTATAAAAAAATCGTCTAACTTTTTCTAGTCAAAATAAACGAAAGATATTGAAAAATATGAATCATTACGAAATTAATACGAGCGACAAACATTTCTATCTGTCGGCGCGCGTTGATTGGTCTACACATTTGCCGTGGAGATTTTTACCATATTGAATTAAGATCGTGCAGAGCGTTGCTGTGGAGAGTTTAGCTTGTGTAGACTCGGATTCGTGTTTGTGCAGAGATGGGACTGAGTATACTTGCGGCATGTGTAGAGCCTATCGTAGAGTTGGTACTGTAGAGTCGGACTCTGTAGAGTCTGTGTATTGCCGAAAGAACACTAAAATAAAAAATCGGTATTTAACGTTTATGGATGAAATATAAAATTAAAAAATCTATAATAATTTGTACAAATTCTAGATATTTTACACCACTCTCAAACAAATTATAAATTTTTTTGTGATATTTCAAAACAGTGGTGATGGCCCACTTCGAGGGGAATGCCCATATATACATATAAATAAAATAAACGGAAGCCATTAAAGCCCTTCAGCGCGAAGGTGGTCAGGATCGTCAATGTCAAATAATAAAAATACAACGATACACTTATTCCAATATCCTGATTGAACCTGTACTCGGTTCGATCACCTTCGACTTGTTGTTTACATCGAGAGTCGCGGATCGCTTCGGTTGGCCGAGACTCGAGAGCGCCATGCTCCGAGTCACGTAGTAAGAGTAGCCAACCGAGTAAAGTACGCTCTGCGACCTGAATTTCCGCCACAACACGTTTTGTCTCACAGTCTAATGACGTCAATTTTTCTTTCCTCATATCATGCACGTACCACTATATTTCGTCTATAGTTTATTTTCAAATATAATATCGCTCCCGTACGAAAAAATTATCTCTTTCGGGGGGATAAAGTCTCTTGATGGAATGACGATGGTCACTGGAGAGATAAACCCCTCGCAATGGCGTGAGGCCCAATAGAAGATATGGATTTTTCTTAGAAATTCTACGTCTTTTCTAATTACACAGACTCCCGACTATACACGAACATAGTTCTGTTGATTGTTTCACAAATTTGGATGGATTTTCTTTTATTTCTTCATTTTTCTTTATAAAGGAAAAATGATTTTGACAATTTTCTGGAAAAAAAAAAATGAAAATACATAAACATCTTGAGTAATTTTAACGAATACAGAATATATAATTTATCAATCACAGAATATTTCAGAATGTTACCGAAAAGATTCTGGACAACTATGACAATTTTTTTCTAAACGTTTATTTTTCTAAACTACATACAAGTATTTTTTCCATAATAAATACTGTTCTCGCATATTGCGGGTTTTTCAGAAAAACAGAAATTTTTCGCAACTACCCATTTTCTTTTTTGTTTATATTAGAAAACTTATTTGAGAATGTTAAAGTTAATCGAACGATTATTCTCAGAATATCACAGATTTTCTACAAGCATTGTTTAAAATCTTTTATTACTCCTTGGATTTTTCATATTATTTTCTAAATTTTCAAAGCAACAAAGAATGATTTTTTTTTTTCAGAATGCTTCAGATGAAAATTATTTTCAAATCGAGTGACAAGTCGAAATATATCGTCGAAAACTGAAGAATTTCGAAGAAAGTGTGAGAAACCTGTAAGATGAATTATTTATTTTAAAAGTTTCGTGTCATGTTGAACATACACGAAAATTTTGAGCCGTACAATATAGACGCGTTATTTACGTTCAGGCCCAAATATTCTTCACGTGGTTGTCCAGATAGCCTGCTACGCCAATGTTTGCCTACCGTTGAAGCCACAAAGAGCTCTACAAAAGCATGCTACAAGTAAAAAGGGGACGAAACGGTCCAATGCGCAAGCGTTAAGAGGCTTTAGTGGGGGTAAGCCAAGCCGCGTCCTTACAAAAAGGGCCTCACCAGCTTGTTTACGTTTAGTTACGAATGAACATTCGCTTGAATATTATATAGCTTCTTGCTTTTGCGCGAAAGTACGATTTTGTGAAATAAACAAAAAATAATAAAATATACAACGATGTCTAAGTTATTTTTGAGAAGTGCTCTTCGTTGCGTGGTTTCGAAGGGAGTTTTCGAGAAGAGGATAACAACTGCATTGGGAACTGCGATTCGAGTTATGCCCGAGAAGAACTGTGTTCAACCGGCACATAACTATCAGGTAAAATTAAATCTCAATATTTTTATATATCATAAAATAACCGAAAAGTGGTATTACTGGATTTAACTTGGTCTTTTTTTCGTAATGCAAGCTTAGTTAATGTTGTCGTTTCGATTGTCAACGTTGTATACTCATTTCTTCGTTTTCAAAATATTGTCTTTGTACCTGCTGTTTATATAGCTGGCGTACTGCGCATTCGTGGATACTTGAAATGGCCGTTGCTAGCGCAGCCAACGGCGTCCCTATATACAAGGCGTTCTATACCAACAGGGCCACACTTTCTTTTACTTATATCTTTTTTACTGATTTTGGACACTTTTTGCTTTTCCCTTATTTGCATATAAATTACAGTAGCATTCACAGAATCTTTAAAAAAATTGATAGAGTGGACACAACATTTTTCGCTGGTAATCAAATATTTTCGAAAGTTATAATGACCCTGTTGATTAGGAATTACTGATAAAAAGAGCTGCATATATTTGTTATGTCGAATTATTTTTTCATGCACTTGCAGTAACATGTTTCAAGGAATACAATTCATAAAATGTATTCCTAAGAGTTTTAGTTTGTTTGACGAAATTTTAGCAGTGAATTTTTTAATTTTTTTTCACGTTGGTTAGCTGACTATGTTCGTAAACAAACCAAGTCTCTCTAAAGATTAGCAATATTACAAAATTGCACCTGGCAGAACTAAAAAATACAGGGCTTTAAAATTGTTAGCTGAGTTTATTTAATTCTGCTAAATGTATATAATATAACTTTAATATTTACTATAAAACTTTTAGCAGATATTATTTTTTTAACTTAAACAAATACTGTGAAAAATCTACAGCAAAATTAAAGAGATCGCAATGAAAGAAAAAAAATATATCTTCCTTTTTTTCGCCTTTCATATTTTGCCATAAAAAATACAACATATATTGCATTAAATACTTCATGAAAAAACATCATTTTTTGTTTTTACATTTTTTTTTCGCCCGACGAAATATTTATTGTTTGATATTGTTGATTGAAATATTTCATGACATACATGAAATATTTCAATATTTCATGACATACAAATTTGAAGAAAAAAGTTTCATTTCAGAAACGTGTTAATTACAAAAATCTGAAAAAAAAAATTCACAGACTACCTGTAAATAGTGCTGCTATATCATCCTTGTGTAACAGATACAAAAGGGTAAAAAAAAGGCCTGATCGAAAAAAAATCGGTATTTAATGCTGGATGAAATATAAGATTAAAAAATCTGAAACAATTTGTAAATATTCTAGGCAACGCTACACGTCTCTAAAAAAAAATTTAACTTTTTTTGCGACACCTCTAAACATAAGTGGTCCACTTTGTGCGAAATAACTTAAAGGCTTGTTAATTTTCAAATATCAAATAAAATTTCATTAATTCTTCGTAGAGAGTTTTATTGAAATTCATCGATGAAAATGCCGACTGGAAAATTGTTGTGAGTGCGTCAGTGTTTCGCATTGCCCTTAAAAATGTTGACGTACAAAGCATGGCAATGTGTCGCCAATAAATTATTTAAATTCCTCCTGAAGCTACGGCCGGTTCAAGGTAATCGGGGACTTGTCTCTGCGGTTTCGGTTAACTATTATACAGAGAGGCAAGTATCCCAGTACAGCGGTAGACTTCTTTTCCAGCACGTGTGTCACGTACACTGAACCTCATTGACGTCATATTGGTCCCCGGTGGGCGGCCCATCTTATCGTATTTTTGAGCAGCACGTGAACGGTGGGGCCTTATTGAAGAGCGCCTACACACATTTGCCGATTGAAAAACATTCATGTAATCCACATGGAGGTAGATAAATATTATGAAAATGTTTTCCATGTAAATTTAAAACAAAAAAAAAAACGTATCACTGTTTATTCTACGATTAATCGGCCATTCATGACCGTTCCAATGTAAATTCAATAATACGAACGAGGGATTTGATAATAATATTTTAACAGAATACTAATGTCTATCTCTGCTTACAATTTTCGATTAAAATTTATAGAAACTGATTGGACAAAATTGCGATTAAAAATTAATCGGTTTCAAAAGATTTCAATCGGATTTTTATCTTTTTTTAATTTGACTTTAATGGGAATCCTTTATTCAGGAATGTCCGGTGCAGCGATCCGAAAACGATACAACAAAAATAACAGCCTTTCAAAATTATCCGAGCCTTGTCGTGAAAACATTTGGCGCTCTACTCTACTTTCTCCATATTTATATTTAATACGGCCGGCTATATGGCTTTACCGCAGCATTCCTAGCTACGAATATATACATAGTTACTCTTAATGTTGGTAAACATAAGTTGAACGTTCTACAATTAGTGGAACATGAATCATGGGAAGGTCGTGTGTGGAGTATATTTACACAACAGTCCCGTAGATCTCAAAATCACGCGACTTTCTAAAGTCCCAGCGCCTGCATCGGCTATAGGAGTATTGGCTTGGATTGAGTGTGGATTATTTATTTCTACTTAGTTTAGATAAATATACGTTTTTGCTTCTTCATAAAGGAAGCTTTGTTTTCTATATATATATTTTTTTTTTAATGTCGAGACTTTCATATCTCAAAAACAGCTTCAACAAACTTGCTGAAATTTTGCACACATGTCGAACAGTCAGACACATTTCATTGTAATAATTATCATAAAAATTGAAACATGTGTTCAGATAAAATAAATTTCTTTTTTTGCTCTAACTCACGTCAACTCCCCAGCAAAACAACTCAACTTCTATATTTTTTTTTCTAGATCACTTTTCTCGACGCACCATTTGAAATATATTGACATGAAAATCTCGAAAAAAAAATATCGAGGGAAAATAATTATAACAAATATTTATAGAATATAATAGACAAGTAAGAAGTATGCGTTGAATTAAATATAGTATTTAAGAACTATTGTTGAGAGAAAACTGATGTGCGAACACGGCCAATGACTGTATCATCTTACTTACATAATTATGTAATGCTACACTTAGAGGCCTACTGAAATAAAAAAGAGAGCTGTGTGAGACACGTAAAACTTTTATAAAACCTCGATCGTAACGAGTACGACGGGTGAACGAACTTGGCTGAACCTTGTCTGGACGAGCGTTCTCGCTTCTCGTACAATGCGTCGCTTGCAGCACAGTATAAAGCGTGTGCAACGATAAATTGCATAGACAAATATATTATGCGGGTTTGAAAAAACAGCGAAGTTGCATGTTTAACCGGAGTATCGGTAAGGCCTTGATTTGTTTTTTTTTTTTATTTAGCCTCAATCTCGCGAATCGATAAATCGCGTTTGCCACATTTTTTTTTCGATCGTGTCGAGTTTTCTTCCAATTAATTTGAAGTATGAGAATGCAATGTTGACCAAACGAAACTACCGTTTTACCATTTAATTCGTGTTTACATTTACGTTCGTTTTCATTTTTCTTTTTTCATCTATCATTGAATTTTTATTTACAGTTTACACAACTGACGAGGACAATGTCGAGCAAACGAAACGTTCATCACTCGAGGGCCACTGCCTCGGTGGACGAAGAGAGCGATAGCGACAGCGACAGCGATTCCGATGGAGAACAAGACAGAGTAAGTGCTGTTAAATGCAATCAGTTGGCGAATTTATACGTATGGCAGAAATCCCTAAGTTCAGGATGAGACAAAGAGAATATCTGCGAGAGTAAAAGCTTCGTAAAAAGGATGTTTTTTAATCTACAAACCAAAGTATAAAACAAAATTGTAAGTCTTACAAGATTTTTACAATAAATTTTTCCAACCAATATATTAACTGGAATTGAATTTGCATATTTGATAAATATACGATATAATTTTTTTCTTCGTTTTACTAATTTGACGATAAAGACGGTAAATATCAATTTATCCAACGGAATTATTTGTTACAAAATGATCACTGGGCGAAAAAATCTCGAGGCGAAGATTAAACTGAAAGGTTTTTCATGGTCTTTGTGCAAATGGAAGGTTTTTAGTTTTCTCTTCGTAAATAAAACTCGTGATTTAATGTTACCTAACAGAGAGTTTTGGGAGTAGACCTCCTGTTTTGCATTTAAAAAAAAGGGAAGACAAACAATATGTTAAATGTTGTGGTCTCTTGTCTCATCCGGATCTAATCCATTGTTGAGCATATAGTAAATACGTATCGCAAGCGAATCGTATTAAAATTCAACGCTGGTGAAGTGAATGGTGCGTAGCATGTAAAACTGGGCAAATTCTCGGCACGATACTAAACTCTTCACCGAGCTATTTGCGCTCAATATGCCAGGTGAAGCATACGTAATGTTTTGCGAGTCCCGTACGTTGTTGTATAATTCGAAAACATGGCAAATGGACACGCGGTTACTGGTCTTATAGAGCACTTGTAACAGTATCGTGTTTTCTGAATTTATTTACAGAATTTATTTCTGTAAATTTTCACAATTAAATCATCTGATGTTGACAATCTGTCGGTTTTAAATAATCATAAGTATATAAAATATTCGAAATAATAATCTAAAAAAAATTCTAGTTGCCACTTAGAGTTGGGTTAAGGGAATAAAAAATCAGTCCCAGGTCGAATCGGAATCGAATGCCCCATATACGCATATATATATTTTTTTTTGTAGCGGATATTGTGTTGCAGAATATTTTTTCAGCGGATATTTTGTCGGAGAATATTAATAGGAAAAGCGCCCCAAAAAGTCAAAGCGGAAAAAATATTATATCATTATCATTATTACTTTAATTATTATAATATTCAAATAACAGCAACACAAATGATATTAAAAATAATAATTCTTGGGTTATAAAAAAAAGCCAGTATTTAAAAAAAAGTAATTTATATAAAATGCCCTATATAGAGTCGTGTATAAACAGTATAGTTCGAAGTTATATTATATTGACTTTTCATTTTGTCGATCGCCTTGACCAAAAGAGGCTGAAACCAGTCCCACGCCTGTTTGTGTGACGAGCAATCGGAAACCCTTTTTAATCCTCCACGAAGGCTTTTGCCGGTCACACGACACAACACTGTAGCAGCACAGCCATCAAATGTTTTTGTAACTCTATATCTCGCTCTCGACAACTTTCAGGCTTCATTTTGAGCCCTCGTTTGCCTTCAACACTACATCAGGACGCTCCCAGTTTATTCGTTGTATTACCGTGTCAAAATAAAATAGGGAGAGTAATGGACATGAATCTCGTCACGTAGGCAATAACTGAATAAAAACTGAAACGGCTGACAAAGAAAGCTTGATGTCCCTTCCCACTCCATGTAGCTTTCCTTTTGAGACATCTGGTACCCGTATCTCGAGAGGGTCAGACAGGAAACTCTCTCGAGAAAATTATGCAGACATAATCTGGGACTCTGTCTAAATCGATTTATATGTCATTTATAATAATTACTTCAAGGGCGTCTGGAAATCTATTCAATCGAATAGATAATATGAACAGTGAACTGTTCATTTTATTTTATTTTATCACATATAAGATATTTAGGTGAAATATAAAAATAAAAAATAATTTGTTCATATTCTAGACAATCTTCACCGCTTTCAAACAAATTATAAACCCTTTTTTGTGATATTTCGAAACAGGGGTCGTGCTCTTTGTGCGGAGTGCCTCGTATGATGAAATTCGAGTAATTTTCCAAAAAAAATTGCGGTCAGCAATATAAATTGTCGGTGGTAATGAGCGGTTTTTTTTATCCACAATAGTAAAAACTGAAAAATTCTCAGGTTGAATACCTGAATATAGTACATGGCTTGAAACGAACGACTCAAACGTGAAAGTATAGTGAAGTAGGTAGAGTTGATTATGGTCTTAGTATTGAGGCAACGGGAGATTGTCCTTGGTACCCGAGTATATCAACAATATCTCATGAAAATCAAAAGATCCAAACATAATGCTACCTTTACCCTGCGATTATTCACAGTTGTCCTTGAATAGTTTCGCAAATAGTCATTAAATTCGAGAGACCCCCAATATTCCGGCGACTGAAGTCTATTTATTCTCCTTTTTTTTTTTTTTTTCAACGAAAAATATAGTTTGAAGAGCGTATGGTAGAACTATATATATTATCATCGTGAAAGGTTATCGCGCGTGCGAAGCTGTTTATCAGCCTTCACCTAAATTCGATTCGAGTAATAACGCCTGGCTGTCGGCAAATTATATGCTAATATTGTCGCCACAATGCTGAGAGAGAAATGTGTTTAGCTTATTTTATTCAGTATCTCTACTTGGATATGCTATGTATGGATAAAACAGATTTATATCTTTGTGTGACGAAAAAAAAAAAATCATAATCACGTTACATTATGGTTTAATTTAATTTTTAGTTTTTTATTTAATTAATAATAATAATAATGATAAACATTATTCATATTTTCAGGGCCAATCCGCTTTCTGGAGGAGAAAGATGCGCACTCTGCACAGTCATTTGGACGTGAACAAAGACGGTGTTATTAGTTATGATGATTTTATGCTTCTCGGTGAGAGATTTGCGGAATTGGGACATTTGACACCGAAAGCTAAGGAAGACTTCATCAAAGTGCTCAGTGTAAGTAAAAAATTATTTTTCTAGTTTCCTTGAAAATTTTCACGAAATATTACCCAGCAGTTGCATTAAATTTGTTAAATATTTTATATGTATTTACGTTTAATATAACGTTATACATAAAATATTTATATAATGATGTGTCAAGTCGTGTTCTGAATATTTTTAACATGTTATATTTTTTATTTCTGTAGGAAATGTGGGTCGAGCAATGGGGCGAGATCACTCCCTACAATCTTGTGGGCGTCGAACAGTATCTCGAGGAGATGCATCACGTTCTCAATGATTGTTCGCTCAAGAGGAAGTGTCACAACTTCTTGCCTTTCCTGTTTAAGGTAAATATAGTATATATTGTATAGAGATTAATGTTGCAATTGCAATATTTTCCAATTCAAACATTTTAGTATGAATTTTTAAGTGGCTCAGAAAGAGACATTATTTGCTATCTTTCACAATGATCAATTGTGAATGCCTTTTTGTTCGCATATCTACGAAATCGTAAATGACAAAATGCAATGACCTATAAAATTTAATCGGGTCTGTCGATAGCCTTAAGCAGCATTTTCCTCGTCCACACATGAATCGTCTAATCGTACTATTTTTTTTTTTTTTCAGGCAGTAGATAAAGATGGAAGTGGAGAAATATCGGTAGAAGAATTCAAGCTCTTCTTCCAGTGTCTCGGCCTCAGCAACGACGTAAGTTATCAGACGATCGCGTGCACCGTCGAAAAATTCGTCTTTTGGAACGTCTATTTTCTTACTTTATCAATTTTTTTATTTACAGGACGCTGTGGTGTCGTTCACTTTTATCGACACGAACGAAGACGGCAAGATAAGCCTCCATGAATTTGTAAAACTAGGACGCGACTTCATTCTCACGGAAGATCACACGAAGCCCAGCAAACACTTCTGGGGACCACTCGTCGATTAGATACATTAATCCGCTCGACATTCCCGCCAAACAAATGCAAAAATTGTGATATAATTGCGTAATTTTTTTTTTTTACGAATATCGACTTCTGACGGTTGTAAAATGCCTATAGATCATAAGTATAGACGCTATTTTAGCTGATAAGGATTTTTTTTTTTTACAAGAAAGAATAAACAAACACGTCTGTAGAATAAATACTTTTTCATTTATAAATCGTGCATTCATTGTTTTCCGCAATCTTCGACCGACTTCTCGTGCCTAGCAGTCTTCGTGTTTCAGCAGTATGATTGTTCCTTAATTTAAAAAAAAAACGACTTAACTATAGTAATTTCTTACAAATCGAACGATCAAACATCTTCCGTTAATTCCGGCATTTTTTATTTTGCTTATTTTTATTTTTATCTCAACGCGCAATTGTAATCAATCCAAAAACTAGAGAAGTTTTTATTATTTTCGAGTTTTTCGCAAAGAAAATCCTTCGCCCGTGAAAGCTTTGAATTCGTCCGGATCTTTGATCTGCAAAATGGAAAAATAATTCTTTATGTTTTGTGTAGATTTTTTGTTGTTACTTTGAACGATAAATAGGCATAGAAAATGTCACCTCTTTGTTGTTGACGGGCTTCATGTTCCGCAGGAATCTTAGAGTTCCTATCTTATAATCGTAATCAGGAATTCCTCTAACGTATACGGGCTTGCTAGGCTGATGCTCCGGTTGGGCTGAATCTTTTCGTTTCTTGCCGTCCAGCCTGTTGCCCTGGCCTTTAAATGCCACGAAACCCGTCGGATCGGGCATCATATCGACGGGATCTATCGCATTTTCGTCTTTCTTCACTTCTCTCTCAGGTTCTTTGTAGCCCACCGGCGCGGCAAATTCCACATTCATGTCGCACTCGATTATACTAACAGCTGAACCAGGCCGTGTTTCAAGTACGCACATTTCATATATTCGTTGATTATACCTAATTGCTATGATATCGCCAGTCGTGAGACAAGCGAAGCTACGAAGACCGTTTTCCAGCACGGCTTTTGGATTTGTGATGTCTAAAAAGTCTTCAGACTGAGGCTGAAAACGTGAAAAGGTCGCTACGGGCAGCGAGACGCTCTCGATGTTGAGTATCTCACCTTCGCCCAGAAAAAGATTGTGCATCATCTGCAATATACAATAAATAATCAATAATAGGTGTACTATCTTTCAAGGTAAAATATTCTGCAACAAAGATCACTCCTTCTATTAGATTTAAACGAGAAAGGCATCTGAAAATGTTAAATCAAACATTTTATTCTATAAAACTAAATAGGCATTTTCTTGGATTTATTTTTATGTTGTAAAAAAAATAAGAACAAGTATCCCAAGTCCTGAATAGAGTATTTAAAAACATGTATGTATTTTGATCTGTGAGTGGGTTGAGGGTTTCCAGTTCTGTTATAATGTTTGATGCTGAATTTAGGAAAAATCGATAAAGTAGCTAAAATTTTATAGAAAACTACATTTCTGTAATTTCTTTTAAAGCATTTTTTGGAAGAATTTTTTTTGTTGTGCATCCAACAAAGAGTTCATAATTCACAGAATTCCAATTTTTTTTTTATAAATCGTCCTCTATGAAGAAACCAAAAATGAACATTATACTTCTTCGTAAAGATATCTGTAAAATATCAAAAATAATGAGGAAGCAATGTGCAAATTTTTACATTACATCATTTTTTTTTTATTCATCAATTTGTGTAACATTTTTAATTACATACCCAGTATGGAAGATAGACTTTTCCCTCATCTGCAACAAACTCAAGTACTCCGCAATGCGTTATTCGATTGGTCTTCTTGTTTGTGAGTTTAAATAGCATAGGATAAACAATGTTCAGTCTTGTGAGTTGCTCCAAGGCTGAAGGTGGCATTATAACTGTAATTTATAAGACATTTTGCTGTAAATAACCCAAAGAAAAAATGAAACACATAATCGATAGGTACATTACATATTATGATTACTTTTTCCACCGCGTTCGACATCTTGCCGATCATTGCCGGGCAACATTGACACGGAAAAACATTTGTACTGAGTATTGAAGGGCCTCGGTATGTCCGGGAACATATTAAATCCAAACTGAAAATCAAATGTCATTGTAATCGCAAACCTAACCTCCTTTCTTTGTTTAATCGTCGTTGGTTTTTCGTATTTACGTGATTTTTAAAAATTCATCGTTAATTTATATTCTTACCATGATGAATTATTGTTTTTTTCTCAGTGTTTAGTCGACGATAAAATAACAGAACGACAATTTAATATAAACAAAATGACAATTTCGAAGTTACTTGAATAGCAATCAGCCATTCGTGTATTGTCTGACACTGAACACTGACAGCCACTGAAATTTATCTACAAACTGCGTGGCGACTGCAGCGACTCTACTGCTGCTCACTCTTATTACTTTACGGTAAAGTACTACACCTCGGTCGGTAACCAAACCTTTTTTGTATTTGTTCTGGAATTTGTTACATTTGGCGCAAAAGGAAAGCGCCATGCTCTGCGTATAGCAATTCTGCGGAACACGATGCTTTGTTTTTTCCCATAATTAAAACTGGGTGGTAAAAAATACGGATCTAAGAAAACCGTTATCCCACTCGTACTCATTGCGGCTCAATCAGTTATGCGACACCCTCGACTCGAGCACATAGAGGTAACAGGAACTGTAATCAACTTTTCTCACAGATTTTAGCGTGTACGGTAAAAAAAAAGTTACATCGGCATTCGTTAAAACTTTTATTTTGATCACATAAGCTAAAACCCGCAAAAAAAATTGATTACAGTTTTGATTACCGATTGAGATATTTCACATGCCTTTGAAGATGATATGCTATACATCGTTTGTTTCTCTCACATTGTCATGAGTGCGAGTGAGATAACTGTATCTTCCAGAAATTTGATCGCAATATATGACGAATAGCCGCAATTAATTAACCGAATTATTTACCGGATATTTAACTGCTAATTTACCGACTCGCCTAAACATTGATCGTCGATAAGAAAGATCGCGAAATTACCCGAAAAAAAGATAAACTGTAGATAAGGTCGCATTCGAGGCTTCGCATTTGTACCTTGTGGTGGTGATCACCTTGGATATCGGTGGCGTGGGTGCAGCGACACGCACACATACTACACGTAGATGAATCGGTGCACTGAGCATCAGTAGCGTTGCGTAGCGTTAAACGCATTTTTTGCTTTGTAATATTTCGGATAGTTTGTAGTAGTTGAAACGAAACGTGTTTGTCGTGAACGTTTTAGTCATAGCTCACATATAATATTTAAAAAAAAACACATACACACACATTTTTAATAAAAGAGATCCGTGATACCTTGATGAAAAGACAATGGGCTTTTTCTTCTATTGTTACATCCTGACAATTGGCATTCTTGGTGCAGTTGGAGCAGAATGGAATACCAAAGATTACATGAAAAGAGAGCATTCGCTCACGAGACCTTATCAAGGTAAGCAGAAAAAAAAATGAATTAATCTCGTTATATTTATTGCCGAATTTTCGAAAACACTACATTGCCAACAAGAATACGGCGTACATCCAGCAATCTATGAATAAACATCTAGTCGCAGCGTTGTAGAGGTTATAGCGAAGCCAAACTATAGCGTGGCGGCTTATCTCGCACTTTAATACGTCAGTGTCTCGATTTTTCTCAACTCTTACTTTTAAAATACACGATTTTACTTTCAACAGGTTTGGGCATGACTATACCCTATTGGGACTTTTTGGGTAACACGATAGTCACGAATAATTATATCAGATTGACACCTGACCTGCAGAGCAAGCAAGGCGCTCTTTGGAATTCTGCGGTAAGTGCAAAGTGCAAACTTATTTGAATTTTTAAAGAGGTGATTCTGTAATGTTAGACAAAAAAGTGTGTTTTTTTTCAATTGATAAAGTAATTTTATAAAAAATTATACATAATTCATTATTTGTAATAGGGTTTTGCATGTAAATTTCCAAATCCAAATTTAACAAATTTTAGGAGTACTGTTGCTGCTTTCGGAACGAAGAAATTTTGTTTTTATAGGAAAAAAAAAAAAAAAAAGGAAATAGGAAATAGAACTTTGCACATAGCTTCCTAATTAAATTTCATTATTTGTTAAGTCACATTTATAAGGTTTATCGATTTTGTCTTCCTCATAAAGTAAACTTTGTAAAATAGTAAAAATAACATGGAAGCAATGTGCAAGGTTTCACTTTTGCATCCTTGTTTTAAAAATTTCAGAAACTGTAATTCAGAGAAATTTTCTTTGTCAAGTGATAATATAATTTAATGCCATTATAAAAGAGAACTTAAAAAGAATGTCCAAATATTTTATTAAAGGTGCAATTTAATTTTCTTTTTACATTTTTTTTAACTGTTGAAAATGTCTTTATTCTCAATTTTAATTATTTGTTATTTGAGTAGCCTTGTCTTTTGAGAAATTGGGAGCTCCAAGTTCACTTCAAAGTTCACGGCAAGGGAAGGGAATTATTCGGCGATGGGTTTGCCATATGGTACGCCAAAGACAGAATGCAAACGGGCCCTGTGTTCGGCAACAAAGACTTCTTCCAGGGACTTGCTGTGATACTTGATACATACAGTAATCACAATGGTCCTCACAACGTAAGTATTCTCGATAATTTTCGTCATATAACGGCTAGGGGATGAAAAAAAGGAGCAGAACAGACTTTTTTCAAATGTACTAATAGCTATTTGACTTAGATGATCATATTTAAACTCGTTTTTTCAACTAGCATCAACATCCATATATATCTTCAATGATAAACAATGGCTCGTTACATTACGACCATGATAGAGACGGAACTCACACTCAATTGGCAGGTTGTGAAGCAAAATTCAGAAATCTCGATCACGATACTCACATCGCCATTAGATACGAAGCTGATACTCTAACTGGTAAGTTTATCCAATAATTTACATTTTATGCAGCTATTTATATCTTATCTACTGTTATTTATTTGTAATTTTTGAAAATATTGTTGTTTTACTGTATGGAGTATTTCACGGCTAATCGACAGGGTCATGACCCTCATTTTTTTTTCCTATTACATTTTGAACAAATAATTTAATTTTTACATTTAATTATTTCTTCAAAAACGAAATTTTTGACATAGCTTTTTAGAAATCAAATTTAGTGATTATAAAAATAAAAAACAAATTTTGGGAAAATATGTAAAATAATTCTAGTGTGCTTTTTGATATTAGCATCCAACATCCCACCGAATTTTTCACCGGACTTTTTTTTATATGACTCTTATTTTGCAGTCTCCACGGACATCGCAAACAAAGCAGCATGGCAGGAATGCTTTTCGGTCAAGGGCATCAAACTCCCAACTGGATATTATTTTGGGATGTCAGCGACGACCGGTGACCTCTCCGATAATCATGATATTTTATCAGTTCGCCTTTTTCAGCTTGATTTGCCCGATGATGTAAGTGTCTCATTATCTCTGTTTGTTCTAGACGATATTTAAAATTATCTCTCACTGACCTCTGACTTGAAGATCAAATATGTCTTTGAAAAAAAATATTCTATATCAATTAACCAATACGCATTTTAAAGGAAATTAAATTGTGCGTAGAATAAAACATGAGCGATTAAGATAAGTCTGTTATTCTCTGAATTATTTTTTTCTATTGATTTTGAATCACTTAAAAAAATATAGAAAATTAAAGAAAAACAAATATTATACATTAAAAAAAATGTACGTGAAGCTGATTTTGAGGATTTTTTTCAATAAATTTTGTTATTTCGAGTTGCTAAAATGATGTGGAATGCCTCATATGTATTCAAGAATTAATTCAGGGATTAGATTTATTTACGATGTTAATACTAGTCCGAGAACTTGACATTCCTAACGAAGTTCATTTTGCAGCCAAAAGCAGAGGAAGACCGTTCCAACATTCTCCCGTCAGCAGAATTCTTTGAATCCCCAAGAGGTAAATATATTTTCCGTAAACGACGCCAACTTGGCGACCCTTTTCAAACGTTAACGCGAATGAATCTACTACCAGTTAGAATAGTAACCCTAAATTATTCTTTTTCCTTCACATTGCAGAACACGTCGACGATCCGAAGCCAGCTTCTGCGAGCGGCATTAAAATATTCCTAATAATGCTTGTCGTGGCTCTGGCATTGATAGCTTGCGTCGTCATCGGTATAATGTTTTACCAGAAACACCAAGAGAAGAGTAGAAAGCGTTTCTACTGAAAACTAAAAAAAAAAACACGATTCCTAATTTGCTCGAAAGACTTATTTTCGGTTAAATAGCTCGAAAAAAAAGCTTTTTGTCTCTGGCAACGGTCCGCATGCCTGTTTAACAATCCTCGCAGTACACGTTTTACGGATATCGCAAAAATTCGACACTCGTTATTCGTCCTATTTTTAATTCACAAAATTAAGAAATATCAACCAAATTTTTCTGTAAATTTTTTGGTCAATTAACTGAGAATGTGGAAATATTTCTGTACGCGTCAATGATTCCGTGGAATTGTTCAACATTGTAATAGACACGGCAAATAACCCGCATAAATAATGCAAAAAGAAAAAGATGTACTGAACATAATGTTCATAATTTCATCGTATTTCTAGCAAATTATCAACACGACGTGCAACTACCTACAGAATATTTGTTGGACTGGCAGTAATTTTACTCCGACTTGTGCATAAACAGGGTCTTGTCGTTTGTTGTTGTTGTTGATATTCTCATGAAAGTTGATGTACAAATAAGAGGTAGAAAAACATAAAAAAAGAATAATGTGGATCTTGAAACATCAACATCTTTTAAAGATCCTCTCTTACGAAAATAACAATCTTTTGTCACGGTACAAATACTATTGAAATTATATGGTTTAACTATTCATCTTTAATAGTTAACGTTACAATTTCATTATTTTTTTGGATGGAAGTAATGTCTATACTGAGAAAATTGTACAGTTATATCGAATAAATTTTCGTTTACAGACGTTTGACTGAATTGTTGATTCGTACGACGAAAAAAATTAGTTTCTTTAATAATTCTTCGCATCGGGTGACCAAAATATGTTTTATATAACTAACATTTTTTATTGTAACTAAAAATTCCGTCAAACGCTAATTTATTCCATCCAGCTACTTTCTTCTCAGTGTATAAGTGCCCTGCGAGTCATACCGTGGCGCCGTTGTCGGAGCTTTTCTAACATTTTTGGGTGAATATAAATCTTGCATAATCTATATGTTAAGCTGTAAGAAAAGCACTTTCCAATTCGAATACTTTTCTGACCTTCTCAAATATTTCTCACAGTCAGCTACATTCCAGTACTACTCGAGAGTACTTTCTGGATTTCTTCTACTAATAAACTTAAATACTATTTTTTCTTTGAAAAAAAAAATCGTTAACTCAAAATGAAGTAAAATGATAAAAAAAAATTAATTTGAAAAAAAAGAAAAAATAAAACTGATATCTGCAACTTCAGTAGTGAGATATTTTAAAAATCTAAGACGTGTAATTTTTGAGATCTGTTGACTTTAAGAATTGCTGAAAAAAATACAGCATTTTCTAAAACGATATATTTTTGGTAAAGTTAAAATAATTCACAGAAAGTATTCTTAAGTAGTACTCATATTTGGGTAATTAGGAGAAATATTTGAGAGAGCCGGAAAAAAAGTGTTCAAATTTACAGAGAATGCCTCACGAGGATGTACACTCGGTGAAATAGTGGACAATAATAAACAACAATAGAATATATTTCACCCAAAGATTAAGAAATTTAGCTCCGAGGGACGTCACTGGTTATTTTCACATGCAAAGTGTCCAGAGCAAGAGTGCGGCTAGTCGGAATTGTGTGCACCAAGTCATTGACACACTATGGTACTCTGATATTGAACTGACAATGCAAAACTATCATCACATACCGTCATTACTCCATATAAATACGTATATACATATATATATATAGAAAATATGAATTTTGTGTACATATTAGCTAGTTCCATAGCTATGTGTTAATGATAAGTCGAATAGTATGTAGAATTCTGTGTCCAGCCGTTAACGAGCGCGCAATTAACAGGGCCTCATCGATAAAATACGTATATAGATTTTATATTTGTACATAAATCGACTGCCCGCCCTCCAGAAGCGACTGATCTGTTTTGTGATTTAAGTATGGAACCTCGGACTGTTTTATAAAAAAAAAGGAAAAATAAACAACGCAGCCGAGTGCGTGATTGTTGCGTGTGATAATTGTATTAAAGACGATAAAAACCTGCCCATTTGCATATCTGTATACAGGCGTCATTGAAACCGTTGCCAAATGCGAATAAAAGCTCGTTGAAAAAGAAACCCCGTTTATACATAAATCCTTGTAATCTTTTAAAGACGCTAGTAATAACATATATTTTTGTTTGTTTGTTATTTTGCTTCTCTTCCATTCTTTGTAACTTTATTGCGAATGGAACAAAAATAGACACAGGTTGTACACAATTATTGGCACTTTTTACAACATCGTCTAATCTACAGCATAATGTCTGCCTAACTATCGGTGATACAGCCGCTGATGAAGAACCAGGAAGGCAGCGAATAAATTCCAAATTCATAAACACAGTTACGATATTATTCTCTCGAAACAATAAATTTCTGTATTGGTCGAACGAAATACATCAAGGCACACCTATACACCTCTCTTTCACGATTCACTCATACTTCAGATACTTCCATGAGATTCTAAATATCTAATATAAGAACACACGATGTGCTCTTGACTCTAATCGATCTGCCAGCTTTTACGTGCAACGAACGTAAACTCGACTCTTTTTTGATCACCATTCTAATGATAAATGTTTAGGTAACGAGGTATCCGTGATTTAATGGAAAATAAGCAGAATAGAAAAATATGTGACTCGATCATTTTCCTTCTCCGACTGGCAGTAAAAGGTTTTACATAACGTGTATATATATATACTTTAGCAATATACATAGAATAGTTACATCTGCTATGGTTCATCAACTATGTGGTGACGCTAAATAATACGTGCAACTACTATGTACACACTATTGGAACAGTCTGTTTAAAGTACATTGAGGCTAACATACAGGGACGCGGGATAAAATGGGGCGAGTGAATTTGGTGAATAGAACATATCAGCGGCGATAAATGTGAATTTATCGAGATAACGAGCTTAAGAGTCTGCGTGAATTAACAAACTGAAAATAAGGCGATTTTTTTTTTTAAAGAAAAGTACAAATTACTTTAGTTCTAAACTTTACTTGCACATATATCTAGTAACACATCAAGAATATCCTTCATGTATTTGGGACAGAAAACAATATTCGGAATTAACATGTCATGTACTTTTCTTTGGAGACGAAAAAAAGACTAAACTGGCATTATTTTCAGAAAGTAAAACTAGGCTTATCGGAAGAAATTCTGTAGACCACCGCGCAAATCGACATTTATTCGTAAAATTATTAGCCAATCTTAAAATAAATATTAAACTCTTTTTCGAAATTTAATCGCGAGGCTAAATCAGCTGCCTCGAGGAACTAAATGATTTTAGGATCATTTTCCAAACTAAAAAATCTTAAAAGTCAATAGAGGAATTTTCACAGAATATCTGAATCTAGTCCCTGATTGGTAGATTTTTGTAATTGTAAATATAAATAAACACTCAAACACGATTGACTAAAAGAAGCAAAATTAAAATGTCTATTTGCGCAGTTGATAAAGGTCTATTTACTGAAAAATATCACCAATATCCGTTCGAACATAAATCTTAGGTGTCCGCATCCGTGAAGTACGATAAATGGCTTGTGAGGTTGATAACGATTTTCATCGTTTGGTAAATGGTATGTGGTAACTTGTGTAGTTCCATCCCGCTAATAACAGACATGAAAATACTCGGAACGCTGTGTAAGAATGATACTACAATATGTGATATACACAACGTTAGGTTTTGTAGCTGCTGTGGCAAAACAGCTATTGATCGTAGTCTTCATTTGAAAATCACCAGTGGATTGAACAAGAAATTGAGTATGAGTTTGGTTCCGAGATACAGTACTCGTGTTACAGAACCGATGGTAAATCGATATCTCTGTCGTTTGAACGAACTCAGATTAGTCGTATGGCAGGCCATGCAACCGACATTCTCGAGTTGTACGTGCGGTCGCGAGCCTCCGAGCAGTGACTCGCTTTGCAAACCGGCGTTCGATAAAATTCCTGAAAAACTTATTTTATCACCTGGATAAATGTTGAGAGTGAAATTCGTGAAAGAATGATCGGCAATTAGCACAATTTCCGCGTTACTGCCCCAAATGCCATTTTTCATTTTGACAAATATCTCAAATTCGTAACGATCCCATCCGATAACGTGACACTTGTCTTTAAGCCGGCCACGATGATTAGTCTCGGGTGACGCTTGACACGATTTTCTTTTCTCCCGATCGAGCATATTGCAATGATTTTGCTCCATCGGCTCGCCCCACAGACAGAGAAGCGGTTGACCTATTATTTCCGGCAGGTTTTTCAATATCGATCCAACATTATTGCTAACAGACTTTAAGCGTACATTCGTCACGTAACCCTCCCAGGATATTATTGAACCTTCCAGTTGAGCGCATTGTACTTGAACCTGCGCTTTCGACGAGGTCTCCTCCCAGGCGGGCTGATGACAGTAGTTTTGATATTGTTCCCAGGAGAGCGATGGCACGATTCCGTAATTCGGGGTCGTCACGTCCTCTTGATTGTACTCGTTGATTATTGGCCACGATAAAAAGGTTGCCGCGATGAGACCAAAACTCAGCTGTGGGATATGCATGTAGTTTTGAGAATCGTTGATTTGTAATTCGTTATGGGAAAAATAATGATACGGTGATTTATGGAGGAATACAATTGTGACGATTTTAAAAAAGGATGCAAAGTGGAACTTTGCATATTGCTTCCTCATTATTTTCTAATTTTTTTTTAACAAAGTTAGTATAATAAAGTATATTAAAGTTTGTAATTGCAATGTACGATTATCGAATAATTATGCTCAGACAATGACTTCTTGTATAAATTCGAAAAATGTCCTGTGATATGTGAAAAAAAAAGAAAAACCAGGATACCACAAAATCGGCTTTCAATAATAAGACAAAAATGGTGAGTTACTCACCTGAACAGATGTGATGATCCAGTTGAACCGACCAGTCCTGACTTTTCTGAGATACCAGCTGGCAAAGAACGGCGTCCCAGCGATAACACTGGTTATCGCGATTCTAACGAGTAATTCGCTTTCAGAGAGATACTTCGCGGCGGCAACGATCGGCAATATTATCGAAGCTAGACTGGCAATAGGAAAGAATAGTACCATTCCGACGAGAGCAAGAGCACCTCGTATAAGACCATACCAGGTTGCCCCTTGAGAGCTGAGAATGGCGATTTGCCACCAGCTCAGAGTAACACAATGTGGAATGAGTGTCTTATAAGTACCTCGCCAATTGTCGCGCGCTGCCATTTTCGCAAAGACCGCCGGTATTAAAAGATAAAAGACGGCACGAAAGTTTAAACAGAATTCGATGCCATTGCCAACGACATAAGAAGCAAAAGTTGGCACCCGAATATCGAGGAATCTCCATGTCTGAGCAACGACAATATCAGTCTCGTATGGATATTTAGCAAGTACATGAACACCAAAGCTGAAGAGCGCCAAAAAATCCGGTAATCTCGAGGAGTCTTTCCACGCGAAATGCGCAAGTGTCGAGAGTGTCAGAGCAAAAGCTACAATCGCTAATTCGGATTGTGGCGTCCATTGATGAGCAATCACTGGATAAACCATGAGATTCACAAGCAAAGCGAGAAAAAAGTGGCCATAGGGTTTCAAATTGTTGCGGCAGAACTGATATTCAGCTTCCTGAGCGTTAAGATTTCCACCCGAGTAGCTGAGAAACAAACCTGACCAAGCTCTGAATTCTTGCAATTCACGTTTGCTCTGAAGCATCTGAAAAGTCGCAATGACCATCACGAGAAAGGAGAAATAGTAGAGAGCTATTGGGACAAAAAGTACGAGGCTCTCGGTGCCAAGGAGAGAATAAAGCAACAGTAGAAGCAACGTTTGAACATTTGACGCGAAAACTAACTTTTTAATTGGCAAACCTCGTTGGCCCAATCTACCGAGAATCCAAGCGTAAAGTCGCCTCAATGATTCAAGAGGATGTACGAAGGGTCTTTGAAGCAGTGGTATCGCGTCCAGTTGCATTTCCGAACGATCGACCAAACACAACGCGTGGGATACAATTGGAAGAAGACCACGAGCGTAACTCGTCGCGGCGGAGACCAACGCAGCTTCCGTTATCTTTTCTCCCTGATTCTCGAGGGCTATGTCCCCATACTCGAGTACTCCTCGGCTCGCCATTACGTCACCCAGTCTCTCCCTTTGCAACTGAGTACCATTGCCATTTTCAGTCAGACTCGATCCGTTACTGCGATCGAGCAATTTTCCCGTTTCACCCTCAGTCGCGCCATCAATATAATCGTTCGGTCCACGTTCGACGATTCGCTCGCTGCTACCGCCGGCTGATCGCCGTGCTGCGATTTTTCTCATTCGCCTACCAAGCTGCTCGGTTGTTACGAAATCCTCGCCGTTAGACAAACTGTACAATCGAAAGGTGTCGTTAGTTCATTGGAAAATGCGCTTGGTGTCAAAGTGATTCTCGTGGGAGTGATTTCTTTTTTATGTTCATCGTGTTGTGTTTGTATACAGTGAAAGTCTGATATTTGAAGTATCGGAGACTTTGTGCCGCCCACGAGCAAACTTTGACTATTTTTTTTATGGTAGTAACAAACTGGTTGGCGGTAATTAATTCTCTTTTTTCGTCATTAAAGTAGTGATGCCTTGAGGAGTCGTAAAAAAATAAAAGTAAAGCAATAAAATAAACTCTAAAAATCTTGAAAAATTTTGTATCACCTTGTGAACATTTCTCTGGCAGCTCTTCTAGCAAGCTTTTCATCTTGCGACATGTCCAGACAACTTTTAACATCGTAGTAATTGTGCTCGGTGATACCTCTGCCAGTAGCCAAACATTTTTTCAGCATTTCAGTTGCCTCTAGATTTCCCTGTTCTGATGCTTTTGTCAGCCAGTAGACACCGAGCTTAGCGTTCTCCTCCTTGTCAACTTCCTTGTCTATAATATAATACACAATTTCATTAGCATAAAAAATCTATTATCTTTTAGTCTGAAAAATATAAACAATGTGAAATATCAATTTCTTTAAAATTTCTGTAAAATCCAAACTTCTGTATGAATTCTGCTCAAATTCAATCCCAAAGGTCCCAGAATGGTAATTTATTTATGATACATTTTTTAACTTGATAGCTAAAAATTTGTGAACATGAGAGTTTTCACATCCCTTTTTTTTTCAAAAATTCAGATTGTCATAAGATTTTATTTGCTTAACAAATTATCATGAAAATTGGAGCAAAAATAGAGTAGTTTTTGCTTTATGTATGACAAATTTCAGTTGAATTGATTAACTAATTCTTGACATGTAGAGCCTTGAATTTTTGAGTATCCTGACATGAAAATATTTTTAAAAAGTCATAAAAACAGATTTTTCTCTCTGAGTAATCAAAAATACATTTTCTTTAAATGCAACTCATTTTAGATTAAAACTCTGTTTCTTCTTACCGCATCTTTCGTCCAACAGTTGTTTTGCCAATACAACTTGCGATTCTGGACATCCATCTTCGGCCAACTGTGAACGAAGTCTTCGTAGAGATCCTTTTGGACCATCTAAACACAAAACATATTAATAGTAAATCTCTATGCCTATAAAATGAGGTTATAAGCTGCAAATATCAGAAAATAAACATTTTCCACCACAGAATATAGCAAATTAGATAAAAGTGTATTCTGCTTGCTTGTTACTCAACATTCTCCTAAATATCTTGTCAGTTTCACGTAGTTATCAGTTTTTTCATTCAAACTATATTACATTAGATAAACATATATATTTGAATATATGTCATTCAATAAAAAAAAAAAAAAAAAAAGTTCGACGATTGACAGCTATCAACAATTCGTATCTCGAAAATTCCCGAGCTGAGAAAGTATTGTCTATTAGGTCAATGCCGAAAGTTGTGAAACGATACGAGGTGCGAAATTAACGAAAAAATGAATAATTACGCGTGACAATTACCGTGAAGTATCCATTGTTTTCTAGCTGTTCTTCCGGACAGTGGCACGACGCCGGCCATGCCTTTTCGTAAGTCCTTCTCGGTAAAAGGCAAAAACAACTTGTCCGCCGTTTTACGTCGTTGCAAGTTCTACCGTTCTCACGTGTATCGTGTAACACGGCATCGACTGATGATAGAAGGTAGTAACGTCACGTAAGTACATAAGAGAAAGGTACCAAAATGTTCCAGGATACCTATAATATCTATATTAATGCTTGTTTACTCTATGTACTCGAATCTTTCTGTTCTCTCTGTTGCTACGTTTAGGCGGGCGCGCTCGACCAAATTTTCTGCGTTTCTGTTGGTAAAATCACGATTCTACCTTTTGGGTCGTAGAGAGGTTAGTGAAATTTTCTCTCGACGGAAGGAACACTCGGCGGCGCCATTCGTGAAGGTTTAGACCATCATTTCTCTTAAGCTCTTCTGGTATATTAATATCATTTTACAAAGCACAGAATCCCTGGTGGATAAAATGTTTCACTGTACCGTATCAACAAGCAATAAATATGTTTTTGTACAACAAAATATGAGATATTTATAAATCAGATTTTGTTAAAATCTGTATGATTTTTTTAGATTTTTGTATTTAAAGTATTTTAGGGTTTTTGTGTGCTCGAATAATTATACTTCTATGACAGATTTAAAGTACATATATGGGGCATTCCAAATCAGCCTGGCATCCAGTTCACGAATTTTTTTTTTGGCATATTTTGGTCCTAAAAAAGAGGATTCTTTTTTCAGATTTTTATCACTTGTTTTTACCCTTGAAAAAAAAAAAATTCCATAAGTTTTTAGTAAAAATTAATTTCCACCAGGTTTAAAATTCTGAAATTCTCTCCACAAAATCTAGGACTAAAAACAAATACTTCCATGATAGTTGAGTGAGGCCAAGAATAAATTCTATTTTTTTTAAGTTTAATAAAAAAAAATTCAAATTTTGAGAGTAAAACGCTGAAAATTCGATTAATAATTAAGATAAAATTGAAAAAAGCTACTTCAACTAGAGCAAAAATTAAGGAAAATTTTATTTAGTTTTAGATTTTATGGAAGAAAATTCAGAATTTTAAAACTGGTCAAAATTTATTTCGACTCAAAAATTATGGAAAAAAAATATTTTATTGAGTAAAACAAGTTATAAAAAGCTGAAACAAAAATTCCTCCATTTTTGGACCGAATTATGCCAAAAAAAAAATTCGTCATCTGAATCCGGGAGGGTCAGGCTGATGACCACGAGAATTGACTTGGAACGCCCCATATGTTTGAATATCCTCTAATATATCACCTTTAACCCTTTGCGTCACGGTGGGACTTATATCGGTGTCTCAACTTTTTTCGCTCGATCTGTAATAAGCTTAATTAATTTTATTACATGAGATGTTGGGTTTTTGTTTTCGTAATATCATAATGTATGGCTCAAAGGGACAAAATGTTCTGTTAGAAAAAAGAATTATCATTATTTTCTATATAGATTTCTATATATATTTTTTCCTGAACTTTAATAACATTAATTTATTCTACATATACTGTTCTCTTCGTTATTAAAAAAGCTTTGTCAAAGATACAAATCAATGAACAAGCAAGTAAGGTTCTGCTTTGAAGGGTTGATTATATACTGTATACATGATCTGCACTTAAAATAATTTCAAATTGTCCTCGAACAAAATCGCTATTTTAAAAAATAATTATTAAACGAATTTTTACATAGTCTATGATTTTAATTAAAAAAAAACGAGATGAGATATAATTTTTTTTTCATAATTATTTAACTTAAAACTATTTTATCGAAAAATGTAAATTCTTGTAAAATTAGAACCACCGATTCTTCCTAAATTCCATATCAATCATTGTTTAGTTTATACCATTTAGCCTGTTTTGACATGAAAATCATGAAAAAAAAATGTTCAGAAAAACAAAATTTCCTTTATGAAGAATCAAGAAATGACAAAGTTTGACTATAATAAATTATTTTCAGTCTGTTTTTATTAGTTCAAAAGTCTGAAGATATTAACTACAATTTTTAACCACAATTTTCACCTGGCAAATAAAAATACTCTGGAATTTCTTTTCCATAAGAAAAGACAATGAACGATATGGTCAAAGGAAACAATTATTATCATTATTTTGTCACTTGCGGTATTTCTCTTTGCTCTTGTTTCAGTTGTTTTTTTTTTTGCACACTGTGCACAAAGCAACAGAGACTTTTAATTAATTTTTTCTCTCAACGACCCGCTTGGGATGCTTGTGGAACCAATCGATCCAACAGAGTTTTGTACTTTTTTGCTATCGTGGTACGTGTTTTTCGTCGGATACCTTCTAAATTGACCATTTCAAAAGCCTGTATAAAAGAATTCATTTGATATACCAAAGGATAGTGGCGCTATGCGTATTATTGCGAGCAATTTACACTACAATTTTCCCGATATTCTAATCGTCCTATCTATATTCCATTTGTTGAAAATTGTTACATACATTTGTACTAAAAAAATTGGAATAACTGGTTGTATAAAAAAAAAAAACGTATGTGCAGAGTCGGATTTGTGTCATAAAAAGGACCAACATCAAAAAACAGCTGCAGACAATTTTTTTTATCGAGTTCATACCATCCCTGCTCGATGTAAAACTCACGCCGCAGGCAGTAACCGTAACCAATTTCAATATAGTCGATATTCACGGAAATAAAAAAAAAAAAAAAAAAAAAAAAACGCAAACGTAGCAAAAAATTTGATATACGTGAAACAAATGTGGAAACTGGCGAACGCCACTTGAAAGTAACATTTTAGTAATGATTCAAAAATAATGATATACGTCAGTGTATTTCGGGCTCTTGCTTTAACATTTATATTTTTTTTTTACTTGGGAAAAAATTCTCATATATGATTATATCAGAATTCTAAATGATGATATTTTTTCAACATCACTTTTTGAACGCTTCACATCGTTTGATGTATTTTAACATGAAAATCTAAAAAAAAAAAAAAAAAAATCGAAATTTACGAAAAGAAAATGCAAGCAGAAATGAAAAACAGTATCAAAATAATTCGACATCGCTTTGATTCCAAATATTGCCACCATTCTCTATACTTTAATCAATATCATGTAATATTACGATTTGTGGTTCAAACCTATTTATTTATTTAAGTATTTCCTACATACAATAATTACAAACTGTCAATGAAAACATGTAGTGGAATAAATAAATAACACGATAAACATATTGGGAATTATGAGTACAACAGACTTCGACACTCCAGGTCCTGGTGAATCGAGACTGCAATGAAAATTTAATGAACCAGGTTGGAGATTGTCCTTCCCGAACTGATTGCGCGTTCCCTGTTAACAGGGAATGGAAATGGCATTAATTGATTCGTAGAGTATCGGACGTTGGTTTACGTATGTTATTGATAGGTACGATATGTACGCGTGAAAGATTAATTAAAAGTTAAAAAAAAAAAAAATCATTAAATATGAACATTTTTAGGTAGGTTCGAATTTATAGTCATAAGCTTCAAATTAAGTTCAAACATAACTTTTTTTTTTTAATACAAAGTTAACGTTTAACTGTACAAAGTATAATAAAAATGTTTTTAAAAAACGATAGTTTTTTAAAAACATTTTTACATGCACGTAATATGTAATTTATAAAACACATACTTTTTTAATGTATTTTTTTTCTAATTATTTTATTTCTAATAGCCATAAATGAGAGATATCTCGTGCATAAGAGCTCCAAGTTGCATAATGCAATGCGGAGGGTATTTGATAGCTACCATTTCTACACTGGGTCAAGTAGATCATGCAAAGTATACTTGTTTCAACAGCGAAATTTCAAATAAACAAGAGAGCTAAAAGATCGTTTACGCATTAAGAGCTCACGTATGAATTCAACAGTGAAGAGCAGTGAAAGTTCAGGCTTACGTTCGATGTTAAGTCGAACGAGATAATTTAAGTTCAGGCTTCATTTGCCCCGAGGGTACAACCATCTCACGCAGAAATGTGTGATTTATTTTAGTTTATTAACAACCACAGTCTTATAAAAAAATACTATGTCCTTGATTTTTCGTAACCAATGTACTAATAATGTACAAAATCCTCAGGACTGAATATCAATAAAATGTAGGAGACCCATTTTGACAATTGACAAAAAATTAGTCTTCTACAATTTTTTATACACAGACCAGTGATTTTTCCAGTGATCAGAATATTATTACAAAAAAAAAAATAAGGTTATGAGATTTTTTTATCCGATTTTTGTAAAAAAAAAAATATATATATATTTGAAAATTGGACCTTAAGTTTTTAATTAAATTCAAACTTACGACTATAAATTCGCCTCTTAGAGTTGCATTATAAATATGTAATAAATCCTGGTGAGGATTTATGTTTTAGCATTTTTTTGAACTGTGTATTAAGAGAGGTAGATATACCCACAAAACACCGAAATATTTAGAAAATAATGTAGAAATCTATGAAGGGCGTCGAGTCAGTAAAAAGAATGATTTTTCAGTGATTTCTATTTTTTATTTTAGTCATCCAATAAATATGAAATAAAATATATTATTTCAGTACTATAATCATTTTTATTGGCTGATACTATTGTTAATCAATTTTAGGATTTTTCAACTCTGCGCGTGATCCAGAATTAAGCACTCATAGGATCCACGTCTATGACGTCTCATTTTATTTCCAACAACATTTTGCACAAGCTAAGCGGAGCAAATATTAAGAAAAGTCAAAACTTTATGAGACTCATACCTGTAAACACCAACATTATTTTCTGAAATTGAAAATCATTTGATATCTTTTTGGTCTGGGGACGTTTTAAAAAAATCGCTGCGTTTAGGGATTCGAAATTGGAAATTCGATTTCTCTCCAAATTGATCTTCAAATGTTAATTTACGTAAAACATCTTTAAAAACATTAAACGAGAATTATTCATACAAAATCTTCTGAGATATTTAATGAAATAAGAAAAACCTTTCAACAGAATAATTCAAAAATATTTCTCAACCAATTTAACATTTCTACTTTTTCAACAACACTCCACAAAATTAAAGTTTTAACTTTATTAAAATTTTCCAATCAAATGTCGTATAATATTGAAGAATTGTGACATTTCAATTAGTAAGAAAATATTGACAAAAAAATCCTACAATATTTCTCTGATATTTTGTGCCATGTGGATATGGAGATTTAAATTAGGTGAGCACAACAGCTCTGTAGAGACAAGAGGTTCGCGAAGGTTCGCGTAACAGGAGACCGGGCCATATAACAGCGAGGATTCTCTTTCCAAGAGGATCGGTCGAAGCGTGATGTCGGGCATGTATCTCGCTATTAAAATCGGCCAAGCCCTGTGCGACATCGAGAATGAGTGGGCTCGATCTGGCCAAGCAAATCCAAGCGAGAGACGAGGAGAGTAATGCGTATCGCTTCAACTCGTCGCATTCCTTCAAGCACGGAAAGTCGTAAAGTGTACGCTCGAGTTGGTTGAGCACACGTTCAGCCACTTGTCGCGCTCCACTCTCGCAGCCAAATCGCGCCAATTGCCGGGTCATGCAATCGTCCAGCTCGGTGGAGAGCTTCGGTACACCGAGGGTACTACCTAAATTCGCGTTATTACTGTTCCTTATCGTTGCGCTTGTGTCGATATTCAAACTGCCAGTCAGGCTGACTATCGCCAGACCACCGCTCGTATCAGCGCCCCAACCGCTCAGCATCCTCCATGCCTCGTAACGCCTCGACGTCTGAATTATCTCAGCTACCCTCCACGATAACTGTAACATCAAATTTACGTGTGATTGAGTAAATCAAAGATTATTCAATTTTCATAGATGATTAAGGGTTGAAAATATATTTTTGTAAAATTCAATTGAACACGGTAGAGATTAAAAATGCTATTAAAATAGGATTTTTAGTTAAAAATTAAAAATGCAAATGTAAAAGTTAGAAATTAAAAAAAAAATTTAGTTAAAAATGCTATTAAAACAGTATTTTTAGTGATACTCTTTAGTTTTTTTTTTTTTTCGTAACTCCATAAAATTGTAAAAGCCATTACATTTTTGTATTTATTTATGAAAAAAAAAAAAAATGTACGTATGTGCTTTTGATTACTCACAACGACGACGGAAAAAAGAATTTTCGCTTTGAGATCGGTGGCGTCCTTTAGGGGTTCAAGAGCATCAAGAGCGTCGAGGGTGTGCAAGTGGGCGTGGGCGTACAGAGCGACATACCTATCGGTAAGTTGCTCGGTCGTCCAGCAGCAACTGGCCGCAGTATGCTCGAGTAGCTCGCCTGGAGTGTTGTTAACAGTAACAACAACAGGTTCCGGAGTTGGACTGCAACTGTCGTCGGTATGATAACCGGCACTGCTGCTTGACTCCGCAGCCTCGAATCTATCCTCTCTGAAATTCTCGTGTTCCTTTGTCCTGTGGCAATGCTCCTTGGAGCAATAACATAATATGTAGTTGTGCCCGTTGTACAGTTACATGTAACAGTAATAATGCACACTCCAGTGTCGGTCCTTGCTTAGTCGTGCGAATATTTCAACGAAATTTCGCTCACTTTTATGTATCACACGTATGATCTTTCTGGTACGAACGAGCAAGTCAACGTTTAAGGATTTTTCACAAATAAGTCATTTTGAACTATTGCAACTGAAAATTGTAGATGTTATTTTTTTTAAATGCATAAGGATTTTTTAAATAATTTTTAACTCATTTTTAACATGGATTCTCAGATATATGAGCCTAAAGTTGAGACGTTTATTCAGTCAAGTACTGATGTTCAAAAAATGTTTGTACACGTTTTTAAAGAAAGTCTAATGTGGACTAAGATAGATCTGGTTTGAAAAGGCCTCGTTGGATGGAATAAATTAGTGTTTACCGGCGTTCGACAGAAATTTTAGTTAGTAAGATACATTTTTTTTTATTGTTTCGAACATATTTTGGTCACCCGATGCGAATAATTATAAAACAAACTAATTTTTTTAGTCGTACGAATCAACAATTTGATCAAACTTCGGCAAACGCAGATCTGATCACCATAATTATACTTTTTTTCTCAGTGGTACTTTTCTTAATTAAAAATATTTTTTTTAAATGTTTCAAATTTCATTCTACTGAAAAGTCAGATAGAATAGATTCCAATTTCCGTAGAGTTCGCTTTTCTAAAAATAAGTCCAATATCCATTTGCCGATAAGCAAAACGCAAGTGTCGAATAGATACCTCGTAACCCGTATCCGTCGAGTCGTTCATCAATCTAAGAGCAAGACTACACGCTCGCGAGAATTGCAATAGACTAGCGGCGAGAGCGGAATTTTTGGTTGTCGTGAAATTTCCACTGCCGTTGTTCATTCCCGAGGACTTCTTCACGGCGTTCCATTGTCGCAGTGCCTCCTTGTCGCGTTCTATTCTCCGTCTGAGTTCACCAATCAAATCCTCCAAATTGCGATCACTCGGCTTTCCCAAAATATTCAGTAGACTCTGATTGTCGATCAAGCGCTGCTGAACCTCGCTGTACTTCAATGACAGCTGTCTCTGATGTGAAGCAGCTCGTACCTGTCTGTCTCCAGCTGTTGGGTTTCAGATATCGTATGTAAAGCGACAAGATCAAGCATTTACTCGCCCTAATAATGGGTTTATCGTGGCATTAATACATGAGGCATTCCGCACTAAATGGGCTATGAGAGATTGTTTGCAGATATGTGACAAAAAAAAAGAAGAGTTTATAATTTGTGTGAGAGTGGTGTAGAATATCTAGAATATGTACAAATTATTTAGGATTTTTTAATATTGTAATCTCTTATTGTCTGTTGATTATGAGGCTACTTTCGTTATTGAGATTAACTAATTACAGATTAATTTCTTTCAGACTCCTCATATCCCAAGATGTTCAAATTCTAAGGAAATCCAACTATTCGCTGAAAATGTTCGTACAATTCATGCCTTAATATCAACTTATATTATTAAATTTTGTTGAATTATATCGAGTGTTTAACTGACGTGTCTTAATTGAAGTTTTGCAATTTGAAGATAGAAGGCACGTAATCCTGACCATGAGAACAATGAGGGAGTAAAAGTAGTCGGGAGACGAACCTCTGGAGCGAGTGCCACCGACGCTGCCGACCCCGACCCCACCACCCCCAACACCGCTGCCGCTCTGTTTTCCCCAGCTTTCGATCTTGTGTAATGCCAGCTTGTACGCTTCCAAGCGCATCTCGAGTTCCTCTCTGAGTTTGGCAGTGAGTGGAACGAGAGTGGTTGGCGGTTCGCCGGGTGAGATGAGACTCGTGCTACCAGAGCCAGTGACCGCGTTTGTCGTGGCTGACTGCAACGAGGGATTACCGAAAATGCGACTGCGGCTACGACCTGTGGATGTTGCAGAGCGTGACCGTTCCTCGACATTGGTATTCGTAGAGACGAGACCGTGCTTTCCAAGGCCCTCGACCGCCCTCTCCAAAGATCTTCTTCGCGAAGCCAAAAGCTTCTTTGAGCCCGGCAACAATCTCGAGAGGATCACGAGAAGCTTGCTCCATATACTCGCGTCACGTAGATTCTCAGTCATTGAGATGTGATGAACGACTCTCCATAGTACCTGCTGCTCGATTCTCATGAGTACAGAATCGTCGACGCTCGTGTCGTTCGAACGCGCGAGCTCCAGTAAACGTGCGTAAACTGCCTCGAGCAACGAGAGGCTGTGAGGAAGGCTCTCTACTATCAAATCCACTGGTATATCCGGTAGCGCAGCTTTGAACGTATAACATGGCAATTTGAGGAGAAAACCCGCAGCCTCACGATATTGTCTTCCTTCGTAGAGCCTCAGCAACCTGCACAGGATATCCTCATGATGTTTTTTTTTTTTATACTAAATATTAGAGACACGATTTTAGACAAGGAATGAGTATGATCTGAATGGAAAAAGGGATTGAATTTAGATGCGTCAGCGTTTAGAGCAATTTCTCTTTGAAAATTTGTCCAATTTTTTACTACTAATTTGTGGTCATAATGATTCATCATTATTTAGTAAAATAATGGTGAATTATTTCATTCAAATGGTAGTGATCCCTACTTTAGGTGAGAGTAAAAAGCGTGGATTTTATCAGATGATTTTTCTATTTCACTCGGATAGAGTAGTCGTTCATTTCTAATGAATCTGTAATAATTATTTGAACTCGAAGTATTTTATCATATTTTTTCTTGGGTCTTATTATTCATGTTGATTTAACACGAATAACCCCAGTTTTACTGAAGATTGGTAATGGAAATGCGGATTACTCGGTGCTTCTAACATCCCCAGCTTCCATTATAATTTATTCATGAATATCCATTAAGTACTTAAAACTATTATCAAAGTTCGCGCCAGGATCGTTTTAATATACTTGAGAGACTGAACTTACATTTTACAGTTAGAGAGAAAGATTGGCAGTGATATTCTAAGAATTGTCATGATTTGTGCAAATTGTTTCTTATTCATGGGATGTCTAGACGCTTCATCAAATTCGACTATCGAATTTCATAGAAATTGTATTTACTTAAAATAGCAACTTACGTAACTATTTTAACGTTCAAAGAAAGGGTTCAAAATTAATATGAAATTTAGCAGACAACTTTCGTTTTCCGATTTAGCTTTTGATGACCAAAGATATTAATAAGCTGCTTTACAACATATTATCATATAATATTTGGAGACTGAGTCACCTATGAAACGTCATGAGAAGATAATTTTTATTCATTTTCAATTCTGATAAATAGTACATCAGCCACAATAAATCAAATAAGTATAAAAAAATCCACTAGTCGCAACTTTTACGTTCATCCGGTGAATGGATTTTACCTGTCTTATTTTATTCGTGAGAGATTGCTTTTCAATCCGAGAATAGCAATGCAGGATGCAGTGAGAATTGGATCAAGCGTATTATTCAGTACCTTTTTAATAAATATAAAGATTTGTTCACATATGTTTTTTAACAGTCATTGTCCTACAGACCTCAAATGAAAATCTCTATATTCGGACCGGAAAACGCATTGTCTCAATCGAAATAAGACGTCAAACGCTTTAATTTAAATTTTACTAGTATAAAGAATTGCAACATGTGAAAAATGTAATTACTTCTTCTAACGATCTGTTGTACGATTGTAAAAAAATTCCATTTTTTCTGCTTCTTTTACTAAAAAAACACGCCTAAAGCGATTTTTTTTTCAAGTCCCCAGACCAAAGATATGAACTGATTTATAAATTCAGGAAATAATGTTGGTGTTTGCAGGCATGGGCCTCTCAAAGTTTTGACTTTTCTTCAAATTTTCTCCGCTCAGCTGTTGTAGAATGTTGTTGCAAACAAAATGAAACACAATAGACTTGGATTCTATGAGCGTTTAATTCCGGATCACGCGCAGAGTTGAAAAAGCCTAAAACTGACTCACACTATTAGCAGTAATTTTTTATTTGCCCTCCTTAAGACAACTTCATCCCCTCCCAAAGTGATATAGTCTTTAATAAAAGTTGAAATCGCGTTTACGTCCCTACTGTCTCAATGAAAACCATAATATAGAGAGGCGTACATGCCGAGCGATGTCTGCAGAGTTTCGAAGGTGCATTAAATAGTTTCCACCCTATCGGTTGGTCGACGTATCGGAGAGGGTAGGTTGACGTACCTTCTGAGAGCAACTCGAGGGTTACAAGAGAGCTCTTCCTCACTAAGACCAGAGTATCCTCCGACCTGAAACTGTGTACCCGGTCCCCAGACGAGTCTCTGAATAGGATTTCGTGCTCTCTCGGGTCTTATCCTCTCGCAGGAGTTAAGACTGCACATTGATGCAGAACCCCCAGTGTTTTTCCACATATTCTTCCTGTTACTTCTTTCTTCTCTCACTGCTTTTATTCAAGATTCCCTATATTTCGAGGATACAGCGGAAGCACTCACAGAGGATGTCCCTGCGGGTTAGGTACTCTGTTTCAAAGTCACTTTCGCAGTGGTGGCAAAGCTCGCGACGTTAGTCTTCAAGATATGTGTGTGTGTCTCTGGTTCTCTCTGTCAGTTCATCGGCAAAGCGATTTTTCTTCTTGGTGTCATGAGCAGTGTTGCTCGATCGAAACTCAATGGGCCGATGGCCTATAGCTCGGAGGGTTCGGCCTACTTGCCGGCATCGCTTACACCGGACGCGTATACAGAGAGCAGAGTAAATACGCGAAGCTACAAAGGGAGCCGGCCAACGGCCCCGTGAGGATTTCCTATTTTGCTTCTTCTTTTTTTTTCTTCTTTTCTCACTGACTCTTTCGTTCTGTCTGACACTCACTAACTCACTTGTACATCACTCTCCTCTTTAACACTATTTTTCTATAACGACGTAAGAAAAAAAAAACGAAAAACTTTTATATTTCTATATTATTTTTTTATCTACTGAAAAAAAAAAAAAAAAAAAAAAAAAAAATGTCGATTATATTTAAACGCGCGATAACGATGCGTCTGATAGGAAGAAATATAAAACCGGCGAATGAAAACGGAAATGAAAGACTTTGCGGAACAGGCGTATATGCGCTTATTTCCTCGTGTCTCGAGCTCTACGAGACGAATGATAGGTTCGAAGGTACTTTCGTCTCTCGAAAGTACAGAGACCCCGTTTACGCGAGGTGGAACGAGCGGATGATCGGTACAGGTGCTGTGTTTCTCGTATGGGATAAAGGGGGAACCGCGACAGAGAGGGAAGGAAAGAGAGCGCGCGGATGTACCGCTCGCGTGTACCGTGTGTCCTCTTCGCGTATATAAAGCTTACCTTGAAAACTTATACACGTGTCTTGGTGAGCATCACCGCGTGTATTTGCCGGAGATGAGACTCGGCATTACCGCACCTTCATATATATACGGTTCATGAAAGTACTGGGGTCACCGGGGCTTTTTGGAGCAGATTTCATTAAGCGAGTTTAATAAGATAGTTGCCGGCTGTTGGGTCAAATTCAATTACGTCAGCCTTTATAATTTGAGATCACTTAATTTTTTTTTTGTAAAAAACACACACATTAACCACATTTTTGTTTGTAAAAAAATAAGTGGTTAACGTATTTCTCAACTATTGCAATCGTGACTTTCGTTGCATTAGGCGTTTTGCATGCAAAAACAATGGCTAAGTTTGACTACAAAACCAATTGATTGATTGGTCCAACGTTTCATCCTAAGTCGAACAGAGATTTCCTGTCGATTTTCGATGCCACTCTTCAAATCAATCACATTTAAAATGTTTCCTGTATGAATTGAATGGCTGTTTTATGATTGCATTTTAAATAGTCAACTGAAATCCTGCCATTCGATACGAGGTGTTGGATTTTCGTTCAATTTCAAATCACAGATTCTAAATTTCACCTCGAAAGGTTCAGCTTCAGGATATGGTTGGAACATAGATGTTCAACCGTAATCTGACGTCTAAATCGTCGATTTAGGGTTGATGTCAGGTTTGAACAAAAAAACCCTGTTGAAAAACGAACTCTTAATCAAAGAACATTATCAATAATAGACATACTGAAGAGGTCTTTCATCATGAACCGAAACGTCTAACAAAAATCAATGATTTAAAAAATCACAATTCTAACTTGACAGAGCCGATTGTCAAAGCATCATCTCATTGATATTGGCTCTCCGCGTAGTGATGTCCACAAAACGTGCATGGATCACCGATTTATATGCCCCAATCGCATTGACCCAAGTTGGTGCTTGGCTTGATTCAAGATACCCCGCGAGGAATTTAATTAGAATTTAACTAAGGAATTTATATGCTATAGAATGCTGTAATCAATGGAAGCATATATACCTTTAAAATGCCACAAAAGAATGCTACGCCTTTCACAAAGCCGTACTTATAGGAATTCATAAAATTGCTGAAAAAGTCGAATGAATCGAAATCATTCCAACTAGCCCCGGTCGCTGTTACACAATACAGGTGCATCATCGGCACTTCACTTGCTTCTGGTCCAGGTACTACATATATGTTATACGTTGTCGTCCGCGGATGGCGAGAGGAAGGGAAAGGGGGGCTATCGACCTACTGGCCCGCATACCATGCTCGCATCTCTTCGACAACCGTACGCGTTATACGTATTCTCGAGCTCCTTCTGCATCATTATCTTCCTCTCTCTCTCTCTCTCTTTTTCTCTCTCTCACACTCACACACATAAATACATGTACGGACACTCCAGGTACTCCTCCATTTTCTCACACTCTTTCTCATCCGCTTTACTTGCAGTGAGATCGACTAAAGAACTTTTCTTCTTCCTCTTCTTCTTCTTCTTCTTCTTCCTCTTCTTTCTCTTCTTCTTTCTCTTCTTCTTCTTCCTCCAACTCTGGGTACTTTACAAGCCAGAGCTATAAGCTTAATGCGAAATAGCACGCGCCTCGTAGCGAGAGCGTCATTGACTCGTAACACGTATGTGCCTCGCGGGCGACGAGAGTCCCTGTAGATGTAGTTATAAGCGTCTGCGATGCCTCGTACACACCACACCACTTGGGCCACATATATACGTTCCCTTGGTTAGCTATAGAGGAAGCTATATGTCGGTGTGTGGTTGCCGGCTTGCAAGTTGTTCGGGGTGGGATGAGGGTGGGTGTATACGCGTCGTAGTACATAGGGAGGTAGTCGCACTCGGCTCTCTGACTCCTCATCGATCCGAGCTACACCTTATCGTCGAGCTTCCATCTTCCCTCGGGCTCAGGCTCTCTCCAGCAATTATTCCGAGCTCCAACTTCCATTGGCGGACTACTCCCATACGATAAGCCTATTATAGGTATGTAGATTTAGACCCTTTGCACCTATACTGTACAGTATTATCTTCTCACCCTTACTCGCTAACGTTACAGTAGCGCACACTCGTACTTATTACGATATCGTTATCCTTGAGTATGTAATTCACTTAAAGTTTTACCGAACTATATACTCCCTCGCGGCTCAGATAATACAAGCATTGCCCTGCGGTCATCTCAGGGTATAACTTTCTATTTAACCGAATAGTAAGTATCAGCTACGCTGGAGTTTCATGACGTTTTAACTATTTTCGAGCTCAGTTGTTCATTTTTCGTTTTTGGATTTTTATAAAAACTTCGTCGCGATAATCGTGGAATAGCAAAAAATTCACGAATCGTTAAGGTTTTTTGGGGTATTTTACATTTTTTTTTATTAAGACTTGTTTAGGTTTGCAGAAAATGGGGATATCATTGATGAAGACGTAGGATTTTCAAGAACAAAAATGTTTTCCTTCCAGCTAGGAGAAAAAGTGACCAGCGTATACGGCGAGTAACCACGTCAGTCGGCACACTGATGGATCTTGCTGAGGTACTCGCGAGGAAAAATTGCGAGGGCCAACCATCGGCTGTAATTCTTTACCGGACTAGCCGCTGGCATGGCTAACTTTCGAGTATGCGGAGAGTTTTTTCTCGGCAGTAGCTTCTTTGCAGAACGCTCGAAATAGTTAAGTGTCGACGATATAAAAATTGTTGAAATTATTGAGTCAATTACGCAGTAAAGTAATATTTATTTATGAGACAACTTGAACGCGAGTGAACAATCGTTTATTTTACAAACAAGGGTTGTCATGGGGATTTAAAGGAAAAAAAAAACATTCAAGCTATCTGAAAACAGTACCGAGTGCATCAATTTAAATTCTAACAAACATTAATTATCAATTTTAGGGCACAGTTTTTATAACCGACGCAATATTATTTATAATATTTTTTTAATAAAAGAAAAACAAAATTTATCGTCCACGAATACGAGTTTTCAATGTTTTATAAAGAAAATATTAATACAATGATCTAAAATTTGTTGTCCATACCTAATAGCATTAAAGAATGTTGGGCATACAATTTAATAAAAATTGATAAAGGGGCTTAAATGCTAAAAGATTGAAGTTAAAAATCATAATATTGTGATTGTTTCCAAAAATTACATTAAGAATCACTTGAGCAACAACAGCTACAATTTGATACACGAATAAAACAATGAAGACACGTTATAAATTGAAATTTCCCTTGAAATATATGTGAACCGATCTCAGATTTCTATTACAACTTTAGAATAAAGTTTGTAAAAAATACACAAGAACTAATACCCCCCTCCAAATATAAAAAGCCTACGAAGTAGACGTAGCTAGTAGATCTTGCACAACGCTTTCTCATTATTTTGCATATTCCACAATGCGTGAATTTCCATATTCACCTCTATGAGAAAGTTTTCCGATTAAATTTTGGCTTCCTCATGGAGGAAGCTGCGTGAACAGTGACAGATAATAAGGAATCATTGTGCAAAATTCTACTTTGCAGGCTTATTTAAATACATTACGATTTATACAGTTAGAGAGGCCAAGATTTGGTCCATTCTAAAAATTTGCAGAAATTTTTCATAAAATTAGGAAAATTTAAAATCTTATAAAATTTCAACGGCTCGAGCGATTCTCGTACAAATTCAATATCAATCACCGGTTGAAATTACTCTACTTTTGACCAACTATTTAGCCTAATACCTCATAAATTATAAGAGTTTTGTGCCAGCAGACATTTTCAACAAATTTAAAAAATCGCATAAAATCTTAATACTGCATAGATTTAGCTGAAAATTGGAAAATTCTTTTTTTCTGTTATAGCAGTCTCAATTTTCCGCGTGTGATTTTTCTATTGCAATTTTCCATTAGAAAATACCGAACAACTAATACCTCCTCGAAATATAAAAAGCCTACAAAGTAGAACCTCGCACACCGCTTTCTCATTATTTTCCATATATCACAATGGGCGAAATTTCCATATTCAACTCTATGAGAGAGTTTTCTGCTTAAATTTTGTCTTCCTCATGGAGGAAGCTGGGTGACCTGTGACACACAATAAGGAGTCATTGTGTAAGCTTCTACTTTGGAGCCTTGTTTAAATACTTTATTATATAAAATATGCATCAGTTTTCCCTGAAAATGATGAAAAATCAAAATTTTGACAAAATTTCAAAATTTCTACTTTGCCACTTTTTCAAAAATAATTGAAATCAAAGTTTCTTTTTGTGCTTTCACTAAAATCCACATTAATGACTGAATACAATTATTTATTAAATATAAATAGAATTACCATTTATGAATTTACAACAATTCACTTGACAAAATGAATTACATCAGCCTGCAGGGATGCTGAGAGCAGTTCCGCAGTAGCACGGATGGTGTGTACTGAATTGTCTGGTTAGATACTATAATTGCTGGCTGCGGGCGACACTCTGGGTGAGAATAGTTGGCATCCGTCTGAAAACCGCACAACGCGTTGGTTTGTTTTACCTCGAGTGTACGAATTCCTGGTGCATACTTCCGATGAAAGCACAACCGCCGCGGTTTTGTCCATTGTCGGTATCACGAGACCGCTGTGTCGACCAACCTATCTCAGGGAAAATCATAAATTCCAAGGTATTTAAAATTAATATTGTGGCATATGAGTAAAGGAATATACAGTGGGTGGATGAGAAAACTCGTTATCGGGATATAGCCGGGTAATATTATAATGGAGAAAGGTAATAAGGAAAAGTTGAAGAGCGGCCGCGGCTCCTGATGTGCAGTCGCGCACAGGGTATATTCTCTTGGTGGGTATTACGAGAGAGGAGAGCGTGCGTTACCGGGTCGGCCACGTCGTTTTCTCGCTCGTTCTCCAGCAGGCGCTCGGTGAGCAGCGTCAGCAACATCGAGTCGTTATACCCATCCCACCTAACGTACAGTATGTATGTACTATATATATATATATGATGCTTATACGGCCTGCTTTAATCACCTAGCCTTTGCCGACACTCCATCTACTTTGCTATATTTGTAAGGATGCTTGTGTATTTATTTACCTGTTTGTATATCACGAGATAAGATACGGAGTTTCGCTTTGGGTGTACACTTAGGAAAATTCGTGGTTCACCTCGACCCAGTTTAGATTTTCCGGGTCCATAAGCCAGAAAAATTCGAGCCCCCCGGGTATGGCTCTTGAAATAGCTGAAATTGTCTCTCTTTAATTGAAATTGGATGGATAATTACCCGTATAATTGTGTTGCGAGCTTTCGTCTCAGACGAAAACTATGTCGAAGCCGCTTAACCGAATAATCCCAGCGACAGAAACCAGACGAAACAATCTGGATAAGATCCTAGTGGAATTTAGGAATGGAATGTCATACGAAACCGAGTGAGACTTTCGTGTTGAGCTCACATTAGGTTTCACAGATAAATTCTAATAACACTGCCAGCCAGCTATTTTGGGTCCGCGAAGAAAATTCGATATTTCAATGTGGCTCTGTCGTTTGGATTATTTTTCTTCTTGATGTCCTTGGGGAAATTAAAAGCGAACGTTGAAAATTTATTTTAAATATAATAAGGAGTTAACTCATCGTCTTGTGAGTTAAATTAATGAACGAATTTTAAAATAATTTATAATATACGCTGCACACATTATAGTTCTTACTTTGTACAAATATTGACCAACTCTCTGTGCAATGAATGTGAAAAGAACAACGTTGGAGCTTTTTCAACCGGATTAGTGGCTATAAAGTTTTTGCCACGAATAGCGTAACGAGATCTACTGTGGCAGTGCAGCCGAGTGTAGCCCATTAAAAAACGCCAATTAGTCTGTGTAACTTTGTGTGCATTTTCATGGCTCTTTTTTTGCTTACCTCTAGGGAATAAATGCAATTTGACTTTTTGATCGTTTTGCTAATAGTTATGTAGATACTTTGTTAAACTTTAAACAGCCATGCTTGAATACGAAATACTGGCTGCATCGTTCTGCCTCCCTTTGGAGTATTTGTTTCTGACAGTGACACGAGGGAGTAGCTGTATTTGTAAATTAAATTAGACAAGGATGCAAACTAGAAGCTTATGCACAGATTGCTTTCCCATCATTTTTCGGGAACAGCCCTTTTCCTCCCAGTTTATATTGTCCTCGATCGACACCCTTAATTGATTGGTTAAATTCATCCCAACGTCAACTAATATCTGGTCAAACTGATACCAACGTCAATAAACCCCTGTTCAATTTATCTCAACGTCAATTAAGCTCCCAACTCCACAAATATTGATTAACAATTAAAATTCACAGCGCAGCAGTTCGATTATTATTAAAAATAATTATTTTATTTAAATTAGAAAGTTATTTTTTAAAATTAATAAGAACATTGTTACGAAAAAAAGAAAGATATATTACGTTAAAATAATGAAATTCATTTGAAAAAATTTGATTCTAGTAGTGATGAATCCAAAAATTAAAGATAATATTAATATTCTGATTCAAGAGAAAATTGAATTTACTTCAATTATTGTATTTCCAGAGGTATCGACATTTTTCAATAAATAATTTATCAACTCACTACTGACCCTTTCTAGTCTTTTAGATTTTTTTAACGAACTGGCTCATCCTCAACACGTGATATAAAAATCTCAAAATCGAATGTCCTTATTTTTTTTCTCATGAAAACAAAGCATCTCTAGGTATGAAACAAAAATAAAACAGCTAATAAGAGTATTAAAGTTTTTCATCCCAAAATTCTCATCCTTCTCGGGGAAAAGTCACAAACTAATAACAACCACGTGAACAGCACTGACAGCTACAGAAATTGCTCTCGCCAAGTACGTGACATCTCGCTTGTAGAAAATTTGTAGCGTGTGAAATCTCCCGCGAGTCAGCCACATACTGCTAAGACCCTGTCAGGTTAGATATGGCTTAAGAGTACCCTTGGCAGGTCTTGATTTGCGAGCTTTTGTAACGCTACGGACTTTCTCCACGTGGGTTATTGCAACATTTTATGCCCTGAAACCTTTTTTCTTTTTTTTTTCTTTTTTTTTTATATCGCATCAATCTCAATTTTTCAGATGTGCCATGCTCTCTAAACATCTTCTACCTTGGACACCGGCATGACCCCTAAACATGTGGAATCTTTTATATATCCGCGAAATATCTGGAAATCTCTTTTGCGGAGGCAATGAAACTTTGACAACCCTCTGCCAGCTTCTCCTTTCTTATATATATATATATATATACCCAAGCATTTATCCTGGATCGCATTGGTCGACCCTGTTGATCGGAGACTCTCCGTGGAAAGGAAACAAAAATAACACGGCGTTACATATGTGCAACTTTTATACGTCTTCACGAGAGGGATACTTAAAGGGTGAAAAATAAGGAGAAACTTGGGGTTATTACTATGATATACACCTCAGTCTACTTGTATGTCGTGTGGTAAACGACTACGGTTACTGCTGTGACGGGTTACGACGATGGATTAAATAAAAAAGAGCGATGGCAGGTGAGAGGAGGGCAATAGAGGCCGCGCACCACGACGCGAGAGCAAAACCAAGGGGGTATTTCACGTCGCGCGCGCGGACGAGCCTCTCTCGTGATCGATAGGGTATATCCAACGTGCGCGGGCTTTCTCTCTCCTCCTGTCTCCCCCGTGTACCAATACTACACCTTCTCCCTGGGATATATATTCGCCGCTGCATAACCAATCTCTGTTTCCTTCTATCTCTCGATCTCCCTCCTCCTTTCTCTCTCTTTCTCCTGTTTTCTCTCGTACCCTATTTTCGCCTCATCACAATCTGTCTATCCAGGCTCAGCGATAACATACAAGGGCCCCCAAACACAATGAAAAAGAATAGGCGATAAGCGATTGTAGAAGGACGGTCAGCGAACCGTGTGCCCGGAAAATGGTTGCTATGCTCTCTTGTCCAGTCCCTTATTTATCACTCCCCGAGAGCTCCTCCCATTTATCCGTACTCTATTATTTTCTAACGCGTGCGGTTTGGCTCTCACCAGCCACCTTTAACACCGTTCAACGATATATTAGATAATACTACCTCTGTAATACGGTTAGTATAATAATCGAAAGAGCTGAAGCTTAAACGGTTCTGTTGGAAAATCGAGGCCACGAGAAGAAGTTATTTCGTTGGGGTGTGTTGGACGGTCTGCTACGTAGCTTAGTCAAATTGGTGTTCAATTTTTAAAAGCGTTTCTTTTTTTTTTTTTTTAAGAAATATCGGTGGTTTAATTGATGGTTCTGAAGAGTGATCTGTGCATCAGCATGTTTTTAAAATAAAGTACAGTGATGTACGGAAATGTTCGATGAGATGATGTAATCCAGTTTGTTTTTTTTTTTTTTTTTTTTTTTTAGAAAACTATATAATATTAGTTTGATTATGATGAGCAACAGCTTATTTTGTTTATTGGAAGTTGCTTTGTTGATTGGGAGAGTAGATTTTTTTTATTCGTATTGATTTTTCAAAAGTTACATCCATGTCTAGGTGTAATATTGCGTTGGGTTGAATAATCGGGTTGAATATCTCTTCGGTCAGTGAATAAAGCATCTTTCAACAAACAAAATAAGCTATTGCTCGTGCTAATCGGACTAACGTTATAGGTTTTTCTAAAAAAATAACAACTGGATCACGAAAACATCTCATCGGATATTTCCATACATCAGTGTATTTTCTTTTTAAACCGTAGCTGTGGATGTATTTATATATTAAGAACACATGCTTATGCGCAAGCGACTCTTCGGAATAATCAATAGAACCGCCAAAACTTTCTCTACGAGAAAGTACGTTTTCATTAATTTTGGGTTCCTCATAGAGGAATGTTTGTGGACCATTTATTTATCATATACTTTTATAAAAAGCAGCCTTTCTACTGTGGAATACTGATAAATTTTCAAAAAAATGTAAAAGTTCATATTTTAGAGAATATTATATTTTTCAGTTTTTAAAAAATTCAACAGCTGAATTTTGCTCACGCACGCAGCGAGACACGTTTTTAAAAAAAAAAAACTTTTCTCGACGTTTTAGTATACTGGCATGAAAATGTGGATAAAAAAATTCCATGAAAAAAAGGTTCCTCCATGAGGCAGCAAAATTTACCATTCTTCTGACTAGCATGCAGCAGATCGACTGCCTTAAATTTATTTTAATAATAAGGTACAAGAATGTGGCACAATATCACGAAAAACAAATATTAAAGTGTTACAGGGAACCAGTGGGAAGTGATTAAATGAAGCAAATTTTGGAGTAAAAAATATTACAGGAAAAAGGGAGACTGTTGATTGACAATAAACATGTCAATAACATTAACAATAAATTGCAATCATAATCTTGTGCATATTAAAGTGTGGGACGCAAAACGCCAGTATTTCTTTTTGATTAAATTCCATTTTTCAGACTTTACAAATTCTTTCGATAACCGTTCGTTAGTTTCGCAGCGTTATTAAATTTCACAGGATATTACAAATATTTTTAACTGCCTGAGGGACTTTTTATATTACATTTCAGCCAACAGTATTTACGGAACTTATTAAATATGCACAAAAAGGTATTCTACGTTGTAGAAAAAAAAGAAAAAAAAAAATAAATTGCGTGTGTGTAAAGCGTGAGTTAAAACATATTTTTAACAGTCTTTCGATAATCAATTAAAATACATTGACGCACGGATGTGTATAGTATTGACATTTTTATTTTTGCGTATATAAAATATATCTTTACTGATAATTTGTAATCGATAACGACATCCTAAGCTTAATTTACACACGAAATTGTGATTTATTTTCGAAAATAATTGATGAAAATCTACATATTTATAAAGAAAACTGTTACCCAATATTTTCACCCGCACACTTATATTTTTATGGTTTAAAATTCGTTGGCTTAACAAACAAATGCCTTTAAGCTTTGCTGGATTCAAGGATTTTTCAACGTAAATTTGTTATACTGTCGAGAACAAAGAAAAAAGAAATGATAAATGAAGGCGCATCGGAGATTTCAAAGCCACTTTGTTTTTACTTAATGGTAGTATATATATGTACGATTTTGCGATTTGACGAAGATGAAGCGAGAATTAACGAGACTTGAATGTAATAATATCAGAATGTTCCACCGTCTTTAGCATTGAAACAGAATTCCAGTCTCAAGACTATGAAAGCTCACTTTGGTATAATGCTAATCCCTTCTTTTGAGCTCTCTGATATCCCTGAATTTCCACGGATGATCAACGGAAACAATAACCGGACGCTGATGAATTTGCTCGTCCATGGTAATCGGAGCCTTAATTATAGGTCTTTCAACTTGAAGCTATTTTGAAAACAATGCTGACGAGGTATTTTAATCTCGTGCTGTTTTTTCCACCTGGCGCATAGATTTTTTTTCTCTCTCTCTCTTTTTTTTTATCGCACTTTCTCTGACGTAGAAAAATCACGAGAGTACAACGTGTATATTCGTTATCCTCTATACGCTTTTGCCGTTGGAAATACTAGTATGAGATAAACAGGAATGTACTCTGCTTGTCAACCACAGAGATAGCTAATTTATGGCTGATTAATTTCGCAAATTAATCGTTATATTTACTGACAAATTCCGATCATATTACAAAGCTTATTGTATTACTCATTACACAGTAAAATATTATATTTATATACTGCCATCGTTTTCAATAAAAACTGAAAAAAAAAAAAATACAATTTTAATTAATTTTCACTTTCTAAAGGCGAAAAGAAAAACGAAAAAAAAAAGAAAAATTCCAAAGTGAATTCCAACAAAAATCGAAATCTTGCGAGTGATCACCTTTTCGATCAAAACCAAGTGGAGTGCCTCAAACAAAAACTAGAAACACTGTTTTTTTTCTTCTAAAAATCAAATTTATACAAAAGCTATAAAATCTACAACAGCAAAACCCACGAATTGCCTCGACAGTGAGGAATCGAGACAAAGTTTCGAATTTTTCAAAAAGCCATTCACATTCCCATAATCGTTCGAAACTGGAATGCTTCACATACAGACATTTTTTTCCAAACTACTTTCCTCGACGTATCTGGTGATTTTAAGTACCCTTATGAATCTCAAAAAAAAAAAAATGCATCAAAACAAAGCTTCCTCTACAAGAAAGCAAAAAAAGAACTGTCGAATTTTGCATATATTTCGGTCTGTCTTCCGACAAACATCTGCATGAAGATTATTCCGCATGGTGTGCCCTCAAGGCAGAGGCATCAAGTGAAGTTTGTGAGGCTGGGATAGGCAAAGTAGCTCTCGTCGTTGAACCCTCTCGACTTATCGCCCGCATATCATTGAGTAACACTACATGTAATGTCAATCTGATAGACAGATTCACGAAAGCCCTCTTCAAGTATCTATACTGGTTCGATATCAAAGCCAGCATGAGCAGGAGCATCAAGAGAGCTGCACCGCAGGAGGATGCTGGTGGTTGAAGTCGCGAGAGGGCGAGATTTTCCCTTCTCCGGTAGAAAATCACAGATTCGTACTCCAGCGAACCTATAAACCGATGCTTTTCATATAATGCTTGGTGCCTCGTCGTGTCATGTTATACTATACTTTTCTCTCGATACCGACTTGTCCGCTCGACGCCGTGATCGTTCTCGTATCATCGTGGTCACACTGTCGTGTTGTGTCACGTCGCTCTCGTTGCGTTGTCGTTGTGGTAAACACAACCCATTGGGTATACGTGATGATGTCACACACACATCAAAGCGCCTCTTATTCGCCATATACAAGCATAGGTATAATGTGTTACAAGCATACAAGCCACACACACACACACGCACACACTCACTCACACTCACACACACACACGCACACAGACACACAGAACGTACAGCAACTGTTGGGTATAGGTTGTTAGGTAGGCATAGGCAGAGAGAGAGATTCAGCCAGCCAACATGCGAGCGGCAAGGGTGTGACAGATTTCACGGGACGTCGAGCTAACGAAAAACTAGTCGGCTGTGAGGTGAGAGGGCAGAGACACCCTTCCTTCGTACGTGCGCCATGCTATGTTGCTGCTTTTACTATAGCTTTCTCGTTCTCTCTTTCTCTCCCTCTCTCTCTCTCTCTCTCTCTCTCTCTCTCTCTCTCTCTCTCTCTCTCTCTCTCTCTATTCTCTGTAGACTCTATACAGTGTATATAACGTTCCCCTCCACCGTTCTCTCCATCTCTCTATCCTCGTTATCGCAGCAACCACAACGGCACGACAAGCAAGCGAGCTTGTGCATGCATCCCTCGTCAACCGGCAGCGGCAGCTTTCTCGCAAAACCGGGCTCTCCTCTCTTGCCTCCATAGTATTACCACGATGTATATACTGGTACAAGGTACCTCTATCTGTGCCATGTTCGTTGTGTTGGTACCGCGGCATGCTCGGCTACAATTCACGTTCTATCCATATATCTATATTTTCCTGTCCATACTCTCTTGTAACTCTCTCTCTCTCTCTCTCTCTCTCTCTCTCTCACTCACTCTATCTCTCCCGCTGGTAAATATACTGCGATATGTATATATATATATATATATATATGCAATATGTATATGCGCGGAAACGCGTATTGCTCGGGAACCGATCGACAGCATTGCGAACGTCGAGTACTACATACAACGAACAACGCGGCATAACTGGGATGCTTCTCGCAAATACATGGCTAGGCATTTAACTTCGGGTTGCCAGTTGTATACGTAACTGCGGTATTCTACTGTTGCGATCGGACAGAGAGAACTTTACCTGCTGGTACAACTGTATCATGCTCACATGCTTTTAAATTGACGGTTATTGCTACATTGAAATTTCGTGGTATAACCAGGCTGCATGTACAACTGTGCTTGAAATTCGACAATTTTCGATGAAGGGATTTTTTCTCATTCTTGGAAAATCACAGTTTTCGTTAAATTTTATAATTTTTTATAGAATTGTTGAAATTCATGATACAATTAATCTGCATGTACAGCAGTTCGATTGAACAACTTTGGCTGAAAAAATGAATCCCCAAACAATTTTTCAACCAAATCAGAGTTTCCCTTAAATATTATAATTTTATACAGAACTCTTCGAATTAAACAATTTGAAGCGATAATTATTTTATTTTGGCGAAACTCTCGAGGGATAAATAGAATTTTTGAGAGACTTGTAGAAAATGTAATATTTGAAGGGAATTATCTCGTTTCCCAAGCAGTTTTTCAGATAAAAATGTACATTTAATCCGCCGTGCATGCAAACTATTACATGAAATTCAATGTTGCAATAAGTTGCTCCAGCGATTTTCGTCAACAAACATTGAAATAAAAATTAGAAGCTGGAGTGTGTCAGCTAAGAGTTGTTGCTTGCAGATATTTATACGTAACACAGAATATTTTAGAATTTTTACAAATTTTTATTTATTTATTTATTTATTTATTTACTTAGAGAGGAAAGGGAAGAAAAGAAGAAATATATTATTGTGATTACTCAAAAGTCAGTACAAACGCGCGGATAAATGAGCTGAACAAATTTGAAATCCAAACATAAGAATAAATAATAATAATAATAAGTATAATAATAACAACAAATATTATTGCTAAATTGAAAAGACTTATAAAAAAAATAATTCGAAAAATTTATTTCCTCCACTCTGAGAGACAAGTCTCAAAAACGTTCACATCTGCTACACGATTTATTCAAATTTCTTCAAATTTTAAATATCGTGCCAAAATATGAAATTAAGAAAAAAAATCATTAAAAAAAATGGTCCATAAAAAGAAAAGAAGCTAAAAAAAGAAAAAACTCAGATTGTTTTTTTTAACAGGTACATAAAAAATAATGAGACAAATTGGAGATGTTGAGGGTCAAGCGTTTACCGGCTTGGCCATAAATACCTCATATATATTTTTAACCTTGGACATATAGTTTTTCCTCTATGAGGAAGCCAAAATCGATCGACGTACTTCCTCAATAGAGGGGACTTTTGTGCAAGGTGAAAAATAATGAGGCAACTATGCGCATGGTTCTACTTAGCAAACACTTTTCTTGATACTCCTAGTGAGACTGAAATCACATGCTGTAAAAATTGCCAAATTACACCTACATATATACATACATACATATATATATATATATATATCTTTATCTGCATTCGTTGAATCGCGACGAGGCCACTCTCGACGGAGGATATCGCAAAAATAATCTATATACGCACATATATGGTAGTTGAATTTGCTTCGCGCCTCTTTCACTTCGGCTCTCACCGGAGCCTTTCGATTAAACTTTCACCTCCCACCTCCAGGCCTCTCGTTACTTACTCGCAACGACCTCCTCTAACTTGGTACACGTTACCTTATGTACATAGCGCTCGCTCGCGCGCATCGAGGAGATTATTCGACGAGTGGAATTTCCGTAATCGTGCGAAACCGATTACCGAGGATAATCCAAGGAGTGAGGAGGTGGTCGTCCGAGAACGAGGGGGCAGAGATTGGCACAACGATTGTAGAGGACCCTTGGTTTATCTCAACGCTCCCTCCGGAGCCGCGGGCCCCTCCTTCTCTTTCTCATGCTCGGGCAGCCCCTTCTGCGATTCCCCTGGCCATCTATCTCATCCCCCTCTAGCTTTAGAGCCCGACCAGAGGGTCGGAAAGCGCCCGCGTTCTCAACCCGAGTCGAGCGAACGAGCGAGCGCGAGAGATCGAGCGAGAGGGCCGACGACCCAGCCCGATAATTGAGAGGCCAGAGCCACCGCAACGAGCTACCTGTAGAGAGACAACCGGCTGGTATATATGAACAGCCAGCGAGAGTATTAGAGACGAATGCGATGCTGTGGAGCCACATCTACTTGAAGACCCTATAGCCAAGTGTACACACACTATACACACATCACAGTAGTCCAAAACAATGTAGGTGGCATTCTGTGCTAATTCACACAATTTCAAACCTGACCCTCTTCGATTTCCCTTGATTTTTTTTTTTCATATTGTTGTTAGGGCTGAAAAAATTAACACTTGGGATTTTTATTAGATTTTTACTTTTGGTCATTTTTGATTTATTAAAAAAAAATGTATTTATAATATAGATTTAATTTAATGTAATTTAATTTAATTAATAAGAATTCCATCTGCAATTAAAAACAGAATTTTGACGTGAATAATCTGGACAATTTTGGTGGTCATTTAATGCAGTTTAATGTGAAAATAGTAGTACATTTGATGAAAATCATCTCGAGTATGTTTATCTAGCTTAAAGTGAAAAATATTAAGTGTCATTAATTATTATACCTTTTGTCTTATTAGAAAAATTAAGAAAAATTCTACTGGGAAAATCGGAAATTTTATAACAAATTTGAAAGAAAATTCTATCGTTTTATTTTACAACATTACAATATCAATTTTATGCTATTGTTACATTATTTTTATTACCTATGGTGTGCAAAAAAAAATACAAAAAACATGTGCTGTTGATTCAAAAACTAATTAAACAATCCTTATTATTTTTGTTTGTTTTTAACTAATAGATAAACATAGCTCAATATAATGTTTATCAATTTTTGTACTACTTTTATATTAAACTGCGTTATACAACACAAAAAAAAATTGGTCACATTATTTACGTCGATATCATATTTTTAGTTGAAGACAGAATTTTTTTTATTGTAAATAAATTGTTTTTTTAAATCAAGTATGGCGCGAAATAAAAATCTAATAAAAAAATTAATGTTCACGGCTCAACATGACGCTTATCAATTTTTGTACCACTTTGTACTATTAAACTGCGGTATACATGACGAAAAAAAATTGGCCACATTATTTATGTCAAAATCATGTTTTTAATTGAATTTTCTTTTAATTGTAAATTAATTTATTTCTTAAATCAAGTATGGCGCAAGATAAAAATCTGATAAAAATCATAAATGTTCCTTTCGATGATAACAACGATATAACAAAATATAAGAAAAATTGAAAAGGGTCATTTTCATCTTATGTTAATTACCATGGAATGCCCCATATGTGCTATACCGTTATAATTTCATCCACTCAATTCCAGCATGACTTTCTACGTTTAAAATATACATTGGCTCCTGTGTATACATTCACTTGAAACTACTTTTACCGGGAGATATCTCTTCTTTGACAGAACGTCAACGATTTCAAATCACTGTTAAATGCTCAATTGTGAATTATGAATATACCCGGAATATTGAATTTTCTCCACAATTTTCTAATACTCTCTGCGACGCAATTTCAGACGCTTAATAGATGAGGCTATTTATGAATATTGACAGTTGGAGCAATCGGTCGTTGCTTCGGGGTACTGGCACGAAGATTGCTTTCTGGAGGTACCTGACACGATTGGGAGGATTGAGGTGGACAGGAAACATTAATCCCTGGATGTGTGATGTATTGTCTCGAAGTTCGATCCATGCCTCATGGCACGTTACACGCGGCTGCTACCACTTGGACTAAGTGTTTCGCATTAATTTTCGGAAGCTATGAGGGACTGCAAAAAAATGAGGTTTCTGCTAATTTTCGAAGAGCCGTAAACTTAATCAAGGATTATGAGTGGAAGTACTTTTTTTTTTAAATTTGATACTAAAGAAATAAAAATGTATCAGGTCGCAAGAAAACCTGACAATTTGATTTTTTTTCTGGCGATTTCAAATTTTCATCTATAAAGTACATTTTATCTTTTGGAAAACCCGAAGTGATCAGTAAAATTTTTCTAATTTAAGAAAAAATTGTTAATTTAGAAGCGACAAAAAATATTAAATAAAAAATAAAAAACTTTTAGCTCTTTATTTTTGGAAAATTAAAAATCGACAAAAAACGTTGTGTCGAATTAACAAAAAGTTTGTGTGGACGTCTGTGGACAGACACTTTGTGTTAAAAGTAACAAAAAAACTGACATATCTTAACCAGAAAATAAGACTCCAATTAAACTCATCCGTCACGCTACAACTTCACTTGTTGACATTTTCACCCGGTTTAATATTACAAACATTTTCCACTATCATACGGATATGTGATAAAAATAGATTACCTCAATTCTGATATCCGGTAGAGTTGAAATATAGTAGAATAATAGGCTACTGATTAATGTGATAAAGTTGCATTATCGCGGATTTTCGGCATATGCATGTTTTCTGGTAGCTATGCAATTTGGTAGCATCTGTCTAAATTCGGATGCAAATAGCTGAATCAAGTCTAAAAATGGAAACATAAACCTCCCCTCGCTCCACAGTAGCATGCCCTCCATCCAAGAACAAATATCCGTAAATCATCGTACATGTAAAAAGATTATCGCAACAAAAGCCATCTATCTGTCAGTCACCCGGTCCGTTCATCCCGGGGCTAACGAAACGCCAACACACGCATCCCTAAAAGCTGTATCTCTGCATTAGTTGTCAGAGGATGTTGATCCAACAACAGAAGAGCTCTCTCGTGTTGCATCTCTATCTCTCTCTCTCTCCCTCTCTCTCACTCTCTCTCTCTCTCTCTCTCTCTCTCTCTCTCTCGACACACACTATACGTGCAGTATATCGTAAGGCAAGCTTTATCACTCGTGTCGCTTTGCCCGGCGGTTATACGGTCACCCACCGCCTGTCGTATAGCGGGCACGGTAGCATGCGGACATTAAACTGCTCGACCCGTAGTAGGCAGTATATGTTTGCGACGTACCAGGCTTAACGCAGTTAGCTAATGATGATCCAAGGTTCACAGACGTTTGGGACCAATGAGCTTAATAATTCCGTCCTCCAACCAAGACGTGCATCATTTTCTAATGTTTTAATATATTACATATTCTGGATTTTAAATGAAATGATTTTCTGATGATGAAATTTTGATTTGTTCTAATTAGTTACTTGAGAGGAGAATCAGAATTTCAAGATATTTACGAAAATAAATTAAGGACAGACATAAAATGACTAATACGATAAATGCGGACAATGGAATAATCACCATAATTCGTGTATGCATCATGTAATTATGTTTGAAGAATTGAATCGCAATTGAAGAATCCACATTGTCGGATTGAAAATATAATAAGACCGCGATATTTCAGAGGAAACAATTAGCGGAGGTTTTCAACAAATTCTATAGGTCTGTAACCACTTATAGATCTGTAGTGGCCGACTGCTCGTAGGAAAGAAGAGCGAGGATTGGTTCGTGTCGAGGGTCGTAGTCTCAAATTCGTGCTTATATGCTGATTTCGGAAACGGCACGAATTCACGAGCGACCCTTTTGCGAGAAGAGATCATTTGGTGGGACAATCAATCGTAGATGAAGAATCAATATGTTTTCCAATTGGGTATTTAGCATAAGTATTCATAAAAAGCCTTGTAAGCAGATTCAACCAAATGTCCATCTGATCCTGGCGTCATTTTACTGTGTTGCAGCAACAGCCTGGAGCCATCTTAAGAATTTGAGCTGAGAACCGGTTGGGGACAGAAAAATATGCCACGACAGGATGGTCCGCAGCCCATTACGGTAGATTACAGTCGCCTCGTGAACCAGCAAAAAAAGCTGGGGAGGAGTCCAGAATTGCGTAAAGTCCAGGAAGAATTAAGGGGCCGTTGAGGGAGAATTTTTCCGCAAACTGAAGGAAAAATTAGAAATAAAAAAAGAACAAAAAGAAAAAGGAAAAAAAAAACAGTACAAGACTTGTCTCTCGGTGCTTACAAAAGTTTGGAATTGGCGAGAGAGGGGTCGAGTTTTCTCGTTAAAAGCGAGCCGCTGTCGGTGGTTCAACGAGGTGGATGCTGTCCTTTCTTCCCCCCTCCGTTCTTTCTCAGCTTATATTCCATGCTGTAGACGAGTGCTCCAGCCGTGTCTCCGTTCCTCTGAGAGCTCCACGAGTTCCGTCGTACTCGGGGAATATAAGAATTATCGCCCAATGAAGATAAGGAGGAACCTGGGTTGGCTGCTGATGTTACCCTTTGCTCCCTGGGAAAACGACGAACGAGAGAATGAAAGAGCGAAGAAGAAGCAGCAGCAGCAGCAGCAGCAGCAGCAGCAAGTGCTTTTCAGGAGGTAAGGGCAATGACAGAGATGGCGATTGTCATTATGCTGTAAAGTAAAAGCGTTATAGGTAACAACGAGGAGGAAAAGGCTATTATATTAGAACAAGATTGTGTCGCTTCCCTTGGCTGTCGGCTCACTCTTGAGTTTAGCCATTCGGGAGCTTTATGCCCTCCGTCTGCATGCCTCCACCACTGTGTTTCCGAAATGGCCTGGCTCGACCGATGATGAGGTATATAGCGGTGGATGGGTTGTGCTCGTACCAGATATACATAGGCTTGTACTATAGCTGAGCACCAGAAGCGCGGCGGTAGCGGCGATGGCAGAGATTCCACGCTAATGTCTGACGGATCTGATGGGGATGACGCGGCCACCACCGAGAGCAAGCCACCTCTCGAGGGGTGGTTGACGGTGGGACAGGAACGCTACTGTGCCTAGAGGGTCGCGCACTCTCACACTGCTATGCTATGAGGATGAGAGGGAGAGAGAGAGGGTATAACGTTGCCAACGTTGTGGCTACGTAGCCAATCCAAAGTGCCCGTTTTCCCACTGCTCACCTTGCCGACGACCAACTCTCGGGAGATATACGGAACACGGGGTTGCGGAGCCAAGCAAGCGAAGGTAAAGCGGACGAGAGCGAGAGGATAGAGCCGCACCACTCGGCCCTTGACAAATACGATTATCCGTCTCCGGCATTGGCCAAGTTGAACAGTCGAGAGACACGTACCACAGACACGTACGTACTCCTGACATCTCTCGGCACTCGTGAATCCAACGCTCTCACTGACCTCTCTCTCTCTCTCTCTCTCTCTCTCTCCCTCCCTGTCAGCAGCCACGCTTTCACGCCTCGACACGACAATTCACGACGGTTTTCCGCTCAAATTCTACTACCTATATCTCACAGTATCCAAGGAGAAAAATTATATTGAGTTTCGTATATAAAATTGCACTCGAGCCTCTCGATTCTGTCAACCTTCGGCTTATCAATGTCGCGTTGTCCGGATATCCTCGTACGACAAGGCCACGTACTGCAGTTCCGATGCGAAATTTAAATTGATTTACTCCGCGAGAGATCAGATGAATGGAGCGTGATTTGAGTGTAAGAGGGATGTGCATTTGATAAATCTTTGACAGTGTTTGTATCTTGTCTCTTCCGAATGATACAGTAAGGTGATACTTGGATTGAAAGTGTTATGAAATTAATAACACAAAAGATGAATTTCGCTACATTGCATATATTTGATATAATGTACAAGTGGAATGTAAAATTGCGTTACAGCAGACAACCATTTTTTAAAAAATTGGAAATATCATTTAAGACTACCGTAAATTTATACGTTAAACTTTGTTATAAGTTGCAAAGTTGAAATTTGCACATTGCTTCCTCATGAATTTTAATTCTTCACAAAGCCACCTGCATGAGGTATTTATTCTTTTTGGCTTCCTCGTAGAGGAATCTGACATGAAAATCGCGAAAAAAAATATCATAATAACAAAGGTTCCTCTATGAAAACAGAATTGAAAATGTTATTAAAAACTATTGTAATTTTACATCATATATGTATGTTGTATTTTATAGTAGCATTTTGTGAATAAAAACTTGCAAAGAAAAAAAAGTATTTCCAAACATTTTTAACAGCATTTTAAGGCAATCTGATAGTGTGATGTAAAAGGGTGAAGGTTATCCAAGGAATTAAAAGCGGTTCTTCCCTATACATAGTCCTTTCAAACCCTTGTATCTCTTCAACTCCAAAATGTAGAGCAATGAGGTACTTCGAGCATGGTTAATTATGTCTTAAAAAAGGAGTTTATGTACAAACCTCGCGGTTCGTACGCTACATGAATGTATAAAGGGATATTAAGGGTTAAAGAGTTATGGAAGGAATGACAACATCTCCTGTTATATGGAATGATAATTCACGCCTGTATATCCAAGGAAATTTAGTAACCAGAGCAATAAAGTTTTGCATCACTTTTAAGCACAGACGTTAACGAAGATTGAGCGCTTCACAGACAAGACCACAAATAAGTAGTTTACATTTTTAATCGTTTCTGTAAAGATTCATGCATTAAAAGACAGTAGAATAGGCTTCTTAATCCATTTAAACATTAATAGTGATGGATTCGTAAGAACATTAACGTTAATTTACGACATCGTACGTTTTCGTCGAGTTTTTTTCACCACAAATAATCAGTACTTGTTCATCGATTTTCCAGTGCTAGACGGCTTACTCTCAGTTTCGAAAGACTATTTTATAAATTAATCATCCAGATATTCAACAGTTTTGAATGTTTATTTTTAAAAGGCTAACACTGATAAAAGTAGGTGATCAATTTTTAGATTGTTAAACGAACAGAATTAGCTTCTTTACTCGTGTCGTGGTATTTCGAATACTTCTAATAAAATTTAAAAAAAATGATTGACTATTTTAGGTTTATCGAGAAACATCATCTGCAGCTATTGCTTCTAAAAAATAAAACGATAATCATTTTATTACAAACGATTTACCCTACGTCGCATTATTTTTTCTCTTTCAAATTTTGGGAATAAAAATCAATCTTTAATAACATTTTTGTAAGAATTGTTACGTCAAATTGGTACATAAAACTTTGAAAAAAAAAAAAACAGATAAACATTTAGCATTGATTTAACTATTGTGAAGCATCGCAAACTTCTTAAGAGATGCTCGAGTACGAAATTGGATGATTTTTTAATTTTGACTTTGCGTTATTAAAACGCTACGTATTTCGGTTGAAAAAATCTAAGTAATTAAAATAATCGTTGAGTTTCATGTCACTGTTGACATTTCGCCTGCAGCATCCTCTTAAGCTCTCGAAATAAACGCATAAAGATTTGAAAGTGAGTCTTGCACATGTAGAAAAATGAAATAGGATTTAAAAGCTTGCGCAGTTGAGAGTACACAAAAATGTCACGAGCCATGTGGATGTGAATCGCTCAAGTGCAAGTCAAGCTGACACTCGTGGAGTTTTTTTATCGCGACTCCGTCAAACTGAAAAACCAACATAGTCAATGCTTTTCAAACGTGCTGCTTTCATCAGTGTCGTTTGATAATTCGAGCGGAAGCCAATTTATGGTGACTGCATAGTTGATAGATGCATTCTCCAGTAATATTCTGACTGCATCCAACGGTGAATAAAAAGGACAAAATTGCCACCATTAACTCTCATAACTATTGGACGTCGGTCACAATTTCAGTCAACTATGGTAGCTGCTTTTCGCTAGAAATATTAACGTCTGTGTTAATATCGGAGATATGAGCGTGCAATTCCCGCATCGTTCCATGCACCGGTGATATTGACATTTTTCTCCGTATGCTGACCAGCTCGGATAAGTAATTGTCAGTCTGGAAAGAATGCGAAATATTGCAGATTTCTTTTTTTTTTTTTTTCTATCGATTTTTGTGTATCGTAACTTTGATGTTGTCTATGGTTATAGTTTGTCTGTCTCGAATCTGATTCCCTTCTAATTAATATTGGCATTTCGAAGCATTTCGAAGGGTCACGTTACGAACACGTTGAAAGTATCTTATGACAATAGCTGTTGGTATGACTGGCTAGACTGTTTGTACCATTTAAAAGAATTTGCCTTTGATGTGACAAGAAAAGTCGATAAGCCATTTTTGATTGTCAAACAGTCAATTTGATCACAGTTATGTTTTATTAATATGAGAAAATCAATTCGTTCTTTTAGCAAAAATGTAAATATTATTTAAACGACCCCCGCGAAGCTATTCATTATTTATAAGTCAGAGTATCGTTAGTTCGTCGAAGGGAGCCTTAACTTGGGTCGATGGTAAAACTGTATAAAAATAAAGTCAACAAAATTTTGATGTTAAACAGCTACAACATTCCAAATATTGCGTTCTCTATAAATTGGGCTTTATCCAAAATGTTGGTATATTAAATGTTGGTAACTTATGAATATTTGAAAAACCGATGAAAAAAAAAAACTCAAAAAATCGTCGATCACTAACAGAATTTGTGGCAATTTTTCCGATGACGATATCGTAAGTCGTTCCCTCAAAAAAATATTGTTGATTTTGGCATAAAACGTGGTCTCAAAATAACAATCAACTCTCTCATTTGATTTTTTTTCTCCGTGTTCTTTCGAAACACATATTTAATATCTTTCTCAAAAAAGTCAGTCGAATGTACCGCCCAAATTACACCAATGCTGAAAGTGATTAAAATAACATTATTATTTTACATTTCTATGAAAATCCGTCAAGCCACTTATTTCTTCATTCATTGATCATTGAATCGTGAGCAATTTATTCGTCGCTTGTACAAACGAAATATTGGGTGACACAAATGGGTCGGTAGGGTCAGATGTTCCTTTGATGACACATAATCAATAGGTATCTGTAGATTGGCACGCATAACGACAGTGAGGTCAGAGCCACTGTAGATTCATTTGTTCGAATGCTGGTTGGGACCACGATATCCTTCCAACGATATCGTCTTCTCCTCAAAGGCCTGGTCCCTCCGGCGAACTATCTCTGTTTCAATAATTATATACGTTTGCGTTACCTAGGTATGCCATTATATAGTACATTTCGATGCGCGATTACGAAGAGCCGTAATACGCGCATCCATCCAGTTGCCTTATCCTCTATCGTGCCGAGTGGCACGGGAAATGATGCGATTATTCGATTAACCGAGTGTTCGCGGATCGGCAAAGCATTCGGACTGGCAGCAGCAACCAAGCGGAGGGAAGGATTGACCCGAGAGCGCGGGCACCACTTTGGCCAGAGCTGTCATGCGGCGTTTATCGGGGCTGCATGCTCGCTTTATCCAAAGGCGAGAGCTGTTGGACGATGTCCCATTTCACTAGCATGTATAATGCAACGCTCTTGTACAGTTATAGTCAGGATAGTTGGATGACAGGCCACCGGGAAACGTGTGAGCCTCCCTACGGATTAATACACGTACCATGGGGGAGGGGGTTGGGGGTTGGGGGGGGGGGGGTGAGGTGGATGGCCACACCTTTCCACCACCGTCCTACAGCAGGCTTGACAATGACTCCCTTCTAAAGATCCGCCCGATAATATGGGAGTAGCAAAACTGTAAAGTCGAATGAAACTATAAAGAGAGCTGGATCAGCATAATAGTTTGACTACCCTTCCATCTGCCACGTTCATCGCTAGACATTAACGTCGTTCAAAGTAAATCGATCATTTTTTCTTTTCGCTCTTCTTCAGGAATTTAATTCCTATGGGCACTGAATAGCCGTCCGGAAGTAAAGAAAAAAATGGGTAGAGTATAGCTGGGAGTCATTGAAATTTCATTTCGGTCAAATTCAGGATTTTTAAAATCGATGATAATGTCATTTTGTTAGTTTGATTCGAAAATTTCATCGAAACGAAGATCATGCTCCGAAAAAATCAGATCGAGATATTTATATTTAGAGGTTGCTGAAGAGCTCCACATTTTTGAATGTGAATCGAATATCTTGAATTCATTTTGCTTGAATTTTTTTTATTTTTTATTTGTGCGCTTGTAACAGAGCTTTAAGCTTCTGTTTTCTTCTTATTTAAAAAAAAAAAGTATATGCAAACACAATAAAAATTGTTTTTACTAATCTGTTGCGAATTTAAATCACAATTCTCCGTCACAAGGGCAATGTAATCAATGCAATTAAATTTTTTAAATAAATGGCAGCGCGCGGTTATCGCAGCTCTTGAAATGTATAGTTAATGAAGTTATTACTACATGATAATAACTTCATTATACCGCGGAATTACCTATTCCCTACACCCATGTTGATCACACACATTGTGTGATGAAATCAGGCAGTGGGCGTGGTGTGGTGTTGTTTGGTATCACGTCAAAAAGAAAAGTGTAGGTGATATTTACATGTCAAATAAAACTGAAAAAAATATAGTGTGATAACACAAACACAGAGTAAATGAAAAAAAAAAAGTCCGCAAAGTAGAACACCATTTTGCACATTACTTCCTCATTTTTTTTCGCCCGTCACTCACAATGCCATCTCTATGGGACGTTGGTTAATTAAAATAAGAATTAATTTTGGCTTCCACATAGAGGAAGCATTGTGGTGGGCGAAATAAATGTGGAAGCAATATACAAGGTTCCACCATTTAGTAATTGATTCTCTGAAGTTTCGTTCGGTGAATGGTTTTAGTTTTATACACGTATATATCATAGGGACTATGTTGACTACTTTTATTTTTGTGTCCTCGGACAATTCCGAAAACTCTATAAAATTGTTATTGTAATAAACGGGGGAGTTTTAAATTAAAAAAATGTTTTTTTTTCACTCCTCCGACCAGTGAAGTGCACTTTTCGCAAGTTGACGCTTGCGAAAACCGCAGTTTCCCGGCGTCGTACTGAAAAGTTTCCCTCAACACTCGGAGAGAAAAACCTTCTTTTTTTTTTTTTTACCTCGCCTTCGGTTCGTACTACAGACCCACACTCGGTAAAAAAAAAGTTTTTTCTCCTTCGTGTTGAAATGGTACTATTCTTGTTATTTTTGTTAACAATGGACTTTCTAGTGACGAGAGAATAATGTCATTGGGAGGTGGATGAGAAATAAAAAAAAGTATTATTATAGCTATATCATCTCTTTTCTGTGACCAACAGTTCGCGAGATGAACTGAGTTAAGAATAAAAAACGTGTCCCCTAAAAGGATCGAATTAAAGATTAAAAAAAATCACTGTCTTTTAAATTAGTAATATAAATCGGCGAATTAAAAACAAAACTACCAAAGAAATGGTCAATTCGTAGATCACCTTTTCACAATGAAAATAAAAAAACAAAACCTATTATTCTCGAAAAAAAGAAACAAAAAGTTATCTCTTCGTAATTGTCACTATTAAGTTAATATTTTTTAAAATTCATTACTACAAATGTTTCTCTTGGTTACGGACACACGTTAAAATATAAATTACCCTTCACTGCTGTTAATTACTCCGTAAAGCTTGGCAACAACGATACCCACATTATTGGCACTGATTGGATTGGTGAAAAGTGCTCCAACCTCCTGTAATAACAATAATTTTTTTTTTCTGCAGAACAAACTCCTACATATGTAATTACTGTCAAGTATTTCTGTTTCGTTCTAATATTAAAAATTCTGGCATCATGCATGAAAAATTTAATTTCTGAATACACACCAATTTCACCTACGGAACAAAATTATTAGCTGGGTTTACAATCGGTTTACAACTATGCATTTGATTTAATACGCCAATATACTGGAACACCTACAAGCAATAATAGCGTATAGAAATTTATACTATACCGTGATACGAAATTCGCAATAATTCAAATTTCTGGGTCAACTGGTGTGCGTGTGTCGACAGGGAGGATTTTGATCCTGACTCTATAGAAGATAAATTTCCCATTGGATATTCACTAAAGCCGATGTCGTATTCACCGGATGACGGCTTTAAAATCCCGCAGGTTTCGAGAGTAAACCATGGTTTCATTAAATCGCCGAACGATATGACTGATTTATTGATGAGGCTTTATTATAATCCGTGTCACAGAGTGATAGTATCAGGATGTAAAGGTGATAAACAACAGAAAAAAAAAAAAAAAAGAAGAAAAACGTCCAGTCGTTTGTTGAAATCACCCTATACAATTTGAATGCAAATCGAGACCGCGAAAAAGAATGTTATGCCTGACTTGTCATTTCATCCTTCCATTTCTTCCTGAAAGAGCCACTAAATTTTAGCACAACTCATAAAAACGTATTTTTTTTTTTTTGCGACGTTTAAAAAATGCCTTTGGTATCCGAGGGTTGGTGTATGTCGTCCAACACAATGGAATGCGAATGTATGTATATACATATATATATATGTATATGTATTCGTTTTTGCAGTCGGGCTACTTGAGGGTAGGCTTCGCGAGCCTCCCCAGCAAATACTCCCGATCTTCAATAATCTATATTTGGCCATATTGCCTCGTGAATATTCTATCTCAGGGTATACACTGGGTGCCGCATACACGGAACTCCTCTCGTAGCTTTATATACATGTATATATATATATATATATATATATACATGGAGTGAAGTGCAAGCGATATGAGAACACCAAAACTTTTTATGAATTATTTACAAATGCACAAGTTACATTCTATTGAATTTCTTTTTTTTTATCAAGGAAAGTTTTAGCAGAGGAGGGAAACTTGGAAAACTTTTGAAACTTGGCTTTTGCGCTTTGCACACTATTCGAAGTTGAGTGAAGGCAAATTTGTGTTAAAAGTACATTTACCATATAAAGAAGTTCTGTGTTTTATCGGTAGCGGGATTCGTTTATGCAGGGTGTCAATGTGACAACCACCGACAATGCCACGTTTTTTTTTCCCCTCGAATCTCTGTTTGCTAATGTCAGTGTGGGTGTCTCACCTACATTCTTCATTGCTGATACGATCGAGACGTCGACGAGCCACACTTTTTGTGACGCGTAATGCATTCATTTGTAAAAACCTATGCGTACAGCACAACCAAAAAAATATTCAGCTGACAGAAGTAGATTCTACTTATCGGGAATACATTTTTTTGCTCGGTCGTCGGGATTTTTATTGTTCTCAAGTAAATTTTTATATTTCATTTTTAATTTTTAAATAATACATTTATTCAATTGTATTTCAATTGAATATCATTTTTCTTTAATTAATATAGTAATTAATGATTTTTTTTGTGCTCTATAAAAAATCTACTTCAATAAAAAAATGTATACTTAGATTTAATCGATTCAAATTCTATTATATTTAGAAGAAAAAAAAAAAATTACTGTCAAATAATGTAATAATTATGAAAATATATTTTATTTCATAATAAGCAGTAAAATACAAGCTGAAGCTGTGAAAAAAAAATTATCTAACCATTAACATGAATTTAATTGTACCCGAATTTGATTTCAATTGACGTAGAAAAATAAATACATCTATGTGATTTTTTACGAATTCCGAAAGTAATAAAAATGCAGCTAGTAAACTCATGACAAGAAAAAGCATAACGAGTATGCTCCGCTTAACTTGTGTGCTCCAAGTTTCAGCACGGCAGTTCAGTACACTCGTGCATATTGATCTGAGCGTTGTTTCTTTATCTTCCATTCTTTGGTTGGAATAATTCAAAGCAAACAAAAAATTTCAACGAAAAAACAGCTTACGTGCAGGGCTTCAATTACCAATGTTTTTTTAACGAATTCATGTGTTGCGGTGGACTCTTGTGAGGATTACGGTCTGTAAAGTTCGAGTCAGAGTTGCAGTAATTGAAGTAGTGTGGCACTTAGGGAGGTCGAGTAATGCGTGGAGGCAATTGGCAAACAGGTGTTGTCTTTGACGAGCCTTAAAAATAAAAATAAAATAAAACAATGTGACGTACGTTCTGTATTTTCTTTAGCAAATATTGAAAATTATGACTTTAGTGTACGTTTGTAATTCTGATAAAATCAACGAAGTTTCGGAACATCATTATTTATTGTAAATTCGAAAACGTCATTATACATTTATTTACTTTAGTACAACTTTTTTAGTGTATTAAGAGATCAATTTTTCGCCAATTTTCTAAGTTAATCATAATAATAAATTTGACAAAAAAAAAACATTTTTTGGAAACATAATTCGAAGAGCTGTAACTCTGGGGCGAAATTCACACCCATCTCACAAATTTTTTCTAATGTTCTAGATATTTCAAGGAACAAAGCGTAAAAATTTCAGCTAAATCGGAAATAACGTTTCAGAGGGAAGAAAGTGGCAACTTTATTTAATTGAAAAAAAGTATTAAAAAAAATAGGAGAATTTTACAAAAAATGTTGTTGGAAAGTAACGCTGAAAATTCAAAATTCGATGTTCTTATAATTTTTTTTTTGTGAGCCGTAGTATTGTTAAAAAATGAACAATGATTATTTTCCGAAATTTTTAATAGCTGGAATATGCAATAAAAAATCTGAAAAAATTCCTACGTTATTTCTTCAACCAGAGCAAAATCCTGAATAAATTTGAGGATGTTTTGTTGACATGAAAAATTGGGGCGGCCGCGGCTTTGGCTTGTTTTGCCTGATATAATTTTCCATTTTTCAGGCATTTTCTATGAAGAAACCAAAGTTTGTTAAAATACTTCTTGTGCAGGTTGCTTTGTAAAAAAGAAGAGTTGCATTAGAAAAGCAATATGTAAAAAAGAAGGGTTGCATTAGAAAAGCAATGTGTAAAAATTTGACTTTCCACCCTATTATCCTAAGTCATCAGGCTCTTACTCCAGAATCACAGTATATATATCTCGAATTAAGATGCCCAGTATGTACATTTCGAGTGCCGTATAGCCCTTTGGCTCTATATGTATAGTTCTTGCCTTCCGAAACCAGAGCATTAATGTAAACAAGCAGAGTGTACATACACCGTTAGTCCCCTACAGTTCGTACCTCCTCTACAACCGCTGGCACGACCCGAGTTAATTAGTTTTTCGACGGTTCCATGGGCGATTCGGAAATTTCGAGAATTAGTCGGGGATTTTAGGGACGTGATTGCAACGACGGAGAGATGACGACGAACCGCCAGTCAGAGCGAGTGAAATTTCGTTATAGAAAGGAACAAAAAAAAAAAAAAAAAAAGAGAAAAGAATGAGGCTTTGGGGGGTGGGATCGAAAGTGTTCAGAGTATACGTACACAGTGTGAGAGAGAAAGAGAAAAAGAGAGTGAGAGAGAGAGAGAGAGATTGAGAAAAAGCGTGAAAAAAAAAGTTCCTAAGCGCGAGTAAGAGAGAAACAGAGCAAGTGGAAGGGTGGACGAGAAAGAGTCGAGTGGGAGGTGACGGGCCGTTTGGCGCTCTCTGCGCTCTCGGTTGCGTTCATGGGGGTTGATCGGGGGCTCGCGGGTCTCCGCTCGGGGTGCGGAGCACCAGTCAGTGCGCGGCGAGGCGCGCCAGCTGCCGCACGTCATGATTCTACCCCAGGTGAGCGACAATGACTTGTGTACACCGATAAACTCGATATTTCAACAAACACACAACTCTATCTCTCTCTCTCTCTCTCTCTCTCACGTTTAGCTCACACCCTCTCACCTCGTTTGCTCAATTAACCCCCACCCCCTCTCTAATTGTCGGGCTCAGCCCCCTCCCCCCGCGTTAATTATGTACCTGCCGGTTTGCCGGCGAAGACGCGCCGCTATTTTCGTTTTTATAGTAATTCATTTTTTCCTCTGTCACGACAAAAGTTCAAAAGCACGCTGGACATCTTTTGCCTAAAAATGTATCATAAAGTACACTCATAAATTCATTCACTATATTTAGAGTAAAACAAACCAATGTATAAACGCTTTAATAAATTTATCAAACTTTTTATTCGACTTAGAACTTGTGAAACAGATGTGAAATAGATTGTTGTCGAAATTGGAAGAAATTTTTTAAAAATGTGAACTAAAACACTATATATAGAAATAAGCACACTTAATAAAAAAAAATTCTTGATGGATTGTTATTTGTTTTACGATTATTTGTCTATTGTTTTATCGAATTTAATCATAGACAATTATCGCCACGAAACTGGAACGAATTTTCATGCAATATTCACGTGAACGCTATATTTTGAAACAAGAAAACTTAATTTTTATCTTGTCTTAATTATTTATCTGCAAACTCATTGACTATTAAAATTGTATTTGAAATCAAAATGTAGTTGAAGCTTTAAAAGCGTTCAGCAGTAAGTACTAAGTTTATTGACCACATTTACATTTGTTTGGAGATTATTACTTTGCGCAATATTTAATAATCCCTTTTTTTGGTTTTGGGTCGGTTTCTTTTTTTTTTTAAACAGATCTTAAGATGTTTTTTTTTGCCTTACGTCCCGTTTATAGCTTTCATTCAAATGAAATATATTTTCTTTTCAGGCTTTAGGAAATAGTGAAGTAGGTTCATTCCTTAGCCTCGTTGAATCCTGGTATAAACTTTTATCCCTGTTCAAATATCGGCGTACTATTTTTGTTTATTAAATGTACATTAGAATGGCGCATGCATCATCTCGTTATTCTGTACGACGTATCTGATGGAGAAATTAGGGTTTTGGGAAGAGCCGTTAAACTGCCAGCAGGCCAGTAATCGACAATCTACCCAATACCGTGAATTTCCTCGTCGACGACATTGATTTTAAAATCAGGCTTCGCATCGTACTTCAGCATGGCAACATTGATTCACAATCGAGTTGGATATAACGTGAAAATATATAGTAATTTATGGAACGAAGACAAACCCCCAAGGGAGTTTTAGAAGCAATTTATTTGGATTCCCTGTGTGAAAATGCGAGAGTTCTCGTGATGAACACACGTATCAAAGAGATTAATTCCACGCTGGAATAAATAAGAAAACGATAATATCAGACGATCCACGGGAAACCGTGGGAGAGAGCCACTGAAAGAAAAACGGGAGTTCGGAGTCGCAACAGGTTCCGACGGCGGAAAACGTCGAGAGCGAATTCCGTGGATCGTGTTACATAGAGAAACTCTCTGTCTCTCTGTGTCTCTCTTTCGCTCTCTGCGATTGCTATGCACCAGCTTTCCTTCGGGATGCAACCACTCGACTGCCGGCGATTCGTGCGTGCTTCGCGAGCTTATCCGCTTCGGTAAAGAGCATCGCACATTAGCAATTTACGGTGAAGAGAGACAGAGAGCTCGCTTTGAGCTTTTGGAACTTTTTCCTGTTTTTTTTTTTTTTTTTTTTTTTTATCAAGTTAATGAGATCAGAGAGTGGAGTCAATTTGTCAAGTGCAGTGCAAGTGGATTAAAAAAAATATGATAAAGAATAACACATTAAAGTGGAAATGGAGTGGTGGATATTTATTATGGCGAGTAATTTTTAAAAAAAGCTTTATTCTTGGGTTTAACTGCTCATCGAGTCTTCTGTTTTTTGTCTCAAAAAAAAAAAACAGGTTTAAATACTTTAATTCTTTAGCAGTTAACGTAGTATGTTTGGTTCATTGGAGGGAGATCTTTTTTTTTAATACATCTTCTGCAATTGCGACGCAACAATTTTGGATTTTTATCGATAGTGCAATTCTAATAGGGACCGCATCCTATATATTTTTTTTTTTTTTAAATATATGAATTATGTATTAAGGTGCTAAAATAAAACAGTGAATATTTGAAAAGTGAAGTTTTTCAACTATTTTGATTTTAAAAAGTGACCAGCGATTACATTTTTTTTTATTTTACGGTAGAGATTTCTACGGATAATGTACGGGCATTTACGGGGTTAATAAAAGTTTACTACTGCCGCGCGAATTTGAAAAGTTTGAACAAAAAAGTGAGGTTCTCGAGAAATTGTTCAACTTATGTATGACAGGATTTCTTTTATGTATATTTTGAGTGTGAAAAAAAAAAAAAAATGTTTCGCGATGTCTGAATATGGCGCGAGGATTTTAAAAAAATTTCTTTACAATTTTTTTTTTTTTCGTCCTCTACAGAATAGTAAAGATTGATAATTAAATCGCTTTCGATTCGTTAAATATACGACTCGATCCTCACTATTTTTAATTCAGCCACTAAATTCGATGAAAAAGAAAATGACTGACATTAAATCTTCAAAGTTATGAGCGGGAAATAGGACATTTCAACACCAGAGAGAAAAAAAAAAGTTTTCTCTCATGCGATGAACGAAATTTTTCAGTCCCACACTTTTCCTTTTTCATTCATCATAAACAGTTCGAATAATAATGAACTATACAATAATTTACCGTACAAACTTTATGCAAAATAAAAGTTTTTACATTATTGTCCAAATTTTTGTTGACAATCATTTTGTGGCGTTTTGTATTGTTTTTCGATAATGGAAATAGCATTTAAGATTGCATAGAATGCCTGATTGTCAACAGCTCAATCTAGTTCACAGCATCGAAAAATTGTATCGTTAATTATCGTTGCCTTATCAGTTCGAAAAGTTAGAAAAAACTTTTTTAAATTAAAAGCATGAAATCATCTTAACCAAATTAAAAAGTTTGTCTTCACGAGCTTTCCCTGGCAAAGATTTAATTCCCAGACTTGCCTTACTTTGGTAACCCTGTATTTTTTAACTTCAGAATAAAATAAAACACTAAAGAAAAAGTAGAAGAAAAAAAAACAGTGCAACGTCTTCAGATTTCGCATAAAAATTACTTTTGCCATAAACAATATGTGTATCACAGAATTTTTGCCGCATATGCATAAAAAAGTGGTCGGAATCTGAACTATTTTTCAAGAGTTTTAAATTCGCGCGACAGCTTGAATTAATATAAAAAATCGCGAATTTATTTTTAAAAATTCTTTAGACACGTTTTAAAGGAGAAACTAGTGTCAACTAAGGGGATCTGAATTAAAGAGTTCCTACTTAATGTAGAAATAATGATATAACAATAGACTTACAGAAATTAACTCAACTTAAGCCAATAAAATTACGGGCGTGTTTTTTAATGCAGTTTTCGTGAAGTTATAATTTTTTTGTTTTTTTTTTATGCAGCTTTAGTGAAAATTACAATTTTGGTTCGATCTTAACGAGTAAGATTTTATTTTGTTTCCGGATAGATGATTTATGAATCTGCGAGAAAATATTTATGATTCTATTGATCGTTTACAAATTACAGTAATTTCAAAAAGAAAACAAAGCTACGATGTTACCTAAACTTTTATTTGCATCCAGAAGTAAAACGAAGCAAATTTCTCAGTGATTTCGAGAAACATGTTTAAAATAACAAAATGAGCTTCCTCTCGTACAAATACTAACGAAAATTTCTAATTCGATTTCACAAAAATCTACATGAAAAAAGTATGCCCGTGAATGTGTTAGCCTCAAAACCGAGTTATTTCTATAATAAATTTTAGTTACACATTATTCGTGAATCGAGTACCAAAACCAGTTCAAACCTCTTCAAACCAGTTCTACTCACATTTGTTTTTCCTTTCAAACGTGTACAAACAAAATTTTTGTTATCTCAGTATTTGATTGAGTTGAATGTACCGCAAGGATCAGCTTTAAAACCGGATTTTTATAGGAGAGAACAAAAGTGTCGATAACCGGCTAAGCCAAAAAGAAAAAAAACAGTATTTTATTGATCGCCTTTAATGGTACACGCGAAAATGACAATGTTAGAGGGACATATAGGGCAAAAATCGAATATGTTGGCGAGGTCGGTGCCGGTGGATCTCTGTTGGTGCTCCTGGGAATCGATGCACGCGCGGTTCCCTCGTCGTCGTCGTCGTCGTCGTCGTCGTCGTCGTCGCCGTCGTCGTCGCCATTTTGAAAAGAACATAGAACCTCGAGCAGCGCGTGACTATCGCAACTATACATACATAGTTGCTAGGGTTATATTCAAGCTTTTACTTACTTATATAGCCGGTATAGCCGCACCAACGCGTGAGCTATGTGAATACAGAGGCAACTCTGCATTTTTAAATTAATGAATCGTCCTCTCGCGCAGCAACGATTACCGCGATCAGCACACAGTGCGGTTAGCACGGCTTATGGAAATTGCAACGCGCACCGGCTATCGAAATTACTGTAGGTCGGACGGCCCAGTTGAGCTATGCTATACCGTAAACGGGCAGCCCGATCGACACGCACCATATACCACGGCGTATAGCGCTGTGATACCAGCAACAATGCACGCAACACGTATCGTATTACATAACGAGTCGAAGGGCTGAAATTCCGCCGATCTATACGATCGAATTCCTCTACGTCTATCCAATACATATTTGGCCGCGTTTGTTAAATTCGAGGCAAAGACCTCGCAGCATTCCAAATCTGACCTGTTATATGCTGAGGAATGAGATTGGTTGATTTGAATTAAAGTGACCGAGACACCTAAAACGGTTGTTGAATTGGAACCTTGCAGCTGGTTGTAGAAATGAAACACATTGCTTCCTCAAAATGGGAAAGCAATTGCTTCCATATTTTGTGGAACTTTGCAATTGTGGAAGCAAATGTTGAAACACGTTGCTTCCACATTTTGTGTGTTTCCAATTACTTCCACAATTGCAAAGTTCCACAAAATCTGGAAGCAATGTGCTTCCAAAAAATCGAAGGACATTACTTGAACAGTTCTCGGGCTATAGTATTTAAAAAAAAAAGTAGATTTTCATGACTTTTGAATCTCTGAACCGGTTCGAGGCAAATTCAAGTCCAAACAACAACCTCAGTGATAACTTCACTCGCGTGCAAAGGTTCAACTCGATCGTCTAAAAATTGGAGCAGTTATCCTCTTAACGACTTTTTCATCACACAAATACACAGACACACACACTGTAAATCCAAGTGTGTAGTTCGAGTTGTTCCCTATCCTTAACATTGTAGTACTTTTTAACACACTTTAAGTTGCATTCAAAAGTTCTATCTTACCCATGTTAAAAATAACACACTTGGATTTGCAGTGCATACATCCGGACACCAGCTAAAAATTGTGTTTCTCGACGTTCTCGACTATTTTAAGTACGTACACATTAAAATCTCGAAAAAAAAAATGTTCACGAAAGCGTAGCTTCCTGTATGAGGAAGCAAGAAAAGAGTCTAAAGCTGAAGACTGGGAAAAGTTCTTTCGTCTGAAAGATTATCCCGGATTTATTGGAACAATATATAGAGTTCTTTTCTCACAGCGTGATCATTAGTTATCCGAAATTGTTGCAACTCGTTTTATTCTGCTTCTCGATTCTCCTTTCCCGACACGTGCCCGATCGTTTATAATTTTTGGCGCATCGTATCTCTTCCCACACTTTTTCACGACTTTCATCCCCTCGGCAGTTGTATACCTTCGAAAGAACTACTTCTCTTGCATACAAAACCCGAGTTTCTAGCATTTCCCCTCATCATTGTGAATTTACCCTCGTAACCGTTGAGACTTCTCTGGTATTAATACTATCATCTTGAGAATCGCTCCTCTCCCGAGGTTGTCCTGCGCCAGGCGAATGAACTCATATACGGTTCTCTCGAAAACTCATCTGCACCTCCCAAGGGAGCGATAAACGAGTTGAAGAACGATCCCGTGTGTCAGCTATACCTTCGACGCACAAGAGCTTTACAAGAGAGCACACGCTACAACTTTCGATCCCTTGCTTAACGCTACACAGCCACTGGAGCGTCAAATCCACCAAAGGAGCTTGAACAGCCACACACACACACCCTTCTTTCGATTTCGTCGAGACGCGAGATTACCCCAATAAATTGAGCGCAATGCTAGCACGTTCATCCTTCGATTCTACACGCGCGATATTTTCGTTACTTTATGTCCACTCTACAGGACTTTGTCGATACGATATTCGCTTGGCATTTTTCAATATTCTGTTTTTTTTTTTTTTTTCGTTCTACCACAAAATTTATTAACTGAAGCTCTGCTGTTGGCTCGTTATTGTCATTTTCTATATTTTCCACGGTTACGTGCCTGAGGCATAAATGGCGGTTAACCCTTCGTTATATAAGCGTTTGAATCACCGATATTACAATCTTTAACATATAAATGACATTTTTTTTTTTTACGATCGTGTCGTATGATTCAGTACTTGTAAGATACATTCAATTTATCGGGAATAATAATGATGAGCGTGTAAAAGACGATTGTCATATATTGGGAATAAATAAATAAAATACATTCATTTTATCACCGAGTGATGATAGTATTGTGAATGCACAATGGAGACATTTGTTTTTGTTGATTATAGTGTTTCATAGTGAATTTAAATCAATACTAAATATTTTCAATCCCTTTTGTTTCCTCATAGAAGAAGCTTTATTTTGGTGAAAAAAAATATGTATCTGACAATATCGTCGTATAAATTTTTGCGAATCACTTGACTTTCAATATCTGTCATTGACTTTTCAATTCTATCGGCATAAAAATACTTAGGAGAATTAAAGTTAAGCCCTTTAGCTCGCGCGCGGCGTATACCAGACTACACCCTACGTCCTTGGCAGTGATAAAAATAAAGTACCTCGGGTATATACAATATATATCCTTCAAGCCTCCCTTCAAGGTGTATAGAGAGCTACCTACCGTTGACTCAAACTTCTGTAACTAAACATACGATATTTCAAAATTGTGTCTGAAGTCCATCCGTCAGTCGTGACCATTTTAAATACTAATTTGATGTGTTGTGTTAACGTCTGCTAATTAGAATGATCAAACATTTTCTCAACATCCAACAATATGAATAAAAAATAATTCATTTAATTGAGTTCCAAAAAAATGCTGTTAATAAAATCTGACCAATTTAAGATTAGAAATTAGAAAGTATCATGGACGTTGTATTTAGTATTAACATTTGTTGCATTTAACGTTGCTGAATTCTTTACGTAGAAGCTAAAAACAATTCCCGAAATGTGAACAAATCTTTCACATTCAAAAAAAAAAAAACGACAAGAATTATGCAACGACCTAATAAAATTCCATTTTTTCATAAACTATTTTTTTTTCCAAATTAAAGTCGCGACAATTGCGTTGAAGCTCTCATTTGAGTGACTACTGTGCTTTAACTACTTTAAAACATTTCTCTCTAGTTTTCGCATTTTCCTGCTACTCCCGCAGTACGAGTTAATTGTCACAAATTGCCAAACTCCGAAATGCAGTTTGTATAACAAGCGGTCTCAGGATTCCCGGGATGTGAATGCACGAATAGATCTGTATTGCGGTAAGCCACGCAGTATAACTGGCGACCAAGCGTTCTATATACGTTTGGAAAACTCGCTATCTGCATCATCCACAATTGATACCTTTGACAAAACCATCGCCTGCAGCAGCACTAAAATTATAATAGCTGCAGCTAGTGACTCGGTGGAGTTGTCAAATTATTGTCCCATAGATGCGGATTAATCAATGACATCAGTGCATACGTGACATATACATGTATACGCGCTAATTGAACTGTCGTCCCTGGACTGGGTATTGGTCAGGACTCGAGGTGTCCCAGTTGGCTTCATTAAGACCATAATCAAAGTCTGCATATGGGGAATACTACTTGGTGGAATTGCGAACCCTTGACCCTTCCGGGTTTGCAATTTTTTATATGAACTCAAACCCGAGTGAACGATCAACATCCAGTTCTGAAAATATCTAGCCGCAGCCAAAAAATGATTGTCAATCCACAATCCTTTGCAATTTTTAAGCAACATTGCATTTCAAGCAACAAATTGTTTTTTTTACCTTTTACAAATCTCTGAGGAAGCCAAATCCGATCATCAAATACTTCCTTCCAAGGGTCACTTTGTGAATGCTGAAAAATAATGAGGAAACAATTTGCTTTATTACAAACTTCTCTTCAATCAAAAAAAAGATCACACATCGCCTTATCGATTATCTTAGATCTTCCGTTACGTATCGAAGTATCCGTTGATCTTTACAAATTGCCAAACTCCGAAATACAGTTTCGGGTAACAAGGGATCTCAGGATTTCCGGGATCTGGATGAACAGATTTGAATTGCAGTTATAAGCCACGTAGTGCATCTGCGACAAGCGTATGTATTGGAAATCCACTGTCTGCATCATCCACAATTCCCCTTTTCCCCTGACGAAACCATCGGCTTCAGCAATACTAAAAGCATATACAGCAGCAGCTAGTGACTCTGTGGAGTTGTCAAATGATTGTCCTACAGGCTGCGATCAATCAGTGACATCAGTACATATTGTATATACGTATACGTGTGCGCTAATTGAACTGTCGTTCCTGCACTGGGTATTCGTTAGGAATCGACTTGTCCCAGCTGGCTTCATTGACACCATAGCCAAAGTTTGCATATATCCACTGCTGAAATCGGAATGAATAATTTTCTCGCTCGGTCGTTCATCATCCCACGGTACCCCAGTCAACATAGAGCTCTGGAAATATCCAGCCACAGCCCATCCGCAGACTTCAGCAATGTGCGAGAGGCTCAAAATACTAGAATACGTGTTTATACCGGCCGTAACTCACAACAATACGATAACCTACATCAGAAAGGAGAGTTATTGCTCAGAGGTTCACGCAACGTATATACCACGAGTCTCTACACCGCGGCCACAATGTATATATCTTTCTATTACGTTACTCCCAGTGTTCAAGTACTTTTGATAAGTACTTTTTCCAATTCTCGTTACTCCCGGCATTATAAGAGTCACTTAACTTGGAATCGGATTGGTTGCTCGCTTTTTTCAATGGCAATAATTCTGGGATGGCATGTAACCTGGTATTGTTATAAGAGGTATCTGCGAAATATCGTATTTTTCTTTATACTCGGGATAGATATGTACGCGGGGTCATGTGACACGATGGTAACTTAAGGGGAGAATAGGGCGGAATTGCGGCATATTCCAGGAGCTTATCAAGAGACTGGGTAGCATTTCGATGGTAATTACATTTTTGAAAAATTATTCGATTTTTTTTTTGCCTCCGAAAAGAAGGAAATAACAAAAACACATTGTTTTCGTGACATAAACATTTTTGAGATTTTCGTGTCTGAATATTTTATCTTGCTCTTCATGGAATTATTCATGCACGGAAAACATGTGATAATCTCATTGTAGAATCTGTTGTAAGACGATTTTGGTATTAGAATAAATATAATAATCAATTATTAAATAAAAATGTATATGTCTACATGCTTTTAATTTCAATAAAATTGTCAGTGTGCTCTGGTGAAAAATAATTTAGTAGCATACAATGCTTTCCATGATTTTAAGAGCGTTTTAAGAAAAAAATTAAAAAAGGAAAAAAACATGTAAAATTTACTTTCTTGTAACGTCACCTTACATTTATTTCGAACCGACTGAACGTTTACAAAAAAAAGAAAAAACTCAAGAGTAGTTTACAATATTTTTGACAAGTAGACAATATTTTTGGATGGTGCTGACATGAAATATATTCGTGATAATCCGTCGAGTGCTTCAATAAAAATCAAATGTTGAAGCCTGTTTCGCCCCTCAAATGCGAATCTCGGCAGATAAAAAGGAATGTGCCCCTTAGATTTTCAAGTTCTGCAACACATATAAAATTTATTAAAATTATTAAAAAGTTTAAAGATACATTTCTAATTTTTGTGAGAATTTTTGCATTTCCGAATTGCAAACAATCGTTACATATTTCAGTTCGCCACTGTGCCACATTGCCCCTGTCTCCGTGAAGCGTATCGTCGGGGCTAAGGAAAATTGCACGTTTCACTTCAATTTCATGAAATTGGATTGAGGCTCTTCAGTGGCCCCTTGATAGTCGAAACACAACTCGGAAACGCGAGTGGAATGTGCCTCAACAAACAGCTGAATAACTACGCGGGGATTCGCAAAAAGTTATTTGCCGCACGGCTAGAGTGTAAATGGCTATTGAACATGGTGAATTTCACACACTCCGTGTGTCGTCGCGAATTTTGCGCTAAGGATTAAACGCTATATTCAGCCTTCGGGCTCTCTGTATCCACGTATACACATCACGCCGTGTTGAAATTGTTTCACTACCGCGAACGTTCAGATATATTGGATTTATAGTGACAAGAGTATGAATAGCAGAGTGATGTGTGGAGCTTCGAGCTTGTCTCTCTCCTTCATACCCTTATATTCCGCAACGGCAACGTGACCTGCATTCACGAGCAGTAAAAATATTTATTCCGACAGGTATTAGAATCTTCTTTGAAATAGATCCAGCTCACCGCCAACAATGCAAAACACTTTCTGTCGTTAAATTAAAGTTATTACGAATATAATAAAAGACTCTCGTTTCTTTTTTCTTTTCTTTAAAAAGTATTAAAAAAAAAAAGGATGCAACGTAGAACTTTGCACATTGCTTTACTCATTATATTTGAATTGCAAAGGTGGCTCTATGAGCAAGTATGTTTGCCTGTTTTGGCTTCTTCGCGGAGGAAGCTTTGTAAAAATTAAAATGTAAAATCTAAAAAAAAAAAAATAAACCACGTGGCTACGAAACGTTGCAACAAGCATCTTTACTGGACACACCTTAGATTATTTTTCAACTATAACCGATGGCAATTATATTTTATAATTGGAAACGATAGAAAATCCATTCCGACTGAAGAATTGGTAAAGTAGCAGAATAAGGCAGAAATTGGTATACCAACGTTGTCGCAATTAATGTCGCATTCAATAGACGCTTATTATCGAATTTTCTTGTCGATAGAAGAATCTACAGTCCTCTTGATTCATTGGAATGTGCTAATTTATTGAACGGGAACCCTATATGGATCGCATTTTCTTCAATTGTTACAGGCAGTTTGATAATAATTGTATCAATTAAATTACACATTACTGGGCAATAATGTTAAGCACACAAGACCGTAAATATATCCGTAATTTGCAAAATAATTAAATTACATACTACAAGGAAATAATATTAAGCACTGAAAACTGTAAACATATCCGTAATTTGCATAATAATTAAATTACATATTACAAGCGTATAATGTTAAGCACTCAAGACAGTAAACATATTCGTAATTTGCATAATAATTATCGCAGTATCAGTAAAACATGTTGCGATACTGAATGGGGTCCATAAATCACAGATGAGGATGTAAAATCTGAAACATTTATGAGTGCACCATAACACAAGACCAATGGATTACAATTCTACCACGAAATAACTTTATGTCGTTGCTGATGGTAGAAAATCTATTTGAAAAAAAAAAAAAAAGAAAACGGAGTGTCAACACTCGGTGGGGTTATAATTTGGTAATTTTATTTGGATTTATACGTTGTTTTGAGTCTATTTTTGTGAAAAAATTAATTCGGAAGCCAGAAAAATTTGAGACATTTATAGAAATTTTATTTTGGAAATATTTGAAAAAATTTAGTCATTCTCAAGTTATGGGAGATTACAATTTTTTTCCCACGACACTTACAAACATGAAAAAATATCGAATTCTTTTTTTTTCACGAAACAAAGTTTTCTCTAATAAGTAAGTAACAACAGAAATAATTCTGTTAAAACAGAAGTGACACAATAATTGTGTAAAAAGGAAACTGCACATTTTTTATGCCAAGATAATATAAATGTTGTGCAAAGTGAAAATACACATTTTTCAACACAGTATTTATGTGCTCTTTCCATAAAACTAGAAACTGACTGACATTTTATTGTCAAATTAACATAATATTTCTGTGGACGTTTGTGAGCACAATATTTTCGTTAAAAATACACAATTTTCAATATATTTTTTACTGTCCATGTAGTATAAAATATCATTTCGTATAATATGCTCTGATAAATGTCAATTCTGAACTTAAGAGTTACAGCTGAATGGGTCGACAAAAGATATGTTTAAACTTGGTAGACGTCATTGAGATTTCACGAGGCACAGTTCGAAACTATACTGAACAAACCACATTGAAGTAAATAATACTTTTCATTTTCATGCCTCGAAGTTGCCAACAAAAGCGTTTAAAGTCTCAGGTGTTACGAATAGTCACCTCCCCCCCCCCCCCCCCCCAACCCTCGATCCTATGGTAATTTTTAATAGATACTTTTCTTCGTGTATAAACGATAAATTTGACGTTTGTATAACCACAAGACAGTGCCAGTGAAAAATGGTTTGAACTTTAAAGATATGCTCTTAATAATTGTAATAAATCATTTTTAATAGAAAATACAATGGGACGTGGTTAAAAGTAACCAAAAATAAAAACTTTAGTAGAACATCGTCATCACAGCATGAATAAAAGAGCTCGGTTTTCTCGTGACAATAATTCATTGACAAATAGAAAAATAAAAATACACTGGGAAATATTTAATTTTCTATGGGGGCGGGTTTTTATACACAGTGTAAAGTAAAAGAGCAGAATAATGGGAGACAAAGAGGGTGGGAGGCGGGGGGGGGGGGATTGGTGGGTGCGCATTCGTAACGACGACGATAAAACGGTGGTTGTGGAGAGGTGAGTTTGCCAGGACGAGGTGCCAGGACGAATAGCGACCAAGAGAGAGAGAGAGAGAGAAAGAGAGAGAGAGGGATAGGTGACTGCAGACCGAGCAAAGATATATAGTATATATACGTTCCAACAACAGCCACCTAAACTAACTCGAGTAACCAAATGAGATTTATCAAGCCGTCCCAGCCATTTATTCAGCCATTCGGCAGAATTAACTATCCAATTAGAGAGAAGCGAGCGATACACGCGTATGTTACCGCCTGGATTTAATTACTCGCTTCGGTTCTCGGGGAACCTACCCTTTGGTTTATACTGTAGCTTCCAGGTTGCCTCCAGCACCCACACGTCTCGTGACTTCCATACTCCGGCTTACACTAGGCCGACAAGTGTGCAGATACACGCTTTGCCACACTCAATATCTATTGTACATCCATTCTGTGTTGGGGGCTATATTTATTGAGCTACCAGTGGCAACTTCATTGAGCTGCAAGTTTAGATTATGCCTCAATCCTTTACAGAAACAAGTTAAACACCACATTCCTTGATCCATCAGTGATGGCAACGGTGTTCCAAAAATTTTGCTTGAAAATTTATATAATTTGTGTGAAGTTTTATGCATATAGAGTAGGGTCATTGAAAAATGTAACTGTCTCGAATTTTTTGGGGGATGTGCGAAGGAAATACGAGATTGATGCATTTTCAGAGGTCGCTAGCAGCTATAGAAAAAGTTATAAGGTTCAAAAATATTTTTTTTACTATAATAACATAACATCCCCAAGGCTCGAACGACGAAAAATTATAACAAGTATTTATTGTTCATAAACAAAGGGTTATAAATAAATAGACTGTAAAAAATTCCGTGTTTCTTTTGTACGCTTGAAAGGGTTAAGCGATTTTGACAAAAATGTCTGTGACGCTCATCTTGAGTGAGAACTGCCTTTAGACGAAACCCCTACAGCAGTGGCAGGAGATATATTTTTTTAAAGTTTAAATCTGACGCACCCTAATCCAGAGCCAGGAAAAATGGCTCTACGCAAGGATTCCATACGATGGAAAATCGATATTTTTAAAGGCGAAACACTGGCAGAGACGCGCTATTTTTATTTGCGGATTATTGTCTCAGCGAGATGTCATATTTCTGAGAAACGAAGGTTTTAAGCTTTCGATCTGACAATTTCGCTCACCGGATGCTATTTTGCTTTCTCTTCGATAGATATCAACTATTTCAGAGATAAAATTATCTCAAAGAATTATACGCACCAAAATACGCGTGTATTCAGCATATCATTCTAAAGCTATTTCTTTTTTTTTTTTTCTAATCTTGACGATACCTACAATATCATGGCCCTCAATTACTAATTACAAGTTTAATCAAACTTTCCATAATTTCGTTCTGCCTCCCCAAAACGAACCGTTAGCATTCAACTCGTCCAGTAATTGGACTTTCATTTCGAAAGTTTCGATCAAGCTCATTAAGCCAACGCTCTTAATCGAGAAAATATGGATTGAAAATTGGGGCCAGCTAAGGGGAAGTTCATAATCATAAACCTTCAATGCCAGCCGGCTTATATTTACGGTTATGCTTATCGAGAGTAACGACTTTGAAACTGGTGTAGTTAGAGATTGTGATGGAAATATCTTGAATAAAAAATTTAAAAAAAAAGAAAAAAAAACCTCGTGAAGAAACGCAGAAATATCGCTATATAGTGACCGGGTAAAATATGGTGACGTTGGCAGTCCTCTGGGGACGTTTAACTCAAGAAACTTTCACATAAACATCACAATGCTAGCTTACCTTTAAGTATAGATTTTTATATGTATTTTTATGTGGGAAATGTCGCAGCACGTTTTTTGAACGTGAGATATGCTCTCGTGTTATACGCGTCTGCGAAGAAATACAGTACGTTTGGGTTAGAATTAAGCCCTCAGGGCAACTGCATAATTTATGTATAATTTCTTGGACAGTGTAAAGGGAAATTCATTCTTGTGGGTAAAAAAAAAGTAAGCAACACTGTTTCCGGTTAAAAATATAGTTTCCCATATCACAGGGGGATTAAAGCCCCTTGAGGGACAAACTCTTGGTAGCCGTGTGTTTTATGATAACGTGTCAAAGGCCGGGAAAAACAGTGTCGAACCTTTTTGGAAAATTAATGAACACGAACAGCCCTTCGATTAATAATAGATTTATACAGTGTGAAGAGCTTTTTTCGAAGGTATCGATAGCTTTCGATGAAGCTGCTGAACATCGGCTGTATCAACAGTATCAGCCTTATCAATGACGCTGATTAAATCTTTTGATTACGGACTTATGACCCTAGATAATATGTCTACACACAGATAGCCATAGCTATATTTCCGGCTAAATCCCTAATTCTCGTCCAGTCAAGGCCGTTTAATTGCGACATTGAGATCACGAGGATAACGAAGCTGTTACTAAAGTTTCACTCAAAGCTCCTCTGGACTACTCTGGAAATCCAAAGGGCGCTTTGGCTTGGAGTTTCATTCGGCACTTGCCAGATAATAAAATACTTGGAGTCGTGATGCAACCGCTGTATTTCAATAATATAGCTCATCATCAAAGCGTTATACACTCATAATGGCGTGAATGGTGTGACTATATCTTCATAGTTCTATTCAGATTGAGATATCCTCAGCAGAAGTGATGTTCAGTTATTAATCTCTGGAGACACAAAGCAGACTCGACCTCTTGGTATACCTTTCCACTGTGTGAAAAAAAAAAAAAAGACACGAGGATCGATAATCGTACACTCGAGATATTTGTGAAGCCGTTTTATCCGTGCTTTGATTGGTCGGTGGTGGCTGTAACGTATCGGCGACCCTTCACCAATGGCCCATCGTACCGACTGGCTATGGTGGTCTTATTGAATCGGCAGCTTATTTTGTCGGGTGTAACTCAAGTGTTTTTGTATCACATAAATGTGTGTACAATTGTAGATGGCTCGAAAATAAATTTACAGTCGTTGGCACGTTGTTGCTAGTAGTCGAATAATGCTGTTGAAATTTCGAGTTTTGGTGGCTTTGATCCAATCTCAAAAGGATACTCCTTTTTAGCAGCGTTTGTGTAAAAAGATCCCGGTCTATGTACAAGATTCACTTTGCATGGTTATTGTAAGCTGTTAGAGCTTAAAAATTCCATGATACGTAGAAAAGCAGGTATGGATAGAAAAAGTATTCACACTTGCTTTGCTACAAAGCAAACAAAGAGTGCTACGAAATGTGTCTTTTTGCAGTTAGATCGGAGGCACGAAAAGCCGAGTTTTTTACGCATGTTTGTACATAAATAATTTTACTATTCATTCATTGGAAGTAACTCAACCATTAATGTTCCACGACAAAATGAGTTAATCGAAAATGCCGAAAAAAAAATCCCATCCTACGAATATCATATTTCCGCATGTATAAACAAAGGTATATTTTCGGTTCAATAATTACATCGGTGCATAACGAATGTTTTATCGTTTATTGCAGTTGTTTTATGCATAATCAAAATTGTTCGTTAGCTGGCGACAGTTTCATTGGATATTATTAAAGAGTTACACTTTTCACACCAGAAAATAATTTTTACCACAGAGTGTTACTGTTTAATTCCTGTTAATTTAAAATTGCTTTTGATGGAGATTTTTTTATGGAGATTTCACATTCATGCATTTTTTTTGCCATTCGTTGTCAATCATAATTATTTTACAATTATTCAAACTCAGAATAAAATACAACACTGAGCATATCTATTCATACGTCTAATTAGACAGGCTAGGTATTAGAATTTTCATCACTAGAATTTCACACTCTTTTTTTTTGCTTCCTCATTGAGGAAACTTTGTTTTCTTGAAATTTTAATTTTTTTTTCATTTTCACGTCTGTATGTTAAAATTGTTAAAAATTGTCTGAAAGGTTGAGAAAAGTGATCTAGAAGAAAATATCTAGATTTATGTGTGTGAATCAATCTCGGAAAATTCAAACTGCTATAACTCTCGAGAACGATCAGAATATCTAGCTGAAATTTATCAGACATGTCTCATCGTTTCTTCCAATTTTCAGCAAACTCCATTGCAGCCATTAAGATTTTATGCCGTCTTGAAATTTGTTGAAAATGCCTGTTCGCTCGATAACTCTTACGATTTATGAGCTATTAGGATAAATAGTTCATCAAAACTAGGCCAATGTCGATCAGTGTTTGATATTAAATTTTACGAGAATAGCTCGAATAACCGTTCAAATTTTATGAGGTCTTGTATTTTTTTTTAATTACATGAGAAATTGCTATAAATTTTTAGAATCTACCAGATTTTGATCTACGTAGCTGAAAGTTTGTACGAATATTTAACAAAGCCAAATTAATTCTGGAATTGAATTCAATCAGAATCTATAATTGCGTATACATTTTATAAAATTTAGTATTTTTCGAAAAATTAATAGAAAGATCTTCAGTGTACTAAATCTTTAGCTATGAAGCTGAAAGTTTGTACGAATGTTGAACAGACCAGAATATCATATAACGCATGTGCTGGAAATAAAATTAAGACAATAAGATGTCTAGCCATCATTACTGTTTTTAATGAAAATTTGTAAATGATAAAGTATTTGATAGACCTGCAAAGAAGAACCTTACACAATGCTTCCTTTTTTTATCTCTGACAAAGCTGTCTCTATGAGGAAGCCAAAATTTGGTCAAAGAACTTTCTCATAGAGATGGCATTGTGAAATGTGGAAAATAATGAGGAAGGAATAACGTTCTTCTTTGCAGGCTTCTTTTTATCCTACTTATGGAGAATTGCCTTCGTCTTGTATAATATGTATGCAAATCTATGCTGCTGTCAAAGTGATTGAAAGTAATTGTGATAAAACATCGACATTAAAAATCAGTGTTGATTAAAAAAGCGAAAAGATAAGAATATAATATCTCCTTCATTAAGCATATAATATCTAGTATTAACTATCGCATAATATATCGCAAAAATAATTGTACACTCTGATATTTTTGCAAGACATATTTTATCGGGTGTTTTTTTTTTGTCGCAAGTCCATTGATTGCTTCACCAACATGACCTAAGGTTATTCTTTGCCCGACGAGTAATCGACAGTGCGTGTGCTTTCACTGTAGCAAAATCTATTCAATCAATAAAATTCAATCTTATCAGTATAAAGAATCATAACACAACTGTCCCATTACTTACTCCATTACTTAACTGTCATATCACTTAGAATCGATCATAGCAGTCTTATGAAAATTCTCTACAGTAGGATCCCTCATAGCTTTCGCTATATCAAATATTACAACTGCGACATAGCACAGAGAAAAAGAAAAATGTCATTGCAATTTGTATTATTAATGCAGGTTCACGAAAAAAAAGGGAAGCCGTTATCATGATTTAGCGTACGTGATAGACCCTCGAAATTGCTTACTCGTACCCGAATAGAGATAAGATATGAGAGTTTTCCAAGAGTGAAACCAATAATCCCCTCAGAAACCCATACACTATATTCTCGCAGAATCCCAAGTGCAATTTCGCAGGAGCACCTTATCTAAAGTTGATTTTTCAGACACATCAAGCTCAAGACACAACTGTGAATACGCGTAAAGTCTGATTTCGCTGCGTCAAGGGTCGCCTAATTTAGCAATAAGACCGTCCGAATCTTTTATCATCCCCAAAGCTGGCCCTTTTTTTTATATGGTAACCCGAGATTTTCCGAGATATGTATATTCCACGAGGTAACCCCATGCTGCCTTAATCCAACGACGGTTACAGGAGATTGAGGGATCCCTTGCGTCCAAGTGAATTGGAGAGCCAAGGATCCTTCTGAGCAGCGCTCTCGCTGAGCAACAGTTGGAAGACTTCTTTTAGTTGCTGATGCAAGAGGTCGCGTCCATTTACCCCAACCGAGAATCGCCCTCTTTGGCTGGCACAGCGGATTCTTCTCTCGTTAGCTAGCTAGCACATCCATTATCCGTGAACGCGCTCGATCCACGCTACGTATACTCTCAGCTTTCTCTCTTCGCTCTCTGCTTAATGCCGCTCTCACTGTGCACCTTCCAAGGGCTATGGCTCTCGATTCGCCGTTCGAGCTCTATACGGCTCTCTACCTATTCACTATTTCCACCCTCTATGTAGCGGCTGTCGAGAGCGCTATATTCACTCCAGCATCCAACAGAGGGTTGCACCGCTACGAAGGTTCATACTCGATCGCAGCTTGTGTTGGCTACACCACGTTAATCCAAATTCGTCGCACGGTCAAGTTGACACTACATCTACTGCTACAATGCCTGTAAAGGACTTTGTGTCAGAGACTATAGTCAATCGATCACCTTCGTCGCCGCCTCGACGAAGATACGTATAAGGCGTTCTCCGCCAACACAGCCGTATATCACAGCCAGATTTTTCTCCTATTCAACAAAATTTTGCTGTTAACGAGAGTTTCCGAATTTTCTGCTTCCTTATACGGACAGATTTGTTTTTGTGGAATTTTCGTTTTTCTCGAGATTTTCAAGTTGGGACACTTGAAATGATCCAAAATATCGAGAAAACTGGTACAGCAGAAATGTCTGGAGGGATATGTGTTTTTATATTAAGGTCTAAATTAGACAACACGGAATCGAAGATTTAAGAGGATGAATTAAAATGGAAAAATCGAGTTTTATCCGAATCAACTTGAGTTGGATAAAGTTCGGTTTTTGAGGATTTTGAGAGCGCTGGTTAAGTGTCTGAACTTAACGTTTATAATCTCAAAAGGTTGCACATTCAAACAAATGATTTGCTAATATTGCGACAACAAGTTGCGTTTATCGCCACTACTACGCCGACGAACGGTTGATGCCAAAAGCTGACGAAAAAAAAATCTGGAGAAAAATCTACCGCTTATCGAAGTTATAATATACTTTTCAGTTTTTGTTGGAGTACATACATCAAGTTATATTCCCCGCAAAGTCATTATATGCCTTCTGGAACTCGTATTTCTAGTTTTTATTATTTTTCCAACATGAGATGCTCTGGGGCAAAGGAAGATATAACCCGAACTTGATATCCCATTGGGTTTGGCTTTAATAACGAACGAAGAAACTTTTACGGGTGGTTTCAGACCGTACGAATTTTTTCCTTTTTTTCGCTCATCTCTGCCATTAATATGTTGGGGAAAATATTTTTATGAATTTTTAAATCCAATAGCAGTTACATATTTTCTTTTATTGTTATTTTAAACATTGGACTTCGAAGCGAAAAAAAAATTATATATATATATTTTTTTTTTTCATGTCGCTTCAAATACAAGATACTTTTGATCAATTTGATCGATACAGCTTTTAAAAAAATCGATTTGATGCATCCAAGTGCATTTTCCTGCCAGTGTAATTATTAGAAATATCTGAAAGAGTTGAAAAAAAAAAAAAAACATGGCTTATCTGACGGTGAATGCCTCGTACATGTTTCGAAGAGGCTCTGAAGCAACCGCTACTGATGTCGATGATGCGTATGATTTCAAACTCATACGCGCATGTCGACAGGACGTCCGTGATGAGTAATACACCAGAGAAGGTATACGTATACGATGGCCGGCAGCCAGCAGCCGCCGCAACACCTACCGGAAAGTAGTAAAAACGTATACACGATGGAATATCGACCAAAGTCCTCGCGAGGGCTGCTTTTCTCTCTCCATTCCTGCTATGTTAGCACCCATACGGTTCGGTCCGCGCTGCACCGCCGCTTCCAATCTACGCGCAACTGGCGAATTTCCCGCCCGAACGAGTCGAACACTGGCACTGCTCGGGCGTTTTATCCATCCTTTTTTTATTCCTTCTTTTTTTTTTTTTTACTCCACATACGTAGCACCAAAAATTCACCCATATCAACCATCCCCCTCAATGTTTATTTGATTTTACGCCACTTTTCAGTTCCAGTCTGACGTTCCACACGCCTCACGTTTCTCTCTGTACGCGCTTTCGCCGATATTTTTCCGCTCGTTGGATATTTACACAGTGGAGGAAAAATTCGCGACACGAAAGTGCATGATTTTGTCGCTTGCTTTCTATTGGCCGTTTTATCAAAAGCTGAGGGAATATTATGCGCCTGAAGCTTTCAGTGTACACCCAAATATGAAACTCTACTCTAACGAATTAAAACGTTTTTTTGTTTTTTTGTTTTTTTTTTCTATGAAATTCGTATTAACACCTGCTAATGAATTTACATTTTTTTTTAAGTGCACACTTTTGTCGGCAAGAAGTACGAAAATTACTTTTTCACTTTTAATTGTATGAAGGGAAAATGTAAAAATTCAACAATTGTATTATTTGTTCTTCAATCGTTAAACACATATTTGGATATAGCTCAAAGCCTTACTGATATTTATCCGCTACAGAAAATAATAAATAAAATTCTAAATTCAATTTTTCGAAATATCCAATTAAGCCGTAAAAACGCCTGGAAATTTTACATTATCAAATTTAGAATTGAAAAAAAAAATGAATATAAAAATAACTAAAATCCTGAAATAGCAGCTAAAGGATTAGAAACTATCAAGCTAAATGTTCCATTTATTAGTGTTTACCCGGTTGAACGCTGTATGTTCGCATATTGGCGGAATTAGGAGTAGCATAATATATAATATCATATGATGGAGATACGAAGCTTGCTTGCATTAATACCAACTAATCCTGCGCGTGATTCTGTTCCACATGTTCACGATGAGACAAGCGTGAGTAGCTGCCACAACTTGTGAGATTCGCTCGGCGCTATCTATGTCTCTCTCCCTCTCGCTCTGCCTCCTTTAGAATAAAGCATCGTGCTCTCTTGTATGTGTACCCGCGGCACAATACCAACAACGGTGCATCACACCTTGAACGAAGCTAGGAGGGAAAGCGCGTATTTGTGACTCTAAGCTGCAACGTGAATGCACACACCTAAATCTTGTTACCGCTTACAGACGAGTACTACCAGATTTTCTCTTCTAAGCGGCGCTAATCTGCAAATTCGCACAAGTGCATCCCGCTTGTACGCGAAGCGCTATTGGACTATACGACGTTTATACGATCAGTTATATCCGGTAAACGGGAGAATTAATTATCCTGTGAATGGCGAAACTCGCGAAACTTGTTTATCAGATAATACGCTTTCGATAAGAGATATATCCTCAGTGAAATTTACGTGATATTAACAGATTCGATATTTACGAGTAATGAAGGTTTTATCGTGTATCGACTGTTGTAATGTGGAAAGTTGTATATTTTTTATTTTTACTCTTTTTGCAACCGAAGGACTTTAGAGCTTTATTAATATACGCGAAATTTGACATTTCCACTTTGGCATTAAATTCTTTATAGCCTCCCTGCGCATATATTTGCCTTCCAACATGGAAATAATTATGTGTAGCGTGACTATAAAAAAAAAAAAAAAGAAATGTATATCTAATGTATTTAACATGTACGTCCCATAAATTACATACGTTATGTATGAAATTTATGACATGTATTCAAAATATATGTAATATATATATATATATGTTTCATGTATTTACTAAATATATACGAGTTTCACATTTCGTATGTACTGTAAATATAAACGAAATTTATAGATAAATCTATGCGGCATTTACGTTTTCTGCACCGTAAATGCATACGGATTATATCTGAATATATAGGCAGTGTATACAATATACATACGTACATTTCCCGTACAGATCAGAAATATATATGAACGCTGCGACGTATATGAAGTTAATGGATCGAAAAACTTATTGAAAAGCCGATTCCAATAGTGTGTATCTTTTTTTATTTATTTGAAAAATAGATTCGCTTTGCATAAAATATGTATGTCTACGTAGGTTTATGTGCCCCATATATTTATACATATGCGGTCATATATACAGCCTATGTGTTGCCATATATAAAGATTGTATGCATCAATTAATAAATCAAGAATTTAAGGAAAAAGAAAATTAAATCAACAAATTGTTAGTCTCTATTTTTGTTTCACAATTAAAAATACAAATCCACAAACTTTCTTGTGTCAATCTATTTACAAATAAAAAAAAATCATAAAATTCAACCGACTATTTAAAAACGTAGCAAAAGCATTTGTTTTTCATTTAACAAAATATTTTCTTCCCGCAAAATAGCACGCTTCTAAAAAATAATTTTTTTTAAATCTTAGATTCACAATCATGAGCAAAAATGAGCACTTTGAAACTTGTCTTGATTTTCGAAAAACAAAGAGTCCCAAAAAAAATGTCCCAGACTTATCCTTGACGGTTTTCATTCCCAAATTTTGCAGACACGTAGTTGAAGGCTCACGTTGAATTTCTTTCGCTGCGTAAATATAAGCAACCCCAGTCTTAATTATTGACCAAACTCGAGCAATCCTAGGAAAGCTCTTGTTAATCAGAAAAAGGACAGTTCGAATTGTCGACAAGCACTCGGTAGCAGAGCACCCCTAAATTCTAAGATCAAAGAAGAAAACATTCTCAATTACGTTGGAGTGTTATCAGCAAAGCGCATTTACCCCGAAGCTTAACAAGTTCAACAAAACTCCCTTGGCCCACCTCTCATCAAAGGGAAACAAACAAAAGCTTAGAACAAACATTTCTCTGCACACGTTGCAAGCAACGTGTTTCAATTGTTGGAGCGACATGCTCCGCGAGGAAGGTCAGTGTCCGACCTCGGTTGATGGCTGGCGAGGCCGACGGCCGCCGTAATGTCTCCTCCACTCTCTCACTCCCTTCTTTCCTTCGATTCACGCCTGGAGGGTTTGTGGTAGCGGCGAACGCTCGTCGTTGCTTCCAACAATACAACACCAGAGCATACAACGTATATATATATATATATATATATATATGTAGAAAACCATTCTTTGGAGTTACTTGGTACACCGCAACTATCAACCAACTAGCTGTCACATGCGACAGTTTGTTTTCGACCGCGAGAGAGAAAGAGAGACAAAGCATTGGAGTATTGCGTTTCTTGGGTCGTTAGGTAACACAGGTGGCAAAATATACAGCACACGAGGGCCACACACATATCCCAGAGTGCTAGGCGTGCAGCAGCTTCGACGCCTACCCGTTTTACTCTCTCATACGAGCCGCACTATTATCGCTCTGGGATTTGAGGCACCTGTGTGAATGATGTGGGTGTGGCAGAAGACACATAGTAGCTGCCACACACTGGCCACCATGTGTATGTGTCAAATAGAACCAGCAGTAGCAACAACAACAACAACAACAATAACAACAGTAACAGCCAGCAGCAACAAAGTTATACTATGGACAAGCATCGATCAGTCTAGGCTGAGAGTGGAGGTAGAGTTTGCCTCTGAAAATCCGTGCCTTCCATCCAACACATTGCTGAAGTGTGACCCGCACACAGTGTAACCCACGTTGACGATGGAGAGAGCGAGCTGGGTCGGAGCTGCGCGCACGGAACCCCCCAAGCCTCTCTCAGGGTGAAAGAGAGTCTCTCTTCCATCCCCCGAGGGGTCTACAGAGCTTCGGCGATTCTCTCTCCACTCTGGCCATTCTCTCTTCTGTCCTCTCCCTTTTGCTTCTTCGCTTTTATTTTATTATTCTTCGTGTTTTTTTTTCTTTCTTTTTTTTCTTTTTTTTTTTATTTATTTATCGCATCACACCACCGACCCTCTCCAGGATATCCTCTTGCTTTTCTCTTACCTCCTTCCATTCAAGCTCAACTTTTATTTTATCCTTTTTAAACTCCGTAACTCTTGGCTCCGTTTATTTCGTTTCCGCAATTACCCTCCCTGACGTTTTCGCCTTGTGGCTTGAAAGTCCTCTCTGGCATATACCTACTTCGATCTCTCTCTCTCTCTCTCTTTCTCTCTCCTGTGGTATACTTGTGTTCAACAGCTCGACTTTTCCATAACATTACTTCAGGCTTTTATGTATCGAGCTTACTTGACTTGGTTTGAAATACGAACGGTGGACAATAATCTCGTATGCGCTATAATGCACAATCCAAATCTGTGCGGCTGAAGGCTTTCTGTGTATGGTGCAATATATATATATATATATATATATATATATATTACTTCATAAAAATTGCAGTACCGTCGAAGAGGCTTTTGCGGTTGTGGTATACGAGGGCAAAAAAGCTTCGCAAAAGATACGTCGCAGACAGTTGTAACGGGAGCTTTGGTACATCAATCAAATTTTGTATGAATATTGGAGAAGCTTACGACTCCGGTAGACTGATGAAACTTTTTATACGAACTTTTGTGGAAGCAACTCTATTACCGGTATTCGTTTGAAGGAAACTTTGCGAGAGATTTTACGGAGGCTGCTTGGGTCATTTAATACTATGTATGAGGTATTCTCTGTAAATACAGTTACATTTTTTTCTCACGCTTTTATCTCATAAATTACCAGATTTTGGTACTACACGAGTCGACTTTTTGTCATTTTTTCTTCAGTTTTTTAAATCTATAACATAATGAGAAAAAAATGCATCCTCGTTTTGATGGAGATTCAACGTTTTCAGGTCTACAAAATTATTTGCAAAATTTGAAAAGCTTATACAAAACTGTAGTTTTGTATAAGCTTTTTCCTCCACTATGACATTTTTTTTTCTGTCATAGCTTCAGAGATACATTGACTAAAAAAAATGACATCATTTTGTGAAAAGACGGAATAAAAATTGCAAAATCAGAAAATGCCAAAAAAGTACCATCGAGTAAGTAATCAAATCTGGCTGACAGATGGAAATATCTGAGAGGACCACAAAAAAATAGCTGGAATTGACAGAGAAAGCTTCGTACGAGGGATCCAACGAGCGTATGATTTAATCGAGCACGTCGGGCATTTTAATCGAGGAAACAAATTATGATCGATTGGACAAACGAAGAGATGAGATATCGAGAGAAATAGAGAGAGAGAGAGAGAGAGCGTAGTCAATTCAGAGGAAGCAGCTTCGATTTGAGATGGCTTTATTCGAGAACTCGAGCGTCGCTCCAGCGATAAATTGGGGAATGGTGAGGGCGAGGAGACGAGGAGTGCTCGCGTGATATACCAGCTGGGGAGTACTGTGCCGAATTATATAGTACACCGTCTCCTCGGCTGGAGTTATACATAGTGGAATATACGTGTCTATATGTGGGAACATAGCAATCGTATATGTGTGTAACATAGGAAAGAGGAATAGAAGGCTTTTTACGTCACAATCCCAACGGGAAATATTTAATCGGCTGGCCCGCTTAATATCTCTATAGCTATATATACTGCTAATAGTTCTGCGCTCATATCAACTCGAATATTCTAGTTGCATTGTACTCTAGGCTTTTTGCGTTTGATTCCAGAGTAATCTGACAGAGGGAGAAGAGGATCTTCCGGAGGGCGCCTTCTCGCTGTTTTCGCTGCTTCTCGTTGGTGGGCTTACGCATTCATTATTAATTACCTCGATACTACTACTACTACTACTACTACTACTACTACACTATCATACTACGCTACTACTACCACTGCCAACTGTCGCCATCTATGTGTGTAGAATACTAACAGCAGTTGTATATTTTTATAAAATATTGTCGCTATTATCGCTATAAACCTGCTGGCTAGTCCAAGATATCAATGTATACGTAGCAACGACGAAGCAATTTATCGAAGCATCAGATGTTATTGCACACAGAAAAGTATAGGCTTATTGCGAATACAATCTGAATCGTTATATGTGAGTTAAAGAGGTTGAAATTCACAGTTGATTGTGTAGTCAATTCAGTGATTGTTTTTTTTTTTTTTTTTTTTTTTTAGAACAATTTCTAGTATTTTTGGTGGTTTGATTACGTGTTGTGGAGGATTATTTGGGTAGCTGTTTATGGGGCATTCCACCGGAGTTCAGACATTCTAAAAATTATCCAACCAATTTTTTTTTCTTGAATTTCGGTAGATTCGAATACAGTAATTTTTATCGGAATATTAAATGTAATTTTCCTACCAAAAGTCCACGAATATTTGGTTCACTGAAATTTTTTATTATATTCTACAGGAGAAATATGTATTTTATGCTAAATTACAGCTTTGGACATCCAGCGGATGAGTCGTAGAATTGATTTCACACAAAATATCAATTTTCAACGAAATCTGTTAAACGAGATTTCTTTACTAATCTACTGATAACTTCCTGGCATTATTGATATTAAAAATTGGTTCCTTCGGCCACGTTAATATTTTCAAATTTTTCTGTCGTCTCTAAATAATCGAATTATAATGGAATGAAACTTTTGGTTGGGCATGTACGTAGAATGTACACTTAAAAAGAGACCATGGCGAAATTCCGACATCGCGAACGTTTATAATCAGCAGATCTGCGTTTTTAGAATACGTTTTATCTTTAAAAAGAATAAGAGAACATAATAATTATGGTGAGGACCGCAGACACGCGAGCAGCTTAAAATAATTCTACGCTCAGGAGTTTTTGTCATCAGGCTTCAATTTTTTTTTTTCTCTGCCTACTCTTGTACCACCCCGAGGAAAGAAATTGCAGAGCGGTTTCCCGATTCGTTAACTTTTCATTGAAATTTCTTTTTAAATGTCAATTATAAGTAAATATTATATAAATAAATTTAAAAAATGTAATCTCAGTGACAGATTCAACGTATGAGAACCGTTCTCCAATTTTCTTCCTGAAAGTGGTCTGTTCAGAAAAGGTTAGAGCCTGGTACTCCTCAAGACGTGAATGAATAAATGATAAGCTGATGATAAGCGTTTACGATGTTGCAATTTCGCCGCAAGCTCTTCTTCGTGCATATAAATACATTCATAGCCATGTTTTAAAATGAAAATCGGCTGATATATACTAACGTTAGATGAGATTTTTTTTTTCGTCAATATTTCATACTATTATTCGTTATTTCGTTTCTGATAATATCCTTATATAAGCTGCTACGCAAAAGCTACCCTCCTGAACAGTCAATTAAACCAACAAAAGTGATAGAAATACGCTTTGAAAAAATGTAGCCCTGATTTGGCGAGCGCAATTAATTACTTGGGACAAATGAAACCATTATTTTATGTTTTTTTTTTTTTTTTTTTCTTTTTCAGTAGTGGATTCTACTCGGCACCTCGTGTGCCGTCAAGGGCGAAAAACCTAATCTACACCTGGCAATTTCACAACTACTGTACTGATAAAATCGATGAGAAACCGAACAATTTCTGAAAGCAATTTTCACTGACTCACGTCTCTACAGAACCTAGTGGATTAATCCTACGCACGGTCTGAACTCTATAATTTGACCGGATAAAGTTGAACGGTTCAACTTTACACGTGTTCGATAAAGCACTCACATACACACACACACACATGTGTCAGTGAGCAGCGTAATAGAGACGATTCTATGAGAGTTGAGCTCGGTAGTGTCGGTTTCCCACAGGATTTTCGTAGTTACCTAATACATGTAGCAATTCTAGAACTGTGCCACGAACTGGCAATCGCAACACGAGCAAAATTGTGACCTATCCGAGCGATGTTCAATTATGGTCTTAACGTAATTTTAGATACCTATAAATATATATATATCGCGTGACTAAAGTTATTAAGGCGTATTATTCGTCCACTCACTTACACGCTATGTGCTGTGTTTACGACTTCGACGACCTTATTTTTCGATTGTTGGAACATTGGATATCTTCAGATAAGGAAGCGTAACCTCTGAACTCAGAATCACCACCATGATTTTAGTCACGCGATATATAATATATATATACTATTGTGGAAACGTTTCGAGTTCCTCGCGAGATCGCACAACCCTTAATGGTCTTGTCATATGTTTCGACCGAATCGAGTGTTTATCTCCAATTACATTTAAACTCCACTGTAATTATGTGTTTCATAAGTCATTTAAAAATAATAATTTTCGAAAATCTTCTGTCCTGTTGGGTAGATAAGAATCTAAGCTAAATTGATGGAAAGCACAAAATTCACGGTTTTTTTTTTCTCGCTCTAATTCATGAAAGCAAAGTAATGAAATAAAGAATGGCAGACTTTCCAAAGTGTAAGGATTTTGAAAAAATAATTAATATAAAATAATTTTTTCAACAAATAGACAATCTACAACGACACAAAATCGATTAAATTTTAAAATAGAAAATACCGGTTCACACAATACTTTCTCTCTAATTCCTCACACTTTTATGCAATGCAATGAAAGTACAAGAAGTTTCAAACAAAAGAGAATCCAAAAGTCTTGCGAGAAAAAATTGTTGCAACCTTGTGCTGCTTCTCTGGAAGCTAACAGCTGATGCCTTCGTAATGCATTGATTCGACACGAGAGCGGCGCTGCGTTTCATTATTACTCGCAGCTAAAGCGTATTACGTACTATTTGAAATCCGTAGCAAGTTCGATAGTTACAATCCAACTCAATCACCCGGCTGCTACTAACGGCTCTTGCTGATGGCTTTGTCCTCTATATATGCTTTGCGGTGCTTATTGGCTTCAATGGCGCCCAGGGAATTTGCTACACAACCGCGTCACTTGAATATACAAACACATATATGTAACATCAATACACGTAAATTCTATACGTCTACTATATATAAGTTGTGTATGACGTTTCGCTTAGGTTTCCTGCTGTTTGTCCTGATATTCCTGTCGGTGGCGGGAAACGTACTGGTCTGCGTGGCGATATACACGGATCGAGGGCTGCGACGTATCGGCAATCTCTTCCTGGCCTCCCTCGCGATCGCCGATCTTTTTGTCGGCTGTCTCGTCATGACATTTGCCGGCGTCAACGATCTACTTGGTTATTGGGTATTTGGCCCACGATTTTGCGATACCTGGGTCGCTTTTGACGTAATGTGCAGCACTGCCTCGATTCTCAATCTATGCGCCATCTCCCTCGATCGCTACATCCACATCAAGGACCCTCTAAGGTACGGTCAAATCGGACAATTGTTATAGATGGGACAATTTCTGACTTAAGATATTTAGGGCAAAACAGGTCAAGTCGGCCACCCCAATTTTTCATGACAACAAAACGTCCTCACGTTTCTTCAGGATGTTGGTCTAGTTGAAGAAAAAATGTAGGAATTTTTTCAGTTTTTTTATTGCATATTTCAGCCATTGAAAATCATTGAAAATAATCATTCTTTATTTAATTGAAAAATAGCATAAAATAAAATCGGAGAATTTGACAAAAAATGTCGTTGGAAAGTACGCTGAAAATCCAAAATTTAATGTTGCTATGATTTTTTTTGTGAGCCATAGTATTGGGGTTGAAAAATAAACAATGATTATTTTCAGAAATTTTTAATAGCTGGAATATGCAATAAAGAATCTGAAAAAATTCCTACGTTTTTTCTTCAACCATACCAGCATTCTGAATAAATTTGAGGACGTTTTTGCCTTATTTATTTGTGGAATACATTATTTTCCATCTTTTTGCTAATTATATTAAATTTTTTTTATATAAGTAAAAATTGTATTAAAAAATGCCCTTTCAATTTTCTTAACGATGTTTTGATCTTATCCGAAAAATCCACAGATCCGAATACAAAAGTTGTAGATGTTTCTCATTTTTGAAAAACAAAAGACATAAAAAATGGAATTGAAATGGTCATCCTTTATTATCTATATTCGTACAAGTGTCCTCGATATTCCCAATGTTATCACCACTGTTCTCGATCTATAAACTATAATACCAATGCTACTGCTCTGTGTGCTTTGCATAACGTTATTAGGTATGGTCGGTGGGTGACGCGGCGAGTAGCCGTGGGTAGCATCGCGACAGTCTGGCTACTGGCTGGCCTCATCTCCTTCGTACCTATCAGCTTGGGCCTTCACAGACCGGACCAACCGATTGTCTACACGGACGGGACGCAGGTACAATAACCCCTCGTAGTTAACAATACATATATATATATATATTCCGCATGAAGTGGACCACCTCTGCTTCGAGATGTCATGAAAAAAGTGTATAATTTGCTTGAGAGTTGTGTAGAATATATAGAATATGTACAAATTATTTTAACTTTCTAATCTTGTGTTTCATCCAGAATTGAATATGGATTTTTTATTTCAGTATGTTTTTTTTTTTCGATTTGCTGTAGTAAAAAAATGATCCATTGTAAAAACAAACTCTTCTAACATTAAATGTAGATATATCCAATGTTTTTTTTTAGAAGAATAAATTAGAAAAAATATTGTCGAGACGGACCGTTTTGATTTTGCTCTAAAATTGAACAAAATTTTGTGTATTTTCTGTGTTTGTTAGTGCTACAAAAAATTGGCATATAATAATCGGTGGCGGTATTTAATTCTCGGTGAAATATAAGATTTTAAAATCTGAAATAATTTATGCATGTTCTAGACACTTTACATAGTTCTCAAAAAAAATTTCTAACGTTTTTTGTGACATCTCAAAACAGAATTGATCCATTTCGTGCTGAATGCCTCATATATGCATTCGAAGCATTCCAGCTCACTTTGTAAACCTTTTGCCTTCACCATTTTTAATTTGCTCGGAACATTGCTTATATTTTTGTGTGGTCTTCGAGAAAACCCAAATTTTCGTCGATCTTTTTGCAGTAATCATATCGAAGATGTTCATTACCGATTTTTCGTGATTTTGCAAGTCATATGCTCTTCACCTATTTTGAAAAAATAGTCGACAATAAAAAAAAACATTATACTCAAACAAAAAATCTCGATTTTTCAGATTTCAGATTTTTCATTTTTCTCTTAAATTTTTCTACATTGGATTCAACACCATTTTTGGTGTAATTCTAAGACTGATAGAAAAAATTAAGAAGCATTGAGCGAACTGTATTTACTTTCAGCCAATAGAATTTAGTTTGGATTTTAAAAAATGTCCTTCAACTGAAACTACAAGTATTTGACTGAGACTCAAGATGAGGTTTAGATAAGGCGAAACTCACAGCGAAATTGTGTCAACTAAATATTAACTTGAACCAACTAAATATTGCTCGATTTAACAGGATGATGTGATTGACTCAAGTTCATCAGACGTTGAATCGAGATCACGATGAGCTTTTTGCCGTATCTAAAACCTCATCGAGATGAAGAGTTAACTATATTCTGTAGGCTAATGCGATTTTCTTTGAATTAACTCAATTCGCCTGGCTTAAAGTAATTTCCTTTCACTTCGTCTAAGAAGTTTTCCCTCAGTGTAAGCTTATATATAATCTGTAAGTTTGTATTGCTTACTCAATCAACGACATCCGAGACAAGTAATTTACAAGTTCATAATATAACCCGAACTACCTCGAGGCAAACTAGGTAAAAAAAAGAAAAAAGGAAAATGCATCAATTCGTATCATAATCTGTCTATGACGCATTTAGTAAAAGAAATTGAAGAATGTTCGCAAAGTCTTAGGCGCACAATCTTCGCTCGTGAAGTGTGCTGTCTCGTCAGATTTCCAGAGGCAGGAAAATCCGGAAAAAAGGAGACGGAAAATAAAAATTGAAATGCGGTTCAAGTAATTATCGTCTAGAAAATTGAGATTTTTATTACTATCTTTATCAATAAATTTTTATTCTTTCAACTCGTATCCTTTTTTTAATAAATGAATTCAAGACGAAGGAAAATTTTCTTACAGCTTTCGATACGAGCAAATGGCAAGATAACTTTTATTTAAAAATCAAAACTATCGCTCGAACTTCTGTCTCGAAAAATTACGAAAATTCGTAGCAAAAAATTCGAAACATCTCCTGCATGTGTACTCCAAAAAAAATTTTTACAAAACGAAATTTCTCGCTGCGTTTACAACAAACATATCATCTAAGTTTCGATAAAATAAAAATGGTGAGAACAAAAGGTCTACGAACTGAACTTAAATGGCTCATACATTGTATTGTATAGCCGCACCAGCAGAAGCAAACATCAACCTAACCAGTTGCTATACATTATGTGGTAGTATCTGCGTTGTAGTACCTAAACCGGGTAGCAAGTAGCACGTAACCACGCACGCTTAATCTCATTACGTAGTTTACACCGCAGTCTATAGTATCCACACTCTATCGTATCGGTACCTACGTGAATGAGTAGGAAAGAGTTGAGAATGAGCAAACCAGCGTAAACTCGAGAGTAGATATACGACTTTCGAAAGTAGACAAGAGTGTGGGAGCACAACGAGCCATGAGGCACCTTGCTTCGCAGCAATTTATTTGTAAGTAACTCAGGGTTGACTATATTTCAAGCTCGTTTTTTAAATTTATTTTCAGTCTCACGTAAAAATTCTGTTCTTCGTTGTCGTAAAACTCACGTCACGACAGCTGCAGCTGCTAGATAAGTATTTACAGTTGGCTTATAGTAAAACGAATGCAAAAAAAAAAAAAAAAGAGAGTAAGGATTTTTTACAAGAATTTTAAACTATTTTTTGCTCACATGGATTCTCAATGAGCTCAAATTTTGAAGGTATATTTCTGGTGAACTTTTACTACAAAACATTTTTTTTGAAAGTAGTACTAGAATTATTTGTGATAATAAAATAAAAAATAAAATTGACGATTATCTAGATATTTTAGAAGATGGCAATGATTGCTATAAAAAGAAATATTAGAAAAAAAAATATTTCTGAGTTGATATATTCAATCGCTGGATGGGATTTTATTCGGCATATATTTCTTATCCACCAAATTCCTGCGGGGAGATTAATAAATACTAATAATTCAACAAATATCCATTACATTATACTGTAATTCCTATTAATGGTGTGGCCGTGGTATGCAAAGACATGAAATTTTTCACTTTTATATTTGTGCATAAAAGTGAGTGAGGTAGGATTTGGAATTTTGAGCAGCAAGTTCATGAAAGTATGCATGAAGGATTAGGACATTTTATAGGATTATCCCAGTAATGCCGACATATCCAAGTCGCGGTAATGGAAGGGCTAACACGGACCACCAGCGGCAATTTATCATTCAGAGCCTAATTCACTAAAATTTACAAACAGTAGAACCTCGATTATTCCAATCAATTGGAAGTTTCCCTAATTCGGATAATAAAAATGAAATTTTTCTGACAAAGATTATACACAATTTAAAAAAAAACAATGGAAAAGCAGTTTATATTAAAAGTCCAAATATATATATATATATTAAACACCTCCTGTTTTATATTCACATGCATTTACATTTCTCTCTACGCGCAGCCAGGAACAAATTATAACTGCTCGTAAAAGCCAGAGTACAGATTGTACAAAGCGCGCTTCAAGTCGCGCGTTTTTTTTAAATGCCTTAGCGAACAATGTAAATAAATATATATATATAAAAAATCACATTTAAGGAGGATGAGTCAGCGAAGAAAAATTGATTTTCAGAGAGGTGTATTTTTTTTATTCCAGCCAACCGATGAGTACGAAATTTATATATCACTTAAGAACTGGAACGAAGAATTTTTCTATCAGTGCTAAAACAAATTTGGTTAACTGCTTCCATTGTAAACCAGATTTGTGTGTGTGTTTTTTTTTTTTCAGATTTCTTGCAATCACACTGAATTTTCAATTTGCTTTAATATAGCTATGATAGAATTTGCGAAAAATCATTGGTAGCACAAATACAGTGGAAAGCAACAGTAACATTCTTCTCCTGATACTGCAGAGGGACCTTGTTAGCTGAAACCTTTTTTATCTATGTGTGATGTCTCATTGTGTCCCACTCGAGTTGAATGAAGAACGCTTGAATGTCACATAAGGAAAAGCAGCCACTCCACGTAATAGATCGTATATTCCTGCATTCGTGGGCAGCGCAAGCTTCCCCACCGTGTAAATGTTTAATCCTACGTATGAGACGGTAAATTATGTCCTGTGTGCGCACATATATGTGTACGAGAATAGGGAATAAGAGAGGATGTATACGAGGGTTGGTTTCTCTCGGGCTTCAGGAATATCCAACTTGCGCTCTCGATCTGACACCGACCTACGCCATCGTATCTTCCTGCATATCGTTCTACGTGCCGTGCATCGTCATGCTCGGCATCTACTGCAGACTCTACTGCTACGCCCAGAAGCACGTAAAGAGTATACGCGCAGTGACCAAACTCCCGGATCCAACATCACTCGGGAAGAGCTTTCGTGCAAAGAGCACACGATGCAAGCTCGTAGCCGCTAAACCAAAGCCACCAACAAAGACGAAGCCCACCAGCCCCTATCACGTGTCCGATCACAAAGCCGCTATCACCGTTGGAGTTATCATGGGCGTTTTTCTCATATGTTGGGTACCATTCTTTTGCGTCAATATCATTGCCGCATTCTGCAAAACGTGCATACCGGATCGAGCTTTTCAGGTAATAGACTATACTACAATTCATAAAAATGCCAGAATAGTTTGAAAGTGCAGTTTCTTTTTTCTCGCTCATTAAATCGGTGACTTTATAAATCGTAGTATTAAAAAATCATTGCACATTAAAAACTGAAAAAGTATAGATTATTTTTCCAATTTTGAAACATAATTTTTTTTTTCAGCCTTTTGTAGCTATGTAGTATTTGTTTTCAACAAATTATTTAATTGTTTCTGGATTTCTTTTTACCATTTTTAGAATCTCCATGGGATTTGCTCCCTCAAGTACATTTTTCTCACGTAATTAAAATTGTATTTTGTATATTTATAGTTGACATCCTAGACAATGTATTCCTTTAAAAAAAAATCTATTGCGTGGAAAAGAAAATCTTGAATATATGGTAATTTTAGCCTGATTAGAGGCCACCTTTAGAGTGACCTCTTAAAGAAAGTGAAGGTATATTTTTGTTCGATATAACGAGGTATTAAAAGTTTATTAACAACGCCGGATGAATATATGATTTTCTAAAATGCTATAACATCGCACAAACATTAATGGTAAAATTATTCTACATCGTAAAAATAAAAGCATTGATATTATAATTGAAGTACAATATTTCAAGCTTGAAACAAAAAAATCGTAAACATATTTAGGAATTTTATAATTGTGCCGCGGGTTGCCGAAGGGTTAAAGGCACAAAAAAGTCGATAACTTGAAATTCTGTCTCACTTGCAATACTGCAATTTATTTTCTACTGTGTAGAACGATTTCATTTTGATATAAAAACAATAATTTGTTACGAGGAAAAAGTTTGAAAAGAATTATTTGTACACATTCTAAAGCTCACATTATGTCAATGTGTAATTGCTTATTTCTTCTTGTTTGATCATCAATTGATGATTCACACACAGGTGCTGACCTGGCTCGGTTACAGCAACTCGGCCTTCAACCCGATAATCTACAGTATCTTCAACACCGAGTTCCGGGAGGCGTTCAAGCGAATATTGACAAAAGGTGCGAGAGCCCGTGGCAATCAACCGTCGACGAGTGAATGCGGGGAGTTTCGTTCGGTGATTGTGCAAAAGCGCAATGGATCAATAATCGAGTGCAATATAAGTCCAAGATCGAGCGCGGACAGCTGTCACGTTGGTCCGATGATTGGACAGAGGCATCGCGATACGATAGTCAGTGCCATCTGAAATCACAATATCTCTGAAAGAAAAATCGTGTCGCCGATCTTCCCCTATCCTAGATTTTTCCCTCTGCTGCTGCTACTGCTGCTGCTGCTACCACCTGGATCATTCACGAGTTGCTACATACATTCACGTGTTGTCTGGCTGTGGGACCATGCCAATGACAATCATCAAAAAAAAAAGGAAAAGAAAAAAAAGAAAAAAAAAAAAAACCAAACAACAATAGTGCAAAACCATATCTCTTAAGGATTCGGGGCCTCTTGTATTACCTATTTGCAAAAATACAAAATAGGATATACATAAGAGGGGGTCCACCGGGCCGCGTATATCGATCGCCTATCGTCCAGGGTTTAATCGTCTGATTGCACATATTAAAATTAGGGCGTACTTGAAAGACGGTTTAATCGGCGAATTCCAATGTTCGCCCAATATATGGCGTTACAATCATTTCTCTCATCTTGTAAATGATCATTTATTTATTTTTCTATTTAAAAGAAACAAAACTAAAAAAAGTGAAATGTGAGCGATGCAACAAGAATTGACAACGCCGACGATGTTTGTTGTACTCGCTCGCCAGCAATATTATACTTGGTAAAGAAAAAAAAAAAGCAAAAAAAGCAAAAAAAAAGAAAAACGATGAAATGAAGAGAAAAGGAAAAGCTTGAATACGACGAGAGAAAAAAAGAAGAAGAAGCAAAAAAAAGGTCGTGCCGCACAAGGCGATTTATCATCTGTCTCGCTTGGGTCGAACGACGTAAACGCATCCCAAGTATCTCTCCATCAACTCTCTGTAAATACATACTTAGGTTATTGTATTAGATTATACGAGACACGTGTAAAGAAGCGATTAATATATGAATTTCTTGTAGAACACCCACGCAAAGTAATCCGCATTATGTTTTCATTCTCCTGAAGACAATAGCGCTCGAACCAAGTTCAACTTGGCGCGTGCTCATACCACTCGATATCTTGGCGTTTTTCCACGATCTCTCGTCATCGGGTACTCGAAAGTAATCGAGCAAGTTTGTGCACAAATTTGGGACAATTGGCAGTAACACAAGAGCGCTTATCCTGCACGTTTCCAAAGCTAGAGATAAGACAGCCTCGAGATGAATCTTAGATTCCTCGTTTCCCGCACTACTTTCCTTCCGTAATTGCCACGGTTTGTGACGATCAACCATCTTGTTAGCCGCGTGAAGTGACTGCATTACCGTATCCACAACGTGATGCAAATTCACTTCATTATAGCATTTTGTTGCCTCATCGCTCAAACCTTCAAGCAGCTTTACGAGATGCCGGGATTCCTCGGATTTCAGGGTATCGAGATGCAGCGCTGGATCGATAATCTCGCCCGTTGGATTCACTGTCTTGCCCATGCATCGGCTCACCAAATTTCCAAATGTATCCGCCAATTCGGCGTTCAATATCCGTAGAACTTTTGTTTCACTGTAATCTGAATTATGAAAAGACAGTCAACGACATTGACAATTAGCGGTTAAAATATCGCGGATTTATTGAAATATAGACGATGTTTGAATTCTCGAACAAATTCGGTTTTTTTTGCTGCTACCAGAAATCTCTTCGATCTTATTTATATGAAGTGCTTTAAAAATTCGAAAAAATATTACAAGGAAGATTATGAAAAAATGTTTAAAATAAGTTCCTCGGAGATATCTCCTATTATCTCGTATTGTTCATCTCGATATCTTCTTTTTTTTTTTGCTTTATAACTTAGAAAAAATAAAAACTCTAAGGAGTACATTAAAAAATGACGAACAGTGTTGAGACAGAAAATCCGTGAAATTTTGAAAATTCGTACCATCAAAAAGTTTCGAATAAATTCTGAGAAAATTTCGAAAAAAAAAACCGGAGATAATTTCTTTCAAAAATCTTTATAATTTTTCCATCACAGAAAAACTCGAATTTCATTTTTATTCGTATTACCGTGATACGCGAAAATCTCTAAAAAGAAATTACGATAATGCTGGAAACATACTGGCGTCGTTGTGAGGCACCGCTTCCCTCAACAAAAAGTATCTCAGTCCGTCATTGGTCAATTGATCGGCAACTTGATGAGGTGACACGACATTACCCTTGGATTTCGACATCTTTTCATCTTGAACTGTCCAATGAGAGTGACAGAGAATAGTTCTCGGTGGTTCCAAGCCAGCAGCCATGAGAAAAGCTGGCCAGTAAACGCCGTGAAACTTCAATATATCTTTGCCAATGACCTGCGACAGTTATAATGTTTGAGAGACGAACAAGTAGTCTAGTATTTAATTAGTCTCATTTCACCAAGTAGGTGGGTTGTCGAGGGATCCTTCCCAACAGGGAACACACTCGACACCACTTACTTGGATGGATGGAGGCCAACATTTGTTAGGAAACTCCTTGTTCGGATAGCCCATCGAAGTTAGATAATTGACAAGTGCGTCCAACCAAACGTATATCGTTTGCGAGTGGTCGTCTGGAACTAAGATTCCCCAAGGTGCTCTCTTCACAGGTCTCGAGACGCTCAGATCCTCCAAGCAGCTTCCCTCCTCTATCCAATCGGATAATATTTTGTGGTATATTGCTGGCCTAACAGATTCAACTGCAGAAAGAAAAAAAAAGATTGTAACGCGTTAAGTCTCACTATAAATCACCGTCACCGGCGTTTGGCAACTTACCATTCTTCAGCCAATGCTTGAGATCATTTTGATAGGCACTCAGCCGAAACTTATAATTCTCCTCCTCCGTCCATTCAACTGGATGGCCCGATTCTGCCGATACTTTGATCGTTTCGCCTGAGGGACTCTTTTTTTCGGCCAACTCGGAGCTCGGTAGAAAAGCCTCGTCTGGCACGCAGTACCATCCGCTATATTTACCTAGATATATGTGATCGCCCTTCCGCAATGTGGTCTACAATTAAATGATAATAAATAATTATATCTGTTCTAACGCGTGTACGAAAAAATTAAAACTACGATTAGAATTTTTTTTTCATGCGGTTTTTATGAAGTAAAATTAATAATTTTCGATTTTTATGAGTGAAAGCTCATTTCATTTTTTTTTAAATATGTTTCTCGAAATCATCGAATAATTTGCTTCGTTTTACTTCTCGATGAGACTAAAAGTTTTGTTAACGTAGTTTTGTTTTTTTTTTTCATAAAAAAAATCACTGTAATTTGTAAGTGGTGAATATTGAGTTTATATCTGAAGATTTGCTGTTATTTTATATTTTCTACATTAAGAGGATAAGGTTCGCCGGGAGTGCTATTTCTACTGGAAATTACGATTAAAAAATCTCAAAACAAAGATTTTTTTTAGAAACGTCGATTTTTTAGATCAGGTGAAAAATTATACTAAAAGTCTGATTCGATAGATTGTTAAGAATATTATATAAAGCACGAAAAAAATTGACACATCGGAATATTAAAAATTGTAGGAACAGCTACATTTTTGTCGAATCGAGGGCGATATTTTCAGTACTTCAGCTCAATGCTTTATATTTTATTGTAAAGTCTTCCAGTTTTTATTCCGATTTTATTTGACTAAATTTCAATACGCCCATTTCCGTTCGCACATCTGCTAGAAAAGTTAAAAAAATCACAACCAACCCAGAAGTGCTGAACAGCCTCGCGATGTTTCTCATCTGTAGTTCTAATAAAATGTGTATATCGTACATCGAAACGATCGCACATTTCCTTGAATTGCGACGAGATTCTCTTACAATAATCTTGCACCGGAAGTTTGGCAGCCGTCGCAGCATTCTCAACTTTGTTACCATGTTCGTCCGTGCCAGTGGTCAGAATAGCGTCGTAACCGAGCATAGCGTGATACCGAGTCATGGAATCAGCCAATAAAGCGCTGTACAGGTGTCCAATATGAGGTCCTATCGATTCATACATAAACCTTTATCTTTTCGTCAAATCACACTCTTTTCTCCCTTATTAGCTACACAGAAAAAAAGAAAAAAATCGCGTACCGGCATTCACGTAAAAAATCGGAGTAGAGACATAAAATGGCTTGCTGCTCGGTTTCCCATATTGGCCGTAAGATCGGGCCAGTATTGAATGAGAAAATTCCTCACATCTTTTTATTAGCCCGCGACTCCACGTCGAATCATGTAAGTGGAAACGACCTCGTTGCGACGCCCCCCAATCGCAACTATTTAACGAGACGACTGTAAATAAAAGAAAGAACAAAATTTGTATCTTTTCGAAAATCAATTTTATTAATTATATACAGAAATCTACACGTGTGATTCGTGTGCATACAGTAATAAAGCAATAGTAATGTACATAAGCGCTAATTCGCTTTGGGTTTTGGCTTGTGATTTTATCTTTTGCTGCTATCGAGATCTGCAACCGGACCATTTAGTGAAATACTTTCCAACTGCGCGATGAGATCCATGTGCTTAAACTCGTCCGGACGTTCTGTAAAAGTTTCGAGCAACTTTATACGCGCCGGATCGTCGGTTGAATAGTACAACTGAATCTCGTTTGCCAAGCACTGAGCTTCTCGGGCAGTCATTGATTTTGAGTCAAATTCGCCGCGCATAAGAACGACGTCCTTGCTTTCTTTTAGATCGAGATAATGTACAATCGTTAGACACTCCGGAGCATTCTCCTTGTGCGTTTGATACCATATCAGCGGTGTCATGTGTATCTCCGTGCCGTGAAATTGGCACACTATAAACTCGTAACCGTTCTCTCGAGGTAGCGGCAGAAGAAAAGTCGTATGTTTCTTTGCTCTCTCAAATATTTTGTCAAATTGTTGTGAAGCCATTGTCCCGGAAATACAGTCCCTATGTTTGTGATAGTTTAGCCATATTTCAATAATTTCTTCCTTGCCTTTGTCTGCTATGAGATCCAGTTTCATAATGTCGTTTAGTGACTTTTCTGAATTCACGGCGGAACTTCCACTTGGCTTTGCGTTACATTGCTGCTGAAACTTACGCTCCATGTCGCGTTTCTCTGAAAAGACAGATTATTTATTAATGTCTCGACGCTTTTTCAAGCATATTAGACAAACACAGGTGTAATTATCCCATTTTTTTTTCAAATCAATCTATTTTACTTTCTCAAAGAGGAAGCTTTGATTTTATGTCAATTCATTTTTCATAGAGCTTTCTCCATGAGGAAACCAAAATTAACAAATAAACTTCCTCATAGATAGTTCCTTTGTGAAAAATGAAATTTAATGAGGAAACAATGTGCAAAATTCTACTTTGCATCATTTTTAATTTTTTAATATGTAAATAATTTGATATTTTATTTTATTAGAATCTTCAAACATATTTGAGAAAAAAAAAACATATACATGTTTGATTGAAGCAAAAAGAAATTAAATTTCTATAAAAATTCATAAGATACAGGCACAAGAATCAAAATCATAGACCCTTATTTTTCCCACCATGCATAATTTTTCAATGGCATCTAAAAAAATTTAACATACACAGAGAACTTTTTGTTGTTGTTTTTAATAAAATTTTTATGCATTTTATTATCTATGTGGTAGAAAATTCTGAAAAAAAAAAAAGTATTTCAAGTTATTTATGTAACAAATAAAGAAACTGAGTAAGATTGAAACTTAATGTTAAATAAGAGTGTAAATTAATTTACACTCCAAATATCATTTTTACCTTTTAGCAATAACAATATCAAAAAAAATTAGGCAAGTTGAAGAGGTTTAAAATTTGCTATATTTTTCTAACATTAGAACAATCTCAAGAATTTTCAAGTACAGATCACAGATTACCTTTCTGTTGCTGAGTAGTCTTTTCTCTTTGTTCAATTCGCGATAGAAATTCTTCAGGACTTGTCTCTTGGAGCTTAGCAATGTTTTTGGCATATTTTTCAAAATATGGATTTGTCTTTAAATGCTCCAAAGCTTTTTCCATTCTTGTTAGAGAAGTCATGATAGGTCTTGACTGCAGATTTATCAATCCCACTGGCAAATATCGATGTAACTTTGATGGTCTTCTGATGTGTGAGGATTTTCCCACAATTTTGGAAAAACGCAAAGCCATGGATCGCTGGAGCCCAGAACTAAAATTAAGAAACAAACAATTGTTAATACAATCATAACCGATTTAACTATTGATATACTTCAAAGCAAATAAGATTTATATTATTTTTATTTGAAGTTGTATAAAATAATATAACTGAAAAAAAGGTAGAATTTTATTTGGCAAATAAAAATGTATTAACAAATAGGAAATGCAAGTTAAAAAAATGATACAGAATGTTATTTATCTATTTATAACCTCTAATTCCGATTCTCAGACCTTGCTTTACGGATGTGGACTAGCAGACTAAACGTAAAACGATGCTTTAGCGGTGCTCTTGTTGGTATTGCCATCTATGGGACAATGCAGCAATTTTCTTGTATAAATTTCGTTGATGGTAAAAAATTTAAGAACGTTGTGTCGATAACGAGGGTCGCTAATGTGTGGATAAGAAAGGTTTTTGAATTATCGTCAGATTCGAAAAAGAAAAAAAAAAAAATTTTGCTACTGGTTTATCACAATTTTGATTTATAGATTTCAGATAAAAATTGTATTTTATTTTATTTATCGTCAGAACAATTCGCCGCTTCGAAATATCACGAATTGTGGGAATTTTACTTTTTCAACATCAAATATTTAGATGTAAAGCAGAACTTTGTTTTGCACATTAGTTCCTCATTACTTTTTAATTTTTACAAAATTATCTTGACAAGAAGGTTTATGTTGATCAAATTTGGATTCCTCATAGAGAAAACTTTGTAAAAAAAAATAAAAATTAAAAATTCTCGAAATTATAGATTCTTCGTTGGATTCTCAACAAATTTAGTATCAAACATATTTTATCCAAGCTTTCGAGCTTTATGCATAATTTTGAATCTGCTGCTTATAGTAATAATAAATTATAATAATAAAAAAGTTTATATAATAGTTATAATAATAAAAAAAAAAAATACAAAAATTTCGAAAATATAAATTTCTATAAAATCTGAACTAATTTATCGATTTGCAAAGGTGGACTCTGATAAAATTTTGTGCCAAGTTTCAGTCCGACAGCTGGAAATTCCCCAGAGTTGATAACAGAAATTTTTCAAAATCTTAAAAATCCGATAGAATCAAAATGCTTCAAAGTTACATGATTTTCTACAATCTAAAAATGATGTAGCAGTTACGGACTGTGTTTGGTGGGTGTAAAATCTATATATGAAATTGATATTAAATCTAGAATTAGTCTATCAGAACATCCATATTCCGCAGACTTAAAATTCATCGATCTATCACTGTCCTACCGCAGATTTAATGTTTCTTCACAGATTTAAAGCAATTCAATTCGTTACGTGATTGCAATCACGTAACAAATTGAATAGTTTCTGAATTTTTTTTTACATCACATATATATTACAGTTACCTCTTCCTAATACAGAGTGCCTACTATCGTACAGTACATTGAACTCATCTGATGGAAATTTGCTCTAAAATCGTGTTTCCTCTCAATTCCATGGCTAATCACGCGACTATTAGGTACGCCCCTTACAGCTTCCCTCAACTCCTTGGAAGGTACATTAAAACGTTGCGCGCTCTCTCCCTCCAATATTGAGCGCCGAAGCCTATATAGAGTGTGCAATTTTGCGAAGAGTCAGTTTGTAATAGACAACACACTCCCATTTTTTTTTTTTTTTTTTTTTTTTTTTTTTTTAACTACCCAACATCGCGAGAGCGCATTCCCATATTTCAACCGCCTTCTTTCTTATTCACGTTTTAAACGAGCTTCGAGCAAAGTTACAAAGCGGCAACCAGCGTAACCATCGACAGCAACCGTTTTCAACGAGGAAGGCCACGGTTAGGGAGATACCCTGAAACTTAAATTACCCTGAATATGTCCGCTTGCTATGATTTCACAAAACGATTAGTTCCCTAACACGGTATATTTAATTTTCCTATGCAAGAGAATAAATGTATGTAGCCCAATAGATTGGCGTTTTATATGAATTAAATCAAGTGCAGGAGGCAGAGATATACATGAAGAGATATAATTGACCAGTTCGGATCAGTCGATAATAGTTGGGTATTAGTTACCACGTACTATAATAAGATATCCTATGGCTCGAATGATTATTGGATAACGGAAAGTTGTAGGGGTGCCGGTACATTGCAATAGTTCGTAATCGAGTTAATCCCAAGAGCATGCTCTGCTAACCGGTGTGTCGGCGCTCCGATCCTGAACCCGACAGCAGTGCGGTATTCTAAATCCTCAGCCTGCAAAGCTTGATTTTCTCCAGCTGTAATGTTTTTTTTTGTCAGGCCATCAAGTTTTCGAATTGTTTTAGATATTTAAATAAGCCTGCAAAAGGTAGAACTTTGCATATTGTTTACTCATTGTTTTTTGATGTTTACAATGATCGAATCTTTGACAGGGTAATGTTTGGGAATAATTAATTTGTTATAGTTAGTAATTCAGTTGTTATACGCAATAATTAAAGAACCTGAAGAACCTAAAAGAACCAACAAGAAAATAAAGAACCTAAACGAACAAAAATTTTAAAGAACCTAAAAGAACCTATAAGTACCTGTAAGAACCTATACGAATTATTAGGAACCAGTTATTCGTTCTTTGAATCTAATAATAGTTAGTAATTCAGTTGTTGTACGCAATAATTAAAGAACCTGAAGAACCTAAAAGAACCAACAAGAAAATAAAGAACCTAAACGAACAAAAATTTTAAAGAACCTAAAAGAACCTATAAGAACCTGTAAGAACCTATAAGAACCTGTAAGAACCTATAAGAATTTTTAAGAACCAGTTATTGGTTCTTTGAAACTAATAATAGTTTAGTAATTCAGTTGTTATTCGGAACAATTAAAGAACCTGAAGAACCTAAGGAACCTAAAGGAACCAACAAGAGTCTTCAAGAACCAATAATTGATTCCTTAAATTTAACATTAGTTAGTAATTAAATTCTTGTCCGACAAAATGAATGAAACTGTTATTTAAATGTGTGTCATTATGTCACTCCGTTTTTCTCTGCTGTGTCATCCTGCCAAGTTAATTGGCATATGTTATTTTTTTCTCGTGTTAATCCGACGTGTCTACCAGTGTATGCTATTAGTAGATACAGCAGGGTTATGTCAGACGTTAAAAGTCTACAACGTTATATACATACAAAGTATGAGGTGACGTTTAGTACGCACGCGTCAATGGTTGGGTGGTTCGGTGGATTGATCAATAATAACGGAACGAGATAGGGAAAGTCGTGGCTTCAACTGCCGGGTTCTTCACAGTTGCCGGTATTACCTTCGCGAGTGCGCGTCTTATAAATCATTGTCAGTGTGTCAATCATACGTATTGTGAATATATATATACAGGCAAAAAAAAAAAAAAAAAAAAAAAAAAAACCAACCAACCAACCAACCAACCACAGCAATCATTCAAGCGAGCGATTTCACGTCTCAATCGCTCGATTGTTTAGAGAATAGGGCATTTTGTCCGAATCTCACGAGATCTCACTGCATATTGTACGATCTCGATCAAGCAAAGTGGTAAACCATACGAATTTTTCCAATTATTTTTTTAAAATATATATGTATATTTCATACCACAAAATGGGTATATAAAATTATAAAAGGTACAAATATGCAAACTTCACGCTGTCCTTTAATAATGGGGGGGGGCTTTCGTTAGGCAAACATCAAATTAGATAGACTATCGAAAGATAGTCATCGTTTGTTATCTTGACAATCGTATATATTTATTGTGACAATTATTTATATTCATACAACACAAAAGTGTGATGATTCGGATGCAAGAAGAACGTCTTAACAATCGTTCGATGCAACAGTTACCGGCTTTTTTTTTTTACTCAAGTGGAAACTGTTGAATCTGAAATAGTAAAAACGTACTTTAGGCATCTTGGAGTAAAATTTTTGTGTTGACTGGGTATAAGAAAAAAAAAAAAAGGTAAAGACAAGGGTCGAGAGTGTGGTACACACGTGTCCGTAAATGGGACATGCCGGGTTGATACTCATCTCGACGCTGTGTCTATAAACCTAGCAAAAAAAAAAAATACCAGTCAGGACCAAAGGTCGATAACACGTACGTTGGCTGTGATAAAAGTTCGATAGAAACCGAGAGGAATAATCAGATTACACTCGATAGAGCTGCAAATAATGATTTATCGTTCTATCGAGTTTACATTGGAACTATCGAAACAGTTCTATCGAATTTTTCGCACAGCTTGTGCTTGACATGGTGTAGGCCTACTGGGGATCCCGCCATGTAAAACAATGGGAACGCGTTCGAGTGCAGTACCCCCTGGGTGACGCGGAAAGCTGCGCTATATCTATTCTCAAGCAAGTAAATAACCTGGAGCATATGCTTAAAGAGATACATTACACATACACTGTCAAACAAAATTTTAATTCAATTTGGATTTAATGACTTTGGGACTTGGAGATGAAAAATCTAACTTATATTGCATTAAATATAGTTTATGCCACGCGGTGCGAGAAGTAGGTACTTCTCGCACTAGTGCGATAAACTTTTTCTGATCTCGTGTGATTGCAACACTCGTCAAGAAAAAGTTTGATCGCACTTGTATCGTAATATACTATTATGCCGCGCGGTGCGAGAAGTGCGACTTCTCGCACGCTAAGCGTTGCGAAGCGTGCGAGAAATAGGCACTTCTCGCACTCGTGAAATAAAGTTGTACGCGAAACTCGTGCGAGAAACTTTTTCTCATCACGTGTGATTGCAACAGTCGACTTCGGCACGCGCTCAAATTCACATTCGTCAGAAAAAGTTTTATCGCACTTGTACATCGTAATATAGTATTATTGAAACGAAGAGCTCAATGTATCTTTCTCTGTAAAATATTTTTCTTACTTGTTAAGCTTTTCGAGCTCTACGATACCAATTTTTTTAAATCTTCTCATTACACTGCCAAATATCCTGTAGAATTTACAGCGAAATTAAAGGTGGTGCATCGAAAGAAAACAAAAATTACCTTTTTCGTGAGTCTGTTTCTTAAGACAAGGCAAATAAGATAAAATATTTTTAAAACCGATTTAAGATACACTATATTTACATGGTAACTATATACGCATTACGTGTGTTACGTTAATACGAATACAACTAATACGGATGACGGTCAGAAGCTTGTTCGAAAGCTGTCTTGTACGCAGCACAAACTAGGAGCTTCTGAGCCATAGATCTCTCTCCCTCTCTCTCTCTCTTTCTCTCTCCTCTCTCACAGAGGTCGGTACACCGGCGTACACTGGAATACGTCGACACACCACACGCGGGCACGGTATACGCCGCATACCAGACAGCGCATAATAGTTATAAAGCCCGATAGCAATCGGACAGATGAGTTACGAGATAGTAGTCCGAGGAAAGATACATGACCCATATATAGTTAAAAGGTATACGTATAGGTATAATCGTTCGGTTGCTCTTGAGGGGGTACGAGATGCACCTGCGGTAGTACATCACGGCCAGATGTGTATATACGCACATTGCTGGTGATGTTGCTGCTGCTGCTGGTGCTGCTGGTAGCGTACGTAGCGTGCGTACAGGGCATTCGTAATGCCGTGTGCATTCGCTGGCTCCACTTGGTCGTTTGCTGCCGGAGAGATTTTTAGGCCACCCGGGTCTCACCAAGAGGATTCCATCGCGTTAAAAAAAAGAAGAGGGAAAAAGGAAATAAATAAAGAGAAGAACGTCGGTGAAGAAGAGAAGACGGTGGTGAGGTGGGGAACGAGAGAGGCGGCAAAGAAGAGACGAGAGAGAGTCGCTGTGGAATGAGAGAGAGACGCGGGCGACGACGGGGCGGCGGCGCGCCCATTGAAAAATGAAGGAGGCCTCTCTTGCTGCTCCTGCTCCTTGTTGCCTTGCTGTATGCTGCACGCGGTGAGAGACGCGCTGAGAGAACCAAGTCGAAGAGAAGCATGCCGCAGCAGCAGCAGCAGCAGCAACCAGCCGCAGATTCTCTTGCCGAGAATCAGAGGTTGGCTCTGCTACGAGTGACGATAATTGCAAGAAGAAATTGAGCCGAATGCACCGAGAACGCGCGAGCCCGCGATCTCTTCGAGAGTCAGCAAGCGCAGCGCCGAGACACGACCCAGTTGTTGGTATGCGCGCGAGACCGCGATCCGCGATCTGGTAGCGCGCGCGCGCTCGCGCACTCGCCCCGCGATCGCGATTCCCCTGACTTTGAATAACGCGTTTCTCGATCCAGTCCCCGCGAGAGATCCCACATATGCGAGTAACTGCAGTGTGCGTATATACAAGAATAATGCTATCTTTTACGACTGGTTTTACTGAGCGCACGAAAAACGCGAACGCGCAGAGAGATACACGGTCGACGCGAGAGGTCGAGTCCGAATTATTCGCCTCGATGCGATATACAAAAGGGTGCGGAGGACCGCGGAAGACCAGGGCATTCCCCCGTCAGTTTGGGGGTTGGGGAGGGGGGAGGGGGACAACCGTTCGCATACATCGCGAGATAAGCCTTCTGTGGCCAAATGCTTAACGAATTTTTGTGGTTTCTTGGCTCCGTGAAATTTTCTTCAGATACAGTATTAGCGCGGGGAAAAAAATATTTGTTTATTTTTGGTTCGTTTTTTTTTTTTTTTTTTTTTCTTTCGTTGAGCGGCTCAACGAAATTGTTGTTTCCTGCCAGAAACATAAAACAGGTTTATGCGGAACGTGCAGCCTTTAAAAAAAAGTGATTACTACTGTTGCGTGAATCGTTAAGATGGGTCGCCTACCACTGCGGTAAACAAATATGCAATTATTATTTAATGGCGTAATACACGATACACACGTGTGTTATTTAGTCAAAATTTGTATATTTTATGGGGCTTAGTATGAAGAGTTAGCAAATATCGAGCGCCTCAAAATTAATTAAAAATAATGTTGAGAAGATTATTTTTTTTTATATCACTACGGTATCGTCAAATGTGAAATGTCAAAGATTATAAAAATGGTAATCAGATTGCAAAATAACCTGTTAATTAATCAGAGTTCGAGTTTCTTAACTTCCAATTAAATATTGATAAATTAATAGTAAATATTTCCATGACAAAATGATTGACATTGAATGTTCTTTTTTGTTAACTACGCTTAGCAATTAATTCCTTAAACTATACATATGTTAAACAGACATAGAGGCAGAGCTGTCAGATTAATTTGAACTACTGCAGTCAGAATAATAATGTATTCCAATAAAATATGAATTTAATTAATTAAAACTTACTTAATTCAACAATCATGTATCCAGATCAACGAAATGCTAATTGGACGCTCAATTTATCTTTCAGTGGTTTCAAAAAGCATATCCTCTGACATGTCTTGAAATTTTGCTACAGTTATCCACAGGTTTTAATAACGTTTTTCGCTATAACATTATCGTACCCTTGTGGATCCTGTATGTATTGGAGCTTCAAAGAGTTTATGTGACGTATACATAAATGCGGTGTGTGGGGAATAGAGTCATGAATGAGACTTGTGGTAATTGCAACGGTTGACAGTCGCGTGAAAAACACAATGTCTACTTTCATAGGAGCGTTGCAGGAATTAGCATACGTACAATAGTAGATGCATGTTACCAACGACGAGAGAGAGAAACAGAGAGAGAGAGACAGAAAGAGAGAAACCAGGCAGACACGTCATAATGTCTAGACACGTATATACGGAGAATTGTCTGTAGGCAAAGTCTCGCGTGGTACCAGGCGGAAAACACTTCATTCAAGATTTCTCGCGCGCGGCTCATGTGCCTCGATCGGATATATATGCAACCAGAAAGCATAGTTGCGACGCTCATTCAAAAGGTGCAATGTAACATAGTCGGGAAGATTGGATAGCCATGGGCAGTACAGGTGCCCTTTACACTCTGAGTGGCTGAGGACGATTATACTGAAATTATGACAAATTAGCGTATATTTGCTATACAAAAACATAATTCGTATTCAATTATTTTGGCTACCAATTTAGTAAAACAAAATCTTTATAAGTAATAAAAATCATTTAAAAACGGTGGTGAAGTAGAAGCTTGCATATGGATTCCTAATTTTTTTTTTTTAATGCCACCTCTGTGAGAAAATACGTCGGTTAATTAAAAATCGATTTTGGTTAATTGAGAATATTGGCGAAATAATGAAAATTATGGAATGCTATGCATGGAGCTGTTTCATTGAAGCTAATGTAAAAAGTTACATTTCAGAATGTACCAATTTGTATGCAGATACGCAGAGGTATCGTAACAGGATAATACAGATACTGGTAACGAGCTCGCATAAGTAGAAACTCCGGAGCTTACCCTCGAGGATCAACGATTTGCGAATTATTGCTAATCGGCCCTTGAGAGCAATTCTTTTTTTCCTCTTATATTTTCTTTCTTTTTTTCTCAACAAGTATAACCAGTGGTCAGCACTTATCGCCGCTGAGGCTACTGCTGCTTATTTGTGAAATTGGTTCGATACACGCGAGAATTCATATATATATATGTGTGTGTGTGTATTCATGCAACATCAGACACCTGGCAGCAGCCAAACCCGTGCCAGCACGATATTTCGCGGGTTAAATGAACTCCGCCGAAGGATTGGGATGAACGAGAGAGTCAGCACACGATGAGTGTGCGGATAGCCCCTTTTTCATCCTATTACTCACATTCCACTTCATGGAATAAACACTCGATCATGAATCAGACCTACTTGAGGCTTGCAAAATAAGCCATTTATGAAATACACACACATACGCAATTACGAAAAAAAAAAAAACTTCTTCCGTTGGTCACGTCCAATTGAACGAATAGGCTGACCTTGCTGTGTTTGCTGGTCGAAGGAGACGAGACGAAACGAAACAAAAGGTATTAAAAAATGGAAAGGAGGATATAACACAAGAATGGTTGAGAGCACCGTAACCAAGTGTTATCCTCGCTCCTTCCGTCATATGGATTAACTATTGTTATATTATGTAGCATTGTATTTTTTGAAATTTGGGGCAAAATGGTGCATCCCCAAAACTGAATATTTCGCGAAAGCGAAAAATTTGTTTTCATGAAAAAAAAAATGTATATTTTGCCATTTTCTGAAACGTTTGGAAACAGTGTCCTGATGTCTGCGTATGTTCATGTTGCCAAAAATGGAAAGTGTTAAAAAACAGTATGAAAAGGTCTTAGGTATGATCTATTGGACTGAATAATATTAAAGTCTATTAGACGAAATTATTAGTTTTCAGGAACCAGGTCGATATCTCCATGGGAATTCAAATTTTCTATAACATTGAATTTTTGTAATTCACGATGTTTCATGCTTGCATAATAAAAGTCCTGTAACTCGTGAATGGCTTAAGCAATTGACCTAGACTTGTGACACAGTAAGGACTTCTGTATCGACTACAATTTTCATTAAAATACATCGAAGTAATAAGATTTTTAGGCATTTTTTTTATTTTTTTTTAACTTTCCTGACCACTTAATTTTCGTTAAATGTATGTTGCTGCAATTTTGTTCTTCTTGTAAAGAATGCAAAGTGGAACGTGGCACATTGCTTCCTCATTATACTATCCATTATTGGCACAGCTTTCTTTTTAAACAAACTGAAATGGATCGAAATACTTGTGCATCGAAGTGGCCTTGTAAAAAAGGGACAACAATGAACAAGCAATGTACAACGTTCTACATTGCATTCTTTCTATGTAATCTGCATTCACGTGAACAAATTGCCATATTTATAACTGTACCAAAAATGTCTCTACACGAAAACAATTTTATTTTCACTGCTGATTTTTATTTTTATTTCTCAAGAACCGAACTATGTTCTAACTTGCTAGCAGTAGAGAAATCAAAATAAAAGTATAATAATGAATTTTTTTTTATGTCTACTTTATTATTTCTACTTGAGTCTTCAATATCATCATTTTTTTTTTACTTTTTTTAAACTTAACTTGGCAGCAAACTAATTTTTATTGAAAAAAATTATGAAAATTTGGCCATCAAAGTAAAACCAAATTACGCTTTGCCATACGTAATTTGAAGAATAATTTGGTAGAACAGCAAAAATATGATTAGGTCCTCTTCTCGTAAAAGCCATTTTCTCTTTAGCCTGACCATTTAACGTCCGGTTTTTCTTACACATGGCGTGGAAGTGGAATTGGGTGCTTTCAGGTTTGGCAGTATAATTGCCGGCATACCATCGCTATAGTGCACCCCAACATATATATTTTATATATATATATATATACGAAGGCTCGCTTCGCGTTCCTCGAGTTTCGTACGCGTAGCGTGACTGCGAGAGAAAAATCAAGTTGATTCACGGTGTGCGGGGAGGCCGGATGTCGGCGATTTAGAACGGAACGAACTAACGAACGCGACTTTGTTTCTTTCACGTTTCCTACTTAAGAGTTCTCGATCCTTGCGTCTTTTACTTAAGACACAATTGACTTTTCCGGTTTTATAGCTTTAAAGATATTGAAATATTAATCACAGCAGATGAGCCAGATTCGGTTCATCTCTTTGCACCCGATATTCCACACAATTTCCTTCGTCATAGAGAGGAAGAGCTTTGTTTTTCTGACTTTTATGTCAGTATACACAAAATGGTCTGAAATGTCATACTTAAGATCAAACTTATAAGTTCGTTTTTGTATTTGTTGATCTCAGATCTACAAATATTCATTTTTATAAAAGTACATCATAAATAAAAGGTCCCCAAAAAGCTTCCTCTATGAGGAAGCCAAAATCGATCAAACGTACTTTCTCATAGAGGAAGCTTTGCGCGTGGCGGTCTAAAAAAAAGGAGCAAGTTATGTGCAAGGTTCTACCTCGCAACCCTATTTTTTTTTTTTTTTTTTTATCATAAAACGCTCGTCAATCGATCGCTGTTCAAATATTGATTTTCTGTAAAGTGAATGCATGGTACATTTATATCCTAGAGGACAAGAGACAGAGAAAGAGAGAGAGAAATGTTGAGAAAAAAGGTACACAACTGGTAGCTAAGATACATTGTAGAGTATGCCGTTTCCTGGAAAACATTAACCCAGTGAGACAGGGGGAATCTCTCATTTCCCATTGCCCACGGGCGACGACCGTTATATACCCAGGGAGACCGAGAGTCGAGTCTCGCACGCGCGCAATCCAACGGACGAGCCGCGAAACGAGCCTATATAGATATAAATTATTCTGTATAGCGAGGAGTACGTACATATGTATACACATATATATACATTTATATATACTTATACAAGGAATATGGGAGAGGAGAAGCTTGGTAAACTGAAAAGATACGGAGACGTGCCAGATCCAACTTGACGACTTGTTCAAAATTATTTGCCAATAAAAAATACTGTGAATAGCGGATAATAGTCCGGCGAAATGCCATTCCTGATAAAAAAGAAGTGATAATCAGCGTGTAATTGAGGATACAGAACGGTAAGATGAAAACTATAAAAACTTTTTATGGGAATTATAAAAGTAACAACAATTTTTTGTGGAACTACCGTTTTACATTTAAACACTGGATAGTTTGTTGGTATATTTCATTTCTTTTATGCTTGCTCATTCGTGTTACATTAAAACGCATTGACTTGCCGATTTTTATTGACACTGGGTTTACCTTTAGTTTATTGATGTATCTGCCATTGGAAAAAAGAAACAGACTATGAATTTTTTAACGTCGAAACTATACACAGTAAAATGTTATTTGTAAAATCAATATTCCAGATGTCGAAGTCACAAAATAAAACGCTTGGTGTATTTTTTGTTTGGTGTAAAGTTTAGTGTATTTTTTTTTTAGTAAAATATAAATATGTGTTAAGGGGTTACAGCACCCTGAAAAAAAAAATCGAATGTTTCTCGAAACGACCTTTTTCAAACTGGTGCACACGATATCTCAGGATCTACTGGACCGATTTGCCTGAAATTTTTACGAGGATCTTGAAAAGAATTTTTTCAATGTTCCTTCTTTTTTAAATCGTTCTTAAATATGTACTTTGTGTATGTGAAATAAAAGTTTTTTTTATAAATTTCATATCTGCGTCAGAAAAAAAATCATTTTTTAACCGATTTTTCCGACCGTCAGGGTGGGTAATCCCTTAAATCGATACATTTTAACACGTGAAATTGAAAGTATCACAAAAGATATTGTAAATTAACACAAAAAATATGTTAAACTAAAACGACACAAAATATTATGTAAAAAGAAGTTAAACATCTGCTAGCAAATTGTATACATTTTGAGTAAAAACTAGAAACTCATAGAAAAATTAACACGAAATTTCCATTCACGTCTGTATGCACAAGTGTTTTTTGGAAAAAGCTACAAAATTTTCATTTCCAGTTTATACTCTATAGTCTCGCCTTAGGTGTCCATTTGACCACCGGTCAATTATTTCACGCAATTATATATAATCATTCGTTACTGCATACACAGCCAATGGTTATTAATTCGTAAAACAATTACACGAGCCGGCGTCATATCTATTGCGTGAACTCGAGGACGCTCGGTGGTCAAAGTGCGTGGAGCTTATAATATATAATAGCGTGCGCGTTTGTGTCTCGTGAATTGGATAGGTGTCGGATGTTGGTGCGGCGAGTCGCGAGAGGCGATACCCGGGTTTGTCCGTGAGTGGGGCAACGAGCCAGCGAGCATAAAGCGAATGACCCAATTGTGGTGGATGTACGATCGTGGCACGCGGGTAACGCTTCTAGGACTCGAGAGCAACTTCCTCTATATAGCATCCAGCACTCTCCTCCATCGTGTGGCGAAGTTGCCGAGGAGAGTAGATTGGAGCAAGGCGCAAGGCTTAAGGATTCATCCTGAGTTGTACCTTTTTGCTCTTATATAGCGACGACGGCTGCGCGATGAGGAGCGATGTCGCAAAAGCGCCAACCGAGGCCGAAGCCCGCGTGTGGCTGCTCCACGGACGCGCAATTTCGTCGCTATAGAGCCCCTCCGGGCTCACGCAGTGCGCGAGAGACCGTGACTCACTCAGCTTTTAAGTATAACCGGTAATAAGTGTACCTACAATTATAGTATTAAGGAGAGGAACGAAAAGAAAAAAGAAGAAGAAGAAAAAAATGCTGCTGACTCTACCACGACTTTGCGTATTATAATTTATAGGACTGAGAAAAGCGCAATGGATGAGACACGCAATCTCTGGATGGCATTCGTATATTTCAAGCGCGGCATTGAACGAGAGGACGCGCGTACAGGAAACGCATGCATGATGCGTACTCTTCAACTCCTCTCCGGAACCCTCGAGCTTATACGGTTTATGGGCTCTGCTGTTATTACCGGATTTACATGGCTACTGAAATTTCTTCAAAGGTTCATCGATATGACGAACCTTTTGATTTGGAAGAAATTCCTTTTGGAAACAAACATTTTCCTTCTGGTAATTCAATGTAATGGCCGAAATGTTTATTTAAAAAAAAGGTGCAAAGTGGAACACTTGCACGTAGCTTCCTCATAATTATACATCTTGCAGAAAGTCTCCTCTGTGCGGAAGAATGTCGATCAATTTTGGCACGTACGCATTTTTTCTAAATATGATTTCTTGATTATAGGAGACATTTTAAGTAACGCTAGCACAGAAATTTTGAAAGAAAATGAAAAAAAAATGCACAAGGCTAACCAGAAGCTTTGTGATGAAGCAAAAGAGATTTTTTGTTTGTTTGTATCATACTACCCAAAAAGGTACTAAAAACACAGAAAGAAAAATTCAATGGTCCATACAAAAGAGAATCCTGGTACTAAGATAATACAATTCTTCATATACTGAATCCTTAAATATTTGAACATTCAATTTACATCGGCATTTATTCTCTTGAATAGCCGATGGCGAATGGTCATTTCACGACACTGACCTTAATGTGTCTGCACAGCATCAGACTTTATGGGACCGAGTGTAATTGAGTAGCTACTGTAGCCATGCGGCAATAATCAACCGGTGAAACAATAGTACAGTCTTAGATGTATATAAGTAAGCTGTAGCGGGCGATAGACCGAGATTGTATATCCCGAATCGCGAGAGTTTGCTCGTTTCACTCCGATTCGCCCAGTCGCGGCCAACGGGAGAAGGCGTTAATCATGGACGAGTACGAGCGAGTACGAGAAAGTGAATTACGACTGGCCTGATTGCTCGTCGACCGCGAGGAGGTATCGCGACGAATCGCGGACGATACAAAAACTTTCGAGTTTTCTATTGAGGAGGCGACTTTGTGGCGGACGGTGACCCGGCTACCCAACAGCTGTAAATTGCTGTATCGGCGATATGCCGACACTTGAATTTTGTGGCCCTCGCGGTATCGAGCGAAGAAGCGCACTCTGTCTTGTCTTCTTTATCTTATTGTCCGTTTTCTTCGGAGACGTCGTTCTGTCCTAACCGCGCGCTGCTCAACACGGACGGTTCCGTCTGGTGAACGTGATGAATACGGTGCTGGTGAGTCCATCGAACCGCACACGAGACATCGACCGTCTCGTCGTCTCCCTCCGATATTCATCTCGTCTCTTCGACACACTCCTTAAGACTTCCAATACACATACACACATACTTAGCGAATCTACGATACCATCGAATTCCATTTTTAATCTCGAACAAGACCACCTTCTGTCACCTGATTAATTTTCAACCTGCTCGATTTGGAGGCTCTGTTTGGAGTTGGCCACTAATTAGGCTTAGCGTGTGATTAATTTATTAATTTATTAATTTATTAATTTATTAATTTATTAATTTATTAATTTATTAATTTATTAATTTATTGATTTATTAATTTATTAATTTATTGATTTATTAATTTATTAATTTATTGATTTATTAATTTATTAATTTATTAATTTATTAATTTATTAATTTATTAATTTATTAATTTATTAATTTATTAATTTATTAATTTATTAATTTATTAATTTATTAATTTATTAATTTATTAATTTATTAATTTATTAATTTATTAATTTATTAATTTATTAATTTATTAATTTATTAATTTATTAATTTATTAATTTATTAATTTATTAATTTATTAATTTATTAATTTATTAATTTATTAATTTATTAATTTATTAATTTATTAATTTATTAATTTATTAATTTATTAATTTATTAATTTATTAATTTATTAATTTATTAATTTATTAATTTATTAATTTATTAATTTATTAATTTATTAATTTATTAATTTATTAATTTATTAATTTATTAATTTATTAATTTATTAATTTATTAATTTATTAATTTATTAATTTATTAATTTATTAATTTATTAATTTACTAATTTATTAATTTATTAATTTATTAATTTATTAATTTATTAATTTATTGATTTATTAATTTATTAATTTATTAATTTATTAATTTATTAATTTATTGATTTATTAATTTATTAATTTATTAATTTATTAATTTATTAATTTATTAATTTATTAATTTATTGATTTATTAATTTATTAATTTATTAATTTATTAATTTATTGATTTATTGATTTATTGATTTATTGATTTATTAATTTATTAATTTATTAATTTATTAACGAACCTGAAGTTATTTCCGGTTCAATTCTGAAATGATTGCCAAGCTCTCACTTACAATATCGAAAAAGCAACAAGCAATAAAAATATAGAGAAGATCTTAATATACTAAAAATGTTAATTGTCCTTAAATATATATTCTATCATATTAAATCTTTCAGTCCTTCCCTCCCCCCACTAAGAACGTTGCTGTTCGTTCATCCAAATTTTCGATTATTCGAACGGTAATCGGTCCCAATTAGTTCGGATAATCGACGTTCTACTGTACGGTACATGATTTATCACGAGAAAAATCTTATAGTCATTAATTCGTCGATACTCCGCAAATAACTAACGATTAACATGTAATTCTTTAATTACTTCATGAACGTTTCTCCTTTCAACTAAATCAGCCGCTTCTATAATACCATTGAAAAAATAAGTTAACGACCATCTTTCTCTCTCTCTCAGAGTTACCCTACATATGATAATGCAATTTGAAAAAGGAGGAGCAACGGGTTGTGATGACTGATGTTGAATCTTCAATCGTTTCTTCGGGGAGAGAGAAAGTCGGGATGCATGTGGCTAATCCTTTATTCATGTAGAATGACTCAGCTAAGCGCATTAAAACTGCCTCAATAATATTCTTAATATACCGATCGATAGATCCAACGTTCTCGAGATAAGAACTAGCGTCGCCATATAATACTATCTGCCATACACATGTTTTTTCTTTCTTTTTACTGCCTTGTCCATTGTAAATAAAAAAAAAAAAAGAAAAATAAAAGACAAAAAAACGTTTATTAAATCCCAGGAATGACGTAGCAGCGGAGCCGAAGCGATTGGTGATGCGGCTGCATGGGCATTAAGTATAGGCAGTTTGGTCGCTGAGCGTGTCTAGAATATATAGTTGGAGCCGAGAGATCGAGAGAGATTTTCTCGGTGCAACGTGGCCCGGGGCAACTGACCCAACTAACCCGGACTTGGCTGTGCTGCAATGCGTGTTGCTGCTGCTGATGCTGCTGCTGCTGTTGCTGCTGCTGCTGCTGCTGCTGCTGCTGCTGCTCCTGCAGCATCGTGCAGGCCATTCACCGTTCGATGCTAGTGCTCTCTTATTTCGCCACTACTGAGATGGTATTGCATACGTATAAGCAACTATACGATTGCTGATGGGTTTACGGATGTTGCGATTCCGCGCCCGAGGATATATACGAAAGAGTAGTAGCCGCGACTAAAAGTGAGAGATCACGACTGTATCACTGCGTCGAGCCGAGAGACAGCAAGCTCTTCGTCATCGACGGCCAAGGTCTCGACTATTGCATAGACAGCAAGTTTTGCTCGCCACGAGTATATTCACAACAGCGACACGTTGTACAGCCTCCAGCTAAACACGAATGGATATCGGCACGCGACACTCCACGGCAATGAAATATATGCACTCATGCATTTGCATTCACATCCAATTTTCTATGATTTTCACCTAATCGAACTTGAAAAGGGATATTTTCGGCGCCGAATCCATAGATCGTTGTGTAGTAAGCGATCGTTTTTCAATACGCGAAGATAAATGAACTCAGTTTAACATGAAAATAATTCGGAATGTTTCTGGAACAATTATGGTACTTGAGGAATGTAACCATCGTTTTTGCAAAGATTCTGGTATATATTAGAATTATTGTAGGAGAGAACAAGAAATTTTACGTTTATATACCAGAATTACTATATCAGTATAATAATTCTGATGTATAGTCGTTAAAATTTTGTTTTAAACTATAAAATAGTGGGCACGTATAATAATTTTCACACAATTGTGATTGTGTGACTTTTAATATAACGTCTTAAAATCTATGCACACTATATCGAAACATCGATTCTGACTCACGGAGCGTCAAATGGGACGATTAATCTAGCGCGCCAAGTTTCAAACCTCCCCTGAGCCTGTCGTAGTACGCGAGTCTCCGCTATGCGGCGTCCGCGCGCGAAGCGCTCCCGTATACGTCCTGGCGCGCCTTCGGTCATATAAGCAGCAAGCAAAACGCTTTTGCTTATCACCGAATCTGCTACAGAGTTGAATCCGCAGATCCTAAGGTACAAAATTGTAAAACTAATTTTTTTTTTTAATAAAGAATATAAGAAAATGTTCGCGTAAGACTCTACAATTTGTTGAGTTCGGAACGAGACATTTTTTCACACAATTGACGGTGAAAAATGGTTCAGAGTCAGTGAAATAACTCGAAAACAAACAAATTTTGTTCTCTCACAAATTATGACACATTGAAAAAAGAGATACAACTAAATACAACCGTCACGAACGGTCAATTAAATATTTGTTAGCATAACAATATTTTTATTCATTTCATATATATATTTTCGTTTGCTAAACCAAGTGACTGTTGAAGGAACCAAAAATATCGTTGTCCTAACTAAACATTTATTTTCACTGATGGGCTGACAATGAGTCACTGGGTCTTTAAAGAAAGTTTGGTTGCTCATCTGTACCTTGGCAATGAATTCGCGGCAGTCCGTTAATTCATGTGAATGCGTTAAATGATCGGTAAGATTTTCTCTTTGTTTATAGCGTGGGGGGTTTATTATTAGTACTAATGCGAGGTACAGGAACTTGTTAGTGTTGGTAATAAATATCATCGACATTTATATTATAATTACTGTTCTTAAATTCATTTCTTTAATTTACTTTATTTTGTTCCTTTGGTAATTATTGCAAAGTTATAAGCTACATATATGGTTTTTTAGAAATGATTTCTAGTGACTTTGGTGTGTAAAAAAAATTCAATATAAATGAACACATTAAAATTTCGTAGAAATCTATCAGAATACTAAAAAGACAACCACGAAGCGTGAGTCAAGAAATTTACGGAACAATAAGTAGGTCGTGACTCACTTAGTCTGTGCACCAAAATTTGATGAGACATTTTGGCCGATTCAAGGAAAATTGGGACCAGCTAGGATTCTCCTAATTGGCTCTGGTAGTGCTTATACGCATTCCCTTCTTTTATACGAGCGGATGTGCCGGACTCATTCGTTGACTCGATACTGATCATCATACTGCTTTCATATATTTCTATATCATACGATTCAAATGTTTCATTGTTCACAAGGAAGCTAAGTAAAAAAAAAAAAATTTAGTATCTTTTGAAAATATGAAAAATTTGTGTAGAAATATTTTTGCGTGCCAAAAATTTTAGCGCTATAAATAAAAATCCGTTTAATAATTACAAGAAACACGTAATCAAGCAAACAATTAAACACCGAATATTTTTCTGACATTTCAACTAAAGTTCAAGTATCCAAATCACGAATAAAAAAAAAAAAAAAAATGCCAAAAGCAAAGCCTCCTCTATGAGGAAGCAAACGACGAGAAGAAACCAACATAACTGCATTGGACGAACCGATGCGCATAAAATCAACTAGTTGCGTTTCCGACTCGTTGTATTCGTTGGCACACGACAAAGTCGAAGAGACAATAAGCAGCCAACTCAGCGGCGATTCACTTTCACCAAATTATCGCGGGTGTAGTGCGCATCGTCGTTGCGTATTCTCGCGCGTATTAGATAGGGTTGCTCCTTGTGCTCAGACAGCATTACCCTACGCGGAGTAACTACTCGTCTGTCGCTACTTTCCCTTTCGAAACTCTAAACTCGCATACGGAGGTATAAGCTTAGCTTGGCCGCAGCCGTTAGCTGCTTCGACAGGATCAACACTGATGCACGAACGAGAATGAGACATGCCAAGTGTGCACGAGAGTGAAAGAGAGAAAGAAAGAGAGCGAGAGAGAGAGAGAGAGAGAGAGAGAGAAAGCAGAGAAAAAGAGAGATAGACTGTTACTTGTATGCACAACTCGCAAGTGTCTGACGCTCCCGAGCTTGGCAATTATTCTTTCGAACTCTCGCTTTTCTCTCGCATCGCAGGCGCCAAGTGCATTCGCGATCTCATTTTATTTTTCTTTTTTTTATTCTTCTTTCGTTCTCGCGATTCCGCCGAGATATCGGTAACTATAGTAGGTAAGCAATATATATATATACGTGCCAAAGCCACGAGGACAGAGGAAGGTAACGAGGAAAGAATGGAAGTCTGTAATCGACACGCTGAACACATCAACTCGTAAGATAGCTACCCTCTCTCGCCAGGTTCTCTGACATTGACGCGATAATTGGAGCGCGATCGATTATTATGCAAATATTTTCTCAACGCTCGCTGCTATTATGCTAATCTTTTCTCATCGCTCTTTCTCGACACTCATCTTGATGCCTCTTCCGGAAGACGTGAGAGACACGAGGAAGAGATTATATAAAGCGATACACGAAGACATGATCGATCGTGACATGACACACTGCGGTTGTCGGAGAAACGTCTCCGCGTTCGAGAGACACAATCGTTAAAAACCGACAGGACTAATCGTCTATATTTTCTTAAATTGTATCGTCGCCAGTTGGTCATTTCATCTCATTGGAGAAATAAAATTGTAAATCGTTAAATAAAAATTGCAATATCTGTCTTAGGGGGTTTCACGAATTTTTGGAAATTTACAAAAATTTTTGAAAATCCCTAAACTATATGAAATATTAAGACTTCAGTTTTTTTTTACATCTATTTTAAGAAGGTGAGGATGTAACCCTCTTTTAGGTTTTGATACAGACTATTTCTGAGTTTGGTTGAATATTGATTTTTATATTTACGATTCTTGTGGCTTGCAAAGTAACATGACTGTAATTTATAAATGACTTAAGCTATTAAACTAAAATTTGTCGTGTATCAGTGATTTCTCGTCACTTATTACGTTTGTCATTAAATTATATTGAGACGATGATTTGTCTTTAAAGTTTCTCAACCACTAAAAGTCAAATGAAATATGATTGAATTTACTAAATACTATTAAGCCGGCTATTGAATAAAGGTACACACATTTTAAATAACAATCATTTCTTAAAGTGCCTGCCTAAAGGAATTTATTTAATTGAGGCAATATTTTTCTTTCAATACAAATACATTTTGTTTTATTTAAAGAGACCCATTTCTCTCTTTCTCTGGGTAAGCAGATGAGTTGCAATTTTTTTTCTCACACTTTTTTTCACTTCGAAAGGTAAAAATCATAAAGTTCAATATTTCTCGAATCGAGAGTGTTCGCATGAGCTAAATATAAATACTATTATTAAAATGATCTTCAAAGTTGTCGAGCACGAGGAAGCCGCATATGGCATTCTCGTGGTTTTTAGCCAAGTGTCTACGTCCGCGAATAACATTACTTTCGACTTTCGAGTTAATTAGACGATGCTGTGCGTCGTACGGTTGTGAAAGTCTATAGGTATAACTACCGTTGTCGAGCGAGTCGTACAGCTGGATGCATACACGTCGCTTGTAACCCGCGCGCATGAAGCGCCGATAGCCCAACGGAGTAGTCGCATGCACAGGTACAGAGAACTGTACCGTACAGTATTATACATTATCAGGGCCATGGGCCAAGGGCCGGAAGCGGCGTAGCCGTCGAGCCATTCCCGGTAACAGGGTTAAACGTTAAACCTATATTTCTCTTGGTATAGTTGGTTGTGTGCTCTGCTCCGACACATATTACGTTAAATGCAACCTGTCAAGCAGGTTTCACTTGACGAAATGTCATTTTTACATTGGTTGTATGTTGGCTTTTGCGTTCTTCATTGTGAACTATACCTATGGGGCATTTAAGATCGTGCGAACACGACGACGGTGGCACACTGACAGCACCAACGTGCATCAGTCGCACGCGCGGTGCAACTCAGTCCGGTCTTCATAAATGAACTTTCTCATAAATATGAAGAAATGGGATAATTTCCATTTTTCTTATAGATTAACGATGATAAAAATCGTTTATAATATTTTTATAATTTTTTTTTTACTTATTATATGGAGCATTCCAGCTGATTTTGATCTACGTCTGGGCCTTGACCCTTCTGATTGGTTCTGCAATTTTTTATATCATTGACATAACTCTAAAAAGTACTAGTTTAAAAAAAAAATGGATGCATTTTTAGTTATCTACGATTTTTTTCAACAATCTATTGAACGACAGATTTTTAAATAATCTGAAAAAATGCTGAAATACCTTTTGTGGAAAATAAATTTTGTTGGTAACTGAGACGAAGTTGGCCGACGATTACTTATATTTTTTTCGGATTACTTCATATTTTGTTTTTTTTTTAGGAAATTTAGATTTAAAAAAAAAAAATAAAGTATTACAGTTTTGTCGACGTAGAGAAAGCACATTTTACGAACTTATTAATGATTCAAAAATATTAATAATCGTATAATAAATATTATTAACGTGACATTAAATACGAATTACAACATAGTAAAAAAATTATTTCATTCAGTTTAGCACCGCAAACAGAGCTTGCATTAGTATCATATATTATTTCTCAACAGATTTTAACTCAAGCTTACATTTTATTTCAGTCAAAGTGGCTTCTTGTCCAAGAACAGAAATTTTGAATTTAGGTTCGTGCGACACAGTTAACAATTTCAATGTCTAAACAAATTTTTATTTTTTTAAAGCTACCTCAATAATGGGTTAAAATCACAATTATCCAGAACTTCGTACATCATGATCTCCTCTATATGTACTCAATTTGGAAAGCACACTCTCACGAACAATATAAGACTTCGAAAGCTGAAAACCTTTCACTCTGGTTTGATATGAAAGTTGTAACAAGTGAACATGTTTATATCTCACCTCGTAGCATTATATGGGTGCACTTAAAGGCTGCACAAAAATGTCGGTTTACAGTACTTGATGTGCATTTTATGAGGTTTAAATGCAAGACTTTTTTTTACAGCAATAGTATCATTAGTAAACATAATTATTTTCTCATGACCTTTTTTTAGATGATTCGGCCCCCTTAATGAGGGAAAGTATGCGGTACATTCCAAGGTACTTCAGAAACTCCAAATTTTTAAATCGTGCAATAACTCCGAAAATAAGTGTCGTTGAAATTTTAGAATATTTTTAAAAAATTAACCATATTTTATGATGCTACGTTTTCAATTTTTACGTTTTTTCAACGATATCTTGGCAACCGTTAATCATCCAAAAAAAAAATCTAAAAAACCAGAATTCTTCTTCTTTTTTTATTGTCGATTCGAAAAAAAATTATATGAATTTATTTTATTTGTTAATAATGGTCCTGTAAATAATTTTGTTTAATTTTTCTCCTGTTTTAAGCTGAGGGCCAATTTCCATTTGTCTGAAATTTAGATTTTTCAAAACAGGAGCAAATTATTCTCAATAACCTGACACGAAAATCTCGAAAAAAAAAGAGATTTTTCATAAAAACAAAGCTTCCTCTACGAGGAAGTAAGAATTAATTGAAAAATCGAGCAATCTTCCGGGCACACATTGAATTCCGGAGCCGTATTGAATTAATCGTATTACACGGAAGAAGAGTGGGTATAGATATGCTTCTAGCGGACGGGAGCCCGTTGTGTGGGACGAGACCCTCTCCCGTTTGTACTCGCAAATTAAAATTCGTCCAACGTGCTCGCCCGAGCGGCAATATTATATACCTATGTTGTGTAAAAGAGGAGTCGAGGGATTAACGAGACGTCGTATCTCTATCTCTTGAAAGTGTATAGCTCCTTCGGCTAAATGAGAATAAGATTTAATTCACGATAGCAAAATCGTGGAGGGGTATATTGTAATGGCTGGTACGCGATGCCCCGGAACGTGCTCGCTGGCATCCCGCACTTGCCTTTTGCATCGTAGATGGTTATACATTACGTCCGCTTCCAAGAGGCGTATTCCTTTTGGGTAAATTGATTCTTTTCTCGTTTTTTTTATAAGTAATTTTTCGGTCTGTTGAGATTACACTAGATTGAATCATTTAAGACCCACATCAAGTGTTTATTTTTTAATTGGTACGGAAACAAAAAAACGGTTCTTATTTTGGCACCAAATTAATATATCAAATGAAATTGTTCAATCAATCGTCTGACACACATGCAGTTATTGCCATAAATGACTTTTATGAAACGATTAGCATTTTATAAATAGTGGGTAATTTAAATGAAAGCTGTGTGTCTAAAAAAATAATGACGATAGCTGGTGTCTGCTTAAGTTATTCAATTTACAAAAACAAGTTGCCCCCGGGCGCGTATGCTAAGTAACAATGTTCGATGTAAAGGGACTAAGAGACCATGACACATTGAAACATTGATCGCTTCCGACTTCTCTTCATTCGTTTGCTGTTTTCAAAGCGTGCCGTCGACTATAAACTTTTTTTTCCTCTCTCTCCCTCTCTCTCTGTTTTAACGTATTTTTTTCATTCTCTACTCTTCTCGTCCCAGTCTAAAAATATTCACGGTCGGTGTTCGGAAGGTGAAAAAAAAAAATAATTGCCGTTATGAACAAGAAGCATAAAACAAGTTGAATAATGATGTCTGCAGTTGATATGCTCATGGTGGTGGCATACATCATTAGACTTTTATGTGGATGAATGGATTGATGTATCAATTAAAGTATTAATTAAAGACACAGAAGCTTGTTAAATGGGAGAACTGTTGTATTATAAAAATCTTGAAATATCGGTATTGCAATTTTGAAAAATGGAAAACGGTAACTCTGCCAATTGAAGATTCATTTTTTTTAGATCGATCAACCGGTAACCCAGCTAAAATTTAAATGCAAACGCTCCTCTATGCATTATTTGGAACATATGAAAAATTCAACATTGTAATCAAGTACATGCTCATAATGCCATAAAGTTGAATAAAAACAACAAAAATCTTAAGCACATTCGCCCATCTCTGGCCTCATATGAAATATATACAAGTACCCCCCCCCGATTCTATCTTAGCTCATTCGGTAGAAGAAAGGCTAAGAGATCACTACAAAGGAGCTATTCCCGACTTGTCGTTGCACACAAAAGGAGCTATGAACAAAATATTAATAGGCCCCCGATGGAAAAGCTGACCGCGTGGACCTCTTTGTACTATCATTAATACTCTTGGTTGTACATACGTTGCTTGTATATCTATCCACTCCCTAACGTAAATATACCCAACTGTCGTCGCGTAAGTCGAGTATGGTGTAGTTACATGCAGCGCATTGTACACACACATAATGTAGGTACACACTATGCTATGTACGACAATAACGGTGTAGTTAAGGTACAGGTATAACGCTGATATTATAAACGTAGTATAAGATATAGTATGTATATGCATATAGGAGAAATGCCTGTGGTTGCGCGGCGCTAAACCGCTAACCGTTTGACGTCGTCGCTCGAAGACCGCCGCACACCGTATACCGCATGGCACACACCGTGTCCGGTATCGTACAATCGCCGATACCGCCCGCTGTGGGGAGAGACCCTTCTTATTCTTAAAGGCATATGGCTTTAGTCTCGTATCGATCCTCGTAATAAAGATATCACGGGTGTGTCATGCGTTCGGGGAATTAGAAAAAAAAAAAAAAAAGAAAAAAAAATCTACCTCCTCTGCATATACATATATTTAAAGTGAGTGAGCAGCGAACAATGGGCTGCAAGCGAATGCCACGATTATCGGACTTGTATACATAGCTGTTCATGTGTAAACGAATAATGGGTGTTATTCAAATATACTTGAAAAATAACGTGTCATAACGATAAGGAGAGAGTAAGGCTCATTTTTTAAATAATTGGTTTTTAAAACATTTGTCTTGAAATTTCGTATCTGACCTCTTGTCTCATGTCTGACCAGTAGGACGTCTTTTATCGGACCTTCGATTAACCGAGGTGTATGTTTGGATATTATGTCAACGAGAAAAAAAGTGTTCATTGATTTCAAAGAAATGGGTGCATTGAAATTTTTGTTCATTGATTCATTGAAATGTTTACTTGATTTTAATAAGATATGGAATTTGCCAATTGTACCAAATTTTATCCCAATCACGTAACTTCTTGCATTTTTGGTCATCATATTTGATTCGTCGCGAACAAATGTATCGAAAACTTTTATTTTTATTCTGAAATTTTGTGCTTCCATGTTCATAAGTTGTAGTTCAGAAAGTTTGGTATCAATTTTATTGCAATTACATTGGCAATAAAGAGAATCGAAGTAAAATCGAGCGCGACTAATTAACTGAATATTGCATGTTCAGTTGAGAAAAGACTTAACATCTGCTGAACTAATTCTCTTGAACGTTGATATGAATATATGAGACACTAATTTAATGTTATTAATGATTATTCATTAATGACTAATCTAACAATAATAATTATGATTAAATATGAATATCAAATAATAATTGTTCATCCGCCCTTTGCACCCCAAGAAGAAAAAAAAAAGCTCGTTTAATTGTCTATTTTATCAGAGTCGTAATTCAAGTAATAAACCTATTTTAAAGAGCTGGTTACACAGATGCTATAATTGCATGTAACTACCACTGGAGCTGCGTCTCGTTCGCACTGCTCGTTCGTGTTTTAAGTATACAAGAGGAAGGGACAGTCGGCGGTATCGCAAGTGGTATAACTTTAAAGTCGGCGATCCCCTGCTGTTACCGCTGTATATAGCTTTTACGCCGGGAGAGTACGTGAAGTATAAACGCGGAGAGTGTGCTGCTACCGTTAGGCGTCGTCCGAGGAACCGCGACCGGCCACCAACAGCAACACGTCTCTGCGTTCGCTGCGCTGTGCGCTCGTTTTTGACACATTTTCTCCGTGACCTTGAATGCGCGGATCCGGATCGAGCGTAAGATAACCAAGCTAGGAAGGAAGTGCACTGTGTGCTCGAAAGCGAAGCACGGGAGAGAAAGAATCGTTGCGAAGAGAGGACGCGCGTAGTAGCAACAACGACTGGCGGTAGCGGGGGAAGCATGCGCGAAGGAGAAAAACAAAGTTGATGAAGAAGATGAAGAAGATGAAGAAGATGAAGAAGATGAAGAAGATGAAGAAGATGAAGAAGATGAAGAAGATGAAGAAGATGAAGAAGATGAAGAAGATGAAGAAGATGAAGAAGATGAAGAAGATGAAGAAGATGAAGAAGATGAAGAAGATGAAGAAGATGAAGAAGATGAAGAAGATGAAGAAGATGAAGAAGATGAAGAAGATGAAAAAGATGAAGAAGATGAAGAAGATGAAGAAGATGAAGAAGATGAAGAAGATGAAGAAGATGAAGAAAATGAAGAAGATGAAGAGAAGGAAGCAGGAAGAAGGAGAAAGGTGGATGGAGACGAGGACGAGAACTGGCAAGAAGAGTAGTAGTAGTAGGCATGCATGGGACGATCACGATGGCAATGCTCAGTACCGGTCAGTGGCAGAGTAACTCGCTGGCTCGCTGGCTGCTGCTGCTGCTGCTGCTGCTGCCTCGCGATCGCCGTGGTCTCTCTACCGCCACCGCCTCGAGTCTCGAGACTCGAGAGTGTCGGCTCCGATCGGGGGACTACCGCGCGCCAGGATCTATCGCCGTCGGGGAGACTTTTCAGTCAGGAGCGAGACACCGCTCCGGTGTTCGTGCTCTCGTGCTCGATTCATATGCGTCCTCGTGGTGCCGCAACACCAAGTGTCAACACGAATCCAATGCGAGATAGATATATATACTACATATATAAACAGAAATCGTTTAATTAAAATTAAAAAAAAAAGAAATTGTTAATAATTAAACATTGAGTAACGTTCGTCGTGCGTCGCGATGTCGAGACATTTAACAGCGTTTTATCGAACGAAAAAATGATACGTCTCGGTACTAATAGTTTTTACAAAAGGAGCAACGAGGACGAGTTTGTCATCGGACCGAGGCATGAACGTTTGATTATATTGAAAACTTTACGCTACCAGAACGAGGAATTTTGCGAGTGTATTAACGACGAAAATCCGCCGAGTGGCCTCGAAGACGAGGAAGAAGAGGAAGAAGATAAGACATATCGGCAGGCTAACGAATATCCTGATACCGACTAGTTATTGATGCGTTCGTTGGCATTGAACCGCGATGTGACGACCGATGGTAAGATTTGACAAATTGTTGATGGATTTTGACAACCGCTGAATAGGACTTTACATCCAGACTTTACGTATCCCGACTGTGTGACCAATGTAATAATCTATTGGCTATTTCGAACGGAAGTGGCCAAGGCCAAAGGCCATTCAAGTATATATCTCGCGTGTCATCTTATTGCTTTCTCTCGTATATGAAGATTCGTTCCATCGATCTTTACGAATCTATGCGCCGGGACTTGACAGTTATTTATTACCGTTGTCCGCGAGGGTACGTACTTCCGTAATAGCTGTTGGAAACCGCGATCGTGTACGAGTGTAGTGCGCGGTGCGCTATACCTCGCTCATACCGGTACCGTTCATTCATCGATGAGACTCCGATGCGGTACGATAATAGACGTGTTAGAAGAGGGCTCATGCCACGCGGTTTTTTTTTTTTTTTTTTTTTTTTTTTTTGGAGTATTGAGAGCGAACGCCTATTGCCTTCCAATGTATACGATTGATCATTGCTGTAGTAGCGGATTAACTGGGCAGTAGTTCAACACATCGTTCTATTTCTGTTTTCCTTGGGCCGTTTACATTTGTCCTTGTTCATTTAGTGTCCAATAATATTTAATTAATACATATATATGCAATAATAGACTTAGAGTCCGAGCATATTCTGTGTGTGCTGAAAGTTTAATTTAAAAACTTGGGAATGTCAGGATTTTGACACCCTGGATTCGATAATGTTTTGGTTATCGTTCGAATTATGCACATAATAGTTCAGAACGTTTATAGTTGCCCTTGTCTGTTTGGTGTCCGATAATGTGTAAATAATACAGGCATGTGCATTAATAGTCTCTTATTTTGCTGAAGGTGCTATTCGAGAATTTGGGTATTTCAGAGTTTCGATAAACCATGAATTGTTGTTCCAAAAAAGTGGTAACTTAATTATTACGAACATATGATTTCGAAATTTTCAAATTTTATTTTAGAATTCTTTGACATAATCCAGATTTTGACGACCCCTAATACGAAATTGTTGTAAACATTGTGTTTGTTTTAATCATGTTTTAACACCTCGAAAGCAATTAAAATAATCGACATGACGGAGATGAGCGATTACATATTTTATCGTGTCTGAATTGCTTATCGAAATTCTGATAGCTAAACGATATCAAAAGCGATGTATCTGATGCATTTTAAATAAATTAGGATGTGATTAAAATTACAAAGTGGCTGTTAACTAATGAGGAAAACAATATGAAAATATGGAGATTGTAGCCATTCGATGTTACGAAATTAGTAGTGTGGGAGCTCGTGACAGATGAAAAAGATGGACTAGTAAAAAATGTTAAAGTTTTCCAAGACAAAATGACACGCAAAGGCCTATTGTTTTCCAGGATTAGTAACGAGGTGGTGGAGAGATCCTACCAATTAGTGGGTTAGCTTGAAGTTCACAACGTCGCGGTTGCGATTTCGGTTTACGTCTGACAAATTATACGATTCAGCCCTCAGTACCGAACCACGTGTCGAAAAAAAGAAACTACGATTGAATCATTTAAAAAGTGATGTGCTAATAATCAAGGGAGTTGCGTGTCTCCCATACAATACACAATTACCTTTTGTTTCCTAAAATGACTAATCAACAGATCGAGTGCCCTGCCTACTATTTCGTGTGTTACTTACGAGTTTCTCATGTCCTCGTGCCCAATAACGTAAAAAATGAAACAAACAATTTAATAGCCCCTAAGTGGTACATACCGTTTAAAAAGGCGATAATATAAATGTATAGAGAAAAGTAAACAATGCGGGTATTCGTGTCTAAAAGAGATATGAACACGACTTCGTTTCATTACAAACGGCTCTACACTTGTAATCGCAAGTTCAATTTTGCATGCCAGTGCGTTTCATCGGACACATGATAGCGTTTTCAACATTTAAAAAAGACATGGACTGTGAAATAAATATTTTGATCAACAAAAAATGCTGCTAAATCCGAACAATCGAACAAAACAAATATTTCGTTCCTCTGACTAAAGAGATATTCTGACAGTCGTTATATTCGGTGGATTTTGTTGAACCAACTAATATCTTCTTTTTTTTTTTGGTGCTTTCGTGCACTAGGTGTCTAACGTTCCCAGATTTCTGCATGATAACAAGTCTACACTTAATTGTACACTTGTTTCACTTGCTCTTATGTTAAAAAATGTTTCGGAATCAAAAACGCGGTGAGTTTATCACAACGTTCCGCTTCGGTGATACGCATTTGCGGGCTCTAAGAGATAAAACTCATACATAATGTATTCTAGCACTCCGGTGGTCGGTTATATTATTGACCTAATATTAGCGCTCATTAACGAGTGACATTTCAGATATAAGAAACCAGATAAGAAAAACATGATTACAATGATAACTGCACTGTAATTAGACCTTTGGTTTTGCCCAATGAAACGTCAATGTACTAATGCTCCTATGAAAAAAAAAAAAAAACTCTCGTCATAAATAAGCCTCGAGCGTATCTATATAATTACGTTTTCACCAAATTACAACCCTACATACAGAGAAATCGTGGTAATACTGGATAACTATAAAGTGACAACTACCAATTTCAGTAACTGTCGTATAGTTGATGTATAAATATGTTCTGTTAAAAATGTGTGGAAAATGAATGTAGTGTATAAGATGTTTGTTTGGAGACTCAACGTATTCATTTCAACATAATATATAGTCATGTTATAAAATTACAATACTTATATACTAAAGACGACTTTTATAAGACGATATCTGTATATTAAATTCAATATACACGGTATCGAAAAAAAAAATACTTTCTATAAGTTGAAGTGGTCACTTTATAGTGATTAGTACAACAGTTTTCTTTTCTGAGTCAGAAATCGAAACTCTATTGAATCATAACTCTCCTAGAAATTGAAGCTCTGCATATAATCTCCATATAATCTACCATATTCTGGTTAGTTTTGACTATCTGTTAAATCGATTAGAATTGTCGTTTGCTAGAATCGTTTCATGGCGCATTTTCGACAGACGCTTATTTTCTAGTAGAATTTGGGAAGAGGATTTATGGTAGAAGTTGGACAGTGATTTCATTCCTGTTAGAGTTGCATTTTCGTCGAATTTTGATAAAGGGCTTGATTTATGGTAGAGTTGTATTACAGTGGAATTTGGACTGAGGCTTAATTCCTATTAGAGTTGAATGGTAGAAGTTGGATAGTGCTTTGTTTTCTGGTACTACGGTAGAGTTTAGGAAAAGCTTCAAAGTAGAGTTTAAATAGTGAATTGTCTTCTAGTAAATTTGGATTATCATAGAGTTTAGACAGATAATTATCATTCCGGTTAAGATTAGTCAGAAGATCTATAGTAGAGTTTGAGCAAGGAACTGATTTCTGGTAGAGTTTGGGCGGAGACTTGTTTTCTTATAAATATGTATTATGGTAGAAATTGATCAAAGTACCGATTTCCGGTAGAATCGTAATTTTGTACAGCCATATTTAGTGAAGATGTAAAATAGCATGTAAAGCGCCTTGCAGCGTTATTCAGAGGGATTCCTACGCCGACATCAGTCCGCATTGCTCAATGTGCTAAGTACGGTTCGAGTGTACATGAGGTGCCGCACTATCGCCAGCACTGTGCCGGCTCTACTACCGGTGCCGGTGCGCAGTGCTCTCTCGGTCTCTCGGGCACTCGGGCGAATATGTGTCACTTTTTGCCCCGTCTGGCACACCGAGCAACACTCCCGTGCAGCATTGTAGCGCAACGCGAGTGTGTACCACGTATCGCAAGCACGATATGTGCTGGATCACGTCCACTCTCGCGCTACCGCCCGAGAGACTCCAATGGACTTATCTCTCTCTCTCTCTCTCTCTCTCTCTCTCTTTCTCTCTTTCTCAGCAATCATCATCACAGATACATCTCGTTGCAACATATACACCGAGACGTGGCTATGTGGCACTGAGAAATATGAGTGGCAAGGTGGTTACACGCGAGAGTGCTGAGACAAACGTACATACGTCCCACTTCTCTTCCGCGAAAATATAGACACTCCGAGAGGTGTATAGGGCATTGCACGCGTGTATAATCTTACGGCGCGTGCTGCCGCATATGATGGGACTTTACCGCGACTGTATACATACGCGTGTACGCGCAACACGTGTGTGCCACTCATCCTCTACGATTACCAATGCAAACGTGATTTCACGATAGCGGAGCAGACAGATTGTGGCTCCGTGATAGAAGTTTCCTAACGAAATGTCGAGTTATCTCTCCTTTGCGCACCGGCTGATCGGTATATACTGTAAGGTAGGTAGGTATCGGAGCTGCAAATCCTCCGGTACATTGGCCAGCGCGTGTGCTGCGAATAGCGTGTAGTATAATCCTGGTTAGGCAGCAGGTTAGATGCTGCAACTCTCGGCCGGCTCACCGATTTACTCTCCTGAACGCGGTCCTGTATACAACACGTAAAAGCGACTATACCGAACGCACCTCGCCTTCTTTCCCGTTATAACCAAGCGTGCGCTCGCGCCAACGGTCTAACTTATATATATATATATATATATAAGTTTTATATATATATATTGTATATGCATCCCCAGCAGCAACGCTGACTTGTGATTTTTTTTTATACGTCTTTTACCCTCGCTCGCCGTTCCAATGTTGTATAGCGATGATCTTGCTCCCGCTGGTTGCTTGCCTCTGCGTTGTCCGAATAATCAATTCCGGTCAAGCAAGGAATTGCAGTAATCGGCGAATCGATTGGATACGGGCCATTTGCAACAACTGGCATCGCAAATTGCGATGAATGCGAGAGAGCACACGGAGCCGAGGAGCAACTACTGTCCATTATCGATGTGCTATCAAAGCGTTGAACCATCGCAACTTGAGAGAAGGATGGGAAGAGAGAGAGAGAGAGAGAGAGACAGAGAGTGAGAGAGAGAGAGAGACAGGTAACACGGCTATGTGAAAAGTGGCGGACAAATTCTGTCGAGAGTATATTCCTTGAGAGAGCGAAGGCGCGTTGAGCCGCAACGATCTGACCCCTCTGCCTTTACCACTATACAACACGTTTTTTACTTTTTTTCACGCCCTCCAAATTGCAGAGATGGCGCGCATCTCGTTTTGCGAGGTCTCGGACCGTTGATCCTTCTATGGTTGGGGATTTCGCCTCTGCACTACACCCCGTATATCAGGCATTCTCTGTCAGTGAAGACACTTTTTCTCTACTTGGATATTTCTTATCCTCAGCTCGATTTTACTTCCTGTTGAGAAATTCAATGGAAATTTATTTTTAGTCATTTTATGAATGAATTATTGTAGATTATTAGGTTTTATTGTAAAAGAATGATACAACTACATTGCCTACAAAATTGTAAAAAAAAAATATGTGAAAATATTTTGAACAGTTCAATATCAAGATTTTATTTTACTAAAATTCACAGACATGTTGGCATCGGTTTGTGATAGCTAAGTTAAGACACGTAGGTTTATGATTTTTAATTCTGATGCTGTCGTTTGTAATACAACGTCAAGTTTATTAGTTTATTATAAGTTTATTCATTAATTTAAGCCAGAACGCTTTTTAAGGACATTTTGTCCAAACTTTTTTCCCGAAGGTCTGTAACGCTTTTTAAGAACATTTTTTTCGGAAAAGCCTCGCTAAGAATGCTTTCACATCGAAAAGTTGAAATGTAGAAAAGTTGCACATTGCTTCTTAATTTTTTTTTAGCCCGCCATCTCCGTAAAACCTCGTCTACGGAAAAGAACGTTGGTAAATTTTGGCTACCTCATAGAGAAAGATTTTTGAGAAAATTTATTTATCGATAGAAAATGTGATAGAAAAATTATGATAGAAAAATCAATCTTTTCAGACAATATTCACAATTCGATGATCCTGTTTGATCAACGTGCAAAGTGTCATTTATTTGAACGTGTGAGAAATTGCTGAATTTTCAAAATATTAAAAAATGTAAAATTCTCTGATATGTGAACTCTCTATTAGATCTTCACAAAATTTAGTATCAAATATCGGCACATCCCATTAAAGTTTTATGCAAAACTTTAGATCTCTTACTTGAACCGTTCTCGAGTTATAGAATTTTCAAACATATGATAAAAATTCGATTTTCTCTAAAATCAGATCTGATTTATCGGTTTCGCTAAAAAATTATTTGTTTATTTGTTTATTTTACTAAAAAAATATATATATATATTTTTTTTTCGTTCTGCGTAAAAGTTAAAACGTAACATAATTTAATTTCAAATTTTACAAAAAAAAATCTAAATTCCCTGCCTTATCTTTGAAAATACAAAAGTAGGCTAAAAAATGCATCTTCTGCATGTTACGAATCCGATGGAAAAAAGTTGGCGGAATTTACATAAAATGACTCATACAAACCGAGAGAGTACTGTAGCAAATTATATGTAGGATATAGCATATGGCTCGAGGGGTCTCTGCGACTCGAAGGAAAAGATGAGTCGAGTGAGAGAAAGAATATAAATTATTGGGTTCGAGGATATATGTATAGAAAGAAACTGTGTGGGTCAAAAAGGGATTCCTCCGGACGCGTGCGAGAGGGAAAGAGAAAGATGGACGAGGAATGGGACACGGCAAGATCAAGTAGCCGGGCGGGCGCGGCGGTTTACATTCGTCGATACATTCTCAAGAGACGAATCGCCCGGACGATTGACCCGGTATGCGTTACCGGAATTTCAATCGTTGACGCATCTCTGGGTTTTTTGACGATCACTCATTTCGAGCGCAGGACAGATATGCAGCGCTGCACTATTCGCCTGCATTTTTCTTTTTATTATACGACTTTTTTTTTAAATTGCTACTTTTCGTATTGGAATTCGTTGATGCTAAACAGTATTCGACGTGCACTCTAAACGGGAGAGAAATATACGGGTTAGCGATTGTCTTATTTTTTCTTAAAGCAGCAGATTTGTTAAAACTCTTGTAAGGTATATAGAAAAATTCCTATACAGTGAATTTTTCAAAAAATAACAAATAAAAAATATATTGTTTGTTTCATCATAGCGCTAGGAAAAGTTTCAGAATTTTGGTAATTTTTAAAATAAGACAAAGGGGGCGTACTTGGTGAAACTTAATATTTTTTATTTTCAACTGGATAAATACGGTTCAATATGATGTTTATCAAATTTTGTACTATTTTGTTTCCTCATAGAGGAATCTTTGTTTTCATGAACATTTTTTTTTTCCCCGAGATTTCCATGTCTGGATACTCGGAATGGTTCAAAATGTCTCGAAAAGTGGTTTAGAAAAAAATTCCGTTTGTATGTATATGTGTGCAGGGGTTCAAAAATGCAATCACCTATAAGACAAGAGCAGTTAATCCATGGAATGCCGCATATATTTGTAAAATAAGCGCAGATAGTAGGCTGAACTACAATTACGCTTCCAGCATAGTATAATTTAACTTCGGGCGTATATTCACGCTTATTCCAAGACCGCATATTTCTCAGTTTGAAAACTTATACAATTTTAATGAAAAAATTACCAAGTTAATTAATGGCAATAATAATTTAAAAAATAATGATATATTAACAAGTATATTAATAAGATGAAATGTGTTTTACTTACAGGAACCAGGATGCGGTGGATCGGTTACGTGGCGACGATTCTCTGGTGGTCGGGCGTCGTCAGGTCTCTCAGTTCTCTCAATCGAGGTCACAGTCAGTAATACTTAATGTTTTGCGTTGTTTGCGCGTGCACGTGCTCGTGGCTCGGTTCTCTGTGGCACTCGTTGCTCCGCCTTAAGAATTGTTGCTATCAGAGGATGAATGATCGTGGAAATACATTATCTCTGAAACCAAAACCGAGCAAATTGAACCGCGAATGTAAATCATGAATATTTCGCTTGGGCATTATTTAAACTTGTAATAATCTTAAATCGAATATCTTTCACCTCTTTACTCACGGCTGGCGGTCGATGCGAATGCGATCTTTGCCCTTGTTTCTTTCTCGATTTGTTTCTCTTCTTTCCGCGAGCTCTCTTACTTTTCTCTCTTTCTCCCTCTCTCTCTCTCTCTCTCTAGTCATCCTCCGAGTCTCGGGACTCTGTTCTACGAAGAGCAGCCGAAGGGGGGCCCCCCTCATCCATCGCGAGGGACCCATCGGGTTTCGGTGGGGTTTGAGGGGCCCCCCTGCTGCTACTGCTTATGCTGCATGCTGCTTCGAAAGGAGAACGAGAGCGCAGCGTGTATAAGTCGCGCGCGGTGGGTTCGGGCCATAGTGCAGCCGCCGAAGCATCAGCCCGGGTTTGCTACCGCCGTAAGCTGCACCAAGCCCAACTATTATCGTACTCTGAAACGTGAGAACTACAAGTACCAGCAACGATAATTAAAGAGAGAGCGTACGCTCGCTTAGCTGCGCTTATATTTTCTACTTTCTTCCTCTTTCCTACCGAATAAAATGTTTAACTGTCTATTGGCCTGTGAACCGCAGGCGCTCGAGCCCGCCGGCTACGGATATTCCCGCTTGTCACGATCAACGAGCCATGAATACGATTTATTATTATCAGCGTTTATTATCAATCGCTGGAAAGATCGATTAGCCGCTGAAAAAAAAAGTAGTTTTATCTTGCGAAACTGATACGATAAATTTTGCAATAATTTTTTAATACTGTCTGCTGTAAACATGAGACATTCTCCATCATCCAAGGCCACATTTTTTTACCGTCTCGGATCTGTTTCATAATTGGCCGTCTAGTAGTACTACTTAAAGGTCTCAGCGAAAAAAAAATATGTAAAAATATTTGTTTTTCTCTCAACGCAACACCTTTAACTTCGCTGTAGATTTAACAGGATCTCTGGCATTGGAGAACACAATGTTACATCAATATATATTTCTTTGTGCAGGCTACAAAATCAGTCCTAAGCCGTGCAGAGTGCCTGGATCAGCAAGCTTCGGCACGTGTATGTTCGTATGGGAGTGCATCAAGTCCGAGGGTACCCACGTTGGTGTCTGCGTCGATACATTCATGTTCGGCAGTTGTTGCGTACGCAACGAAACATCATTGTCAGCATTATCGACGAATTCAGGCCCAAGCACCATAGCGACAAGTACAACGGATCGCGCTGATCTACAGCAACAATTTTTATACAGCAGCGTGACAAGTCTCGGAATTGGAAATGCCGATAGACCGTCGTCATCGTCGCTCTTCGTCGGTGGACCAGGACGTCCAATGCAGAAGAGACCTCAGGGCAAGCCGAGCTCCGAATTTCAGGACTACGGGACAGCCATGCATCAATATCCAAATACCGGTTGGTCGAAGCTACCACAAAACGTTGGTGCACGGCCACTTAATCGGCCGACAACCGATGCCTTTGATCCAGGTGGCTTTCACAGCTTCAAGGATAAAATAGATGACGGGAGCACAACCGTCACGAGACTTCCCGGTAAGAATCAAGGCTCGAACGGCCACGAGACACTTCGAACACGTCCGCCTGTGTCCTCCACGTGGAACGTCGCCGCTCACACGCATCTCGACGCCCAAGACTCGGTCGCTCACGAGACCGTGTACCGGCCCTCGTACCTTCACAATCAACCGGAAGAAAAAGTGAGTGGCTTTTATCTAGCTTCTCTTCTATTATATACGCACCAAGCATAATAGCTTTCTCTCCGCCAAGTCTCTCGTGAATTGTTCGTCTTATGGTATATTAGCTGCCGCGCGTAACATAGCAGTTGTTGGGAATAGGCGGTGTTATACGGTAGTTGAAAATATATGTATTAACGAAGGGAAATTTAGCGAGCGGTATGAGCGTTAAACACGTAGGAAAAATTATGTTGTGAGAATTGGCATTTTTGTTGTTGAGGAAAAACATATGGATATGCTATTTAGACACATTATCTGAGTTTAATTTTATTGTAATTTTAATGTTCCATTGTGGTATGAATCTCAATCGTGGATACCACGTTGAAATAACACAAAATTAGTGAATGTAGAGTGTAATATAAATTATTCACTTTCTTGCTGTACCAGCGATATTAATCATTCCGCCTACATCCAGTTTTTTTGTTCTCGAAACTACAGTCTCCTCTAAAATGGTAACGCCAAAGCAAATAATTATGCCAGATCGTTACAATATCTGCACTATTTGTTAAGCAACAATAAAAGTTTTAACCTGATTTTTTGCGTGGCTGGAATAAAAATAGTCTGGGACAATACGGGGTAACCTTTGAATTTAGCGTCCACACTAGTTTCTTCTTTAATTCGTGTATAATGATTTTTTTTTTGTGTCTCTGTACCCGATTGAACTGAGTGTAACACAAAAGGATGACCTTAAATTAAGGAAAATTTACAAAAAGTAGATTGATCGAATATATTTTTTCGAAATTCCGAGTTTTCCAAAAATCCGAAAGTATTTTTCCATTTCATTTAGATTTCACTTTTAGGGATACATTTTTCAATTACGTTATTTAAACGCGCGTTACACAATGGCGATTACTAAATGAGTTTCTCCTTTTCATTTTTTTTTTTCCCAAGAGCACGAGTACCTATCGTCCAGTTTCTATAATTGATCACGACCGAGAGCACGACGCAAGGCCTAACTTTGTGTCGCGACCGGAAACGTGGAAGAAGCCTACAAAGAGTCGAACGACCCCGAAGCCCGAGACGTACCAGAGCCTCCATGAGGATGCTCACCTCTCTACCAGGTAATACGTTAGACGTAATCTTCGTATACCCAGCTCGAAGAAGCCATACTCGTTTGTCCGTTAAAGGGGAAGGGGGGGGGGGATTCCCAGGAGAGTTAGCTATTGAAAGTAATGATTAAAAAAATCTGAAAAAATTCACCGGCCACAAAAAAAATAGTGCTACTCAAGAGTAAAAATAAAATATCACCCTAGATTTTTTTTTGTGCTCTGTACACTGTTCTGAACAATTAATATTATCAGATTTTTGATATAATATTTTTTGCCAAATCTAAAAAATCGAAAGTGCTGAAAAATCTTTCTTTTTTTTCAGTCGAAAAAAATATTATTTACAGAATTTAAAATCAGTAGGTGAATTTTTGTAGATTTAAAAAAATTATTATTTCCAACAGCTAATACTCCCGGCTAACGCTCCCACTTTAATCTGTGCGATAATCGAGACGCGTCTATGCATGTACCTGTAGAACGTGTCGTGATTTTCTCTTCCTTTTCTATAGCGGAGCTTTGGCGCAAACCACTCATTGGAGAGTCACGACGGAACCGGCTTTCGTAACAAAGTTGTCGACGACAACGACCGTCGGTTTTTCGTCGATTCAGACGACGACAATGTCGACTGTTTCCGCGACTGCATCTAATACCGCGGCTACCGGTACATCCGGAAGCGGCAACAAGGGAGACAGTGGTTTCTGGTCGGATCACAGCTGGACACCGCCGGCCGAATCGTTGTTGAAGCCTCACTGGAGCGATGTCCAAGGCCTCAACAACGAGCCGGAGAGATATCAGAATCGACCGAGTTTCGAGTCGACCGAGTCCCAACAGGTGAGTTCTCTGCTTGTCGAGCGTCGACCTTGATGTCAATGGCCATGAAAAGAGCATCAGATGGCTACTCTACCATTTGTCTCTGTGCGAGCATAGAGTGACTCCGCTATCACGTGAAACCCCATAAGTGGATGTGCTCTCGCTTCGTTTGCACTCGGAAAAACGCCGATGGGCAATACTTTCCAATTCCAATACCGGGATGAGAATTACGCGAGAGGATAACTTCCGGGTCCAATGCCTCTTTTATCTTCGATCTCTACTTTTTGTTCCTCGAACGACTATTATAAGGACGAAGACGAGGCTCAGCTTTCTCAATTTATAATCGCCTTTCTCTATTTTTCTTTTCGAGACTCACGACTAGAATGGAAGCATCAGCTTGATATGGAAATGGAAATTTCTCAGTTCGAGTGATTTTAAAGCCATGTTAAGGGTGAAAGACAGTTTGTTGAGCCTTTTTTTCAGGCATTTTTTTTACGATTTTTTTTTTAAGGTAAAAGAATTGCTCTATTGAAAATCTATTTTCAGGGTTTTCTTGTACAAATCTTTAAGTATATTTTTTTTTAAATTCCCTCTTTTGAAATGTTCATTCAAAAAAAAACTTTTTCACATAATAATGTATTTTTTTACGTTATAGAACAATCTTTCTTAAAACCATATTTTTAATGTATTGTTTATCAAAAGTATGACCGTATAAATATTATTCAGAGCGCCGAGTACGACAAGCCATCGATCGGTGCAGCTCACTACATAACGACGGATGATCTCGGTACCGCTTTGACGAGACCACGACCGACTAGAAGGAGAAAGCCGTCCTTTAGTGGCACGAATGGTGCGACTTCTGCTTTAGTGACCGATCGTACGAAAAATCGACCCACGGCAGCAATGACACCCTCGACAACGACTTCAATCGGGACCTCAGTCACGACTACTGGATTCGATAGTTCAACGAGTAAAACGTCGAATATACCGTCTATTAGCAAGACGACAACGACAACAACGGCAATACCTAGCAAAACGACGACGCCGACGGCTACAATTACGACGTCTACGACAACAATGATGAGCACGACGATAAAAACGACAACTGCACCCACGTCGACGCCAACGCGAAAAACCCTCGGCTCTGTGCCAACCGTGTCCGCTGTTGGTCAAGGTGATAAGACGGAGTGCGGAGTTCCGGCTCTCTTTCCGCGACCGGAAACGAGAATCGTAGGTGGAAAGGACGCTCCGTTTGGTCGATGGCCGTGGCAGGTTTCCGTAAGAAGAACTTCCTTCTTTGGATTCTCGAGTACTCATCGGTGCGGCGGTGCTGTGCTCAATGCCAACTGGATCGCCACTGCAGGGCACTGTGTTGACGAGTGAGCATCTGAAGGCTAATAAATATTTAATCATCCGTAAAGATAGAGTGGCGCAAAAATAAGGCGTTTTTATTTTAACAAACTGATCTCTAAAAGTTTGTTGTTTTTAGTATTAAAAATATATTTACGAAAAATGGTCTACCCGCTGTTTCGTATTTTCCCCAAAAAAGTTCTTAATTTTTTTGTGAGTGGTTTAGAGAAACTAGAATAAGTACAAATTATTTGAGATTTTGCAAAGTTATATTTCACCCAGAATTAAATAACTATTTTTTATTTTTGTGGTTTTTTTTTTTCGATTCACTTTACATAAAGAATAGACCGTTTTGCAAACAAAATTTAGGTCTTTGAGTGTTGTTTTCACTCAAAATGATAGTAATTTCTAACAAAATTAAATATTTGAACAGCCTATAGCATCCTCTAAATATTTTTTGTTTGTCAATTCTCTTCCCAGCATAGTTCTTTTAATACTAAGAACAACAAAATATATAATCGATGAAAAGTGAATAAAAATACGCCTTCTCTTTGCGCATTCCTAAGAAGCTTCGCAACATTGATATTGATATTTTTTGTCAAACAAGATGTAATTATATCACGAACCTTCATTTTTTAATTAAAATGTTATCTTTCTTTCCAATAATTTTTTTCTTAATTTGTTAATTTTGGAAAAATTCATTATGTAGGATTGCTTAAAAAGTGTATTTTTTTACACATAATAGATGAAACAATATAATTTAAGTATAACAGAAAATTGATATTGTAATATTGTAAAAGAAACCAACACATTTTTTTTCAAATATTAATGATTGATATTTCCATCGTGACACTACGTCAAATTTTGGATTTTCATTGCAGAATTTTGGTTAATTTTTTTAATAAGACAAATTTACTTACAATTAGTGTAATCTTGTTCTCTTTTTTTTAAATCATGTTATTTAAGTTAACATTTTTTCGTTGTAAATATAATAAAAATCAAGGGTGTTGTTTTCAGTGATAACAACAATACAAAAACATACTAGGAAAATCGAAGAGGGTCAGGTTCCATCTTGTGTCAATTGCCAAGGACTGACCCACAAATATATTATCTGTTACACAAAAATGTCTCTTTTAAAGAAGCTAAGTCATCTTCCAATTCACGTATACGTATTAACGATCTTTGGTACTATTTCCAGCCTCCTGACGTCGCAGATACGAATACGAGTCGGTGATTACGATTTTTCATCGGTCCAAGAGCGATTGCCATACGTCGAGAGAGGAATAGCGAAGAAGGTCGTTCATCCAAAGTACAATTTCTTTACTTATGAGTACGATTTGGCTCTCGTGCGACTCGAGAGCGCCCTCGTATTTGCGGCACATATCTCGCCAATATGTTTGCCAGCGACTGACGATCTTTTGATCGGTGAAAATGCTACAGTGACTGGCTGGGGCAGACTTAGCGAGGGTGGCACTTTGCCTTCGGTACTGCAAGAGGTAATTTCTTTCGTACATTATTCTCACCCGACATGGCACAAAAAAAAATTCAAAATCGGCAAAAAATTACACGATTATTATTGAAATAGGTCTCGGTGCCGATCGTCAGCAACGACCGTTGTAAATCCATGTTTCTCCGAGCGGGAAGGCACGAATTTATTCCGGAAATATTTTTGTGTGCTGGCTACGAGACCGGAGGACAGGATTCATGCCAGGCAAGTATATTTTTTTCATCTTTTAGTTACAAAGCGATCCATAAAGATGAGTGGTTATTATGAAAAGAAAAAAAATATTAGGAACTTCAACGATTGGATAAAAAAAATTCGAAAAACAGCTTGAACAAAATGGAGTACAATCATTTTTAATGTTCATGACGTGTAGAAGTTGGAAAATCAATATATTCAATATAACCAACTGCAACAAGTTATAAATGTTGAAAAATGTGGCAACGAATTCGCTTGATGAGGATAAAATCGATAAAATCCTGTTGACGTTGCGACTCCGACCAGAATCCTCTTTCAAGTAATTTTAATAATAAATATCCGTTCTGTAATTCATTAATTAAAAAAAAAAATCTTCTGTCTTTTTAAATACGAAAATAAGATATCACTCTTCGAATATCCACAAATTTCACGTGACACCCTCCCCTTAAGAGATATTCTAATTTTTAAATTAAAAAACGTAAAACCCAAACAATTCTTAAGTTTTTATATATACGTCCTTTCGAATCCCCCCGTCTAAAATGTTCTCTCAATATCGGCTCGCTTGCTCGATTGACCAAAGATTTATTGATTGTTTTTTTTTTTTTTTTTCAGGGTGACTCGGGTGGTCCGCTCCAAGTACGTGGCAAAGACGGTCGTTACTTTCTGGCTGGTATAATATCCTGGGGTATAGGCTGTGCCGAGGCGAATCTACCGGGCGTTTGCACGAGAATCTCAAAATTCGTTTCTTGGATACTGAAGAACGTGACTTGAGTAATAATCGAGGGATCTTAAATAACGATTGCCCCTCCCTATTTCTCCCCAATTCCCTTCCGAACGAAACGAGATTGTCGATAACCCGTGCATTATAAGCACGGTGTAAATCGCGCGACCGCGCGTCCGTTCATCGTGTAAACAACGCGTACATAGTAATTTATCAACGTAGTCCTGCTCATTCCCAATACCCCTCGTCACTCCCCCCTTTATCCTCCTTCCCACCGCCCTCGTATATTCTCTCGATCACAAATCGTCGCTCTTTACACGCGAATCCCGACACACTTTGTGTCCAACTTTGTGGTACTACACGTAGCGCGTTCGCGCATATTTTATGTGCGCCATACGCGATACCTGCATATAAGGACATTAGATTATTATTAAGTTAAATGACGATGATAATATATTCGCGTAGCGTTCCAAGTCAAAGACTAACAGACTATTATAGTTAGCGTACTATTAGTTTAATTATTGTATAACGTGTTTTATATATATATATATATAGATATATATATTACGAGGCCAATTGCGCGCCGAATACTCTTTTTGTAATTTAAACTCGCGAAGGAGAAAGAGGGAGGCCAAAGTTAGGTGACTGTTGTAGGTAACAAAAAGGAAAAATGTAATGAGAGAGGAAATTTGATGATTTTAAAGGAGAAATGTAATGAAGTATAGTCGCGATGGTCGGTAAGTTGGATCGTTGAGATGATGCGATTATTTTGCGTCGTTTGCGATTTTGAGCCAACGGTATAATCGTCGATATGCCAAACTCTTGCCGCTCCTGCAGATTTCTTTACACTGTTTATTTCTCGGCAGAGTTTTTTTCCCTCCTTGAAACCCTGTCTACTTTTTTTTTTCGTGGCTTGCGCGTATCGCTTACAGCGACATTGATGCCTGTTTATTCATGTAACATGAATTTTGTACAGATTACAAATGTAGATGCACAGTAGTTGTACTTCTACTACTACTACTATTACTACTATATCTACTTCTACATTATTTTATATTGTATGCAGTAGTATTTTTGTATTATTATCAGGGCACTGATAGTCGACAGTCTCCAAGGAAAGAGTAAAAAAGGATTCTACGGTCGACTGAAGCAAATGAAGAGAATTAATCGAAACATACTCGAATTAATACGATTCAACTCGACAATATTTATATCACGCTACACTGAGAGCTATTATGTTTAAGTATTAATTAATAAATTTCACTTGGTTACGTAAAGTCGTGGTGCCTCAAAATTGTGTGTGTGTCTGTCTGGTTTTTCTTTTTTTTTTCGCTCACTTTTGGAGCATTAATCCTGTTTTCCTCATTTTCTGCAATTACGCCCATTGTGCTGAATTAGGTGAGTGATTCGTCAGAGCATTATTCTCGAGTTCAGTGGATCATCGATGCGACCAGCGAGTAGAGATACTGAAGTTTGGTCGTCGACGATGAAGTAGAGGAACGGACGGTCGACTACGAATGGTATTGGACCTGCGATTGTATATAAAGAAAAAAAGCTTTAATGCCGATTAGAGAAATTCGTAGGCTTAGTGAGATATTTGTTGCAAATAGGCATTTAAGATAAGATTTGGATAAAATTTAAAAAAAAAACACATATTTTTCGTTATTAACGACAAAAGCGATAAGAGGTCAAAGAAAACCTAATAAATCGTGCAGAAAAATTTCAGTAATTCCTACAAGTTGTGGATTTTTCTCTGTCTAACAATTGACAGCAATGCTTAAATTTAAAATCCAGAAAACAGTAATCTATTAACTAGCTAGCTCAATCTTTACAAATATTTTCATGAGATGATAGTTCGCATAAAGATTATCTTGTGAGTAGGAGAATGTAATTAAAACATATTGAGAATTATAATGAAGGATTCCAATTCTAGGCTAATGTGTATTTTATATTGCGTCATAAGAATAGCACGCTTCTTTCCCATTCGTGTTCAAAATACACTTTAGACGTACAAGGCTTTTAATGTTCAAAGTTTTGTTTTAATTATTTTCTCACAAACACAAGATAAACGCATTTTCTAATTTTGTTGACTGTATTTTTTTTTTATTTTTACTGCCTGTTTATTTGCATATCATGATTCGTTTAACATTTTTGATCATCTTTTTATCAATTTGTTACAAACATGGTAAAAAAATGTTCCATAGGTTTCACCTTTTTATCGACTTTTCTTAGATATTTATTTACTCCGACATTTGGATCGGTGAAATATGTATCAAGAAATTCTGTAAATTTTTTAGGAAAATAAAAATGTACAGAATGTTTGAGTTTTCTTGAATTTAAAGAAATCTATTTTAACATTTTTCGTTGAAAAATTCAGTGGACGATTGATTTAAAACTACAACTTCTATGTTCTGACAAATTTTTCAGGTAGTTCTAATTTTCATGGTATTTTAACTTGACAGAAATATAGCATTTTACAAACAGATTGATTTTAAAATAAAAAAAAAAATTACAAAAAAGTACTGTCAAACACTAGTTAAAAAGACCTGAAATATTTTAAAAGTATGAAAAATAAAGCACAAAAAATCCGATATTTTTGTCGAAAATATCCGCGGCTGATCAATATATTTTTTAACATGTCGCAAGCTAAAAATATCATGACATTCGGTATGATGCGAAAATTCTTAGTTTCATCCACTCGTCTCTGTAAATATATCCGGGGTCTGCCAGGTCGAACATCAATTTACTGACAAATGACGCAGAGCGTCGGGCAGGCGCGCGATAAGACGCAGAACTTTACGAGAGGATGCATCCGTGGGAGATTCTTACGAGCATGCGAGCATTAGGAACGCGTTAGAGAAGCTAGAGTGGAAGCTCGGAGCTGATGTTATGCCCTCGTAACAATTTGCGCAAGGGAATTGCACCCGCGCGCGCGCGAACTGGAGGCGGGTGTTCGGAAATGGTGAGCCGTACGAGCAAACGCTAAACTGCACTCAGCGCGGTGCAACACGCTGGTGTTGTCCGCCGTTTTTTTTTTTTTACCGCTGCTCTCGCTGACTCACGCAGGATATCGGTCGTTAAATTCAACGAACTTTACAACAATACTGAGAAAATATCTCGTGGCCACAGAGGCGCAAGAGGCAATTACGTGTAAAACACAGAGTGCCACGAGCGGTGACTCGAAGAGAGGGCATGAGCCGCGCGCGAACTCGCGGGAGCGTTGCTAAACGACTATCAGCGGAAATAATGAACGGGGAAGGACGTGGCAAACGATTCGATCAGGACATGACTTATCGCCAACTGTATTATTTGAATAAATAAATAAATGAATAGATCAATTTTTCTTCTCTGTTTATTTTGACACCTTCTTACGACCTTCCTCTTAAGGGTGCTTTGTTTTTAGAAAACCACGATATTTGGTTCATTTTAAATACTACCACTCGACGAGGGTAATGTGTGGTGATGCCTTTGCGTCAATCGATCTTACTTGTCAGAGACTTCATACTAAATGGAATTGGAATCACGTGTTATGTATTGATGGGAATATAACAGATTATTTTTTTAGACTTTATTTTCTGTGTTCAAGCGCATATACCCTCTCGGGTTTTTACGACCTTTCCCACCCTTTCTCCTATAGCTCCCTACCCGCATTTCCGATGGATCAGCAGCCGACTTAGCTTCCACTGTACCGCATTCGCCGTGGGCACGATGAAACTACGGAAAACCCGTGAAGGTATGGACGGCTCTATATTTTTCTGATTTTTCGGTGTCTACATGAAAATAACAATGTTACTTAAGTGTGGACATCAAAGGCCCAGAAAAAATGCCTCCCTCTTACTTTTTGATGCGTGCCACAGTATACGCACGGCGGTCACCCATCCGAGTAGCAGCAGCACGAAATGCTGCTTAACTCGAGGGATCGCCAAAACCGCACAACCAGTGTCGGTTTATGGGGATATAGTAATAATTCATTGTAAATCGATAATCGGTTAGGGAGTAACATGTGATTTGTGACCGAAGCCGCAAGCGTAAAATAAATATGTGGGCTGCATTTTCTGATTAATCCGGGAATTCTGGGTAAGAGTACTTATTCTAATATACCTATTGTACATTGCAATAAGTATAGCATATGTTACATACTATATTGGGTTATTCAACAATAAATAAATAAATAATTAAATAAATAATTACGAAAGAGGAGATGATGAAGAGGATGGAGAGAGAAAGAGCTGCTAACCTGCTGCTCCTGGATAAGGAGAGTAATGTATATTTCCAAGCGATCGAGGTGAAATCGCGCCACCGGCAGTGAAGAAGGGAGGCAGACCGACAACGCCTCGAGAGCCTCTGGCCAAGTTTGCCGGTTGCGGCTGCTGCTGATCCCCATTCCCACCGTCAGCCCCACCGATTCCGCCTTTCATATTGTTTCTAATGTTGACGCCGATGCTCTGCTGTATGTCCCTCGCGTAAACCCCAAGATCGGGACTCATCGGCGACAGATCCGCGGTCCTTGGCTCGAAGACATCTGCGATTCCCAACTACAATCAACAGTAAATTAAGATTATTAAAAGAGGCGTAGAATTGTCGACGCTATGCGGATTTTCTGTAATTATGTACTGTAACATATATGCTGTTTCCAATAAACTTATATATACTGTTCTGTGTAATGTTCTTTATAATACTATTTCCTATAATTTATGTACTAAATCACAAGTACTTTCGGCATGGACTGATGCGAGGCAAATATAACAAACTAGCAATTGCCACTGGAGAGATTGCAACGAGAGCGGAAATATTACGTAGAAAATATAGAGGTGCGACGCAGTGAAGGAGCACAGGCTCAACGAGCGAAACTAATGCGAAAATGGAGCAATAATATGGATTATGCTGCAGGTGTCGGCGTGAGACTATTTACACTGGATGCACTGTGCACACTAATAGTTAACTGTGCAAAACCATTTGAAAGGGGAGACTAGATTTAGTGGGATAAGAAAAAAAGAAAACAAGAGGATATGCATCGAAAGATATCTTCTTTTTTGTACTTGCTCAAGAGTTAATATTTATTTCTTCTGATAAGAAAAATGATTTATAAAATTTGGAAGGAAATTTTCTCATAATCGAAGGCGATTTGAGGGTGCATTAAATATACATTCTCAATCACAAGTTTGATTTTATTACAATTCAAATAACGTGAAATATTTTAATACAAAGAGAAAAATCTGATAAAAATTAACGATTATAAATTTAGTAATAAATTTGTTTAAGTAAACAGTTTTTTATTTTATTTTATTTTTATTTCTTATTCAAAATTGATTTTTGATTGAATTTTTATTACAATAAATAAAGAATCGATGTTTATCGTCAATTCCCTGGACAAAAATTCGATAAATAAATATAATTTACAGTATCAATAGGATCTTTTAAGCAGGATATTGTAGGATCGGCAGTAACTACTTTTGAAGGACATAAAAAAAATGTTTGTAATACTCTCACCCTCTGCAAATAAGGCGTCAGGGTAACGAATCCCCGGAGCATGAACGATGGTATAATCGCAGTGACCCAGGTCGGTTGAAGCGAGCGCCGTAAATGCCTGATTGTAATTGACTTGGTCGCCAAGATCCTTGTCAAACGTCTCGTTCCGTTGGATTCGCTCGGTAGCATTACGAGTATTTTGTATCGCGGATCCTTCAGAGTCAATCATTCTCAAACAAATTAGTCTGAGCTGTACGAGACACGGAGAAAAAGCACGAGGAAGCAAAATCGACTTACGTCAAGTGGAAATTCCAGTAGCGAGGTCTGCAGAGAAGGAAAGTAAGCGAAAGGCAAAACGGCTGTGTAAGTAGCGGCGGTGACTCTGGAATAGTCGCATCCGTTTACGAGAAAATCAAGCTGTGTCGGAGGACTAGGATTTTCCACGATATCCTCATCCTGCGACTGATAGTCGTCGTTAGTCAACCTACCGAACACGTCGAGCCATATACTGTCGTCTGAAATGACAATACAATTGATGCATAGCCCACAGATAAATTTCGCCATTGCCATATCCAGCAAAAAAAAAGAAATTACCAGCAGAACTTGAAAAGTATCCGGATGGTCCTTGCAAAACGCTGCGACGCTTCCGAACTGTGTTCGTCATCATATCAGCCGCCGTCGTTGTCACAGTATTATCCACTTGCGTCGTTATCGAAGGATCCATCGTTGTCCCAATTGTAGGGACTGAATCGGTTATAGTTTCCGGCGCCATCGTTAAAGTAGTCATTATCGTAGACACAGGCATTGTTAGAAGAGTCGTCATGGGCGGCGTCGTAGGATTTGTGGCGGAATCCGTTATGGTATTCATTGTAATAGCCCTCATAAGATTCATCGCAGGATTCGTAGAATTTATTGCAGGATTCGTCGTCGGACTTGTAGCATTCGTCGTAAGATTAATTGTAGCTCCCGTCATAGGATTCATCGTTGGATTTGTAGCATTCGTCGTAAGATTCATTGTGGTTTCCGTGACAGGATTCGTCGCCGGACTTGTAGCATTTGTCATAAGATTAATTGTGGCTCCTGTCATAGGATTCATCGTTGGACTTGTAACATTCGTTATTAGGTTTATTGTGGTTTCCGTGATAGGATTCGTCGCCGTACTTGTAGCATTTGTCGTAAGATTAATAGTAGCTCCTGTCATAGGATTCATCGTCGGATTTGTAGCATTCGTCATAAGATTTATTGTGGCCTCCGTCATAGGATTGGTGGTAGGTCTCGTCGTACCGTTCGTAGGATTCGTAGTGGCAGCCATTGTCGAACTCATCACGGGTATCATAGGTGTTGTGCTTCCAACAGTACCCATGACTGTCACCGATGAACTGTCTGAATTACTCACCTGTAAATCAGCAGCACTTTGCGTTGAAGTGCTCATTAATCTCTGCATCATCGAATCGTTCGCCATGGCAGCCATGGACATGGTAACTACCGTAGACATTGGAGAAGTAGCCATCAGAGAATTGCTGGGTGAAGTACCTAGCGAGACGGTTGAACTATCCGAGCTTTGAGTCTGCATGTCAGCAGAAACTGTTGGAGGTCCAACGAGATTCTGTACCGGTGCCGTGGTAGTCGAGGCATTCATGGAATTTATAATCGCTTGAACGATGCTCATAATCATCATTGAGGCCATAGTCGTAGCCGAAGCCGCCACAGTGGAACTGGGCATTGGGGTTGTTGACGAGGTAATGGTCGGCCCGTTTGTTACGACCGTACTTGCAGATGTGGCGGTCGTTATACCGGTGGATGCGGCATTAATCACGGCAGCTGCCTGTGACATTGCGTTCACAGCTGTAGGAGCTGTTGTTGTTGCCCCGCTAGTCGATGCCATGGTGAGGGCCGAACTTTGATCACCCGCAATGTTCGTTATAATTTCTACCGCGTCGTTAACCGTCGCTGGACTAGTTGTCGCTTGTGTAATTTGCGTAGGCATTGCAGAGGTAGCATTAGCGAGTGTGCTGGCAGCGAGAGTTCCCGTCGTCAGTGACACACTGACCGTCGATGTTGTATTTCCAGAGTCGGATATATCGAAACCGTAAAATCGCAAGATGTCCTCGTACTCGGGACGAAGATTTATGTCATCCCGGTTGAGGGTCAGACCACCGAGAAAAGCATCAGCATTGAGATAGCTCTCGAGGATAAAACAAGAAAAAACATTGTAGAGATTGAGACTGAAAAGGAAAATAGTTCAACGAGAAGATGAAGAAAATAGAGACTCACTCGAAGCCTTCGATGAATATCTCGGAAGCCAATCCGCGTGATACGACGATCACTGGGTAGTCCGAGAGTTTCACTGATTTGACGACTGCTGCTGCCTGCGGAACCTTCATAAAGAGCCGCCACGACGAAGCCTAAACCACTAGGTGAAAATCCAACGTTTCCATTGTGTTCGATGTATCTGTCGAGAATCTTCACACCAAGATCGTTGACGACATCGGTCATGACGTCAACTGGACGTCGATGATTCTGTCCGTGCGGTGGTTTCGTCCACCGAACAGGATATTCGAAGCCATGCGGATGATGAGGAGGTGGAGGATAATGATGATGATGATGACCTGGCAATGCTATGGAACCACTCGCCATAGCCATCACTTCGGATCCAACGACAATCACAATCGAGTGTTTAATGCATTTCCAATAAACTACAGAGGCTGTGGATAAATCGACTCACTTTGCAGAAGGATCGTTATCACCGAGACACTTTTGACTAGATTGACGGATAAAAGTGCCGGCGAATCGGCTGTGAATCGGTCCATCGACAGGCCGTTGCAGTACGCTCGTTGGCACCGTTATGGAAAGGAGTTTGGTTGTTGTAGCGACGGCAGGGAGCCCGCAAACAAACTGGCTGAAACTCGTCGCGGGGAAGTGACTGAGAGAGAAGCCAGTCGCGTTAGCATCGACGCGAACGGTTCGGTACCTTCGAGAATCGGGAGGCAAGGTCGCGTTCCGGTAGAAGATATTATCATCATACCGATTGACAGAGTAACGTACGTGAAACGGAAGCGTTCCCCGTTATTCTTTTATCTCTTTTTGTAAGCTACTGGTTACGATATTTCCGGTATCAGCGAAACAAAGTCGACAAAGTCGAGTAGCGAAATGGGACGAAGAAACAGCGGCTTACTCTTCGCTTTTACGGCATTCTTTATTTCCAGCACTACACGACAGACTAAATAGCGAATCTGATGTTACTCATCGGCCTTTTATCTTTTAATTCTCCAACAAACGGCCACCCCCAAAAGAAGCACTATGTTATTAACAAATAAAACAGGTGAGTACGATAAAGCCGCATGAACATCGCAGCTGAAACTGGTCAAATAGGCAGAAATATATTTAGCACGTTTCTTTCAGGGGAGGAGGCAGCCCGTGGAAGGGAGAGAAAGAAATCGGAAGTTGAGTGGGAGTCGACGGCGCGCTGCGGAGTATTTAGCGCTTCGTTATGTAATTGTTTCCAATGTATGTGCATGGCTTTTACTCGGAAACTATACTGGTCGAACGTATTGCATACACACGCGACGATTGTACTATAGTTTGAATTGCAACTTGTATGCAAGTGTTCGCTTGTAGAGGATAGATGTGCGGCAGATTGGACGACGAGGCTCACGGCCCCTACAGTAAACCGATGGTTGCCGCGAGGAAGGGCATCCTGAGCCGTCACGCAATTACTATAATGCGGTGGTGCGCGCCTAATAATTGGAATTGGTGCAACATTCTGTCAGACTCGGGTATTGCTGAACGCTGAGGCGCGAATCGATTAGGGGAGAAAGGGCGGAATGAGCTTCCGCTCTTTCATCAGCTTGCGGTAATAAGAATAAAATTCCCAAGTCAGGACGACGACGGCGATCAAGTAGCCTAGTACATAAAATTTAAAGGAATGAAAAATCGCTAGATTTTGGAAATCGAAGGTATTTGCGATGTATAATCTTACCAAAGAATAGCACAAAAAATATTCCTTGCATGTCCCAAACGTCGACTTTGTGATTGTTGACCTCATGATTTGATCCGGGACCTTCCCAACATTCGTCTCTCATCGGCATTCTATCGATTGTCCATTTTCCGATTAAACCCGACTCGTGCATTCTGTTCAATCTATACCATGCAAGTTTTATAGATCATTAAAACTTATTTGTAGATCCGCCTCAAATTCAATCAACCGATCGTTCTTTAATGTCACTTTCCTTGTTAAAAATTATTTAGCTCGATAGCTAAAGATTTGCGACCATGGAATGTACACAAACGATTTTCAAAAAATTCAAGGTTAAATCAAATTGAAAAGATGTTGTAATTATAATGTAAATTATTACAAAGAAGAGTGCCAAATTTTAGGTCGACTGATTGGGAGGTTTGAATGTTTTCTAAGGATTTTTGCTAGGTTTCAATTTCAATTTCCCGACATGAAAATCTCGAAAAAAAAAAATAATATTCCCTATCTGAGCTCGGAAAATTAAAACGATAGAATTAAATCAAGTTTTTGCCAAAATACCAATTTACGAATGTAAAAAGACTTACTCGTTATTTATTAGACTGATATAGGGACTGTCGGAGGGTAGAAGAAGCGCTATCGGTTCCTCGACGAAAGCCTCCGTGCCGATTGAAAAATGACAAGCGCCGTCATTGGTCAATGGATTATCCATTCTCATGAGAGTCCTTAACGACGTAGTCCAATCTACGAGAACATGTTTGCCCTCTTTGACACGCTTCAGAGAGTCTTCGTAATTGCTCGAGTTGTGTCTTTCAGCGGGCCGATCTTCATCACCCAAGAGGCCATCGTAAGCGCCACCGCTGTCACCATTTGATAGATACTCCTCTATGAAGCTTTTAGCTGGCAAACTCCATGTGAATTCGCTTCTACGCTTCAGAAGATCCTCCACCGACGAGATACTCTCAGCCATTCTTGGAAACGTGAGAAAAGCCACGAGACTTCCGGAATAAGTTGCTACGACAACCATCACGACGAGCCACCATGTTCCAACAATCAGACGAGCTCCGTCATTTTGAGGTATCTGCATTCCACCTTTGAATCAAATAGAAATCCAACAATTCATTGGTCCTATTTACAACATAAATATCGATCAATATGTTCTCGATTGTATGCATTCGACACAACGTTACGTTACATTTGGATATTGTTCTTTACAAACAAAATCTTTATGTCGTTTGAAGCTATTTTGTCATCAAATTCCCAAATATAATTTTTCAATTCTTTTCATAATTCGTCGTCTACTGATGGCTGTGTAACTCGACTCTAAAAAAAAAATTTCAGGTTTTGGCAAAGCTAATTTTTTATTTATACATCTTAAGAATTTTTGTCATAAAACGAATACCATGATGAGTAATCAATCAGAGTGTAAAGAGAGGAGACCGCCTTCAATATCTTTATAATACACACCTTGCTGAAGAAGAGCACCATAAATATACCAAAGACAACGAGCAGGCGAACCAAGTCCTAGAGAAGCTTGTTGAGATGCTTCTGTTTGTGGACTTGGACTGTACGTGTGAATCAGATACAAAACAGGTCCAGTGAGAAGAATACCACCGGCGAGACAGGCCCAAGACTGGTAAAATTACAAAACGTACCAGTTTGTGAGTCCGGATAATAATAGGTTTAGGATACACATAGTTATGTACTAAAACAGCAGCGTGTACCTCAGGAGTGTACGGCGAAGCAAAGAGCATTGCCCTGGATAGTTGCTTTGGCCTCGAGGCTAAAAGACCATAAGTTTGTATAGAAATTGGTAGAGTAAAATTGATAGACGATTTTAGACCTTCGGTCACGGTTGAAGCGCAGGCAGCCATAAACACTCGACCTCCACGAACGAGATTTCTCACGGCATCTGGCAATTTTTCTCCGGACAATGTTGGCAATCTCACAAAGTTCTGCATTTGGAATATGTTACGATTGATGAGAAAAATTACTCATTTTTAATAGAATGGTCGACCCGAAGGTTTACTCATTGTTGAAAACGTTTTTTTAACACCTAATTGGTATGAAATATCATCATATTTCTCGACTTTAATAAGTTTTCTAACAGGTGTTCATAATTATATATTCACCACCGGCAGTGATCAGCTCCTCGGATCAACCAAAATTTCGACATAAAAAAATAACCTTTCCCTCGAAGTTGCTGTTGTACTTATTGCCACGCGGAAGTGCAACTTTAGAATTGTTCTTTTCTGGTTTCTCATCTATTTCGACCATTTTATAGGTGAAGTTTAATTTCCTGCTCAACTGATCGACGATATCAAAGACGAGGCCACTCCATTTGACTTTGCCAGTCTCCTTCGATTTTAACCGAAATTGCCAAGGGGGATTCTGCAGGAGGACTTGATTTTTGAACTTTGTATTCGAAGACAGGAATAGAGGATCGATGGAATTCCGTGACTCACGTGATACGTCACGATGGGCAGAGCCTTTCCTCGAAATCCGTACTTTGAGTGCGGAAAGAGAGCTTCTTTTGGAGCTGGACCAGGCCCTGGTGTCCACGAACCAACGTTCATCAATTGATGAAGCTCCGTCTTGGTTTTACGACTGAATGCGTTGCCCCAAGTTATTCCAGACATCATTCCCCATGTCATGCACTCACCACATTTATTCAAGCTTTCTGAGCCTTCCCTGACGCCGTACAACTGGTTCTAACGAAAGATCTTCAGTCGGATTTATGTTTCTCACACTTACCGAATTTCGGCAAAATCGAAAAAGTGGTTAAGATTTTAGGAATATTTGCACTTGAACAGAACGTATCGTTGTTTCATACTAAATTTCGTGAAAATCCAACAAAGAGATTATTTTTCCGCGATATTTTTTGTTTTTTTTTGTACAAAGCTTCCTCTATGAGGGAGTCAAAATTGAACAAAGTACTTCCTGGTAGAGGTAGATTTGTTTTAAAAAAATGATTTTTTACTCGCATCATGAAATATTTAATATCGCCTGGTCCCAAATTAAGCTCTTACGTTTGCGGAATGGTTTAGCTAAATCCTGAAGGTTCAGAACGAGTCGAAGAGCATAAAAAAATAATAGAAACCTATTACGGAAGTGGTTGCTTCACGGCGATGTCAACGTACCCGAATATAGACAATCATTTCCCGGCTTCTCTCGGCCTTTGTCATTCGAACGGCATCGAACTCTTCCTCGGTAACTCTCTCGAACAGCTCAATTTCTTGTCTCAGAGCATTCAGCAACGCCGCCGCGAGAGCTCTTACCATTTCTTTGGCAAAGCACTCCGGACCTGCCTGGTATCAACAGGATCAGTAAATTATAAAACATAAATGACTGTATCCTGCTGCATAATACTTTCGCTGGTATCCCAGCTCACCTGGCAGTCGTCGTCAAACCTAGTGGCGTTGTAGATGAAAGCGATGTTTTCGCCTTCGCCCAACAGCTTACTGAAGTCAGTTATGTTCAAAGACGCTTCTGCGCTATCCGGTAAAATGAAGAGCCACTGACTTTGTGGATGAAGCATTTCTAGAGATCTTGCCTGTGTGAAGAGAAACAGAAGAAAATTAAAATCTACTATTGCGACGACAAAAAGAAATCACTTATAATCACCTATTCAAACAACATTTTGGCATAACTTTAACTTGCACTCTTGCAACTTAAAATTAATAGATCCAATAAAAAAAAATTATAAGTATTAGGTGTGGTACTTAATTTTAAAGGAATGTTTTTTTTATTAAAAATAACTATTGTCTTTAAATAAAAAATTAATTTTATTTTTAATTACTCCACATAGATTATATTTACCAAAACGTTACCAAGGCTTTCTAACGTCGTCTATTAGAAATCCTTTAAAATTAAGTACCTAATAATTAATAAATTAAAAAAAATAATAATAAAATATTGATTCAGCATTTTCTTTGGATTTTGTTAGAATCCTAATAAATCTTACGGTTTCTATGATAGTAGATACACTGTCGTGAACAACGATGACGAGATATCGATCATCAGAGCGTCGACGTGAAGGAAACTTCGACAGAGTCTCAACGATCAGCTTCTTCGCCGCTGATGTACTATTGGCCGAGGGTGTCGAGAAAAGCGACTCAGAGTTTAATCTTAAAAAGGGCTTGTTCGGCACTTCACCAGATAAGGCCCTCAGCGTTCGCCCAATCGTGTCTCTCTCTTAATAATAAATGTGTATATCATTGCAGTGACATTTTTTCGACTTTATCCTCTTTTAATGATTCTCACCAAAGACATCATCGTGAAGAAGATTAATTCTCTGCCAAGGGAGTATATAGGCCATTCTTAGATCCAGAAAGATCTGAGGCAACTCCTCACCCGGATCTATGATGGGTACACTCACTCCGTACTCAGAGGGAAGTCGTGGACAATCTCGATCTGAATTTTTAAAAAATAGATATCAGAACAAATGTAAAAATTTTTAAAAAATAATGTACTACAAATGTTAAAAAAAATATCCCGCTTTCACGAATTCTTTTTTACTTATCGTGTAATTAGATGTTAGAATATAACATCAAATGAATTAGAAAATGCATCTTTCAAAAAGGCATTTTTTGAAAAATCACCATAGTCTGACTTTAAACATTGAATGTGTTGTTTTAATTATCAGATTGCATTTAACAGTCACGAAAAGCCGAGTTGAATTTAAATGAAATTACTTTTTGTCAGAGACGCGAAAGCCTGTAATCCCAAAAATACCAACCAGTAATCGCGAGATGAACTAGTTTTTCCTTTCTGGCTCGTCGAAACAACTTCCAGGTTTCGTCGCAACTTGCGACAGACAGTAACACTGTATAATCTGCTCGATATTAATTAGAGGACAATAAGTAATTTGCTAAGCTATCCATCGATATAATTACCTCTCGCAAGATTCGCGCTCGTGTCCTGATACATGATGATCTCTATGCCCACCGTGGTATCTGCTGTTTGAGTTGTTGCAGCTTCGTTGATCGCTCGACTAAATGCTTCGAGCTTTTTTTCATATGCGTTACGAATATGCCTTCTCCGTACGGCAATTCTCTCGAAGAAGGTCCTCTCGATTACGACCGCTGTAAATAATATATATGGGGTATTTCACCTATGGTTTCGACCTGGGTCTGACCATTGACCCTTCCGATTGGTTCCGCAATTTTTTATATAATTTACATAACTCTAAAAAGTATTAACTTAAAAAAAATATTTACACATTTTTAATTATCTACAATTTTTTTTTAACAAATTATCGAACGACACATTTTTGAATTCTGAGAAATCATTTTTTCGAAAATAATTTTTCTTTCGTTCTTTAAAAAAAATAAATGAAAAAGATTAGAAAAAATAGTAACTTTATGATACGTCGGAAAAATCTGGAAAAAAATTCTAAAGATCAGGTGTTGCATACTAAAATTTTCTATCTACTGAAGAAAAATGTAATTCCCAAAAATCACTTTAAAAAAGTACAATAATACCCTGTTAATAATTGCCAGTTGTATAATTGAACGAAATTCATGTTTAGTCGTTTTTCGATTATTTAATTTACCCATTGACGCATTCGCGATCATCAAAGATGGAAAGTCATTGAAACTGGTGCAATATTCGACACTGAGAAGCACTATTAGTTGCACAATTAAAAACATTTTTTGTTCCACTCTGAGTCTCCGCTTGGTTTTGCGCGGAAAACTCTTGAACGATTGCCTATAGTGTGATATAGACTGGCGATGTAGCGTGACGAAGCTTCATCAGTTTCACCTGTGCCTTTGTAGGTCGACCTGAGAGTGTCGATAAATAATTGAAGAGCAATCGAAGAGAAATTGATGAGCATCGAAGATGACCAAAGCTTCGTGTGTAACACAGTGTATCATATAAAATTGATTGATTCTATTTGCGATCGGAGCACCTGCATTGTATATTATAGTTCTGTTCATATATACGTGATCCAGGATAGAACCTTCACTGTAGGATACGAATCATGAAATTACAAATCGTTAAATTTAAATAAAGAATTTTAAAACAGCAGTGCAATAAATCCATTTTAACAAAAGGCGATGCGGTAGAGTCAACTTGATCTATCGCGATTAAGGATGCTTATTTATAAAATACAACTTTTTTTTGTATATTTATTTTACTACCGAGAAGTGCCTACTTCTCGCACTAGTGCGATAATAGTACATTACGAAACTCGTTCGAGAAACTTTTTCTCAACTTATTTGATTGCAACATTCGCCTTTGGCTCGTGCTGCAAACTCACACTCGTCAAGAAAAAGTTTGATCGCATGCATATCGTAATATACTATTATGCCACTAGTGCGAGAAGTAGGCACTTCTCGCACTAGTGCGATAAAGTTGTGTACGAAACTCGTGTGTGAAACTTTATATCAACTTGTGTGATGAAGAAAAAGACTCGACAAGAAAATATTTGATCGCACTCGTATCGTAATATACTGTTTTCTCCCTTTAGTGTTGAAATATACTAATTTTTGCAACATCTCGAAACAGACGAGGTGACACACTTCTTCTCCAAGGAAGCAAAAAACTATTTTTAAAAATCCCCGAAAGTACTATCAAGTATTGATAAACCAAGCGAATTATGAAAAAATATCTGAGAGGATCACCGTCAAGAAACGTGTCTGAATAGGAATGCCTCATATAATGCTTTTGTGTACACGTGCATATAGCAAAAGGCGGCTCTTTTACGATACCTATATGTCCAACACCACTCTACCGACCGTACCAAGTACAGTCAGAGAGCCTGTTAGATTGTAGTGGTGTGATCGGAAATCCCTCGAATTCCTTTCTCGTTTCTCACACATGTACGACGTACGATATACAGTAACCAAGGGTACATCTTACGTGAATATAACCACGGCAGCGGAGGCTTTATCATATGCAGCCTCGGCGTAGCATCTCATCGGTAGTCTCGATGAGTTGTGATTAAGACGATGGCCCTCGTGCCAATATGTGTATTACGCATTCCCCATACATACATAACTCTATATAGATATATAGAAATTAGGTAGTCTAGACGCTCAGCCTATCGTAACCTTTCGTACTTTCCAATATTCTATATATATATATATATATATGAGAGTTTCAATACAACGTTGCAGTCACTCTCAAGAAAAAATATGTTTTACGCATCGTTTCAAAGATCCGCAGCGATGGATTTCGAGTTCTTTTTCAATTGAATTTTTAATTTTTTTTTTTTTCGACAAATTATTTTATGATTATACTTTTGGTCAAATTTTGATGGGTTTATTGGTAGTCAAGTACAAGTAGAAAAATTTATATTGATAGCAATTAATTGGACAAGTATAATGGACCTTTTTTTTTTTAAATAATATATTTTATTATTTGATTACCATTGAAGTTGTTTCAAAAGTTTATGGATAAAAAATAGTTAATGGAAAATTCTATCGAATTTTCACGAATGTTTATGTACAAAAATGTCATATAAGAAAATTAATGAAAAATGTTTTCTTTATGTCTTTTCATGAGTAACTCTAGCAGCAAATACTTTTATTTCAAAGCTGGTTCAAATATTTGATTACTATTAAGGGGTGTGTTTAAAAAGATATAGAATAAAATATAATGAGTTGAAAGTGTGAGGATTGCAGCTCTGGGTGAGTCGCACCAAAATGTCGACTTTGTTTAGACGTCCTCGAGTGCGTAGAAACACAAGAGAACTGGTGGGAAAAGAACGAGAGTGACAACTACATATGAAATAAAACATATGGGGCATTCTATGGTAATTTAAACAAAAAGAAAACCCGACCTTCTTCGATTTCCCTACTATTTTTGCTTCCTCAGAGAGGAAACTTTGTTTTCACGAAATATATATATTTTTTTTTCGAGTTTTTCATGTCAGTAAACTCAAAAAGAACGTCGAGAAAAGTTGTTTAGAAAAAGTGGCCGAATGAGTCTTTTGTTTCCCAAGTCAATAGTTTAGGCGCTACAGCTTGCTGAAAAAAAAATTCGGAAAAAATATTTCGAAAAATCCGTTGTTAGGTAATCGAAAAAGAAACAAAAAAGTCTTATGAAATGTTGTTTTTCAAGCAATATCTAAGATGTAACCGCGTGTCAAACTGAAAAATTGACTCTACTTTTTCGAAAAACAGTCTAAAAATTTTTTTCAACAAAATCCGTTGAAAGATAAATGAAAAAGGAAAAGAAAAGTCCCCAGACTTTTTTTTCTCAAGTTAATAGTTTAGGCGCTATACTTTGCTAAAGTACATTTTTTGCAGATGTAGAAAATTTCAAAGTCATATAACAACAATTCTAATAAATATATGAAGGAAATTAAAGAGGGTTGGGTTTTCGTCCTGTGTGAATTCACCATGGAATGCCCCATATATGTTTATCGGTATTTGTGACCTGTGGAACGCGAGAGCTGCGAAAGTACACGAGAGCAGTGACAGTATAGAGTAGTGGAAGCTTCAAGCAGTGGTTGTATAGGCACAGAGTAGGCAACCGAGTAACAGAACGTATAATTGTGACAGTAGTGCGGAGTGTATAGCAAGGAGAGCAAGAGCATTATACACCACCGTCGTTATACATATACCGATAGATTAGATGCATGACACGTACGGGAGGATACGGCCTCCTTAGCCGTTGCACTCTCCTCGACGTGTGTCGACACAGTCGTCGTCTCGCGCGAACGAGACGACAAAGAAAACTTTACGTTTTACGGCGCAGCTATTCACGTTCAAAAGTTTGGTAAAGAACAAAAAAGAAACAGAGACAGCAGCCAAACAATAAGGTGTCGAATTTGGTTAATTTAAGAAGGACAATAATGGGGCTTCAGGATGAAGCTTTTTTTCAAGGACAATTGCTCTTTCCACCACAAGGAATGCTTGGACAACTCAAGGTTAGTTCATCTCAGCCTTCTAGGTTAAATCTACAACAATTGACAAACTGTTGATTTTTTGTTTTTGTTTTTGTTTTTGTTTTTTTTTTTTTTCGTTTTTTTTTAGAAAACATGGCAAAAGAAGTTTTGTCAGCTGTTCAAGGCTAGCAAATATGGAATTGAGAGACTGGAGATATATGACAATGAAGATGAAGTTCTCTCGCAGCAACATTCACCTAGAATTCTGACGCTTGAAGCTTGCGTCAAGATTGCTCAGAGCAATCAGCCCAGAGTTTTCACTGTAAGTTTTCTGTTTAATTGTCGAGGAGGAGATCTCATTGAGTGGACAAAATTTTGCATCTAAATTTAAGTTGAATTAATTGATGGTTGATTCTTAAGTCCAATATCCACACTTTAGAATCTCTTTAACTTAAATCAACTTTAATAAACTGAGTACAAATTCTTGTTAACTGTTTAAGTAGATTGTAAAGGCTATCCACTATTTGTTAATTTTTAAGTACCACAGAGCAATTTTTACTGGATTTAAAGCTACAATTCAAACTTGGGATTAGATTTGAGTCAAATAAAGTGTAATTCAATTAGTGGGATTTTTAGGTTGACTAGAAGCAGATTCAGAGAGAATTTCAAACACTTCTCGATCGGATGAAAGTTTGAAAAAAATCAACTATTTCAAAGGTGCTAAAAAAATTGATTTTGCATAATAATAATTCTAAAATGTTATTAAAAAAATGACTGAAATTAAAAATTGTTCAACAAATCAGCTGCCGACCAAACTTTTTTTTAAAATGAAAATGATTCGTTAATTTTTCTGAATAAGTATACATTTTTTTTCGTATTTTAGATACTTTTTTCAAAATTACGTTTTGTTAACGTCTCATTCATGCGACGTTAAATAATCGGAATATATATACGATGAAATGATTTTTCAAGAAACGTTATGTGGTCATAACCTAATAAAAATTTTCCCGCAACAGGTAGTAACGAAAACGGGTGTTCACCACTTTGGCTGTTTCTCGGAGTCGGATATGAGCGATTGGATTGGAGCATTTCAGTCCGTGGCTTTCAACGGTGAAGCAGCTAGCCAAACGATTGAACAAGACAACGATCTTTATTGCACAAGCGGCGAGGGTGTATTCTCTGTAAAACTCGTGGAAACAGAAGCGTCGAAGCGTTGTCGTTTGGAGGTAAAGCCTTATACATTAGTGGTCGCAGCAGCGGACATCAAACTGATGGACGGTGACGTTCTAATGTACACCTGGCCCTACAAATATATTAGAAAATATGGCTACAGAGATGGGAAGTTTACATTCGAAGCGGGAAGAAAATGCGAATCCGGCGAGGGCTCATTTCGACTGGAGCACCGAAATCAACAGGAGATATTCCGATGTATCTCGTCGAAAATGAAATCAATGAAGAAATTGCTCAGCGGTGATAATAGCCCAAGTATAGAATGCAACGATGCTCAGTATCACGCAGCTTTGTCAATGGAAGCTGGCTCGCGATCACCACTTCCTCCCTCGCCAAATAGTTCCACGAATCTTATAGACATCGATTTTTCGACTATTTCGCAAAATTCACAAAAACACCTGGCTTCCTGTTCCTCATCGAGTTTAGACTCCATATCTTTTATCAGACCACCGCCACCGATTATAAAACCAAAGCCCGCGAAACCACCCCGAAAATATATATTCACGGGTTTGCTTGAGAAAAAAACGTTTGATGGTGAATTAGCGGATTCGCCGGCTTGTGGTAAATATAGAAAATTGAATCATACGAGTTCGCCGGATGTTGGGAGAAAAAATATGCCTCATCCAATACCGAGTATTTCCAACGAGCAAGATGATAAGCAACATCCTTATGATTTGGTGGAAGTACGTAGCGACGCTTGGAGAACTCATGGTCTTGATAATGTGCCACATACTGAGAGAGTCGACAGTCGCGAACGTGTATCAGACTATTGTGATGAAACCACAGATTTGGATAGCGAAGCAAATACAAGTTCGACGGCAATCAGCGGCAACGCCGATGACTATGAATCTCAGTATGAAACTTTACACTCGCTGTCAACGTTTTCCACAAGCTACGGTAGCGGACGCACGAAACGCAAACCCAGCGCTGAACAGATTGTCCCTGTTGCGGCATCGCCAATTATACACAACAACGTGACTCCAAAAACGGATTCTCCGAATTACGACAAACTGCAACACTTTGGCTCAATGCACAAGCTCAATAGCAATCCAGGATACAAAATTCCAAACGTTAGTCAATGCAATTCACAGTGTGATTCTGTAGTTTCTGGAGAGGATTCCAATGGGCATTGGCAAAATTACGATGTCGTCGAGGATCTTTGTGGAATACGACTGGCTGACGACACACATCATGGCTATGGAATAATTCGAAAGAAAACTAGTGTTCCCAGTAACACTGTAACTAATTCTGGTATGCCTAAGCACAGAGTATTCAATGATAGTGAATACGCGATTGTGTCCAAGCCCAAAAGAGTTTGAGGGAGGAAACTCAAAATTAAGAGACCTTCCGCGTTGTGCCTTACTAGAATTAATGTTTGATCGACGATCGAAAAGAAACTGAGCCATCTGTCTTCCGTGAAAACGATTAGTTTATGGTGCCAAAATTTTTTTTTTATTATTATAAAGTACGTTGATAGTTTACATTTTAAAAAAGGACTAAAACTAGAAGTACTTCCCACGGTACCGATATTTGTAAGATTTGTCTAGCAATAATTTATACTGGGTGTGAACTCGTGACTGCAAAGACCCTTTTTTAGACTTAAGGACGTTTTAATCTTTTTTTAATTCAACAAAAAATATCATAAAAAACAAACAATGCAATTTTGTCTCCAACCCCAAAGTATGGATACAAATAATTATTCGCTACTACCTTCGTTATAGAAGGCTCTTGCGACCAAATTTATTGGTTGTTTAAATTTTTTAAAAAGGTGGTTTCCAGAGTCCTTTATTTGTAGGAAGTAATATTTAGTGGTGAGAGACGAAATTTGATTTTTATTTGTATTTAACGACATTTTTTGTTGAATTCTCAAAGAATTGCGATATTGTAGACTGTACTCGCTTTATGATCGAAAACAAACTTACATTTAACTGACTTTTGAACTCATTTGTGAACGTGAATAATGCAAATTTATGGGAATTTGTTTCTAGGCAAATTATTATTTTTCCAATGGACTAACGAGGCAACTAAAAAAACACCGACATACGCATTTAACATTTATCGCAATCTGTTTTGTTAAGATTTTATGTACTATGTTTTAAGACTGTTGTCAAGATTTTGATAACGGAATACGCTGCTTTTATGTTAAATATGTACCTATATGTATATTGTAATTCATGATATTGCGTTACTTAACAATAATTTTATTTTACATTTGTACATATTATATTTTACATATTTTGTCTTGTAATTCCGAATTAACGTAACTACCGCACGTGTTGATTGAACAGAGATCGAGTGAACACTAAATGTCTTCCGGTTTTACATAACCGTCCATCCAACGAAACCATCACAAATTGTACCCAAGTATTTGATAGCGGACCAAAGATTGATTTCTATTATAAAAAGAGTTTCTATACAAAAAGGATTTAATTGAATTATCAGTTATTTAAACAACTCCCAGTTCCCAGTTGTTTCCTTTCAATGATTTTGAATAGTAAATTGCATCGAATGCAAGCCAAAGCCACAAATAATAGAAGAAATTTCGTTTCCAAAAAGGTACGTGAATAGTATTAAAGATGTATCACGTATACTTTCCCACCCAAAAGTAAAAATTAAGAAAAATCTTGAGTAGATTGCAACAACAAACTGTTGAAGATTCTCAATCAGATACAAATTTAGAAAATAAAGCAATATATATAATGTCAAGAATAAATATCTTGAATAATAAGGACAAAAAATGATTAATTAATTTTGAAAATGAATGAAAAATTATATTTCTGTTTAATGAAATGAATTTGTTGATTCTTCTGAATTTCTACAAAAATTATCCTGTTTTTAAAATTCCCGTTTTCAAGAATGATCCAAAAATTTGCATCTAATACGGAAGTGTTCTATAAAAGGGTTTATAGGGGAAGGTTCTATAAATTCTATAAAATTTTTTTTCACATTTTTCTCTGGTTATAGAGTGCTTAAATTCTAATAAAATCAAACTTTTTGTTGGGAATAACAGAATAATGATTCTGGTTAAATGTAGAATAAAAATAACTGAGAGAGCCCAAAGAATATTTCATTCTTCCTCAAAATATTGCAAATCTTATGACATCAATTCAAAATTACCATCTTTTTTTTGGTCATATTCATAAAACATTGGATTACATTAATCTATAACTTAATTATTTTTTCATATCTATCAGCTTTTGGATTCCTGTCCATCTGCGTCTTGAGCAACTTGTTTCTGGATCGTGCTGCTGTCATCCTTCAAAGACTTTTTTTCAACAATCTCTTGATATTCCTCCTTTGCAATAATTGTCAAATTCCCTTGCTCGTAATCGTGTATTTTACACACACTTTCACCCTTTGCTGCCAGAATATGTTCGATATTTCTCTTAGCATCAAGTTCGGAGAACCATCCCAAATTGTCGGCTATAAGATGATTGTTTTTACATCCATCGCATCGTATAATAACCACACCTCTTTCGTATCCCAATTTTGATATAGTTTTTGAGCTTCTTGTATTGCAACGCTTGCATGTAAATGAAATTTTCAATTTTCCCGCTATCTTTCCCAGAGCCTGTCTATTTTCTGCAGACTGTTGATTAGTAGTAAGAAAATTGAAGCTGGTATGAAAACTCTCCATCCGGTTGAAATTGCATTGCTGATGAAACAACGGAGAATCTTTTGTAATTCTATTTACACCTAATAACGTTGGTTCTTGCAGTATAACTTTGACTCTACTGTGTGTCAATAAACGCACAATTTGACGTGTATTGAACATGTTGGATGATTAATTTCCTCCTTCAGTCAAATATATCCAGAAATTGTTCAGTGAAGAGGGCACTGAAATTTTTGTAAATATAACCTATAAGATTTCTCGTTTAAAATAACTTCTTTAAACACAAAGATTTTTTCTAGACATAGTTGTAATTAATCGTACGTACGAATAGTTCCGTTGGAATTGTTTGAAAATGCTTGACAGAGAATTATGCGAGTTTTTCGTGCCAGTTGATCAACAGCGCGTGGCCGGTTTTTCATTTATTGTGTTAGACGCAGTGTAATTGTATGTATGTGTAGCAAACACACACAGTGTTTCTCTCTTCAAAGATTCTTTCGTTAGGCCAATAGAAAAGCGAAACCAATAGAAAGATTCGTTATTTTTACAGACAATGTGGAATGGGAAAGTCCGATTGACAGTAAAATAAAAAAATTGAATCACTTTAATTATTTTTCTTGTCACTTTCTTTAACTTTGACATAAAGTCGCTTGTTATTTACTTTCTATTTTTTTGTTAACTGGTAAAGTGTTTTAAAAAACTGTGAGATTGCAGTGCTTACGTTTTCTTACGAATAACATTGTTAAATACGTGACGAATCTGTTTCATAGTTGAGCAAAAAATCATTGTGTTTTACGATTTTTTTTTCGATAAACTATAACTTTTCACTTATAACGGTTTTTTTTTAAACTAGTGAATAATGCTAAAAAAATGTAAAATCGGAGAAGAACGTTTTCGGTGTCCAATAAAAATGTATATTTTCATAATTTTCAAGCTTTTAAAATTGTCATATTTACTTTGCAGTTTTAACAAAAACTATGTATCATTAAAACATACAAAAATTGTCGTCAAAAGAAATGTTCACAAAAAACAGAGTTTGTAACAATGTTCTGCACAATTTAATGACAAATATTTTTTCGCAACATCAAGAAAAAAAAATCTACATACCGCTGGACAAAAAGTTTTGTTGTGTGTACAATTTTACTTTCTCGTTTTTTATTATTTAGCGGCGCGTAACGAAGATAATTCACTATTTTTACACTAACGATAGAAAATCGAGTTCACACCGAACGTCATACTCGATGCGCTAGTCAAATAACCAATAGAATGAAAAGAAATAGAGTCTCGAAGTCTTTTGCCGGGTCTCTTTATATTTCAGCTCTGTTTATTGGCTGTCGCGTAAAACTTGCATACAGTGTGAATTCACCTTCATAGGTGGGGATGCAAAAAAAAAAGAAACAAAAAAATATAGAGCACACAGTCGCGCGCAGCTGAATAATCGCGCGTTTTCAGTAGTCACGTTCGTCCCTCTTGCCAGGATAACGCGTACTATAATAACGGCGCGCGTAGGTTACGTCGCCCCTCGAATTACACAATATGTAAACAATAATTTGAATATTTGTTGCGGGAGTGATACACGCATGTCGATGAGAAAAGTGAGTTTCGAGTAAACAAAGGTACGTTTGAAACGAAGTCAAGTGTTGACAATTTTGATTCTCATGGGTGGAGCCAAGCAGTGCAATCGAAAAGGTATGTAATTGGAAGGAGTGACGCTTCTACTACGTTGTGCTGTAAGCGTTGAGCATAGTTTAGCCAAGCTCAACGAACCGTCATAAAACTAGCTCAAGTAGCATCGCTGCCTGCAGCATTTATAATTATCATTAATTTTTTTTTTTTTTTTTTTGACAGATTGACAGATTCAACATTTTTACCTCATCGACAAGATGAAAAAATGTCGAAAACACAAGCACAGTTGGAAGATTAAATTGCTGGAAAAATTACCCAAAAATCACAAAAGTTTCAAGATGTAAAAAAACAGCTTCCAGGGGTAAGTCAGCGGAAAGAAATGGAATACGATTCAGGGTCAAGTTGCGAAGATCGCTTTAAAGATTTGGAAGCTACGGAGGAGCTTCCAAGAAGCATCGTCGATAGGAATCAAGCAGAACGAGAGGTTCCTACTAGAGTTTCGCATCAATGGATTCCAGTAGACAACACAGCTAGAGTACAGCCATTTGTTGTGACAGAGAGATCGCTGTCGGCACAAGTGATGGAGTATTATCACAAATATTCACAGAACTCCAGTCTAGGGCGTTACTTTTCACTTCCAGAATCAGGTGTTGCCAATGATGGGGCAAACTATTATCAGAGAATGTACGAATCGATACCAGAAACGGGCGCAAATAGAGAGCAGTATGTAATTTTAGCTTCCGATGAGAGATCGAAGATAGATTCATCTACACCACGTGAAAGACGTCGATGGGCGCGGCCGCCTTTGATAGGTCAACCATCGACCTCCGATGGTGCGGTTGCGTCCACATACGTTGGCACAACAAACACAGATTCACGCACACCATCTCCGATATGCAAACGTCCGACCACCGAGACAATTCCAGAGGAGCGAAATGAATCGAGTCGCGAGAATATTGGTCAAGTTAAAGATTCAGAGGGAAAAGCGAGTTCTCCTACCTCAAGTGTGGCTTCGCACAAACCTTTAGAATGGGACAGCGGTGCCGATGTCGGTTATTACAACGCTTTGCCGCTGTCGAAAGAAAAAGATAAAAAATTGTGTACTATAGAGCGTATGGCTTTGGCGCGAGGATGTTCCGCTGCTTTGAGATTAGATCCTGAAGGTACCAACGAATCAACGCAATCTATCAGTTACGCGACGGCTTCGCGAATCGCTACAAGACACTCGATGAAACCTGACGCGAATTCCACGCCTTTGATGGGAATTCGTCAGCAGGAGTCCGGCGAATCTGAGGGCGAAATTGAGATAACGCCGATAGTTAAAAATCATGCGCCTGGGATTATAACCGGATGCGAGGAAGTGGACAATAAGGGGGGACGATCACGGGATGATCAGACGCCAAAATCAAAGGTAATTTCCCGTGAGCTTGAAACACCTGTCGCAGAAACGAATTTTTCAAGTGTGGCTTCTGAAAAGCTTGAAGAGTCGAAGGAAGAGCGTGAATTGTCGCCTTTGAAAAAGAGCTCTTCGATGAATCTTTTGGTGTTTCCATTATCAAGATTGTCGCTGAAAAGAAGCCAGAGCGAGTTGAATCTACGAGCCAAAGAGAAGAAGAACGTACAGCCATTGCCGCCGCTTATTTTCAACTCCACGTCTTCCATAGCTACGGTCGTTAACAAACCCTCGACTTGCGACAAATTTATACAAACGAGTCTGAATACATGTAGCAGAGAATCCATAGGGATTCAGGTATCGGTAACCGATACGAGCGACGATTCTACGAACGAGGCTCTTCGTGTAGAAGAAACTAAGCAATCTGAGGCTGAGGAGGAAAAGCCTCCGTTACCGAAGAGAGCGAGTAGTCTGGTGCCAAAGTCTTTGCATTCTATATTAAAAAATTCGAGCAACACTTACAATGTTCGTGATAAAAGCGGTGACAAGCATGGGGAACTGGCTAACGGAAACAGGAAGGCGAGCGGCGATGCGGAAAGAGTCAACAAAGCCGTGGACAGTGTCGATGGAACAATGGAAATACCAGCCAAAGCAATCGATAGGAATATGAGAGATGTCGGAAAAACCGATAGCAGTAGCAGAAGCAACAGTAGCAGTTCAAATCGATCGAGAAATGAATCATCCAGCACGAGATCACCTCAAATACCTGTGGAGGAAGATACTACAGGCGAGAATGCGGCTGGTCGAGCTTCCAACAGCTTTGAATATTTTCCTGGCCACGTATATCAGAACGTTCGGAACGGCAGCACGAGCCACGTGTCTTCTGTCGATACCGGGAGAGAATCTCGGTGCTCGACGATGCCAAACACCAGCTCGAGCATCGATGAAAAACTTTGGGGCGACTCGGACAGTTTGGTACGCGATCTCGAGAGAAGCGTTAACATATTAAAGAGCCTGGTTGATGCCAACAAGTGCGACAAACAAGTGAAGAAAAGACTGATTCATCATGTAATAAAGAGGCTAGTCACGGCCAAGTACACGGACGATAGAATAGAGCACGATCTCGAGGACAATGTACCGTGGAATCCGGCCGATGCGAGAAACAAAGTATACAGAAATGAGATTATACAGGCTTTGGCGAACAAGCATAATACGACAGACTCGTCGGCGGATGATTGGAGACCGAGGAAGAGAAATGTCGCGCGTGGCAATTCCGCGAGTCCGAAAAAAACAATGAACAAGGAGGCGCGAGTCGCTAAGGAGATCATCGAATTGGTTGCGACCAGCGCACCGAGCACACCAAACAGTGATGAATTTCCGTTTGATAGGCACACCGATAGGACAGTAATGGATGGTAGAAAAGCGAGAATGGGATTGCGATGCGAAGATCGACGACGAGATAATGGAAATACTGATCAAGAAAGAAGCGAGAGTTCCGAGTGTTTTATGCCTCAATCTCATAGCGCTAAGCAGCCTGTCTACAACTTAAAGAGTACAAATGTATTTTACACGATGAATGACGTTAAATCTAATGAAAAATCTATGCCAACACCATCTACGACAATTCCGGGAGCAGCTGCTGTCGCACCTGTACCAACGACAACTACCAGCACGAGTACGAGCTCTAAAAACACCGCTTGCCACAGAAATCTCGGTAACGATGGAATCGTTTTGGTAAAAGAGCACCGGAGAGCCCAAAGCAACGAGACTGATTGGAGATTGCCGACTACCATGTCCGAACGTCGATTCGAGATGGGAAGATGCAGCAATTCGGATTCAGGAGATACGAAACTCATAAATTACGCTGAGATGGAGAAGAGAAATCAGCTTGTATGGATTACCAATGAAATCAGTCATCTCTGCAATTTAAAGAGATTGCTACAAGAGCCGAATAAATTCGGAAGGGAAAGAGGCGCAAGTTCACCGAGAAAGAGAGCCGATCAGTGGACTGAACGCCCGAGGTCTTCAAGTCGCAGTAGGAACGAAAGATCCAAAGGTTCCGACAGCGAACCAGCACACAACGATAAACGTGCGCAGAGGGGCGATTTTGCGAGCAAAAATTTTGAGAATCAATGGTCTTCACATGGTAATTTAACCGGTGGACCATCCGCGACTGAATATCAACGATCGACTTCGAGGATTCGTGTCGACGATCGTACGGATATTAGATCTGTTCGAAATACGAGAAAATTGCGCAATAGTTGCACACAAACAGGAAGCGATGGCGGTCCAAGTGGCCACTCGAAAACTGGCGGTGAAATTATATCCTCGACGGTGCCGATTCTCATGTCTTCAGCTTCAACGAAAGTAGAACACACATCGAATCTTGGTGTTTGCGATGCTTCCGTTCAAACGCTCTCGCTCTCACCAAGAAAAGTGGCAAATGATGTATCTGCAAAGTCTGCACATTCTTCAACGTGTCCGACCCACATTCGCTCCAGTGTCGAAGAAAAAAGCTGCGAGAAAGCCGTCCACGTCTGTTATTGCCAAAGATATGCCGCTCATAGTAGACACAGCGCTTGTATTGTTGATTCAGCTCGGCGATGCGCTCGCGATCACGCTAAACACTGCCCTTATCGTGCACGCGACGATAGACCGATAATAATAACAGCAACAACATCTCAACCCGTCCCTGATCCACAGACGGTGGCATCGAATTCTAAAAGCAACGAGTCTAGAAAAGAGGCGAAAAATCAACTAAACGCGAATTGCAAGTCTAGATACGCGATACGCGAGTTACCGGTGAAGACGAAAGCTCGTTGCGCTGAATGCGAGCTCCATGACAAGATTTTATCGGAAGTTCGAATCACGGAAGAGAGAGAAAAAGCTGCAGCGAGTCGTGCGAAGGATTGCAAGAAAAATGAGATTAAGAACATCTGTTCATGTCCAATTGAATGCAATTGCGGAGTTAGACGTGGACAGAGAAGCGGAGATGAAAGAGTCAATGAAAAACACCCGGAAGAGAACCAACAGCGATTGTCTTATAGTGAAACAAGCAGCGAGCCAGAAGAGGTGATTTGTCGTCATGTTGGAAACCGCGCGCAGTCTCCAGCGTGTTTCAGATGTAAGCGAGATGCTGGAGAAAATCAGGTTGGTAGTGGTTGCGAGACAGGAAGAAGGAAAAAGCTTCCAGTTAATTTTACTGAGATTAATGTTACGGAAAATACACGGAAATCTTGTCGCACTTGCGGAACAATTTGGCACGTTCGGGAGGGCAAAAATGCCAATCGCAAGTGTTCGTGTACTCAGGACTATCTCAAACCGGTCGCTTACGAGTTGAAATTTGATGAAACGTCTGAGGAAATGTCGAGAAACGATGGGGGAATGAAAATTGATAAAATTGGCGCCAAAGGCTTGCCTACGACTGAGACCGAACAAACCAAAGCTATTAAATCACCTTCGAATTCAGCGAGGTCTCGAGGAAAATGTGCCTGCGACGATGATACTGAAAAAAATGACGTTGATGACGATGAGAATGAACATCAACGCCCTGGCACGCTTAAGGTAATTAATTATTATTAATTATCTTATTCATGATCCTCATACGTCCAACAATAAAAAAAACGATGTACTCTTCGCGCGATCAGATTGTTTTTGGTTCAAAATAATTAGTAATTTGAATAAAATTACTCGTAATTGTATACACATTTATAATTTTTATTTAAAGTCATTTGAACAAGATATGTAAAAATAAATTTAAAAAAAAATCAAATGTAACCTCATGATTAAAGTTTTTTACGCTTTCAGGATTTCTTAGCTACGAACAAGCCGGAATTTCTGGAAAACGTCGAGACTCGACGTCAATACATGTCCGAATTATCTCAACTTCGACAGCTGAAGAAGGAGAAACGCAAGCAATTTTTGGCTATGGCTGGCTCGTCGGTTTTTCTGAAACCGCAAAAACCTGCAAAAGGTTCCACAAGTAAAATAATACCTATTCCCTTTCGAATTGATGTTAAACGCAGTTTCTCATCCTGGTACTAACTATATATAACATTTATGTCTAGCGCACGCCCAGAGAAAAATCAGCGAATACGAAATGAAGCTGAGATTGCGGATGCGATATCTAAGACTCAATGAAGTGCGAAACAAACGACGACAACGAGAGAAGGAAGAGGAGGCCCGGCGTAATCATCTCATGGCCAAATTGTTTGGGCAAAAACTGCAGGAAAAAGTTCTTAGAGGCCAGGTAGATCTGTCCCAAAGCGTTAGCGTTATATCAAATCTTTAATTTACTGTACAATTATTTATTTATCCATCCATGACATTATGTAATTTTAATCTCACGTATTATCGAAGTATGACGTGATTGACAAGTACAAAAATGTACAAAAAAAAAGAAGTTATGAGTATAGAATATACAATATTATAATATGATATTTTAATTGATTTTATAATTTGTATTAGTCATATATAAGGATTCCACGAGTGCCGTGTTCATCTTACAAACAGTATATGCTTAACGATTAATTAATATGTAGCGTGTCTATTTTATGTCATCTCTTCGCATAAATCGAATAAATCAGTTGGCGATTATTTTTGATAATTTTTTTTCTATCACAATAGTGGGAATAATTTTGAAGAGAATAAAATATATTTTCAAGAAAAATTATTTTTTACGTTCATGACGTCTACCAAGGGCGGAACTCGTCGTTATAATATGTTTAACCGATGTATCGTCAATTCCACGGGTAGTTTACGATGGGTGCTTATATGCATTGAGTCACGAGTTAGAGCAACGCTAACGCACTACAGCTCAAGTAAAAAAAAAAGCGATTAGGACTCTCGAGGTAAGAGACACTACACAACCTCCCGCGGATTTTACGAATCACTGAATGCCAAGACGCATTTCTCGTTGCTCACGTCTTGAGCAAGTACAGAAAAAAACCTTTACCTCAACGGGAAATCACCGTTGACCTTGTCTGCGTGGGAGTATAAAAATGATGAAAGAAAAACGTTGAGGAAAAGAAACGATTTTTAGTACCGCGAGTTTACTTCGAGGTCGTTTGAGTAGTGTGGTGGACTAGTATAAAATGATAGTGATGTGAACGTACGTACGATAGTACACTGTCTACCAAATGCTAAGTAACAAGTTCTGTTACTTAGCAGTTCAGTTGCCGTTGCAATATTTGGGAAAATTATCATTTTCTTTTTTAAACTATAATTGACGAAAGATGCCGGGAAAAAATCAAGGAACTCGGGACAAGAATCTGGAGCGCATTTTACGAGAAACTTTCACCAATGATTTTCGAACTGGATACATCACCGTCAAAGGCGTCTGTCTTCCTGAATATTTTAGCAAGTTTGCCGATGCTATCGAGAACTTTAAAGTTCGAGATGACGACATCTGGGTTTGCAGTTTTCCAAAAACTGGTTAGCCACCATATTTAATTTTCATCCTAAGTATATAACGTAATAAAATAAATATAGACAATTATAAAGTTTACGTATATACTACATGTATTTACAAAAAAATATCAGATGTATTGTTAATTTATTATTATTATTTTTACTCATTTTTGCAGGTACCACTTGGACCCAGGAAATGGTATGGTGTATTGCAAACAATCTCGATTTTGACGGAGCCAAAGTTCTCCTCTCAGAGAGATTTCCATTTTTCGAGTAAGTTGTATTTTTCAATTGTTAAGGGATGGGAAAGAGGTTACATTTAAGGATATAGAAAGACTAATATCTCAGTTACGTGGTCGCTAGTATTATTGGAAAAAATATGTACTATTGACTTTTTTTTACCAGGCAGCAAAAGTATCCGGGTAATGAGGGTCACCGATTTTTTTTTTTTTTTTTTTTTCGTTTTTACTGCCCGCATGATTTTGTTACCTGGAAAAATATTCTATTTTTTTTATCAATAATACTAGCCGCCACATAAGTGAGATATTAGACTTTGAATATTAGTATAAAATAAAATTGTTAAATAAAATTGTGATATAAATAAATGTAAAAAGCAATTACGTGTTTACAGTCACTCAGCTCTGTTCGACTATTCGACAATAATTCCACGCACACCTGGACTCGATTTTCCCGAACTGGTTCTCGACAGTGTATCATTCGTCGACAAATTGGCCGGTCCGAGATTCATTAAATGCCACCTGCCTTTTGATCTGTTACCGCGTGAAATTCGAGATGGTACGAAAAAACCAAAAATCATTTATGTTGCGAGAAATGCCAAGGACACATGCATCTCGTACTTTAATCATTGCAAGCTTATGGAAGGCTATCGCGGAAACTTTCAAGATTTCTGCACTTTGTTCCTTGCTGGAAAACGTAAGATCCTCTACGTTATAGAAATTTTAGTGGCGGCTCATTTAATTTTCATATATAATAATGTAGCATTATTTTAGTTTGCTACGCTCCATTTTGGCAACACGTACTTGGATTTTGGAGCAGAAGAAATAATGGGAATATATTGTTCCTGAAATACGAAGACATGAAAGCGGTGAGTGTGTGACGTCTCTTTAAAAGAAGTGACCTACTAAATTTAATTGACGTTGCACTGCAATAATCCTTGGCTCTGTGTGTAATTACATGGTACAGGACCTTGCATCGGTAATTCGAAAGACCGCCGATTTTCTCGGAAAATCCTCCGACGGTGGATGGGCGGGTAACAACGTTATAAACGATACAAATGTCGAGAGGCTCATGAAACACTTGAGTTTCGAGAGCATGAAATCAAATGCTGCCGTCAACTACGAGGATGTCGTGGATATGAACAAAAAGTTCAAGCTTATAGAGACTGAGGGATCGTTTATGAGAAAGGGCGAAAAAGACCAGTGGAAGAAAGAGATGACTCCCGAAATGTGCGAAAGCTTTGACAGATTGACGCGCGAGAACTTTGGGAATTCCGAACTCGTTTTTTAGTAAATATTTTATTTTTATTCTTTTATATAGAATAATAATATGTACCAAGAACGCTAATGAATAAGAGTAACAATACAATAAAATTGTAACTAAAATATGAGGCAGTATCAATGCGACATTTATTTTAAACTAATCGGCTTTTCGAATTCCAGACGATGTGATACAATGTTTTGCCTGACTCAGTCGATAACAAATTGTTTTTGAATTTTTTGTGCAACTGTTAATATTTTGGACAAAAGCAAATTAGGTTTTCGTAGCCACTAGAAAGACGTATAAAAATCTCGAATTTTCTTTTTTCCGAAATATTAACAGTTGCGGAGAAAATAGGGAAAACAGTTTATTACCAACTGAGTCGATAACACATGACCTTAAGATTTAAATTTCTGCGGCTTTATTGGTAGCTGAGAAAGTAGTGCGCGCAGGAGGTGAGCGGGCAGTTGCCGGTGATACAAACGAGCTAGTATAGTGCGTATAAGTAGATTAATAATGACATAGACAGGTCAGCCCTTTAGACAAAGTGGAAAAAAATTATACGGGGAGTCTATTAAAAGTGGTAACGATATTGTTAAAACAGCCAGAGAATTTTTTTAATTTGGATGAACTAAAAAGTTAATTAGATTTCGAACTAATAAAAATATAAATAAATTGTAACGATAAATGGGTACAAGCTCCGACCGGTAGGCTGGCTCAGAAGCCATCATACTGCCTAATTTATTTTAAGTTAATTTTATATCATTATTTTTTACGTCTTCCTTCGATTTATGTTTCGCCCTTACGACACTAAGAAGATCTCCGAGGACCCAGCAAGTCGGGTGACACCGTGCAGATGCTGCGAAATGTAAGGAGAGGGTGAATGGAAAAGAAGACGCTCTAATGAGGTCCCCTAGCCTACGTGCGGACCTCGACCACTTTTTAACCACCAGGCCCGGCAACGCTGGTCCCGGCGAGCGCGTCCTTCCATTACATCAAGCAGGCAAGGGATGCCAGCTACCCTCGGAGAAGAGAATCGACGCAGCGACGACGGTCCGGATCCCTCCACGGATCTACCACCCAGCCAGTGAAGCTTGACCGGCGAGGACCTGAGGACTTTGAGCTCGAAAGAAACAATTGCATTTTACATATTCCATTTTTAACTGTTGTACACGAGCGATCGTTTTATTTTGTTATTCCAGTAGAGAACCGGTTTTTCACAAGTGGAAAAACGTACTTACGTTATATTATTTCTTCAATTCCCAAATCATATAAAACATCCCTTCCCGCGTTCGTGTGCCGAACGCTTCAGTGTTACACGAGCAAAACGAGCCTTCGCGCGACAGTTAAATCGAACTTTTATAATTTACTGGAAAAGTGGGCTATTAAGTTGACTATCGATAATTTAGAGTACTTGTTTAAGTACGAGATAGTGTGTTGCTAACTGCGAATAGTTTACGAGCGTTGTGCATTGTCAGTTTGTGCAATTTTTAAGTGATAAATTCGAGTGTATCCCCCCTTTTTAATTATCGAGTCGTACCGAGGTAATACATGAGAAAGTCATCGTGTTCGGGAATACCACCATCGAGCCTCCTCTCCTCTCCTCTCCTGGCTAGTCGAGCAGCGAACGACAGTGAAAAGTCGAGTTGCGTGAAAAGTCTCACCTGCCAAAGGTTGTTTTAGAGATTATTTATATGAGCCAGAATTATTTAAAATAGTGAATGGCCGGTGTGCTTTCCCCTTTTCTACCACCCTCGCCTTCCCTTGCATTCAGCCCTTTATCGTAGCGATCGTTGTGAGGACCTTTTATTATTATTATTATTGTTGTTATTATTATTGTAGTTCCACCCTGTCAAGGTTTACCGAGAGACCTTGAATTATCCTCGATTTTTATTTGTCCACAGTTCAAGCATTCGTTGCGTTTTCACTGACTACCATATCACAGTCCTTCCAACATTGAAAGTCAGTATTGTTTGTATCGTCAATGATATTGAAAGAAAATTTCACAGTTGTTAGCTGAGGCTCCAAGCTCGACTCACTGCACGTGTTTTATTAAAACTATTCTTAGAATCTAACTGATACAAAATGATGGTGCAATAATTTTATCTGTATATAGGATTTAAGTGGCACTATCGCTTGGTATAAATTAATTGCGATGTGAGCATAGATACAGCAGTACACGTGCAGACACTCGTCACCAAATTCACGAAACTACGCGTAATCCTCTATTGCTCGTTTTTCATTAATTCCTAATTTTAGGAGCTATAAGCGTTGAAGAATGGCGAGTGAAAGTCAAGACAAATTGGACAAGGATCTGGATCGCATCTTAGAAAAAACTTTTACCAACGATTTTCGAACTGGATACATCAACGTCAAAGGAGTCTGTCTTCCGGAATACTATAGAAAATTTGCCGATGCCATCGAAAATTTCAAAGTCCTAGATGATGACATCTGGGTCTGTAGTTTTCCAAAAACTGGTTAGCAGCCAATATTTGTTTTTCATTTTACGTAATATTGTTGTAAAATTTGTAAGCAAATAATAGGTGGCTCGATACGTTCCGCTTTAGATTAGATTACAGATTTTTCTCTATCAATGTGTCAATCAAAAATCACATTTAAAAAAATTATCGAACTATGTTTGATCGATTTTCGGTGACGAACGCTGACTAGCAATGGTTAAAGTTTTACGACTTTCCAATTACTATTATGTACAATTATTATTACTACTTTGCATAATTCCCAATTTTTTAAATTCAAATATACCATAAAAAATATATTTTTTGTACTTTTCAACTTCTTGTGTAATGCAAGTTAACCATATTTGGAGAGTTATAAAAATTAACATTTTCTCGCAAATATACCTGAAAGAAAGTTATTTAATATTATTAATTTATCATTTTCTTATTATTATTTTAATTGTTTCTAATAGGTACCACTTGGACCCAAGAAATGGTATGGTGCATTGCAAATGATCTCGATTTCGATGGAGCCAAAGTCAATCTTTCGGAAAGATTTCCATTTTTGGAGTAAGATACGATTTTTAAATATAAAAAACAATTGTGATCCCACTAAAGTAAATCAGAGACTCAAATATTTAGACTTTATATAAAAAAAAATTGTAATTATCAAATTCGTATTTCACAGGTCCTCGATTATATTCGACTATTCGACAATAATTCCCCGCACACCTGGTCTTGATTTTCCCGAAGTGGTTCTCGACAGTGTATCGTTCACCAATAAACTCACGAGACCGAGATTCATTAAAACTCACATGCCCTTCGAACTTCTACCTCGTGAAATTCGTGAGGGTACGAAAAGTCCGAAAATCATTTATGTTGCGAGAAACGCTAAGGACACGTGCATCTCGTACTACAATCATTGTAAGCTTTTGGAGGGCTATCACGGAAGTTTTGAAGATTTTTGCAATCTGTTCCTCGCCGGAAAACGTAAGATTCTCTGCTTAATAGTACTTTACTAGTACTTGTGCCATAAACTTATATTGTTTTAGTTGTCTTCGCTCCATATTGGAAACACGTCCTTGGATTTTGGAACCAAAGAAATAACAGGAATATCTTGTTCCTTAAATACGAAGATATGAAAACTGTAAGTGTGACGTACTTTGAAAAAAAAGTAACCAGTGATGTTAAAATTAACACCAACCAATATTGGTTTGTACTAATACACCGACATAGTACAAATCACCAATATTCGTGTAAATTTCAAGTCCACCGTGCAGTCCCAATAAGTCCATTCCTTTGGTGTAATATTTAAGACCGAATTTGTTTGGACTATACTAAAAATGAATAATTCACTTTGCAACGCAATAATCTTTGTCATGTAATTAAATGCTGCAGGATCTTGAATCGGTGATTCGAAAAACTGCGGATTTTCTGGGAAAATCTGTCAACGGTGGACTGGCAAGTAACGATGGTAATATCGAGAAACTTATGGAACACCTGAAATTTGAGAGCATGAAATTAAATCCTGCCGTCAACGGTGAGGATCAAATAGCAAAGAACAAAAAGTTCAAGCTGATAGACTCTGAGGGATCATTCATAAGGAAAGGCGAGACGGATCAGTGGAAAACGGAAATGACGCCGGAAATGTGCGACAAGTTTGATAAATTGTCACGCGAGAACTTTGGGAATTCTGATCATGTTTATTGACCCAGGTAGAGAAAGTTTTATTATAGCAAAAAAAAATCGCGGTTTCAATTATGTGATACCTAAAATTGTTTGCAACGCATAGAAACGTTTATACATTAGGAATCAGATTAAACTATTGGGCTCTGCAATTTATAGTACTCCAGTAGTGGTAACTCTGTTGTCATAATAAATTTCATTAAAATTAGATTTCTTGTCAGGAGATGAGTGGATGGCGGTTGGTAATACAGACGATCTAACTACGATCGGTACAAGTAGGTTTTGAGAGCTTACCCGTCTTCCCTCAGTGCAAAACTGGAAGAAATATTTTTAGGGTGGATCTACTAAAAGAGCTAACTATTTTGTTAACAGTCGATACTAAAAACTGCAATTCCATTATGGAGATTTGAGAAATTGTAACTTCCCTCGGGTCTGAGTCAACGATGCCGAAGTTTTCGACGTTATCGATCTTCACATACACGAAAAATCTCAAACAATTTTTGAATCCCTGATTTGTCCACTCTAATTGCTTCACCAATTCTTAACGAATTGTTGAATTGTGGAAACGAAAATCAATCAAGATTTAAAAAAATAAAGTACCTATTTCAGTGACAACATTAGTTTCTCCGGTTATCTGCGTCAATCGCATGACTACTTAATGAAAATTCATTGATCTACAACTATTATTATTATTATTTTATCATTATACAATAACGCAGACTGTATCTGGTGTCTCACAATAAATTCTCATTTACCTTGAATAACATCCATGAGCAAGTACTGATTGTTTTATTCGTAAATATTAATCCTTCGACGTTCACGCTTGCAATTCATATCAGTTTCATTTGACAGATTAAATGAAATTAATTTTCGTAATCCCGGTAACAATAGGTAGGCACAATATCATTGTTTTCGAAGCAGTGGCCTATCGCTCTATATAGCGTCGATTCGACGATATAGTTTGAGTGGAAAAAAAAAAATCCAGCAGATATGTCGTTTTTGTTGAATGTCATTTTAGGATACGAAAACGTTATCAAATTTGCAACACATGGTTTTTAGAATTTTTCTCAATCTTTTCTTGTTGAAAAAAAAGCCAAAAAAAAGAAAAGATGGAATCGTCGGCCCACTTCGGTTCAGTTATCACAAATTTTTATTTTCGAAAAAAGGTTTTCCAGAAAAAGAAAATGTTTAAAATGTGTTGTTCGATAATTTGTTCAAAAAAATCATAGATAATTAAAAATCTATAAATTTTTTTTTAACTAGTACTTTTTAGAGTTATGTCAATCTAAAAAATTGCAGCCCCAATCGCAAGGGTCAAGGGTCAGACCGGCAGGTAGAAACCAGGTGGCCCACTTTACTTTTTATAATTGTTTTATTTTTCCTATTTTAATTTGAATACCCGTTTTCATTTATGAATCGGAAATTTTTAATAATAAAATAAAATAAAAGTAAACAAATTAAAAAAAAATAATAATTTTTTCATCACACGTTTTGCTGCAAGCATTGACAATAGTAGTACGACGTATACGCATAGTCGATAGTGCCGCTCCGTGAGCATACGGCTGCCACGATGTTTGCCGCCAGTTTTCAGCAATAAACGACCGATAATAAACGAAACGGGTGAAAATAAAATCCGGCTATATAAAGTATATATATATATACAGACTTAAGTGTGTAAAGGATAAAACCGCGTTGCGACGGCGTTGAATTTCCGCGGATGAGGGCTATGCAAATACGCGTAGTGCGTTTTAATTGAAATTCTACGAGGTCGTTTCGCAGAGGCGACTCATGCCAATCGTCTCTGGGATCGCGTTCAACTGGCCAAGAACAGACTCCACGCGGATTCTCATACTCCGAACTCCGTCCAGATATTAGTATATGGGAAGCTTCACGTCGGATATGTATATATGTATGTAAATGATGTTTCCTACCGACGCGCGCGCTGCAGCTGCAGCGTCACAACAACCGTATATGTACGGTTCTGGTCAATAATTGTCACTGGTATAGCTTCGCTCTACCAAGCGAAGCACTCACGTGTCCTAAATTGTTAGCATTGCACGTCGTAACCTATTATATATCCTTTTCAGGAATACCGAGCCGATATTCATCGGCCGTAGGGGAGACTGGGGCTACTTGGAACACTTTTTATTTGGTATGTAAAAAAAAAAAAATTTGCTTTAATGATTTGAAATAAAATGATGATGGTTGTGTTATGTGACCGATTGTTTATATTGTGTGCAAATTTGAACATCCTTCATGATTTCTGATATTGTTGATATCGAATAATTCAGGGTTGGGAAAAAGCATATTTTATTTAATGCATCAACACTTTCGTCAACTATCATTTTTAAAATGGATAATTAATCTGAGTTACATCAACCATCAATTAAAAAATGGACAATTAATCTGAGTTCCATGAACCATCAATTAAAAAATAGATTATGTAACTCAAATCCATTATCAATTTTTTAAAGGATGGTTCGAATGGATTTTTGTTGAAATCGTAATTTCACTCCAGATCGACCTTTGTTTTTTTTTTTTTTTTTTTTTTTAATATAAATGATAAATTTGAATAATATTTATAAGTATTATAAATATCAATTATTTTGAATTTACTTTTTATTTTTTTTTTTTTTACGTGCAGGGGAGGAGTAGCAATTTTCACACTGAAAAAATCGGTTGTCCCTCGACGTAGGGTCCACATGAGCCCATTGGTTGCACTTCGGCCACTGGACTGATTCTTCACCCGTCGACGATTCGAGCCATGTCCCGTCGCACGAAACATTAGACGAGACTTTTATCAGTTTGTCGCGGTTTCAACAATGGCGGTACAATAAGTGAGCTACAACCCTCCAGCGTGCAGTTCAATATTGCATCACAGAATTCCATAAGATAGGTCTTTTTTTTATGTTCCAACATGCGCCGGTCTTCGAGTGTTTCAATGTTCCGCAGGGTATAGTTTTTGATTGAACGCGCGCAGTCTCTCGGCGTGGGAGTCACCAAACGACATCCACTTAGGTTTGAATTGTAGGTAATATAACAAGCTCTAAAGGCGAAAACGTATCAAAGGGCTATGAGTCAATGGTCGCTGCGTAGAACCTTTTTAACGACGATTATAAAAGTTTACTTTTGCAACCCTTGATTGGTTTTTTTTTTTTTTACAAGTAGCTATTAGAAACTTGATCGAATCTATATATTACAGCTTTTTCCAGACATCGAAAGCCTAAAAATCCTTGTTTCAAGAGTACAGCGATAATTTTTTTTACGAATCCACCCTTCCGTCATGTTTACGATAAAATACATTGCAATAAAATAAATGTCTCGTTAGAATTGCATCTCTGACCCCTCAGCAAATCTGGCTATCAGATTTCGTGCATTTTTTTATAGATTTTTTTTTTTTTCACGTATATTTTTTCTGTTATGGGAGGCTTTTGAATCTATCAAATATATGCACGGCTGAAAGATAATTCATTGTATACCACTGTGGCATTACGCCCCGTCCACGTCTATATATACGTATGTCGCCACGCGATCAGTTGTATACATAGAACATACATAGGCTACATAACATTTGTACAGCAGATTTGTTGGCTATTGCTCTACAAGTATGTACCCTATCTATATTATACTCGCGTCCTGTTCGAGATAATTGACTTTAATTAATCCACTATATTCGCCCTCGAGAGATTTATTATTTATGCAAACGTTAATAGACATTGCGTGCTGCGAAAATCAGAAAGCACCATGAAATGAGACTATTATATAGCACATATTTACCGAACGATTGTAATTCACGAGTATACGCCTTTGATTCGATAGATTGCTGCGATTATGTTGAGGTAGTCCTTGCTGTACGTTCAAGTGAATCAAGTAATAACATTAAAAAATTGTTCGTACACGTTTTAAAGAGAAAACTAGTGTCAACTAAGATTGATCTGGTTTGAAGAGAGGTCCCACATTATGTAAAAAAAATGTATAACAAAAATTTACAAAAAAATGCAAATAAATAAAAAAATCTGAGTATCTTCTAATAAATTCACGGGCATATTTTCATGCAGTTTCTGTGAAGTCAAATTAGTGATTTTAGTTCAATTTTGACGAGCTCATTTCTTTTTTTCTTTTTTAACGTGTCTCTCAAAATCACCGAGTAATTTATTTCGTTTTACTCGTCGATGAGAATAAAAGTTTAATGAATTTCGTAGCTTTGTTTTTATTTTTCATAGACAAATGGCTAATTAATTAAGAAACGTGAGAATATTTTAAGCATCACTTAACGTTCGACATCACACAAAAATTCTCGCGCTTGTGATCATTGATTTTGCGATAATTGAACGTGTCGTGAGTGTTGTGATTGATTACGTTGAATTGACGTATTGAATTTGTCGTGTTTTAATTAAACATGGAATCTGAATTATGCTTATATATTTAAAAGACAGGAGCTGTTTAGTTTTATTTTTCAATTACATGCCATATTTCGACATTCGATTTATTTTCTCGTAAAAAATTACAGATAGTAAATATTATTATTTGCCAAAACGGATAGCCTGACGGCATTTACTGTTCCATATACGATGCCCTGGTGGACACCTCTTAGGACCCGCAACCAAAACAGCTCTGCTGTAGACTGTGGTTAGCAGTGCGCAAACGAGTATCGTTATCACGAACCACAGATGTATTTTCATGATGGAAGATTTACTGGTCGATCTATCCAACCTGAAATTAATTTTGTTTTCATTATCGTTGACGTTCACAAATTTCATTGCTGACAGCAGATTACATTCACCAATTTCGCTATTAGTTATAATTATGTTATTATTAATTTGTTGTTGTTGTTGTTAAGATCAAGGCAAGAAAAAAATAGGCTTGGCGTTTTCCATAGGAATGCTAGAAACTTTACAACAACGTGTTTCATAACAGCTTAGTATTTTGGTAAAAGAAACAGAACGTGGAATCTTGAAATGACAAAAGACACGTATTTCCAAAAATTCTTTTTTCTTTGTTCCTTCTTACTTTTTAAGGCACAAAAACAAATTAGCCAAATGCCACACTTAGCGAACTTTCATTTGCGGCGATTCAACGGCACTTTTTGTATTTGAACTTTTGTTTATAAAACAAGAAATCACACACTTATGAAACTAACAAAAAAAATGCAGATATTTGTGAAGAGAAGTTTAAAAAAAAATCTACAACAATACTCGCATTGTCATCACTATGTAACACGTATAATAATAAAATATAACTCGGCACTGTCGCCTACCTTTAATTCGTTTTAACAATCCGTCGCTGTTCTCCTTTAAATAGTACTTTGAACTAAACATAAGATGCGGTGTTCAATCGTTGCTTGCTACTTTTCGACTGATATATTTTTGTTATGCTTACTGAATCTATACTCTCCGAGTGCCGGATTTGCCTTCGGCTTCGTTAAACGACAAGCAGGGCGCGGCTAAAGGAAGCCGCATGCTGCTTGAATTTGAGAGGAAACCAATGGTGGTTTTGATAATGACGCACTTAGATGATAAGCTCCACGCCGACAGATTTTTTTGCAGTCCTTGAAAGTTGCAACGAATGTAATGTGTAAAACCACGACGGTGAAAATATTTAATATTTTTTATTTTATTTTCGACCACGATAAACACTAAATAATAACAATAATTTTCAGATCTAAGTACTTTATTTTTTTTTTTTTTAAGATGTATTCCTATAAACAACACACTAAATTGAAGTCTATTGATATTTGAGAAACTCGTGACGGATAAAAAAATGAAAATCCCAATTCTGAACTTAAAAAAAAATCTACAAACTGACGAAAAAAGTTACTAGTAAATAGTAAATAGTAAATATTGAGATCACTATCTTAAGGTGCTTAAAATAATTATTTAAATCTTACAATCAATGTGAATTTGTTCATATTTTTATATATTTTTAGATTATTGATTAAACCATCTAAAACGAAATGTCTTTTTATTATGAATCGAAAAGTCATTTCGAGTTCATTCAATTTTTTTTATTTCTATGATAATTATTGAGCTACCCTAAAAAAAAAAAAAAAAAAAAAAACAATCTGCCAGATTCATAATGAGTGAAAAATTTCTAATCAGATGCAATCTTAAAAGAATTTGAAATCAATTTCACCCTAAAAAAAAATACTCGTAAAACGAAAGGACTCGAACTTCTGATTTCCGATTGCAGTGTCTCTTAAATTAACATTTACGATTGACAATGGCCATTCGTTTCTCGACTATATTCCAGCATTTACCCACTTTATTCAAAGAGTAAGATTGAATTGGAGAAATGATGCGAGCTAGCAGTACAGACAGTGAGAACTGGCGACGGCGGCGGAGTGCGGCGTACACACACGTTGTTCACGAGTCGAGACAGGCAGTTGATATTTCGATTTCCTCGAAATATCGGTCTTTTCTCTATCTCTCTTTCGCTCACTCTGTTAGTCACCATCGCCTCTGCTCGACTGGTGTATGCACACAGCATAGAAATCCAACGTTCGGTGATGAGTTTCGGTAGACGACTTTCGGGACCGTCAGTATGACACACTTCCAAAGAGCAATGCATTTTATGAAAAGTCGAAACGTGTAAATAAAGAGAAAAATAATTATATATTAGCAAGAAAAAGTCAGATTGAAAGTACAAATTTATTTACAACGAGTAAATGGGTCATTCCGCCAATTATCGATATACCATCTATGACGACTAAATTTTTTTTATTTCCCTCAACATTTTACAGGATTTTTAGTATGATATGCGGCACGAGGATCTCAGATATTGGAACCGTTGAATTTTCATTTCAATAACATTAAATTTAATTAGTTACGTCAACTTTAAGGAGATCGTCTTGTTGCAATGATTTTTCGAATACTCGTCAGATTTGCTACAAAAGCTAAAAGCTCAAGATTCCTTGTTGACTTTTTTTTCTGAGAAATTGAATATCTAAATAAAGATACTTTGCATAAAATTTGATGAAAAAACTGTTTTCATTACAATTTAATTGGAGAATTTACAGGTTGGATAACGATACTAGAAATATTGCTACTCGTGTATACAAAAGTTTGCAGAAATTTAAAAAGCAGTTGCAAAAAAGTATTATCTCCGAGAATTTTGCGAAGGAATGATAATTTATCCTTTATTTTCACACTTAATGACGAGCAAATCTCCCGACTATGATATGCGAATAGTTTTCGTGAAAAAAAAAATCGCAGATTTTTATGTCAGGACACTTAATATAGTCCAATAAAGCGTCGAGAAAAGTGATTCACAAAAAATCGAGTTGAAATTTTTCACGTATAACGACCAGGTGGTCAACTTTGTTTGTGAAAAGTTTCAAAAAAATTCAAACATCTGTTTAAATTTTATTCAAATTTACATTTTTCGAAAAATGTTTCTTCGCCCTTTAGCTACCGCAAATTTTTAGCTATCGAGCTAAATAATTTTTTTACAAATAAAGCTATGTCAAAGAACGATTGCTATTGAATTCGGGATAAATCGTCAAGCAGGTTCGGTTTTTACGAGATTTTGAATTTTTCGAAAAAAATTCATTTTGCTCTAACTCACGTCAAGTCTCACCAAATGAAATATAATTTTCTACAGACGACAAATAATACTCTCCACTGCTATGTACCAAATTTCATGATTATCGTTAAAGGGTTTTTTTTTACATTTTTGTAAAATTATTTAACCCTCATCCTTGGGCTGGTCTGCTTCCTAATGGAATGCCACATAGATCAATAAAAGATGAAAAGTAAATTGACAAGATATGTGAAAAAAAAGAAAACAATAAGAGACGATATGTCGGTTGTTGCAGAAGCGTGTGAGACTTTCTCTCAGAGCGGGGCCGCGTGATACTCGCGCGGTGCGCGCGAGCCGCGCGTTACCGCATAGCATGGGGCGGCGGGTACGTAGCAGAGAGAGGCGGCATGGAAGAGGAGGTACAGAGTCAGTTCGACGGCGACGCCGGAGCGAACGAACCGACACCAGCAGGACGTGCCTTCCCAGCTCTCGATTGTACACGTCGATCTCTTCCGATCTTCCCGCGACTCGCGCGACCAATCTCGCTACATATAACAACAATAACAACAACAACAACAACAACAAATACCTTGGAAGCATTGTTTAAGCAATATCGGCTATTTACGTTGTCGTCGCTATCGTCGCCTCTTCCATATATTTATCTTCATCTTCTTCGCTTCTATCTTGAAATTTCTGCTTTATAAAAATATCACAGAACGAACAAAAACTATAAACAATAGAGAATAAAAGAAATTAACTCGTCGCTGAGCAGAACATCAGCGCCTCTAACTATATACCTAACAGTACACAGAGTTAGAAAGTAAAAGAGAGCAAAAAAAAAAAAGAAAAGAAAAACTAAAGAATTTAAAAAAAAGAACGAGTCGTTCGCATTTTCGAGGCGATCTTATGAGACAAAAGATCATTTTTACGGATATCTATTAACCGTGAATTTCTTATTAACTCCTCGCTTCGTTCTTTAGAGTGTGTGACAACAACAAAAAAAGCTTTGTTTTCCAACGAGTTTATCGTAATAGCTAAAGGTGACCTTCGCCTCTCTATATATATCATGCGAATGAGCCTTCTGTAATAAAAGATACACAAAGGTGCGCACAACCCGCGTGGAAATAACAAAGGAGTGGCGGTCATCGCTGTGTGTTGTTTTAGGTGCGGTTTTACGCGCGCACTATCCTTCACGCATAAATTATTTCATTTCGAGGCCTGCCGATTTTCGCCGAACGCTCGATTACAACAAAATATTCTTTTTACCGACACTGTTCATTAAAAACTCTTAGTGACGTTTTAAAGAGTGTATTGGCATTTTAGCCGAGTGACTGCTAAACGAGAGAAAAAAAAATAGAAAAAAAAATCGTTTAATTTTTGTTGTCCGAGTGATCGAGTGAATTAAATCACGGGCTTTTGAAGAAAGTGTGAAAAACAAAAGTGACTGTATATATATATATATATATATCGCAAGCGGCGATCGGAGAGTTGATCGAATATATCGTCACATAAAAGTTTTTTGAAGGAAGCGCCGGGAACGGCCTCTGCCACAATGGCCCTGAGAATGATCGGATCGACGCGACTCAACTTCCTACCCATATTTCTCATCACCCTTGTACTCTGCATCGGTGAGTCTAACAATCGCTCATTATATATATATATATATATGTATGTGTGTATATATGTATACATGTATATATAAGTGTTAGCCATGTAGATTGGTTTGCAGATAAGTCGCGTCACACATCAGCAGCGTAACTGCTGTGTATAATATTGCTGAAATTCTATTATTACTTCAATCTGTTACTTATATATGTATGTAACAAGAGTCGTGGAGCTCTCGCTCTCTCGGGCCGGACGGAACAAGGTCGATCGATCAATTTAATTAATCGTACGTCTCTCCTCCTTGCCAGCCAGCAGAAACTACTCTCTTTCTCCCTGCTTCTTCGCCCTTTTAGACGAGAGCGGATATGCTCGGTGTGGGTTCAAAAGTTGCCTCGAAATTGAAACGACCCGACCTTTGCGGTGCCAACACCGCAAATCGACGTTTAATCATTTTCGTGCATGATGGTAAAATCGAAACTTTTGCGAAAAAAAATCGGGTCACGGTAATATAATATAAGCCTCCAGTGCAAGCGCGTAAAACAAAAAAACTTAAAAACATCACTTTTTTCAGTTTTTTTTGCCTATCGTCTTTTAAATGAATACTCAAATGCATAAATGTTGATTTTGCTTCCTCATAGAAGCTTTGCTTTCGGGATTTTTTTTTTTTTTAAGTGTCGTTTTCTTCTTTTTTCTAAGTTACGTTTCTGAGAGACAATATTTTCAGTTTTTTCTACGCCCGACTGCGCGCAGACCGAATAACGGCAGTTATGCGTTTAGCAGTGATCAGCTGATCGATGCGGTTTTCTGTGTCACTAATGTTCTCGAAAACCACATGAAATTGCGTAACCAAATTTTTGACACAGATTCCTGAAATACTGGCGCTTGTTTTGAGTCATATTTCACTGCAGGCAACTGTTATATCCGCTAAATAATTTTTTTTCTTTTTTTTTTTTCGAATAACCTATTTCGAAATATTGATTTAGACCGCTATTATACCTATCTGCAAACCTATCGTCTGCTCTGTATTTAACAACATCAGATATTTTCTTTCGCCTCATTTCAAAGTCAATAATTAATTACTTTAAAAGGGATATAAAATAAAAATAATTTTATTAAAAAAATTTTAAACTCCCAACTGAATAAAAGTTCAATTAATAAACATCTCAAAATCTCATTTCAAAGTTAATAGTTAATTACTTTAAAAAGCATATGAAATAAAAGTAATTTTACAAAAATTTAAAAAAACTCCCGACTGAGTAAAAGTTTAATTAATAATTAAATGGGATGAACAAGAAATTGTGAAATAATAATAAAATCTTTAGCATATTCTCGTCGAGAGGTCTCCAGACTATATTAAGCTAAGGATTTTAAAAATTATTTCACAATTTTCACTTTATCCCATTTGTTTATTAATTGAACTTTTATTCAGTCGGGAGCTTTTTTCATTTGTGTAAAATTATTTGTTTCACATGAAAATCTCAGATTAAAAAATGTAAAGCTTTACGAGGAAGTGATACTGAATGTTAATACGACAAAAAAAATGATAAGCCATCGCAGAATTATCGTCAATAGCGTGACTGGTTACACTTTTGTCATATATGCAGGTGAAAGTCGTTAACATTTTAAAATCGTTATATTTTTATTCCGATTTTTATCCTATCCATTCTCATGATACTAAATCAAAAAACGAAATTAGTGGTTAATAGATGAAATTTGCATTTTGCCGATACTAATTCTGCTGCTTTTTCTGATGGTTTCTATTTTTTGCTTCAATCAAGTCCAATCAGGTGTATTTTATATTTGTAGTTAAAAAAAAAAAGTTAAATGACGAAAACTTAATATTTATCGAAGCAGCCAGTTTGTAAAAGAAGATTGCAATGTTTTAAAAAAACATTGAAATATTTTAGAGCTACGATATAATGTCTAAAAAAGAAATTAATTTCATGCAATAGAGTAGTAACCTGGAAATATTACGACTTGCCCGGGTCAACATCGTAACGACTAAAATATATAAAACTTCAAAATCTGAAAACGAGACTGATGTGGCTCAACATCATGATAAACAAATTTAATATATATTCCATGCTGTGGTGCAATAATACATTTAATATGCAGTAAATATACGTCAGTAAAATACTCGAATAATTTAACATTGCTTTTACAGTGTTCAACAAAATGAATATGTCTCTGTAACAGATTTAAATTTAATATTTCGAGCTAACGCATTATATTGTACTCAACAATATATTTTACAATATTACTCGAAACAGCCTAAAATAAATTGAGTTTCATGACTTTCGAATCCCTAAATAAGTCCATATTATACACAGTTAAAAATAAATTTTAAATTGTATAGTTTCAACAGAAAGCGTCCACAGAAACATTATATTAATTTGACACACATTTTTCGGTCTTTAGTTTTATGGGAAAAAGTACATAAATAATTTTGTCATTTTGATATTAAAAATGTGTAATTTTCTTTTTATACAATTATTGTTTCACTTTGTATTTAACATATAAAATTATGTCAATTTGACAAATTTTTTTTTTGTGTTACATCCAATCTAACATATGAGGCATTTTTTCATCAACTGGGCCACTATAACGTTTGAAAAAAAAAAAATCACCCTTCCAAATATGTTTTGTCCACTCTACCAATTTTTCTATAAGTTCAGTACATAGGTAGTTGTATAAAATTAAAAATAAAACAAAAACTGTCCGAACTAGTGAGACACATACAATAAATAAAGAAAGTGGCCCAGTTGATAAAGAATGCCTCGTATAAAAATGAGTCAATATCACGAGATTTTTGTCTTCCTCTTCAAACTTAACAGAAAATCCGGAAAATACACATTTCTGTCAAATTAACAGACTAGGAATTTTTACTTTGAAATCTGGCATTCTGATATCACCTAAAAAAAATGTTTACTATGTAAATCCGCAATATTTCTACCTTCAACAAAGAAATGTGTTGTGGTGTCTTAGTTTCTAAAGATTTTAAGCAGGATTTCCCAAAAAAATCACACTTTTATGTTATAACGATGTTTTTTTAGAGGTGACGTAGTATTTCAAAGTTTTACTCTAGGATTTTTTCGAAAAGTAAATGTAAATAAAAGTTGCTAAAGATGCGCAAATTACTTTGTTGTAATAATAAAAACATAATAATATATGAATGGTTGAGCTTTTTCACATGATCAGTACCTTGCAAAATTTCTGGGTGCAAATGTTATTTCTATAACGATAACATTAACATATACATTTAATATACAGATTAAATATTATCGGCTCGTATTAAATATTTATATTTCGAATATGCAGCTTGCAACCACAAATATAAATCAAATAAATCATACATTCGCGGCAGCCTTTGACGTTTAATATGAAAACAAAAAAAAAGAAGTTGATGCATTAAAATTCGATTTTTAACGTATTTTTATTTTTTTATCTGCCCGCGGCTGTATGGAGTATGTCAAGTTCGCGAAAATGACATCGGTATCAGCTCCTCTCGCCTATTTGGCTGGCATCCCTGATGCTGGTGCGCACGCTTTTCACCGTCTACACCAACTATTAACTTTATTAAAGTTTGAGAATGTTCGCGCTTCGGTGAATCAAATTATTTTGGCAACGAGCGTTCAGGATTGCCGCTCGTCAGCTAGGCTCTCTGTGTTCCACATCGTTCCAAAAGTATATAAATATGTTGCATAACCAGTAGAGCTACCTCGCGAAAGATATTAAACTAATTGCATTTCTCGTCGTTGTTGTACCTGTTATCAGTAGTACAACGTTATTCGGCGCATGCAACGTAATTGAAAGGTTTATAATTAAGGGAATATGTCACCTACTGTTTGAGTAACTTCACGACTAACTACAATAATAATGATAATAATCACCAGGATCATTGAAAGTTTGGGTTGTCCCCATGGAATTAAAGTATATGAGGCATTCCACGCTAAATGGGTCAGCCCTGTTTTGAATGATGTAAAAAAAAGTTTATAATTTTTTTGTGAATGGATTAGAGTGCTCAGAATGAGTACAAATTATTACAGATTTCTTAATCCTATATTTCACCCGGAATTATTATTATTATTATATTTTCAGCAGAAATGAATATTTTTAAATAAAAATTTCTATGTTATTTTAGGTATAAATACGATATATCCAACTAAAAATCTTTTATATATTTTTTGTATACTTTTGAGATATTTGAGGCAAAACGACAAGTCGGTTACCCCAATTTTTCATGCCAACGAAATGTCGTCAAATTTATTCCAGATTTTCGTCTGATTGAAGAAAGAACGTTGGAATTCTTTCAGATTTTTTATTGCATATTCCAGCTTTTAAAAATTTCTGAAAATAATCATTGTTTATTTTTGAAAAATAATATAAAAACATAAAAACATCAAGTTTTGGATTTTCAGCGTACTTTCTAAAAACATTTCTTGCAAAGTTCATCGATTTTATTTTATGCTATTTTTCAATTAAATAAAGTTGCCACTTTTTTTCTCCCTCCGAAACGGAATTCCCGATTTAGCTGAAATTTTCACATTTTGCTCTTTGAAATATCTGGAATCTTAGAAAAAAATTGACGAGACCGGCGGCAATTCTAATAATTCTACAGGCGGCATTAAAATTTTTTATTATGAAATTCTTGTTTTTTGTATTAGATTACCGCGATGTTTGATCGGTCGAAGTAACTCTGGAGCGAAATTGCCGCCCATCTCGCCAATTTTTTCTAAGATTCTAGGCATTTCAACGAAGAAAATGTGAAAATTTCAAGTGAATCTGAAATGCCGTCTCGGATGGAAAAAAAGTGGCAACTATATTTAATTAAAAAAACAGCATAAAATGAAATCGAAGATTTTTACAAAAAAATGTTGTGGGACACTACGCTTGAAATAAAAAATTTCATGTTGTTATGATTTTTTTTGCGAGCCGTAGTATTATAAAAAATAAACAATGATTATTTTCGGCGATTCTCAATGGCTGGAATAAGCAATAAAAAAATCTGCAAAAATTTCTACATTTTTTCTTCAACTAGATGAACATCCTGAAGAAATGTGAGAACGTTTTGTTGACACGAAAAATTGGTGTGGCCGACTTGACGTGTTTTGCCCCACATAATTCGCCTAAAAGTTTTATATGTCAGACACATAATACATATTTCATATATATAGAATTAATTTTAAGAAAACTGATCAGAGATACCCTTTTTAGGTGTCATTTGGTTCCGTTATTAAGCTTGGACACGGGGTGTGCCTACCAACTGTCGAAGAACATTGTCACCCAAAGGCAGCGGCGCGTCGCTAAGAGAATTATCGACTTGCTAAGTCCGACATAGATATACATATATATATATATATATATATACGACACACAACGCTGTTATATTACTCACTGGCGCTATGCAGAGTCCTCTCTTTCTCTCTCGCGCTTTACTCTAGGTAGCCTGCCGTTCATTGTATTTCAAGGCTTTTCGAGCAAACGCGCGCAATCTTCTCGGCTGTTTTCCCTCGAACGGCTATCACAGCACCAGCAGCATCAGCGTGTTCTAGATAAACGAATTTGCGGTGTTTCACGGTTGGTGTGGCGGTGCCACCAGGGGACAAGGGGATTGCAGTTTGCGTACTAATATCCGTTACTAACAATATGAGCCACTTTCGTCGAAGCTTGTATAACTATAACTTTACATTAAATTCAATAACATCGAAAGTACAGTTGTGGACAGGCGCTGAGGCGAGAATCAATAGGATCTCAGTATCGAATATTCAAAATAGCCTTCTCGTCACATGAAATCAATAAACCCATTTTTTTTTTTTTTTTGTAAAATCGTGTCAGGCATTTATTATCTAACCAATGATAAATTTTAAGTTTGGTGACGATAAAAAAGAAAAAAACATATTTCAAAATACTGGTTCTGTTATTATAATGTAAGAATAGTAAATTGAAATTTTTTTAATAAATTCGACATCTTATAAGATATTAGACTGATTTACTCAATTCGTAAATTTTTGTGTATCAACGACATCTACCGAGAATTTTTTATAGCCATTTATGTAAAACCAGGAATCTCTCTCTCTCTCTCTCTCTCTCTTTTAGTAAAACTTTTATCTTCGTTTAGTCTTCGTTCTAAAATCTCGTAATGGGATGCATCTTTTCCTTCAGGAATCTCAATGAAAAACGAAATCTGGGACAGACTATAATGGACATTACACCTAATTAACGCCAGTTACATAAAAGCTTCACTCTTTTCTTCTTCAAACATAAAGCTTTACAAAAATTGCAGATAATTTCTTTTTGTTTCTTTTCATTTTCTTTCCTTGTTTCTTCTATAATATTAGCATCAACGTTCTCTTTATTCATTTTTTTAATTATTCGACTGTAAATTTATTTCAGAGCCGCCTATATATAGAAGGGCATATGCGATATGGTTACAGGAAATGCCGACCAATTACACTACGAATTAAACAATGGCTTTACAAATATCTCGAATGTACGATTATGAATTGTCATGTTCTTTTTTTTACGGGCCAAATCCTGTCGCATATATGTAAAGGTGTGGAAAGCAAGTGTGAATAGCGTTTGAGTCGAATCATTTTAACAGTATCTATTGTAATTGGGAACAACAGCGCTACGACAGAAGTAGTAGGAATAATCGTACCAAAGTATAATAGTGAAACAATGAGGGGTTGGTGCGCAAAGCACGCAATAGTACATAAAACAGCCTGCAAAGCAGAACACCTTGCAAATCCTTGGATCATTATTTCGTATCTTTGACAAAGCTTCTTTTTTTTTTTTTTTTTTTACAAAGCTACATCTACAAGGAAATATGTTGATCAATTTTGGCTTCTTCATAGAGGAAGCAGTGTAAAAAAAAAAAAATCTTTACCAAGGCACGAATTAATGAGGAAGTAATTTGCAAGATTCTACTTTGCAGGCTTGTGTGAGCTCAAAAGACAGTTAAAAAAAATGCAAAATGTCATAAAATTTGCGACAAATTTGCATTCAAACCTTGTTCAATGGCAGTCCATATGTGGTCCATATGTGCAAATCTGCAAAAAAAAATTTCAATCATTTCTTTTTCATGACAGCAATTTTTGTTTCTTTTTTTAATGAATAAAAATCGAAATTATCAAATATTATCAATAGTTCCTCTTAGACTAAAGTCAACATTGATAATCAATAATCGCGAAATTACGCGGAAAATTGCAGCTGAATATCTCAGAGAATTTACAGGATTTCACGTGTTTGCAGACTTAAGAAAAAAAAAAAAATTGAAATTGAAATAACATTACGGAATCACTCTACATGAATTTTCGCCAAATTTCGTACCGAGACGTGAAAACTGAGTGTGAATATCGCTCGAGTCGAAACAATCTACCGGTTTCTATTATAATCGCGAACAAAGCAGTGCTACGACAGCAGGAATAATCGTAATATTGGCGCATAATAGGCAGACGATACGAAGACCACGTATATAGAGAGTTTGCAATTTCGCCTCTACGTTATGCTTAAGTGTCTGATAGAATTGCTTCTATATGTTTATACACCACATTGACATTGTAATACTTGCTGGGTGATTGGTATTACCTACTAAAATTGTACGTGGATAACCGAAAATTTAGCGTTACAAGAGTGACCATAGGTATTGTACACATGTATATATGTACACAATAGGACAAGGCTGTGCTACATAGTTACTGCAGTACTCAGGCGTGTTTGCTGGTTCTCCGGGTTTGCGCGCATGTACGAGTTGATTTTACGCTTCGCTATTGATATTGTGTAGATTCGATAGGGTGCTAGGGCACGAGAGGACGAGAGCCCATGAGAGGGCGAGAGAGAGAGAGGGAGAGAAAGAGAGAGAGAGAGAGAACGAGGAAGTGGAGCTCCATCGAGGACTCGTTTCGCGGTGCACTCGGTGAAATCTCGATAAATCTTGCACAGCTGCTCTCGGCCCGACGAATTTCACCACACGTTCTCTCTCTCTCTCTCTCTCTCTCTCTCTCTCTCTCTCTCTCGCTCAGTTCGTCCTCCTCGTAGTTCTGGGGGCGATCCATTCGCTACACTGATAACCCGCTATTCTAGCCGTTGATACCAGGAGGGAAAACGGAAAATTACGCGATGTTATAATGGAATATATGTGCGGACTGAGCCGGATCTGCGAGAGAAATTTGTAATTCACCACATGAAACTCCCGTCTCTCACAGTGTATCAATGTACTTTTGGTGATGGTTTATTAGTATAGCCACATAAATAAGGCCACATTTTTGTCTTCCGTTCGGGATCCCAAAATTTTTTGTATTTTTACTATTAAATAAACATCCGTAATTTTGATGGCCTACGAGCAACTCTGGGGATTTAAAAATCTCCATCTGCTGAGGGTATTGACGAATAACAAATGTTTCGAGATAGCTCGAAGCTATTCAATTTTTTTTTTTTTTTTTTGGAATTTTATTTGAATGAATAATTTTTTTTTCTTTCCAAATCATGACTAATGCACTCTCCAAAATGTCTGTTTGACTCAAGCTGATGATGGTTGATGATCCTTTTTCGCTTGAGGCGAAAAAGGATCATCAACCTCTTGAAATATAGCGTTAAATGGAATTCCTCTTGAGGCTGGAGAAAAATTCTCTGCATACCGATTCTCCTTGCTTGGAAAGGAATGATCCTCCTGATTCGTTAACAGGAGACGTCTTTTTGGTGCAAGTGGAATAGTCCTCTTGTTGCAAGCAGAAATGGGACGGGATTGAAAGTTTTGAAATACGAAAGGCTGAAATTCCGAAATTTTGTATCTTACTTTTGGTATTTCAGACTCGTATCTTGAACATTAGTTCAGGGTTGGGAATAGTTATTTTTTTTAGTGAAAAGGTGTAAACATCTAATCGAAAAGTTGCTTTTATTGAGTTTGTTAATGTTAGTCAGTGGCATTTTTAAAACATCGCCAGCGGGTATCGACGAGTCCTATTGTTTGCATTATCAGTTTTCACGTTTCAGCGCGTTCAAGTATTCCGATTCGTTTAAAGAGTAGTGAAAACGTGATAAGTCAAAATACAGAAATGAAGCTCTGGCATTTAACTTCTCTTGCCGACAGTAAAGACCACCTGCGTAGATTATGGCGACCCTCTATTTATAGTAAAATCATTTCTCTTATAATGCTCGCAAATGTTATCATCTTATAAAAATTTTAGAAAAGAACGAATTTTTCTTGTAATAGTAGACAAGTTTAAAATAGAATTACTGTATATAGTGAGAATAGCAAAAAAGTTTTAATTAATATCTTACATTGAAGTTAAAAATCTTAATATTACTAATTGGTTAAAAAAATGCAAAACTTTTCTATTACGAATTACTTGAGCATTAAAGCCACAATTTTGATACGCAAATAAAACAGTGTAAAGCTTTTATCTATTGCAATGATTCTGAAAAAAAAAAAATTGTAAAACGGTCAGATTTTTATAAAAACTTTGGAATAAAGTTTGCCAAAAATACAGAATACCTATCTTCTTAAATGCAAAGAAAATGTTGAAAAATAGAACCTAGAACATAGATTAATCATCATTTTTCATCCTGCACAAAGCTTCCTATATGAGAAAGCCAAAAAATTGATCGTCAAAACTGATCGTCTTCCTCATAGAGGAAACTTTGTGCAAGATGAAAAATTATGAAGAACCTATGAGCAAGTTTATACTTTGCAACCTTTTTTTTTTTAATCGTACTTTTGTTTATTAAACTAAGAACCTCTTATCCATATCTATGCCTCATGCATATGTCACAATTTTCTGTATATCCATCTGTATGTATGGTAATTGATAAGAAAACGCTAATTCAAGATTCTCTCACTCTATAGGTTCGACACAGCGATGGTAAAACTCGTGATTACAGAATCCATAGTCGAGTCTGATAGAGGGGCCTTATTGGATCGACCTGCATCTCTCGGCTCTTGATATACAGTTTGCATGTACAACATTGCATGAAGGACAGTATACAGTTTGCAGTCATCGGGCGAAGAGAAGGCACGTCGTTTCTGCCTTGCATCAAAGTCACGAAAGGGTAATTTATAGGGATGCATGGAAATGCCATCCGCTTTCCTCTCTCTCTCTCTCTCTCTCTCTCTCTCTCACTCTGCCTCTCTCTCTCTCTGTCTCCTTGCTATACGATACGTGTCCTCTCGTTGGAGGCTAACGTTGCACGTGTTGTATGCGACAGGAGGTATTGCAAGTTCACGTAACGTACGAGTGTTACGTAGCATATTATGTGCATTGAAAGCTCACGTATACGTATATGAAGCGTGGAAGCGGCATTAGGTTGGCGGCTGGCCGTTACGTCTGGTACCTTTGTCGTGTTCGCATCCCTGGATCAGAAACACCACGCACTTGGACGGGAAACGCGTAAAGCTATCGGGCGCTTAAACTAATGGTCCAATCGGGTAACGAGCCAGTCGGACAATGGTAACGGCTTGTTTAGTCCCTGTAGCCTCCATGGCAATTGCCACCATGAGTAAACGCGGGGGACGAGCTCCCTTCGGTTAGCTTCTCGTCGATTACCTCCCGATTTCTCGTCGCAAATACCCTCAGGAAGTTCGCCCTTCCACTGCTACTTCAATGGATTTAGCATGCTTGATTTTATCGAGAAACTAAACCGTTGAGTTTGATCGGTCGTTTGCGTACGTTTATGTGAGACCAAACCAATGATAAGGTTGTATCAATAATCTCATTATTTTTCTAATTTGCTGTTTTTACAGCATAATATATTTTTCTTTTTTTTTAACTCAAAGGGAATATCTTCTCCTTTTGGGATTTTGTAGGGCAATATGAAAATACTCTCTTGAATTTTTCTTTTGAAATTTTTTCTCAAAAATTTGTGTTTTTATAATTACCCAAGATTTGAATTTCTCAAAACTTACGTGGATTGTTTATTTGAAAAAAATGTTTACAGGAAATTTATTGAAGCACGCTGATAAATGGATATATTCCTGTTACTTTAGGATCATGTGAAATATAAGTTTCACTGGTACCACAGCAATTTTTACTGCTATTGGGAATAAAAATTACAGTTAACTCCAAAAAATACGCGCAAAGACAATACATGCAATACAACCAAAAATTGCTAGAATCATAAAGATTATAAGAAACTGTATCATAAATATTTCATCCATATTTATATGAAAATGTTTAATAGTACACTATAGCTCCATACAGATCCACTCGACTTGATTTTCAATGTTGCAGATGCGAACTTATTGCTACCTGTCTGTAGAGTAGCTGAAGCTAAGGTAATCTGTGTATTGCTAATTTTCAAAGGGCCCCAGGAGACGAAAACTATTCTCGGTACAATGTCGCATTCTTGGTGCAGTGCTGTGCTTTAACTTTATATGGCTGGTTTATCATTAAAACTTGTACCGACATCCAACTTCCATTCTTCTTAAACTCCATAACCCGCGAAGAAGTACCTTATTGTTATTGTACGAAGTAATATTGGACTGCAGAGATTGCGTCCTTGTATCTCAACTCGGCACTGCTTTACGAGACTGTGCAGTAGTATAAGATATGTAATTTTGTATGACGCGACAAGAATATGGGACTCACCCTTTTGTCGTAATGAATGTCATTGTAGACTCAAGATAATTGAAACCTACTCATTTGGAAGCTATTGACATTGAGGGTCGGAAAATCTTAAGAGCACTGCTTTGAAATTTCGACATCAAACGCGTTAATTTTATGTACTGCTGTTAACCGAGCAGAAATTCAGTTAAGGGTTTGTATTGAGCCCGTTTAGTATTCCCTAACTAATTACCGGATTTGTCAGGGAAATTTAACAACTGCTTGTATAGGGAGGCGTTCTTCATCAATTCACCGACTTTTTAAGAACGATAGTACGTTTGAAGGAATCGACTTTTTGGAACAGAAAAATTGTTTAAAAAAAGCCTGGAAAAGATGTAGGTTTGAATCTATCCTAACTACTTCGACATTTTGTGTATCGACGCTTCGAGCCCGGATGAGATCTGAATATCCATGGCGACTGCAATTAGGTAAATATATCACAAAACGGCAGAATTTAAGTGTGATAGCTATATCTGATATCGAAATTGATATTAATCTGGTTTCCAGGGTCGTTGGCGTGGACACGTGCCTCATTCGCTTTAATGGAACTTTGTTTTCGTGTTATACGACGCAAGATCAGAATGCAAATGAGAATCAAAATCATCGGTGACATCTGGCAGTCGGTATATATATATGTGTGATTACCAGAAATTACGGGTTTTATATGACCTGTTTTTACTGGTTGGAATAAAATCGTTCAATACCATAAAATAGCGTTTACCTCAAAAAAGAAGAAAAAAAAAAACAACAAAAAGTGTCCCCGAATGTGGAGTTTCGTGCATTTCAAATACCAGGACCAGTGATGGCAGTTATGCGATACGTGTACACTTTAAAAATGGTAAAAGTGAAACAAGAGCTACGCCAGCAAATTCGGACAGCAATTTCAGGAAGGATACAATAACGCAGACAGTGCAGAAAGCAATGTCGGCTTGCATTGAAAAAAAGAGCGAAAAAAAAAAAAAGTAAAACGCAAGTGGCATTCGCGGTGGTACGGAAGATCGTTGGTCGCTGCTGGTCAGGTCAGGAGTGTGTCATTTGTCACGGTTGCTGCTGTGAGAAATTGAAAAGCGAGCTTTGACTTGCGGCTCACGTGGATTTCGCCCACGTCCTAACTCTCTTTCTCTCGCTCTCTCTCTCTGCCTCTCCTGCCATTTCTCACGGATAGCTAATATAGCACAACCGCGCCGTTCTCATTCGTACGTTGCCACGTCGACTCGTTCAGCTTTTACAACCCCGCGGTGTGCGCACGACTAAACGTTCGACTAGCCATCACCCTAGCTCTCTTCATTTCTGGAGCTTTGCACGTTCGTCCTTGTATAGTAGGTACTCTCGATACTTGACCCTCCAGCCACCATAGCTCTTTATTTTAACTTGGAGAAACACTTCAATGTGGTAGGCGGTTTGTATAATCCGCTTTCTATCGCTTAGCGGAGATGAAACGATCAATAATTTATACAGATTTTAGGGGTACATGCAGGTTTATGAAATGTAATAAATTGTGGCTTACGTTTGGTTATTGTTATTTTTTTGTTTGTTTTTTTTTGTTCTTTGTTTGTTAATATGAATTGGTTTATGACCTAAACATGCGAGAAGTATTACGCGCTCCTCCAATGTCTCCGATATGACTTACACCTTCTTCTATACGTTCTTTAAATCGTTGTGATTTTTGTCACATACGTATCAAAGGCAAATCATATAAAATTCGTATTTGGCACGATTCCAATAAAACGTTTACATCAGATTTTACGAATTCACGGTGGTGTTCTTTAAAATCGTTTCTCTATCGATTACACCTAAAAATCGGAAAATAGAGAGAGAAAAAAAAAGTTAACTAAAAGACGACCAACAACAAAACATTTGGAAAATATTACCTTTTGTGTGTTTATCAATCTGACAGCTCAGTTCTGTCTTTGACATCACCTGTGAAAACTTCTCGTTGATATAGAAAAAAAAAAAAATGTATGTTCGATTTTATCTATTTGTTTCAACTCCTGTCAAAGGCAAACTAGTTTAATACTATATATAAATAGAGCGCGGTCTAGTCGTTCCAATTATCGAGACGGTGTGCCCGGTAACTTTTTGGTTGCACTGATGTAGGTTGATCGGTTCGATTAATTAGTTCGGCAATTCGTTCAGCTGATTCGTTAAAGCCAATCAATAAGTTTGCGTTGTTTTCACCGTGTTGAGTGCAACTTCGGTGGCAAACAGCTCTTAACGGGCATTTAAAAAGTTAAGAAAACAAGTGCACCGGGATAGATCCAACATTTATTTTCTACCCTTTTGCTGCCCAATCCATCTTACCCTCTTTATAGACACTTAGACACTGTTAGGCCGTGAATGATAAAACGAGCCTGTCCAACAGAGAGGCAAAGGTGCTGAAGCTGACTATAGCTCCAACACCTTCGCTATCTGAAGATCTTGATGAAAGTTTTATCAACTTTTTCCTTCTTTATCCTCTACTCTAATCTAACCGTTATCCACTTTATATCTTTTATCTCTACGAGAGGACTCACGTAGCTCATTCGACTTTGAAAGGGCGGCCTGGTTGGCCATTCGTCACAGTCGTGGCTTTGCGTCTTGCCATGAATGAGTAAAGGGAATATATACAGGCAGCCGACTCGAGTGCACATATAGTCTTCAGCGAAAGCCGAGTGAAGCTTACACCGCGAGAATCACCGCTATATGCTGTTCGCGAACTGGCACGGAGTTGCAGAATGCATACTAGGTACTCTGTTACCGATACTGATATAGGATCCAACTAGCAATGCCGTTGCCAAGGTCCTCTGGAGGATCCCATCCATTATCTTGGCGAGGAATCGCGAGCGCGGGGCTTTCCTTCCACTTATACCCCACGGGGGGGACTCGATTCAATGCGGCGGCATCCTTCCTTCCCTTTGGGAATCCTACCGCGATAAATGAGTCGTTCACCGTTACCGACGACCGCGCGCACAAGGCAACCGGCTGCACGCCCGCAAATCTTATTCCCCCTGCTCTTTATTCTCTCTGCCCTCATCTCATTTCCTCGATCCTCTGGCAGTGGGAGAAATTAATTGCCGCAAAATCTCTCGATTAATCAAACTATTCAATTATATAATCACAGTTTCTCTATGGACGCATTCCGAGTGCGGTAATTGAGCTGTGAAGAGCATATGATGCGCGAGATGTTACGATTAATTTGATCAATATGTCGCGATTTACAGTGAATTTGGGTGGTCAGTTTTTTGGCTAATTGTCGAAACCAAAGCTTCCAGAAACAGTTTCGTAAACGACCACGTTTTATTTTTGAACAAATTTAGATATCAAATTTTTTCCTTCGCCACTTGTTCTAAGTGGTAATTTTTGTCATTATATTTTGACATAACTGATGCAAGTGTTCAATATGCGCTCAAGTGAAAATGAAGAAAAAAAATATTCATAACTCTATGATTTAACATCTGTTCAATGAAAAATTTCTGTGCACGCACAAGTTTAAAGTGGCAATTGGCACTGAGCTGTACGCGGGAGTACATGTTGTGCGAAAAATAGGAGCAATTTGTTGAACGTTGCGGTTTACAGACCTTTGAGTCGGAGATTGAGCTTTTACGCAAATCTCAGTTTCTGTTGCTCCCCAGAGTAACTAAAATGACCAAGCGCATTCGTGCACCAGTTGAGAGCGAGAGAGAGAGAGAGCTACGGATGATAAGGTTGCTCCCGCGAATATATACGTTGGCATATGTTCGTAAAACGTCATGGAGAGGGGGGGAGGGGGAAGCACTGGTTTCAACCCCAAAGCAGAGAGTTCCCGTCTCTTTTCCTTTGGGGGACATGCAGAGAGGAGTTTGAATTCGGGGCACGTGTTGGCGCGGAAGCCAACCGGAGTTTTATCGCACCGCTCGTTTCACCTTTACCCCTCTCGCGCGCGACGGGGTTGTGCGATGCTGATGTACGCTATGGGCTGGTACGCTCGTGGTAAACTAGCCGAACCGTGCGAACGAAAGAGCGGCAAAGCGTACTTTATACGTTTTTATCCTCTCGTTTTTCTCACGTCCCGCGTAACATAGCGTTTGCGGCCGGTTCTCGCACGACCCCCCCAGCCCCCGCCCCCCGCCCCTGCCCCCTACCCACTGCACCCCCATCTCGGCTTCGTCTCTTCTCCGTTAGACGCTCATTTTTCCTGGAAACTAGTCTACCTCGTTTCGTGCCATTCCAAACCTCTTCGGGATTCGTACGTCGCTGGCTTTTTCTTCCTCGCGATAACGTCTCCCGGACTCTCTCGAGAATGTTAAAAATATAAAGGTGCAGACTTCACTTGAAGTACACCGAAGGACCGAAGTGCTTGGGATTTCCACCACGACGGATGATGGAATCGTGGAATGAATCCACATAGCACCGAAATGTTTTCAAAATATTACAGCAATACATTACTTGAAAATACAAGCCCATGTTGCTGGAATAAAATTTATTAACAATATTGTTGAAATATTGCAGGAATCTTGCAATGTCCGCGAGAAACACTGTATATGTAATATTCTAACAGGATTGCAGAAAAACATTAGAATAATATTATTGTGAAATATTACCAAATAGAGTTGTAGAATTTTTTTTTTTTAATTTTGCTATTGACTTACGCTGCATTAGAGGTTTACTAGATGTTGCTTAATACTGAAAATGATTAGCAAATAAAAGTGTCCCATGTATGAATAATTGACATTTTTTAGTCATCTTGATAGTGGGCAGTAAATTTCGTCTCAATATTTTATAAGAACCAATTTCTTTTACACAAAATTGTCACCGGATAACGTATCACAGCAAACTTTTCTCGTAGAAATAAAAAATCTTTCCTGGGATGGTTAAAAAAGTCAAAAAACTTAAACGTTGATTTCATTAAACGCGCCTGAAGTTGCTCAGAAAGAACCGCAGCTATGGGCTCATTAATAAACCAAATCAGGTATCGAGCGAGAATTAATTACACCAAGTTTTTGTTAAAGACTAATAAAATCCTCATGGAAAAGCAAAAAAAAAAAGAAAAAAATCGTGTACATTTTTAAAAATCTTCATCGTTCAGCAAGAATCGCAACTTTCGTCTAATTAAAAATCAATCTGACGCCGAACAAAACGGACGAAAAAAAAGTCCAAAGTGGCTATTCCCTAAACCCGCCTGAATTTAATCAAGAAGAACCACAGCTTTCGTCTCATCGAAAATCGATCAGTAATCAAGAGAAACGATTTCAATTTTTTATAACTCGAGCTTCGAATTTCTATCAAGATACTAGAAGCGTTCGTTTGCGGAAAGTATACACTTGGCTATACCTCTCGTACATGAGTACGCGCCTGACTACGCATACGCTTGAACCACTTGACTTCCTTGATACATTCGCATAATTACCGTTTTACGTCTATCTTTCGCCTCGCGTCTGCCACTCGTGTATTTAAACTTGATCGACAAAAAAAGAAAAAAAAAAAAAAAAAAAATTAACTTCGTTTAATAGGAGTCCTTCAGGGCTGCTTTGGAGCCTTCAAAGAGTCAAGCGTTGGTCACAGTGGCATTTTTCTTTGAGAATTGAAGTAGCTACAAATGTTACCAAATTGTGAAATTAATTTAATTATTAAAAACAAAAATAATTGTTATTATATCGGAATCCAATAATTTCTTATATTTGAACCTGGACATTTTTTCATATTATCGAAATATTAATAATTAATATTATTAATAATATTAATAAGAAATATTAATAATTTCTTGTGAAAAATAATGTAGAAAATAATGAGGATGCAATGTGTAAAGTTCTACTTTGCATGCTTATTCTTATTACCATTGAACACATAAAATAAACACGCCTTTTTTTCAACCCCTGAAATCAGTTAAAGCAAACAGACGGAAAAGGATCTCTCGAGCAGAATTTCCGATATTCACGGCACTCTTATCTCACTGAAACCGAGTATATTAACTATTGACTGTGAGCCCTCTATAAATCTTCTTCAAAGTAATAAACGCGAGATTTCTTCAGCGATCATCTTCCAACATTTCCGGGAACTCAAGCGGAGGACAAACGCGATCCCGAGAATTTCACTTTCTTCATTCATTGCCTGAACTTGTCTTGTTAAGAATTTTATTTCATCCAACTTTGCTTATCATCGTCTAGAAAAATTCAACAAACTTGAATGGTGCCAACGCGCTTTATAGAATTTAAACCAGGTTTCGCTAAAAAAAACTCGTTCGCGAACGAAAAGAATATCAAAGTTGTTTGAACTCGGGGGAAGGGGGGTCGAATGGAGATCGTTCCTCTGTGGTGGTACTTATGTGGACCCACCACTGTATTTCCGTTGCGCTGTCGCAGCATATCGCATGCATCAATTATTTTTATTCCAAGAGAGCCGCCAGGGAGACTGCTACGCGTATTTGCAATGCAAAATATCTCTGCGCTCTCTCTCTCTCTCTCTTTCTCTCGCTTTCGTTCCCTTTACTTTGGTCTATTATATGGCATGTTTCTGTCGCCGGCGAGGAGGACATGACTCGGAGGTATATCCCGGCAGACTGGCTCAATTGCATTGTTTAAAGCAGCCGGTGCAAGAGGTTACTCTATAACACTCTGCATAAATTCGTTACTGAATCGAGCGTAACACCAACGATTTCTTTCTCCCCAAATTATCTCTCGCAAAACAATGAATTTCGTTGAATATCAGTGTCTCAGATTATTCATGAGAGTCTGTATTTTGTAGAAAAGAAGATAAAAGAGCAGCTGAAAACAGTCTCTTTATGTAAAGAAGTAATTGCATCGTTGCAGGGCAACATTCGATACTGAGTAAATTCTATTTTACATGTGTTTCAATCACTTTTTACAGCACTTTTATTGAAGGGATTTTTTTTTCCAATATCACCGACCGAGTTAGCATGTCTGCGTGTGTTGCGGATTCCACGATGGTTCTCGTACATTTCTACAGCGTCTAGGTCAGCATCTTTGGTAATTCGTGGTGTACGCGACATCGGTGCTTGGAAATTCGCTTCGGTGTCGTTTTTCCATTTCAAGTCTTGGCCCTGAAAGGGCACTTGGGCTCTTGTCGGTGTCTCTATTACAGTCAACGTCTTCGTTTCCGTTCTAAAGCTCCAATAATATTGCGAATCGACAAGTTAACCTCGGTCAGTGTGCGGACATCTGTCATGAGACTTTTTTTTTTTTTTACATTTTACAATTTTCACATGTTTTAATTAGCCGCTACAAAATCTTGTTGAAAATTTGAAGATCACTTCAGTAGACAAAAACTATCAGATTCTGAGTAGAAATAAAATTAATTTCTTTATGTTTTTTTTTTATAAAACCTGCTTAAATTGCAGTTCAATTTTTAACATTTTTAATTTTCATTACTTTAAATTTAACTATATTACAACCATTTATCTGCCTATACGCGAAATGTAACGTTTGGGTTACATTTTATCCATAGACTGGTTTACAAAGACAAAATACGATTATTGTTCTAGGGATAATAAATACAATGAATGAGAATATTTTTTGTAACCAGTGCATGAAAACCGGTGCTTTGCATGACAATTTTGCATTACGTAAGTGGGCAATTTCCTTCATTTTTGTCCTTTCAGAGAAATTTTGTTTTTGTTTTGCGAAACGAACACGATAATAATAGCCACATTCACTGCAGTTGAGGCAAACACTATTCGTCCAATAAAACTACCGTGCAGAGCACCACTATTCATGCATTTGTTACAAAAAGTATTGTGTGTGTAACAATACTCGTTACACAATACAATGTTATATGTCATCATATATGATATGTTGACATATTATCATGGATTATTACAATACACAATTTAAATTATAAAAAAAGTATTTTAAATAATTGGAAGTACAAAACATAAAGTAGGAAACAGAAAAAGAGAAAAGAGGAAAGAGCGAAGAAGCAAAAGATGTCGTCTTCGCAGAAAGCTTGGGATGGGAAGAAGCGGGTCGTTAGGTCATCACGACGTATATGAGGCATTCTTTGTCAATTTAGCCACTTTTCCGAGCCTCTCAGACATTTCTCATAATTACTTATTACTTAGAGTATAATAATTTTTTACTTAAAGTACTCTTAAGTGCTACTGAAGAGTACTTTTTTTTTATTTTAAATTTTCATCAGACTTTTCACTCAAACATTTCTCGAAAGCTATAAGCCCCAGAAAAAAAGTATGAACATAAAAGTAGCGATTTTATATCAGTTATTAAAATAAAATTTGCTAAATAATTTGATGAATAATTGAATTTGCTAAATTATTTTCTCGTCTGGATCATGCATGTGCATGAATCTTATTCCCAAATGCAGATACGACGTACCGAGGCTTGAGGAACCTTTCTTTCCTCTTGTCGTACAGGTAGGCAGTCTTGCTCGTGTCATTGTTGGCCAAACTACCGGCACTCGAGACTCGATCGTTCTCTTCTCGCTTTTCGTCGAGGTAGCGCAGTCGACGAAGTAAGAGAGAGGCGAGTGTTACGTGCTCAAACGCTTCAGAGAAAATGTGTGTAAACTCGTTGAAAAATAGAGCAGCTCGGTGGAGTTTGCCGTAGGGCGTTAAAATCCGTGCCGCCTCTTTCTCCACGTACAACACTGGCGCGCGGGTGAGCGCCTCCCGTTTTTCCCTCATCGACCGTTCCTCACAGCCTCTATATACTTATACAGTCTAAGAGCCTCGTGTGAGGAGCTTGCAAGGTACGCCCACGACGTGTGCACACTGTACTTTCTCCTTAATCTTGAAAACAGCGTGTTTGAGCCTGTATTTACACTCGCGGTGTCAGGAGACCAATTTTCTATGCAAATTGCAGTTCAGGAAGGGGAAAAAGACGTATCTATTAACACTTTGGCAGGCTGGGTTTAGATGGCACACTCGAATTGATTGACAAAGCTCCTGTAACGTACGTAGTAAAAAAATCGCACGAATTTATCTCATAAAAATCGTGCGTATCTATGAGGCATTCCATACCATTTCGACCTGGGTCAGACCCTCGACCTCTCGGATTTGGTCCATCATTTTTTATGTTGTCGTTCCAACTCTAAAAAGTAATCAGATTTTTTTTTTTTAGATTTTTTTTTCCTTAATTTGACTTATGATTTTTCAGAACTAACATATTTTTAGCAGTAATTGAAATATCTGAGATATCTTCTCAAAAATCGTATGTCAAATATCAAAATTTTTAAGTTTAATATTACTCTCGTTTCTATTTTCTATTTTTTTTTCTATTTTTTTTTTCAAGCTTTTTCGAAATGTTTTTTTAAATGTGTTATTTTAGCGCAAAACAAGATTTCTTAAGGTATTTGGCACCTTCCACTTTCTGTACTTATATGACTTCGTCAGCATTCTGATATGCTTGGAAAGTTTATTAATCCCTGAAATGTTCATGGCCGGAGGACATTTCATTAAGCGCCTATGCTATTCGACTCTGATGTCCCCTTCCACGTTGCAGCAAATACCCACGTGCACTGGCATCGCCAACCATCCACCCGGTTTTCCCTTCAGTCAAGCAAGTCATCAAAATTTCACGAATGCAAATGTCCTTACACGAAGGCCTCAGTGCTCTCGACCTCTCTCACCTCTCCAGCTCTTTCCGTTCCTGTTCCGTTATACTATAATTCAAAACCGCTTGGTGTAGGCCAATTTTGCGTACACGGAGGAATAAGGACGCAAGAACGAGCCAAGTTTCCGGCCGAGTCAATGGCTCCGTGGAGAATCACACGTCGTTCCTGTAAGCAGTGTTGTACCAGAAATTGGCAAAGTTGTAATTGAGCGTAATATAATTATAATTTTTCGACGTTGCAATGCACCAATAATTTGGAGCAATTCGAAAAGCTAAAAAAAAACTGATTTTAGTTTCGGCGACTTTACATTTAAATTGGTAAATTAATTTAAGCGACCTCCACACATTAAGAACTTCAGTTCAACGAGTTGAGTAATTGACAAATAGAGATTTTTATTTTTCGAGGTCTTAACACTCATATACATCCATCCGGATATTTTTTAAGACCACTTCCACAGACTTCCCTTCAAAATGAGGACGCAACTCAAAATTGCCGTTGCCTCGCTACAAACATCACACAATTGAAGACTTTCATATTTATAAAATCGATTAGAACTGTATCAGCTTAGCACCTAATGTCGTCGCGGTCGTGGTAGTCGGCGACAACGAGCTTTCACGCCTGTTTCACGGGGAAAAGCCGCGTGGTAAAGCTGCTGCTGCACAGCCTGGAAGGTAGTAGGGCAGAAGCAGGTCGCGCGAAGAGCATATATTTGCCAAGCAGAAGCGGATGAGGGTTGGATGGTTCAAGAGAGTACCAGAGAGGCTGGAGTGGAGCGCACCATCTGCATTCTATACTCCATCATGCTCCTCGCGCCTGTGTGCATGTGTATAAACATGGTAGAGCACAGTAGGTACAGAGTGTCGTGGGCAGTAGTATAATAGAGAATGAGAGTTTGGTATAGGTAGCTTCTGGTGAATGGTTATTTCGCTCGAATTATCATCATCTCCATTTTCGCTTCTCTTTTGTTAGTAGCATCGTAATTATCGGGAAGCAGGGAACGTGGCGACGTTGGGCTTGGCTCGGCTCGTTGGCTTTCGGCTGTGCTGCCGACGGTGCCTAGCTATATGTAATACTAATGGTGGCTGGCTGGTGGTAGCGGCAGCACCACGAATGTCGTGTTGCTGGCTGGATGGCTGGCTGGCTGGTTTTGCTTGAGGCAACGAAGGATATGCATGCGGTGTGCACTGGTGTGGCCCATAGCCACCAACCGGATATGCTGCTGAATCCGTTCCTCTATTTCTCTCTCTTTACCACTCGCCCCCTTCCCTCTCGCCGACTCCCTTTACCCTCGTAGTCGTAGTCATCGTCGTCGTCGTCGTCGAGAAGGGCTTATTTTTGTTTTCTCCCTCGGGGCACCGGCTCTTCCCTTAGTCTCGGCACGTACCCTCTGTCCACAGTCCTCCGAGAACTCGTTTTTCTTTTTGTACTTTTTCCTACTCTCTCAAACTCCTCTTTGCCTGCTACCTCTTTTTTTTTTTCTCTTTTATTTTTTTGGTCTTGTATATACGTATGTGTACCTTAGGTATAGGTACATTTGAGCTGGAGAGTCGTGAGCCTGGTGAGGCTTGGGCCGTATAGCATATAACATGGTGAAACACGGTGCTATAGTGGTAAGCCGCGAGGGATTGCCACGTAGAAACACGAAAGGCGAAATGGTGGTAGATTAGCCCCCGGATAGCTGGCGAGAGAGCTCGTCTCATACCGAGATATGACGGAAAAAAAATGAGGCTACTATACAGGGTACCATAAGCAGCTAGAATATGATGATAGAATGGTAGAACTTAATAGTGAAAAAGAGGCGGCAGGATAGTTACGAGGATCATGGACGGCCTTAAAAAGCTGACCAACTCTGGGCTCCAATGCATGACAGCAGCACCACCAGCAGGAGATTTTCAAGAGTCTTTCAGGATTCGCAGTTATGGCGTTCTTGCTTGTGACATGCCTTGAAATATTGGAGTGCAGGGCCGTCCAAAGCAGATACGAGATTGCGGGAAGCCACGTCCTACTCACATTCTATACTTACCCGGCGTAGTCTAACGTTGTTTGTTCTTCGTTTTCCGTTTACAATTTACCGCTGGTTTGAAGAGAGCAGAACACAGCTTGGAAAAGTCCATAAACAGGCCGGCTTTTGGTTCGACCGAGAGAGAGAGAGTTTTGTATTCATGAAATAAGAGAACATTCAGATTTTAATCCAGTGAGGATACTTGAATGTTTTAGGGAAAAATGTCTGGATGTATGAGAGTATTGGATCTTCAAATTGTAAATGACTCAAGAACTATTAGAATAATCAAATTAAATTTTTACATACATAAAAATAAATAAGTAAAACTTTAACTCCACTTTAATCCTTGTGATTTTCGTTTTGGAACCATTCATTTTTCCTAAAAAAAAACGTCTGTGAAGGTTCTAGTATTCATAAATTTTTAACTATCGCGATAAAATAAGCATGCATGGTACTTCGAGTTTTTCTTTATGTTTCGACGATTTTTATTTTTTCTTCGTCGATAGAGTTAGAAAAACTTCAGTAAAAGAACAACATTGCGATTTAAAGGCTATACGTTAGATACAAAAGTGATGAATGCGAATGGAAAAGTGTAGAAGTAGATATAGGAAACGCGAGTTTGTAGAGTCAGCGAATGCGAACAGAGGGAGAGGTGAAAGAGCTCTGGTGCATCCAGTATATGGAGATCGTAGCGGTAAAGGAGGAACCATTAGCTCTATTGGTCGGTGGCAGAGGCGCGAGCAGGCAAAAAAAAAAAAAAAAACGTGCAAACACGAGGGCGTTTTCGAAGCCAGCGCAAGAATGACACCCATTTAAAAATTTTGTGAGCAAAAAAAAAAAAAAAACAGCTCACTACAATGCTCTCGGCGCATTTACAGCGTGCAATCAACAAACACTCTCGAGGGAGGGCTTCAATGGCTTCAGGCGCAGATGTACCGAGTACCGCATTCCCTTTCCCCATTATATGCTTCGATATGCTTCAGGTATATTTCCGTTTATTATTATAGCTAATGGCACCAACGTGTAAGCTATTTTATTCCTCACCGTTAGACATGAATTACCTCTGACACAGTGAAAAGCAAATTAAAAACAAGTACTTGTTTTATTCACCAACTAATTGCATCTCGCGGATCGTTAAACATGTGGTACTGGTGGTAAATTAGTTGTATTCGATTAGAACGAAATATAGAGTGACTATATACTGGCATATATAGTATTATAGGAGCAGAAGAGGTCGCGGTATTGAAGGCAGGGTGATACGAGCCGGGACGGTATGGGAATTCCCGGGGGTGTCGCATTATTCGGTGCTACATCGTTGGACAAGGTATTGTACTTGCGGGAGCAATGTATGCCGGTATACCGTGACTATCGGTGATACCGATGGAAACTAGAAAGCTCTTGGCGAGCTCGAGAATCCAGTTGGAGGTTTGTGAGGGGTTCAAATCCATTAAACGAGAAGGATCGATGACTCTCGATCCTGCTCGTATAATGGTCATTGATCTGGGCCACAGAGAGAGAAAGAGAGAGAGAGAATGAGAGAGAGAGAGAGGGAGAGAGAGAGAGCTGTATCTACCGCGTGAGAGACTGCAGAGCACTGTAGAGGGGATTTTGTAACGTGTGCACATCGGGGATAGGTAGATTAACGAAGCTCGCGACAACTCCTGCGTAAGAGAGAAACTCTCGCGGTAGGAGAGAGAAGAGGCGGATAGGAATCGTGGAGCGATTAGCAACGCTCGTGGCACCCGTTGGATCCTAGTTATACTACGTTAAAGTACGGCTCGTTAATCTCTGGATGCACCGAGGTAGGATTCGGCTTTGCATGCTCACCGCGGAACCTCAGCATCTCGGGACCGGAGAGCCTTGTGCTGCAATGTCCCTTACAATTAGTTTCCGCTCGCGGGACACCGCTTTACCGTTACGCCAGGCGAATCTCCAATGTACGACATCTAAACGCGGAGTCAAGAACAGAGATACAAACTTTTGCCTCGAGCTGAATTCCTGTGGTCGGCACAGTAAGAAAACGAGAATGCCCGAAGACACCGAAGTCGCGCATTCGTAATAAATGTCGATTAATTCGCTGTTACTCATTCTGTGGGTTACGTAATATTTTTTTTTTTTTCTTTTTGCATGTCTATTCCCGAATGCCCGCCGGGCAAAATGTCGGGAATTGTACGTTTTTAGCGGTGATCAGCTGATCGATACGGTTTTCCATGTCGGCAATTTTCTCCGAAAATACAATAAATGGCTTAACCAAATTTGGCACATCGATTCTGAATGTGAATAATTTAGTTATTAGATATATTTCGGTACGATAAATTAATAATGTGCTGGGACAAATGTGTTTTTCACAAAGCCTGCTTGAAAATATTGATTTTACCGCCATTGTTACTTGTGATTTATTTTCTTACACCTTACACGTCGAGCCATTACCTCGTTCCCGGTGTGTGAATCTGTTCCATTAACCACTCGGGGATAAAAAATGAGAGGTAATATTCGTGTTTTGAATATCTTATACAGAGACATTTTTCCTACATATTATGTACGTTATGGAGTGAAACCTCTTCTCTATACACTGCAGAATATCGTAGGAAAATTTTCATATTTCTATAATATCCTACATAAGATTTATATTATATCCTTGGATCTTACTTAGACTTTTCTCCTGGTGAAGCCAAAGCCTCGTGGGACTTGAACTAAATCTACGGTGGTAACTTATCGGATATACAGACTGATCGTATTCGAGAGTCGTGATCTATCACGACTTCACCCAAGCATTTTCGAGTCCGAGCTCGAACTCTGTGTACGTGGACCGAGTTTTAAACGATACGCTGTTCTCCTTGGGCGTTCCGCTCGCTTCATTTTCTCTGTACTTTCCTCAAGATTGAAGGCCGAGTAGGCGTGTATCGAGATTATACGAGGTTCCTCGATCGATCCTTTTGAGATACTAACCTTGCATGGTTGATATATAACCTTTGACTTAAGGTCTCTTGCGTTGGGCCATTCGTAAAGGCTCAACTCGCACGCAACCATGCGTCCGGATATTTTTTCTAAACCTAATTTCGACAAAAACACACTTTTTTTCATGAAAACAAAGCTTCCTCCATGACGAAACAAAATTATCAATATATTTATATCCTCATAGAGATGCCTTTGTGAAAAGTGGAAAGTAGTAAGGAGTTTCCCCGATTATGTGAACAATAATTGGGCTAGGTAAGTGCAGCATCACGTAATTATTTAAAAAATAAAAATATGACATATTAGATTTACAATAAAAGATACATTTTCGAGACAAAATACTAGTCTCTAATTCGCTAGACTGACGCAATTCGATTCTGGTGTCAACCAAGAATAATTAAAAAGTGAATTAATTGCAATCCTTCTTCTCTGTGAGTACTGTTTTCGTTTTGTTATTGGCGTGTGTCTGAAATTTTATTATCGGTATTGTCTTGTCAATCAATATCAAACGGTGGCTGCTTCGTGACGTCGCACACTTCGTCGGGGAGACGTCGACACGTTGGCACAGGTGGTACTTCGCAAACACACTTCACGCACAGAGAATTATAATCCGTCGCCTGATTAAGTTCATCGCCCACGCGCATCGTGAGATTTCCAAAGTTGCACATCATGTCTGAAGAAAATGAGAAATGAAAAAACCGATGGGAAAAAATACCGTAAACTAAAGTAAAACATAGCAACGTGTCATAATAAACTAACCAGGATCTGTGGAGTCTTCGGAAGTATCGGACGTATGCCTAATGACAGCATCCTTATCATTTTCTATAATAATAGTTGAAAAAAATATACGCTGTGAGAAATCTGACATGAAAAATCAATCTTATGTGATGTGGTAAGAGTAAGAAAAATATTTCAAAAATGCACATACATTTCAATCCAAAAGTTCAATTTCATTAGAATTTAAGTGCTATGAATATTAACAATAAGAACATGAATGTAGAATAATTTTGAATTAAAAAGTAGTTAATTAATTAGTTTAGGAATACTTGTTCAACCGATTCGATAAAAAAAACTTTATTTCTGATATGTGGAATAAATTATGTGGTTTTTTAAATTACGTATGATAATTTAGTGATTATTCTGACAATTTCCTGATTCGACAGTTTGTTAACGTTTCTTTTCATTTTACGAAAAAGTTCGTTCAACGAATCTGAGAATTCTTATATTTCCACAAATACATTTTAAGTTTAGAATTTCTTAGACTATCATTTGTATTTGGAGAAGAATTATTTTTTTACAGTCTATTTTTCTTCTAGCTCATTAATCACTTTTTTGGATTACCATTTTTTACTTGTAATTATTTTTAATAATATCCGATAAATTCAATTTTTTTAAAAATTCTTCTCTTGTCGTAAACTACGAAATTTGTTATCAAAACAACTTTTGGTTAGAAATGTGTGCATCAGGCAATATATGTGTTATGCATCCTCAACATATTTGCTTATTCAAGCAAATGAGTCAACACATCAATCGTCTTTAGTACACCGGTTTTTTAAAAGTCTATGTTATTCATTGCCTATATATGAATGGTCGTTTTTCGTATAAGTAGGTATACATAAACAAATATCTCCATGATAAGGAAAAACGACTGCGTATACTCACGACACCGAGAAAATACGCTGCAGCTCGTTCGTAGTGATTGCTTGTCATAATAAACGGGAACGCAATTATCCCGTACATCATTAATGCGTTTCATGATTCCGCAATAATTTCTCTTTGGTAAAGCACAGAATGGTTCGATATTTTCGCCTGAGTGTAAGAAAAAGAATAGAGATGAGAAAAAAAAATATATACATATATTTTTTTTATACCCTTGTAAAGAAATACGACAAATAGTCTACCAGTATATCCCTCGCTGCAAACACAGTTTTTGTTCGGTTCCGATTTAACGTTAAAATATTCACCGTCTTTGTATGTCTTGCCATCAACGAGACAGGTCGGGCGATCCTCAGGATTCTCGGCTAAAGCAAGACAACCGAGCTTTTTAGAGACTTCTTTTATATTTTGTGAATTTTCAATCGTTTCAACAGTTTATTTATTATTTCAGTACTACTCACGACAAACTTCTTCACCACTACAACAAGTAAGTGGGCTGTTCTTTCGGTAACAACCTGGTTTCGACGGGCCAAAGAAGCAATCGACAACTGCACACGAGAACTCGGCTCTTCTTCGGAATGAAGAGGAATGAGAGAAAGAAAAAAGGGTTAAACAACGTGCGGTTGATATATTCTAAAAGGGAAAATAAAATGAGAATCGTACCCTTTGGGTCCATTGTAACAAGTACAGCCGATATCGCATGGATTTGCATCTTCGTCCCTCAGCGCCTCGTCGATCGAGTACTCATGACCATTCACTATACATTTGTCGACAGGTATATTCTTCAGGTGATCGCAGTTGTATTTATCCGGACAAGTCGCGTTTGGATTCTTAAAAACGGGTGTACATTCAAGGTCCTCGTAATACCGGAGTGGTCCCGGACAGGAAGGATCTTAGAAGTAGACAAAAATGCGTTTTAACATTTAAAAAATCATTGCAATCGGTGCGTGATACTGTTAATTGATTAACCAATAGATTTCATTTATCCATTTTTTCATTTTTTAAATCTCGACGGATAATGTTGTGTGCTTCATTACTAAATTTTTTTTTGCTTTTTTAAGGTTCCTAAAAATGATTAGAGACTCACCTATCAAATTGGCGCTGATAAAAGAGAGCAAAGTGACAAAAAATCCGGTAATAGTGATAGCGGTATTTGAGTTACGTTCAACCATTGTGAGCAACTGTCCAGCAATTGTGAGGCTCTCACGAGAAAAGCGAATTACACAGAAGCACTTGAAGCACTGCTATGACTGTTGTAGGTCTCTCTTGTAGCACGGACACTTCATTATGCAACCATTGATACTGCATATATTGCCATTGACATTTCCATATCAGCAGTTTCACGGGAGAGCACTGTTTGTTGTTCGGTATTGGTTATACTTAGCCTTGTGGGCATGTTATTCATACGTGACAAAACATCGACTTAGGTGATAAGATAAGAACTCTTAATTTATCCTTACTGACTTCTATTTGCTGGCTATTTCGCACTTTCTTCTTCATTTATCTTCGTGATGGTTATTTCAAGTGACATGGAATGCCTCATGTGCAACTGACAGGGAAGATATCAAAGAACATATGCCAGAGTTTGGGAGCATTTAAAGTTTGCTATACTAAATATAGAGATCATTCCCATATTCTTCTCCCCTTGTACGATAAACCTCGGAAACATATCGTGAAAATGTGATAATCCATAAATTCACAAGTTTATAGACACCAGAATTCATCACTCGTTAGATCGTACAATGACCATTACATGCTACCATAGGAAACTCTTGGTTTCCCCATGTTCTGGATATTCGTATGCGTTGGCTACTCTTGCCTAGTTGTTCTATACAACAATTTATGACCAGCACTGTACAACAACGCGTTGCCTCAAGCCTCTGGCTATCTGCATCACTCAACTCCCTCTTTCGCTACACTGCAAAGCACTAGAGAAAGCCTTGCGGCGTATGAGACGCGAGATTAAATCGTGCTACGGCAAAAGAGCTAATCTCTCAGTCCCCGTTCTCTTCCCTGTCCCTCCCAACCCCTTGCCTTCTGTGCAACCATTTACATCATATACATACATGACTGCTGGTTACTTCACAGTATGTGGTTGGTCCGCTCAGTTATTTCGCACTCTCGACCTCCCAACCCCGCAGTATCCATCTTCGCGTGTTTCTGTTCTTCCTCGGTTACACGAGAGAATGAAAAGGGCTAAAGGGTGCCAACATCATATTTTTTTTTTTTCTGCCTCATCCCTCGTAAAGGTAGCTTTGTTTTCATTGAAAGTATGTTTTTCGAGAGTTCTTCAGAATATAAGTTTTCCTCTTGAATACTCTAGTATGTGCGAGGATGGGAAGTGAAACAGATCTTTCACGAAGCCCATAATTTGCTTTCTTCTGTTCGCATCTCCAACCTTCGCTGCATCAATATATGTACCTTGATTTAGGGAAATGAATGTATACGGTTTATTATTGAATCAGAGTCGACTGACTTCGTATTGAATATATTCCTATTTTTGCATCTCCCCGAAAGTTCACATTATAATATCATCTTAAAATCCAAGAAGAAAGTATTATGGATCTACGAAGTAGAGAATGAAATGGATTAAAATGCATTAAAAAAATATATATAATAAAATGGGATAAAACATCGTTTTTGTGAAAGTTACTTTTATGGCTGTATACAATGAGGACGAGGATAGCAAAGCTCGATGGTCGTCCAGACAAGAGGAAATATAGGTATTTAGAAACGAAGGACGAAGAGTAGGGGCTAAACCGGATGAATTTATATTATGGAAGGTTGAATCTAGTAGAGTCTGGGGGTTCAGCCGAGTGAAGCGAGTGCATTCACTGGAGCTATTTGGGTCAGTTTGCCCAGCACAGCTGTCGAGGCTTCGTCCTTTTCCTCTCGCCCTCTGGCATAGCCATACGTATATGCATGTTACACGTGGTCCCTACGGTACCGTCCGTCCTCCTCGCATCTCCTCTCTCATCCGACGTCGTCGTCGTCGTCGTCGTCGTCGTCGTTGTTGGATTTGGAGGAAGGGTCGGACATTGGACTCCCTTCCCTTCACCAAAGCACCACGAAACCTCGACGAAACCACAGCCGCTTGCTTAGCCTCGTGTCCTCTCCACTTCCAACCTCGACGTGATTCGCCGCCTAGTTATCTTAACGATTATGCTCCACTCCTACTCCGGTACTGAACTCTTCTTATCCCGGGTCTTATAGTTAGCCCAGTCGACGATGTATTGCGAAGGCTTTCGTCACGTGATTAAAGCCTGCAAAATATCTTGTCTCTGAAAACTAGCAGAAACAAACGAAACGATGATAATTTGTTTCTGGTTACTTAAGAGATTAAAAAAATTTTCAATTGCGATTGTTTGCGTTGAGAATTCTTTGCAATGATGCCTTTTTATTAGGCTTCATAATAAAATGACACCTTCATAAAGGTGTCATTTTTTATATTATCTACCTGAAAATGGAATCAACAGTAGAATGATAGATTGAGTGTAATGAACCTTTTGGTATGTGGCGAAAGCTATTAGGAAGATCATGCTGATCCATCAAACGGTATCGATTCGTATATTACAAGAGCCATTCGAACTGGTGCGGTCTCTGTATATATTGATAAAGTCATCTCTAGGACTCTGTATCGGAGTGAACGCTCGATGTAGCATGTTGCGAGTCAAGAGCGGGCAAGGACAAGCGGTGTTTGAGTGTACAAGCGTAGAGCTAGAGGTTGCATAGCGTCGAGAGCAGGTGGGGACCAAGCGTCTGATCCTGTATATGCATCGGCATACTGCTCGAATTGCGCGGCTCCATCACGATGTTATGCGGTGAAACCATGGGCTTGTGCGGCTCACGAACACGTGCATCTCACAGCTGCAACACCGGTATACGCCTTACTAGCGTGCTCACGATTATCGATGCGGACGAGGGCGAGGAAGTAGGAAGTATGCAGGAGAGAGAGGAGGGCGTCAAGCACAACCGTATGACCGCGGCCTCCGCGGCTTCTATAGTCTATCGAACTTGCTTCTGATAGCTGCCAGCCTGTCTATATGCCTGATCTCTACGAGAATTCGAGAACTCGGCTAAGATCCTCAAGTGAACGTAAACCGCGGGTATTCCTGTACTTCTCGTTGAGTCGCAGTAACAGATTCAGCCACCGTATCATGTTCGCAGGCACTAATTTAACAATCAAACCCTTTTTAGTGGTTTACTCAGACACTGTAAAAAGAAAAAAAAAAAATACGTTTGGATTTTAGACCAAAGGACTGGACCTATTGGGAATTGTAGAGTGGTCTTTAGATTAACACCAGTGAGTGTTGATACAACTATTGTATTTTTGTATTTTCGCAGTAGTCATTTTTATCAATGTAAAAATTCTTATATGTACAATTGCTGTACTATTTAATTTGTACGGTGAGTTATCCCAATAATTTTTGTTATCGCGAAAAATAATTAAGTTGCTGACTATGACCTGCCCCAGCACAAAAGACTCGTGTTATCGTTTCCTCCGGACGTTACAATATCAATGTGAATGAAAGTAGACATACAGCTTTTTCTAGTAGATTCTATAAGTGCCGGAAGCCTCTACAGACTGGTAGACTTCACAAAATCAAAGCATGCCGACACGAATTCGAGATTCAGATTAGTCACGTGAAACCTTTCTCTCTCGCTCTCTCTCTCTCGGAGTGTTCTTTTCTTTCTTCTCCCAGCGTCTTGTTCGAGTCTCGGTTATAAGCTATTGCAGTAGCAGCAAGAAAGTATTTAAGAGAAGCAGTAGATGCTACCACCGATGTTACTACCTGTGTATGCTGAACACAGTACGTTCCAAAAGACGTAAAATAGGCTGGTTAGTAGTTCATCTGCAGTACCCCAAGCCGTTACTCGGTAGCTAATATACTCTCGAGAAAGAGCGAAGAGGAGCCTCCCACGGAGTCGAGTGCTTAGCCAGCTAATTATCTGGCTTTATTACACGAAGAAAACGAGCTCTTGGTGCTGGTGCTGGTGCTGCTGCTGCTGCGCGACTGTGATTGTCAGCCTGCGGGCGCGACAATGAGGGTAGAGACAATCGAAGCTCGAGAAAGGAGCCATAATACCGCAGTTTCTCCAATTCTGCAAATCCACCCGGTCTATTCGAATCGGTTTGCACGGTTGCGGACGCAGCCTATGTACGTATACTTGAGAAATCGAAAAAATTCAGATATCGCAATACCGTTCGACATGTAACATTCATATTATACAACAAAAGATAACAATTCCAGCGCGACCACCACAATGCCGTTTCATTTATTACTATTATTTTTCTTGTGTTACTCACCATTGTGCTTTCTTCAAAATTACACAGTACGGGGATTGCAATATTTCCAACCATAAAGTCCACTTATTTAAAATCCCCATTCATGTCAAAACTGTAAATACGATCACAAATGTAATATCGCACAAGAATCTCTAGTTGGATTAACAGAGTTGGGCGTGTGATATTGAATAGGAATAGCAGGGAAGCAGAGGTGGAGAACAATGTTTCAACGTCTTGGCGGTACGGGAGGTGAAATGTATAGGAAGGATTCCACCTCGGAGAGTGACTTGGTCTCTGGCGCTGAGAGCGAACAGTACACAAGGAACGGCGCACGATCTGAAGGGGAGATTCCACGAAAATCGGGTACATGCGACCGCTCCTCGGATTCCGCAACGTTGTTTCGGGATATTGGTATCCGCATTATACGACGAACCAAACCATCTTCCTTTATACCGATAGTTGCACCGCCATTACTACGTCGTTTCGGGACGTACATCTAGAACTTGGTACGATCGCTAGTACTCCGGTACGTGTATATCTGTATACAGCTGGGCACAGATCGCTATATATACACATACGTGTACATATACTTAAACGTAAAATGCGTCTGTTAGACTGTGTCTGTGCGCTAAAGTAGTTCAACTTCCCTTTACCGCCCCACCCAATTCGTATCAATACATCTGTAGCACAATACTGTGCCGATGGGTGGAGCGAGTGAATTTTCTCCCTTTGAATCAATCGAAGGCTTCGATTTCTGTGGGACAAAAAGGCGTTGGAACTAGGGAAATGCAGCGTTGAACTGCGACTGAGGCAAACAAACCTACCGAATGAGTATTTATAGCTGCAACTGCTTGTGGATATCAATAGTGAAATTAAAAAGTTAGGTGTTTTACGAACACAGTGGCCATTGGAATAAATTCATCTTCGATAATGAATTATCGTGAATTCACGTGGAAAATTATGCAGCCAGATAGAGAAATTAAAATTGTCATTAAATTCAAACCAGTCTATCGATTCTCGAGAAATTCAACATCTATCCAGCGGTTTTTTAAAAATGATGTTCAGCGTAAAAAAGTATCAAAACTAATGGTTTATGAGAGAACTGATTCACCAAATTGGTTTTGACAATGAAAAATTCTTCATTCCAGTCCTTAATTGACATACAATTTATCAGTTGATAAAAAAAAATAACGCATAGAAAATCTTATTTCTTAAGCTGACTCGGGCCTCTTGAAACTGCCGTTGAAACTTTGCCATCTTATCCAGAAGTACCTTCAGCCGACTACCGGCAGAGAAATACAAAAGTCGAAGGTGTACGGTCGTTAAAACGCGTTACAGGGTGCACTTGTTTCTACAATAGTCGCAAGAGGAACCCCGCCTCCGCGACTTTTCTTTAGTTTCGCGCATAATGGATTGATTTCCCAAAGCAGAGAGAAAGAGAGAGAGTGAGAGACAGCAAGTAAAACCCAAGACCCCAGTACATGCGCACCGCACCGTCGTGATTGTCGAGGAACGACGAAAAGTTTTTCCGTGAAACAAGAATTTCCTTGTATGCGAATTCGCGATGTTATTGGGCGTCGTAGAATCTACAACTACCAGCAACTATAACCAGAAGCAGAGGTCAAAGTAGCACCAGCAGTAGGAGTTTATACATAGAGGTCTCGGGTCTCCCGACCCTTCCACAGCAGGGAAAAGCACGCGAAACGAAAAGGGAGACGAGAGGAGATGAGCCGAGACTGAGGGAGAAGGTTGCTGCGCGGCACGCCGACCAAGTTTTGATTGTTTTTGGAACGGGATCGACCTCGCGGCTCTGCTCCCTTTCCCTCTTTCTATTTTCCCCCGGCGCTGCCCCTCCTCGTCGTTCTCCTCCTCTCTCACTCCTGCATGGGCATACCGCCCGAACGTCCGCTTCCAACACCCCAGAGTTGTGCCTCCGTTAATTCAATCGCGTCGTTGGTAACTTCCGGTCGTTACTACCACCACCACCACCACCACCGCCACAAACGGCAGCGTACCAATGTACACGTTGGTTGGGATATCCCAACAGCTCCCAACGGGCTCTCCTGCAGAGAGACAACCAGCCAGCAGAATCCTCTTTCCAACCTATATCACTGTATAGATAAAACTATATTACAGGAGCTCATCGCACCATCTGCAGTATCTGAGCTCCAGCGGTATCCACATCGTCATCTCTCTCACCACCTCCGTTCACTGTCGCCAACTCTTGACCAAAGATTTTTCTGCCTCATCTCTGGCTCGGTCGTACAATTTCTCCTCCACCTTTTGTAAGTAAATGGAAGAGAAAGATGGAAAACTCGTGGGTTACAATGATACAATGAAACCGAAGCCCGGAGAGTTATTCAGAATCGACCGTTGAAGGCTGCCAGAGGAGCTTCTGCTTCTATCTCGTTATTCCAATTACAGTATTGGATCATATAATAGCGTGAAAAAAATTGCGAGGGGAAAAAAAAAAAATAGTATCTTCGTGAGCTACGTCAGCTTTATACCTTTTGGGTGTATTATCTTGAGCGAAATTTACGGTGAAATACGTGGCCTTTCTATACTATATATATATATATATATGTTATATAGTTATGTACGTGTTCTGCGGCATAGTGCATTGGGCTTAGACGTCTGAATTCTGGTACATAGCCGTATTCCAACTGACAGCCGTACTCCATACAATACGTATGTTCTAGATCCTCGCACGACGAGTAGCTATCTAGCTATCCAACCTCTACGTATTTGTCTGTGTATTTAACCTACATGCGTCACCGCAGTTACATACCTACTGCCTCATACGAGATATAGAGATGCTGACGTGTCCTCTACTACGGAGTAACTATGTCCTTACTCCTCGTAGAATCACTACGACCACGACCAACAGGCTACACGGATACCAACTTGGGACCCCGTGGCACCTCCGCAAACCTACTGTATCTCGTCTAGCTAATGCGTTACTCTCTACCTTCATTCAATTCTCCAGCTTCAGCTACATGGTACTGAGATTTACCTAATACTTGATGCTGGTGTTACAGGATGGAGCTAGGACAAAGAGAGAGAGAGAGAGAGAGAGAGAGAGATGGAAAATGTGCCTGATAGCGGGTCATAAACAAGTAGGCAACTAAATAACCGAGGAGTTTCCATCCATTGTAGAGAGTTGGCTTTAGTGAAACTTATTGAGCACTTGTGTTTCATCGCAGTCAAAATCTCCAGTATTAACCCACACAGCACAGAATATGGCAAGAAATATTTCCAACAATTTATTACAATTGAAATGCCATTGCAGCTTTGTGATCGAGTATTGCAACAACATATAATTGGAAAGTTGCAATTTTAATTTTGTCAAGCATTTGTTGAAAACTAATCGAATCAAATCGATAAAAAAATAAATCGAATCAAAAATATTTTAGAATTACTTTCCTGAAAGGTGGTTATAATGTTTACTGTCATAAATGTCAAAAGCTGACTCTCTTCATTTAGCGTAAAAATGTCGATGGTGAAGATCATAAAAAATATTGGAATTGTGGAATCTGGAAAAATTCAAGAAATTATTATTTGACGATCGAGTGTGGCACTCTCGTTATAATTTTCCTTTTATCGCTGTGCTCTTAAAACTGCTGGTAGACAAAAATGTTTCGCAACTAAAAGTTGAATTTTCTGGTAAACTTTTGGAAGGAATTTTCTTTTATTTTATTTCTTTAACACACGGAAAAAGTTGTTTTCACGATAAATATGCGAAAATTTGCGTTTCTAAAAAGTTTTACGTGCTTCATTCTGCTCCAATTTTCAGCAGAATATGCTCTGATTAATGCAGAGTGTCGGTCCAGATGGCCAGATGGTACGCGTCTTCGCTTAGAGGCCACTAATTTCCATCGCAGTGAATATAAAAAATGTATATAAAATAACCCATAGAAAATAGCGATATATGGTCGGCAAGTCGTTGCAACGACCATTATTTTTTAAGAATCCATTACATCCCCTTGGGTTTCCCATCCTGGAGGTATAAGTGATAAAAATGTGTTTATTCATGGGGCTTATATATACTACAGCAGTATTAACTTATTATTAGCGTAAACAGAGTGTAAATAATTCGAAAAAAAAATTGTACACCACACAGACTTTTGAGAGTACAAGCTGAAGAGTCCTTGAAGCAGAATAAAAGTTGGTGGATATAAAGTCCAGGAGCTTTGGAGGCCAGGCGTGAGCGTCCGGTCACAGCCGGACGGTCCGGTACCGGTTCACGGGAAATTGGAAAAGTTGCCGCTTATCGAAGAGAGTCGGTGCCGGAAGGCGTAGCGCAACCCTGGGGAGTCGTACGAAGAGCCGTCGGGCAACGACCAAAATATCGTATTGGAAATTGATGGAAACAAGCTCCGCGCGGCTATTCCACGTCTGCTGCAACTTGCACGACGAGTCACGCGTCTACGAATCCCTCCCAGATGGCTCAAAATAATTTTCAGCACTTGCCGACCTAGCAGGATCTATTATCAAAGTACACCGGAACTTTCTACAACGATGACAATTTTATGGTATTGGCAAAGCGAGAAGGAGACGGAAGTTGGCAAGATAACGGAACGAAACGGTCACTTTATAGTCCTTAAGGGGATTCAAGATAATCTAAAAAAATAATTAAAATAAAATGGTGCTGGAGTTGAACATATTAAGGAATCTTAGAAGTTGAGAAAAAAAAAGTACCACTTGTCAAGCACAATGACAATGAAACAAATGAGTATTTTTTCTTAACAATAGCAATGTCAATTTTTCTTTACTTGAAACTAATATAAAATTAAAATCCTTTTATTGAACTTGATCATTTTGAAAATTCTTGTGAAAATTTAGGCTCGTTAGTACAAATTTTGCGGAAATTATTGCAATAACGTTTACTTTTCTATGAATTCAAAGTGTCATGAAATATGAATCACTTTACCGGTTTTCTTCAAATTCAATACAATAGCCAAAATTTTGGAAAACTATTTCTTTTTCGATGATTTTCACTAAAAACTCTCTCGATTCACCATTTTCTGTCAATTACCAATCTGAATAAAGTGAAATGTATAGTCGACGAGTACTCGAAAAATGACACGCTTACGAGCCATTGATACACACCATCTTACAAATGTGTCAGTGCCGCAGCTAACAGCAAGAATCCCAAAAAAGTGCCACTTTTATTGGCTATTATAGATGGAGTTTGCACGTTGCCAGGCCATTCGCAGGTGTGAAACGAGCTGATGGTTGTTGAAAGAGACAATACTCACATCTGGAATGCCCTCTCAGAGGAGAAATGCACAGAGGCAAATGGACGTCGATTGAATCCTCGCGCTCCTCGCATACTCGAACTTGGCTCGAGATCTCACGTCAATTTACGAGGGTCGAACATTAAATGTGATTTTATGGGCCATCGTACGAATTTTCGATTTCTCTATGACTCTCCAGTGGAACGTGGTAGCACACACTTGTCCGCAAATCTAGAAAATCTCTCTTGCTATGCAGCTCAGCTAGTAGTTCGTGTTCGTTCAGCTTCAGTTCGTGTTCTCTCCTCGTTTTCGTTAGACGAGAAAAATAACCGGCTCTGCCTCTGCTGCTGCTGCTACTGCTGCTGCTGCTGCTGCTGCAGCTGCAAGCCTGGGCTTAGAAGCCCAGACTGCCTGACTGCTTGCCTGCCTCAGACCTCTCTGCCTGCCACTCGCGCTGCTCTATGCCACCCCCTGGCTTCCAAACTTTGAGTTTTATGGCGTGAGCTACTGGTATGGTATATACCTCTCCCCGATACTCAAGTGCACCCTTCTCTTTCTCTCCAGACTCTTTTACTTCTATATAACTCTGGCACGTATATTACACCCACCTCTATGATGCGATTTCTCATGCTTTTGCTATAGCATTCTCTCTCCCCGAGTTTCTCTTTCTCCTCTTCCGCACATATATCATCATACATATAACTGACGTAACTCACGCGGCTACACGATCAGTTTAAATATTTACTTGTGTCTGAAATAGACATGGTACCAATATCCTTTGTATTAGAAATAAAAAAAAAAATAAAAAAATAAAAAATGGAAGTTGTAAAGCGCAAATCTCGATCAGGTAGTATTTCAATTTCAAAAAATGTCTATAAATTGTTTCATGATATAGGAGAGACTTTGGATTTTTGCGTATTATATCCCCTCTTCCTTGTTACCCGATTATTTTTTCACACGCACACGCACACATTCGGATACTTTTTCTAAACGACTTTTATCAACGATTTAATAGACCTCCTAGACGTTTTAGTCATTTTAGAGAATGTCAATAAAAAAAATTATAACAACAAAGCTTTCTCTATGATGAAGTAATACAGAAAGTACTTAAAAATAGTAATATTAAAATCTGTTTAATTATCAGCCATCTCTACGAGGGTTAGAAAATAATATAGATTAATCAACAAATACCTCAATATTGAATTTTTCTACTTGATATATAAATGATATACTATTTGTGATTGCAGGCACGACGGGGGCTATAAGATGTTACAAATGTGGACAGTACAATGACGGAGTAGGAAGCATCACGCCCTGCATCAATTACACGGCTCACATGCATCTCGAAGAGTGTCCACCTGCGGCCGAATGGTGCATCGTGAGTACCGACTTATTGCCACATTTCGTATTGCAAAATTTTATAATTTCATAGGACTATTCCGAGAGATTTATTTATCGAGCACCAGTAACGGATGAGAGACTTTTATTCGATGACTCGGTCTTTTTTTTCTTTTTTTTTTTTTTTGTCGCCTGTTTCCGGGCCCTCGCTAAGGGTCAAGCAAGATAGGAGGACGATCGAGTGACCCAACAAAGTTTGGCCAAACCAAGCAGAAAACAGTTGTGCGCGAGCGCCCGTGTCTAAATTTAGCGGACGTCCCGGCGCCGAGGGCGTCTTGACATTTTTCCAGCGGAATAACGAATGACGTTATTTACCGTCGTCGCCTGCCCTCCCTTCTCGATCCTTTGCACGACCTCGCTCCGCTACGACATCGCCGTCCGATAACTACATGTCGCTCCGCATACAGAACCCATACGATCCGAAAGCATTTCGGTATCTCCGTCTCTGTGTCTGCGAGCTCGCGCGCTTTTCAAAACTGTCCACATTCTTTATCTTCGCTACCACTTCTTCGTCTTATTCTACTTCCCCCGCCTCCCCTCTTTCCCTTCGCGCTACATCTCGTAAAATTTGGCGATTCACGATGACATTATACAGAGAAGATTCAATTTTTTTATGTCTGTTGAACTGTTTGTATCAAAGTTCCACTGTATTTGGAATAACTTAAAATCTGTGAGTATATTTTGGAGCATTTTACTTCTTATTTGCAGAGATATCCAGGTAAGAAGGAATTCTTATTCTTTTATTTTCTCGTAGAAGAAACTTTGTTCTTGTTTAGAAATAAAATGCTACTTAAGTAAGGAATTTCATAATATGTGAAACAACACTTAATGTGTTTGTGTTAATGTTCGCTCATCTTAACAAACGCATAAAAAGGCGTTATAAAAAATTCGGGACTCCCATTCCAGATAAAATTCTTTTTATGAGTATTTTTATTTTTGGAGTAAAAAAAATTGTATCACAAATACAATATAACTGATTGTTCGTAACGGTATTTTGATATTGGAAAAAAATCCCCAGGTCCCAATATAAAATACTGTAGGACTTCCATTTAAAAAAAAAAGAAATGTGGAAAAGATAATCAACATAAACCTTTAGACAAACGCGCACACTTTTTTTTTCTAAATCAATTTTCTCTGTGGTTTCGACTATCACGATTATCCTAACATTAAAACCTCAAATTTGATTAAAACGAAAACGAAAATTTACCCAAGAGGATACAAGAATTTGTTATGTTAAGGATTGGATATCTTTTACACGATCAAAGCACTATTAGGAACAATCACTTGCATGCCATTTTTTAAATTTAGATAAAGAAGTCGTTGAGTCCCACTATTATGTGATCGATGGTCACGAGAGTTTAAAGCGTCATTTGCAAAAAAAAAAAAAAATGATCGAGAAATACGTCTTGAAAAACGATTACTTAAATTTGATTGAAAGCGAGGACCAGTTATTTTTATTACATGTCATATATTTAGGCATAGTATTTTCATTATTCTTGATTATTACACAGTATATTTAAGTATTACTTGACAGAATGGTCGATTCGTTGAAGAGGTTGTTCGTTTACTATTTTTTTTTTTTTTTTTTTTTTTTCAAACAAATGGTCTACGACATCGACCTCGGTGTGGACGATATCCGAGTGGACACTGTGACTCATCGCTCGGTGACCGTAGATGCTGATACATGATCTGATTCAGAATCTGACCGTTGACTGTTACGAACAATAAACACACGAGTGCTGTCATGACGAACCACAGATTTGTTATCATGATGAACAATTGCTGATTGCTCTGGATAACCTGCAATTTATATTTTACTTGTTACAACACACAGCACAACAAATTTTGACGAAATTGGATGTGACTAGAGTTCTTGTTGTCTACCTTGAACACGGTTGAACGAATTGATGTTGTTTTACGTTGCAGTTTAACACAATTTGCGAAATGATGTTGAATCGTTGCTCGCTACTTTTTGACTAGTTTAATCTGGTTTTGCGAATGTATGCTCTCAGCTAACCGGATTCGCGTGCGGCTAAGGAACATCCGTGAGGAAACTGTGGTGGTCGGTGGCGTCGCAGTAAGAAAATAAGCCTGAAGCCGCATTTCTTCACATACAGATAATAATCTGCACTTAATTAAAAATTATTTGTTGTTCGCACCAGTGAAAATTAGTTGGGGTTTCTACTTGGCCTTTTCTAGTTTGCCTCATTTCAATCAGAGACCCAGTGTAAAAATGAAATTTCATATGAAACCTAAACTCGAGGTGCAATTTTCTTCTGAATAATATTAGAATACACTCTCTCCTCTATAGTCCGTTGAGCAATCAGTCCGATCAATGCCATTCCATAATAAACCCCTCCAATCCGTTGAATTTCGTGAGGGCTTTTAAATTCGGGTTCTAAAGCCTGAATTTCCAAAGCTTTTTATTTTTATTTTTTTTCATCAATTCAACTCTCACACAGACCTCAACCTCCAATGGTTATGTGTAATATTTTGTATGTCCATTCTCGATCTCTGAAACGTAGTTATGGAAATCACTGTGGTAATCTTGTGGTGCCCCCTAGGGAATTTACATGGCGTGCAACTCGGTGCATTACTCCGAGTATTGACAATAAATGAAGGCGCAACGCATTGATTGATATAGGCTATTGGTGCTGGATGGCAAAATGTGGTGTATGGAGAGTCTGCGCTGCTTCGGAGAATTGGATATAGCTGGGGTATCAGATACCCTCGGGGGTGTAAGCTCGTCACATCTCCTGGCACACAGCAGGTGCTCTCACAATTCATATTGGAGAGGAGCTCGTTATCGAATGTGTTGTACAACGTTATACTATAGTTCTCATCTACTCCTGCAGTTGTTACGATATCCCATTTCTCGTTAATATCACGCGAGAGCGAGAGAGAGAGAGAGAGAGAGAGAGAGAGAGAGGGATAGCAAAAGCCAAATACTATACTATTGACGGCGTTGGTAATGGTTAATAGGTGGCAGGTAGGTGCAGACCCTCGCGACGTCTCGATTGCATTATTAGCTTCGTCCATTTCGCTTGATCGTCCAAAGTCGCCCCAGGGGTATTCGAGACGTGGTATATATGGTGAGCTTGATGTGTAGGGGGTTGGGTTATTGGACTATATGTGAAATTCGGCAATCAACGTAGCTATATCAAACTATCCAACGTCGAGACAGAGAACGCGACGCAGAGGAGAGTAGCCATTATATAATCGAGCTGCATCACGATGCTGTGGAAGGGTATGATGATGACCGAGACCGAGCTGCAGGGTGAAGCCACGTGAGTTTCACGTCCTCTCCCGATGGCTCTATGCTGCTTCTCGACGGTTCCACCATCCTCCCAAGTACGTCCAACTCGGCCCCAAAATCGACTATTAATTAACGCTCCACCGACTACATGGCACCTCACGCGTCCCAACCTCACCACCACGCTTATTACCGCCCTTATAGACTGGTAGGTAGGGCATCCCCATCTACTCGTCTGTTTCCTATGGCTTGACTCAGTTCTGCATAATGTGCTCGAAACTCGCGAGACTATTGTACAGCCGGGGTTACGCGTTTGCAATGTTGCTGAGGTAATCCTTGTGGTTAGTACGTGCGAACAGATTTGAAAAATCTGTAAAACGTCGATTTTCATTTTATTTTGCTTGTAAGCAGAATACTGATCCTTTATAGTTATTAAACGAAATTTTGGTTCCGAGAACATTTTAATTTTAATTTTAGATATTCATGTAGAGTCATTTTTAAATTTTCACATTCAAGATGGTCTGAAAGATAAAAAAGTGGTTTCAAAAAATGACTGGATCGTAGTGTCTTTCAACAACTAAAATAAATCCATCTAATCTTTTTTATGGGAATAAAAAAAGAAGATTTTAGTTTTATTCAATAAATTTTTTACGATTTTTTACGAGATATAACATGGTGACATTTTTTTTTAAATCCTATTAATTGAACCTCATTTATTTTCCAAGTAACAGCAGGACTTGAAAATTTTGGGTGGCCGAAGTACCGTGGAATATCCTCATATATAATTTATATGTCCTATACATCATTCATATATCGCACGATCTACAATCTACTTCCAATTATTCTGCCATTATAAAACCATAATAGAAGGTACAATTCCGATACTGTGTCGACGAAGTCAAGAGCAGCGAGAATACTAGAAGTACACCAACCGAGTTTCGACCGTTTCTAGCCGGATTGAAGTAGCAGCTGTAAGAAACAATCTCGATTCTGAAAATAATGAATGAAAGTTGTAGTGAAATGAAAAGCTGTTGGTGAAGGCTCGAGAGAAGAGGGCGAAAGAGCCGAGGACAACAGCTCGGTGTGGACGTAGCTCGAGGATCGTTTAGCCTGGCCTCGATGTCTTTTAATCGGCAAAATCCTCATCCTCTCACTGCTTCGACGCTTCGTCGCCTCTGTCGCACCATCCATATCACACCTGCTATGTACACATAGCTACGGTACATTGGGTATTAAAGCGCACCAGGAAACGGAGCTGTGTATAGTACAAAAAAAAAAAAAAAAAAAACGTAGAAATCTACGTGGTAAATCCATACGTATTCTGTTTGTTTTTGACTGATACATTTTATTAAATGGGAGACATAAAATATTAAAAAATTTTTTTCCATATTATATTTTCAATGGTGATCAGTGAATCGTTGAAATTTGTATGATGCCTTCTTTTATTTTTCAATCCATTGAGCTGAATAAATGGTTAAAAAGGATTTGTTAGGTTAAAAAAGTACAAAATCGCATATATCTGGATGAATATGAAGTTATTTCGTATTTTTACACTCTATATTTTAGTCTACATATTAAAAAGTGCCTTCGTTCAAGCTGAACGACGTTTATACATTTTTTGAGGTCGTTCTAAAAGCTTCTATAAATCCTACATAATTAGTACTAAGGTGTCTAATTTTTTTTTGCAATAAAATGACTAATTCATTTTCAATTTTATTGGTTTTTTGTTTTTTGTATACTAACGTGAATATCTCCTAAAAAATGTTTGAATTAAAATAAAGCTTCCTCTAAGCACGAGGAAACAGAACAATTTTTTCGACGCGTTAAATATATAAGAATTTTAAAACCTCTTTGAGCGACCTCTTTGTAGGTTGAAAACTAAAGTTTATAGCGGTGATAGTTCACTTTCGACCCAACCCTTATATTTCATGCACGGTATTTTCGACACACAGTAGAAAATGGGAGGGCAACATGGAGAATATAAACAGACTCCTGCATACACAAGAAAAACAGTGAAAAACAATTTTGTCGACTACGGAGCCGAAACGTTTTCATCCTCTTTATCAGTTCACTTTTCCGTATCGCGGGTTGTGCTCTGCTAGTGGATCTGGCGACAGCTATAGTCATAGTCGAAGCGCTTTGCTGATCCATCGGGTCATTTTGAATCTGCATAGAGATTGAACGTGATGTAGAAACGTCGTTAGACCGCCAAAACTTGATGATATTCGCGAAGCCGGTGAGCCCCCGCGCTCGTCTATAGGTCACCGGTGAGTGAGAGACCCTCTATGGCTTTCTGTGTCCTTCGATTCGCAGCAGGAATCGCCTCCAAACGATCCTATTTGCGGGCACAAAATCTAGCTGTCGCGACATCTATGTACCTATGGCGGAGAACGAGGGTGACCCAACGAATACTACTACGCTTTCGTCGTTAATCGAACGAGTAAGCGAAATGCAAGACCAAAATCGAAGGCCCCGGAGAGCGAACGTGATGGATATCGGCGTTTAACGATTATATTGTCTCTCCCTCGTGAATTCCCGATCGACTGCTACCGGTAATTGGATAAATTGGGGATGAAAAATGTATTGAAAATTTGATGAAGTAAGAATTTAATGTTCTACGCTATTTGTTTGTAAAATAACACCATGAAAAGAGGGAAATATATAGAATTAATTTTGGCATTAGTATATATCACAAATAACGACATTCAACATCCACATCTTTTTTTTTTTTTTTTTTTTTTTTTTTTTTTTTTTTTTTGACATTACCAAATAAGATTGATGGTTTCCGCATGAGATGACTTGACGCTTCATTAACTCAACTTATCATCGCTGTTTTCGACCCTCTTTGAACAGATTTTTAAGTGCTCGGCTCCATTGGCCTTTATCAAACCCTCTTGAGATTCAACACGAACAAATTTCAACAGCGATTTCGTAGAGCTCTGACACCCTCCGTAATACGATAAATAATTGCTCGGTGGCCTTTACTTCTATTTACCCATTCAACCGGGCCATTCGTCTCCCTAACTAACCAAAGACCTTTTACCAATGAGCACAGGGATTGCCGGATAGCGCGGTTCTCCTGCTACGGTCTTCTTTATATCCTTTTCCCTTTTAAAATCCTCGTCTCCTGTGGCCCTCTTCGTCAGTTTCTTATATCAATCTCTTTACGGACGGCTTCTCTTGTGATGTCCTCTCGTACTTCCGCTCGCTCTGTACTAATATCACAGCATCGTTGAAAAGTAAATTATATATATATTTATATAATTATATTATACCACTGAGAGTTACGTGAATCTTAAACGTGAGCTCTGCTGGCAAACACGAAATTGTAATCTCCCTCAATTTGCTTGATTAAAAGTATCAAATATTCAGGATGCGCCAGCAGGACAAACGCGCGAAGCATACAAGAGGAGAAAGAGCACGACAGTTGCATCAGAGACGTAAATGACAAATGAGCCAAGTTGGTGAGTGGAAAGTCGGCCAGTCCTCCTGTTCGTATCTGTCAATTTGGCTATCTGACACTGCAGGAACTATCAGACCAGTTAAACCAACTGAATGTGGAAAAGAGAAAGACAGACCAAGGAATGGTGAAATAAAAATTTAGCGACTCTTATTCTACATACCTCAATATAATGATAGATGGAAAATGAAAACCGGCATTCTTAAATATTTAAAATAAGCAGAAATCATGAGGACAAAATATAATAAATTTAGCTTTAAAATGATCCTCGTTGTCATTCTCCCGATGATCAATCAGCGATCACCTGACTGCTCGTAAGTTTAACAAATAAATTACAGTTCATTTCCTAAAGCAAAGCATTATTATTCGTAATATTAAAATTAAAAATCGCTATGTGGCATCTTACAAAATCCTAATTAAAAATCGAATTTCAAATAGTTCACGAGACATTTAAGTAACATCGTGTAATTCTGTTTGAAATATTTCACTGCCCCGACGACACGATAATACGAGAGTCAATTGGCTTCATCCATTTGCCGCTGTCCTAATGTACTTTTCATGGACTTGCATTCCCCGATGTGGATGCGGTGGTATCTGCGTAGTTAATCTACCGTTCTACAGTTGAACAAAGCTCTAAGCGACTGAATATATTATGTATCAGTCTGCAGCACGCAGTCGCGCAGGGTTTGGTGGTGAGCAACGATAAAAAAAGTACGGCCGAAGCCCCAGGAAAGCAATGGTGGGATGGGTGGGATGTTGGGACTGAGTACAGTAGGCAGAGACACAGGGGAGAGATGGTCGATTGCGAGGGAGGACCGCGCGGCCCCGGCAAACTATCTCTTTTTTTTTCCCCCTCGTTATCTTCGTCACGCACGCAAATTGCGTCCGTCGTATCGGGTTTACGTACCGTTTGCCGTTTGTGCGGCGGCAGCCAGGCAATTCGTCCAGCCCTCGGCTATATTACACCCCGTTGCACCGTAGGTGCCGTGCAAATTTCAACTTGCAACTCCCTCATGTCAAAGAGGGTAAAGCTCGAATGAAAAAAAAAAAATGCCTATAGCCCTTCCGTCGTGTAGAAGTCGACGTCGACGTCGCCGGCAATATATTACACTTACTGTTGATCGACATAGCTCATAGTGTATGTGTGTGCGTGTGTGTGTGTGTGTGTGTGTGTGTGTGTGTGTGTGTGTGTGTGTGTCTGCAATGGTAGTAGTCAGCTCGCATATGTTTATCCCGACTGCAGCGACTGCTGCAACTATATATCCCGAAACGTATGTAGGTTTATGACTGCGCACGTGCTACCTCAACTGTGCTATTAGACTGTGAAATGCTCGAAAAGCCCACCAACCCCGGAGTTCTATGCCTCAGAAGCATTAACACGCTAAACTCGCCTAACTATGCATATCTACAGCAACGATTAATGCCGGCACTAAATAAAAATACAAAATAACCAAAATGAACAGAAAACCCGTGTCGTTCACGTCTCGTTAACTCTGGGCTCAACTGTAACCACTCGTATGTGCAGTACACTAAGTTCCCGAGCATTTCGATTTACATTTTATTTTTTCATGAAGAATGAGTGTATTGCAAAGTAGCTGAAGGAAACTAAACAAAAAAAAAACCTGCAGAGTAGAACCTTGCAAACTGCTTTCTCATTATTTGAAGAGGTCGGAAAAAATCGACTCTGAATGATGCCCCGTCGGTGCGGCAGCGATGGATATTTGAGTCAAAAGATAGTCTTTGCGATCACAAATTATTAACCAGTTTAATTGACTAACTGACTCAAAATTCTTTAAAATGTTTGCCATGTTTATCATTGAAATTATGCCATTGAAATTAAAAAAAAATGTGTTGCAAGGTTAATTCTGACAGTCGTTGAAAACATCTTACCTTAATTTTTTTTTTACCGATGTCTGGCAAAACATCAAAAATATCTTTTGTCAGAATGACAAAATTAATCTTATCTTAATCAGATTAATCTCATGATAAAGATTAACCCTCTTTGGATCCAATAAAAAACAAGGTGGCCGAAGTAATTGAAATACTGAGTTCTCTTCAAACTCCTGTATTTCCTAAATTCTAAGATGGTCCTAACTTAAGTTAAATCACGTTCTTTTTTGTTTATCGCTCGTCAACGTCTCCTTAAATATTTAATCAGATTCAACAGTTTAAGGCGCTTATATCACACCTTAAAGGTTGCGTGTGCCACTGCAGAACACTTTCCCATACATATATATACACACACACACACACCATATACCGCAGTGTAACATAGCAGGGCTTCCATAAATTTAGTTGAACGAGAAACTCCTGTGCCGCGCATGATTCACTCTTCTTGCGGTGGGTGCTCATATTTTAAGAGCATTTTTATCCCCCGTAACGTCACATTTTATTCCCACCATACCATCCATCTAAAATCGCCATCTCGGTTAAGTTTTCAGCATCAAAAGGATCTCCTTGTTATGTAAACACACGAGGCACAAAGACATGTAACATACACGACATGACGTTCCTCAAAATGTCTTTGTAACCATTAGGCCAAAATGTACAAGAAAAAGAGACCAATCAGGCTCTTTGCTCGAAGAACCGTAAAACAAACAAGGATAAAATACGAATCAGCGAGGATGGAAAACAAAGGGGTGTAATATAATACAGTATTGATATCGTACATAATACAGAGAGTCTTGTCGTTCAAGTGGAAACACAGAATGTGTTCAGATACAACTACTAACAATAAGATAAAACCTTCGCTAGACTGGAGAATCGGACGCATTGGAGAGGCTTTAGTAACGGTCAGCTCGTCACAAGGTATAAGTGGCATGCTTATCGTACTCGGTGCCAAGTTGCTCCAGATTTTCTTCTCGTACATACTCCAGATGGTATACAGAAGCCAGAATGGGTAAGCAATCTTCTGTTTGTCTATACCTCGCTTGTAGCCATATATATATATATATGTATATCCTAATGGTACCTACTTGCTTGTAGTATACACTTAGATGAAAGGAATCGTCGAGTGGTAAACCTGTGTTTCGGAATAAATACCCTTTTATCGACACGAACGCGGAAAAATCCCCAATGTCGACTGTTTGCGCTTTCATATTATACGACAAGCGTAGTTTGTTCAAGGATGAGGGACGTAAGAATAACATGAGTAACGACTTGCCAGGAAAGCTGTAAGACACTCAGAGCGAATATCCATCAACTAGAGCGCAAAGAGGGTCTCTCAAAGCTTTTCGTGCAAGTGGGCGAGTCAAACTCGATACGGCTTGAACGTCGGTAAGTTGAACATATTCACGGGGAGTAAAGTGAAAAATCCGCCGATGGGTTTCAGTTGAACGGGTCTTGTTCGGTCAGCCGGGGCGACTACAGGAGAGGGGCACGGGGAGGCTTTTATTTCCTATTCTTCGTTGCGGTCAGAGGCATTGTCCTGTTTCTCATCCTTCTTTCCTCTGACGCTGCTATTCCTATCTTATCGCCTCACCACGTGCGCATTTAAAGTTTTCATCAAAATTGAAAGGATCACGTACGTACCTGGCGCCTCTGAATAGGCCATTTCTTCCTCGGTCTTACTTTCTTCTTCTTTGCTCTATATACTTTGCCTCTGCTGTGGTTTCGTCTGATATATATATATACACACACACACGTGAAAATGGAATGGAATGGCAGAGGGATGGAATGAAATATCCTACGTCGGCATCGCAGGGCTTAAGGATGCATTTCACATGCAATTCCAACCAAAAGTTTTATTTCACTCGAATTTTCGTAGTTTGAGACGAGAGGAATATCTGAAAATAAAATATTAACATCATTGAAGGTAATAGCATTAATTTTGAATAACAACGATGCTAAACATTGATTTATAACTTCATTATTATAAATTGGTTAACATATAATAATAATTTTTTTATGAACATAAAAAAATCACAGACGTTTGTGGGTAAAAAAATGTATTGTTAAAGAAAAAATTTAGTTTCGTTTTTACAGTGCACAACGTTTGTATGGATTACAGATTTAACGCTTTACAAAAGGGATTTATTCTCGGATGTACACCTTGCGAAAGTGGTGGAAGCTGCGCGCAAATCGGAGCAAGGAAACCCCGACGCTCTATAGTGTGTATCTGCTCTGCATATATTCTATCGCCCAAGACCTGGCTTGTACGCGCACTCACGTACATACCTCCTCGCACTAATATCATGAATAATGATCTCGTGGGTCTGGGCGGGTCTGAATCCCGATTCGCCGGATACGACGTTGCTGGCAAACTTGTGGCTCCAAACTACACTACTGTGTATTCGCCTTTGACTTCCGTTTTACCATTGGCCAATTGCGGTTACAGTATATCGCAAGCATCCTTTGTATAATATAGTAGAGCTTTAAGCTCGATGCTTTGGATATATGCAGAATGTAGGTGATACCTTGCATTCGACAACTTTTGTCACCCGCAAAATCCCAATAGGAAAAATATATCTAAAGGGAATAGTAATGCACAACACTGTTGTAAAAAATAAATGTGTTAAAGGTTGGTGTGATATATTTTCCATCAGGATTTATCCATTCTATGTTAAGGGAGTCGATTCAAGACGAAATATTAGAAATGTGCGAATGGTCGAAAATATCGAATATCGAATCGAACCGAATCGAATATTCGACAATCTCGAATATTATAGATTCAATTCGACTCGACTCGATCACTATTCGCGCAGATTTTAAAAATATTAAAAATTGGAAATTAAATGTCACTAGGGATATTTTGTGTGTAAAAGATAAAAAAACAAAAGGTATTTTTTTTATTCATTCTGTCGTATATGATGCCTGATGCCAGATTTTCAACAGAGCAGAGAAAAAGCCCTCAACCCAGTATCCGGTGCAGCGATATAAAACCGACTTGGAATTTTAAAATGGGTGAAGACATACCTCTTCAAGGTCCAACAGAGTCATTGCCAAAGTTCAAAGTATATGCTTGAGTTGATGTCGTACATCTTGCGCAATACCTATAGAGCTCGGTACGTACATTGGAGAAGTAGAATGACGTGAAGTGTAACTTATAATACAGTGTCAAAACACTTTGAGATAGTATATAGCGGCCAGACGGGTAGTTTCTGTTACTACTGCAGCTGTAACTACTGCGATAACCGCGTTATCGAAAATTCGCGAGTAACTGTTGGCACTTCACTGTGGTCGAACTGGCAGGGAGCGAATGAGGGGAGAAAGGTCTGGATGCGCTACAGTATACAGTGTCGAAGGTCTCAACTAAAGCGTAGAGATTTTGTTCCTCTCCATCGGCTCTTGCTATTGCGCCAAGGATTAATCCTTGACGCCCGGAAGTAAAGCTCGACAAGCTGACCGGAAACTTTCGACCAGCGCCCGGCGATCCTTATATTTTCGCAAGAAAAGTGCTGAGCGGGATGTTAAATGAAAGTTCAAATCTTATGTACAATCTTACGGAACAATGTTTCACCTAAGAATCTATGTAGGTAGATTCTCAAATATTTGCCATTTATAAACTTTCGTGAGAATCTCAGCTTAAGTAATTTCTGGTTAACCATATTTGATTTTTCTAAGTTTGAACAAGTGGTTATCAATATTAGTTTAATTTTCATTAGGCTGAAGCGTCTAAGCGTTCTTTAATCAGAATCAATTACGGGTCTTGAAGGTTGGTGTAGGATCACGAGATAAAGCCACGGGTTAGCCACGTATTTAACCCTCGTCACGATCTTTACACCCTCGACCCTAGTCAAAAAAATATGCACTCAGAGAAATCGTGGTAGAACTGACAAATGTTAATTGTTAAATCATGCGACTATTTTTATATTCGGGACATTCTTGAGTAAATCTACAGCTTCGTGTTTCTAGTATTTTTTGAAGTCGAGTTTCTGGACGCTTTACTGACAGAAAAACTGTCAGACTTTCGTAGAATTGATTTTTTTATACTAACCAAATAATATTTTTGGTATATTATTATATACTCGTAACGTTCTTAAACGATGCACGTAGACTATAAATTATGAAAAATGTATGAACAAATTGAAAATTAACGGGTCAGAAAAAAAAAGGATCACAAAAGGTGGCCTGTTCTTCCCTACTGCGAAATACCGAGTGATACAGATACGAAAGTAGATACCTACATTTTCGGGAAGAAGAGAAAAAGCTCGAACGAGGAAATGTGAAGTACAATATAGAACTGGATCAGAGATTTGAAGTTGAGGGGGAGACGTAGTCTCGTCTAACTCACCCAGCGTCATCAGCCCACCGTCCTACCGAAGAAAGAAGAGGAAGTGAAAGAAGCAAAAGCAGAAGGAGTTAATGGCTTCTGACTGTACTGGACGCACTGCTGTGACGCTAGCTCTGCACCTTCGGTATATTCTGGGTACTCGGTGCACTCTGCCGCTCAGCTGAAACGCGGTTGCTCCCTTTTCTTTATTCTACACCGCTCTACTACTTCTTTGCAGAGAAGCACCTCGCTTGGTGTCCCCACCTCCCACCCTTGTAGCCGAGCCGACTGCCCTCGTTTTTTTCACATCTCTTCTTCTTTTTTTTTTTTTTTTTCTTTTTCTTTTTTTTTTCGCCACGATAACTGCGATCGTCCCAACGACTTCCCCGTTTCGCGTTCTGAAGTGGAGAGAGCCTCACATATGCACTCGCAAAAATTTACTGAACCGTCGTTCGCCCACCGAAATGATGGCTTTTAATGTTACCACTATTAGCATTCATGTAGGCAACACTGCAATTCCAAACCATTTTGGTATAGCACTATAGCTAAATGTGAAACCGAAGGTACCCCAGATTCTTAATGTCACAAAAATGATTTTCTAGGCGCAATAATTAGGGCATGTCTAATACCAAAGTTATGATCTTTTTTTTTTTAGCTACGACCAATGGCATATACATACACACATACAGAGATTTTTTTCTAGAACCCATTGTTCTCGATTTTTTAGAGCATTTTGAGTATCCTGAGATGAAAATCTCGAAAAAAAAAAAGGAAAGAAAGTTTCACGAAGACAAAGCCTTCCTTTACGAGGGAGCAAAAGTCGAATTACAAGACTCTTTTCACCCGTGGGTCAAATAGTGACGTAAAACAGTAGGAATAACAGCGACTTCCGCCGCAAAAAGATATCCCCCTTGTTCTTGGCGAGGAGCCTAAAGCCATTGAAAGTAGAATAGAATATCTCTTCTCCCGGAGATATACCTCTGAAAATGAAACAAATAGGCTGACTTTCATGCATTCGAGAGAGTCATCGTTTCATCAGATACGCTGAAAATCCGTTGAGATAAAAAAGCTTCAGTGGCCGTCATAGAGTTTTCATCCTTTGCTGGCAATTGGCAGGCCCTAGATGCGCATATCGACTCGGCTCTCGCAATACCAAAAGCCGTAGATATATTAGCTGGCCCACTGTACGATATCTCACCAATAGCCTAGCTGTAGGATACCCATGGACATATGCGAAAAGCGAGAAGCGGGTTGAATCGGGCCAAATGTGCGGAAAGTGCGCCAGCTGCGTGACTCGTATCCTACATCTGTACTGTATATATATATATATAGATGTATGTGCCTATGTGTCATATACCAACATACACATTCTCCATACTCCATGTACCAGTAATAATACTGAGCACGTACGGCTTGGTCGATATATACATGTATATAGAAACCGGACAGTGGTCCCCTGCACACAAACATTAGTACATGAACATACATACATACATACACACACACACGTATATACATGTAAAGAGCTCTTCTCTCATCCTTTCTCGCTCTTTGCCGCATTTTCCGGTCGATCGGGTAAAAACTGAGGGTGCGCGCGCGTTGGCAAAAGAGTAGCGAGTGGCCAGCAATAGTAGCACCAGCAGCATCAGCAGCCGTTGCTGTGACGAGTGACGAGTGTCGACCCGAATTTTGTCTAGCTCCTGCGTTACTCATTCTGGGTCTTGTCTCTCACGTTTTATTTTATTTTATTTTATTTCTTTTTTTTTTTTTTTTTTTTTTTTACTTTTTCTTTCGCTCTTTCGTTTTTTCTTTTTGTGTTCCTCGCACACTATTTTCGCCCCGTTGGCTGGCTTACATAGGCGTTAGGTCCGTGAGGGAATCTCTCACGACGATCACTCCGCAGCTTCTATATATGCTCTTCCGCATCTAGCGCTCTCCTCTCTCTCTCTCTCAGTCTGATGTCGCTATCACTCACTGGCCCGTCTATGCTGCGACTCATTCTTCAAAGGGACCAAGTGACTTTCATCGCCCAGCTGCAGCATAATTACTACACGTTCGCCATCAAGCTGGGCATATGCTCATGCAGCCGGTGAGAAAGCACCTCGTCAGGCCTCGCTGCATCGTGTCAGGGAATATATGCGATGGGCATTAGCGGAGCAGAGGGAGAGAGGAGAACGCGTTAACGGCCGCGACATGTGCCAGCCTCTTTGTTCCCCACTTTTTCTTCCATCTCGCGCATCTTCCACTAATTTTTTTCATTCTTTTTTTTTTCTTTTTTTTTTTCATTTTTTTTTTTTTTTGCAACTTCCCGGATGCCTCACCGCACATATATTCACCAACGTGTATGTGTGGCTATGTGGCACGTCTGTCTCTAGATCGATATTATGCCGTTCTGTCGTTGGTACGATGCAATTTCAACGCAGCTTCTGCTTGGTGCTATATATATATGTATGACCGTTGCAATCTAAACGCTCTCACGGCCAAACACCAGACCGCAGCACCGTGGCGGGAGAGAAACAACTTGTCGTAAAAGTATAGTGCGCGAGGCTGAACACTCTTTCGACCATCTATCCACTGTTGAGAAGAAAAAAAAAAAGAAAAAAAAAGAATGTACAATTTATGGTACTTTGCTGTGGTGTTGTCTGGATTCACAGTACGTCGCGCTTGATGCATGTGCACTATTGTTCTACGCGGTATCTACTCAGTAGATATCGAAATTTTTTAAAAAGAAGGCGAGAGAATTTTTTTTTTTTTTTGTACGCCTCGTCTGTACACTTTGGAAAGTGTACAGACGAGAGGAGATACTGTTTTTTTCGTCGATACTTGTCTCGGCAAGTCGTGAAAACTGTAATAAAATTTTAACGTGACCAGCAATTGCAATTAAATTTGCAGCGATGGAAGGGTTGCAAAGGCTTCTTTAGCGTGCCAAATTTTAGTCAGATTGTCCAAGCCACACTCAAGTTATAGGAGATAAAAAAAATTACCATTTTTTATTCATTATTTTTGTAAACTTCACCAATAATTAATAAAACGCCTTATAATTATTAAATTAATAAATAACCTTCCTCACAAAGGTGGCTTTGTGGAAAAAGTAAATTTATGAGGAAGCAATATGTGCAAAGTTCGACTTTACAACTTTTTTTCATTTTTTTTTTACAGACACACACACGCACATACACATAAGCACCGGACATTTATTTTTCCTAAACCTCTTTTCTCGATGTTTCACACAACTTGGATTATAATGTCGAGAAAAACTTGAAAAAAGAAAAATTGTTCACGAAAATAAAGCTTCCTCTATGAAGAAGTAATCTAAGTTCAGATTTCCCATTGGATGGACATTTGAAAACTCGATTTTATCGAACCTCGAAGCTTGACGTCAGTGATGAAATTATTTTGGAAAGTTAACCTTTCTTAAATTAAATGTCTCTAAATTCTTTTAGATTCAAGCTATCATAAAAAAACAGTAAACAAAAACTAAGCAATTTTGTAATTTTTGAAAAAAAAAATCATGTCACCCACAGGCGAGGAGGTGACGAAAAAGATTCTAGAAAAACGTACGATATAACCTCACGTTCGGGGTTAAGCAGGAGATTGTATCAACAGTGTATGTATATCTTATTGGGGTGGTGTATTGCATAGGAATCGAATGAGACTGAAATTCCTGTGGGCCGGAAATTTCCCTCGGACCACTAGAGCCCGTACGGTTCAGACATGCACAGTCTGTCCATACCGATGGCAGTATACGTGTGCCTCTAACTCACATTTTCGAACATTGGAGAAACTTTTCTCGTTGTAACCGCAAAGCCTCACCCGGCCACCGACTCGTTTGTAGCTCCTCGGCGTAACAGAGAATCTGTCCAGGCTTTACTGGCAGCTAACTATTATACGCTACTATGATGCATTTCCTGACTTTACACAACATATTTTTTCGCTCGCTGGTTATGCCAAGAAATTCCAGTCAATAGTACACATATACAGTAGGATTCGTGAGTTTTCAACCTTATGCATTGTAATAGATATGCGCTTGTGTCTAGCCCTTAATGAGGTCCTCCCGAATCTGCATATTTGAACTTTTACGATTGACTCCATTTTAGGTGATAGTATAATTGTAATTTGAACGAAGTCGAATGGATGCGATCTGCAACGTTTTCTCGTCAAAATTATTTATTTATCTTACAAAATATTTTGTCATCATTTATATGTAAAAAAAAAATTGGTTCCCATTTGCAAAAAAAATGAAAAAAAAAAAAAACAAAATTGTGAAACTAACAAGGAGAATTGTCAGTAATTCTCCGTTTTTACAAAATTATTTTTTGACTCTGTATAATTGTTTTGGATTGACGGCTTCTCTGCAATTCGCTTTACCCTTACTTCAAACAGACAGTTTATATGGTGGTAACAATTCACAGTAGGAATTTACGTTTCATTACGTTTTATACTATTAGTTCATACCGGTAGAAGGTTATAAGGCTTTTGGGAGGAAATGGCTGTGCAGCCAAGTGGACAATGAGAGCGTGGCCCTTTCCACGATTTACCGTCTCTATTAAACATCGGTTGGTGACCAACTTGGGTGCAAGGGAAAAGCTCGTGAGCCTGGCCAAATCGCACGCAGCCCGCTTCATCGTGGAATTTGAAGCGGGCGCCCATTGCTGAATGTAGAAATTCACTCTCCAGCAAGAGTAACACCGGTGTACCTTATATACTTGGAGAGAAAATGCCGCTCTGTCGCCGCAGTTCGCGCTTCTCGTTACAATGGAAGAGAATTACGACAGCACAATGTAGTACATCCACCAGTTATCCCCGAGAAGCTTTTACGCTCAGAGAATCACCATTCCTCGTATACCTTATCTTCTTTTACACCATGCACTTTAACTGCGAGAATGTGGAAACTCTCGGTATAATTAATGCGAACGGTAGGACACTCCGAACGATGAAGAACTTAGGTCAATCGTAATCACCTCATCTTTAATGTATCTAAATCGACAGCTAATTATATACTCAGATTTATTACATTGGCCAGAAAAATTGATAACCATGTGACAATGCTGCGGGATTTAAAAGTATGTGAGACAACATGTGCGTAAGCGAAGATTTTACGCAGTAAGTATGGTGATAGCTGCGCGAATCATACGAGTGCGTTGACTCATGGTTTTAAAAAATATAATTTTGTCTCCCAATACAATTCTAAAAAATTTGTCAAATTTAAAGGAAAATCAAGATCGTTCAGATCAAGAAAAAAAATGTTCGCATTATTCCTCTCCAAAAAAGTATGACTTTATTCTGGTATTTATTTCTGGGTGAAATATAAGATTAAAAAAAATCTGAAGTAATTCGTACATGTTCTAGACACTCCAAGCCGCTCTCAAAAAAAAAAGAAAAATTCAACTTTATTTCTATCATCACGAAACAGGGGTGGCCTATTTTGTGCGGAATCCCTATCTATCAACCCTTCGGCGTGTACTCGAATTTCGATGGAAATAGTATAATTAAAGAAAATAGTCACTAAGGGCCCGTGAGTCTTGATATTTGCCTTCAGCTTCCCCTTAACCGCAGGGGAAAAATGTGTATGTAAACTAAAAACATTCAGATCACTACAGCATATGTATCCAAAGAGCTTTCAGCATGTGCACATAGAAGGATAAAATTCACTATATAGTGTCAACGCGAGATGCACGTATAGATCATCTTCTAAAGTGTCTACACTCGAATCGACCAACACAACGCGCTTCTATCCACCGCGTTGTCGTGCAAATTATGTTGGTGCCACTTCGGCTTCTCCAATGGCGTCGTCAACGAGTCAAGGATCCTCGACTATACAGCAAAGTCGCAAGCTTCTCGTCGCGGACCAACGTATCTAATATATACATATATACATATGCCTCGCCTCTCCCTATCGTGCGAGTAACACGATGAGGAGGTGACGTTCAAGTTCTACCCACCTACCTACTCATCTGCCTGTGAACGCTCGCGCCAATTTATCTCGGCCTCGATGATTCAAAACGCTGATCGAGAGAGCAATGAGAAAATTTCTCTCTGAATATATGTATATACGGAAAAACTCAAGTGAGACTTTCGAGAGAATTAAATCTTGACGCAATCAATAATTTAATATGGATATCCAATTCTGGTAGGAAGAGACTTAAGGAGAGCCCATGATTGCTGGGAGAATAACGTAGAAGAAAGAGACTATACATAAGTCACTAAGAGAGAGAGAGGTAGAAATGTCTATATATACATATAGAGAGGAGAAAACGAGGCGTCGATAACGCTCGTCGGACCGGAATCATTGGGCAATCCTTCCGGAAATTGGAGGCATAATGCCGGTATCTCTTCTCCACAGTTTTCCCTCCTATTCCCCTGCACAGTCCTCTCGCAGAAGTCTATCTCCGTTCTCACTCTCTCTCTCTCTTTCGCTTCCCGCTCTCGACGTCCGCGATTACCTATGTGAGTCACGGTTTTCATGACCCCGATGTCCCGCAGCACGTGACTGAGCCTCCGCCCTTAGCGAACCATCCGTTCGGGCAACTTTTTAAGATTAATCCCTCTCTTCTACGCTTATGCTCCAACGTCTCGAACGAGAACAATGGACACTCGCTCACTTACTCGTAACTTAGTCTTTCAACGGGGTCATTTCACTCTCTAATTTCTCATATTTATATGCGTACCACGAGCTTTTCATAAAATTTCATTTTTCTAGAGTCATTTGTATTTTAGAGAAAGGTGGGAATCAGGTCTTTATGCTTCCGCATAGAGGAAGCTTTGTTTTCGAGAAGAAAAAAAAATTGGTGACTTTAATGTCAGGATATTGGAATTTGTCTGAAACGTCCAGAAAAGTGGTTTAAATAAAAATGTCCGGCATTTGTGTGTGTGTGTGCTTTTTTGTCTCAAAATAAAACATTTGCATGTTATTTTTTTTTGTTTCAGTCCAATTCATCGATGAAAATGGAGAAAAAAAAATGTTTGCAATTGTTTCAATTTTTATGCTTAGCAAATAGCATTTTTCTATGAAGCTGAGATTTTTCGTATGTGCAATTGGAACGCAATTTTATTGCCATCATTATTTAGGTAAATTGCCATGAAATTGCCAAAAAAAAGTTCATGAATGACGTTTATAATAATTAATGAGAATGGTAATTTTGAAGCTTATATTTATAAAGGGGAATTTCAGTTTAAACTACGGTCAATAACAAAGTGATATGGGAATTAAACCCATCCAATAAAACCGAAATGTCAGCTTTAATAGCTTTATCGACGTTCCGGATTCCGAGCATATGATCGCAAGTATTTCACGGGCGATTCGAACAACCATCATCTAATTGCATTTTTTTTTCGGCGTAATCACCAGTCTAGATATTTGAGTATATATTGGAATCACAATTTCGTCAAAACGAAACTAACATTTTTGTACTTTTAACCATCTTTTTCCTCCACATACATTCACAATTCTTTTTTTTTTTTATTTTATCAAAAATTTTGTCCAGGATTGATAAAAATTGTTAAAAATTAAATTTTCAGAATTCCGTGATTATCCAGAATTCCCGGGTTATACAAAATTCTCATTGACATAGCAACCGTTGCCAATATATATATATATATATTGCATCCTATTCGCAAATATGTGTTCATTCACTGGTATATCAATCTTTTAATCACTTTCCCATTTATTCCTTGAATATTTCACTTTAAAAACCGCATCAATAATTTTCATTGCGAGCTATTTAATATACCTTAATATAAATAAATTTTTTTGTATCGGCTGTATGAACAAATGTCAAAATATTCGATCATATTTGCATATGTATAGAAGTAGAATAATTTCCAGTGAAAAATGTCTGTCGATACCATCAATATTATAACAGGATATCCATTCACTATATTCACAGCATCCAGGAGTACAGTTGACCACTGGACCAAAACGATGTAGTCTATATATCAAACAAGCAGAGAGTACATGACGCAAATCCGACAAGCCATTGTCGAGGCCAAAGAAGTGATAACGTGAATCAAGCAAAGTGGACACCCTGAAGATGCAACATCTGGAGAATCTAGAGGCATACAAGTGAATATAACAAGAAACTTCATCACACGAAATGGCTTGCCCGCAGTACGATTACGTTTGGAAGCTTCGCGCCCGTCGTTAATACTTCTGTATGTCCGCTATGTACTCTGCCAATAGTAATAAAGCAGCCGTCGTTGCCAGTGTCACAGAGGGAGCACCGTACCTTTTAAACTTTTTCTTCTTAGCGCCAGAGCTAAATGAGGTAACGTTGATGTTAACCAAGTGTCTGTGTCGCTGCTTCGTCTCGATGAATTATTAAGATGAACTATCTCCGGCACACCATCTCGCCTCTTAATTGGACGCGTATATATATATATCCTTCTATTTGCACCTAGTTTACTTGTCCAACTCTCTCTCAAACCTCATCTTCTACTTTATTCTCTCGAGTCCAGTCAGCTCTTTCCGAGAAACTTCTTGTTCAACCAAAGGCCAGAGAAACATCTTCGCAAACCCAACAGCAGTTAATTTGCATTGGCTTGATTTCTGTATAAATACCAGACATTTAGAGATATATTACAGTACGGAAAATATGCTGTGAAAATTGTAATACAATTTCGGCACTGTAGTGTCTTTAATAGCCCGGAGTACATTAATCCATGAAAATTAATTAAAGTCGCGTTAATTCTCTGCAGCGGGAATTTAAATTTAATACTGGTTTAAGGCTTTTCTATGTACGTATGTCTGTGTAAAATAGTAGCTCAGTAGTTTCGGGTGACGTAGAGCCAGAATTAAATCTAACTGGGCATAATGGAACCCAAGCTGAATCCCAGGAGATTTAGGAATGTTTAATACTCTAAATTAAATGAAGTGTTTGTAAATTTATATTTTTTTGCCTCTGGCAAACGATATTAAAACCCGTAAGAATGTAGCATATGATCATTATTTTTGCAGTGTAGTATTACCGTTAACCTAGTTTTGGATTAAAATATACCAATTAGAGCGAGACTGGTTTGCAAGAAAAACGCATGATACGCAGCAAAAAAGTCATATTATCAGTAGTAGGTCCGAAAAAAGCTAATGTACGTTAAATATATAATCCACAAACATTTAATTCCATGTCTGTGTGTGTGTACTTGGGCGTGTGAGCAATCATACTGCGAGACCACAGGCTACAGCAAGCACATGTACTGTAGAACACGAAAAACTGGGAGTAGCCTTCACGTAGTAAGACGAGCGTGATGAAAAGCTTCGCCACAAAAGTTTTTACTCCAGTCCGGATCAAGCATCCTCTTCTCTCAATTTCTCAGCGAGATCCAATATTCCGTAGCCAACTTTAGGTTCCCCCTGCTGGTCTACCTAGTTTCTGCGGATTCTTCCTCTTTTGCTGTTGCTCCCTTTTTCCTTCCCCCCCCCCCCCTACACTTGTGCTTTTCTTCCAACCTCCTGCTATTTTAGCCTTGGTAGCAAACCATATATACCCATCAACCCAGAGCCCTTGGCTGCCCATCATATTCTTCTTTTTATTCTCTTTCTTTTCTCTTATACTTCGCCTTCTTTCGCCACTCTTCGTGAGATTTCTCTAACTCTTCTGGACAGATGTCTGGAGGTTACAAAAAAAAAGTGTTCGAGGCTCTCTCTAAGCTATTCGCGACAGCTCTATTAGATTGTCCGGATGGAAGAGTTCGACGAAAGATCCACTGGACTTAAGGGGAGTTTATAGAGACTTTTGAAATGACCATCCTTTTGAAGCAATTTACACTAAACTTTTTACTTTGATATTTTCTGTAAATTTTAATTCCTTCGATATATTATTTTTTGGGTTACTCAAAAATAAAGCAAAAATACATGAGCTTTGAAAAGTTCCTTGTGGAGCGGATCTTTTTTTACTCAGACTTGAAGCTTTTTGAGGATGTAGTTTAGTCTAGAAGTATTTTTTCATATAAAAATGACAAAATGTATTTAAATTTTACTTGAGAGAACATTTTGTCATTATTTTCAATTTAAAAAAAAAATTACATCTTCCATTAACGATTTGAATGCAAGTTACACTCTGTTATTTAAAACTTTTTGGGATACATATTAAGTCCACACAAAATTCGGCTGCCTGCAAATCGATTATTTAATCAATCAAAGAAACTGACTGAATTACAATATCATGCAACTTCGGACAAAAAACAACTGTTTCAAATTTTTCTTCCGACTATTAATCACGAATTTCATGACAAAGCTCATAAAGGAGATTAACCAACGTAGATATTAGCTGCATAAACTTCTATGAAACGAATATAATATCACATTTCGCGGTGCTGCCAAAAGGTGCTGTCGAGTGGAATTCGTACAGTTTCCCTCTTCTCTCCCATCGTCTCAGAGCACATCCATGTGGTTTACCAGAAACTCTCGAGAAGTAAATTCAGCGCTGAGTTGAACTCTTTCGAGTACTCCAGCTGGAGAATCCCAGTCATCTAAAAGTCTCATTCACCTCCAAGCTGATTTACAATTAAATAGAAAGTACCTTGACAACATGCTGCCTTATACTTCCTTTTCTACCCTCGTCGTTCCTTCTGTGCTTTTAGCAAAACGTTAATATCCAAATTCTCATTTACGACCATACAACTCGTGAAAACTTGCTATGAATGATGAATGTTAAGCCTTTCATTGCATATATAGTTTTTCTGAAGAGACCCTTGTACAAAACACCCTTTAGAAAAGTACACGTGAGTCTTTAAAAAAAAAAACAAAAAGTTGCAATGCAAATGGAGGTTGAGGAAAATTTACATGTTTTTTTGCATCTCACTTTACAGAATCGGTTCGTGGTTATAAAAAATAAAAAAAGTGAGTCGAGTAGAGCACAAGACACATAGACAGAGTATATAAACAACATGTGTGTATCAACGATGTAAATAACGCTGTGGTACTATAGTATTTTTACAGTGGGTGTAGTGGGGACGTGCAAGAAAGAGTTGGTGGAGCGGTTGGAAAGCGAATTTCACATAAATTTTCATAGGTGTCAGTGAGGTATGGAGGGGGAATGAGAGTTTTGCGGTACCGCGTACCTATACCGATGTACCGGCGTGTATACATGTATATTCAGAGAACGAGGTGGTACGCGTGTAAATGCGAAAAATGTGATACACGCGGGTTGCTTACGCTATACCGAGAGGAATGATGGATCGTTTCTCTCGTCGACGCTCTGTTTTGCTCCTCTCTCACCACCACTACCACCACCTCCTCTTCCCACTCTTTATCTTTTATTTCCCCACGAAATAAAAGTACATACCATGCTGTTATCCACCGTGGCTGCCAGCATGGAGGGAATGGAACAAGTGCAGACTATACCGCAACTTGGAAACTCCCGCAAATCCCTTTACCCCGGGCAACACGCGTGTTTGCCCCATCAACACCTTTCCACTTGCCATATTCCTGTTGATGTTTTTTCTCCCAACCCGCACTTGCCGGCAAACTTGATACTATCGATTCTCGTATTTCTTACTGATTTACGACATTTTTGCGCAGCCACACGAGAATTCCTCAACCAGTGGAATAGGTGCACATTTCTTTGTCTACTACAATGGTATAATACATTTTTCCCGAACCTCATTATAGGTGGTATTGTAGCCAGAAGAATGAACAGGAACGTGAATAAACTAACTCTACAGCAGCATTGAAGAAAAGTTATAGGATATATGGAAAATCTATATGTTTCGTCTACTTGCGGCTTGTAGAATTTTTTTTTTTTTTTTTGGATGAAACTTCTTTAAGAATGTTTTGCGACTTCACAGAGTACAGTAAGCCACATATGATATGCATTACTCTAGGTTCTTACTGGCTTTAGACACGTGTTGTGGTTTATGACTCAGCTGTACATGCTATGGCTTGTAATGATTTCTTTTTTCTATTTTTTACTCCTTAATTACAATCTGTTACTAAATATAATAAAAAATAAATTGGTGAGTAGTTGGAAAAATGTTACAAGAACAAACATTATGTTGGCGCAAGAATATGATATATTATTATTTTCGATCCATCGTTACAAATTTTATTAGTATTAAAAAAGCATCTTCGAAAGAAATACCTAAATACTATACATATGCAAAGTTCACTCAAAGCAATTCGAAATTGTCATTTTATTCACAAAGAAAATCTATTTGAGGCCAGTTTGAATTTCATTCGAGGGTTTTGTGACAAAATTATGCTTTTTAATGTTTCGACAAATCTTTATTTATTGGAAATTTTCGGAATAATTACTTATGGTTAAACCAATTTCCATTGCAAAATTTACAATGTTATATCTTGCCGGCCGATTCTGTTTCATTATTTTCAGTTAATGTTATTTTACAAAGACCACTTTTGCACCTTCAATATTACAGTCGAAGTTATTATCCTGCAATGCCGCAGTCCGGAATTGTTAATTGTTGTAGCTTATTGCCAGATGAGTAATTGCAAAATATTTGCAACGGCATTTAGCCAGGCTATTGTTCACTGTACGTATCGTAAAAATCGACAAATTGGGGAAAACGATAATGGGGTATACTACAGGTCAATATCGGAAATGTATCAGTTGTGTATACCGACTATATCGTTACAGAACAAATACAGCAGTTTCACAATATTTTATTTCTCTGACATTTTGCTATTTAAAAAAAAATTAATTGGATTGATTTGGAGATATTAACTGAGACTGGGGTTATGTTTAGCTGATTTTTATATATTTATGCTGAAAAAAAAATATACGTACATAACAACGTCGAACTAGATCCTACAATTTTGCATTCGCAATTCTTATCTAAAGCTGAAAAAAGGTCATATATTATTTTTATCTTAGGTGTCTCGAACTTTTAAACGAGGGTTTACTGTATGTATTGCCCAAAGGGTATAAATTTGCCCCGAAGTTAGGCGGTATCTGATTTATTCGAAGTCATCAGAATCCGAATTTGTCGTGAGAACCACGTTAATTCCCATCAACTCTAATTTCGACCCCACTATAATAGCTATACGTATTTATAAGGTATGTGCATATCCCGAATTGAAACCGTGGGGTTGAAGTGATCCGGAGTGTCGGCAGTCCTAGCTAGCATGCATGAGAAGCTTTGCCTTACTGTCTATGCGCGCAAAGCTTAGCCCAAAGCTTCAGTACACATACGTCTACCAAACGCCATGCCAAGTGATATATATATATACATATATAAAGCTGTGTCAGTCTCGCTCACTGGTACAGCCACACACAGCACACTTCCGCATTTTACCTCCAAAATTTGCATTCTCGTGAGGAACCGAGAAATGGAGGATGGAGCTACGTCGCGTTCCGGTCCTCTGGTAGTCCTCGCAATCGTAAGGGACTGCATAATTTCGAATCACTCTGCAATGCTGGCTTGTTGGCGAGGCTCAGAACGAAAAGAGAGATAAAGAGAGCCGTGAGCAGGGTACGGCCGAGTGGGCGCGTTAGTCGCCTGGCGAAAGGACTCATCCCGTCTCTATCGTTTCTCCCTGTCGCTCCCTCTCTTCCCCACTCACTCGACTCTTCGAGTGGCCTCTCGTTCTCTTCCACACCCCTTTCTCGTTTTCCTCGGCCAGTTCTACAGCATCAGACTCCTTTGAAAAACTCGTTTGGCCGAAACGAGTGGAGTAACGGCTAAAAGAGAAAGGGAGAGACAAAGAGAAGAAGAGTAAAATTCTCTAATTTTTTTTTTTTTTTTTTTCCCTCCCGTCCAGAACTCTCGCAGGAGCCATTGAGAGACCAACTGCCCACGTTGCAATTCTCATCTGGACTAACTCACTCCCCCAGGTTCGAAAAGGAATGAAGAAAGCGGTGAAGAGAAAGCAGTAACCCGTCTAGAAAGGATGATGAGAGAGTGCAAAGGAAGAAGATAATTTCCACAGTATGGGACCCCGCGAAATATCAACATAAGGTCCCTTTGCCTCTCCTAACCCTGCAACGTTTTGTCGCAATATCGCGCCAGTGCTCGGGTGTATAACTCCGCTGGAAAATATCGAGAGTTCCATTAAACTATGCACCGAGTGCTAGAGAGCTAGGGAAGTTGTATATTTGGCTAGAATGTCTCGCTCTGGCTAAGGCCTTTACCGCACGGCGGCGGTTCACCATGTATCCCATCCCTTTCCTCTCAGTGGTTCCCTCTCCGTCGCTCTCTCTCTCTCCTCTCTCTTTACTCCCTTTTGAGTTTCGACATGAGGCTTTTGGTGGTACTTGTTGGCTCTTGCATACCATCGAGCCCAACAGCAGCACTAGCAGCAAGTTATCAACTATGTATCTGTAAGTAGGGAGAAACAGTTATAAACTGCAAGTGTGTTTATATATATAACAACATTATATAGCGACATTTTCATATGATGCCGGCTTCTATAGAGCTGCATAATATTTATGAATGTACGTAAGGCGATACAAGTCACGTGAGGAGTGGTGAATAGTGAAGGTATACCCACTTGGTTCAGCTACATCTGCTACCTCCCGTGCTGGTAAGAGTCACTTCTGTTACACTTGTCCCACAGCGTCCTGTACTCTACTTTGGGGGAGGAGCCCGTTTGCAGTTTACACGCCAATTTGCCGCTTACTGCTCTCACTCTATATCGCTATGCTGGCAGGGAACGATAGTATTATAGCAGTACAACTCCTGTACCTCCCTCCCCCTCCCCACCGCCCCACAAGGTTTAACACGTAACGCTTCCATGCGCCTCCATAGCTCGTACTCTATCACGTTATGCCGTTGCTTCGTTAATCCGCGTTGCGAGGGCATTAGATATCACAACACAACGATACCACAATATAGTTGTAACAATGATGAATGACCAACACCCTCCCGACATCACCATTTATCCTAACGGACACAAAGTTTCAACTAGTCAGACGCAAACGATGGTTTCGTATCTTCTTACTATCTCCACGTTTTCTCTTTCCTTAGTGACTTACAATGTGCTCCTTGCTACTGGTGACTGACAGGAAAGCGATCTATTACAGCCCGAATAACCTTCCTTCAACACCAACACTGTTATCAGATGCGATTTAAGTGTGGAAGGTTATAACGACGATTGAGAAGCAGTGCACTGCATTGAGGAGCTTAACCCGTTCGCGAACGTGACGGATATCCACGAGGCGAAAAGGAGAAGAAGGGAAGGACGAAGGTTGAGAAGATGAGAAATTGGGGGCCAAAGTTGGCAAGCTCGATTTCTCATTCTTGAAGGAAGGAAGGAAGGACGGAAGTTCTGTGAGAAAGGAAAAAGAGAGAGAGCGAGAGAAAGAGGCAGGAGTAGCGGGGAGAAAGACCCATCCGGCCAAGCCGAAGGCGCCTTTCATTTGTCTCTATTATTCCTTTATTATGACGTCACGTCCGTGCCAAGTTCTCCGGGAGTTAGGGAGGTCGGGGTATATAGATAGAGGGTGAAAGAAGGATGGGATGGCTGCCGTCCCCGACTCCAATAGGAACGGCGTCCCTGGTGCATGGGTCCGGGGTATTACTGTCAGCACAGGCACACCATGGCCCCTCTTCGCTCCTTCACTTCACATCACTTGTCTTCCCTTCGTTTCTCATCTTCGGGATCCTTGCTTTTACCTCTCGCCTCCCATCAGCACACCGCTGGTAAGCTTCCGCGAATTGGCCTCCGGCATCCTCTACTCAACGAACTTTTGCTATATACCTCCCTCCCACCTTCGACTCCACCGCGTGCGAATTACTGGAAAGTCGTTTAACCCATCCAGACTCATCTCTGGTAGTCGTTCTGGCCACTCCGAGTTGGTTACGTCTTTCCCGCCTGAACCCTCACTCATACTTTGTTCCCTTTCCTCCTTATTCATATCTGACTTTCCAGCCCGGCGGCAGACACGAACTACTCATGTTTCTTTGTCCGACTACTCGTTGACTTGTACTGCTTGATGCTGGCTTTTTGTACTAGCCCGTCGCGTTAACGGCATATTTTATCTTAAGAAAATATCCAGTTTCCCAGTCTAACTATAATAAGGGAAACCGGGGCTAATTGGATCAGGGACAAGTAGAATCGAAGGATTTTAAAAATCGACGGTCGCAATTGGCATCGTGGCAGTCTCCTTATTTTGTTTGTATCCCTCAGGAATGGGCACATTTCGCTATCAAGGATGGGCGTTCATTTAATAAAAAATGTATTTTAAATTCCTTTTGAAACAAATAACTTTGATTAATTATCGCTTCATATAATTAATCTGGTCGCAGCTTTTAAGTACGCAATATTTATTCATCTATCTTGTAATATATTTATTGAAAAGGAATAAAAAATGTTCTTGAAATCTCAACTCTGTAGCCGCCCTCTAGTTAGTTCGGAAAGACTTTCTTCCTTTCCTTTACCTCTTTGTGAGATTGATTGAATTAACCAAATTAAATCGGCAGGATCTCAGTCCCGTGGAATATAAAAATTCTGCGAAAGCCGTTGAAGAATTCTTTTTCATCTGTAACGTACTTTAAGAATCACCTGATTAAATTAACTTCGAGACAACTTGAATTTTATATCAGTGAAATTGTTTCATGTTCATTTTCTCGAATACGACTGAAGTTGATCGTCGTTTCAGGCAAGAAGAAGCTAATATTTTTGTCAGTTACATTTCTACGTGCAACAGCGGGAGTTCCTTCGCTCATGGTATTCGTGAAAAAATTGGACGATAGCAAGCGGTCGTGTCAGTGAGCATTGAACGAAAAAAACATAGCATTCAACTGTGTTCCAGAGAGACAGCGAGAGAGGAATCAGTGAGTCGTGAGAAGAAAACGAAAAGGAAGGACGTAATGGCAGAACAGTGGAGTTTAGCCGATTAAAGGCATTCCAATGGCAGATGGAACTTGGGAAAAGTAGCAAGAGGTAACGGAGGCCAAGAGAGGAAACGTGCAATTACAGACGAGACCGAGATTTATCGTTTCACCGAGTCTCAACGCCCCGTGTGCAAGCTCACTCTACTATAGCATCCCAACCTTCCGTATCACCTGCATAGAGTACGTACACGTACTTAACTTATAACTACGTGCGCAGTTCCACTCTATTACCTGTGTAAAGCCTCTAGATACGAGGAGTATTGCGTCTGAAAGGAACTAGCGCACCGGCGCTTCCTACATAAATGTGTAAACACACCAAACTGTCTACTCTCTCGCAGAGTTCAGTGTCGCGCATCTCTCTTATAAACTTTTCACTTCAACATTTCCCACATACTCAAAGTAGTGTGGGATGAAAATATGACCTGGGTTTAAATTAAAATTCCACCGAAATAATAGCACATTTTTTGCTCGACTATTAATTTCTCTGATAAAAACAACGCCACTGCGAATTAATTACCGCATATATCTTCTTAGCGCTACCACTTCACAGCGAGGCTTTTGCATAAAAATGCTGTGTATTACTTCACGGTATTGGAATTACAATCTGGTAATGTTGTACACAATATAGTAGACACGTTATCCGGAATTAAAACGTGGAAGAGATGTTTTTTTCATTAACGAATTAATGTTATCAATTCTAACTCACAGAGAGCCACACGGGACGGCGAACCAGACACACCGAGTTTCGAGCCTCCGCCGAGCCTCTCGTAGTACTGGAGTCTCCGCTATGCGGCGTCCACGCACGAATCTCTCTCGCATACGCTCTGGCTCGTCGTTGTGCATACAAACAGTAAGCGAAAGGCTCCTTCGTACCTCCAAATCTACTGCAATGTAGGTTTCCCCGGGCATTATACTACACAAGTATTGACCCATCTCTTTGATAATCTTACTGTCCAAGTAACAAACAAACCTGTAAAGGTAATCTTTTAATTATTTTTTATCCTTTTTTTAGAAAAAAGGACAGCTGATTTACAGCTCAGCAGAGCCATTACTGAGAAGTAATGTATCAAATATAAAAATGTTACTGAAAACTAGTGACTATCCTCATATTACAATTCACTTCAACCGCCTCTACTTTAAAGTAGAGTTAAATTGAGGTCTTATCTTGGGCTTCAGATATTTTAAGTGAAAAGCTGTAATAATCTCCATGAAAAGCGAAATTTGAAAAAAAAAGTATGAGTATATTTCTATATTACTATTGACTGTCTGATCGAATTCTGCCGGAAAATCTTGATAACAAAAAGAAAAAACAATATTTTTTAACACGCTTTTATGGCAGTATTTTTTGTTTCCCTTGATGGATTCCTGCAATATTCATAGAGACTAACAGACGAAACATATAAAATATTCATAGAAATCGAGCAATCCGGGAAATTGACACAATAAATCGTTCTTATCTTGTCGCATGAAGAGCCCCCTGTATATAAATACCTATTGAGGTTTTTTCCGATAGCTTTCGTTATCACGACAAGTGAGCAGTAGCAACAGGAGCACGTACGAGGAACAACACTCGTGTTATATATAGTTTGGTACATATCAGTGCTGGAAACATGATGGAAAAGGTAGAGAAACAGAAGAGTGTGAGGAGGTCCGATATGTTGGCAGCGTCGCCGCCAGCCCGATCGAGCTTGAAATCACTTAATCTCGGACAAAAAAAGCTTTGCTTTGCCAACACCGCGTCAACTTCAGGTGAAGCCTTTGTCGAGGGCGAGCGCGCGTATCATCCCCCCAACCTCCCCCCTCAACGACTAACAAGCCTCTGGGTATCGCACACAGTATGTTCTCTGCCTTTCGTTCTGCGCACCCTTATACACCTATGTATATTATTCGTTGGTTCCTGCTACATATCCTCACGACTCAATGTATCATATAGGGTGTTCCGCACGAATCGACCCTCCTTATATTTGCTGACATTTTGCTTTTTCATAGAGGAAACTTTGTTTTCGTGACAACACTTTTTTTTTTTGTTGAGATTTTTATGTCAGGACACTCAAAGTCGTCCAAAACGTCGAGAAAAGCGGGTTAGAAAAAATCTTTGTATGTGTGTGTTCAAAGCGGTTGGAATTTTATGACATTTTGCATTTTTTTTTTAATGTCTTCCGAGCTCAAACACGTTTGCAAGGTATAACCTTGCAAATTTTTTCCTCATTATTTTTTAGCTTTTTTCAACAAAGGTTTTCCTTTACAAGGAAGCCAAAAGTGATCAACACACTTTCTCGTTGAAGTAGTTTTGTAAAAAAAAAAAAAGGCAGGTTTCCTCTTGCTGCAAATGGGAACTTCTGCTTGCAGCGAAGTAAGCTTTCTAATTTCTGTTCATGTTTTATCTCAAATCATGAGAAAACATTTTAACTACATCACTGACATCATTTTGCTTGAATGTACAAAATATTTTCTTTAATTTCGAGAGAACCAAACAATTTTGGTTGAAAAGGAGGAACAAGGTTCGTGTGAAATAGCCCATGTAATCTCGTTTGTTCTCTGCTTTACACAGCTGTCTGTATCCGCACCAGTTCCAGATGCATGCATGCACTGCACATGGACACACAAGAGAATTATGGCACGTAGATATGTAGCATTGAGACTGCTGTGCAATTTTATGTAGCAGAAAATATCAACTACCTATCTTTTACATACATTGCGCGTGTATTGCATAGCTCTTCGCATTTCACGGTTCTGATGTAAGCACAACAGCCAACTCAGCATATCGATTCTTTTCCTACTGTTACCTACAAACTCAGCAATTTATGGAGAACGTTGATTTTCTTCTGTTGTGTTTGGATATTATTACTTTCTTGCATATCAAGAATCAACATGGTATTAGTATACGTCATCTGACTTCTTTATCCATTCTTCTACTGCAGGCTTCAATTTACATTTTAGTCATCTAAGTTTTTGTTGCACCTTTCAGTGGGGAACCTTGGTTCACTATTGGTTTGGGCGCACAAGTGATTTCAGACTGAAGTCGATGTAAGGGGGTTTGGGTGAATCATTTAAAAAAAGATTTTCAGTGATTTGGGGCACTACAGGATGTTTTTTTCACAGTATTTAAAGCTTCTATTCTGACCAGTGGACAAAAAAATTATTGCTTACTCACAATTAGGTTTTTTTTTTCAAGTGCAAAATTATTTTTAAGTATTCCGGAGTCATCATGATTTTTAGTTACTAATTTACAATATCGACACAAGTGAAATTAAGAGAAAACAATAAAATCTTTTTGAGAGCAAATTTACAAAGACAAAATTTTTTTAAAATAGCCATTTTTTAAAAGCATTTCATCTTTCCCCGATCTTCGTTTTAATAATGGAATTTCTCTCCAGTTTCTTATTTTGCCTCTTGCCGTTTGAGAGACTGCGTTGGCCAAAGTTCTCGGAGAAACAAAGCACTCAGCGCGAGTAAGTAAACCGTTACAACTTACAAACCGACAGTGGAGGAGAGAACCTTGAGCCTTTTTCACCCGCAGGCGATTCAGAGACTATTCCACGAGGTTTATACTTGCACCATAGTGATATTACCCACAAAGATGCTGTACATGTAGTATCCATACATCCGAGGAACCTTGGTATTTGTTCTCAAGTGCAGGAACTCTGTCAGCGCACCGAGCGGAAGGGTTTCCGGAGGACTCCGGGGAATGCACAGTTTCTGCTTCACAATCTTGTAGGCAACATTAATCGATCCAGAAACTGCGAAGCTCGCTCCTGTACTACATGCCCTAGTGCAATAGCTATAGTAATCGACTCTGATTGATGCGGTCAGTAATAACTATCGATTGGTTTAAAGGGATACACAAGGATTGTTAAAAATCGGCCCAACGCGGTTTCCACCAAGTCAACACCATCATAATTGGCCGGTATTCAAAATGTCGTGCGAATTTTTATGACAACAACAAAACTTACGACACATTTTGCTTGAATATTGGTGAATGAAAATCAGTACTATTTCTAGCCGTCATATATGCCATAATTCGACATTCATTGCTAACAATTTATTCATTTTCATCTACTTGATATTTTTCCATATGTCTGCACTTTCTATTGGCCTCGTCTAAAGACAATAAAATGAATGTGCAGCGAACCCCCAACGTATTCGCGACGCAACCAACTAAATTCTCCGCATTCTTGGGTATCTTTGTCATCGACAGACTATACTATCTTTCTCCATGTGAACGCGTTATGAAGCCCGTTGTCGAAAAGCGAATCCGATAGATCCTTATCGGCATTTGTGAATATTAGATTTTCACAGCGAGTATCCACGGACTGGTGAGTCCCCGGCGTTACAATATTGGAGGTTGAATTCGATAGGGCTAAAGGTCGAAGGGGAAACGCGAGGAACGGGGACAACGAGCACGAGCTCATGGAGAAGGAACGACCGTGAGAGTGGGACAGAAAGAAACGATATAGGTACCCTGCCCTGCCTAGTATTCTCTACTCCTCTGTCGTGCGAACTGAACGATCCAACTCTCTATATATATATGGTATATACCGTTATCCGAGATTGGAGCTCTCTTGTGCGGCACACCCAAACTCGTCCTCCATCCCGCGAGGGTGAAGGAGCTTAGACTCATCGAAGCGAAGAAGGGTTTGCCTAAACTCCAAATGGAACCTCGTTCGACATTCGAGGAGATCTGATGGGTATATGGATTTGTCGAAGGCTTTCGAGAGGCTTTTCATTTCGTCGCCTCTCACCGATGTAGCATTTTCTCCAATCTCATCGCAGATGATTAGGAATACCACTTCACTTCATTCTCACATTTTATTTAATATTTATCAACGTTATCTTAACGTTAGTTGAGATATATGTGATGGGGTTACTGCCAGTGCGGAAATAGACCACTTAGAACGAATGGCGAAGGAGAAAATTCGATATCTCGATTTAAACAAAAAAAAGAGTGGTCGTTTTCGAAACTTTTGATCTTTCTGAAAACCATTATAATGACATCGTGCATGCTCCGATTGAATCATAAAATTGAAATAAAATAAATTAACTCGTTACAGGGAAAACCCTTCGTGATCTTTAGAAATCTCGATGGTCTCTCTTCCGGAAATGCATACATAGAGTTATGAAAAAAAATATATATATATTTTTTTTATCATTTGATTAAAAGTAAATCTTGAATTTGGTTATCTCTATGTGACAATAGAAATGACATTTCTGACGCTTGGTACGTGTACGAATGTATCCCGTTAAATCCAGATAATAAAATGTCCTCCGATAGCTAGTAGAAGAGGTAGTTTTTTCGGGGCGATAATCCCGATAGATTTTTAGAGTTTCCAGCAGTTTTGTCTATAACGGCTTCATCATGGTGTGCAGAAACACGATGATTCATTCTCTTCCACTGTTGCACGCACATGTACCGTAACGTCTATGTACAAACACGTACCCACTATCAAACATCTACTATCTACAATCTGGACGAGAGGTACGTGCTACTGCATCAAGAGAGAAACAAAGGATGGAAGACACATTTTTTTTATATCCTGCAATCGGTGCGCCAGATGTTGCAGGTCTCATGGATCCTGCACGTAAAGGAAAATAGTGTAAAAGATCATTTTTCTGTTATTCATGACTCACTCATTTGCCAGTATTTTTGTAACCTAGTGTAAACACTCTTATCATCGTTACGGTTAAAGCTGATGTAAAATCTTGGAATATTTTAAAGCAAATTTGTCAAATTGATTTATTTGTGAAAAAAGCTTTTTTTTTTTATTAAGAACTACATTTTTATCGAAGAACAAAACTTGAAATAAGTCTATCCTTTTAAGGTAAACCCGAAGGAATTTTTTGTAGTTGATCCAGAGAGAGAGAATACTCATGATCCAGAGGAAATTAATTACAGATTTGGCCTCCACTAATTCTCAGTCTCTTCGCATTCACATTTTCTATAGATTAATTAATAAAATGTGAATATGAACTTGGCATCGGAAATATGAATATTTTACAATTTAAAAATAAAATAAAAATTGCTCCAATTAATCTATAGAAAATGTCGTTGCGTCCAGTTCCCAAAGAATGCCTCATATAGTGTACTAATTATCACAATTAGTACACTACATTTACACATTCACACTAAATTAGTATAACGAAAAAAAGTAACTAATTATCAGAATTAGTGAAATGGTGGAATTACGAGCCAGAAATTCGCCAATAAACTTGATTGGTTTTTCCAGTTGATTTTGTCGAAGCAAAAAGGTAATTGTCTGGAGTATATTTAATTATTCGGTTGAACGAAAAATGTATTACCGCTTTTAGATAAAGTATATAAATTGAATCGACTGTCCCGCCATTATCTGCACACGTTTAAGCTGCAGTACTTAGTAAAAGTCACCATTAAATAAATTGTCGGGTTTTTTTTCTTCTTCTTTTTAAATATTTAATCAGTTCCCATAATTCTACGAAACGTGATCCCATTACAGCATCACAGGCCGTTGAATTCAGCAACATTTCTACCAGAATATATCGTACACGAACTGTCTTCATATATTGGTGCTTGATGCTCGCACGTTAATGTGATTGTGAGAGGCGAACGCCATGCGGCAGAGGAAACGGTGTGTATTTATAATACCACGAGAGATGCAGAGATGCAATTCATGGCGGTTGCATAGGGGAAGGCGTGCGTTATCAATTATCAATTTTGTCACGTACGCGAAGTCCAGCCAGCAGCCACTGGTAAATAATGTAGCGTGTACTGTATACGAGGCACAATGTTATATCGTAGGGTCGCGATTATCTGGCAGTAGCCGCTGCGGAATTTTTTTTTTTTTTTTTTTTTTTTTTTTTTTCAATAAACGTTTTGCTTGTCGCACTGGGTTCTCGCACAGCAGAATTTTTGTGAAATTCCAGCGTAACAATTTGCAAAAAGGTGTTAGCCTCATGACTAACTCGTTGTTTTCATCACCCCCAACCCCTCCCCCGCCCCTGCTTGCTACACACGTTTATAATTTGTCCTCGTCTCACCAAATTGCATCATCAGCCATACACTACTTTTAAATATTCAACGAATTCGATATTTTTTAAATACAATAATTCACGAAAATTGAAAAATTATAATAGTCAAATAAAATTTGTTGATCTTTGCAATATTTTTCAATCAATTCAATGGAAAACTGTGGATGTGTGTTAGGTACAATTTTAGGTAAAAATTGCGAATGAGGATGCATTGCAGTAGTGATAAGTATTTACACATTCTGGTCGGAAATTTTTTGCTATAGGACTATTTCGGTTGTAATTTTTTTTTTTGTGTATGTGATATTCGTGAATAGGATATATTTTTGGGAGATTCTTCTGTTTGGGATCAAATTACGTGGATCCATAAAGCCATGCAACCAACTTTTTAGGGGAGAGGATTTTTTACTGTGTAAAACTGTGCTCACTAGTATAAATAATTATCTCTGCATATTGCTCTATACATATAACACCAAATATGACAAAAAATACTGTCGATCATAATATTCTCTGTATTTCTCTGTTACAGAAATACGTGAGCGAAGGTTCGACCGTAAGGGACTGCGTACCCACCTGCGTCGAGAAGGGTGAGTCGTTGGATATTAATTTTTTTTTTTTCATTTTCATTTTTTTCTGTACTCATGTTTACTGCATACATTTGTAGGCTGATCTAAAAAATGCGAAAATAAAAGGAAAAAAAAATGAAGCAAAGAAGAGTGTGGGCGTAGGATCGGTTCGATTCACCAATCGAGAAAGCTCGACTTTTAAATCGGCTCCACGGAGCTTTGATACTGAAAAGATATTTTCTCTCTTTCTCTCCCTCGCACCAATTCTCCGAGAGCGACTGGCGCTTTGAAGTTCAGACAGACAGACTGCATACCGCCGGGAAGCCTGAACGCAATGAACGCGAAACCGAAGAGAGCTAGTGCATCGGGCGCCGTTGCAGCGCGCGCCCACCACCTCCCGCGATTGCGGAATACCTTTCCGTTCCATTCCATGTCGTATATCTCGGTGCATCGCAGCCTTGTACTTCCTTCACCTTGGCTCGGCTTCGATTCACCTATCCCCAGTTTTCTATCGTCCCTCAAACCGCGGGAGTTCTTTCATTTTATCGAATAATTCGAGTCTCCCCGTATCTGCCGGCAACTTGCTGGAGTAGATATTTCATTAGAATGGGCACATGGCGCTATCGAAGCGAGCAACAATTTTCCAGATAGTGCACATTTCTTGACAAGGAGAAATGGAGAGTTAAAAAAAAAAAATAATATCGTAACCCCGTTACAGCACGATGACCATAATTCAGTCGAGTCAGCTCCAAAAGAGACTTTCTGTATTTTAAGGACATTTATTTTTCCTCCATTTTTACTAAACGTATTTTATAAAGAGCTACTGCAGACTTCGTATAGACTATTGAGTAGGAGACGAAATTCCTTTCTTTTCTGTAAAACGCAAAAAAGTATTTCGATACACTGAAACACATCACTGAAATTTCAATAAGCTTCAGTGGTTAAAAACAACAGATGCAAGGTTAAAAGTTACACATCGATCCTTTATTACTTTTTCTTTGAGTCATTAATATTTCCACTTGTGAACAATGTGCAATGTTGTACTCTTCATAAATATATAATTTTCTTTAAGTATGATCGAAATGTATTAAAAATACACGAAAGCAATTTTTAATTTTTTTTTAAATATGTTCGGTCACAATTGCTAAAAATGATAATTACTTTTTTAAAAAACGTTGAGAAAAATGGTTTTAAAAAAGTGTGCGTGGCTAAAATTCGACTTATATCTTCATGGTACATAATTCAATCTTCCTTTGGTGTACATTTTACAAAAATCGATTGGAGCCTTTTGTTTCCATGTCATTTTTCAGATTTTGACATGGAATCTGATCATGCACAATATTTTTTAGCCCTTCGTATCAACATCTGCAAAAAAATACGTACCTTTTTACCAACACGCCCTATAACATTTCGTGAATAAATAATATTTCTATTTTTTTAAATTATACAATTCTGTCGATTAATCTTCTAAAATTGTCGTATTATTTTAATTGGTAAAACCCTTAAGAATACAAACAGAATTGGCTGGGTAACCTTGTAGTAAACACACACTGGCTATAAACAGCCTGTGTATCGGATAGTATTGCTGTAGTGGAGCTTATCTACAATCTAGTATAATGCTCAGCTATTGGTACAGAGAATACATATGTGATGATAGGAGAGCGATAGGAGGGATGATGTACGACATACATGAATATAGTGGATCAACGCCCTTATATAGTACACCATCCATGTATATATGCATATATAAACAATGTACGTGTACAGAGCAGAAGGAAAAGGGCACTACAATTAAGCTGGCTGTAGAGGGTAACATGGGAGGGTTGCATCTGCGTCTGTATATGCTACATGTATAGGAGAGACCCTGCTGTAACAGTCACTGTATCCTCCATTGAATACAATTTGCAGGAAACGCGTCGCCGTCAGCTCGCAAGAACGATAATATGTAGAGTAAGAGAGAGAGAGAGAAAGAGAAAGAGAGAGAAAACGCAGCGACACGATAAAAGTGATTTATAGGCCGTACGTGACTTATCATGGATCGACAAGCGGAGCCGGAGACGTTATTCACTCGCAATATGGCCCCGTTGCCTCTCTGGTTCACCTCTCTCACCTCGTCTCGTCTCGTTTCTCCAACACCGCGCTTTACACAACCCACTCCTGCACTCGTGCCACGTTCAGTGGATTAATAATAGACAAGCTACTCACTTTTCCTTCATCTCAACTTCTCCTCTTATTCTTTCGATCCAAGTAGGTCTTTTCATCAATTTTTGCTGGCTATTGGCTTCTCTCACTAGATGGATTAGTGTCTGAAAACAATTGAATATCAAATCGTGTGCAATAGAAGGATTTAATGCCGATTATGGAACTTGACAAGAGGTGTTAAAAATTATCCTTTTACAGCGAGTAGATTAATGGAACCGATAAGGAGATTAAGAAATTTTGAAATTCATTAATTAGTCATAGCATTTCAAAAAGCGTTGTATCTTTGGTTGAACTGCACATTGAGATTTTGGTTCCTTGTCAGAAAAAAAGCAGATCAACGAAGATGAATAAAATGCTGCATTTTTTGTCGTCGATAAAAAATAGAACTTTTTTTTTTTAACTGCGCAGCGTCTTCAGATTTCTAATTTTCTAAATTCGCGCGACAATAGTACATTTCTTTTCGTAGTGGCTCTTTTATGACCTTAAGTGTAAAATGTGTAAACCATTCTCTTATTCTCATTCATTCACTCCGAAATCATTTAAATTGGCCAACGATAGAGATCATACATAATTGCATAAATATATCTGAAATAATGACTAAAGCCAATCCTATTATCCGTTCATCTTTGGCAGCTTGTTGAAATATTACGTCGTAAAGCCGCGGTCGTGCTCCGTCGGATTATAATCCCTTACAATTGAGATCTTAAAGCGCTTTTCGAAAATCGTTAAACTCAAAGTAATTGAGGTCATTACAGACGTAGCTTAATTTTCTTAACAAGTCGGGCTCTGTATAAATATCACTGTATATCCTATCTTCGTGCATCCAGACTTGCGGCTGTTCACGGGCTTTCGCACCTTTTGCTCGTTAGAAAAACGTTTCGGTCACGGAAATGAGCTACAAATCTACTTTATTAGACCCTTCGCGTTCCGGGCAGAGACCACACGATGAAAATGCGGCCTCTTCCACGAACTGCCCTCCATTTGCCCTCACATATAATGTACACTACCCCTTCGTGTGCTACACACCAGGAATAACTCGCCGAGCGACATGAGGTACCCTTTCTATATATATATATATGCGCAACCATATAACCGCGCTTCGGAAATGCCTCAGGATAAACGCGTACAAGTTTTAAGTATCTGGGCTGTAAAACCGGCAATATCCTCCACGACTTTACCGTTACCATCAAGTGTGCCACTATACTCACTGTAATAGAGAACTATTCGTTCTTGGGTTTTTTACACTGCTGGAACACGACAAAGCTTGAACGATCGAAACTTTGCCAATCTCTTATATAACGCCGTCGATTCACTGTCGGCTATGTAACGGGTGTATGCGTAATACACTGGATTTTGTGTGCTGCCAAATGCATAGCAATGTACACGCTGATGCACTTGAGGGTAGTGCTAAACTTTTTGCTACATACTTTTATTCCCCGTTGAATTTTACTTGATATTTGTGTAAATTTTAGAAGTTTTCGTCTGTTTATTGATATTTTGTAGGAGGGTCTCTATACCGATACGACCTGATTTTTTGTGATATTTTTCCAACTCTACGGAGCAAAAATAAAATTTTCCATTTTTTCTTCTTTTTTTTATTAAATGCGATTTTTTATATGAAAATGTTGTTAGTCCGATTTGAAGAATTTGAAAAGAATTTGAAAAAATCCCTATTTTTTTCGGAGTTTTTCTCGAAAAAAAATTGAATTTAAGAATTTCATATTATTTTCGTTAATCCTATGCTCGATATTAATTCTGGTATCTCATTAAAAAAAGTTACGTTTTTGCAAAGAACAATAAAAAAATGTATACGGCATTTCAGGGTCAGTTTACATTGTCGGAAAATGTGTGTGTATTTTTTTTTTAATTTAGCGTGTGTCCAGATAGAGCTGTAAAAAGTATCGAAAATACGACCAATACTTTCGTTTTCCTCTTTTCGTTGCAAAATCCCGACTAGTCCCAACTCTGTAAAAAAAAAAATGACCCAGAAGTTCGCACAATTCAATTTTTTGGAAACGCCTCAAAGAATCCAAAAAGCTTGATCTAATATGATTAAATTTTCCAGTTGATTTGCTTAAAACCAAAACTCTGAATCCACTTATCAAAAAATTCCAAGTGAATAATTTTCTCCACTCGAGAAGGGGTTCAACCAAAAAAAAAAAAAAAAGAGGTCTGCAACGTATAACAAACACCACGAACTACACGGCAAGTTATTATTATCGGTATTCGTGGTTTTCTAGACCTGAAAGTTTGCATTACACACAGATATATACATAACGTGAAGATACCAAAGAGTGGTATGAAATTCTATACGAATCGTTAAGCCCCCTATCAGTTGGTTTCTCTCGTTCAACGGATATTCGCGCGGATAGCCGCGAGGGGAAAAGCCATTCGCTCCTCGAGATCACAGCCATAGAATTTATTAAATCGTTCCCCTTTTCCGGCACTGGTGCACCAGGGAGAGGGCTATTCCATCAACGGGCCAGACGGGTGCGAGCATACCGGAGCACCCGCAACAGCAGTGCGACCCAACAGGGAGACGGACAGACGGGTAGGGTCGACGAGGGGGGCTTTCCTCTTGCGCGCCGCCCCTTCTGTCCTGGAACCAAACCCACCACCGAATGAACGTCATCGATTTCTGATTGCGCCTCGCCCGCATGGTCCACCGCACCCACCCTTTCCTCTCTCTCTCTCTCTCTCTCATCTCTCTCTTGCCGTCTTTTTCCCTCTTCGTGTCCTCCTCGTTACTCCGAATCCTATATAAAAAAGAAAAACGAAGTATAAAGAAAGAAAGAGAGAAAAAAGGTCTACAGAGAACGTGACCATTTTTGACTGTTCAAGACTTGAATCCGCACGTCCATTCCGAGCGAGAATAGAGTAATTGTCTGTCGGAAGGCTGGAGAATTGAGAATAGCCGGTAGAGGAGATGGGTGTGAACAAAAGTGAAAAGTCGATAGTTAAAAGTTTAACAATCCAAGTGTTTGTTAAAAAAAAAAGAAACGAAAAAGACAGGTTATCGGTTTTTTGTGTGCACTCTTGTAGCGTTCAAACTGTTGAAACGAATCAAACAGAGATGAAATGTACCGACTTTTTCGCTGCGAATAATCTTAGCTCGGGTCTTTGTTGATTCTCTCGACTGTTTGTTCATATAGCTTCGTTTAGACGTGGTTCAGGAATGATTAAATATATAAAAAAAAAAAGGAATGGAAAGTAAAACCTTGGACAATATAGTTCCTCATTATTTCCTATTTTTCACAATGGCACACCCCTATGAGGAAGTCTATTGAACAATGCAGCTTCCTCATAGAGGAAATCTTATGTGAATGATGGAATATAATTAGAATGCATTGTGCAAGGTCCTATACTTTGCACCCTTGTTTTAAACTTTACTTTTTTAAAAAAAGTTAAATTTACTTGAATTTTTAAACTTTTAAAAAAGTTATAGAATATTACTTTGAAGAGTATGAATAATCTAATTCAACGCACTCTCTCCCGACTGTGGATTACAGTAGTTTAACCATTTTTTATTCGGGAGTTATTTATAAAAATCTTAGAATAGTTTTTAAAAACATTTTATCTTTTATTAGCTATTGAATACTTAACTCATTTGCAACGATTCTTACTCAGGTTAATTTAAATAACAGCATTTAAATAATGCAAACGAATATTTCGTTTATTAATTAAACATTCCTCCTTTCGAAAGTTTAGCTATAAAAAATATTAACAATTTATCTGTGTTTTTGCTTGTTTTGCAGAGGTGTGGAGCACGAGGACGTACTGCTGCCAGCAAGAAGGTTGCAACTCCGGACCGTCATTGGGTTCGAAATCGTCGGTTGTTTGGGTCTTTGGTATCTCGACAATCGTTCTACTGCTCGGTGAGCACGCTCTTCGTGGCTAACTCCGATCCCGGATAGTCCTCTACTCAACCCTAATACAATCTAGAGGAACCAGCGAAGATACCGATTCATCGCGCCGAAGCCACCGCCGCGAGCCAGCTCCAATTATCAGCTGCACACGGGGATTACTACGAGCGTCGTCGACCTCTTACGCGGCATTTGTTATCATTATTAACGATAATTACCTTCACTCGATCATTCAGACAGAGAGTCCTCTCATCTCAAACGCTTTTGTCACGCGTCGCACCTATCCTACATCTATCTTATACAATAATCTTCGCGCGAGCAATTATTCGTATCCGTCAGACGTGAATACCGTGAGAGATTAAAGAAATTGTTCATAACGAGCGCTGACGATCGATCGATCGGCGAGAAGATTTATGATCTCGATAGTAAAAACAAGAAAACCAAAAAAAAAAAAATACAAAGCGACAGTCGAGAAATCATTTCGCGGCTCGGTCGATCGATTTATATCCATTTTATCGCGTAGATACTTCGATCGCCTCATCAACACTCTCGTTGGGCCAACGAGCCCGGCAATCGTCACATTTTTTCGATTTAGTATATAATAATACAATATAAATATAATATTAAAAGAAAAACAATTATTTGGTCGGGAGATTTTGCATCTTCGACGATATTCGATGCTGCGTGTTTAACGGGAAGTATGTAAATAAGATCCGGGGACCGCGAGAGATTAACAATATAGTCGGACAAACTTTTGACTCTAGTAGCTTAATTATTATATGTAATTAATAACAAAAAATAACACTGCTTTTAAGGAGAATGAAGCGTTTTACACTTATCGTATCAGTGCTGAATTTTTAATAGCATTTCTACAACTTTTGCTGGTTTAATTGCCAGTTCTGAAGGGTAACTTGCATTACAGCATGTATTACTTAATATATAAATACGTTCACAGCGTCGATTGGGAAATAGCATCCACAGACATATGCTAAAGTCCGGTTGGATGTTTTTGCTTCTAGTTTCTGTTTTTTTTTTAACAAAATATTAGACCGATTTTTGTAGGTGACAACTGATTTTGTTTATACTAAAAGACACTTTATTGATTGACTGTCTACATTTTTTATTGTAGAGTTACTTGTTCGGAAGTTACAAGCATTTTCTTCATCCTCCTACCTAACATTAGGCACACAAATGGTTGTAACTTTTGAACTAATACTATTTAAAATATATATATATAAATAAACTTCCAATAAACAAAATAAGTTAACAATCGTCATAATCAGACGAATATTATGGTTTATTCCGTATAAATACAGCAATATAAATCCATCGGTTTGCTTTTTTTTTAAACAAAGGCTGTGAACGTGTTTGTATATCAAAAATAAACCACCAATAGTAGTAGAAAAACTTTTTCTTTAAATTGGCACTTGTTTCACAATTTGCGAGGCGCTCCATCCTTCCTAAAGGAGGTTTTTGGCGTTAGGTTGAATGAGAATTCGCGTCTCGACTCTACTGTAATTTAAGGAGGGTGGAGGGCTTTAAGTGTAAGTCCTTAGCCTCAGCTATAACGTTCATAGTCACGTAATTGATATAAAATTTACTACCAAATTTACGCTACTTTCCAAAAAATGCATTTTCACTCCGTTTTTTATGATTATAATTTTTGACAGATAATTTTGTTTATTAAAAAATTATTTTCTGCTTTACTGCGTACATTTTTTATAGTAAAAATTATGCAAAAGCTACAAACATTTGGATGCCTGATATTCGATAAGGTAAAGATAAATGAACGATTGTAACTTTTCAACGACAAACAATATTTCTGGAATTATAAAAATATTTTTTTAAGTTATTTTTCATAACTGAACTCATATTATGATTTATCATTTTTTTTAACTGGACGAAAAAACATTACATCGGACATTAGTATCTAATCGATTTGTTTTTTTTGGCAAACGCAACTGTGAAAATATTTATATATAAAGAATACATGCTGCTATAAAAAATACCCTTCGCAACAATCAACTAAATCACCGAAAATTGTAGAAACGCTTTAAAAAAATGCATCACTGATTTGACTAGTGTGAAGCGCTTCAGCCTCCTTAAATCTCGTGAAAACAAGTGTATATGAGAGATCCCGCACAAAATGGACTACCCCTGTTTCAAGATATCACAAAAAAACGTTTATAATTTGTTTGAGAGTCGTGTAGAATATCTAGAATATATACAAATTATTTTTGATTTTTTAATCTTATATTTTACTATTTTATATTGTAGAAAGAATATGTTCGCATATAAAATATAGATATTTCAATGTAGTTTCCACTCACAAATATTCACAGCTGTGCAAAATAAATTTCATGCATTCTTGAGAAGAATAGTTTAAAAAAATAAAAATGTTCTAAATTTGATAAGAAACTAATCAAGTCCAAGATATGAAATTATCATCATGACAATTTTTTGTAGGCTGTATACATAATAATAACATTTTTCTCAAATTTCGTTCAAAAACAAGATCGACCCTCTGAACACCAAAAAAAAATTGTTAACTTTACTCCTCTGAAAATCGTGTAACATTTGTTCTCCGCAGCTATGAATATTTTTCAGCAGAAACAACATTCAAAAAACTCCATTTAATAAAAACAAAAATAAAAAATTGGCATTTAATTCTGAATAAAAAAAATAAGATAAAAAAATCTGAAATAATTTGAACATATTCCAGGCACTCTACACCGTTCTCATAAAAAAAAGATGCAAAGTTTTCGGTGACATCTCAAAACAGCGGTGGCTCACTTTGTGCGGTATGGTTTATTTATACGCGTCTGTGTAATTGTAAAATTTCGTACAACGAGTATAAAAAGGTTCTCAGCGAATACACAGATGTCTGTATAGGTACGTCATGGTTCAAGTGTGAGAGGCGAAATCTCTTTCATCTGCCACCCGCCGATTTCTCGAGCTGTGTTGCGCTCCGTGTTGTCGCTGCGGTTGTTGCGAAAAGTAGTTTGGTGTAGGATGTACGCGAGACCCAACACCAAACTACCACCGCAGTACCGAAACAGTGCAGCTGCAGTGCAGTATAATGCTATACTACGTCGTACTGTTATTGAACTGCAACAGCGGTGAGTACCACACGTACACGATCGGTATCGGTCGCTTGCGATACATATTGGACTCCAGAGACACGAGCGAGAGAGTGAGAGAGGAAGAGAGAGAGAAAGAGAGAGAGTCTCGCCTCTATGCCTCGTCGAGCACACTCAGAGAGAGAGAAAGGAAGAGAGCGAAAGCGCGCGAGTTCAATAATAATGTTATAAATCCGATGTGACCGTGGTATCGAAAATGGGATCAGGATATAGTGAGAGGACTCGACGCAGAGGGGTGAAGTGCCAGTTGAGGCCTGGACGTTGAGATAAAAGGGAAGAGGCGAGCCTCTATCGAGCCTGTACGTTGCTCTCGGTTGATAATTCACCACCCTAAAACGACTTATAATTCTCGAATACCCGAGAGAACAAGTGCAGGAAAAAGTTACATCTGCAGATTGGATATTAAGCAGAGTTGTAAGACATCTCATTGTTTTCAAAGTCACTCTGTTTATTTATTCTCTTAATAGTTTGATATTATTTTTTCTTTATAATCATTCTACGATATTGACGGGGAAAATGTATAAATTTTTTGATTAAAAAACAAAAGTATTTTATTCTATGAATTCGTTAAAAAGTGCCAGGAAAATCAAAAGTGTTGAGCCATTATTTTTTTCCATTACCTATCGTCGATTACTTTTGCATTTATGGCACTTTTTAAATGAATCTGTGTGACGAGAGATATATATATATATTTTTCTGTAAATGTTTATACATTTTTTTTTATCAATGTCGTAGGTGAAAATGAATATTCCGTGAAAACGAGTAATACTGAATTATTTATGAAATAAATACACAAGTAGAGTGAGCTTGAAAGTAAATGGGATATAGTTACAAATCTGATATTGAAGCCAGCCAAGACTATGTAACGGGGCGCTCTCGAGCTTCCACTCGGAACCTTGAAGAGTAGCGATAACGTTATGCATTAGCCAAATAAGTGTCGAATTTTTTTAAAAATGGGTTTTGCAAACTGATGAACTACGGTAATATATGGTAACTCGTATTACTGCATGTTTTTTGGCACAGTGAAGCAATAATAATGTCGATTTATTGACAAATATGAAGACTGATTAATGACAATTTCTCGAAAACTAAGGTTTTTTTTTCATCGGGAATCTCCGAGAAGCTTCTTCCTTAGTTCCTTCGACATATAAATCATTCCAATCGTTATTTTCAATAGGTCGATCTATTCGCCAATGGAAGCTCTACCAATTTACTGGAATTTACATCAAATTTCTCAATTAGAATGTACAGCATAATATTTCTCTTTTTTGTAAAAAAAAAAGAAAAATCTATCCTCTGTTTAAAAGATAAAACGAGCTATCGAAAATAAAAATTGGATCAACCGTCTGAATTGGAATTTACAAAAACCTGAACGTAATAGTCGGAAATGGACACAAATTGCCGAAGCTAATTTGCGAATAAATCACATTAGTTTGGCGTGCCACAAATTCCGCACTAGAAAGCCGAATCGCATTATCTGCTTGCTGGTGTACAAAAGTTTGCAAAAAACGTTTACGAAAAAGAAAAAAAAACACACACACACTACCCACTACTTTGACAACTGCTTAGCGTTGTAAGCTACCTCAAATGGCCAACCTAAAGTTTGCGAACTTTCAAATCGTAAGCTTAACTTGAATCACACCAACATAGGCAGGGACATACGAAGAAAAAAAAAAAAAAAAAAAAAAGATACAAGCCAAGTACGTACGCGCTGCGCGATGACATCCTACCAACTATTATTACTACTACCACTACCTACTATATTTACTTACTTGCTATTTACCTAAAATATCGGGAAAAGAAAACCAACTACTACTACTACTACTACTATAAAAAGAAAAATAAAAGAAAAGAAAAAAGAGAACCGATTGCGTACTAAAAGAATCTAACAATAATGGCTACCGAATAGTTATATACAGTACGACACAAAAACACACCGCTATAGTATATTATATTGATATACCTATATTATACTAATAATACTTTGACTACAATCGCGCCATGTTATCGATACCCGCATCGATCCATTTTTAACATATATATACCATCGTAGATCGATGATAGATTATTATTATTATTATTATTGTTATCATCATTATTATTATATATATATATATATATATATTATATATTATATAATTATTATCAAAAATACGCGACTACGACGATAAATTGCTTCATTAGCGGTAATCAGCGATCACTATATCACGAATAGGAGCCACACGAGTCGGACAGACAGAAAAAAAGACATACCGAGGAATATAAACTATCGTTCGCGTGCTACATTTTAACGTCGAGATCCAATTAGTCGATGCTACATGCAAGTACGAATGCGAGCCACGTACCTAGGGGATCCCCTCTGCATACAAACTGAATTTATACAAAAATAGAGGAAATGGAGCGAGTATTTAGGAAAAAAAAAAGAAAAAAAAAAAAAAAAAGTGACATTCACAAACAGACAGGAGACAAACACACAGTGTCACGTGTACGCATCCCTCGCCGAGAAAGAAAGTCCTAGTCAAACACACATATAGTTTCTCCTCTCGCCGTTCTACAGTATCGAATAAAAAGAAAAACTATCGTTTGCTTTGATTACACGTTGGAGTTTTCAATATTCGTAGCTTTTAAAATCGAGAGAGAGAGAGAAAGAGATTTGCAGAGAGAATGAAGAGAGAGAGAGAGAGAGAGAGCGTCAGAGGGCGAGAGAGACTGCTTGTACGAGGGTGTGAAAAACGAAATGCATTCATTAACCCTTTTTTTGTTCATCGGTGGACAATTCACGAGACGTGCATTCGTGTCGCGCTGCACGTATGGGAATTGACACTGGAGAAGAGGCACGAATAATAAATTCGCTCGATTTTCGTACCGTGAATGTTGCAGGATATATGGGATGACGCAATGGAAATGATAACGTTATCGATTAAATGTATATTTCAAGTTAAAACTTTATTGAAAATTGTTATCAGTTGAAGGATTATATTTTAACGCTCTAGCGATGCAATTGGTGCGATTGATTGCTTTTGGATTTTCATGATTGCCGTCATTTACATTCGCTCGGAGAGTACGAAATGTATTTTTTCTTATATATATATATTCCAGAGAATAGAGGAATTAATGGAGAGTGTCAATATGACGATTGCTGCGGGACAGATTTGTCAATAAATAATAAAGACAGAATCTCTCTCGAAAAAGTTGGTGGGTCACGAAATATCTCGAAAATATCGAAGATTTGATATTTGCATTGTTGCCTCTTTATTCGTGCTGTGATTGGTTGCCAGGGATGTCCGTGATAAACAAATTCAGTTTGTGTCAAATTTGACATAAGAGGACGGACACTGCAGCGCCCGTAACCTTTTAAAGCTTTATAAGAGCGTGTAATTAGGCTAGTATATTGAAAAAGGAGTATAATATTTTAGGGTCAGACAACAAACAAAAAAAGAAAAGATGGGCACAATTTGCTTATTTATTTATTTATGTAGCAATTACAGATTTTCCGCAAGTATTTCAGTAATCACACACAAGGAAATATTCCCAAGTGTCCCAGATTTTGATAATTCTTCTATATTTTGTAGAAGTTTAACATTAAAGGAACAATTTTTTTTTTTCTGACAATCAAGATTGGGATTCAAGGAGTGAAACAGAACCCGAACAGAAAAGAATGGAAACTGATTTTTTTCTTTCAATGCGATAACTTTTATATCGCTGTAGATTTTACAGGGTATTTGGCAGTGTATTAAGAGCGTATAAAAAAATTGGCATCGTGGAACTCAACATTTTTTTTTTTTTTTTTACACCAAAAACTCGTTTTACACGCAGTTTGCAATAAACTGGACAATTTATAACCCGCTGTGCGTAAATAACGAATTACTTAAATCCAAATAAATTTAATTAAATTAGTTGACGCTGTAATTGCCGTTTAAATCGTTTGTGTTAGCGCTTGCTCTCAGTTCCGTTTATCTCTGTTGTAGTCACGCGATAATTCGCCGAGCCTGGTGTTGTTGCCAAGATCCGCTCGATTTATACGAGGGTGGTGCAAGCTTCTCTCATTTTTCGCTGCTCTTGCTGCGCTCCTTATAAAACGTGGAGCGAAGACACGAGGACGTAGATGCAGTAGCAGCAGCAGCAGCACAAGCAACAGCACACTTGGTGTGTTGAAACTACCGGGGACACGATAACGAAACGCTGACGTTTACGCAAAAAACGTGCTTTTCCTCGTGCGATAGAAAAGTAAAGAGATAGAAAAAAAAAGAAAAAAAATATGTGAAAAAGCAGTAGAGAGGAAGGATATGGAGGGTGCAGTAAGAGGCAGGAAAAGGAGACGAGTCCAGAGGGACAAGTCGTGTTACTTCACGACTTCCATATCGCAAAGCGAGCGCAAAAGGCAGTCGAGGTCATAAATTTCTACGACGACTCGTAGTGGAGCTACTCCAGCTTCAGCTGCTCCAAATTATCCAGCAGACGCGAGGGTCCTCTTCCAGTCACGCTCTTGGCTATTTTTTTTTTTTTTTTTTCTCTCTCCTGTTTGATTGCGAAAAACTTTGAATTGAGATTGAGAAGCCCTTGGAGATGAGCCCATAAATTTTAGCAAAAATTTACAACTCGTACGTCAAACGTTCTTATTTTTCGAGTTTCTTTTTTTGGGCTCTTTTCGTTAGTTGAAGAAAAATTCTCTTCTTGTTCTAGCGACGATTACTGAGTTGTAATTTTGCGCCAAAATAGAGCGTTTATATTTTTTTATATTAAATTTAGTATGCGAGGCAATATTATATGCGGTGATATTTAGTATATTTAATACACCGATCAATTAATTCTTGCACGAGTACATTAATTTCAATATAACTAGGATTTGCATCAGAGCTGCATAAACTTGTGTATTTAATTAAATGCAAAAGGATAGCAAAGCCTCAAGAAGATTATTTGGTGAACGACGTGGGTCGAAATATATGAATGAAATTAAATGTCGAGAAGAAAAAGTATCTAGGTAGAATTCCTAGGTATGATCCTAGGAAATTCCAGACTTTAGATGAATTTCCATGAGTGTTTTTAACTGATGAGAAATTAGAGACGAAATTCCTACGTAGGATCTTAGGTGGAATATTTCTTTATACAAGTTCATATAGAAATTGTTTATTTTACAAAATATTTTTTTTATCATTTCTTACAACAAGAAAAATAATTTCATTTTCCTATTTCTTATGATTTTTAGAACAAAAAACTGAAATTTGAAAATTTACATTTGTAAACTCGAGGAATCAGTTTTTTTGTCAAATAATAAAGTCAAAATATTAAAGGAGGTTTTTAGTTTTAATTATCAGTTGATAAGTAACTATAAAACTATGACTTTAATTATTCATAATTATTCTTTACGACATACGTAGAATATTTATTTCCACTTGGGAACCTACCCAGATTTTTTTTCGTTATCAGGAATGTTTTTTTTTTCTGTTTTTAAAACATTTCTTTTCTCTTTAAGGAAAATTAAAATACGCGAAATTGACACGCGGCTAATATCGTGGAAAGACGAGAAATGTTCAAAGAAATCTTTACTTTGTTAAGATGAAAATTAAAGGGTCTCGTCATCGTTGACCATTTTCATTCCTCTATTCTCTTTAAGGGGGTCTCGTTTTATCTGGGAATTTAAACGCGTGCCGGCAAAAGTGTTTCATGCGGACAAAAGCTACAGTCGCAACGTCTCGCAAATTCATGCGGAAACCTGCGTCTATCTTAACTCTTGCACAGAAAACCCGTAAAGAATTTCTTTATCTTTCACAGTTTCTCCGGAGGGTGTGGATGTGTAGTTAGCGGCTTTTGTCTCGCGGTACGACAAGCGTGCAATGGGCTGAATGCGTTTCGTCAGAACGAGTGAACACGGAGTTTAGTGAAAAAAAAGAAAAAAAAAAAAAAAAAAAAGAAACAAACGAAAAACGAACAAAAAATGTAGAAAGAAAAAAAGCCGACGGTGGCCAGATCTGTAGCGAGCTACAGATGTATTTCGAAGACACATGCAGGCAACGTACGCGCACTGTGCGTGCTCGATTTACTCGGACGCGCAATATTACAATATAGGTTTAGGTGATAAATGAACGACAAAACAAAACAAAAAAAAAACAAAAAAACAAAAACAGTGAGTAATAATAATAATAATAGTTGAATAAGCAGAATTATCATACAATATGTACTTATGTCAAAGTTGTACATTTATAATAGACCCGCAATAAAAATAATGTGAAAATAAAGAACAATCATGTTGAAGAATTAAGTGGGTCATTTGAAATTACAAGTATTCTCTGAGACTGTTGTGAATAATCATTATTTATATTTTATTGCTTATTTCATTTCTAAATGATGAATTATATAAAAACTAATCATTTCAATTCATATAATGCAGATGCAATATTTCGATGGGATTAACATTTTTTTTTTTTAATTGTAGCTCACGTTGCAACAAGCTTTTCTACCTTCCTATCGTTGCGTCGATAAATCCTATACTCGAGTAGAAAACGTAGGATTGCAAAATAAAACTACAGGACCGCTGGACTGGGCCACGAAGAATTTTACGATAGGTATTTATTTTAGAATTAGTACGCTCTGTTGTCACGATTTGATATCACAGAGCATACCGATTCTTCGATAAGTGTCATCGAGAATAAGCAACGAGGGGATTGTGGGTGGACCGACCCAACTGCATTACGTTTCGAGGTAAGTTCCTATATTTCATTATAATTTTGCGAATAATTGTATTAAAAATACTATGCTTTAGATTTTTTATTCTATCAGAGTTATCATGGAAAAAAGTCCTTCGGTCTGGATATAAAAAATTGTAGGATTAAATTCACTTTTTTGCAGTTCAAGCAAATGATTCCAAATTTTGCCTAAAACTTGGTCATCATGATATGGGTAGTCATTATTTTACGGTAGCTTGTTCGCTTAATTTTTCGGCATAAAACGACCAGTCGTTTTTTTCGGTATGTTTTACGGTTGTCGTCCTTATTTTGGGTCATCCTGTACACACGTACATCTATTGGAATATGGTGTTGGTATAGATCATTAGGTTTCCTGGTTTCCACTTGGACAGAGTTCATCTAGGACGGTGCAGACTTGTGAATATACTCGAGAAGCTACCACAGATAGAGGAAGAGATTGAGGGAGATGGAGGTGAAGGAGTGGATATACCAAGAGAGATGTGGAGAGTATATAGAACGTAATTACGTTGCCTCGGCCCAATCGGTTCAGCGAGGGTCCAAGAAAGGGTGGAGACTACTACAGACACGATGCATAGGCTATCGACTAGATATATATACAGCTATTCCGCACTCCCTGTCTCTCCCTTCAGCTCTTCCTCTACTATCCTAGATCTTCCCTCGTCGAAGCAGCTCTCGAGGTGGTCCCCACGATGGCTTGACTGGCATCTAATAAATATGCTAATACTTGCTGGTCCCTATCTCTCCCTTTCTCTCTCTCTCTCTCTCTTACTCTTTCGGTTCTCCACTCTTCCCTCCATCCCTCTTGCCATTCCACAGCACGACAATCTCGGCACATTTGGTTAACCCTGTGCACGAGGTCTACCACCTCCGTTAAGTATAACTTGTGTCCTTGTCTTCCTCTTCTCTACCCAGCATTCGTTCTTCGCCTACTTTACTTCTTTCTTCTCTCTCTCTCTCTCTCTCTCTTTCTCTCCCTCTTCTCCACCCTTATCGGCTCGCAAAACACTCAAGTGTTAAGAGCCCCTCGGATTCTGCCAACCAAACCACGAAGCCCGACTCCTCTCTTCATTCTATTTAGTACACCAACGAGGAGTTACAGCCTTTAATTATAGTACTTTCTCTCACTTCCGTTCGTCGAACTTGTCTGAATCTTCTGCCCGAACCACTTCATCAAACGACATAGATTGCTGGAAAGTCAAGTACTGCGAAGCACTTGCTATTACATGTGAATCATTCTTTAACTGGGTCACTTTTTTTTTTTTTCTAATTATATTTCTTCACTAATTCCGACACTTTTTATCCTGCTCTTAATTTTATATAATCCATAATTGGTATCTATGGAACCTACAGAAAAATAGATGAGTGAGCAAAAGAATTTTCAATAATTATAGTGTTCCAGTTGATAAAGAATACCTCAATATTAATTCAAACTGCCCACAATTAAAAGGTCGTAACTGCTGCACACATTCATCAAATTTTAACGCCGTACCTTCCAGCCAATTATTTACAAAATATATATTTTCGATAAATAAACGAGATATGAAAAATTGTAACTTTTCATCCGCTCGAAAGATCTTGCTCAAATTTAATGGTGATCGTCATTGGTCTAAACTGTTTTTAATGATTGTGAAAAAAAGCATGTAAAATAAAGGGAAATGTGTATTTTACTTTCGTGGAAAATTTCGGATTGTGCATGTGGAGCCGTTTTTTAATTACAAGCGTTCTACTTCCAAAACTTCTCTGTCACACACACATAAAAGCGAAAACAAAAAAAAATGAACATACGACTGTTTATTTATTAAGCAAGAGATTTACACTAATGTGTTACTAAACGACACCGCTTGAAAATACAAAATTTCCATTTGCTTCTACTTTAAGCGACTAACAGCCAGTTTTTCTCCAAATCGACCCTCGCTCTATCTCGAAATTTCTGTGCAGCATAAAATAGTTAACGATGCACCAGAGTATAGTCTCCTGAGTCTCTTGTCGCTCAGTGGACCAGGAGTGATCTCGCCAGAGTATAATCGAGACGAAGTTTTTCTCGAAACGAACAACGCTTCAAGGTAAACGGCAGTGTTTTTGTTTGCCGCGATCCGGGTGAGCCCAGGCAAAAGCTTTACCATCAGCATCAGGCAAGCATATACACGTGAATCGTACTAAACGAGGCGCATTTTGGAATGCTCGTAAAGCGCGATTTGCGAAAGAGAAACTCGGGGGTAAGAGACAAATACCCCGGTTGTTTCACCCTCGGGAGCCTCTGGCCCGAAAGAAGAATAAAACGAGGTCTGCCGTTATGGGACTCCACTGCTCTAGCTTCCGCTGCTACTGATGCTCCTGGAATATAGAGCTTTTATCCGGCTCTTCTCTCCTACGCGGAGCTCGGTCATTTGTACGATGCTCCAGCAGCGCGTAGTAGAAGATTGTTGGGGACGTTTATCGGTTATCGTTTATCACTCGAAGCGAAACCGAGCACTGCACTCGGACCCTCTCCGCCGGCCCTTCGATACTATTCGATCAACGCGCGTGTCCCGTCCTCCGATATCCACAAAATATCTTGTCCGTACGTCTATGTGTATTGTATAGGAACACGAATATTGAGGGTAGACAGGCAATGACGCGTATTGCGCGTTCGATGACTGATCGACTATTGTGGAATTCGAGCACCCGGGGCTGTGCCGACCACCGGGCTTCACTTTGCCTATATCATCCCGTTGCTACACACATATACACTCGCCACAAATTCAAACTTCAATTTTCATCGTCGTCTCTGCAACACGGATTTTATGGCATGCACGCGTATATCTGATTTACCTCGTTTACCAGAAAATACCTGGGCAGAAATTTAGTTTGGGGTTTATGGTGGGTCTGTTTAGTCTTGCTTAAGTAATTAGGGGGTATACGAAGAGGAGTTAAAAACTGTCTGTATTAGGCTGGTCACAGTTAAAAGTATGGCCCGGAAAAAAATGGTCGTATATGAGGCATTCCATATGAATCCAAGAGAGTTAAGTCCATTGCAATTTTAGTACAAACAGCTGAACAAATGTAAAAAGTTGGAAGATCCGCACAGTGATCTCTTGAAATGTTAGCTAATGAGGATACGCAGGGAGTAAGGAAAAGTAAACGGTATGTATGAAAACAGTTTACAAATGAGCTGAATAGATTTTACTTTATAGAAATCACACGCGGAATTAAATGGTGCGTTTTAAAGAAACCGTAGCTTTAAATGCGGTTTTATAACTGAGTTTGACCTATATAGATATAATACTTTAATCGCAGTAGAATAACATAAATACTCGAGAACATTAAACTGCAGCACTTGTATATTGATCGATGTTGGCTGGTTTCTTTTTTTTTTGTCTTTATTCTTTTATTTCCTCTTGAATACTTGAAATTTCTGATCCCAAATCCATTCCTGAATTTTTCATTCAGTCTAATGTTAACGCTGAAGGTAAATTCATCTGAAGGCAAGGGTGGCGAAATGCTTCTATACAATATAAAATAAAGCTGCGGGTGACTCGATACAAGTGTTTATTCGAGGCTATAATGGTCGTTGATAAAAATGAGAAAGAAAAAAGAAATGTAGAGGAGGAGCTCACAAAAATTGAAAACGAAAAAGAAGGATCTCAATGCAAAATAAATAACGTATCGCTATGACTAGCTGTCTCTCCCCGTCTATAATACTGCAGAGCAGGACAAAAAGGATAATATAAAGAAGAAAGTTTCGTATTTCGGGGTGTCGTCTTGCTACTCGCACCCAGTGCAAAAGTCGCACCGACGGGTCCTCAATCCCTTCTTGTTACCGCACTTTGAACACCAGAATTTCATCCCGATGTTGGTTGTGGCTTCTGTCGAGGCGGTGGTCGAAGGGAGGTCGCGGGGACGAGGTATGTGGAGGGACATTAGAGATGGGGGTGTAGGGGCAGGGACCATCGGGCGTGTGGGTGTAGTGGTTGAGATCCGGGATTGAGGGGGTAGGGTTGGAGGCCTGGGAATTGCAAGGGACATGAGAGGAACAGGGTTCGATTTAGGAAAGGGTCGTTGTTGGGGTTGGGTCCTTAGAGGAGTTTTCGGGGGTTGGCGAATCGTTTTTGGGATCAAGGGAGGGTGTGGATTTAAGGGTGTTCCAAAAGAGGTGGGGAGGGGAGAAGTAAAGGTGCTAGGGTGGGTTTCTTTCTCCAGGGACGCATTGTCCAGGTATTTTCGAGGACGTCGTTGGGTACGGCATTGGGGGGCAACAGTGGATTTAGGGGCAGAGGTATTCTTGAGCGAAGCGGACTGATAGGTAATCACAAGATTTTTGGAAAGGAGGGACGAGGATTTACAGGATATTTCGACTGCAAAGCCCGTATCGTTTCCCGGCGTTGATTCCTCGCGAGATGCTGACGAAGACGCGATGGCCACGTGAACTTCCTCTCGATCTCTCCGTTGAAAGTGGAAAGAAGAATTCGGTGGCTGAGCTAATTCGTGAGTGATCCCTTCTCGACGCGCTCTCCTCGTCAACGCCTTCCTCGACTTCCTTCCTGCTGTCATTCTGCAATAATGGAGGCACTCTAATTATTCCGGAATCTACCTTAACTGCCCCATGTCAAGATTTTGCTCGATGAGGCCCATCTAGCCAATCGACCTGTAGGGTCTGTAGTAGAAAATTGCAGAAATTGTGTCGGGTTAGAAACAAAGGAAATATTAAAATATATTAGCTTGACGAGCGGGAAGATGACAAGATTTCAGAGGGTAAATACCCGTAATATATGGCTACTTATTTATTATCTCGGTACGTCTTAAGATACAAGAAAAAGAGAAAAGGAGGGGAGGATAAATAGTCAAAAATTCATTAAGGAGAAATACAGTTTTTTAATAAAATTATTCACGGACACCAACACGCACCGTCGTCACTCAACAGGTGTCCAAAGATGTCTCCTATCGCGGCCCACGTGCCGGCCGGCATATGATTTTCTAATCGATCATTTATCACAGAAAATGGGGATACTTGAGGTAAATGGTAGGAACTAAAAGATTCATGGTACTCACTTAATCAACTACACAAAATCCTTTACAACGAGACATCGACTTCCTTCTTAATTGTGATTATTCGCTCTTGTATTCTCGCTCGTTTCTTGCTCGTAGCTTGGCTCCCATTGTCAATGCCGGCCAGTGTTAGCTTTGTCTTCTTCGATGTGTTCGGCCGGAAAAGTCCATCTCCGGCCTCAGTCGATCACGGTGGCGGATCAAGCGCCTTCGCTCGGTAAGGAAGAGGTGGTGGATGGCACGTTGGTATTGGACAGCAGATGGTGCGCTGCATGCGCAGTCGATCTTTGATCAGGCGGCAATATTTGAAAGGCGACGGTTCGAGATTCTCTGTTTTCTGTCGCTCTTTGGCCAGTGTATTGCAACTAAGCTGATACAGTCTCTCCATCGATGCGAGGGTCTGAAGGGAACCTCATATTCATATCGGGGAAGGGAGAAAAAGGGGGGAAGTGGATTTAAAAATAGACGAAATATTAGAAGTTCGTAGATCTCGAAATACAACAATACTTAAAAAAAGCTTCTTACCGAAATGTTTATAATCTTCGAGGAGTCCATAGTCTCAAATAGGAATTAATACTTCATTAGCTACCAAAGAAGGTGTGTCTTTTTTTAAAGCCGAAACGTATTTTTTAAACCATACAATTTAGGCAAAACGTGTTTTTTTTTTTGCAAACCAAATCATTCATCTAAAAAATGTTTAGTCTAACCACCATGCATCTTCATCGATAGATTAATCCGTGCCAGGGGAAAACTGTGGAAAGCATTACTCTCCCTCTGCCTCTTCATTATGTAGATTGATGAGATACCAAATGCAATTGTTTCCCATTCGGCTGGCGGCCCCCCAAACTTGAATGCATTGTCCAGCACAGTATATTGCAACAGAGATCCACATAGCATTACACCCGGGGATGTAGCGTTATAGGAACAGATTTGGAGAGATTAATAGCAGGGCCATCGTGTCACGCGCTCCGCAACACGCTCGACCATTACCGTAAACATGGAACCATCAAATCGATCGAAAATAAGCTACTATCGCATCGGTCGGATATAATGCAAGCTGATTTGTGCGGATACAGTGCAGAAATCAAGGCTAAGAGGGCACAAGGAGTAGGAGAAAAATAGGAAAAATATAGATTTTAAGGGTTTGGAAGAGAGCTGAGAGGACTAGACCCGCGGTAAATACGCGTCGATGCATCTGCACTCGAGTACGCTTTGATGAAGCCAGGCGGGAGAGAGAGCAAGTGGACGGAATGAAGGTTGCCGAGCCGATAACTCGGTAGATGGAAGGTGAAAGGTATAGATGGACCAACCGCGAAACCCGTAGCCGATGCAGATGGAAAGCTCCAAGCTCGAAAGCCTTGACGAGGCACTCGGTCCACCAGGATTCCACAGGATCTATCTATGCAGTCTACCAGTATACTGCCAGCAGATTCAATTAACTCGGGCGTTTTAGGCGCGTCGCGATCCTATGGTGGTTACATACGCACCCACGCACATACACACACACATACACACATACGCGTCCCTTCGGCGTTCCAAGCTTCCTGTGCTCTGATGATGGCGAAACAGCTTCGGCTTCAGCTCCAGGCTCAGATATTCTCTGTCTCTCCGCCGCTCCACATTAGGTGCTGTGATATAGTACCTATAGGTCAGTCCGGGTCAAGTCGCTCTGTCTGTTAAACTCTCAATTTATCTAGTTTATAGGTTTCTTTTACACTTTTGTAAAACAACGTACAAGTTTCTTCTTTTTCTACAATTTATATTTGTAATACGATAATGAATGAAAACGTCCAATCGAATATTCGTTATATACCTTAATGCTGATTTTTTCTTTTTTTTTTGTATTTTTTAAACTAAAATACCTAGCTGCTGATAAATCACAAAAATGTATTCTGTAAAAAAAATCCGCTCTGCAGGAATTTTAAACAAAAAATAATTGCTGTCGATCATTATTACGGGAAGGATCAACTTGGCCTGGAACGTCCAGTATAAATTTAACACGATCTGATTATAACGCGTCCCGTCGCCACCGAGCCCTCCGCACAGCGAAAGACCCGTCGACGAATATTCAAATCCGCTTATCAGGACGCAGCCATAAATTTACTGGAAATTTCATAGGTATACATACGAGCGTCACGAGCCAAGCGCGACACGCGACACGATGGGCTCGGTTGGATCGGGCCCGTGAACGCGTAGCTCATTCCCCGCTGGCTGGCTTGTTGTCCATCCGGCAGTTCGCAAGCCCGCGTTTCCCCAATTTGTTTCTCTTCGTGACAAGAGCCTTCCAAACATTGCCGTTTAAATACGGGATAGTTTAACGAATCTCTCGGACAATATTCGTTAATCAGCCGAATGAATTGAAGCCCCGTTTGCGCGTTACAATCCGTAGCCGCCCGCTTCAGCACCGGTTAACATTGTGGAGCGACAGTTTGGCGTCAATATACGAATCGTGTGATACGCGTTACGTGTGCACGAAATGCAAATAATAGATGAACGGGAAAGGTTAACGATTATCTATCGATAGGGCAATCGAATGTTTCACATGGTATATAATGAATAATTAGTAAAATCATGTAAAACAGATAAGTTCCTTTTTGAACGACTCCTCATTCGCCCTTTATTAATATTATCATCTTGTTTGCTTTCGTGAGCTACAATTTCGCTACAGCAACGCCGAGAGACGACGAGTATTCACAAAATTTAATCGCAGAAAGACGCCGAGCGACAAGTACCCTCGTCTCTCAGACCTTGGACTAGCTCTTCGTTCGTAGAAACCGCATTCTACATTTTCTTTACGGCGACATTGACGACGACAACGACGACGACGATATGGCCGGAAAGCGAACACAGAGAGATGAATAGTAGTAAGATCTTTTGGGAGAAAAACATAAAGACGCAGAGGCGTCACATCTACGTTTATTATTCATGATCGATCGCACTCTATGAAATTTATTCATCTGCGGCTACAGGAGCAGCGCTGAAGCATCACTGTTGGGTTTCATGGACTCGACCTTTCAGCTTCAAACTGCTGTTACCGTTGCCTCAATGCTTCTTTTCTTTTTTTTTTTTTTTTTTGCGCTCTTTTCAATACGGACAGCTTCTTGCTCTCCATCCCGAAGATCTCTAGGATCTGTACTACGTGAATTTACGAAAGGAGGATCAAGGACTCGGATGCATTGAAATATTTATATTCGGATCGATGCCTTAAGAAGTGTATACACAGACGTCGGGAGTAGAGAGGCTGGTTCCTCTCTCGTATTCTCGAATTCTCACGAGTCTCGTCCGGCCCTCGCGAACGAAATATAAGGAAGAAGTAGAAATAGCTGGTTTGTACTCATCGTAAACTTGGTAAGGAAAGATAAAAACGCTCTGTCTCGGCACCGGGAAATAACGTTGGGTAATGTGCGAGAAGAGTTGGCTCTCTATATTATTCAAGAGTCGTTAGTTACGTGAGGCGTTCTCGTTCGTTCTGTTCGCCGTCGGACCCGTCGTCGCCGTCGCTCGACGTGTAACCCGGAGGCGGCGAACCGATAAAATCTACAAGAAAAAGAAAAAAGAAAGAGAAATACGTATATCCTCGTCGCGAGATCAACGTCGCTCCATTCATTTTTCGACAATTTACAATTTTCTTATATAAAACGAGAGGACACTCGGGCCTCGGAGTTGAAGCGAGTGCCGTGGGTGAGTACTCCATTGTTTGCGGGTTGCATTTGTTCTCTCGATCGAACTTTGAAACGTGTCTCGTACCGTCACTCACGCTTCACAGTCGCTCTTTCGCCGATTCCTCGAAGTCTCCTTCTATATACGTTCCACTCCAACGCGAGGCCACTCCTCGACGACTCTACGTGCACCCCAGCGAGGCTCGCTCTGAAAACGTCCTCTCGAATCTGCTCGCCGATCGCTCTAATTCTGCGCCTAAAAAATCAACGATTATCCGATCGTGAAAGCTTGAATGCTATTTTTTTGATGATCGTTATTCATAATGCACATGTGAATTCAATTACTGATATAAAAAAGTAACCGCCTGAAATAACTTTAGCCTGAACGCGAATGTTTGAAAAATCGTTTATAATACGAAGATATAAAATGTTCGATTTTTAATTATGCAAATGCTTGGTCGAAATATATATGCAGAAATGTATTTTGCCGTTAAATTGTTTCGTGCAAATCACGTTATTCGTTAAAATGCAAATTGGTTTATCAGTCCGTAATTACCTTGGAGTCTCCACCGCCTAGATAAACGAGTCCCATGGAGCCCGCATACGCTATTAACGTGTCGACTGCTTGTTGTGTTTCCAGAAGAATTCTCGTCTCGTTCATCCATTCCCTGGCGACACAGCGGGGTGCTCCCTTCAGCAGATTCATGTATCGCAATGCCATTTTGAAGTCACCGCGATCCAGCCAGTACCTGTTTAACAAAAAAGCACGGAGGGATGACGCGATAAAAAAAAAATAAATAAATAGATAATGATTTATATAGTATATTCGCTGTATTAAATTTTTTTGCACTAATCTACACTTCTCCCCATCTCCAGCCCAGCTCTTCTATCTGTACTCGTTACTCCTCCAAAAAAATCCGTATATTCTCTGCTGACGTGGCAATTAAAACGGTAATTCATCACACCTCCACGGACATCCAATTTGCAGGGTTTCATCCATCAAGAAATTTATAATTACTATTGTTATGATAGGTATCAAACATCCCTAACTCTGTTAGGCGGTAAGATCAATTTCGCTGTGATGCATACAAGTAAGCGAGAGAGTCTGAGTTATCGTGGCAAGGTGAGACAGTGAGAAGAGAGTCCACCGGTCGGCTACGGTGAATTCGAGAGGGACGAACCTCTCGTTATTTGGGTCATAGCCGACCGGCCCCAAACGTCCTACGATATCGCAGCCAAAACTTTTGGAGCTTCACGTTGCGCGCGGTGAAACGACGAGGATTTGCCAGGCGAACGAGTTACTGCCTCTTCGTTCTCTATCTCTCTCTCTCTGTACATACGTCATATATATGGGGCGTTCCAAGTGAAATCAGGGAGTCATTTCCTTCGAACCAGCGGATAATTGTGATGTATCATTTTTTCTCTTTTGGGTCAAAACATAAGGCCCAATTTTTTTTCTAATTTTTCCCCCTTTCCTTGTTGATTTAAGGTGTTTTTATTTCGTTAAAATTGGATGTAACTCAAAATATACCTCTTTTATGATTTGCAAGTCGGATATAGTATCATTATATTTCGTTTATTCATTTAGAAAAATCTAAAAATAAAGAAAACGAAAAATAAAAGATATGTTGAAAAATTTCTGTATCTTTCATTTTTTCACGATAAAATTCGAAGATTTGAAAATTCTAAGAAACAGAGAAAAAAATTGTGCCCTTTTTTTGTCCAAAAAATTGTTTAAAAATTATAAATCACAATTATCCGCTGTGTCGAGAGAAATAACTCACTGATTTAACTTGGAAAGCCCCATATGTATATAATAGCAAATGAGAGCAGCTCGAGAACCGTTGCTCGCCACCACGTTGTACACTCTGCGCTTGCTTCGTTAGCAGCTCATGTTATATCATTACCTTCTCTTCACTCGGTGGATTCCCACTATTCCGGACAGTAGTTTAGTAAATCACGAAATTTTAAATAAAATCGTCGCGGTTTAACGGGAGTCAAATGATTTTATGTTTACTGAGTATTCAGTTATTAGAATCAACATTTAAATGTACTTCAAATTTGATTTTGTGTTCATGTAATTTATGTAAATTTACGAGTGTTCCATCTATTATTTAGCTTTTTTTTTTTAATCATTGACATATTGTTCCTTAAGTTACAGTGCTGGGAATATTCGAGGGGGATACTACGAAATCCGAGGCCCCAGGATTTAACTCTGAATTTATCATTCCCAGATAAACAAAAATCAAAGGCATCTTCACTATTTTAGGAGATATTTTAGGAGTATGAATATTGCTTATCTATCACGTAGAAATTTGGACCAAATATCCGGAGTGTTGATACCTGTAATTACATTATGATATTTTTATCGCTTTTTTAATTTTTAAAGGGGAGATAGAACGATATCCTCGATAGCACGATACGAATATGAGGGGTCGAGGGTGAACGGTCTGATGAAAATTCGAAGAGGGGTCGCGGCTGAAGTTGGCATGTGACATCTCATGTTAAAACCTCCGTTAATTTCGGATGACACGCATGTGTTTGTTTGGCACTGTTTTCTGGACATAGGGAGCAAAAGAATATTCAGCATTTCCTGCGTCCACCCTAATTCTTCTGATGTAAACGAACGAAAACCAGCGATGAAGATAAATGGGGAGGGGTTCCGGGGGCGTGGTCCCCGGCGGGTTCGAGAGGCGGAGCCCCTCGTTGGGGTTACCAGAAGGGGTGCAAAGCAATCCACGACATAATTTTTATTTAATTGTATTAAACTTAGTTTTTCTCCGTGGATTTTTTTTCACATTTTTATGCGTTGAAAAAATTGTCCGTACTATTTACATCGAACACATGTTTGTAATTGAAGTTAGCATTTTTTTGTTGTTGTAAATTAATTTTTTACAAATCAAAACCTAAATTAAAAATATAATAAAAATCGCAGGTGTTTTTTTTCAGTGATAAAAGCATAAAAAAATACTAGAGTAATCGAGGAGAGTGGAATTTAACACAGTTCTAGTGTGATTTACCATGAAATGACCCATAAAAAAAATGGCGCTATTGGAACTTTACTATCGTCACCCCATAAAATGCTTTTTCATTTACATTGTGCCCGTTGTATTGTCCAAAAATTACCTTATGTACAGCCTACAGACTACATACTGTCGGCGAATTGTATTTAGTATGCTCTTCCGAAAGGAAACAAACATAACTGCACATAAACTTTGGCGACGATAAGGGATAACACTCATGAAATAACACATCGTGGAAAGTGCGCACGTTTCTTCCCTAGGGAGTAACTCGCGGTAACTTAACGCGTTTTCGGGTAAAACCGTGAGATAAGTAACTCAAAAGAACGGGGATTCTTGAAAGTTGAAAAAAGAAAACGAATATTCTTATCACGCGGACATTTACCTTCGGTACGAGAGTCTTTTGTCATGTGGGCAGGCCACTTGCGTCTCTTTCGTCGCGAAAATACGTAGTGAATTCAAGGTACACTGTGCTCTCGCGGTATGACATACCTCGTGCCGTAGCTCACAGCTACTGCAGTGCGCTGTGAGATAAAAAATTCAAGAGCCACAGCACTCACGACGTCGGGAGAGTGCGAGAGCCACGTCGTCCTCGCACTCCTTTGGCCCTTTCGTGTGTGCATATATATATATGAAGGTGGTCCCACGCGCTCCCTCACTCGCCGAGCATATACCTTAGTGCAAAAAGCTCGGAGCTCGTAGCAGGTTAGATGGCAAGAGTGTCTCTCAAGCTCTTATACCGAAGCGAGCGTCCTGATGGAAGAAGAACAACTTTGGCTAGGGTTAAAGGTAACACTCCCAACCACGAAATAACACTTCGAGAAAAGAGTTAACGTTTTTTTTTTCTACATCTGTAAGAGTAACTCACGGAAACTTGACGACTCAAGGAGTATTCAGTACCGTTTCCGCCCTTCCTCTCTTTCTCTCTCCTTCTCACTTTCTGCTTGAGAGAAAAACAAGCGGAAAGCTGGAAAGCTTACGTGATATCCACGTCCGAAGTTACGAGTACAGACGAAAATCGCGTTAAATGCAAGGAGAAACGAGATACGAGCTTGAACTACGCCCTTGGGAAATAAACGTCGCGAGTTCTAGAGTAGACCCTGAGAATGGGATTTAAAAATGTAAAGCCCTTCGAGCCAGGCACTGATAAGCGAAATAACACACTGCAAACTGTATTGGATTAATTTAGGTGTTGCGAAACAACGGAAGATTTCTTACAATTTCGGATTTTTTACGGATTCCGCACCACATATTACTTTCGAAGTAATATGTGGGTCAATCTTTTGAAAATCGATATAATTGCGGACGTTGTGGTCTTTGATTCACATAAGTTCAGGGACCGAAGTGCCTCAATTTTTTAGTGCGCTACCGAGATTTACAGTAGGTATATATTTTTTTTTTTTAAATGACTCACTATTTATATGCGTTAAACAAATCTATTTTCCTAGTTATATGCGTAATCGGTAATGCTTCTTTAAAGGCTGGTCACAATCGTTTTATCCATCCTCGCTATTGCATATACTTGCAACTTTCTATTTTTTTTCCATAAAAGCAACAGTGATTTCTTTGCAAATTAAAACGTACCTGGCGCGATGAAGGATGTCGTAGGTGTTGAAGTTACTGGTATCGATAGGTTCGTCCTTGAGCTCGCTTTTGGGTATCGGATTGCTATTCTTAACGAGTAAGAAGCTCTGAAAATAGCTGAGCATGTATATAGGGAGTGAGGCGCCTTCCTCAGGAACCAAGGCTAACCGTCTCGCAATATGTTCCACCTGCGAACAGTCCCAAATGGAATTCAACGATTATTCTCCTCCCCTATCGAAAATTCTCCTTTGAATATATTATTCTTCAATCCCAATATCCATCAAATGATATCACAAAAGTTACAGTATAATGAAAGTGTCAAGTATACTTTAAGGAATCGTTCGCGAAGGGCGTCCTCCGGGAATACTCCGCGTTTGGATGCTTCCTCGGGTATTCCCTCTATCGTCGCTCGTACCAGCGCATCTTCCTTCGCTGTAAAAAAAATAAAAGATTCCAGCTGAATGAAAGAGCTCGTCTCATGTGCGAGAAAGGAGGTACATTTGTCACGAAACATTGAGAAAAGGTAGGGGGGAGGGGGAGAAAAGTCGAGGTTGATGTTGAAGGCACGAGGAAATAAAAAGCCCCAGTGGGGAAAAGCGCAAGGGCTGTCATACTCACGCGCTACTTTGTATACCGCCTTGATCTCGGGTTCCAACGGTCTGACTGCATTGTCTGCCTGTGCTCCGGGTGGTGCTACCTTGACGGCTCTTGCCAACGCTTGACACGCTGCCCACAGCATCTGCGCGTCACAGGCTCCCTTCTCCTCGTTGAGTCGTACTTTTTTTTTTTTTTTTGCCATGAAACAAAAAGATAAAGCGAAAAAAGTTGTAATCACGAGACAGATTAGAAATTCTTTTGCCGGAGAAACTCCCTTTGAGCCACAACTATTATTAATGCAAACAGGTAGGCGGTGAAACTTCACGATGAAAATCTGTGTGAGACTTTGAGGCTCCGCGATTATATCGAGTAAAGTGATATTCTTCTTTGGACGATTAACGAAATATTGAGTGAAAGAAAAGAGAAGAGTCTAATAGTAGAAAGCGCAGAGCCTGAGGGCTCGTATTTAGAGTTTCTGTCAGGTAAAGTCTCCCTCGCTTTTCGTCGAGGTGGCCAGATACTTTCCACCTGAGCGAATCGCGAGCATCGAGGCGAGAGTCTCGCTGGAAGCTGGCTGAAAGTTTGTTGGAGACGATGCCCGATATCCTGCCAAGAGGATTCTTCCATCCTCTATCTCATCTCCCACTCGCTCTTTCTTACCCAACCAGAACAACTTTTATCTCTACCATTCTCTCCGTTATTTTCCCCAACATTACGTAATTAGGATCAGGCGAACGAGAGTGCAATGGTGGTTGAAAGGATGACGAGCTGAAGAGGAGGAAGAAAAAAAAGAGTGTGCTTTCTATATCGTGAGGAGACAAATGGAGAAGCACAGCGCATCGTCGCACCGTCACTTTGCGGCTAATCCGATCCTGGCTGGCATAATCATCTATGAGAGCGTCGCTACTCCCCTTATGGCTCTTCTCACTTTCACCACTCGCTCATCCCTCGGTTGTGTGGCCCGAACGATCGTGAATACTCGACAGCACTTAGCTGTTCTCACCATCGTTTTGGTGCACACTCTCCTTGCATCACCATAATAATAACGAAGCGAGGAAGTGGATAGAGTAGGTAGATCGTAGCTCGGGTATATACGGTCTGGACAAACTCGGACGCTTACTACTGAGCTACGAAAGCCTCAGTTGCGTCAACACGTTTGCGGCTGTAACGCTTCCACAGCGCGGCAACTCTGTTGATCAGCGAATTTGTGTAGTTATACCCAATTATCTGGGTCCAGGTACTTCTGGCATAGACGACTCTGTGTGTGGGTGTGTGCGCTGGAGCTGTAACGGGAAATGATTATACACGCCGATCGAGCAGACAGTTACGAGTGCGTTTCAACGACAGCGAGATATATAGAACCGAGGGAACGAGAGTAAATTAGATCGCGATTAAATCAGCCGGGGATTAAACCCCGAAAGCCAACAGCTTCCGGCGTGACATTTTACGCATGGTACACCTAGTTGACCCTTGTGTGTATTCCGCTCGGCCGTCCCGGGACTAGAGTTGCGAATGTTGCAGAGAGAGAGAGGGAGGGAAAGGGATGCACATGCATCCGCAGGGAATTGTGCCCTTTCGGCCTCTCGCAACACCGAAACGAGACCACGTTAACCGACGGAACGATGGGATCGAAACGACTGACCGAAAAAAAATGAAAAATCTCGCTTGCGCGAACTGCACGCACGAATGCTGCTGCTTTTTTTTTTAGTGCGAACGAGAAACAGAGAGAGAGAGAGAGTGAGAGTGAAAAGAGAGAATTTTATAAAACTGAAGTGACTCGAATAAAAGTTATTTGGGGAAAGAGAGACTAGGCTAAAAAAAAGATCTATGCGGAAATTTGTGATTCTTTAATAATGATTTAGTATAATATGAAGGAGGGATTTTATCCGGTAATACTAACAGAAAATACACTATTCTGATTTTAGTCACGCGAGATATTCAGAAATTTATATTGATAGGTAGAAATTGAAATTCTATTCACGATGAATTATCCATAAGATTATCCTACGTGGGAAAATATTTTTCACCTCGAATCTCCATGGAATAAATCCTCTATAAATTCTACGTGGGAGTTCGTAATTTTTACCTGTAATTTTTTTTTTACCGTCGTATATCTAATGGAGGATAAATGCTACGAAACCGGAAGACAATCTGTGAGAAGAAAAAAAGCGTGTCAACTGTTGGGTAAAGTGATAGCCCTGTATTGTGTATGTCCCTTTTGCGCTTCACTTTCTTACCCATAAGAACCCGATACCGAAGTTTCTAACACATATCCGATACCACAATCGGCGCCTCCGGTACCTTAACGAAGTACGTATGCAATGACCTATAGGCATTATGACGCCCGCAAGGGTGACAACATTATGACTTTTATATTTAGCTTCCACATAGAGGAAATTTTGTTTTAAAGAAAAAAAAAATTCTCCAAAACTGTTGACATCTATTGGTGCAACTTGAATCTTATGGCGAATTAAAATAATGAGCAATATTTTCATTAACGAACTGGTCAGCTTAAAAATAATATTCTTTATGTCGAACAATTGTTATTTACTATATTATAATTTGTCCATGCGTACGTATGCCGCTTTATTTTTTGGCAGCATTTTTCCCGACTCAATCCCCTTAATCACGTCAAAGAAGCAGATAAATCATATCAAAAGGACGTATATATGTTATCTGCTAGTGGTATAGGATCAATTGCGAGGTCAAGCGGCTTACATACAATAATACATTTGGCGGTCTCCAGCTTGACATTCATCCTCTGCGCTCCGAAGCTGAATAGCTGAATTCTATGCATGAAACAGAGAAACTGACTAGGCTAAAAAAAAAAAAAAAAGAAAAAAAGAATCAGTTCCGGAGGAAGAGTGAGAGAGACTCCGAAGGGCTTTCAGAGAATTTCTGGCCTCGACTCTGCCAGAGCTTACTGCGATTAGCCGCAACTTCGGGAATCTCGTTTTGACCGCTTATTTTGGCTGCGGTTACCATTGCTTCTGCTGCGCTTCCTCTCTTTCCCTGTTTCCATCGTCCCAGTCGTGGAATACTTCGAGGAACGAGTTTTCCCCACGGTAATCGAGCAACAACGAGAAAACACTCTCTCCCCCGCGGTGCAATCCGAGTCCCCGGTACAAAACTATCGAGAGCCCGATTCTATTCCTCTCTCTCTCTCACTCTCTCACTCTCTCTCCTACTATTTTATAGCATGAGAGAAGTTTACTCCGATTTTTTTTTTTGTTTATTTTGTTTTGTAGCCATACTGGTTCGCGAACAGGAGTCGAAGTGGGACTCTGTGATACATAGATAGAAAACCAGAATGGGAAAAGGTGGAGAGAAGAGTGCGATTGCAAGAGATAGAGATGGAGTGGCAGGAGTTTTAGTGCTTGCCACGAAATTGAATTCCAAGTTTTTTACCGTTGGTCCCCAGACGACAGAAGAAGTGTGCGAAAGAAGCGGACTTCACGATTCCCTGCGTTAGTCTCGTTCTTTGTATTGAAGCGTATATCACATGCCTACGTACCGCTATCCACATCGATATTGCAATTTTTAGCTTGGCTCAAACCGAGACGGCGCGCTTGAACGCGCCCCAACGGAAATTCAGCAACCACTATACCCACCGCTCTACTAACCAAAAAAGGACTTTGCTAAAGCTAATACCATCTCTGACATATACTCTGGCGTTGCTACCGCTGCTGTTTCATCATATGCGGGGAGTTTCGGTTCCGTCGGATTCAGCCAACGTGGTAATGAGGCTTCCGCGTACCACGGCCGGATTCACGCTCGGTAGCCAATGTCGTCGAGTGAAAGCGGATCGCGAAACCGGAGAACCGTAAAGGTAAAAGAAAAATAGAGTTTCAACGACGATAAACAAGCTGAAATGCGACGGTTTCTTCTGTTGTCTCTCTTCGGAAACAAAACACCCACCACTGGGTCTTTCCATTCTAATCCTCACCCTCTTGCAACCTCTTTGTGCGCCAAGATCTTGTTTCTCAGACGTCTTACTTTCCAGGAGCGAAGAAAAATTCGAGCGTAAAGACGGAGATTTACTTTTTTTTCTTCTGGGGCAAAATGTCCCGAGAGAGGAGGGTGAAGATGAATCGATGACGTTGACGCTCCGACGTTGACAGTGACGTTGAGAACGAGGCGGTTTTACGTAGAAACTGATGGCAACATCCAACTCCAATTCCCTTTTCGACAATATTCTTCTATGCTGCACACATGGTGGACTACTAGATGCTGAAGAGCCTGAAGAAATTACGAAGAATGCGAAGAATCGTCTCGTAAACGAGACGGATAAGACGGCCTCGCTCGCATATACCCCCCTCGTCAATCAGGAAAAATATCTTTCACAGTTTTATCGTGGCATTAAACTATCAGCGACGAAAAAAAAAAAGTCACAAGTTTTAGTTTTGAAATTTTTACGATCGGTGACTAACGACCGGTTTATATCCTTGTGGGTGGAAGGGGAAATTGTCGAGTAACGGTTTTATCTGTGGTAAAAAATTATAGTCGCATGAAACAGATGGAAGCTTTCATGTAAACTTTGAAATGTTAAAAAACGAAGGTAAAAGTTTTCGAAAATCGTTTGGTTTTGACGCTGTCAACCATATTGTATAAGTAATTGAGAAAGAGCTAGGATGTACGTTTGCACATTTTATTTGAATTACGTTTTATTCGCGATATGATCTAAAATTTTCCACATAAATTAACTACTAATCGAGGATACTAGATATTCTATTTGGTAGAGCCGATAAATAGATTTGGATTTTATAGCAAATTTTAATCTTGTAATTGTTATCCGGTTCTATTTTCGGGGATAATTTATGAAGAGAGCTAAAACTTTATACACGTAGGTAAGATCATTCCAAGATGTTTGGTATCAAATTCGGTGAAAATTGACAGAGGCATTCGAATTTTATAAAATATTGAATTTTAATTTTCACAATAGCCTTGCAATAATACAACGCTTGTAATTTGTAAATAACGTAAACAATTTATCTGTTTTCCTTAAAAAACTAAATAAATTTCGCCAAATTTACATTTCTGCAACTTTTTCAGTAAAAAAAATAGCAATGTCGAACATTGCATATTGCTTCCACATTATTTTCAATTTGATGAGATGGCTTTGTGAAAAACGATGAAAAAAAAACAAATGAAAAATGTACCTCATGGACAATTATTATCTAGACTATCCTTCGATGTTTGTAACTGATATAATTTCTTTTATATTAAAGCCACTTCATCACAATCGTCATATTATTACTATTTCTTGACTTTTGAACTCCTAGATGTAAGTGAATTGCTCACTTTATCATATTGTACTGACGACTTTAAGCATAACAGTCTACTCGACGATGGCGTGAAATAAGCGACACAAGTGTAATTACCCAACACATTGCGTAAGCGTGAAGGGGTGGATAAAGAAAAGGGAAGGTCTACAAGTGGTATGTATAGAAGTGACAGTAAGAAAGTAAAAAGAGCGTAGTTTGTTAGTGCGAAACGTAGCTCAGGGTATAAACGCCATCGAGACAATAGTAAAACCCTGCCCTGCAGCTCCTATTACCAACTGAATTTATCGTCAACGTTTTTATCGCGAGACACCTTCCCGAGAACTGCTAATTTACAAACTTACAGTTACGTGATCCGTTAACGGGAAAACGAGAAGGGAGGAGCGTAACTCAACCCCTTCTCTTTTTCTCTCTTTGACTTCCGACCTGGTTCGTTGCACCAGCAAGTAACCTAGCGCCTGCACATTAAAGGCCACCCTTTCCGCACGAAATTCTACACAATCTCGCTTGTTTAATGTAAATACACGAGTATACCCCGCAGAGCTTATGCGCTGCGGTAACTACCGAGTATCCAACCCTTTGGCAAACATTCACAATTCTTTCGCAAGCTTTATCGCCGTCACGGTTGTAAGTGAAAGAATAAAATATTAAAATAACAGTACGAGAGCTGCACGGTCGATTCGGTTAATTATAGCAGCATCAATATGCAAGGTCGATTTCGTCAATAACCGAAATCAACAGACAGGTTCAGCTATTTAAAGATATTCCATAAATAAGTCATTTTTAATTATTGCAACTGAAAATCACAGATGTTATTTTAAAAAAGTGAATGAGCATTTTTTAAAAGAATTCTTAATTAATTTGTACCCACATGATCTTTTTTTGCTTCCTCATAAAGGAAGCTCTTTTTTCGTGAAAAAAAAAATATTTTTCGAGATTTTCATGTCAGTCTTCTTAAAATGATCGGAAACGTCGAGAAAAGTGGTATAGAAACAACTTAGATTGAGAAATAATGAAATAACCATCTGCATATCAGAAACCGGCGCTTCCAATACTTATATCTCGAGTTTGACGATTGTATCGAAATACAAACGTTCAATATTTAAATACATTTGCACATGCAGATTTTGATTCAACCAAATGTAGATAATATATTTAAAAATTGTCTTAATTAAGATACTCACCGGCGAGGGCAGCATCCAGACCCCGTAACCTTCCAACAACGGTAGCAAGTTGTGCCTTGTATTTGTTCGTATCAGCCTCGACTTGTTCGCTAAGTGCGCGATCAATTGCCCTCTGTGTCTCCCGTTGTTTCGCCTCTAATGCGTCTTTAAGATGATCGGAATTCACCTGCGCCTGTAGCTTCAACTGTTTCCGCATTTCCTCTTCAAAGGTCTTTTTCTCCTCTAGCAACTGAAACAGACAGGTAACGTCGTAGCTCAGAATTTTCAGTTAAGCGGAGCTTAAAATCGTTTCCTAAATGTGCGAAAAATATACTATTTTCAGGGTAATTATTGGAGATACGTCGTCTCGTGCTGGAGAGGCGCGGGTGGCGCACGGTCAAGATCGGCGTTCGCGGATCGCAGAGCATTAGCGTAATGAGACTTTGATTAATTATCCCGCCGTGAAGACGAGGGCTGAACGAGACACAGATGGAGAGAGAGAGAGAGAGAGGGAGAGTTAGAGAGGAAGAGGATGAGGTAAAGCATCGAAGCCTGTGGCCTCATTGGGAAGTGACCCAAACCAACGTTGAGGCTAAACGCGTCTGGTCTGGCCAGCAAACCACCGTCTGACGCCCATCCATCCTCTCCTTGGAGGTTTCGCAACCCTTTCTCAGTCTATTCTCCTGCTTCTGTTACCGTTCGAAACTGCTAGCCTGCGGCAATCCTTCAATGGACTCGATATGATCTCACTTGCTCCTTCGTAACTCCCTATATCGGAGTGAACGTTGTCGTGTGTGTTTTGTGTGCTTAACGCCTACGACAGGTTTGCACACAGAACCCTCCGGGGGCCTTGCTGTTGTCGCCTCTACCACCTCCGAGTTGCTTCTCTACTCGGCTTCTCTCCTTCCTTCGTCCCAGAGAAGGAGAACATATACAGTGAACCGTGAATTGTACGACGTCCGTTCCGTGGATACATCTGGCTTTGGCTTGCCTCCACGATGTACCTCGGATACCTAAAGTGTCAATAATTAACGCCCCACTGACCGTACGAGCTATCGACAACGGCTGCTCGTACACACTATGCGACACAGAGCATCCTTGGGTGCTAATTCTACGCGTTGCTTCTATCCAAGATGCGGCTGAATCGATCCTCAATATCCTGCTTGATAATTCATCAGCATAATACTCTCACCCTAGCAATCCTATACTGCGCTTAATCCGAAGATATGGAAGGCAACCTTTACACGTTGTTTTGCATACTTCTTTAGCTATTATTGGCCCCATAATTTATTCAACCCTTCATTAGCAAAGTCGGGTTTTTCAACACTCGGTCGATATTTAAATTTCGCAATTTGCGCATTTTGCGAAAATAGAACTAACGCCGATATACCTCGAAATTCGGAGAATTGAGCAATAGAATGTATTCTTATTCTGGAGGGGTTTAGAAAAAGTGATTGCATTCACATACTTATGATGTTTCTTGAATTCTTGTAATAATATTCTCTGTAAAATGAATAAATCAAGAGCCGCAGTGATGACTAGAGGCTAAACATGCGGGTCATGAAGCTCCCTTTCAGGGCCTGATTTTTCTAAGTCCTCTATGAGATCCTCCTCTAAAGAATAGAACAAATTTACAAAATTCACAATACTCCGAAAAGAAAAATTACAATTATCGTGGCACGGGGGTTTAATAAAAAGATTTAACTTTCACAATAATAATAATAATTTGAACTGTAAATCACGGTTATAAATTACAAAACTTTAAACAAATTATAAAATAAATGATCAAAATTATGGCTTTTAAAGTACCGAGAATTACCTCTATTTTACCTCCGGTATTCCTTCAGCACTCATTTTAAAATATGTGTCGATACAAGCTGTGTGCTGCGAATATTTGACACAAGGAATGATGAACGAGAATAAACGACAGTATCGCGTGTATAAGCGAAAAGGAAAAAATTATTCGTCGGGGCAACACGAAGGGAAACCCCCAACTTCTTCACCCTCATCAGATATCTGTCGCGCTCGCGGTCAGATATTGACAATAAGCGTGTCACCAGAGTGATTATAAAACCGATGGAGAATGTGTGAAAGAGTTGGAATGATGCTGCCGAGTTCGGAACCGCAGGAGCACCAGCAGCAGCAGTAACGACGACCACCAAACGATTTACGGCACGCGTGAAATAGGCTTCCGAATATTACGATATTGGCTTGGCCGATATTCCAAGCGATATTTTTTCCTATCGACGGATGCTTCCGTCGTTAAACTGAATATACGAGCACGTGATTTAACTCCCATCCCCTTTCGACAAAAAAGCCGAAAAGGAGCGAAAGCACCGGAGCACCGCGTTTTCGGTGGAGTAGGAAGGAGAGACAAGAAGAGCAAGAGAAAAAGAGAGGGAGAGAGCCTGGCAATCCAACGAAGCACGAGCGTAATAATGCCAATGGGATTTTCAGTATCCTCCGCTTCAACGACGGTGTGCGCGAACCGCGATAATACCCAACCATAGAGTATACGTTGCGGCAATTATTAGTGCGAACAACTGATTTCGCTCCACTCCTTTCGAAATCGCTGAAAATTGTGTCTCTCGTCGAGCAAACACTGAAGAGTGAGAGAGAATAGTGAAGCAACGACTGGGAGCTGTGAAAGAATCGACCAGAGGGTCTCTTCTTGACCCTTTGATGACCATCGATGGCCAAAGAAATGAGAAAAATAGCGATTCCAGCAATGGAAACGCGAGCTTCCATCGCTACTACTATATTATACGTAATACCGCCGAGTACAGAGGGGAAACAGCCTGTTCTAAAGAGATCATATTGCCAGGCTCGGGCCTCTCTCGCTCCCTTTCCCTTTCCGACCTGCTGCTACCGAAATACTGGCAGCGATCCAAATGGAAATAGATAAAAAGCTGGAGGGATCGCGCACGAAGGTTTTCTCTCGCTCTCCCTCTCTCTCTGTCTCCCTTATCCCCGCGGGCATGTTCTCCTCTGTACTCTATGTACAATTCTATATAGGATATAACTTGCGCGGGGGTATATGTTACGCTCGACGGGTCGCACCATGTCGAACCCTCGCTGCGCTTCTTCCGTAGACACGCTATCCGCATGCCTGCATCCTTCCAAATCACGGTTACCGCTTCAATCTATGCATTCTACTCTGGCTATGTAGAATAGAGCCCCACTGCACGGCACTCCGGGTTCCACACTACGTACTAACATGAACGACCTAACCAGCATCGCTTGGTTTTCTTCTCGTACGCCTCTGACAACACAGGCTCACGTACGTGAGCGTCACTGAATCTGTGTGTTCGAGGCCGACGGAATAGATGTATTATTCCGTCGGTACGTCACTCCGAAATACCAAAGGGTTGTAGAAAAATAGCTCGTCATTTTGTGTAATATATTTTTTTTCACTACTTTGTGCTTAGATTGGTTAAAAAAAAAAAAAAAATCCTTCCCACATGATGAAACTGCAGTTTGGACTCTAATATTGAACCTCGTGAAAGGAGATATTCGGAAAAAAAATGTTTAGAGGTCCCTCATTGGTTTTATGTACTTCCAATTTGATTAATACGTAAAAAATTGGATCTCCCGTTTGGATGGATATAAGAATTGTTCTACACCGTGGACAGTGCTCTGTTTGACAGCGTTTGATAAGCTTACACGATTTGCTTTAATTCGGCCTGTCGTAGAATATTTTAGACCGCTTGATGTCCAAGATATATAAATTCGCGTAAGTGGCACTTTTACACGAAAAAATTATATTTATTACTTTTTAGCTACGTTTGTGATTATTATTATTATTAGTCTTAATATATGCTTATTAAAATATAGATACCTTTTTTTTTTAAACTGAAGTTTCATGATGTCGGTAAGAAAAATAAGTTTTTTTTTAACCAGTATGTTTGTGCTGTTTGATTATCCAATACCGGAGATTCGCTTCTGTTTAAATTAAGAAAATGGTTTTGTGTATTAGCGACTCACCTTCTTTTCATACTCTTCCTGAAGCAGACGTTTCTCCTTGTTTACTTGATTACATATTAGCGCCTCGATCTTCTCGTCAGTCGCTGACTCGCCGGCTGCGCGGAGAGCGGCCGTCAGTTTCGCTTCGTCGATTGTCTACAACAGATAACATAAAAGAACATTGAAACGACGTTAAAAATTGTGAAAATTATATTTTAGAGCTTACGCTGTAAGATCGACTGAAAGTTTTTCCTGATTGAGGCTCAATTGAGATAACAAATATTTTTATATTGGAATAATATATTTTTTGGCAAGAATATTTTAAGAAAAATGATAATTTTGAATTAATTAGCTTTTGTACGCTGACTCGAGGTACAACAAAGCTATCGTCTTCCTTTGAGAAATTTCTGCCAGTACAATACTTAAAGCAATCAGTATTAATGAGGGTCGGAGATTGATGAATATTTTCCTTTAGACAGGAAGACATTAATAACGATTTATATGCACACAGATAGCTTCTTTTATGCTAGTATTATCACACTGTGACGGTCCAGCCTCTTTAAGATGATTCTCTATTACTCTATTCAGTCGGTAACAAATCTGTAGCCTAGATTTCTCTGCCTCGGTTAAGCTGTCGGATAAAAACCGCGAATAGAGCAGCTTTTCGTGTAATACATTTTATACGCAAGAAAATCGGTGGCAAAGATATTTGGTACAGAATTATTGGTTGTATCTCTCTTGCACCCACGCATGCTTCGTGCCGCCTTAAAGCGAAATATTCATTCGAAACTTACAACTTAACAAAAAGAAAAAAAAAGGAAACTTTGAAAGTCCGCCTGCCCCGTAAAAGAAAAATATAGTATACACACGGAGGGTTAAGTTAAAAATTGCAATTTCGTCGCAACATGTATACAGAAGACCTGATTCTTATTACTTATTAATTACTTTTTAATTAAAATTTACTTATTAATTAAAATTACTTTGGATTACTTAAGAATTCAAATGCAAATATAATAGAACATTTGACGAAAAAATACTCTTTTTGATCATTATATTTCCAAATATTTTCTATGTTATTATTTGATCTTGCACTTTGTTTCCAACAAGTAAAAAAAAAGTGCTTCTCTTAACTTATCTGGCCCAAGGACCAGCTTATTCGAGAGAAGAGAATCAATAAGCAAATGGTACCTCACCTGCAATCTCTCCAGTTCTTTTTGCAGATAGATGACTTTGTTATACATGTGAACTACGAAGAGATCGAAGGCTTCCTCATTAACGGAGAAACGTTTGTCGTGAATGTTAACATTTGGGAAGAGTATCTGAAGTTCCTCATTCAAGGCCTCACGCGCTGCTTTAACTTGCTTCCAATAACGCTCCGCGATTACCGCGGATTTCTTCTCGCCGTCGAATTTCTGTTTAGCCTCCTCGACGTCATTTAAGATTTTCTTTAGGTTTCTTCTCGCCACAGTCTTGATGACCGGCGTTGCATCAAATTTCGGATCGTCGATCAGATGAGCCAGTCTCGTTAAGCACTGCAACGCTTCTCCTGCGTTTTCCTCAGCTTCGCCGAGCGCCTCTTTGCCCTTGTCCGTCGCCTCTTTTAGCCTGCAATAATATCTCTAGTTGAAATATCGACGTATTCAATTTAGATAGAATTTAAAGAGTTTTTAGCAATTATTAAACACCTTTGCCACACGGAGCCGCCAGCTTTTCCAGCACCCTCCACCACTTTTGTTACGTCTTGATTGTAGTCCTGGATTGCACAAGTAGCCTTCTTGTATGCCGCTATCGCGCGACCCGCTGCCTGACCGCAGTAACTCTCTAGCTCGACAAGATTTGTTGGCATTAACTCGTCCGGCACTTCCTTTGTAGCTCTTACGGGTTTTTCAACCACTGCAGAATTCATAAATTCAAAATTAAGGTTTTGTTATCAAATTATCAAATATATTTTTAATGACATTGATTGTTTTCTGATATTCATCTCTTATAATTTTGGTGATACATCCTTAAACCCTTCCATAATTCGAAGAACAATCTACTCTCATTCTCGTCACTTTCTTTATATTAAAAATGACTATCATTCACTAATAATGTAAACTATTTTTAATCACCAAAACTTGCTACATTATCGAGAATAGTTCAACTAGTATAGAAAATAGTTTAACAAACGCTCCTTTAAAATTTAAAGTAATTTTCGAATCCTTTCGCCAATTCTGAGGGAATTGGGTTCATTCGCTCGTCTACCTATGCTGAAGATAAATGTATGTAAATAAAAAATAAAAAATAAATTTCAATTAACCCACCAGCTTGGACCTCGACGTCTCGTTCCTTGCTCACGCGAATTTCCGATTTGTTGATCGGTGGTTCCTTAACATCAACGACAGGTACGAAATCTGGCTTTGGTGCTGTTGGTACACACAGTCAACGCCAATGAAGATACCAAAAACATCAATTTTTAATAATGATAATGACAAAAAGTTATTAATAAGATATTATTTCAAAAATAGGTCGACAAGTAATCCATTTTTTTCTTTAACTAATTTATTAATAACTTTTGTAATTATTATTATTTTGAACCAATTTTGTTGGTATATTTAACGACGTTAATTTTTTAAAAAATATACTTTTCTATCATCGCGAAGTACTCAAATTCTAGTCCAATTAAAAAGCCATATAGAGGAATCTTTGTTTTGGACTGAAACTTCGTATAAAAATAAAGTTTAAAGCAACGTTGATCGCTATGAAATTTCAGCAAAATCGATCGAGCGGTTCAGAAGTTACGACGATTTTTCATGACGCTTCTTCACAAAAAAAATATCAGTCTAACACCAGAAATGCTTGAACTGCCCGGTTTGAATTTGGTAAATATGTAGAGTACATATTACCACTTCATCTTGAATAATTCAAGATCGACAAGATTTTAAACATTTTAGGAGAATTTTATCTTTCCGGAAAAATGCGAAATGACGAAAGTACATCAACTGGCGAATTATTTTATGCGATCAAACTAAAATTTTCTACGCAGATATATACTCATGACTATGATTGATCGAGCCGATCAATGTTTTTACTCTGTAACTTTGCCAATAGATGCACCAGAGGATTACTGAAAAAAAAATCTTTAATGAAAAATATATAAATTATCCAATAATTTCCAATGCCCACGTCCTCAAACTATCCTGCAAAGTAAAACCTTGTACATTGATTCCTCATTATTTTCCAACTTTCAAAAAGATTTTGTCATAGAACAATCTTTACGCAAGTTGGAAAATAATGTAGAATAAATTTCTCCTTAAAGTTGTCTAAAATTCGAAGAACAATCAACTCTCATTATAGTCGCATCTTTAAAAAAAAAAAAAAGATTCTATCTTATTATCACTAATAATAATAATAATAATAATACAGATTATTTTTAAACAAGAAAAGCAAGTACATTATTAAGAACAGACTTCACCGTACATTTGTTCAAATAAAAAACAAAACAAAAAAATGTCAATATACCCACCGACTTGGACCTCGTCACCGCGTTCCTTGCTCATACGAATTTCTGAATACGGTTCGTTGATCGGTGGTTCCTTAACATCAACGAGCGGCACAAAAGCTGGCTTTGGCGCTGTTGGTACACAGGGAGACACAAATGTTAGCGGATTAGTAAAAGCTCTGAGTCAATCGAGCAGCCTAATCCCATCTACGGGACATTAGATAGGCTTCTAAAGACTACGTCTATTGACAATAAGGACCAATACTGTATTAAAATTAAATTATATCAATCAAAGAAACTTTGAAAAAGGAAGGGATTTTTGCGGGGCTCACGTATATAATCTTCGGGATTCGTGCAATCTAGAGCCCTTTTTATCAGCTGACCTTTCTTTTTTTCACTCTCTTGTGCATCCCCAAAGATCATCTTAAGTACCCTGTAGCAGAAACAAAACGAAATATTAAAATAAATACAAAATGTTTAACTCTTCATCGTCACCTGGATTCAAACTGGGCCATAAAAGGACAAATTTTTTTTTCTGTATCAGATCTTAGAAGAAAAACAACGATTTTTTTCTTTCAGTAACGTTTAAGGTATCTTCACTATTTTTTTTCGTTCAAATCAGCGGAATGGTTTTACATTAGCAGCCATTTTTGGTAAATCGACTGGGAGAATTTTATTCCGTGTGACAATGAAGCCTTTATCTCCATTATTTTGCAGATGGATGTTAGATTAAACTTACGTCTGCTTGATGTTCTCAAAGAATTCACGAACAATGTCAAAATACTGGTTTTCCTCCTGAAAAATGATACGAATCGTTTTGTCCGTGCCAGGTATCCATTCTTCCAAAGTTGCTCTGAACTCTCGGTCATTCTTGGCGTAAGTTAGTATACCCAATGTGCCCAATGTCACAGCCCCCACAGCAAACAGACCACCTGAGCCGCGTTTCTTTCCACTAGAAAATAAAATTGAACATTAACATTCTAGGTAAAGAAATTCTATAGTAAGAAGCAGAACAGAATTATTCCGTAATTAATGCAAATAAAAAGACGGCTGAACCAAATCCCAGAGGCTGCATGCAAACGAGTGATCTACATGTATTGCTAAATATCTTGTTTCATATACCGTTTTGGTGATTCAGTGGAATACTTAAGTCCAGAGTATCTGGACATAAGTTTGACATCCTTGGAAAGCCTGGAAGAAATACAATTACTTCCACAATCCAGACAACAAATGGAAAATAGTACTTGACAAGGAAAGGACCAGGTTTACTCTAAAATCTTTTGGAAATTAGGAACCCTGACAGGAACTTTTTAGAGTTTTTCGATTTTTCAGAACTTAAGACATGATAATTTTGTCTCAGTATCAATTTTTTTTTTAAATCGTTTAAAATAATTAAGTATCTTAAGAATATCCACAAGTTATTCCAAAAATAACATTTAAAAAATAGTATTAAATAACTAAAGGCTCTTAATGAATGTACAGATCACAAAGTCCCTGGAGAAGCCTTTTCAGACTTTTCACATTTTTTCTGACTCAAAACCTGCTACTTTTGTCGCAATAGTTATACTTTTTAAATCCATTTAAAAAATCAAAGTCACTTAACAAATGCACAGGTACTTGGGAAGTCATCGCTATTATTAAAACTCCCATCTCGGAACTATAGGAGCATTCTTCGCAAACCAAATCCATCGTTGTATCCTTACCTGCCTTCCGGCTCGCACTTGATTCTTGTCTGCGTTTCATAGCACCTGGCTGAGAGATATAGTCTGGAGCAAGTGTGTTTATTGACCTGTTAAATGAAGAAAACGAATAAGTACCCAGAAATTATGTAAGCTCTCTCTCTCCTAACAAGCCATCTTGTCACACGAGGTTTCAACCTTGACGTTAATTCCGTAAATATAAATAGTCGAGTATTGTAATTGACACGAAAAAAAAATCGCATTCGACAAGATGCACAAAGGTGTGCGTCGAGAAAAAAACGTGACTAAAGCTATTGACAGACGATAAAAAGAATTTTGAGTACAGAGAGATGTTGACGAATGAAGATTGACGGGACGTAAGTAGACAGAGTGCGAACAGTGTAACGAACATTGACAAGAATTTAACCTTTAAATTTCCGAAAAAGTCGTTAAAAAATGGCAAATAGAATCGCGAAATTGTTTGTCAATTAAAATTACTTTTACGTACCCGATTGAGACCGTTGCACGGAAATTTTAATCCAATTCGGAACATCTTTCGGGTGGCCGGTCGGGCAACCAAGGGAAAAAGGGAACGACGGGACAGGACAAAACTGAAAACAGCTGGACGTTGCCGGCGCTCGCTTCTCTTCTCTCGCTCTCCTTCTTTATCTCTCACGCACTCATCCACTTTTCTATCGTCGTCTCTTCGCGTATAAACTCGATTTAGTGGGGATTTCGGAACATCGTGGAAAAGATAGCAATGTTGCGCATCGTCAGCTCTGCTCTTCGAGGTAGGTAATTCGTGTTGTTTTCTTAAGATTTTTGGGATGTCAAGCTTGGCAGTAAAATGGGAATGTTTTATAGATTAGAAGAGATTTATCAGAATCGTCGATTTTTGTGTTTGCTTGTTGATTAATACCGAATACTTTCGTAAATTTGAGGTTAGGTTCGTGAGAGGGGAGCCGCCATTTTGAATTTATAACGTAAGGAACGATGTGGAAGAGAACCAAACCCGCGATTCATTTAATTTTTTATCAATCTAAGGTAAACGACCGAATTTCGGTCATCTTTAGATCCTGGTTTTCTAATATTCATAAATGGGTACTATCGCAATTTCGAAAAGAGATCGTTTGAATGTACACGCAATGAGGCCATCTGAATACGATTCAGTTATTATAGCATATAATTGTCATTTCAATAATGCCTCTGTACTGCCGGATTTATTTATTTATTTTCCCGAAAATATAGGTGTTCCACTTTTTCAAAAAAATCTCAAAAAAATTATAAAAAGTATTCTTGAGCTGTACTAAGATTTGTCTGATTATGAACAAAAATCGGAGTTTCAGATTCACAATATTTATTTTTCGATAGTTATAAAAGATAATCTAAAAGTTTCATTATTAATTTAGAATTATTTTAAACAGGTGCAGCTCGTACGGCGAATTTACCAGCGAGATCAACAATATGTAAAACACCGTTAGCTTTTATCAAGCCCAATGTCCCTATAGCCGGATTTGCGTCTCAATCGCAATCTAACTTATGTTCGACATTAGTAAATCGCAACAATGACGCGTGTCGTCGGTACAGCACATTATTCAGGTAAAATACGAGGAAATATTCCTCAATGAATAGTAGAATGACTAATTGTTTGTTTTAGTCAACCAGCATTTCCGAATATTCTTTCGCCGGAAGTGCAAGTGGCTAGAGTACCGGTGAGAACGCTCACAAAGTTTTCCATGAGGAAAGGTAAACGCAAGTCGGTGAAAGCTGTGCTCAAACGATTCTACAGGCTGGACTGGTAAATTATCATAAGCCTTATAAATAATACTGCATTAATTAAAATTTCATTAACTGGTACTAAAAAAAACGAGGAATTATTTTTTCAGGGGTATGTGGATCAGAACAAAGGCCGGTCGTCACAAGAGAATGTGGAAGAAATCAATCGCGAGAAAGCGACGTTTGCGTCAACACGTTATGACTACGCCTGTTCAATCTCGTCTATTGGACACGATGGTTACCAAATTCTGGAGACGTCCCAAATACTACGTGGACGATCCTTACAATCCTTATCATAAGCGCGAAGAGTTTTTCGCCACTCGTACTAAGCCTCAACCTGCATAATTATGTACGACCTTCGGGTGGAGAATAAGTTTGCCAATAATACAGTTATAAAGTAGTCCATTCATTTAAAACTGTATCGTCGAACTAGTTATGTTTATCCAACGATATTCAAGCATATACATCCAGCTTAAACTGATCAATTTTTTAAAGCTTGAGCGTATTTAATACACAATAAAAAAAACTGTCAAGAAAAATATAGTTGTATCGATCATTTTAAAAAACAGTAATTTTTTTCGAAATCTATTGTTATCCAAAGAAACGTCTGGTTTAAAAAAAAAAAGATCGTACAGTTTTTAATACAGAATCATACAGAATTTATTTCCTAATATACTTCGAAATGTAAATAAGGTATTCTTGGCTAACTATGTAAATATATCCAACCTTTTCGATCGTTACCATGATTTTTTATCTTATTCTACCTGCTAAAAAATAACACTATTTTTTTTTTAAATGTGATAAATTATTTTCTGAATATCCAATCTTGGCGAAAGATTTAACTCGATTGTTCGCGTGTTAGACTTTTTTAAAAAATATCTTCGAAAATTGGTGACCCAGTTTTAAAAAATTCAAACATTTTGGATGAAGAATATTGATTTTCGAAAATCAACAAATTATTGGCTGTTCAAAAAAAAACCTCTGAATATTTTTTCGAGTGTTTGAGTGTTTCTGTTTTCAGATTTTAACACTTACAAAGTTGGTCAAGAATTTCTTAAATACATTAACTGTGTTTGAACGAAAACGCTCTGATTATTAAGATTCTGATCGAACAAAAAATTGGTCTTCAGGATTTAAATTCACGACGATGATTCGTCATTTTTAATTGAATCGTTTTACGTAATTTCTCATAGAGGTCGCATCGGTCAATCAGCTGTTCGTCAGCTTGATCAACGTGTTCGGCAGATATTTCTTTCCATTGACAACAAACAACTGTCAATCACGAGTTAAAATTGAAAATCTCTTGAAATTGTCAATATAAAAAGTAATGTTGATCTCACGTATCCTATCACAGTCCAAAAAATAGCTTAAACACCGCCTGTGCGCCTTATTCGTGACTAAATTTGTGTCAATACTCCAAAAAAATGGAAGAGCCAAACGTCATCGCGAAATCGGAGGATTTTTCGGCTGCAACCGATTTGAAAATGGAACAATGCGTGTCAACGAATTGGCGACTAACGCAAGATAACAAACGACTCTGTGACACCGTATCGACAATTCACGCCTCCAAAGCGCCAGAAAGGTAATTTTTAATTAAAACCAGATTTCTTAATACAAAGTTACACAGTGAAAAAAAACTTTGTAAAATTCGAGTATTATACATTTGAAAAAAAAAAATGATCAAATAAATTAAAAAATTGCTTGTACAAAAAAAAAATAATTGTTATTTGAGTGTTTTTTGTTAAACTAAAATTTGGAATTAACGATTTTTTTGCTCAAATTAAAATACAAAAATGAAATATGTGAGTGTCTTAAAAAAATAATTTTATCAAAAAAAATAATTTTGAGAATTTTTTGTTGAAATAAAATTTATTGATTACAATTTTTTTTTTTGTAAAAAAAAATTGTACCGGCTACGAGTTTGTTTTTTTGTTAAAATAAAATTTGTCCACGTTTTGTTTTTTTTGCTAAAACAAAATTTCTGTTTTGCGATTTTTTAAATTAAAATAAAAATGGAAAGTATGTGAATATTTTATATTTCATCAGATTTACACTGGAAGATATCGTCTCCGATTCTTGCCTCATTCTCCAACCATTGAACGCAAATGTCGACAATCAGCAAGAGGCCTGTTTGATCGATATAAATTTAACCGCGGGTCAGAGAATATCACGGATCGGTATAGTTTCCGAGGCGTCAGTTTTAGAGTTTTTCAAAGAATCCGGCGAATACGCGGGTACTACTTTTGCAGAGTTGATTGAAGAATATGAGGATGCGACCGTCTATTTTGCCGAGTTTGCCTTCGAGAGACCAACTACTCAAGGGAGTATAAAAGTAATTTGATTTCTAAATTATGAGATTACGCTTCGTTCCAAATTTATTCTCTCTAACTACTATCAATTGATTACAGTTTACGAGAATCCACAATTCTCGTCCTAATATGTATCTCTATGGTATAAAACTCGTGCTGGAAGAAGCAAAACCTTCGCAGTCCGATAGACCCAGATTCGAGGATATTCTGAAGTGCTCTTATGGAAATAATAAACAGATGCCGATGGGCCTTCCGGATTTTACGGATATTCCCGATTACGATGGAAATTTCGCGATGGAGATGCAAGCGTGTCTGAGAAGTTTTGCGGGAAAAGCGTGGGGCCCGAGAGCCGATAAATTGGCAAAACAGAAAACCGCGGTAGAGGAGAAAAAAGAAAATTCTATCGACCAGACGGAGACGACAAAAAAATCAAATATCGAACTCTACATAGACGAGAAATTACAGGATATGGAGAAGAGATTGATACGTAGAATAGACGAAGCAGAGGCGAAAACTAATGACAAACTCGATGCTATACTCAAGCATTTGGAATTGCGAAGCAGCACGAGCTAACACAGTGATACATAAAATAACAATCGGACTTCGGGGTAAATTTTTAAGGAAGTTGGAACGTCTCACAGTAGTTAACTCTATAACAAATGTTTAGTATCATTTTTTGACAAATTTTACGTATTAATGGACTGCAGTAAAGCATTATTTGTATTGCGGCTGAAAAAGTTTTTTTTGTAAATTATAAATCTTTACAGATACGATTGAAAGAATTAAGCTCTGATTCGACTATTGCGAGGCGTTTCAAAGGTCTTTAATTCGGTGAAGTGAGTTATAGAGTTTCGCGAGAGAATCTAAGGACTGATAATTAAATAAAAATCAACGAAAAATTGTTTGTCAATAATGTCTCCCGGACGATCGAAGGTCAGTAAATTAAGCTCAAGATAAGTTTCTTTTCTTTCCATTTATATTTAAAGAAATATACTTAATACAACCAGAGTAGTGAGACCACATAGAAAAAACAATCAAAGAGGCCTTTCTCCCTCTAGCAATAAAAAAAGAAGAAAAAACCATTGAAAGATGGTTCTTTTTTTTTTCATTTACATGGATCTTTATGAGTGAACTTGGTTCACATAGATGTATCGACAGTAGTGTGGACTTGATACTAAGCCGAAGATTGTTTATCGGGATCCTCCTTGGTTCCGTTCTCTTCGGGAGGGTCCCAGTGATGCAGCTGCTTACGCCATAATTTCACCATACCGTCCCACCCTCGTCGACTGTATTTGGTGTGTTTTGGTGGCGTTTTTGGATGTTCCTTGGTCCTCTGATCCCTAGAATTAATAATTTACACAATTGAAATAGTATCCACAGGTGCATCCGTGCACACATTTCTTAAGGCCTGATATAACTGTGTAAAGTGCAGTTCAAAATGCAAAACAGATTTTTAAAAACATGGGAAAATTTGAAAAAAGGCAATAAGTGATTTGAATTCTAAAAAATATGGTAGTTAAATTTGAATGCAGTCATGGCAAAATCAAAAAGGATGAATTTAATTTAGTTCAAGATCGAAATCTAAATTTTAACATGATGGGAGAAGCAAAAAAAATAGTGAATTTTTTTTAAACACCCTAATCTTAATAATTGCGTTCACCTTATAGACTCAGCTTAATACACTATATAAGTTATGAATACTTTTGATCTCTCAACTTACTTGGGTACCATTTTAATATATCTGTCATAGCCTATAGTATTTTTTCCATAATCAATTTCCTTCTGTCTGCGTGTAAGCACCGCAGGATCCGTCTCCTGTTCGACCCTCCTCTTGCCAGCGCCGGAGGAAGCGGTGCTTGAACTAGAGCCGCTGTTTCTTCGATTTCTCGTTAATCTTTCACCTCGATTTTCGAGGCTCTCCTCTCTTAGTCGTTTACGAATAGTGTCGCTGTCCTCCTGAGAATTTACATTTCTGCGAGTGTCTCTGTTACCATTTTCCTCTTCCTCGCACATCCTTTTTTCGCATTCGTTGTCATCCTCGTTGAATCCTATTTCTTCATCTTGTTCCATTTTCACCTCCAAAATATCTTCTTTAGACTCTATTTTAACCGCTAAGCTTTTAGCCTCTTTTGACTCTGTTATAATCTCTACATTCTCTGTTTCTTGTGGCTCTTTTTTTAACTCTATGTTTTCATTCTCTTTTGCCTCACTTTTTAACTCTATGTTCTTAGCTTCGAGCGAATTTATTTCAACATAGAATTTCTCGGGTTTTACTGCACTGCAGCAAATTGCCTCATCCAGAAGCGCATCCTCTTCTTCTGCAGTACACTGTACTTGCATTTCAGACATTTTTTCAATATTGTTTTAGGCCTGCAAAATAGAAAAAAATTATTAGATTTGATGGTTCAATGAATAGACAGTTAAACTGCACAGAGTTTTGTACTTTCTAATAATATTTTATTTTTAAACAAACATTCAATACTGAAGCTTGATCAGTTACCAGAACATAAAATAATGTCTCATAAAAGGGAAAAAAAATATAATCCTGATCATACAAACAAGATACTTCTGACTGGCAAGCTTGGTCATACTATTAAACAGACCAAATATCTCTCCAATGACATCACTTATTCACATTCATTCCCCAAATTTATAAACTTCTGGCAATAGTATTTTTTCAATTTGGAATTTATTAATGAACATATGTTTTAAAATACAGATGTTTACTTAATTCCAAAATCAAACAATGAAAATACTAAAAAGAACTCTGAACACAAGTTGAAAAATCTAAAAGAAAAACGGCTCAAAATCATTATAAAAATACTGCACATTGCCAAAGCACATCTGTGCAAAATCAAACAGTTGACACATAACCAACAGTTTTATCAGCTACCTTAGATTATGTTTCAACTGCAGCTAATCCCATTTATGAGGCACTCTTTCTCAAATTGGCCACTTTTTTTCTAGTTACATATTTTTTTTCTAGTGAAAAAGTTAAGAGTAAAACAAAAAGTGTGCTAGTTAGTACTAGCACACTTTTTGTTTTACTCTTAACTTTATATAACCTACAGTGGTATGTGAAAGCCAAAATGGAAAAATTAGCAGAGTGGACAAAACATGTTTGCATGTGTCATTCCAGTGACACAGTTGATAAAGAATAATATTTTATAATTGCAAACAATAGAGGAAAATGTATTTCATCTGAAGAATTAGTAAAGTACCAATGAATGAGCACTCTAAATTGTTAGTTGATTTGCTAAATTAGGCATAAATTGGGTTTGCGCCTTCTGCATGAGAAGTTAATGCCGCAAAGGTTCAATAGACTTTTTTTTATCAATTCATTCATTAGGTTGTGTTCATTTATTGTACGATTTATCCTGTTGTTCGAATACGATTTTCTAACCTATTTGGAGCTCGAATTTTCGATTGGATCGACAGTTGTTTTGGGTGTATTGGATTAAAAAAAAAAAAAAACAGTAATCGATTATAATGTTCTTACCTTTGTCGTATAAAATCGATAGAAGCGAACAAAAAAATGCGTCAACTATCTGTTGTTTTGTACGATCTGCATCATTCTCAAAACAAGTGTAGGTAGCCTTCGTAGATTATTTGTGTCTTATAAATCGGAAAAGCACAAATTGTAGGATCGATTATTAATGTCTCTTCGCGTATTTACGCGCCGTAACTATATACAAATTGTTCTTACGAACGTGAAACCGATTCGGCATTCGACAGATTCGGCTTTACGGAACTGTGATATACATACGCCGATTCACTGATGCGGTGCGGGACACCGTGCGGCTGATACATGGTTTTCGCAGCCGCGTCCTTCGAGCCGGGAAATTCGCGCGCTTTTTCATTGGTTCCCGTCTCTCAAGCTCGTGCTTTGGTCGTCGATCGGCAATCTGTATTTTCGAACTATTATTCCAATGTCATATTTTAATCAGTTACAATACATTTGATTTCAAAAAATATAAATAAAGAAGCTGTAATATAAGCCGTTAAAATAAAATAATGTTCATATTTCTCAATACAGATTTTAATTTTATTACAAAGTTATCAAGTTTAAGATAAGTTTCATGAGTCAAATGTAGTACTCGAAGCTCTCCTCTCGTCCTCGCCGATACAAAATATCAAAAATCACCGGAAGATGGCGCGTCTCGTAATTTCGCTAAACATAACCTAAAATATTGTTATGCGCAACTATGAAATTCTAACCTCTTCGGTCCCGATTTCTCATAATATTCCGTATGTTTAGTGTGTAAATAGTCGCTCCCGTGCTGAACACTGTAAAAACGTTATGAATTAAGTATCACAAGTCTAAAAGTGCTTAAAATGTCGAAAACATCGAAGAGCACTGCTGCCGACACGAAGCTGAGCAAGAAGGACACTCTGCAGGCCGTAGTTCTTGCTGATGATTTCACGACGAGTCTCAATCCGGTGCACAATGTTTGTCCGAGCATATTAATGCCAGTCGTAAATACACGACTTCTCGATTATCTCGTTGAGACTCTGATACAATCTGAGGTTCAAGAATTATTTCTATACTGTAGCAATCATATCGAGCCACTTAAGGATTACGTAGCTTCCAAAAAATACAAAGACATAACTGTATCGCTTATTATCTCCGATGGCTGTCGATCTCTGGGCGATGCTTTGAGAGACATCGACACCAAGGGAGGAATCCGTGGCGATTTCATTTTAATCAGAGGCGATGCTTTTACAAACGCCAATGTCAAGAATCTAATGGCTCTTCACAGAACGAGATGCGAAAAAGACAAGGGCGCCGCTGTTACGCTGGTGTTTCGCGATCTAGGCTCCACTGGAAATTCATCTCTGCGCGAACAGTCGTGCTTGTTTGTCGCTGATAGAACCAACAGGAAAGTTCTGTTTCACAAGAAACTCGGCCAAGATGACAAGAAAGTTAAGCTTGAGCTTGAGTGGTTCTTGGATCACGAACAGATTGAAATAAATTCGAGCTTTGTGGACACTCATATTTATTTATGCTCGCCGGCTGTGCTTCCTCTTTTTGCTGACAATTTTGACTTTCAGGTGAGTTGGTGAATCGCTAAATTGTTTTTGTACAATTTTATCGTCTATCAAAGTAGCATCGTAACGAGGATTTTTACAAAATTATGAGGAATTATTAGTTTATCTATTTTTTCTAATTTTATTGGTTTACTTACTCCACCACTTTTCTTGATGTTTTTACAAATATCTGTTTGAATTCATATTTTTAAGTAAAAAACAGTTTTTATTTTATTATTTTTGCCATTAGAAATTGGTTTCCAATAGATTTGAATATAAGATATTCTACAGTTGAAATTTAATAAAATATTCAGACAGAATTTACCATTTTGGAAATTGGTAATGGGGCAAAATAACAAATTTAATGGTCATTAAATATTGTTTTACATTCCATTTTCACTAAATAACCACAAATATTTGTAATGACAAAAAAACCAATTATTACCTCTTTTTTCAAACAGTGATTTTCTTTAATTCGTGACATTAATTTCAGACCATGGAAGATTTTGTCAGAGGCGTTCTGATGAACGAAGAAATTTTAGACGCGAGAATTTACTGGCAACCACTAAATACCGAGGAATACGCTCTTCCGATAACATCATGGCAGGCTTATCATACCCTGAGCAGAGATATACTCCAGAGACAGGGTTATCCACTAACGCCGGATATGCTTCCACCTCTGCGAAACATCGTTTATATGTCGCGTAGCACGTACAAGCACCGTACAGCAGCATTGGCGCGTGGTTGCACGCTTCAGCGTGACACGATAGTCGGCAAGAACAGCGTCCTCGGAAAGAATACATTTGTCACGAGATCGGTTATAGGGGAGAATTGTACTGTAGGCGAAAACGTGCGCATACAAAATTCCTACATTCTCTCGAATGTCATGATAAAAGACAACAGCGTACTCGAGAGTTGTGTCCTATTTTCCAACTGCAAATTGGACAAAAATGTCGAGTTAGATGCTTGTATTTTGTCGCCAGGCGTGAGTTTACTGGCGAACAGTCATTATTCCGATACTATTATCGAGACAAATGGCAAGAAAATCGTAGCGACTAAAATGTCCGAGCAGGATCCCGACTCCGCTGAGGAAATGTTGTATTTCAAGAAAAAAGAAATGGACGATGATGTTGACGACACGGAATCCGAGTCGTCCTGCAGCGAAACAAGTTCCTTGAGGGGTTCGCCAATACCCGACGACACAAATATGTTCCTATCGGAAGTAATAGACAGCCTTTTGCGAGGATATCAGGACAAACTTAATTGCGATAATTTAATACTCGAAATAAATTCATCGCGATATGCTTACAATGTAAGCATACGCGAGGTCACTTATAACGTAGTTAAAGCTATTCTCATGCTGCCTATACATCACATCACGGAGACGAAAGCAGCTGAAAATACGAATTATCAGAAAGTTCTTAAAGTAATGATTACGTACTTCAATCCTATTTTACTGAAGTACATAAAAACTGATGACGCGCAGGAAGATTGTTTGAGAGCTGTACAAGATGTCGCTCTGACGACCATAGAACTTTTATCCTTTGTTCAAGGTCTTATTCATCTGCTTTACGATCGCGATATTCTCACGGAAGAAAAGATTTTGGAATGGTACGACAATGTTTTGGATATTGACGATGAGTTGGAAAAGATTCATAAGGCAGTTAGTCCATTCATTATGTGGTTGAAGGAAGCTGAGGAAGATTCATCGGACGAGGATGATTAACGGGAATCTAAAGTTGTTTTCGTCATAGCTGCGGCCATTGGCTATTGGACAACTCGATGACGATTGTCGAAACTTAAGAAATTCGTGTATGTTATCGCTTTTATAAATATTAATAAATTGTAAAATCTTAAATGGTGTTTATTATTACAGCTTTCAATTTTTTAAGTTTAAGTCGTTGAAAAATATTAAGTTATCATAAATTTAATGCAAAACGATAATTTGTCTTTTAAAAAATTCATAACTTTGAAACTATTCATCCTAACGACAAATGTAGACACAGTTTCTCTTAAGAATGTTCCAAATATCAAGAGAACGTTCATACGACCTCTGAAAAATTGTATGTATAAGATTGCAACCCACGTATTGCAAAAGCTGAGTTGATGTACATGTTAATCAAATGGGAAATCGAACAGTCGTTTGAGGCACCTCTTAGCGTTTTTTGCCCGTCCCCAAATTTTGCATGGCGTGTAGTCTGAGGTCGAAAACTAGAAGTTGATGGGGCAGCAGATCGAAAGAATTTTTTTCTTCAACATACACATAAAATAGTTAAAGGCTTATATGATTTGCGAGGTAAAGAAATCGGAGAAAATCGAGAGTATGTAATTATTAAAGAAATATATTTTTGTTCGTCTCAACGTGACATTAAGCTTCAAGAACAATCTTCTGACAAGTTAAACTCACCGATCTCTTGCGATCGTAGCGCATGTATTATGTTTCGATTACTTAAGAAAGATTTGTGATTGTCCTGGATGACAAGACTAATTTATATAGTAGGACATAGCTAAATTCTTCGTGAATTCCGCAATATTTTTTTGTTTTTTTTTTCCTGTAAACATTTTCATCACTTTCATAGAGTTTTTGCCATTAGTATAATAGTATAATAGATATCTATCGAGCGAATAAGATTCATTTTATCGACGATTGCATCCATCATAACATCACTCAGGGTAGAATTTCCAATTGATTTTTTCTTTTTTTTAAAGTCTTCCAGCCAATTCATTTTTCTATCTGTTTCAATCGTTAACTTTCGGATTAATTCGGATTATAAAATACAGGATTAATAGCTGTAGGTATTTTATAGTAACCTGAGTTCGTAAATAATAATATGTTTCTCTCCATAAACGCGAATAATCTTGCTCTCTCCTATCTTCAATTTATCTTCCACATTCGCGACAACTAAACGCTACAATAAATAAATGTTACGTCTATTGTTTTTTGTTCTTCATCTGTAGCACTATAATAATTAGATTAATTGTTTTGTATATTGTTCTAGTAACATTGGCATATATTTTTAATTGCCAGAGACTAGTAATCAACTTCAGACGCAATAATCATGAATAAATACCAGCGCAACAATTAGCTCTTCAACAAACCAACGTTTTCATATTAAAACTGTATATTTATTTATGATACGCAAGTATTTCGTTATACGCTTCTACTGTTATAATTGCGTATTTTGTTCTCTTCTATTTCTACCTACGAATTTTGAACGACGTGCGCTGTTCCTCTTTTTAGCACGTGGAATAACAACCAAGAGTGTCTGTGCAAGTTTCCTTGTCTCGAAGACGATGTGAAACATATATTTCCTCACTCATTCGATGGGCTATCTAGTTTTATCTCTCTTAAATGAGGCAACACATGTCAAGGCTTCCACCCCTATTTTTTCTGTTAACAAAACTTCCTCAAATTTATTCAGGATGTTGGTCTAGTTGGCGATTTTAAATGACTGGAATATGCAATAAAAAAATCTGACAAAATTCCTACGTTTTTTCTTCAACCAGACGAACATCCTGAATAAATTTGAGGACGTTTTGTTGACTTGGAAAATTGGTGTTTTGCCTCATATATCCACACGTGTATCACATCGCCTTTTAAATACTTAATACTATCGAAAATCATCAGATGTGATAACCAGCAGTTTTAATCATCCCATTACTTTCAAACTCATTCTATTTGTTTATTTATTCGATAAATAATTTGATATTGATGACGAAATTGTGTTAACATTTTATTTTTTTTAATACGAATTTTCCATTAAAATTCATTTTTAGAAATTCCACATTAATGGGAGTAATCGATAAATAATGGGGGATTATTTTCCCTCTATTACTAATCATCTTTATTTTCGTGGCATTTTCAAAAAAATCGCTAAAAGATTTTTTTCCGTTAATAAAATGATCATACATTTTCTCATCAACATTTTACAATATTCTTTAAAAAAAACAATTACTACAATTTAATTTTTATAAAAAGAAATAAACAAATAGAGAAAGTTCGAAATAAATGGGGTGATTGCAACCCTAATAGCCAGATTTTTTTAGCTCTACTTTCAATTTTAGACGAGCGTAAAGAAATATCGTCGGGTTTTCTTCTTTTTTTTTTTTACTATTAGTGAACATGTCCCGATCGTTTTGGCATGTCCGTAACTATTTTTCTATCGAATTCTGCTTATAATTATTAGGGAAATATATGCTAATTAGATATGCTCACGGCACTGCCGTTTTTCTTTCTTCATTGATTAATTTGTAGCACCCTTTTTTCTTTGGTTTCTCGCGTAGTTCAATCGACGGAGATCAAATCTTCGATTAAATTGTGCGAGGCTTGGTGATGGTGATCGGGAAATTTAATCACATCTATCCAGTGACGAAGACGAGCCCCTTTGCTGCTGCAGCTCAGAGTGAGTCCGCCTGTGTTAAAGCAATTTATTAGTTTTATATTAAATTTCTATTATATCAAACACACAAAATTAACTAAATTAAATAAACATTTTATTAAACATATATATTTTTATTCAGAAAATTAAATTTCTTATTTTGTAAAATCGTGGAAAAAATAAATCTAAAGTTTACTGTGGGAAGATATAAAGAATACATTGCTGAAATAATTTTTAAATCTAAATAATAATTTTTAATAATCGTTTCCGACGATTTAGAGAATTCCAACATTGTAATTTAGGAAAGAAAGAAAATGAAATTTTTCATCACCTAAATAGTCGTTGCTCTTGCCCAGATCCTTGTCCCACACCGACATCACCAGAGCGAGGCCCGTCAGATCCGTTAGAGGAGTCTCGAAAGCGAACTCTTCGTTCCACTCGGGATTCAGGGTTTTCCACTTGACGCTCGTGCTGTGAGCGTTGCTGCTGGTATTGCTGCGTGGGGAACCCCCGAGCTTTCTGCATGCCTTCTTCACACCGATGTTCCCGGCTGTCGTTTGGCCGAAAGAGCCGTGCCGTTGTTGCTGTTGATTTGCCGCTGTGCTCCCGTCCTTCGGTTGCTCTTTCGTCAGGCAAAGCTTGACGAACGGGTCAGAAAACCCATTGCTGTCCATAGGGAGGAGGTTGATGGCGCGCTCCACTGTGACCAGCAAAGCGCGACGACGAGTACTGTAGCTCAGAGTCAGTTGAATTTGACCTCTGCCGTTGGTGGTATCCTCGCCCCAGACTCTCTCTTCCTGCGACACCTGTGGCAATTCACAAATATTTCAAATTCACCGGATTAAATATTATTGCTGTGTTTTATTCTTCTTTTTTTTTCAGAGAAAACTGATCTAGATCAAAATTATAACGTCCCTTGAATTTGTTTAAGGATTATCATCATCATCACTGTACGTTCGTGTGTTCGCTTAATTTTTGGCAAAAGCGTAATTTAAGTAATTTAATTAGTTCATTTTTATTTAATTAATTGCAATAAGTGATGAAAACTTTGGGGCAAAATGTAATTTTAAATTACAGACCTGCTAAGAATTTCCAATTAAAACTGATAGAAACCGATCATGTGGACAAAATTCCAAATCAAAATTAGTCGGTTTCCAAAGGTTTCAATCGGATTTTTGTCCTTTTAATTGGTTTCAATGAGATCCTTTATTCAGGGAATTTTTACAGTGCATTGTGTGTGTGTGTGTTGAAAGAAGTAATTATTACTTGGTAGTGGTCCTCCAGGAAGACGTTGTAGTATCTCGTTTGATAAGGCGGTACTTCGTATAAGGGAAATTTGGCTTCTCCTAGAAAGTCCCGTCCCACTCGATCGTCCTGGAGTATGAGTACGTGCAGCGCTCTGCCACTCTTCATCTAGAAAAACAAAAATAATAATAATCAGTGAACTTCGTGTACTCACTATATTATGTGAAAACACAATTTGGAGTATAGTTTTAGGACAGGCGGGATTATTGTTCGATTTTAATTTTGGCCATTTCAATAAATTTCCAGGCTGGCCGTTGCGCTTCCTCGAAGACAATTTTGGCCATTGGACTCATTACGTTTTCTGAGGACACATTACCATTATGCCTTTTGAGGACACACATTACATTTATTGAGTGCACATTTGGCCACATTAGTCATTTGGCAACTTCACTAAATGGACATTACGCTTTTTGAGGACAGTTTTCGCAATTTAATTAAATTTACAGAAAGGTCATTATGCTTTTTGAGGACGGTTTTACAGAAGAAAGTCTTACTAAACATATTTTGAAATTTAGAAAAATATAAGAATTTTCAGTTAAAAAGTAAAAATGGAGAAAAGAAACAGTTAATTGATGGATATTTTGTTTCGTACGTCGCTCTCCGTGATCCCGTAAAAGTTGAGCTGCTCGTTGAACTCGGGATCTCGTGTCTTGTGAACAGTCTTCGTTTTGAGACGCTTTATCGTCGTGCTCGACGTTATCGGCAGAATGTTGAGCTTGCAGAAGGGGTCCGCGAGGCCGTGAATGTCCATGGGTCGCAACCCTCGGGCTCGCAATACTTTGCACTGGAGGCACTGACCCGCTGGGTCGTATCGCAACGAGATCTCCAGAGTTCCATACCCCTGTCCCGTTTCTGACGACCCTACGATATGACCACCAATTTCAAGGGCTTTTGCGCGTACACTTTCGTTTAATCAACATTTAACGAGACAATTTATCAGAGGATAGTCCACTCAAATGACCCGAAATAAAAATTTTCGCTCCGTCATTAATATTTTGACTTGGAACTGGTCTTCTATGGTCAATGAAGAACGCAAGCTTTGAAGAAACAACACACCTGTATATTATTCGCAAAGAATTTGTGACAGAATAACTTCCGAATAATATCTAAAAAAAAAATACGTCTCGTCAAAATAGCCAAAATGGGGATCGGGTCCAGGGCGAAGCCCCTATGAGGGTTTCAACGCCATCGAAATCTCAACGTAATCTCGAAAACATTTTCAAGATTCACGAGTGTCACATGATTTTTGTTGTTGATGCACAATAAACTACCAAAAATGTAGATGTAACGAAGTTAAAAAAAAATGCTAATTAAAATTAAAAATGATGCAAAGTAGAACTTTGCACACTGCTTCCTCATTAAATTTCATTTTTCACAAAGCTTCGTCTATGAGGAAGCCAAAATTAATAAATAAACATCCTCAACATTTATTAAAACTTTTTTTATAGACCATTCAATTCTCAATAAATCGACAGTTGAGAAGAATTCACCAATGTAATAGATTGAAAACTGTATTCCTATGAAAAAAAAAATTCATTTAAAAAAAACTCATTTTAAATGGCTTTTTTTTTAGGTACTGAAGAAAAAAAGGTTTAGTATTTCTAACCCGTGTTCTCTATCCTTGGTAGATGTTCGAGATGATTGTGATTGCCGATCTCCAGATCCCGACTGTGACGGCTTCGATCTTGATGATGATGATGATGTAGATGATGATGTTCCACCAGGGCGAAGCTCGAGTCGCTCGCTATCGACGACGCGCCCGATCCCGTTGCGTTCGAGTCTCTCCTGGTGCTGCTGATGCTCGCGTTGCTCGCGCTGTAACCGTACAAGAGCGAAAGTATAAACCCTCGTTTTCCTGTCTGACGTCTCTACGTACCTCGGAAGATGTACCTGCGAGACGCTCGTATGTTCGGACGCCAAGAGTTCTGACTTTCGATCATCGCCGTCGGTGGTTGAACGTCGAGCTGATCGTTGACCATTTGCGTTACCACCGGTTTTCGAGCGTATCGTCACCGTTGACGCGGAAGACGATACTCTTCGGCTGTGCGTAGAGTTATCCGTAGCTTCCGCAGGACTCTCGTTGCTGGGACGACGCTCCTCGCTCGTTGACGAATTACTTCGCACTTGAAGCTGCGGTGGACGCATTTCAGCACCCTGACTCACCGGCGTTGTCGCGCTTTCGCTCGTTACCACGTCAGAATCGCAACTTGCGGAGAGAAGAGATCTTGTACGAGTCATACGACGAGTTGCTTCGTCGTCCGAGGAAGAATCCTGCTCTGGAGGCTCCAGTGACTTTGTGCCACCGGTGAGCATCCATCCAGAGGCTCTCGAACCGGTTCTCGAACGACCTCTTTCCTGAATTCATTCAAAAAAATATCGTTGATGTAGCAATGACAAATAAAGAAAAAAGAGGTTTATTACGAAGAAGAAATTGATTAAGGATGTATCACTGATATATTTTTCGTCATCTTTTACTGTTAAAAAAAAAATCGTAAAATGCCTTTAACGGTATTCTGGTGAAGCAACAGATGGGTCTGTTGTGACTTATTTAACAAAATACAGTTTTTTTAGAAAAATAGTTATTTGCCATCTGGAGGGCATGTTACGTAAAGCTCCGGTAGATGGCGAATAACCTGCGCGTTTCTCGCAGTCAAATTATGCATCACTGTGTATGTCGCTTAAAAGACATTGCTTTTCGGTCGTTATTTGAAATAATGGGATAAAATTCTTGGCATAAAACGACTGGCTCTTCTTTTCATCTATTTATGGTTCATTTTTAAATCCATTTATGCTCGCTTGATTTACTACGTTTCTTTTTTTTTCTCTCTAAGCATTGTAAACTGTTCTGTGTGGAGTTTTAAAGAAATTGCAAAACGTCTGTCAAGCACTTACTTTCTTTTCAGGCAAAACGTATTTCGGTAGGCCTTTGAAGAACCAGGCGCCACTCTTTTTCCACATTTCCCGGGTCTCCGCACATATTCTACAGAGAAACAATTTATTACAGCCGCTTGGTGATTTAACGCGAAGCTGCTGTGCGACGTTTTGCTGCTGATGCTGCGGGGTCGTTGCGCCAGAACCCGTGGACGAAGCGGCCGAACTACCCGGCGTCAAGAGATACGACGGAGACGTTTCTATGCCGCACTTCTGGCATATGTACTTCCGGCAGTCGCGACAAAGACTCGGACCAGCTCCGAGAACGGCGAACTTTTCGCCGCAGAGAGCGCACGAACAGACGCATCCGGTACCACCGGAACAACGACTGCCGCAACTTCGTGCGTTCGATCTCGTTGTAGTAACCGTATAAACATTTCTCTTCATGTTCTCGAGACGCTCGACGAGCTTTCCAACTCGCTCCTGCTCCGAAACGTCCAAAGCCTCGGCTCTTTGTATTACCTGAAGAACAACAACAAAAATCGAAATATTACTCATTTTAATTCTTAATTCCAATTTTTAATAAAATGCCACGATTAAAAAAAAAATGATTGAAACACAACTGATGAAATTTGAATTAAAAAAATAATTGTAAAAAAAAGAAAATAATTGAAACACAACGGACCTGTATTATAGCCGTTCTCTCCGCATCGCTGAGGGCGAACGGCGTCGAAGACGACGAAGAGGATGTTGAAGAATTGAGATTTCCAGGACATGACGAAGAGTATGTGTAATCGGTGAATCTGGAGTCGAACGAGCTGCTCTTCACAGACCATCCGGTTCGTAATCTGTTGAAATCAAGAAGAAGAAGAAGAAGAAGTAGTGATGCAATGTCTTCAAACTCATCAAGGAAGATGAACTTCCCCTTCGAAAGCTCAAGAAATAATTTCCTCCGACATTCTATAACGCAAAGTGTAATATAATACGGTCATAAAGTTACATATTTATATAACTCCATATACGTCATGTATTTTGTTACCTTAAGGTGTTCAAGCGAGCGAGCGAGTGAGTGAGGTTTTCATCACCGTTCTACAGTTACACAAGAAAAATTGTAGTAGTTGTAGGTGTGATGCTGCGGGGAAAACACGCGATCCCCGGGTTTGTGCTATACGCAGAGAGAGAGAGAGAGAGGGAGAGAGTCAACGAGCACGAGATATACAGAAATATAGAGCTTGCTGCTACCGCTTTTGCCGGGGAGCGAGTCTATATCGATCGGTCGTCGACCGTGCACTGCTTTTTCCCCCAAAAAATTGACTGACTAATCTGTACACACTTTCTGTCTCTCTGTCTCTCTCTGCCGCTATCTGCCTCTTTCTCTCACCCTTTTTACTTTGCTATATATATACCTGCTCCTATCACACAATATATATATATCACCGGCACTCAGGTGCGTTTTATGCTTTCTCATTTACTTATACGGGAGCACAGGGAGCACGTGATAAACTCTGAACATGTAACTTAACGTGCTCACTCTTAAAATTTTCATGGAATTCGTTATACGTACTTTCCACAGCTTTTCACATATGGGGCATTCCACTTGGTTTCGAACTGGGTTCGAACCCTTCCGATTAGGACCACAATTTTTTATATATTTGGCATAACTCTAAAAAACACTAATTAAAAAAATGTATACTGTTTTAAATTATCTGCGATTTTTTCAGATAAATAAGTATCGAACGTCACATTTAAAAAATATGAAAAACCTTTTTTGGAAAATAAACGTTTTTGGTAACTGAGCCGAAGTGGGTTTTTTTTCAATAAAACAAAGTTGAAAAAACTGAAAAAAAGGAATTTTGCAACACTTGATTTTTTCAATTTTTTTTCAGATTTTTCCAATATATTTTATTTCGTAATGAATCTTAAATAACCATTAATAAAAAGACTTAATTTAAGAAAGGAAAAAGGCAAAAATTATTTGGAAAAATCTGAAAAAATTCTCAAAAATCATTTGTTGCATAAAAACAAATTTAGCTGGTGTCCATCTAAAAGTTACTATTTTTTCTAATTTTTTTTGTTGTTGAAAAAAGGCCGCAAAAAATAAATGGAATCGCCAGCATACGTCGTTTCGGTTACCAAAAATTTTTATTTGCGAAAAAAGGTTTTTCCGCTTTTTTTCAGATTTTAAAAATCTGTCATTCAATACTTTGTTTTAAAAAATCGGGGATAATTAAAACTGTGAAATTTTTTTTTTAACACTGTTTTTCAAGACTTATGTCAATTGTATAACAATAATTAGAATTTGTAGTAATCTTGGAACTTTGAAAAAATGTTATTCCAAAAGTACGAGGAACAAAAAAGTAGAGCTTTCCATCTAAAAGAACCTGTAGAGATTCCGATAGCTAAATTGCGATGAAATGTGTCATTCACGTGGAGAGAGACTCACTTTGCTCTAAGAGCGAGTTGTCGATCGTTGGGACAGACCCAGCGAGCTCCTTTGGTTCCTGGACTCGTTCCGTACGTCATATCCATCGTTGATCGGTCGTTCAATACCTCAACGATTTTTCCAATCAACAAGAACAAGCCTCACCAGTCTTCGAAAGTAACGGCAATCCCGGAGGACCTTACGACGAGGATTCCAGGATTTTGAACACCACGCTTTCGTCCATTTTCTACAAGAAAAATTATACTCCATAAAAATTGCATTCCACGATAAATCAAAATTAAGATTTTTTATTTTTAATACCCGTGTACCATTCTACCCTTATCTATCCTACAAAATATTGCAAAGATCTCCTCCTCTCATATTCTTCAATGTCTTCATAAAATATCATCTATCAGTGGTCTGAGAATTCCGCATAAGTTATGAAAACACAAATAGTATTATGCAAGAAAAGCTATCGGCTTGTCCGAGCTTTCCTTCGATACCTTCAAACGTACATATTGTTAATTATCGTTAGCATACTAACAGACAGCGACAGCATATAGTTTACTTTCCTCGCATGAAGGGAAGAATAATAGGAGCGAGGCAAGAGGTACAAAGGATGTGGTTGTTGTGTACATGCCTGCGGGAATATTAAACAAAGGTACACGGGCGTTACTTCGTTCACTGCGGTACTGGCCAGAGAGGACAGGGATGAGGAGGTGGAAGAGGAGGAAAAGGTGGAGGTTGAAAGGCTGCAGGAATGTGGACGTCGGAAGCGTCAAAACCAGCGAGTGAGGTGGAGGACAAGGGCTGAATTGCCGGATGGGAGTTAGCATCTGCGCCCGGGTGACCCAATTCCACCATAGAGCGAGGAGAAAAGCGGGATAGAGAGTGTGAGAAAGCGCGCAGGTTCCCGTCGACCCTGGCCCCATAACCGACGGGGGAGGCCAGGGCCACGCGCTCCCCGAACAGCCAGCCCGCCAAACTGTCAAGGTCAATGGTGGTGCGCGCGTGGACCTTCGCAGGTTTCCCATTTCTCCTCTCCAACGCGTGCACCATCGTCCTTCGGCCACTCTCTCTCTCTCTTTCATCGCTTTTCCGATCGCTACCCGTTGTTTTTTCTACTCATACTCACATCCACTTGAAAGGCTATCAGAGGTGCGCTTACAACGTTCCTTCGTTTCATCTGATCAAATAAAACACTCGTAGAATTGTCTGTTAAAGCTCGTTCAGACTTTCTCTCGTTTTTTCCTACTCCAACGAAAATGACCCTTCTGGCCAATTATACTTGAACGAAAAGAAAATTTAAGAAAGTTGCATAGTAGAACTTTGCATATTGCCTCCTTATTTCTTTAGCCCGCCATTCGCAATGCTTCTATAACGATGGAAACTGAGCGCCGCGCCGTGATTGGCCGCGTGCTCCAGAGTGGGGTTGAAGCGTTCCAACCGCCGACCCAATCCGGGAGCAGCGTTGCGTTTAGGCGCCAATGTCAGCCGAGACGCTTGGACGTTTGATTACGTAATGAAATTATTGTACGAATGATACAATCTGCAGGCAATAAATAATTATGACGATGTTATAATGCGAGAGTTAAAAGCGAGTGTTATAATATGAAATTTAAAAAAAGATAAGTATTGTGACGTGGAAAAGACTCTCGAGCGGATAAAAAGTACGTCTTACAACAGTTTAAAGAAGTGTAAGAAATCGATCTCAACATTTGTAGACACGCATAATAAAGTTAACGGATGTTTGACATCAAATTCAGCAAACATTATCGTAGACATTTGAATTTTATAGACCAACGAATTTTCGTATTCAAAATTGCTTGCGTTATATAATGAAAGGCTTGATTATAGCTTGATTATATAATAAAATACCTGTAACTTGTGAATAACTAGAATTTCTTGCGGAAGATATTTTTAACTGTTAAATATAGTAGAAATCGTGAATTTCACAGAGAGAGAGAAGAGAGACAAAAACAAATCATCACTCTATCGATTTTATGCAGCGAGCTTCCACGGAGATCGCCTTATCAAGCTGGGAGAAATGTTGAATGGAGCATTGTCGACTCCCTGTCTACGTGCAAGCTATAGCTTGATGCTCGATAGACTCGTTAATTAAGACGATATCGCTCACGGAAATTGAGAGCAAAAGACACCCCGCTGGTCGTTCACAAAGCACACTACTGAATTCTTGTTACTCCTGCAGAATTGAACAGCCTCTATGTGACAGCGTGTACAAACAACGTGCTACAACTTATTTTATGTCCTTTAAATAAATGAAGAAATTCTCGTTTACGATAATTTGTAAATTGATGCAAAAAAAAATACGCTTTCCAATGAACAAATTGTTCTCTTAAACGATCCGCATTTATTTTTATAACATTCAATAGTCCATTTGATACAAAATTACGATAATAGAATTTCCTGCTTTATAGACGTTCAGGAAATATATGTAATCGTTGTATGAATGCCCAGTATTTCTGTCCCGTTTATTCCGTCATTCATACGAGAGATCGTGAAATATACTTTGAGATTATAGTCGTATTTTTAGATATGGTTAAAATACTCTATACTCACCAACACGCTTTTTAAAACATTAGAATAATTTGTAGGAAAAAAAAGGCAATTAAGGGAATGAAAAAAAAAAGAAAAAAAAATACGTGTGCCTAAGGGTCATATTTACTCTCCGGTATTGTGAGAATTCCCTAAGAGACCGTTTAAGGTTCTCACAAGGAGGGAACAAACGTAAGAAACGAGAGATTCCCCCAAGAGTATATTACTCGAATGGAAGAAAGGAAGTATTCTCTTAAAGGGGGTTTGCCGACTCTCGGTGACTTTTAACCTGGCCTGCTATGATGAGATAAAGAAAGAGCCGCAATATCTCAAAAAAAAAATACATTACTGTATATACAAGGCATTTCATACGAACTCAGCCACCCAAAAAAAAAAAAAAATTCTCAAAAAATGTATAAAAATCAGGTTCAGTAGTTTCAATAGATACACCAAATTTCAAATGAGATAAAGAAAGAGCTGCAATGTCTGACAAAAATACATTACTGTAAATATACAAGGCATTTCATACGAACTCAGCCACCCCAAAAAAAAAAAAAAATTCTCAAAAAATGTATATAAATCAGCTTCAATAGTTTCAATAGATACACCAAATTTGAAGTTAAAAAAAGAAGTCTCCCGGAGTATGCCAATTTTTTTATTATTATTTTTTTATTACAGATCATTACTCAACCTTTTCTGAGGAAGCCAAAATTAATAATGATATTTCTCAATAGTATTTTGTACAAAGTAGAAAATAATGAATAAGCAAAATGTGCAAAAAAATCTGCTCTGTACCTCATCTCTTCCCAGTGATAAATTCCAAATTTAACATTAATCTTCCCTTCTTTATTAAATACGTAAAAAATATGTATATCCACGACATGTAATGCAATAATGCAACCCTTAGCATAGCACATATAACAGATATGCCATGCTTCACAAAGTCCTGTTACAGTCTGCCCGGGGCTGCAGGACTCAGGTATCCACCCTCGTGTTGGGCGGCAGCTCGACTAAAATAGGTTCAGACAGCATACCAGCATATAGCGCCATAAAGGGATATATATTCGAGGGTAGGTATACATAGCATGCATAAGGCTTTCGTGCTTTCTGCTTGCTCGCTTGCTTGCCTCATAGGAGTCCTATGACTGAGGACCTTACTCACGAGATTGTTGGGCCTTTCGCGTGATTGTGTCTCACGCTACATTACGTTTCCGAGGTGCACACGCAAATGCAGAGAAAAACAAAGAGGCGCAACAACTTAAGGGTCACTTTTTCTGAATTGCTCGGTGCACTCTTCTTCATTTTTTTATTTCGTTACAAGAGTTTTTCATTTTTTTTTTGTTTTTTGTTTTTTTTTTTTTTTTTTTTTAGAAACATATTGTTACATCGGTGGCTGTATATTGACAATATGTATTTTAGGATGCATTGGAAAATAAGTAGTACATGTCCGCGTGGTGGTTGGCGTCCAAGAGCGCAATTTCTCTGGAGCCGCGCGGGCGAGAAAATTTTATAGCGCTATGCACTCTCTCTCGATACGCTCTTTCTCTTTCACTCTTTCTCTCTTCTCTTATATAGTACGTATTTATAGCCAGGGCGCCGTCGTGTCAATCCCAGCTCACACACTGCCTCGTTCAACTATTATAATGATTTTTTTTTTTTTTCTTTTTTTTTTTTTTTTTTTTCTCCGACCTCCCTATTATAGTATGGGTATGACATACTTTACTCGCGGAATAATAGTATGCCCTCTGTGGATACATTATACGAGCAATCTAGCACGTTGCTAACGGCCAACGTACATATACCGGCAATTCGATATCTAATCTCGCAGAGGCCCGGCGCTCTGCTATACGGAAAGTCACTAAGCGATATATTCATCCTTTGACGCGCTTTAATTTCAACAGACTTTAACTTTTACTGTAACTCCATTTTCCATATCTTTCAAAGACCGTAATCGCGCTTTTATGTATATATATATATATATATATGACTGCTCATTTAACTTTTGCTAATTGCTAGAAAGTCCGATGCACGAACGGATTTATGATATTCCTCTTGCCTGGGATATTACTGCTTTTCAAAGTAGAGCAGATGCTGGCATTTTTTTTTTTTTTTTTTTTTTTGAGTGGATCAAAAATTGTGGACTAATTTACTTTTAAACAAAGACTCATATTAGAAAGATAAAAAAGGTAAAATTTGTGTAACAAGACTGGTTGAATTTCAAGAATTTTTTATTATCAAAGGATTACCAGCAGAAGTACTTTGTATCCTTGTTTTAAGAAAATTAAAAAAATATATTATATTTATATATGATTTCTTGCTCACTCGATGCAATATTTTCAATATAAAATATTCACTCTATTTTTTTTTTTTTCTTATAGCTTTAAAATTAAAATACAAATTGTGAATTTAAAAATGTTAAATGTTTAATAAAATTCAGACTACAACAACTACAAAAAATATAATTAAATCTAATTTAAAAAATTTATATTATATTAAATATAATTTAAAAAAAATAAAATTCAGACTACAAAATATATAATTAAATGAACAAAATCTGCGATTGAATACGTTGAAAATAAATCTCCAGTTGATAAAATACTTATAAAATATAATAATTATCAGAATAATTAAAAAAACTAAAATGTGTCATGATTACTGAAATAATCTAGGAAACATTTTCACCCCGAGAAGTTGTATGATAATATAAAATAATCCACCCTTATATACCCTCTGAATATAAATTCCGCAACAGCTGCCAGGCAGACCTGTCGACGGTTCATTTACACCATTTCTCCTCCCAGCTCAATTGCATTTAGATAGTCCGAGTACATATATATTGCCTTCAACACGCCTCCGTTATTTCCCACTGGAATATCTCGTCCTATTCGTCCCGCCGACGCAAACACACTATATTTAACAGCTTATAACAACGTTGCAGGCTGTCTCGCGGCTTCGCCAGCCGCAAATTTAATTTGTATACGTGGACCGTGTTAATGTACACTTGAAATCGAGAGCCGTCCGATCAAAAGCAACCACATCAGTCAACGAGCCTCTCTTCGTCGTTTGGCAGGCATCCTGACAGACTTTCAGATAACCATTCGCCCTAAATACTACAGTTACAAAAAATTGAGTAATCGATTTAGAAAATAAATAAATAAATACATAAATACCCCTCATAATTCAATAAACTTAATTCCACTAAATCGAATCAAACATCTCTTTCATGTCCCACCAAAAAAAAAAACATATTTGTAAAATAACATTTCTGAAAATATTTGTCAATTTACAAACAGAAATAGTCAGAGCAACAATTCAGTATTAATAGGAATTTTTTTTTATAATAAATGCATTGTAAAATTAATTTACTGTAAATGACTTTAACTTTTTCTGTTTTATTTTTAAAATAAGAGCTTACAGACACTTTTGTTAAATGTACAAAAATGATAGTTTCATTTTTTTTACTGAGTACATCTATTTTGTATTATACTATAAGAGATATAAAAGAAAAATGTCAATATTACAATGTCAGCCTCTGATTATCGGTCATATTTAATTTTTATTGAGTGAGTAAAAGTAAAATGTGTTAACACAGTTAACATTGTCAACAAAGTCATCGAGCCTCTTCGTCGTTTGTCAGGCATCCCCGCACACGGCCAGATACCCAATCACCCTATCTACTTCAGTTACAAACGATTGAGCAATCTATTTCTCACCCCAAAAAAAAAAAAAAAGAACAATCAGCCCTTAAATTCAATTCGACTAGCTCTAATCAAACATCTCTTTCAAGTGCTATTGAAAAAAGAAACTACCAAAAATATGATTAAAAATAAAACACGCCTTTCGTGACATATTTGTCATTTTGGAAATCGAAATTGTCAGGGTAACAAGTCAGTGTTAGTAGGAATTCCATTTTTTTTTATCAGAAAAAAAAGCATTGTAAAATATGAATATACAAATTTTTCCTTCTGTTCAACGTGACATTAACATTTTTTCAGTTTGATTGTAAAAATAAGAGCCTACAAATTCTTTTGTTAAATTTACAAAAATTATACTTTCATTTTTGTTTACTGAATATATTTTTTATTTTTTATTTAAGAGATACAAAAAAAAAATGCACTGTCGAAATATGAGAAAAAGGCTGCAAAGTATGCTTTTGAAAATTGCTGTATTTATAGCAATTTGCTATTGATATAGAAAAAATATTCAGAAAACATTATCTTAATTTCTATCGAGAATAAAAAAAAAAAGTATTGACGAAAATTAGTGAAACAAATTATTTTTCATCCGCAAAAACAAGTTCTTTTTTTTTGGTGTTGGATTACCAGGCTGCAGATTTAACTTGTATACGTGGCCGTGTTAATTTACACTTGAAATCAAGAGGCGTTCGATCAAAGCAACCACAGTCATCGAGCCCTACGACCAGACACCCAATCGCCCTAACTGCTTCAGTTACAAAAACGATTGAGCAATCTGCTCATCATCTAAAAATAAAAAAACTAACAAATACCTCTTAAACTGAATTCCACTAAATCAAATTAAAAAATCTCTCTCAAGGGCCATTAAAAAAAAAAAAAAAAATATTATTAAAAACAAAACACTTTCACGCTTAATTAATTAACACTATGAAGAATAATCTGAAAAACATACTCACAGTCAATGCTGTTTCTCTATCGTTGCTTTCCAATCACTTTCCCATAATTAACTTCCTCGCTCTGTTAGCCCTCAAAAAACTCTTGGTGTAAAAAAAAAATTTGTCCTCCTTCATATTTGCCACAGATAGCGCGTTCAAGAGTCATCAATAAACGTTATTTATTTATCGAATTAATAATAATCATAGCGTTGCAATATTTTTTTTTTGCAACGCTATGATTAATAAATATATACACTACTCGTTATTAACTATTTTATTTTTTTCTTTTCTCTTCTTCTTCGTTTTTTTTTTTTTTTTTTTTTTTACTTCTTCTAATGCATAATATACTTTATTTATAAGGTGTACTGATTCACTGGGGGGTTGAAAGTACAAGCTAAGTAGCGAAAAGTAAAAACCGGTGCCTCAGGTAGCTACCGGTAGTGTCTAGACTACTGCTGTCCGATCGACAGGTGGCTGTTACTACTTCGGGGTCTGCGACTCGTCTCCCCTCGGTGCGAAGCGCACACGTAGCTCGCTTTGCTGGCTACGTGGACGACGACGAGAAGGAGGACGAGAGGAAGGACGCAGGAGGCGGAAGAGTGGAGGACGGGAAGCTTTGCAGGGCTGTGCGGGCGTATAGCGAGCAAGGCTTTTCAGGGACGTAACCGTTATAGGGGATATATTCCACATTATACGGGAAGTGGGACAGAATTTGGCTGAAGGTCCACCGAATTTCACGCCTATTCAGAATCCTCAATATTACACAAAGGCTCTCCTCACTGTTGTAGCTCCTTAATATATTTTGCAATCCCTCTTGAGATCCGAATAAAATTTTTCAAAAAATCTATCCTCGCTTCAACTCTATATATGAGACATTATCCGTCAAATTGGCCACTTTTTTTACCCTCCCAGATCTGTCCCATAATTTGTAGTAGTACTACTTAAACTCTCTGTGAATTTTTTTTGAAATTTTTTAATTCGCTCATTTCAAAAATGGATTTTTATTTTCAAACTCGTATATCATCGAATGATAGAGTTTGTATATGAGATAAAAAATATAGTTCATTTTTCCATGAACTATATTTTTGATATGGCATTAAAAATGCTATTTTCAGCAAAAAAAAAAAATGGGACATTTTTTTTTTTTTTTTCAATGTTACTGTTTTCATTTATCTGTAAATTTTACAGAATATTTGGCAGTGAATTGAGAGCGTATAAAAAAAAAATTGGCAATGTGGAAGTCGACATTCTCGAGGAGTAAAAAAAAATATGTATCAGAGAAAGGTGCATTACAATGTTACATTTTTTAGGGCATCAACAATATAACATATATTGCATTAATTTATTGAAAATTAGAATCCAGATGCACCTTAATACACCTATATTTGTAAAATATTTCTTTTTTACTCGGCAAGAATACCTCGAATATCACTTATAGGGTCTCTCAATGTACGTTCAGCCCTGTTCGGTTTTGTACTCACAGAGACTGACTTGGTTTGCAAGAAACCGGGACGACCAAACGGCCCAGTAGCTCCCGGCAGAGCCTGGTTAAGGTTCAAGAGCAACTTGATCAATTGTCCTCATCTACTCTCGCTTTCCTATCCCTCTTCTCGCGATTCTCCATCAATTGCAATGTAACGATTGCAAGAATTCTCTCTCTCTCTCTCTCATTTTCCATCGGTTCGTTAATATCCATGGCAACAATTGAGCTTCAAAGGTTTCGAGAATATCCTGTTGGAGGGATTCTGGGGGCGAAATAATGGTTGGGAAAAGTACTCTGCGTACCATATGGCGCTCGCACATTCATATCTCTCGTTTTCTGTCGCGATGGGAATTAGCGACGTAATATGAGCTATTATTAGCAATTCATGTAGCAAAAATATTCAAAAAATTGTATAGAATGTTACTGATACTATTAGAGGAGTTTGAAATTTGTTAAAAATATTTTTTTAAATTTTGTTATTGTAACGATCTTAGAATGTTAGCTCAAAATATATTAATATATACTTGCAGTTTATATTGCAGAAACTATAAATATAGACAATTTTTTTTTCAATTATTATCAAAGGTAGTTTCCCTGCAATTTAAAAGAAATTCAATTGTTGCTGGAAAAATTCATGCAAAACGTCTTTTGAGATGTTTTTAAAATTGAAATAAAAACGCATCTTTTTTAGAGGTCGGTTCTAAAATATTGCTCAATTGATTCAATTATTGCAGTTATCAAGAAATTTTTAATGTTATGAAATATTGGTACGTATTGTAATATTCGTAAAATATTTTTAATGTAGTGAAATATTGAAAATATTTAATGCACTGTTCTATACTATGTGGGGAAGATTAACTTTGATCGTTGACGTGGCTTTATGTTGAGCAAACTCCACTGCAAGTCACTTCGAATTGTGAATGCCCTCCCTCGCTCTTTGTCGCTTCTAAAGAAGAAACAGGTTTAACTATAGTTTCCAGTCTACTTGGAGAAGTGGCAATCCAAGGTACAAATTATTAATAGAATTTCTTGCAAGTTTAGCACTGCATGGAGAAAGTGTTAGAATTTTCAAGTGTCGTGTTTTTCTTGAACTCTTAATTACGTATTTTTTTTTCAGTTCCACAATGGAAAATAAATTATAAGTGAATAGCATACTGTTAATTAAATTCTCTAATCAACCTCTCACAGTCACATTTTTTTCATAATTAACCAGATTTTATAAGAAATTGCAAGTGCTTACAGTCCATTTTTTTCCCCTGCCAAAATTCAGAAGTTATTGTTTTTACACTATTCGTCTTTTGGATGACAATTAATTCCACAAGGAAAATACAAAGTACATTTAAAAAATATTTTTATGAACTTTTTCATTCACATTTTTAATTTTACATTCAAATGTACAAAACTGACTTTTTGAGAAATTCCATTTTATTTTTAGCAAAATAATGAAATTATTTATTTTGCGAACGTTTGGTTCAAATTTCACTTTTTTCTCGAAGAGTCGTGACGCTTTTTGAAGGTACTTTTCTGGAAAGCCTAAAAACATTTTTATATAATAAACTCAAAGTGTAATCGGAGGTGTATCAAACAATTTTTTGTTAGCAAAAAACTTTACAGAATGTACACAAATGTTTGTAACAACTGAAGAAAAATCGGCTGTGTGAATTTCATATTTATGAATTATTTATGTACATCAACGTTTTTAATTCAACTGCGAAGCTGAAATCGCATTTAAAAGTTCAATAATGATATACATGTTTAAACTTCTATTTTTTTTTGTGCGCTTTTCCCTTTCAAGATAAATAAAAGAAATGTGACTGCTGAATTTTTAAGAAATAAAATTTCAAAAAGAATTACAGAAAGTACTCTCTAAGAGCAGTAAATTGAGGCTGTTTATGAAAAATATTTTTATAGGTACTGGAAAAAAAGTGGCAGAAATTGAGAGATTCCCTCACACACGCGTGAATATTTCTCACCAAACAGGCAATAGAGTTGCGAATACGGTTTATCATATGTTTTGTACAATTGTGATGACCTCAAAACTATTGATATTCTGAATGACTCGCGTTTACCATATCAAAGTATGATCATCCAAAAAACCACATATTCAACAGTAGGTAGATGAAACCACAGAGAATCCAGGTACCTTGTAAACCTGCAACATGCGACATTATCAACGCCACTTGGCTGTTCCTCTGATTTGTCCGCGCAAACGTTCTGTCGATGGCTTTTACCGCTTTTCTAAGTTGTAAATAAAATTTTACTAAAAAAAAACCAACGTTGTACTGACAAGAATGACAAAAAGAAAATTCTCATCTGCTGCAAAATAATATAAAAAATGGCACTTTTAAAAAACTCGCTCCGCAAGTTTTATAACTAAATACATGCTTTTTTTTATTTCAATAAAAATGTTTGATGTTTCTAATAGAATTGAACTGGTCGTTTTTTTTTTCTTTTTTTTTTAAATGGTTACGTTAAAATTGAAGAGTATGTCTCAAAAACTAGATATTCTTCTAGTGCAGAAAATATGCAATATTGGTAGCTAAGCATTTAATATACTAAGACTTGTTAGCCTATAAGTTATGAAACATGGATATCGACCGTTCGCCAAGGACAAACCTGAAGAATAAAATGTTTCACAACTGCCACAATGTTTTTACACAATGATTACGAAACGTTCGTAACAGTTTATTTCTCAATGTACATAATAATATTATTTAATAATAAAATTCAGCTAATCAGCAAGACGAACTTCTTCTTTATGTTTTATTTCCTTTTTTTTTTTTGTTCAAATTGTCCGGTTTCAATTTATTGTTACTATTTTGGCCCCGTGGAACACCGCGGTAGAGAGGTCGAGCTGCTTTGCCGGTATTTATACCACATGATTGCCTGCATTTATTTTCAATTTATTTTCTCTCATCCATTCGTTATTTCGCCAAATATATTAATGCATGATTCATTCTCGTGGACAAGAGGAGAAAAGTGTTTTGCGCAGATGATTCCGCTTCTCTGCATCAGGTTCGAAGAGGTATCCAAAAGTTAATCACGTGCTTTTAAGAATTATTTTTTTCTATTAATTCGATCGTAATAACAATATCTTCGTGTGTGTGTGTTCTTTTTTTCCCCGGAAAAAAAGGTTTCGAGCATGAAAGCTCTATAGTTTCGTCGTGAAAGTTCGCGCTGCATCGGCGATCACGAAAAATCGCACTTTTAACTAATTAGTACGGAAGAAAGTTTTGCGGGGGGGGAGGGATGAAAGTGGATTATAATATTTGTCCAGTGTATATGAGTGTCTTTCTACGGAGCATTGTACATATTTACATTGATCGAAGATGAGGGTTTTGACTCCGAATTCTACGTAGTCTTCGTTTACGTCCAATCCCGAAGCAAAAAGAAATATTTTCAACCGCGGTCGCATCACGAAGACACAAGCACAATAGTTTTTTTCTTTCCTTCTCTTTTCATTAGTTCCTGTTTCACAGTCGATTGGCTTTACTGTGTGTCTTTTATGTTATCGTTTTTCTTTTCTTTTCTTATCCCCTTCTTCCCGTTCATTTTCATTAAGCTCGCAACTTTGCACTTGAGATAACGCGTGCTTTTTTTTTGCTCTTTAATCACCAAAATCTCAATCGGCTGATGTCTTTGTACGCCTACGATGATGATTCCGCGCCAATGCGTGAATAATTGTCACTAAAAAGTAGCACACCATCAGCATCACGAACTTGTCGAAAAGCCACGAGATTGTTGTTGCTCCCTCCTGAAAAATAAGTTTCAAGTCATTAATTACAGTCGTGAGCAGAACTTAGGCAGTAAGGTAACTCTTCGATGCATAATACTTTCTCAAAGCCAAATAATTAATATATTTTGCTCGTTTATTTTACGCTAAGTGTTGCAAGCTTCCAAATAAGTATACTATTATTATTATTATTATATTAAGGTTTAATTTGTTAATAATATGAGCCTTACCGCAGATGATTTCTCATGAAGCTTTTTCTTCTGCTCTATAAGATACTTCTTGAGGGGTTCTTGAAACTTGTGACCAACGTAAGGTACGATCGCCAAAAGACCGATTACTTTGTCAAGAAGTTCTTCGTTGAATGCTATTATCACCGCCAGTTGTTGTATATGCATTTTAACGATAGCTTTGCCTATCAGCGTTGCGCCGAAGAATGTCCAGAATGGTATTAGATAATGGCCACAAGTGAGGCCCGCAAGATCGAATAATGGATTTGGTATCTGCAATTAAAATTATCCTACATGAGTACACGAAAAGAAAAAAGATACTACTTCACCACAATAAATTCAATTTTTTGCCGCAAAATTGCATTACATAGCTAAAATAATTTTCAAAAAATTGATGTAAAAAGATCTTAACAATTTTACGAGATTTTCCAGAAGCTAATTATCACTTTTTTTTCAGTCGTAAACTTTGGAACAAAAAAAATCCACTCGAAATATTATTAAAAAAAAATAATAAAGTACTTATTTGAAAATTTCATAATACCGATGCGCAGGCGAGTATTCCCAAAAATCCGGCCCGCTGAACAAAGTGTTTCATTGCGAGCTTGACCCTCATAACAAGTGGAACATTCTCGCCGCTCTCAAGCGCCTCGAGCGCCTCTAATTCCTTGAGATCTTCCTGATCCGTTTCTTGACTCTTGTCGGTACGTCGGCTGGTCCTAGCGGCTCTTGCCATAAAATAAGGCGGCAATTCACCAAGCGCCGTTCCAGCACCCCACAACATTGCCTCGACTCGGACTTTTCTCATTATATTAAGAATTCCGGCGACCCACGTGGGATCCACCGTTGTTGGACAGACTATCTGATCGGGATACGGTGGCTCTGGAAAATTGAGTCCCCCGCATTCGTACGCAGCCATTGTCACTGCCGCTATGTGAGGACCCAAGTAAAGAACGAATGTGTGAAGTCCTGTGCCTAATCCCACGCTCGAAAGCACACCGAGTCCTACCCAGTATGCCCACCATATTAATTTAGCTTCCCACTCCTTAAATACCTGCAAAAATAGAAATACATAGTAATTAGATAAAAGCAAGGTCTTCAATTTTAGGAATTGATCACTACTCGAATGAAAAAAAAGAAAATCACTATAAAGCTTCTAGCAAAATTATTTATCTGAGTGTCATTCAGATAAATGTAGTAATTATTATTGTATTATATAATAAAATTTAACTTTACATCTTTACATTGTAGCATTGAATTTCTTTTTGTTCTATAGATTGTCAGATAAATATTGAAGCGAGATCAATTTAATTTCATTCGTGTAGCTTCCAACACTGTTAGAATGCAGATTAATTGAATTTGTTGTCTTACGTTCTGTTGCGGACCTTCGACGCGGGTCAACACGAGGAACAATCCGATAACTAATACTGATAGCCACACTGTCTTTTTGTAGCACAGTGTATTCTTCGTTACATTTAAAAGGTCGATGAGCAATTCCCGTATGAAATAGTTTAAAGTTGTAATAGGATGCTGCCACAATGTAAGACTATCAGGATCGACGATGGATTCGCGTCCGTCTGAAGACTTTGCCTTGGCATCCTTGGACTGTGGTCGTTCGTGCAAACTTTTCTGCGCTCCGTTGGACGAATTGGCTTCTTTGGCACGACGCACCGCGCTGCCACCCGTGTTCTCCAGCATGCTGCCTCCTAATCGGCTAATCTGCAAATCAAATGACGAAAAAGAAAAAAAAACAATCATTGCACAAACCAGAAACGATTTCATCGAATATTCGTTTAATATTATATCGGAGCTTTGATGAGATATAGATGATTTCTAGCGTTTATACAGTATCTGAAAAATGGTTCAATGTTTGATAAATCGAAATAAAAAGAGAAAAAAAAATAAATAAACAATAATAATCGTCGCTGGCGATATGTCTGCGATGCAATATGTGGCTACATGAGAGTCTCGTGAAATTTATCGACAACGAAGCGGTGTGGAATGCGTACTTGGTGATTGGTAGAGCTCGAGGGTACGATAATTGAGAAGAAAAAAAAAATAAATTAAAGAGTGGGGCGGGCGAAGCATGGAAAGCGCAGTTTATACTGAATGTTTTATTGATAATTCCACGTTGGATTTTAGCTGCCTCAGCGTATTTCCACAAATAGATATTCCGGTTATGATACAAACATATATTTACGTTGAGTTTACTTCGTAAAGATGTTCTGGGTTCATGTCAATGACTAGGTAATCTATGTGCGGTCTTAGTTGACGATTTTCGAGCATTTCTTGCGCTTCTGTAATAGTTAATTGTTATTCTCAATGTAAAAATGTCCACTAGTAAATCAACTGGGTCAGAATTAGCGCCTAGCAGTCAACACGAGCACGCGTTTCTTCCTTATTACACAGAGCTCGAGGAAAGATCCAAACAACCACTGACCGCTTAATTTCACGATAGCTGCCACGCTCTATGTACACTCGGACTCGCTATCACTGCCAGTAATGCTAAGAAGGGGTCACCCTGATTCAAGGGTCAATCGTTTCTCCCACTACGCACGACTGTTACGAGAAATCTCTGGTAGTCACTGAATCATCTGAATTGAATAAATTTCGCGGGAACTCTACTCCACTGGATTTTCTCATAAAGATAGAATTCGTTTATAATTTTTTTTTTTTTTTAGAATCGGGAGGGCATTCCATACCAATTCGAACTGGATCTGACCCTTGAACTCTCGGATTTGATACACCATTTTTTCTATTGCAGCTCCAACTCTAAGAGGCAACTAGAATTTTTATTAGTTTTTTTTAAATCACTTGATATGTCTATGATTATTTAAAATCAACATATCGATCGATGTAATTTAGAAATCTAAAAAAATTTTCAAAAATTATGTACCAGATATCAATATTTTTAAGCTTGGACCAAAATAAAAAAAAGGATAAAATATGAGATAGGTAAGTCAGCCCACTATGGGCTGCTTCCTGAACATTTCTATAAATAAGTCAGGATTTTAGAGATTTTTTTTCAAATCTTTTCTGACGTCATCAAACATTTTAAAAAATATTTTTGTGACCATGACATCATTTTATTAAGTACAAAAAACAAATCGTTTTCGAAAAATCTGAAAAAATTCTGATTGATTGAAATTGATATCTGATTTAGGAATTTTGAGAATTTTTTCAGATTTTTAAATGATGACGAACGATATGTTTGGTTTCAGATAATCACAAGTATGTCAAAGTTTAAAAAAAAAATCTAAGAAAAATTGTGGTTGCCTTTTAGAGTTACAGCAATAATATTTCAAAAATGTGGATCAAATCCAGGAGGAAATGCGTATGAGACCCAGGACGAATCGGATTAGAATGCCCCTTATACATATAAAATAATAACTGTTCAAATAGCATGAAAATTCAAATCTTATTTGAAATATTTGAAATTTATGAAAACTCCAAATTCAATTCCATTCAAGCATTTCAACAGAGCTTTTCCCTCGCCCATACATGTCAAGTGTTTGGAGTATCGTTTATGTGCAAGCTCTTAAATTATTTCTGCCAAAGCAAAAGCCAAGCAAGAAGCAAACATAAGCGAGTTTCAGAATAGACTTTTTCTCTTCTGATATCCGACGAACAAACAGTGCCTCGCTATCGGTTATATGAGGAAATCAAAGATATAGACAATATTCATGCATCCGTGCTGTGTTAATAATAGACTAATGTTTAGTATTAGAGCGTGGGAATTCGATGCAAAAGTGTTTTTATGTCGTCATTGAAATTCAATAAATTAAGTGAAAATAAAATAGATATTGTAACTTATAATCGGATTTTAAAACGTTGTAAAATAAATGTGAAAAAGTTTAGTCGCGATTCTTTTATTTTTTACTGGATAAAAAAAAACAAAAATAATTGTGTTGCAAAATTTCGTAATTTCATTGAAATTTATGAAATTTATTTAGCTTTTTTCCCTTTATTATGAAATAAATAAATCTTAGAAAATAAAAAAAAAAAATATTACGTATTACATGAAGCAATGAAAATTACAAAAAGATTGAAAGAAAAATAAATCGTGAATCAAATAAGCCGGTAAATAGCGCGTGCTATTTTGTGATTGTAGTGCAATTAGTGCAATACCATATTAGCCTTGTTTCCCCAAATAGGTAGGCCCCGCTCCCTTAGTAAGCCTCTAAGTTGTTCGCGGGTCATGCGTCCAAAGGCAGGATCAGCGAGTGTGGTTGCGCTCGTTGAGCCACCTCCGCTTCCTCCGACGCTGTTAAGTCGTGCGAAGCTGCCCTCAGTATTTTCGGTTGCGCTGGCACTAGCACTGGCACTTGTACCAGTACTCGTTTTTCGTGTTAATCTCCTTCTGACCATTTCAATGTCCTTCTTATTAACGCTCGAGTTCCACTCTAAATCCAACTCCCAAGGCAAACCACGAGATATCCAAAGTCAGCCGCAAAAGATCAAATCCACAAACGAGAATGGCCCCAAGCTCTTCGGTTTTTACACACTCTAAAAGTGGCAATTCTTCCTGTTCTTGGCTTTATGGAATTGGCAGGACAAGGCTCTCTTCGCTATCTCCCTCATTAATAAAGCACATACCACAATGCTGAAGCTCAGAGCCCATATGTTGTGTATCTGCGACTAAATTAATCATACGCTTTCATGGAATAGCATTGTATAAGATTGTTTTTTTTTTGTTTTTTTTTTTGTTGAATTTATGTCTCTGTTGTGAATTCTCGTGGAATGTACGAAATAACAGCAGGTGCAACAATTGAAATAAAATCTTCTGCCAATATCTATGTTATATTTTGCGAAACACAGTGCAGTCAAAGGCAGGCTTTCGGTAAATCAAAATTAGTATATTATTCAGCAAGAGTGTTAGTCGTAATTAAATAAAGAAACCAAAAAAACATGCAGAGACTGGAAACCTGAAAAAAAAAATAAAATAAATAAAAACAAAAAAACAGCAACAGTTTGAGCCACTACCAGTAAAACAGAATTGGAGTTAAAATATTGTTGAGAAGTTGAATGCCTGCCAGAACCTCGACCCTAAAGTCCTCCAGTCATTCCCAGGGACACCAAAATAATTTTCATTAACCAATTGTATTGAAATTAAAGAGCGTGCATTCGATGTAAGTAAAAATATCATGTCTGTATATATTTTTTTTTAAATGTTTTGGAGAGTTAATAACAGTAACAGTACTGAACACAACAAGAAAGTAAAATAAAAAGCACAGTCAGAGAATAATAAGAATAATAAGTGAATGAAACATTGCAATTGTGGTTAATTGGAGTAATTGTCGAATCATGATATTCATGAGACATTTGAAGACAACACAACAATTTCCAATCACAATTGTTTACAAATTTGAAAATCTGCATTCAGAAAAAAAAAAATTGTAATTAAAATTTGGTAAATCACAATTAATACATACTTATTTAGAAGAGTGAATAAGAATAATATAAATTAGAGATAATAATCTTGATTAAATAAGCACCAAATTGGAGTAAATAAAATTAAGATTTTCTAAACAGAAAATAGTAAAAGTAAACAAGACAAAGAAAGGAAAACATTTATAAGTTACATTTTGGTAAACAAAAAATAGAAACACAAAACAAAAGTAAAATATAAAAACTTCAAAAAGTAAAAATAATAAATAAACGAAAAACATGGAAATGGTACTTAATTTAAATAAATATCAAATCATGGTATAATCCATGAATCATTTTGGAGTCACCAAAACAATTTTCAGTCATGATTTTAAAAAATATTTGAGAGCCTGCATTTAGTAAAAAATAAAAAAAGATGATTATATATTTCTTTTTAAATGAGACAAAAAATGATCTTGGAAGTGTGAATAATAATATTGATTACACATGACGAAAATATCTCAATCTTATAAACTGGTAAATTGGAACTTACAAAAACAAGATTTTCCAGACATAAAATAATAAAATCAGAGCAATGATACAATGGGAGGGTATAAAACGCGTATAGGTTATGCTTAGGTAAATAGTCAATAGAAACACAAAATGAAAATGAACAATAAACTCAGTATCGCGGAATAATGTTGGACAGTCGAAAAGTCATAGTGAAAATAAAAGAAATAAATAAATTGTAACGATATAATGGTGGTTAATTGAGGTAAATGTCGAATCACGGCCACGTAAGCAGAAACCGTGAGGGTCGCGTGACGGAAGAGACACACTCACAATCGATGTTAAATTGGATTTCGGGGGGGTAAAAATAATGTAAGACGGATTTTAAAGAGAGGCTTGTTCTTACATATTTGTCGGTGGGTTTAACGGACTCGTTGCACCATTTATCAGTTTAAAAAAAAAGAAGAAAAAAAAACCGTTAAACTGACAATTGAGCTCTCGTTTCCATAACGCGCGCGTGTCACACTGGAGTACGGGCAGTACTGGAATAGCTGTCTGCTATATGATGCTATACAATATAAGCTAGTAAATTCGATGTCGGGTGATATCACTTGAAATAAGATTTTAATGATGTTCTATCCCCGTAACTATGATGAGAGGCAGGGCAGGTACACGCGAGTGAATACGATTGCCTCTTGTCATTCGTCGACTCTATCAGCCACAGAGGAAAGTGGGGAAAGTCTTTGTATTATGTGACGTTTTTCATTCTGCGCTACCGGACTATATACAATACATGCCGGTGCTCTGTTTTTTTTTTTAGATATAGTTTGCGCACGTGACACATAAGCAATGTAGCTTGGCTACAGTTTGTCTATTCTTGGCTTACGGAGCAGAGTATTAAGTGAAATGCCTTTGTTTGTATGACTTTTTTACTGGACTGCAGACTATATATATATATATATATATATACGCTTGCACGCGCAGGTGGTACGATTTTAGGTATAATTTACATGTAACGAGCAATAGCCGCTGCTTTCTTTTTTGTTGGGCAGTGAGTAGTGACTGTAATCCATGAAGTGTGCTGATTAGTTGAAATTTGTATTTCTGGCGAAATTTAGCCAATCATCATTGCCGATTCTATAGTCAATCGTTAAAGACGACACATACTGTAATGCAATGCGGACCTAATGTGATTTTTTTTTTCAAATTCTTGCCCCGATATATAAAGCTAAACTTTAGCTTAAAAATGCATTTACAACATTTGCAATCAACAGTTTGATTTTACTAAATTTGAGTACTTTCACACGAGAAAAAAAATGGTAAAAAATAATTTTACAAAAATATCGAAAAAACTCTCAACTGAATAAAAAATTGAATTAATAAACAATATGCCTAGCATATTTTATCGTCAGGAGATTTGTTCGTCATTGGATACGTGGAACGTTACTTGTTTTTATTCCAGAGTTTTTTTCTTTAATTTTCGTAAAATTATTTTCATTTCATTCTTATTAAAGTTAATTTTGTAAATGAGACACAGAAAATATCTGCTGTTGTTAATACAGAGCAGACGATAGGTTTGCAGACGGCTATAATAACAATGGCGGTCGCAATCGATATTTTCAAACAGGTTATTTGCAAAATTCATTTATCTCGTGGAGTTAAGAGTAGTTTCTCGCACTGAAATATGGCGTAAAACCAGGCGTGCACTCTTCCGAAATCTGTGTGCAAAATTTGATTAGGCGGTATTTGCACATCTCTAATCTTGAAATACAGGCATTTTTTTATGTGGATTCGCCTTTAACTCCACGTGCTCTCCAATGAACGTGTAGTAAACATCTTCATACGTTCGCTAAATATTCGCTACAAGCAGAGATCCCCTTTAATCTCTGCTACAAGTAAATAATTCGAAACACAAGTTTGCTTTGTTGATCTAAAAAGCGTGTGTATCCGCTGATATTATTTGCTCCGATATAATTGTTAATTTCGTAAGAAAAAATGTTCGCGATTAGTATGCGAATAGGAGAAAAATCCATCTTGCCGAAATTTAATGGACGTCAAGTTCATTCTAATGCTGAAATTCTCGCAAATGTCAGCGAAATCAGGAATAGAAATCCAAGGAATCTCGAATTATTGAGAATCGCGAGAAAACCAACTGGTTATCATCTGGATAATCCTGGTCGGGAATTTTGGCACAAGTAAGACAAATGCCAATGATCCAGGATCTTTTCCTAACCTTTATTTATGCTAGAGTGAAATTAAGGAGGCAGAGTCATCTGAAAATCATGAAAATAAAATTCTATTGAAATTCCACGTGAAATCTTGCAATAAATGTTTCTATCAAATTTCCTCCTTGTTTCCATATAAGCACTTTAAATGGAAATTCCTATATCATCAAACTGGATAATTTACTTAAAAAAAAAAAAAAAAATTAATTTAGTCATTTACACAAATTGGGATGTACTAAAACATCAATTCAATGTAAAATGTTGGACCTTGCTTCCTCATTTTTTTTCCACTATTCTACAAAGTTACTTCTGTGAGGACGTATATATACTGATTTTGTGAAATAGTGAAAAATAATAAGGAGGCAATATGCAAGATTCTGCTTTGCATCCATGTTTTAAACAAAAAAGAATTTTTAATTTTACACCAATGATGTGCAAAATTGATATTTATGCACAATGCGGAAAAAAATACCATCCTATACCCTGAATATTGAGGTGTAGAATTGAATTCTACTCATACACTGGTAAAAAATTAACTACATTTTTTTTTTACAGGTTGATAGTGACTGCAACAGGGCGGCATGTAACTGTTGAAGTGGTACATTTTGAAAACAAAAGTGTGGTCTCTGCCTCTACAAAAGAATGGGCCATAAAGAAGCAGCTCTTTAAGTAAGTTCCAATATTTAAAAAAAAGGGATTAATTCAGTTAATGAAGTTATTGATACTAATTAATTCAATGTTAATACTTTTTTTACGTGTTTATTAAACACATTAAAACTTACAACGTCTTTGTGCATTATTTCAAGATATTAATATTGAGTTTTTTTTTTGCAGATTGCAAGACCGTTCTGCATATCTCAATCTTGGACGTGTGATTGCACAAAGATGCTTGGAAAGTGGGATAACTAATGTCCGTTGTGACATTAAAAGTTCCGAATGTGAGAAGCTCGACCTGCTTATTCAAGAAGTGAAAAATGGGGGTGTTTCGTTGGAAGAACCTAGCAGATATATCCATGCCGCGCCATGGGATTGGCGCAGATACCAAAAACCATGGGAAGTTCAAGATTAAATCAAGTTTTTTTTTTTAACAACATTGTACATACTAGACACGGCATCATTTGACGATAAATAAAGATTCGTCGATCGCAAGAATGAAGTTATCAATAATTTAACTGATATCAAACTAATTTCATTGAGGAATAATGGTGCAGAGCTGGGTGTAAGCAATTTCGCAAAATACAATATCAATCGTGAATAACGATTTTTTAAATCATTTTTATATCATCAAATTGGGTTTGACGTTTTTTTTTAAGATGCTTTTGTCCCTGAGGGAACATATAAAAAAAAAACATTTGTTTGAACGATCCAATAGGAATACATATATTTCATATCTAAAGACAACATAATTAAAATCTTCGGCGTATTTTGATTTAAACATTAATATTGACTAAAAGATGTTGGCCTGTGCCAATTATCATTGAATTAACATGATCTGCGTGCATTATTTGACTGCAAATATCGCCGTATCGTTGCAGAATCGTTGTGTTGTCGTTGGACAATAAAAGTTGAAGTCCCTTAAGAGACATGGTACGTGCTAAGTGAATCAACGTTTCTGGAAAATAAATATTTAATCAGTCCTTAATGCAGATAGTGGGAACAGTTGGAATATTAATGGAGTATGAAAAATACCTTCTAAAAGTTGATCGAGCAGACTAGAAACTTCGGAGTTATTTTCCGCCGTTGATATTTTGTCGTACAACAGCTGTATAAGATATTTCCACTCAGACTCTTCAGTGTATCTCTCCTAAAAAAAAAAAATTTAATGAACAAACGAACTCCTTCATGAGAACAATTTTTAAAAATGTGTCCACCAATTTCAAGCAAAAAATGACAAAAAAAATCAGTAAAAACTTTTTATGCGGTTTTATAAAACAAAAAATGAAATGAAACGCTTTTTTTTTTTGCCTAAAATCGATAAAATGAATTTAATCAGACAAATAACCTTAGCGTATTGCAGAAGAGCTTGTGGACAATTCTCCATCAACAATTGCGTTCCTTCGATATTTCCAGTGCACAACAATCGAAAAGTAAAATCCCCATCGACTTTATGCGCTTTGAGGAATTCCTCGACTTCCTGCAAGCATTCAGCGGGAAGATATCCACTGGCCAATAGAGCTTGCAACTTCAATGCCTCGTTTCGCATTTTTTCTCTCCTCTTGGCTGTCTTGGCTGTTCCCGAATTCTTCGATTCTTGCGAATTTGTGGTGTAAGATCGCATCTTATCGAGAAAATGGGGTCTCAACTTTTCGAAGAGATACTCATTCTCATCGCCCATATCGACCGTTGTGTTTCGATTATCTTCAATCGTGTATACATTTGTCTGTGTCAATTTTCCTAAATAAGAACGAACTAATATCTTAAAGGCTTCGACGATCGAGAAATCATAATGCATATCATTTTTCTTTGGATCGCACAAACTGGTCCGCTTCGAGTCGAAATAGTTGCGAAGATATGTTTCAACGAATAGCTGCAGTACCGCTGCAGCAACGTGTCCATCTCTACCAACGCGCGATGGTAGATGAGCCAAAAATATTTGCAAAGTCTGATGCAAAGACACTGCTTTAGCGTCTATTACTTTGACAAGTACATCGGCAAAAACCAGGCTCTTTTGGCGCATCAAAATAACCGATAATTCGGAAAATGTTGCGATAACATGACCGCTCTGACGTTCCAAAGTAACGTCGAACAGACAATGCCAGTGTGTCAATGACATAGAAGAGATGCAATTATCGGCGATGGTTTTGATTGTCTTCTCAGCTTGATCTTGTCGATCTGCTTGAACGTAAAGAAGTACCAAAGCATATTTCGTCGGATCATCCTGTTCGAACGACTGAAGAATACTGATGAGCTTCTCAGTTGCGTATTCACGCAGAACAAGACTGACAAATATCAACTTTATAAGATTCTTCTTGCTCGTCGAGCTGATCATCTCCACGACATTGTGTACTTGAAACAGAGCATCAGCTTCAGCTCCGCTTTTAAGATTCATCAGAGTTTCCGATAAATATGTAGCCAAACCTGGCGCAGAATTCATTGATTTTTGGGACAATATATCAGCTGGCTTTAATCGTGACTTTTTAAAATATGGTACGCAAAGATACCATTCCATTGGAGACTCCGAATGAATGTAATAATCAGCAAGTAAACCACAAGATTTTCTGTACAAAACTTCCAGGTCAGCGGCGGAATTGTTGGTTTCGGATCGATTCGAACGCATATTGTCTGGTACTAAATAGTCCACGTCTTTAGCCAGACTTACTATTGTAAAAGCCTCACCCAACAAATGTCTGTAGGTACTTGGACTAGAAATCTTGTGATTCATCGCGGCGTTTATTACGTCATAGTACAAATCCTCCGGAGAAGGTAATGACAGTGTGTAGAGTGTCCAATGATCATCGGCTTGAGTCAAAAGTATAATGTAACGATTAACATGTAAGAATCTCTGAACGCCCATAAAGGGACGCAATCCAATCAATGAAACAGGCTCAGAATCTGTGGTATTTACGTTATCTCGTGAATTGTTCATTGAATTTGGAACATTGTGCGACAATCGTAAAGTATACGATTCCAGTCCAGCTTCGGTCAATGCATGAAGCACCGTGTCCTCTAAAATAACGCGTTTAACTGGAGCTGTAAATGGATAAGGCGTGCATGATGTGTTCTTGGAGCTCGCAGCGTTAAAGTGAAACAAATATCCTTCTTGCACTGTGCAAATTACGCAACAAATCCCATTCAAGTTTTTATACTTGTCGGATCTGAGCGTACATTTCTTCATATTACCAATGTTCCTCTCGTTCTTCAGATAAATTGGCTTCAGCAGACAACACGTGAAGTAATCCGAGTTGTCGCTTAATTTTTGATTTTTATGAATTTTCGAAATCTTCAATCGCAACACATTTTTAACCACATAATTCTCCGACCATCCATCCATCGGTGAACTCGTTTTTATGACGACCGTCAGATCGGGAGCGCTTGAGATAAACGGATTACTGATTGGACTGGGTTTGTTTGATTCGGATATGAGAGACGGCAAATATATGCAAAACGACTGTGATTTTTCGCTAATCAGTTTTTCAGTTACAAGCAATTGTTCCTCGCTCTTATTGCATGCAAGTCGATCCCAATCGACGTACGTCGGATCGTCGACAACCGGCTGCATAGGAATCAACGAGTTCCACGCTTTCGTTGATTGATTTGCATTCGCATTTCGTTGTCCCAATTCAATAGCCTTCAATGTTTCTGCAGTTTGAAGAGTCTGAACATACGAAGAATCCGCCGACGTTGCATTGATCCCGGGTTTTTCAGCCGCAATGGAAATCTCACTAGCTCTTCTAGTCTCATTTGCAATTGTGTGCAACGAAGAGACGTTCAAACTAGATGTTTTTCTACTTGACGAAGATTTAGCAGAGTTCGAAGAGCTCAACAAGTCAATGTCCTCGTACAACTGATTCAAAAGTCTAAAAATCATGAAATTCGATGCGTCCATTATCATGAAAAAATCTTCTGCAATTTTCATGTGCGTCGGTGAGAAGCTAAAACCTAGCGACCAAGGTCTAGCTTCAAAGTCAATGAATTTTTGCTTCGACAATTGTTGCCTCTCGACTTTTAATTCGTGAAGCACAGCAGTGTTGCCCGTAGCTACGAGTAGATTGCCCGTTGCTTGACAGCACGCTATTCTCGTGGGTTGTCCGCTCAGTGGTAATTCTATCATCTCCAGACTCGTGGAAAGTCTGTTCGAACTTGGAGTGACACGCCCTGCGATTCTCGCACGCATCGCTTGATTCTGATTACCGCCGAGAGCCCAATTCACATAGATTCTCACAAAATTGTTAATACTCGTGCCATCTCTAGAGGATTTGGATTCTACGGTCGCTATGTAATTTTCTGTGTTACAATGCAGCATCTGATGGACCATATCGACAGTTGGAAAAACTGTTGATACCTTTGGCTGAGACATGTTTAACTGATGTACCTCTACGCAGTGACTAGAAAGTGCCAGCAACAACATCTCTTGACCCTTGTACGTTGCTGTACATGAGGCTGTGGGTTCCTCGACCGCCGCCACACTTTGACCCAAAAAATTGTGTACAGGAATTACGCGCACCATTTTTTAATTATCGACTTTCAGTTTTAGTCAAAGGATTGAAAGGTATTTTGATTTTCACCAGGTTTCATTTAACTGTATCGTAGATATTTGTGCGTTTGTTGAGTATTTTGTGCGCCTTGTTTGTGGTGAATTTTTTTTTTTTTGAGAGCGGATAGAACTGTCAAACAGGCGGATTATTGAGGTTAAAAGGGCCTTTACAATGTAAACAGTCGTGTTCTGTATTCTTGCTTTAGCAGACGACCACCCCTCTGTCATAATGGTCGCGACGGTTTTCTTTAGTTTTAGAGATACAATAATCTACCAATAAGATTGTTTTGTTTCGTGTACTGAAAGCCAATGATCGCACAGATTTATGAGGCAAGTCCACAGCTTCGATTTGATTTAACAAAAATTCTTCAATTCGAATCATACATTTTTCTCATCACAGCCCTGGTGAAAAATATTTTCCAAAATTTATCAGAATTATACTCATAAAATTCCGCGTTGCGCAAATTTACGAGGACGTTCTGGAGAGTTTCCCCAATTTTTTGCAAACATCGCAAATTGTCTCCAGTTTGTTGCCGTTTATTGTACAAGTTATATAAAATGAGAAAATTAATATTTGGAGAAAGTCGAGTATTGTAAAAATATTCTTCTAAAGTAATGTATAAACTCTTGGCATACTCTTTCGGCGAAAAATCAATGGATTAGTTCAGGTTTTATAGAAATTTGCTTTTTTTTTTGTTTTTCGTTTTTTTTTTACACTGGGTGTGTAACTCAAGAACGGTCCAAGCAACTGATCTGACATTTTCCATAAAACTGTAATAGAATGTGTCGATATTTGATACTGAATTTAGTGAAGATTCAACGTAGAGTTTGTATTTTAGAAAATTTTATATTAAATTTTATTTTTTCAATTTTCCACACGTTCAAATAAATGAGCTGACACTTAGTGAGCGTTCATCAAGCAGGATCAACGAATTTTGAATTCTATCTGGAACGATTGCTTTTATAAAAATATATGATAAATAAATAGTTCTCAAAAAGCTTCCTCTATGAAGAAGCCAAAATTGAACAAAGTCCTTTCTTTCGAAGTGTATTTAGCTTTGTGGATGGCGCCCTAAAAAAATGAGGAAGTAAATGTGCAAGGTTCTACTTTGCAACTATTACAGTAATAATAATAATAATAATAATACTATTTTCTCTCTACGATCTAAATATATCTTGCCGGCGACAAACGAGGGGGGGAGTCACCAAAGGGCCCCAATTTTTCTAAATCCCTCAAAAGAATAGAAAAAATGGTCAAAACTCCGAAAGAAAAATGATCGTGGCACGGGAGGTCGGCGCGCGAAGCACCCTGGGTGGACCACCTTGTTATTATAACAATAATAATAATTATTGATGTTATTCTCATTGTCATATCCAAATGTAAACAGTATTGATATACCGGTAATTAGAATACAAAAATAATTATTGAATAATTGCCACAGAAATACCGTATTTACAATAACGCAATGGTTCTGTTGGCTAAATATTATCCGTTAACCCATTGTGACATCACCTTAAAGTAGATTACCGCGCTGTGGTAACATACCATCAAGAAATCTTTGTGAACGACGCTTAAGTCTATGTCACTCTATATTATTGCGGGAACGTAATTCTCCCCGATGTTGATCCTACAATTTTGACATCTGCACAATCACTCGCTATCTTATAATAATGGCTATCTAATCAGCGTTCGAACGTTGGACGTTGGAAAGAAAAATATGTACTACGAGAAAGAAAATGTTCAGGATCATCCTATTTCAAGCATGTAAGTATACCGTTAACCTCGTACTACTGGTTCATGATTTTTTTTTTTTTCTTTCTTTTCCGTTACGCGCTTATCGATTGTTTTTAAGTAACAAGTCGAGAGGTCAGTTTCACTCGCGCCTCGGTATATACGTTGTGTCGGCCGGATAAAGTGTATGTGTGTGTTATACATCAGCCGCTATGAGACCAGGAGTCGACGTTTAAAATGCTAATCGGAAAATTACATATAGTCGGATGATATCCGTTGTGACTGTCTCATGAAATGTTCACGAATAAACTCACTTGTTATTCTGTGAAACGTCTAACGGTAAACTGTTATCATGTGTGTGTGTGTGTGTGCGATAGATCTCGTGAATTTAACAATGTCAAAAGTTTTTTTTTTTATAGCTTCATATTTTACGCGTTTTCATCTTTGTATTGTTGTTAAAATTAATGTGGTGTTTTTGAAATGACACAAAAATGGCCAATTATTGCATATAATTGTACAGGAATAAATCAGTGGAAAATCTCCTTATATCGAGTCACGAAGTGATCAGTTCGATTAATTCTTCAACTTTGGGGAGCCTGAGTGCTTCTGGGAAATCGTGCAATGAACTTGCTATGGAAAATTCTTACGATTCATCAAACTTCGAGGGTCCAGTTCACTCAAGTCCAGTTCCAACGCCAAATTTGTCACCACATCCTAGTCCCAAAGCACAAAATAAACGTGAACATTCCAAGATGAACTCCGATTCAGGTAGCGTGTCACTGAGAGAGTCAGGATCGCTTCTCAAGGCTGAGGATCAGCATACACAGGTAGCATGTTACATTTGTGATATAATTTATAATGAATCTTCTATTGTTTATGTGCTAATCATTAATTATCATCCCCTAGGAGACTGCCGCAAGAGAAACAGTATTGAAAGTCATTTTGCCTTTGTGTACTTTCTGATGAAAAAAAATCCTGTAGCTTCCACATTATTTTTCACTATTTTATAAAGTTATCTCTATGAGAAAGTATATTCATTGATTTTGACTTCCTAGTAGAGGAAGCTTTGTAAAATAGTGAAAAATAGTAAGGAAGCAATGTACAAGTTTCTACTTTGCATCTATGATTTAAAAAATTTGGAAACTCCAATTCAGGGAAATTTTATTAGCCAAGTAATATTAGAATTTTAATGTAATCTAATATCCAATTTAGTTCACAATTGGCGTGATAAATTTGTTATTTATTGCTAGACTCATTCAAGATTTACATGTCTTATTTTTTCAAACTTGGATGATAATATAATATTTTTATTTACTATAAGATTCAAAGGACTTTGTCTGTATTCGTCGAATTTTGTTTCAAATATCCTTGAATATTATTACATATGTGTCTAAAGTTTCATTCCATTTTGTGAGATGTTTTGAAAGTCAAACTGGTTAAAAAATAAAAAATCCAAATCCCTTTACTCATCTTCAGCAAATTTAATATACAGCACTGCTTAATATTAATATGTTAAATAAGAAAATAAGTATAAAAATAAGAAAAAAAAAGTTCAACAAGATTGCAACTGTACTGTTATTTGATTTTAGGACAGTATTAATCGTTCTTCGGATTCAGCCGAGCCGAGCAAGAATTCGGCATCCGAAGGAAAAAAGGAAGGGAGAGTGGAACGTGTCAAGAAAAAGTCATCGTGGTACAATGTTCTTTATCCAACATACAAGTCCCGTTCGGAAGATTTTAAGAGAATCTTCAAAGATGTGCCAGATGATGAGAGACTCGTAGTAGGTAAGATATTATATCATATTAATTCTGAGAATGTAATTTTAATCTCGCTAATTAGCGTGTAACTTACGATAATCTGCACAACTTCTATTAAAACATGCACGTAATTGAACTACTAAATTTAAAAAATAGAAATACCCTTTTTTTCCAGATTATTCTTGCGCTCTGCAACGCGAGATTTTGGTTCACGGACGATTGTACGTGTCGCAAAATTATGTTTGCTTTTACGCAAATATATTCATGTGGGAGACGCTTGTTTCACTGCGCTGGAAAGACGTAGCCTCGATTACCAAAGAAAAAACAGCTCTCGTAATACCAAATGCTATATTAATTTGCACTGAGAGTGACAAATTCTTCTTAACAACGTTCGGTGCGAGAGATAAAACTTATCTGATGCTTTTCCGAGTTTGGCAAAACGCCCTAATCGGACAGGTATTATTGTCATGAGTCATATCAATCCGCGCAATCTTAAGATAGTCCTTTTGTTTTTTGTTTTTTCTTCTTTTTTTGAGTGGATATCACTTGAATTTTTCCAGCCGATGAGTACGACGGAGATGTGGCAACTCGTGCACGCTTGTTACGGTGAAGAACTTGGTCTGACGTCCGACGATGAAGATTATGTTCCGCCATTGCCTGCGCCAGATGACGATAAACTTTCAACAAGATTGTCGGTGGAATCGTTTTCAGAAGTATAATTATTAACGTATTTATTAACTTTTAAGTTATTTTCAAGTTGAATAAAATGAAAATGTGTCTAAGCACGTTAAATACAAAGGTAAAGAGATATGCGTGGTAATTCGAGCAATTAAAATTTGCCTCGTGATAATTTATTACGGACCTCTCAAATTGAACTAATTTATGCGAAGGTCGAAGGTGCACCCTTGGAAACTTCACAGCCGCGTCTAATTCCTCACACCGCTGACCCAGCGACGCGTCTTCAGCCCCCTCCGCGTACCGATGCCACTTTGGATCCAACGGACTTGAGTGACACGACGGAAAGTGAGGCTGAAAAGAACGCAAGTAAGCAATTTCTTCTTTACTTTCATATTTACATTTGGGACTCTGTACTGACTTTTGTTTCCTTATAGAGGAAGCTTTATTTTCATGATTTTTGAGTTTTTGCATTTTTTTAAAATGTCTTTCAAGCTCAATCAAGTCTGCAAAGTAGAACCTTACAAATTGCTTCATTATTATTTTGTATCTTTGACAAAGCTTTTTGTTTTACAAAGCTTCCTCTATAAGGAAGCCAAAATTGATAATCATCCTCATAGTTTTTTTTTAAATAAAAATAACTTTATATGAAAATCTTGATATATTTTTACTATTTAAGTTTACGTAAAAAATATTTACAGTGCGTGTAGGTGGTCGCGTCACTACTGTATGCACTGCACCTCACGAGGGTCGACAGCTGGTAAACGCCACACTTCCAATTCACATTGACCAGCTTTTTACTCTTCTCTTCACAAGCTCGAAATTCTTTTTGGATTTCCACACAGCCCGAAAAACCGCAGGTAAGAACGTGTATTTTACATTAAGATATGTTAATGACGAAGGCTATCTTACTAAATTGAATCTACCTTCTGAATTGGGCAACAATCAATCGGGTTACGACCCGAGCAACCGAGACGTGCCAAATGTTGTTTTAACACGCGTTATTTTGGTTTATTATAACTGAATTTGTAACTAAATTCAAGTTTAAAATCAGAAATTTATATGTTCATTATTGGAAGTAGACTGAAATAAAATAAAGACGATAGCGGGGAAGAAAAAAACTCGAATCCAGTAGATAGAGGGGGTTCGGGAATCTTAAAACGATCACTAGGTGCTGACGGAGCGAGTTGCACGCGCAACCAGCGAAATATTGTAAAAATGAAAGGAAATTAATTGTTGAAATATGATACTGCAATATCCCGCATTTAAGCATGGAAAATAGAAATAAATGTAGTCAAATAAATGAACAAATTGTATTCTTGCAAAATGAACAGGTCGTAAGATCAACGTAGTGGAAAATCCTTGTTTGACGTGCAGTAAAAAAAAATCTTAATTTATTATTAAGATCTGTTGCAGTCGGCGTGGACGCAAGATAGCCAGACAGGGCAGAAGATGAGAACAGTTTCTCTTACAGTTGCGTTAACACAACCTGTTGGTCCAAGAACGTCACAAGTTACGGAAACACAGGTAATATTTTCATAAAGGTACGCAGTGGCGTCTCATTGCGAACTATTTAACAAAATTCCTATTAAACTTCCTAAGGCGCCTACAGTTAAATCAATTATTTTCATCTCGATACTTTCTAAAAGTGCGCGTAAGCAATTGGAATAATTTTGCTCACATCTTTACTCCGTTCCAGATAATGTTGCCCTGTAGTAGGCCTGGCAGTCGTTACAGCATCGACGTGGATACCTGTAATGCTGGTATTCCATACGCCGATTCGTTCAGTGTCTCCTGTCATTATTGCATGTCAAGTACTTCCGAGGGTGAAACCAATCTTCTTATTTATGCTGAACTCAAATTCAAGAAACACGTGTGGGCTGTAATGAAAGGTATTTCGAAGTGCCACCACCAATTCATAAATGACCTGTTTCCAATATTCGCATAAGAATGTAATAGATTTTAATTGTTTTTTTAATATTATTCAATGCAGGACTTATTGAAAAAAATTGTTGGGCCGGATTGGAAGAATATTTCTGTAGTTTAAAGAAAGCTTTAAGCGTCGAGTGCGAGGAAACCAGTGGCAGTGTCGGCCTGAAGAGGAAGACAAGAAGAAGACGCCGCGTTGTAGGCCCCGGCGTTAGCTTGGCACCTCATTCTCCTGATCTTTTGCCTTCCAATCTACAGTCCGCTGTTGTCGATCAACCGCTTACTCACAATGTTAATGGTAACTTTGGAATAATACATTTTTATAAGTAATTCTAGAAAAAAAATCTGGAAGAAGAAAATGAATTGGCACTTCGATCTTTGACATCACATTGATAAATTGGTTTTGAATCGACTGTAATCTCTATTTTTCTTACGCGGAACAAAATTTGTATTTGCGTCCCGGGACGCACCATTAAAATTTTATTGTTAGCATATCTCTTTCCTCGTGATCGGTTTCACAATTTACTTTAATTGATTGTTTCAGTGTGTAGTCTTGTTGAACCCGTTCAAATTATGTCTCCCCGTTTATTCCTGGATGTCCATGATCCCTCGCCACCTCTCCCGTGGAACGCGTTTGCAACTGAGTTATCTACCTTCATGCCACAAATTTGCACATGAGAAGAAAAAAAATTAGAAAAAAAATTGCTGCTAATTCAAGGTACAATTGATTATGGGATTATCGTTGTATTCACAGATACTGGAGTTCAAGGAGACTCGGGAACCGTTATAAGCTGGGTACTTTTGGTTGCAGTATTATGTTTAACTCTAATAAACGGCTTACTCTACTATAAATTATGGGGATTGGAGGACGCTGCTGCGTACACGATAATGGATCTACACGTTCTGAGGTAATATACTTTGTAATGTAATTTATTAACACGATTAAAACCTCAATACTCCGATTTCAGAAACACTCCGAAGTCCGATGAAGATTGGATAACTTTGTTGCAACAACAAGAAAGTCTTCATAACGTGGAAATGCGAAAATGGCAAAGGGTCTTACATACTGCGGCTCAGCTTTTAAGACAGGTTTGAGAGGCTATTTGGCAAACATTTTATTACTAAAAAGCCCGAATACTTAATCAGTTTTATTAGTAATCAAAACCATACGAAATTCATCTTTTCGTATATTTTCTCTATAAATGTTTGGTATAATAATTATTTTATCTCCTTCAGACGGAAGAATCCTTGACAGAATTGCAAATGAGTATGCATCCAACGGCGACGGACAAGATATTCTCCGTGTTAAAGCCGAGAATGAAAAGTTTTGATGATCGGAGAAAATTACCCAGTGACGAAATGTGAGATTTACATTAATATGTATAATTGCCAATAAAATTAAATCAATACGTCGTTGAATCTCAAACTGAATTGGAAAGAAGATAACTTTGGATATTTCAGCGATTTGGTGATATTTTCCGACCATGCCAAGTTTTGAGTATAAAAATACTTTGTTTTGTGATGTTTTTACGAAATCAAAGCTTTCCATGAGGTAGCGGAATCGAATAAAAGTACAGAAAAAAAAATACAACTGAAAAAAATATATATAAATTTGCTTTGAAGTCGGAGTATTTTTCCTTAAATTGTGCAAGAGAAATGAAGGGGAATCGGATTTTTACAACATCATACTCAAGAATGTTATTCACCGCCCAAGAGAAATTTTTTTTTATTGGTTTGTGTGATTGCAGAACTCATCTTCGACTCGTCCTACAAACCACACTCGTTAAGAAATATTTTTTTTTCAAAAAGGAAAAGAAAGTAAAAGAAGCTTTGATTTCAAAGTATATATTTTCTTCCATAGTCAAAAATCAATAAAAAATTATTTGCTCAACGCATTCACATTAAAGTGATTATCATAAAAGTTTATAAATAGACAGAAAATAAAGTTTAAATTTCTCTTGCACTGTATCACTAGGGATGTATTTGCGTTAGGAATGCGATACTGTGAACCACAAAAGTTGATATCGCAATTAATTTAAAAAATACAAAGTTTCCAGTATTTAGTATATTTCATATCATTAAAAATTGCACCTTTGATCACGCTAAGTCTTTGATTTACATAATACAAATAAGATAGAGATAGTGATAAAAAAATATATTTCTTTGTATAATATTAGGTACCTAGGTCTTTTTTACATTTTAATTATATTGTGCACGTTTCACACGGACTACACAATAAGTTGTGTATGTTGACAATTTGATCTTTATCGTTTTCTTTATTAATACGGAAAATGTGCTGAGCATTCCGTAATCGACGCGCTGCTACTGGTATGGATACATTTTTTTTTGTCGAATGTCCACCGAAATTCTTTCTCGAAATTGGCGTCGAGTAGTCGATAATCTTCACCGACGTATGGAATAAATCTTGGAGTATTAAGGCTTCCCAGGTGGATCATCATATTGGGCACGGAAATGGAATCACCAATTCGTTCAAGAAGTCTCCAGAATCCACAGAATTCTGCTACCGCAAAAAAAAAACGGACATTATGCATTATGCTGTACGTCATGTTTTTATTCTCCTCGCGTATCTCATCTATTGTGATAGATATTGACCAAAGCGATAGTTATTAATGTTCACAATCAAGATAGGCAAATAGTGCGCACGCGCGCTCGTTTGCGTGTCACACGCAAACACTATTAAGTCTGTTTAAATTGCCATTAAAACAATTTCGGATCATAATTTGTTGTATTTATTATTGCCATTTTACTTGTTATATTAATTGCTGTTGTTCCAAATACATCTTAAACGCCTGGAATATGAAAAATTTGTGTCGATACGCGGCGAAAATAAAATTACTTTTCATCATTATTTTGCTTACATATTTTGTATGAGACGTTTTTTTGGAACATTTGTGCGGTAATTTTTTTAGTGGAATAATTTTCGTTTGGGATATTTTTTAATGGGATAATTTTGGTCAGGGATATTTTTGTGAGATTTTTTGTTTGGGATAAAATGACCTATAGCCACTTTATTTACCAGATGCTACTCACCCAAATTGGTGCAGTTTTTGTTTTTCCTCAGCTCCAGTAGTTGGACAATTTTTAAGATTTGCATAATTAATTTTGTGGGGAATGTAACAATTCCTTGGCATGATTTACGTGTTATCTAATTTTAGAATTTTAGAAAAACTATTTACAAAAGTTTTGCTCATATTGTGTGCGTGAAACTGATATTGAAAGGTAAAAAAATAAATTAGCTACAAACATGGCCTGTTCTTGTAGTCTCATTAATTTGTTATGTCCGAAGTTATTTTTGCCAAAAAAAAAAACCCAAATAAGATATTTTGACAACTATATTAAAATAACATAAATTAATAATCATTAGACTACAAGTTATTTCGTGGTACAGGGGGAGTTAGCTCTAGCATCCCTATTGGAGTTCATGAAACGTTCTGATATTCTAAGCCCATAAACATGCCAAGCCATGTATATGAGAATAGCAGTGCTTATCAAGATGAGAGTGAAAATTTTCAACAGTTGCAGTTGAAAGTTGTCAAAGGCCAAAGTTCCTATTGCATTATTTAGAAAAAAAAGTGACCTGTCGACAATATTCTCTGTAGATGTTGCTACAATATTCGTTGTGTTGGTCTCAGTGCCAAAAATCATGAGAACTATTTCTGTCATTACATTAGAGAAATGGTTTATCGAATCAGAGACAGAATCCACCCAAGTGGGCCACATATTTTCGCTTGCATCGCTTGCAGCCATAATTGTACACAGATCAACAAGTTATATGTAAACAAGCTTGCCAGAAAGGCGATAATATATTTGTTATATTATTGTTTTTATTCGTAAACTATCTTAATTGATTATTTACGCATCCTCCTCGAGTTTTGATATATACGAAAGACTTTTTCTCTCTTCAATTGCTCTTAAATGTCGATGTAGAAAGATCTGAGCAAGGAATTAACGTAATCTTAATGTCCAATGTTCACTGCATGACAGCACTTTAGTTACGTCTTCACTTAACCTCAAATTAATAATATGAGTACGAGAATGGGTAGGCGCATATTACTTTAGATTATAAATAAGCACATGCCTACAACTGTACTTTAAGATAATGCCTTCTTCTTCTTATTATTTCTTCTTGTTTTATGCTTTCGCCAAGTACCAGCCACACAATTGGATCTCCTTTCGGATTAACTTGTATCCAAGTAATGCGATTGGCCAGCCAACATCTGTTACGCGATCTTTATGAAATCCCATTTGGTATCTCGAGGAAAACAAAATGGCGGTCATTTCGCATCTAGATAGAGTTATTCGGTCAAATGACCGTCCTCTGTTACGGTCTAATAACGGTCTTATTGAATTACAGAAATCAAATATGATCGCAATTTGATGCACAATTTTATAACTTATTATTACACATTCCGACACATTAAATTTTCGATCTCCTGCGGAAACAAACTGTGCATCGTAATGCTTCGGAACGGTATATATCGACTGGTTCTACTTTGGTGGGTACTAAATGCCACATGCCTTCACTAGATGTCGATAGCCACGAGTTAAAGTGTGAAGAAGAAGAAGAAGAATATTTCATTTTGTCGTACCATCTACCGCACCCCCGAACACAGTAATTGTTTAGGTTCTCTCTTGGTGTGTTTACATATTGTTTTTAATGTATTCGTTCTAATATCGCGTCCTCTTATCATCAATTCCGTCTTATCTCGCGGCGAAACCGCGCTCGCGTTCACTCAATTTTCAACCGCGTTTGTTTACCAGACGCGTATTGTTATGACATTTATCAAAGTGGAGTTTCGACGATTGTGTCATACCGATTGTTGAAATTTTTGCTTGGAAGCAAATGAAATGAGGATATTCACGATTGTTCTTTTTTTTTATGGTTAAACAATGCTGAGGTTTCTCTCTCGGCGAAGAGTCCGCAGTGTTAGTGGACAAAATGCTTCGTCACAGATTAGAAATCAACGATTGCTTAGCAATAGAAATATTGTGCAGTGCCGAGTAATACTATTAGACGGAACGGATTTAACTATCGAGTTGTCGGTAAGTTTTATATACATATTATGTGACTCATACCATTTCACTGAGAAGGTGGCACTAATAACTCTCCACCAACTAAAACACACACCGACAGAGTGGTGAAGTGCAAACAGAATGAAAATAATTATACGCTAAATGCAGGAAAAGTGGAAAGTAAATGTGTACATGATAATATTTGCATTGCTTGTTGAAATCACTTGCGTTTCTCCATTTTTTTTTCTCATGCCTGTTCCACTTTATATTGTTTTATAGAAAAGGTGTGCAGTCTTAATCATACCTTATCGATAAAAAAAACCACTTCTGGTATATTGCGAATATTTTTGCTCCATAAATATGATTCTATAGCCTCATATTTTAAACATAGAAAATAATTATTCAATAATGTTTTTGTCTATCGCAATCTTATTCTACTTTGTAATCTAATATTGAAAGTAGCAGTTTTTGGGCATGCACCATCGCTTAAAAGATAATTATAGCATGTTGTAAATATTTTTTTATTCAAAAAGGTAATATTTTGTCGAGGAAAAAAATTATATTGTTTCAAGTAGAATGAAAATAAGTGAAGTAACAAATGCAGAAAAGATGGGAAAAAAATGTATACAGCTACACACAGCTGTTTCATATTCAATACTAGATATATAATATTTTTTTTTCCATCTCTAGAATAATAGTCAATATTGTTCTGGCTTATGTGTCTGTGTCAAAACCACACTTCATACTGTGTTTAAAAAAAACACACACACAGAATACCACAATATGGTTGCAAAAGAGAGCTAATAAAGACAATTTAGAACAGTCTGTATAAAACATAAATTGAGAATTTTTTTAGATTTTTCCAAATAAATGTTGAAATTTTGCTTAAGTAATCTCAATTTTGGCCTGTTATTTATTCTATTTAACATTTATTATGAAATAGAGTATTGGAAAAATCTGAAGAATATTGTAAAAATCGTGTGTTGAATCTAAACATTTTCTAGCTGATGCCCATCGTAGAGTTACTATTTTTTCGAACTTTTTCATTTTTTTTTGTTCTTGAAAAAAGGCCAAAAAAATAGAACGAATCTTTGGCCCACTTTGGCTAGGTTATTAAAAATGTTTATTTTCCAAAAAAGGATTTTCAGAATTTTTTCAGATTTTAAAAATGTGTCGTTCGATCATGTATTTAAAAAAAATTGCAGATAATTTAAAAAGTGTGAAAAAAAATCGAAAAAAATTAATGCTTTTTAGAAATTCCGACGATTTTCTGAATTCATCAATTTTCGGAGCCGAATCTCACGAATAGAGTCTCTATCCTTAATGACCTTAATTGCAGGCATGACGTCGTAATTAACGATGGTTTTAATCTGTAAAAAAAAGGGCCAAAGTTGAAAGGTCCATTACAGGCACCCATTAAAACATATTCTATGATCTCCTTAGGCCAAATACCAAAGCAGTTTCATGCAGTAAAGCGTGAACATTATGAATGATATCTAACAGTTCATATAAGTAACATTTTGATCTTTGCTTCTTAAGGTACAATGATCGATTGTGTTCCTTACAAAAGCCAACACTGCATTCCTTAAATGATTAATTTTCATTTCAGAAAAAAGCACTTGCCAGTGACTTATATGAACAAGTATTTTATAGTCTAGATCTGATTGAAAAAGACTATTTCGGACTTCAGTATACAGATAGTAACAATGTACAGCACTGGTTGGATCCTACAAAACCAATTAAGAAGCAGATCAAAAGTGAGTACTCAACCAGTTTTGCTTGATTCATTGACTGAATGAACGAAAAAATGTATATATTTAGTTCAATCGTATTTTTAATTATACTCTTAAATATTATTGTTGGTAAACAGATTTTTTAGAGTATGAGATTAGGGTTCTATTGTATTTTTTTTGCTGATATTCATGTATTTTTATGTCACTTGTATACAGTTGGACCGCCATATACGTTACGATTGAAAGTGAAATTCTACTCATCCGAGCCCAACACATTACGCGAGGAATTGACGCGATATCAATTTTTCCTTCAATTAAAGCAAGACATCTTGGAAGGAAGATTAAAGTGTCCTCATCAGACTGCGGTTCAACTTGCGGCGCTTGCACTTCAATGTAAGTTTTGTGAGATACATTAGAACTTTTCGTCGTTATTACACCCGCAATATTCATGAATAACGTCTCTTATGTAATTTCATTATTCAAGCCGAATTGGGTGACTATGATGCTACAGTGCATACCGCATCGACAATCTCCGAATTTCGCTTTATTCCTGGCCAAACGGAGCAAATGGAATTACAGATACTCGAGGAATACGCCAATTGCACGGGACTAAGTCCCGCCCAAGCGGAATCGTCGTACCTTAGCAAAGCTAAGTGGTTGGAAATGTACGGCGTAGACATGCACATGGTATTAGGAAAAGACGCCTGCGAGTATTCGTTGGGTTTAACGCCAACGGGTATTCTGGTGTTCGAGGGAAATCAGAAGATCGGTCTGTTTTTTTGGCCACGGATCGGACGTCTTGATTTCAAAAAGAAGAAACTCACGTTGGTTGTTGTCGAGGAGGACGACGAAGGACGAGGAGAACAAGAGCATACATTTGTCTTTCGTCTTATCAACGAAAAGGCGTGTAAACATCTTTGGAAATGTGCGGTCGAGCATCACGCCTTCTTTCGATTACGTGCACCGGTGAAAGGTGCAAGCGGACGTCAAAATTTCTTTCGTATGGGTTCACGATTTCGTTACAGCGGAAAGACGGAATTTCAAACAACGCAGCTTAATCGCGCTCGGCGCACTGTTCAATTTGAGCGAAGACCCAGTCAACGTTATGCTAGACGACAGAGCCATGTTCTACGTGAACGACAACGGCAGCGAACGGATCAACCTCCACAACCGCAGACTGGTAAGCTTGGATTAAAATTGTGATTTATGAAATGTTAATTAAGCTCTGAAATTCGTCCTGTTTTTTTTTGCTTCACATTTCCACATTGCTGACTTGCGGTACAGTCAAGTCAATCAAGAGCTAAGATTTAACGATTGTTTATACACGATTGACCCGGAGAACCCAGGGCTTGAATTTCGTTTTTAAATCAAATAAACATTTTTTACCGCAGTTGAAGATGAGCCGTTACAGCGATTTCCAAGCAAATCAAGCTCTAAATCATCGGCAACTAATGATCAAGAAACCACGACAGTCACGTCATCACCATTGATGGATTCTCTCTTAAAATCGCTTGCCAAGGATCAACAGCCTCAGGAGCCTAATAACGAGTCCACGGTAACGAGTAATCAAAAGGATTCCGAACTCTCGAAGCCAGGCTTCAGGCAAGTTGAAGCAACGGCAAATACATCCACGTCATTAGTGCCGAATAATCAAATTGGCGCTGTATCGCTTTTGAATCCACGTTCGCCGATTCCACCGGAAGTACTAAAGTGTAATATACTCAAAGCAAAATCATTGGAAATGGGAAAGAGCTCGAATTTGCTTACAATAACTTCTGTGGAAAATTCGCCTAAAGACTTGAAGAAGAATCACTGCTCCGATGCGGCGACTATTGTTTCTGTGGTAAGTTTAATTTAAATTTTCGATGCGGTCAATAAACACGATCTACTTTTTAGTTTCTTCACTGAACAAAAGTGACCAAACCGTGAATAGCTTCGGAGCGGCGTGAACTATCAATTTCTACGATAATTTACATGTGTAATAGTAATATTACCTAAAAAAAAGTTTCTCTTTTCGTCAGATTTCTTTTTTTTATGTTGTTAATAGACAATGTTTTTATGCTGTCCGGGCTGGTGGTGGGATTCAAACGTTGGACTTTCAACTTGTCAGTCTAGTGCGCTACCACTACGGTACCAATAAAATCGATGAATTTCTTGTTTTATCAATGGCATGATAATTATCCTTCCGTTTAACCCCTAACTATTGCAGTGATATTTTTACAGCACACTCGATGACTTGGTTATAGACTCGAAGACAGTATATTATGACATTATAGAGGCTGGTAATTACTAAACTAATTATTTAAGTTGCATGGACGCGACATTTTTATTAAATTTCATAAACCATCTCATAACCATCTGATCATTTCAGATTTTCTTTATTTACAAATCAAGACATTTTCATTCCCATTGCTTTTTATCGCGACCGGAAAATCATTGAAATTCAATACAATATGAACAATTCAACTATGCATTTCCTCTAATACTTTTTTTTTTAAGTTGCATCATCGCGATCATTATCAAAATGTCATTAACCATCTTAAACCCACGCCTGGCTAATTATGTCGACTGCGATTTTTATTTGTTTTTGTTTCAGATTTTTTTTTTAATTTTACCATTTCATGCATTCTGATCATAATGCTTTTAACCGAGGGGTTACTCACTCTAAAAATCATTGGATCACTTCATTTGAAATTAGGAATTAAATCCCAAAGAATCATATGTCGTCGCGCGAAAACGCATTAGAGGCATTTGAAAAAATTCCTAAAACATCAGATTTCGAATAACAAAAAAAAAATTTGAATGGAATTTTAAATTATTTGTTACTTTTCACTAATTTCCATCTTGAAAACGATTTACGCTATCCTTAATAGAAAAAAATAAAATAAAAACATGCGCTAATTATACACTACTCTCAACAAAATTATAAACTTTTTTGCAATATCTTTACGAAACAATCACTTATGATATCACTGAAATACTTATAAAATCATATGAAATCGACTTTACTCTGAAATTACTTGTGCACCGAAATCGTGACTGTGAATTGCCCCTCGGCTTTAACTGTGACCAGAAAATCGTCGAAACTTCATGAAAAATATGGAAACATTCATACATGCATTATCTCTCTAATTCATATATTTTATCTTTTTTTTTCATTTTATTTAGGTTAATGGCAGTTAGTTCTTGCGGTACCATTGTATCTCAATGTTCTGTTAATTTAGGGAGGCGACAAGCTGACACTGCCAGTCAGTGGTCCACCTACGACGACTAGTTCCATCGACGAGGTGGTTACTGTGACGCATTTCTCTGTAGACGATTGGGGCCAAGTCGAACAAAAGGTTACACCGGCTATAACGAATGCTACAAACCATCAGCAAAATCCGTTCAATCCATTTATCCGTGAAAACGATGTTGAACCTATCGATGTCAATGAAGAAACTGAAATGACCAGCAAAGATTGGCCGGAAGAGCCGAAGAAAAGCACGAATCCGTTTATAGATTCCAATCCTTTCCTCGGCTCGTTTAATCCCTTCAAGGAGCCGCACTGTGCTGTAGAAAAGAAAGAAGTCGAAGTGACTCCTGAGTCGGATGTCAAGGATGCAAAAACCGAAGACGTTGAGAGCAGCACCACGGTGACGGTAACACGCAAGGTTTGTGGACCCTTTTTTTTTTAATCTCTTATATGAGAAAATTTTTTCAAATTTAAGTGAAGATACCACGGTAATGGCGTTTTTTTTAGGGAGCTACTAAACTGCTACTAAATCTTTTTTGCATATATTTTAAAAACGTCAAGAATTATCAAAATGCAACAACAAAAATCTATTTTTTTTTTGGTTCAAACCTTCACCATGGTAACCTTCTTTAAATAAAGATAAATTCAAAACTTAAATGGTAAATCTTTGTAATATTTTACAGGATGAGCGTACCGCATCGGACATAAGTCCGTGGTTCGTCGCTGAACCATCTCAAGGTGCCAGGACCGTGCAAACGCCTCTAACTGACGCGTCAGTTATAAAAAGAAAAACGGTGATCACAACGCAACTATAGCAGCTAGAAATATATATTTTTACCGTGACATGCCTTCAGTTAATTAATTATTGATCAATATAGATGCATTTACCTGGTATGGGATTCCAGTGTGACCTATTTTTGTCGCTATATATAAGATATTATTTATACTGCCTAAAATGGTATTATCTACCTATCATAAATAAATCGATGTGTGTTGAAAACTCGTTAAATACTAGTACTTTTTTTTTCGTTTGTTCATTGAAAAACCTGCAATATTCTAAGCAGTCAGAAAACCTCGTTAATTTGTTTCTTTTTCTTTTTTACAACGAGCAATTTGAACAAGGCATTTTTTTTATGAATCATTTTTTTTTTAAACAAAAAAAAATTTGACAAAATTCAGTCAACAATCGATTTAAAGAAATCAAAGTTATATTCTATTATGAGTGATAACCAGTGGGGATCGATAACAGACACAATAAAAACAAGCAGTAGACAATTTTTATTAATCGTTAATCAGTTTATTTACTCGTAATAATATTATTTTCCGTCATATATATAATAATTCTATTTACTTCCTTACTATATAATAATATATAATAATATAGTGTATTTATGTTCATTATGTATAATATATTATCTACATTTATAATCCCTATGAAAGGCATCTCCAAACAGACTTCAGATTTTTTTTTTTTTTTACTTTTTTAAAATATCTTATTTATTCATAAAAATACAGGGGGTTTACACACCACGTGTCGGAATCGGTTAGCTCTGCCGGGTAAACGGGAGCCACGCGAGCGACGGTGCTTCTCACTGTTTGTAGTGCTTTCTTTTGTTTTGTTGTTTTTTTCTTCAGTTTTCTTAACTAATTTTATTTATCTTTTTTTCTTTTTCTTTACTTATCTTCGGACGAACAATAATTTATTATCGTGCAGTCGTTGAACGTCGCTTTAAATAATTCTATATATGCATTTATTGTGTATCGGGAACACGTGCCCACAATTTTTTCAACCCGATTGTATTTCTTTACAATTCTGGAACATTTTCTTTATATAGTCTATTTACACGCGTCAATGCGAAATACAATGCGGAAAAAAGAAAAAAAAACGAAAAATTTGCCGAAAGATCACGGAAACCGCCACCAATTTCAGCATTCTTTCATCGTCGATGTACTCTCGGTTTCGACGCTTCGATCGTACACTATCTGCACTCGACGATTGTTTTAAGTAAAAACGTCATTGGATAAGTCATTAATACTGTTCGTCACTGGTCTATGCAGTTGCAAACATTTCAATTTAATTGCACGCTATTACTTTTTTTAGCCCCTTCAATTTTGTCTATTTCGTCCAGTAATTCACTAGTGTAAACTTATCGCTTTCTTGTTTAAACAGACGATTTCTTTTCGCCGAAAAAAAAAACGAACAAATAAAAATGCAATTTTTTAAATGCACTTATCAAAACAAAATCACTATTCATGCTCTTCGTTCACCAAATTATTATTGATTTTGTTTTTTTTTTTTTCGAAAATTCGCTCACGCTTTAAGGATTTTGTTTTTTGCTATGGCGTTGCATCGCCCAATTCCATTTCCCGGCAGAGCGACGGATTCCCGCGGGTGCCCAATCTCAGTTATAAAAGGAATAGTCGAAGGTAAACGATGATAAAAGTATACTTTCTAAACGTAGGTAGAAATTGGTAACTTTGACTCACTCATTGAAAAATTAATGCCAATTGCGGCACGTTATTATTCGGGCCTGTCGTTCCTGGGTTAACGTTTGTTATAGCGACGCCTTATTTTTTTTTTTTTTATTTCTTTTTTCTTTTCATCTCTTTTCGAGGATTCGTGTATACGGGCTGAAAGTTTACAGAGGGCATTTTGCAATTGCAAAAAAAGTATTTAAAAAAATTTCGCGCCAATTACGTTGGATCTTGAGTTACCTTTTTCTTTTTTTTTCTTTTTAGCGAGATCGTTTCTTTAAAGTAAAAAAATAAATGCACACTGATTGCTTCCTGCCCAGAGACTAAAAATATCTCGTGAAACTAGAGACCAAATGGAAAAATTAAACATTTTAATTATTAGGTATACACGAAAGTATAAAGACAGACTAGTACTTTCAACATAGTTATTATTACATTTTTTTCTTTTTTTTTCTTCTTTTCTTTTATATTTTTTTTTCGTACAATATGTACAAAGTTGAACCCACAAACGAGAGGCATTTCTTGTTTCCTCGTATCTCACTCGCACTTAAATATTAAAGGTTGGGCACGATAATACTCTCGGTAGTATAATGCCCTAAGTCTTGCTGATCCAACGCTTTTAGCCTTTCCGTGAAAGGCTGCTGTACTCCCAGACATCTTTGTACATATTTATAATAATATTTATATTTATATTTATATTTATATTAGACAGCCCAACGTGGTACTTCTGCTTTTTTTTTTCTTCTTTATTATTATTTTAACTGTATGTATAATTTCCGCGACCTGCTTCACGACCCTCGTACGTATTTACATTATATATTATGATGAGGCAAATATCATTGCGGGGCGAATTATATTAAAAAAAAAAAAAAAAAAAAAAAAAAAGTTTGAACATTGGTCGCGAAGTAACAAACAAAAAGAAAAAGAAAACACTCGACTCCACAGTAAAGTGGCTCTTTCGATTATCGTTACTATTTAATCCGGTGTTTTTTATTTTTTTTAAATTAATTCTTGCTTTGCGGTTGTTATTCATTTTACAGTAATTTACAGGAAAAGCAGTAGGCTTTGGAGGACGTAAAAGCAACGAGCGAGCAATCGAAATTAAATAATTTCCTTCAATCTAATCGCACAGACGTTTAATTGATTAATTACAAATTTGCAAATTTACGAATTACGTGTAATTGACCGTTTCGAAAAAAATGCACAAAACAGAGTAAAAGCGTCGTGCGTATTAACAATAAATTACGGAACGGATGTTTCGATGTTTTACAGCCGTTAGAACGATTAAAAAAAAAGAAGAAAAAGTTGTTCTATCTCATCGACCGTCCGATTGAACACGAGGGTACCACGATATCGGGTAATACAGTAGCCCTTACTGCACTCATGCTAACTTTAAATAATATACATTTTTTTTGTCGTTTTTGTTTTTTAAATCGTTATGTATAAAGTATCAATCAGTAGTTAAGTCTTATGGTATGGACAAGTAATCCCTAGGCTATTAGGCCCAAGGCTCCGTGTATAGTTTTTTTTCCTTTTTTTTTTTTCCTTTTACATCGTTAATTAATTTTATATCTCTGTCGATTCTTATGAACGTATGCTTCCGACCACAAGCTCGGTGGAACAGTTCGTACACGCGTGCCCCTAAAAAGGGCGAAATTTCGCTATCAAAATACAAATTGATATACATCTTCTTCTTTTTTTTTTTGTTATCGACGAAAGTTCGAATTAAAATACCGTGTATCGTCTCGAGTCGCGAGATGCGCGACTTTTATTTTTTTCTCTTTTAATATCGAATCACAAACTTTCATAATTTCATTGAACACGATTTACGTCGCGAGAACTTGGCGAGATTTACGATAAAAATTTTACGAATTTTATAAGATATTTTTCTTTTTAACTTTTTAGTACGAAATTTTCTTAATTACCTTTACGAGCACGTAGATTGCACCGTAAGCAATTTGTTTTTATTGTCAAATTTTTTTTCTTTTTTTTCTATTTTCTTTTTTTTTTTTTACTTATCGTCAATAATTATCCGACCTAGCAGTAATTATATCGTGATGAAATATAACGACGTCTACCGCGCTCACGATCGTTAGCATACAGACGATTGAGAGAGTTGCTCGTGTTTCCGATAATCTCGACTACGGAGGCAAGACAGTTTTAAGGGATACAAAACAAAACGGACAGTGAAAAGTAATATTCTTGTATGCGCGCAATTATTAAAATAATTGTCCTGCTATCAGGGACGGCGAAATTAAATTTTTTTTTTTTTTTTTTTTTACTTTTACAATCTGTTCAATTATTTTTGCAACATTTCTCTAAATTACGACATTTCTCGTGGTCACAATTTAAAAAAAAAAAAAACGCAATTGCAAGAATAATTAACATCTGTTTTATAATGTTTTATGCTAGCTAAAAATTACGCGCGTACAAGACAATAGCGCGTAAATACGGTGAGGAGTAATTACCGAAACCATGAACAACAGTTAACTAATGACCAGCCACTGGTGCCATTAAATTTTACGCATTTATATATTGTATCTCTCGTCGTTTCTATTCTTCATCGTCTTAATTGTTTTTTTTTTTTTGTTTGTTTTATAATTCGTACCTTAATTAATTGAGCCAATCGGAGGGGCCGAGTGTGCGCTCCCGTGATAGGTTTGACCCTCACGTATTACACTCGCGAACAGTCTTAACTCGTCTTTTTTTGTTTTTTTTTTTTTTTTTTTTTTTTCGCCTCTCGCACATTTTTAACGTGCAAGAAGAATTAATAATTTTACAAATTTTTTGACTGCAATGTTACGAGCGTCGGCAAACGACACGTAAAAAATTGTGCGTCAACATATTAATATACAGCGATAGTAAAAAAAAAAAAAAAGAAGAAAATTATTTTGAAAATATCTTCGAAATTACATATTTTTTTGTTTTCCTTCGCGAGAGGACACTCGGCGCTTTTTGTTTTATTCTTTTCTTTTTTTTTCTTGTTGCTTCCGTTACCGCTTCGGACACATTCCGCTCTATCTCCGCTGTCCTTTCACATAATACTATAACGACATATTAATCGTAGTAACTTGTAGCGAGGAAATTCGTAATAAATAATTGTTTCGTTTTTTTTTTTCTTTTAGTTTGCCTCTTTTTTTTTTGTCATTCCGTAATTTAGATTAGGCGCAAGGGAGAGAGGTTTCTTTTTTCTTTTCCTTTTTTTTTTTTTACGAAGTTACAAAATATTCGTAGGGGTTGAAAAATAAAAGAGTAAAAAAGATTGTTCGAACACTTTTTGCGTTAGATTTGCTGCGAGACTAATAAACATTGTTATTTTTCTCGACTTGGAGAATTGGTACGTAATTAATGAACACTCGATTATCCACTGGGTGGGATGGGGAGAAAAACGTGCGAATAGAAATTCGCGACGATACAATCTTTCAATCACTTTGTTCGCAACATTTTTGCGGCTTCTTTTAATCTTTGAGATCTTGTCGAACGATCACGAGTGAGAACCCAACGTAGGGGAAGAATAATCGTACGTAAAATAGTAGACAGAGTTTCGATAGAGGCGATACGATCGTGGAAGTACAATTACGATGAAGTAGACGAGTGACTTTGGGCCTGTAAAGTTATCCAATACTCTTATAGAACCGTACAGTCACGTCCTATTTACTGTTTTTTTTTTCTTTTTTTTTTCATTTTTAATTTCATTTTATCTCCTAAACTCCGTAGTCGAGAAGTAAATTGAGATGTAAAAGAAGAAAAAAAAACAGAGAGTAGGAGGCGAATAGATATTGCAGGATTGCAAATACAGGCTAGTCATTCGTCTATAGAAGTCAGAGTCTTTCGGTACGTTGAAAGAATATTACATGTTAAGGGCAGTACAGTATTACAAGTTAATGGTTTAATGGTAACTGAAGGTATTGGACCGTTTGTCGATGTCGAAAATTCTCTCGTCAAACTGATGAGCCAAATGTGATGTAAAATCCTTGATTTTAAAAAGTCTCTACAAAGCTTTATAATACATCTCGTCACTGATACCTTAAGAGTATCGAATCTGTAAAAAAATAAATGATTTTCAGAGATTTATATTTTTTATTCCAGTTATCCAATATATATGAAATAAATATGTTATTTCAGGGTCAGACTAAACTATTTTTGTCAGTATTAAAATTAATTTTGTTGATTCATACTATTGTGAATGAGTTTTGGGCTTTTTCAACTCTGTGCGTGATTTGAAAAAGCCTAGAACTGATTCATCAATAGTATCAGTCAACAAAACTGATTTTAATTCTGACAGAAAAATAGTTTATTCTAATTCTGAAGTATATTTATTTCATATTTATTGGATGACTAGAATAATATTGTAAAAATCTCTGAAAAACTTTTTTCTTTTACTGACTCCCTTAAGCTAGTAATTGGGCCCAAAAGTGTGCAAAGGAACAGCACCAGGCAGCACAATGACTGTGAAGGTCCGAAGAAAAATAAAGTTTGAAAAAAAAGAACATGTTAAAGCCTTCCTCAATGTCTTAAAGTGAAGCAAAATTAACATTTTCTGAAGTGTATTTCTTGCTTTAAAGATAAATAAAAAACGCTCCTTGTGCATTCGATTTATCTTGAATTACGCGTACGATTATAAGGCATCAGTGACGCGATATCTTGTAGCATTCGTAACTCGAGTACGTATATCAACAGTACGTAATTAAATAGTTTAGGCGCTGCCATGTGAACAGTGAACTACTGGTGCGTTCGTCAGAGGCGGTAATGCAATTCCACTCATCGACAGAACAGATAAAATTTAAAGGCTACTTAAATTAAAAGAAAGAAAGAAAGAAAGAAAGAAAAAAAATCGTTATTAACGTTTAAATGCTCCTCAGGTTCAGGGTAGCGTTAATCGACGCATAGCAATGCGAAGATTTCAATTAACAGCAGCTTAGTATCAGTGGTAACTCGTTGGCGATTGGCTTCATGTTTTTCATTTTTCTGTGGGTGAATGTAATCGTACGGTAAATAGGTAAATGATTTGTAAATAGTTAATTAATAGTAGTTGTAACAGTGAATAACAATCAATAATAATGATAAAATCACGTTTACGTCGATGAGAGATGTTCGTGATCAGATTCGAAAAAACAACAAAAAAAAAGTAATTGTGACAATCAGAAATCTCGGATCTTATCACATGATCAAATTCGAATTATATTCTTTTCCAAAAAGCCAAAAAGAAAATAAATAAAAAAAGAAGACAGTTCGGTACTTTGAAGTATATTATAATAAATTTAGACTTTCGTAAATATTCTGAAAGTTATAAAATTCGAATTTTTCCACCTAATTTGTAGAGCATAATGCATCCGAGAAAAAGAAGAAAAAAAAAAATGCTATTACGTAGGTATTATGACGGCGCGTTTTGAAACGTTAACATTGAAGGGGGAGGGAGGCTTTGATAGACATGATGTTGATCGTGACGGTCAGTCGGTATACGGTCGATATAGTTGTTGTTTCGTCATTGTCGTGACGTTTGAAACGGTATATTGGTAAGTAGTTTGGTAGTAGTGGCCTACGATGAGCGTACGTACGAGAGTCTTATTATCGATCGGATTATGCAATGTGAACACACAATGACGTAGTTGCGCGGACATGCGTACAGAAATATAGTCTTTTAGTTTCGATATAAAAGTTTCAGTTCTTCAATCAATTGATTATTCTTTAAGTTATGCATTTTCTTTTGTCGCTTCTTCTTTTTTTTTTTTTTCATCCTCTTCTCAACGTTTTTCGTCTCAGATCAACGGCGTATTGTTTTTTTTTTTTTTTTAATCATCCGTTTGCTCGCTTCTAACTTGTTTACTCGCATATTTTCTAATCTCTATCTTGCGTTCACACTCGACTTTTTTTTTACCCTTTCACTCACTCTCATTCACATTTCTTTGTACACCGCAACGAACACACATTTATATTATTTTTTTTATACATATATATAGTATATTATATATAATAATAATAATATATAATATATATATGTATAATAGTTATTATACATATACAAACAAAGCCTTTAACCTCGTTTCTCGCGAGTCTCTGCTTTATCCGTTTGTTCGTTTTCGTTTACTTGTTTTTCTTTTTCATTACTTTTGTTGTTATGTATAGCAGATATCCCGGTTCGTTTGTTTTTTCTTTTTTGTTTTTTCTTTTTTTTAATCATTTTCGTTTATTTACTATCTTTGAATTGCTGAGTTCAATAGGAAAGGAACGTAGAACATTTTACTCTCGAGTAGTAGAGCTGCTGCCGATTGGACCTGAAAATTGTTTAAAGATTTGCTTAGCAAAGGAAGAAAAATTGATCTACGTTAATTTTTTGATTAAATTTTTCTTTTATCAAACGTTTATTATATTTTTCCACGAAATTCTGACTTATCAAAATTAATTTGTGTGATTTTCAATTAAAACAACAAAAATTATACTCACTTCGGGCAATCTGACGAGAAGATCGTGAAACCGACCAGGCTGCTGAGGTGCACTGTGCTCAACAAAACTTCGTAAACAGCTCATGTATCGCTCTTGTATTTGTTCTAATTCCAGTGTACCTCCTCGTGCTACAAAAAAAAAAACAACTCAGTTAGAATACATTTTTGTAGTTATAAGGCTAAACAGTTTGAGTTTGTATTTGGGGAAAATTATATACATTTAAGATAGACGAAGAAAAAAAAAATGGGAAAACATTATTATAGGAAAAAATTCTCCTGCTAGGATCGAATCAACTATTTTTGTTGTTGTTATTTATTTAGTGATTCAAGAGGATTTTGCCTAGCGCAAACTTACATTTAGCATCTCCAATTGCGGCAATGTTGAAGAACAAAATAACATCATTTATAATTTAAAAAAAAATCTAGCGATAGTTTGAATTTTTTGTCTTTTTTTTTTTTTTTTTAACTATTTTTATGAGATGCTGATGATGAAATGAATTGCCGGTGAAAATGAATTGATGATTATGTGCAGTGAAGAAACAGAGACGACGGATTGGACGATTGGCAACCTACCTTGCGAAAGCATGGTGATAACTTTTAGACAGACGTATTCCTCCATCCTTAGCTTCACCCGCCTGAACATGAGCGTGACGTACGTAATTTTTTCAACCATGAGGCCGACGTCCTGCCGCAATTGGTCCATGGTTATCGGCCTGCCCATCATGCTGGTTAGGCACGTTTGCAACGTATACATGTTGTTCGAAACCTGGTGATTTTTTAAATTCTCGTTAACGCCATATTCGTTTTACAGATATATAGATATATTTCCGATTTTTTAAAAGCTAAACTCTCGAAATTGATCCACAATTTTTTATATTATTCATCCATCTCTAAAAAAACACACATTTTTTTTTACATTTTTTTCTCCTAAGCTTGACTTAGTTATGATTTTTTTAAACTCACAGGATGTTATGTAAAATTGCGAAATTTGAAAAAAAAAGAAATTAAAAAAATCCTATATCAGATATAAAAAAAATGTTAAGCCTAAAAAATATTGTTTCATTCGAATGGAGCGCATCACTGAATTTGAAAAGTGGGAATTACGATAATTTTTATATCCACTAAAACTGCTGTATAAATTTTAAGATTACAACGGTTGTAAAAATATAAATGTCGATTAAAAAGACATTAAAAAGTATGCACTTACTTCTTGCATAAAGTCCGCACCCGTACCGTCCGAGCCGACGTTGGTGAATTTATGCTGACCGTGCATCGCCTGATAAGCCGATGTGGTCAGCACGAGAAGCTCGTGCCACTTGTGAGTGAGGAGCCTCGTGTGAACTTCGACCGGGAGCTCAAGGTAAAAGGGCAACCTCTTGGTCCACTGCACCAACTTGTACACTATGCTGTCTCCTATTTGACACAGCTTTTCACTTAAGTCTGATTTATGGTCCAGCAGCTCGTCCAAGTTCTGCAGGAGCAATGGAACAAAAAAGAAAAAAAAAAAAACAAATCATATAGCGAAACACAGTACTGCACTCTATCGCCGCTATCGTTTTATACTTCGTAATATTACTCAGGCGATAGATGAAAAAAAAAAAAAAAAAAAAATTGATATAAAAAACATTGTGAAAAATAAAAAGAATGCTTACCCTTAACGTCGCGATATCTTGGAACTCGTCGCAGTCTATAAGGGTTTGTATCATGGCGAGTGTGGCGTCCAGAGGGAAGGCTCGGTCCCTCGAACTGCTCACGGCGTTGTCTAGCCTTTGCCTTAAATGCACCACCTAAATAAGAAAAAAAATGACTTATTATTAATGTAAATCAAATGTATGTATCGAGGATAAATAAAATCATCAAAGAATTACCGCAATATTGAATAATTCAATTTATTACCGTATTGATTCTGACATCATAAAAATTGACATTTTTTTCTGAACTTTTTTTTTTTTATTTGAATTAGTTACAATTTTTCAAAATGAAAATATTGTTAGTCCGGATTTAAGGATCTGAAAAGAATTCTCAAAAATATCCATCTATTTCGTTTCGAAATTTATCTCGAAAAAAAAATCATAAATATTTTTTTAAATATGAAAAGACATTTGAAGATATAAAAACTGAAAATAATTCACAGTCAGCTGTGGTTGACCCAGTTGGTATCGGTATGGAAAGCCCCCATATTTGTCAGTAGATCGAAATAAAAGTATAACATTAAAATCTGAGTTTTCTTTCTGACTCTCTTTCTCTCTCTTAATCTTGTGGTCGTATTTTTTTTTTCTACATAGATACTTTAACAACTTCCTACGTGAAATCAATCGACAGGCCTTTCACTGACCTTTCGAGGCCCTGTGGATCACCCCTCGAGGTCGGAAGAGACCATTCGTAACTACAAATCGTGAGCCTGCATTCTCTTACATAGCGCCAAGCTATGCTCATCGTTTGTATAGTCATCGCGACCTGGACTTTGCGTAGGGAAAGCTGCAACCGTCGCGGAACGAAACTCGATGGCAGCGTATAACTATATACACATATGCATATATACAAGGAAAGCTGTGAAGAAAGGCGAGGCTACCTGGGGAGTGGAAGGTGAGGGGAAATAAACGTTCTTGAGACTGGGATACCCGTGGTCCGACGTCAGCATCGTCAACGTCGATGATGAAGAAGAAGAAGAAGAAGAAGAAGAAGAAGAAGAAGAAGCAGAAGAAGAAGAAGAAGAAGAAGAAGAAGAAAAAGAAGAAGAAGAAGAAGATGAAGAAGAAGGTGGAGAATTGAAAAGGTGACGGTGATGTCGATATGAAGAAGAAGGAGTAGGGTGAGGTCAGTGTCCCTTGTGCAGACTTTCACGAGTTACGCAAACGCCTGGAGAACCGCCCGTCCTTGGCACCGGTTGCCGCTGATTTTCTGTTGTCCGTACCGACTACAGCCTGCCTTGTTTCACATGTACAACTACAGCGACTACAAATACGTGGAATCGTACTTCACAGAATAACAGACCGCACGTCCTAGAATTTTTCCCAAAATTTTGTTTTTTTTTTCTTGACAGTTTAATTTTTTAAGCAAGGTTGCAAAAAAGAAATGTGCACATTGCTTTCTCATTATTATATGCATCCAATGAGGAAGTATGTTTAAGGATTTTGTCTTCCTGTTAAGATTTTAATTTACTTTTAATTTTTGGGAAAAATGTTTATACGCGCTTTGTTAACGCAAATGTTTAACAATCGAGGTAAATAATTTTTTTTTTCCAAGTAAAGCAATGTTAAAGGACGATCGGTATTGAATTTGAGTTGAATCTATAAAAAGGTTCAGTTTTTATGGAATTTCGAATTTTTTGAAAAATTAACATTCTGCTCTAACTCACGTCAGCTCTCAGCAAATCGACTCAAATTTTTTTACCGACAAAAAAGAATATTCGGCGTTCCTGTATAACAAATTTGGTGACGATCGGTGAAGGGGCTCAGATGTTATAGCAATTTTAATTTTGTTATCTTTCAGCCGCTTCTACTTTCGAAACATCTGACAAAGCTGACTGAAACTTCAGACACGTGCGTAAAATAACATACAAGAGATATTTTGTTGGAGATTTGAAGAAAGTCGGCAACGTGATCTGAATTTTATAAAATATTATACATTTTTGTATTCACAATTATATTTTTATTTTAAAGATGTATGAAGTACGCAACATTTTATTATTATTTTTTTTTTAATTTTTGAAAGTAAGCAAGAAATGATTTATATACTTTTTAAATTTCCTCAAAACAAGAATGTAAACTGGAACTTTGCGCATTGCTTCCTCAATATTTTTGATTTTTTTTCTACAATGTTTCCTCTATGAGGAAGCCAAAATCGTAAAACATATTTCCTCATACTTAGCTTTGTAAAAATTCAAAAAAATAATGAGGAAGCAATATGCAAAGTTCTACTTTTCCATTCTTGTTTTAATATTCCTTTTTGCAGGCATAAAAATAGAGTAACGGAAGTGGATCCGTAACACTACTAAGCTCAAAGTATACAAGAAGTTTAACCACTTCTTTCTCAGGATTACATAAGCTTCCGCACTATTGCGTGATCCAGTGAAAATTCTCGAATATAATATTATATTGAATGTTCAGCTGTTGGTCAATATTTGTAACGCCAACGTAACGAGAGTGAATCTTTTTTTCTTCCCTTTTTTTTTTTTTTTTTTTTTTCATTTTTCGTGTAATCTCGATACAGTGGTATGCAAGTTTTTATTTTCACTTTTTATAAGACTCTTTCACCTTCTCGTTTGCATTGGCAGTCTCGATTATCGGTCCTTGTCAGACGCGGCGAAGGTGCGCGCCGATCGTGTCGAACATGGAAAGCGGCCTCCTTAACGGGATACAAAACCGTCCGTGGACAATATTTATACGTTCGGTGTACGGGTATATCGAGTCACACACCGGTTTCACTTTTGGCAATGGCCTCTAACGGGTCGACGAATAACCGATCGCCGCACTGTCGGCTCTAGAATTTTCTTCCAGGGCATTCCGTTAATTTGCATACTCAACCTAGACTGTCAGAAATTCATACTAATTACGTATGACCTGCACGTGCCAACGAAACTATCTGTTTTTTTTTCAGGCTTATTGTATCAAGTTGGAAGTATTCAAGGTAGTCGTAAGAGGAAACCTAGGCGATTTGTTTCTATTATTTATATTTATATTTCTATTTACTTCTTTCTATCAATATTTTAATTACATATATTATTTTTTGTACTATTCTATGTGTTCGAAGAGAAAAAAAAAGCACTTTTAATTTTTTCTTACTGAAACTCTTTTTTTTCATGAATTTTATTAAATCAGATTTTTTGCTCCAATTAAAAAATTGGGGCAAAAAATTTAAATTTAAAGAATGTGTGAAAAAAAAACGTTTCAAGTGAAAAATAAAAAAAAAGTTTTTCTTTCGAGCATATAGAATAGTATTAAAAAATGTGGAGCGAATTGGAAGGGTTCAGTGTTGAACGCTTACTGTGTTGGCCAGGAATTTTTTTTTAGCAGTCATATTCATTTATTAAAAAAAAAAATATCGTGAAAAAAGCGAGTCCGGATGTCGATCAATTGATATATTATTGCAATTAACCAGTGAAATTGGGCATCAGCGTGAAGACGAATTAAATACGCAAAAGTTGATCGAGGAGGCGCGAACTAAAACTCGAACGTCGACGATGTGATACGTAGTGTGAGACTCTCGGCCTCGGCGTTCTATCCTATCGGTCGCTTTCGTAATGTGGGAAACCTTGAGGCTTGCGCAAGTCTCCCAAGTCGTAAGAAAGTGAAATTGCAACGAGAGTTCATTCATTTCAGGTAGCGCATTCGCGGCGGACAAATGCCTGGTCGCTCTTACAGGATTTGACGTAGCGCTCAAAGTCTCTCTTAACGGGAGGCAGTCAGGTCAAATTTATGGATATTACAAGACTAATATCTGACTAATTTAGCTGCTAGTATTACTAGAAAAAAAATGTATTATTTGTCTAACAAAAAACGAATTTTTTGCCTGGTGGTAAACGCTTGCGGGTAATGGGGGTTACATAAAACAATATTTTCTTGTTCTTACTGCACATTTTTGGAAGAAAATTGGTGGGTCAAATATTCCCAAATAATTCTGAGTTGTGATTGAGATTAGTCTTTCTCGGATGAGCGTGACAATTTGAGATAGAGGTGAAATTGAAATACGGCCGCAGTTCTAAATGGTTATTAAAAAAAAAAAAATTTAAATCAATTATAACTGTTACAACTTTCACAACAAGAGAAACTGCACTCGTATTGTAAGGGTATATTTTAAGCTTAAGCGTAAATTATTTGGGAATTTTTGGCTTACTCGTTCTCTTTCAAAAGTGTGCAGAGTGCAAAAACGAATGAATATACTGTTGCAGGTGAACCGCATTACCCGCATGCCTTTGCTTGAAGGCAAAAAAAAATGTTCTATTGACCTCAACCAAAGAATTTTATGGCAGGTTGCCGTAAAATTCTTTGGCAGGTTGCCATGAAATCCGTTGGTTGAGGTCAAAAGAACTTTTATTTTTCCAATAATAGTAGCAGCCAATTAAATGAGACATTGTACTGAAACGCATTTGGATGTTTGATGACTTGTTGCACTTACTTCGGAGGGGTTGGTGAGGGCCGTCTTGAGGATTGTCCCATTGACGAGGTGACCCGTATGCGCTGGATGGCTGGGGTGACTCGGGGTAGGTTGAGAATTTAGGGAATCGCCGGACGTTATCTTGTGATGATGAAGAAAACTACCGGCTAGCTGCTGGGCATGCTGTTGCTGACTGTGGTGAGCAGCCGCAGCCGCTGCCATATGTTTGTCGAGCATCGTCGTTGCCATAGCTCCTTTTATGCCACCGATCGAGCCCGAACCATTGACACCACCTACGTTACCACCCCCTGTCATGCCACCCATCCCTCCGCTTACGCCGCTTGCTTTATTTGTCTTCTTGTGCTTCTTGTATTTCACCTAAAAAATAAACCAAAAAACAATTATGTATCTCAATTTGTGAATTATTAGCAGATCTTTTAAATATATTTTATGAAAAAAAATCTTTGGGGAGGCTTGGGGCAAAAAATTTTTATTTGAAATATTCACGACAAAAATAGTTTTACTAAAAAAAAAAAAAAAATGAGGAATACCTCATATACATTTTTTGAACCTTGCACAAAGCTTCCTCTAAGGAAGCCAAAATTGATCGAATACTTCCTCATAAATCAGACTTTGTGCATGATGAAAAATTATGAGGTATCTATGTGCAAGGTTTTACCTTACAATGTTTAAATTTATTTTGTTAAAATATTGACAATATTGTGAAATGAATGTACACATTTTCAACAAATATTTATTTCATACACATATATTTTTGGCCTTTTTTCATAAAATAAAAAAAAGACTTACGAAAGATTTTAAACAAAAAATTGATATTAAAAGTACAAAAAAATCTTTTACTTTGTACTGCGTAAAATTTGTTAATTTTGGTGTTAATGGAAATTCATGGGATTCATAGATGTAATTCCTCTCACCTTGTAAAGGTTATAGACCGCACCGGAGTTTCTGCCACCAGGCATTCGATCCTCCCTCACGGCCTGAAGCACCATACCCTGTTCAATGCACTTTTTAAACCTGCAGTACTGACACCTGTTTCTCTGTGCCTTGTTGATCTCGCAGCCACCGTCGGCAACGCACGTGTAGATCCGCCTGTTCTGCACTGTCCTCTTAAAGAAGCCCTTGCATCTATAAGACGCAACAATAAACAACAACAAGAAAAAAACTTGATACATTAAAATTTCATATTTAATGCAAGAGTGAAAAACCTTGCAAGTTTGTTATTAGTTTTTGGTCTCCAATTCCTTACTTTTTCCAAGGTGAAAAAAAGAAGAAAATAAAAATTGAACAAGGACAGAGCGAGGAAGATTGGACCCTTATTTTTTTTTTATGGATAAGGAGTTTCGGGTAGTCAGGAGTTAATTTTTCCGCGGTAGAAACTCATCGAAACTCCTCAGAGTGGAGGTGACGTAGAGCTGAAGGACTTTCTATGAAACAATTTCGAGCTGACACGATCTTTAAGGATTTTGCAAGCTCCATGTATGACATTACTTTTTGCGGCATGTTAAACGACTGTGTTGATGTCAAGGTGCAATCTGATGGATATTCCCATGTGTAATCAGTGCGTAGTGCGTTGCTTTTTCTCCAAAGTCTCCTGTACAGTGAAATCTGATCAAAATGAAGTTGGTGCATCGTTTCTCTTTGAGAGCGCGCATGGTAATTGTGAGAAAAAAAAATAATAATAAAAAGTCTCGAGTCAGGAAAAGGAAGTGAAGGTAAATAGGAAGCATTTTATTTCCCACGTGTGAACCAGTGAAAAGAGTTTTCCCATAATATAGTTTTCTCTCGTAACTTTGGAAAATGTCATCACTTATTTTCCCTGTCGATTATGTAGAAACCAGTTGGCACTTAAATTCACTACTACGACGTAGCAAAGGTTGATCGAAAGGTTAAAGTTCGCAGAAAAATATGCTGCGTCGACATTCGAACAATCAGTCCTGACAAAAATCGTTCAGTTATTGAAATTCGGACATTACAGGTTTTAAAAGCCAAATTTAAATTTTCAGTTTAAAAATGTGTAGGTATAGATCAATGTTTCAAGGAAATTCATAGAAAAATCGTATTCAATGAGTAAAAATACTGATTCCAAAAAGAAAATTTAAACAAATTTAAAAATATTCTGTTTTTTTTTTAGTTTTGGTAACTCATGCTCCCTTAAAACTTTACGTTTTTCATTAAACATACGAATAAATCTTTTGACTAAATAGCTCTATTTTCTAGTATCGTTTTAAACGAACCATTGATTTTTCGTAGCGAAGGTTTTGTAACAAAAGTTATAATTAACAGAATTTGCAAGTGAGATTAGCTGGCGGAATTTAAGTGGAGCCTCGTGTCACGTAAATGCGGTTAACTTCCTTGCCGAAAGGGTCTGCGGAAGGATTTCAATGTGGGGGATGTTTGTATGTCCAGACTCTGAAGGGCTAATTACACGCGCGGATTAAACGCGATAGAAGGGACGTTAGTTTCTCCAAATCCACACGTGTGCCAAGTACAGACGTGAAGCGCATTAACGAGATCACGGGGGCTAATTGAAATGACAGTGATCCGATTAAAACATTGAGACTCACGGTGCGTGGGCAAATGTGAGTCATAGGCTCGCGTACCGATGGAATAGCAGAGGTGCGACTGTACAGAAGGAAATAGCGCGCGTACAAAGTGATACGAGAGTATTAGGTACTGTCGCGTCGTTTGCTCGTAGCGCAAACCATCAAGGTGAACGATTCGAGGTACAGTGACGCGAGTTTGCCCGCGACGCTGAGTGAATATCACGACAGTTTCTACTTTGACTCGATCGAATTTCCCAATCGACACTGAGGCTGATGGGTTTATCTTTAGAAATTGTATAGTACGGTTGGAGAGCGATGGGAACGAGCTACAGCTGGCCTGGGTTAAGGATTTCGTGTGATAATCTGAGAGTTCACTAAAACAG